>OV281341.1:6250000-7500000 GCA_923062675.1 Marasmarcha lunaedactyla
ATATGACGACGACATGAAAAAAACACATGACAGCTAATTGTGCATATGCTTATGAAATTCCTCATCCAAGTTGTTTACATTGTATGAATTTATATTATATTATTTTTCACAAACCGAAACAGAAATAGCTTGTGGGAATTTCAGTCCGATGTCCTTTTGTCATGCCAATGATCTTTGATCTTGTCAGTTTTTTGGCACAGCGTTACCTTACTAGCTTTCTTGAACTTTTTGAGGGGCAGGTATTGAACTGATTTCGCTGTTTTCGACAGAAAAAAGCTCTATAAAGGTACTAAGATTTGTCGCAGCTATATGATTAAATTATAGCAACATTGTTTTACACTACATGGTATACCTACATATTATCAAAACAGTTACTTCCGTAGCTGTGTATTTTGTAACGTAGCCGCTATCAAAGAACAATGCCCATGTTTCATATATGCAATGACCTGTCAGCCTGTTTTTTGTTGATCTAATGTATAAATATAAAAACGATGCGGAAAAAATAGTGTTATATTCCTAAACTTAAGCTAACCACTTAATGCAATTTAGCAATTCAGAAAAAAAGTTACATTGAAAAATATATTTTTAGCTTATATGTCAAATTCAATCAATTTTTATAGCTTATCTTGGCAATATTTAAGTTGGAAAAACGAAAGTGCAGCTCATTTCAGGATTTTGGTTTCAGATTCTCACGGACATGTTGTTTTTTTCAAGCAAAAGAAATTAAAAGCCTTTCAAAACCTCAAATTACTAAGTATTCCCAATAAATATGTTGAAATTCATGTATGAAAACTATTATATTTGGTAAATTATAAAATATTTGGTTAAAATGTAGACATACCTTTTATCATAAGACATATTTTACCTTTATACCAAGTAAGAACAAGTATTTGTCAATGTTGAGAAATAAATATTTCATTTCATTTCATCGCTGTAATGAAATGACATGAATGACGTCGATTTCAAATGAGTTCATTGATGTTTAGTAAGCCTCGGCATTGTAATGTGATAGTAAAACACCTGTTCATTTTATCTAGTTAGATTATACATTTCTACACAGATAAGTAGGTATGTGTGGATTTTTAAATAAAAGTCCTCAGACAACATGGCCCCAAAGTAAGCAAAGGCTTGTGTTATGAGTTACCATGTAGCGAACTACGAGGATCCTAGAATATACATACAAACCCGGACCAGGAACATTTTTTGTTGTTCTGTTGTTCTCACGAGTCACATAGTTGGCGTCTTAGTCACCGCATTCAATTTTAAATTCTCAGAATTACACAGGCGACCTCCATGTAGATTTTTACTTGTATGCTGGATTGTGCTTTCAATACAGGAAAGATGAACTTAAAATACAAGCTTAAGATTACCAGTTTTGCATGTACTTAGCTCAAAAAAATAATTATTTCTTCAAACTACTTATAAAAACTCAAAATAATATGCATAACAAAAGCGAAAATTCATATCAATAAAGACATGTTCATTTTTCATTCCATCCAATTATTGCTCCAGTTGAAGATAAAAATAAAATAACATGATTATTTTTTATTATTTATTAAACTTAGCGCAAGTAATCGTTGAAGCAAAAGCCAGAAACGTTGACCGGGATGAATACCAAGGTGATCAAAAGTTAGAAAAATCCAGAGTAGTTTCGCACAGTACACAATGCCGCAAATGCAAACAAAGGCCTGCTGCAAACGTTTAATTCAATTCAAATCTGAACTGACGTTGAAATATTTGACATTGTCAATATGACAGTGAAGTTAAGCCGTATTTCACATTTAAGAAAAATAATTGATCATTTCATTTTGATGTGCATAAATTCCAATAAATTAACATATAGAATATTAATTTAATTTAAAAAGTCATATATTTCTATTAATTTATAAGCAAATTCGAAATATTGTAAAGTTCGAGCTTTATTTGGAACGAAACGTGTCATAGACCATATATTTACTGGGCGCGTTCGTGGCAAACCAAATGTCAATAATGACCATAAAAATAAAATTCAATACATTTTTTTGGGAAAAAAATGTCTGAAGAGCGGTTAGGTTAGATTGGAATTTAGGGGACTGTCAATTTTTCGTTTGCGGTGTACACACGGTTTTCGTTATTTGTCGGTTATTTTGGTGATTTTGTTATCATCATTGAGTTATTTTAAGTGTTTCTGTTTTTCTCTTCCTCGCCTGGTAAGTGGTTGTACGAATTATCTAGCTCTTAATGAGCATGGATTGTGTTCCAATCCCTCCTAAGCCCCCAGACCCAATCCCGTTTTCTGATGTCAACAACTCCCCTGACCCTTTCTCTCAACATGTGCAAACAAGAAAACGTCTAAGTATAAATCGGGATTCGTCCCCTACTCCTAAAAAATCTGTTTCGAATGCTCTTCCATCTCAAACCAATAACCTTATTTACACTCATCCAAGTCTTTTAGAAGAAAAATCTTACCATCCTTCTGACAAAGGTCCTTTCATTGTTCATGTGTCCAGGTCAGAAACTCACCCTAAGTCAGGCAGTACATTTAATCATTTAAATTTTGGAAAATTTTTATTTACATCAAACATTAAAAATATTAAAAATGATGGTTTAAAGAGTGTTGGCAGAAATCGGGTCTCTGTGGAATTCTCATCTGCATGTGCAGCAAACGAGTTTCTCAGAAACCCGAGTCTTAAATCTCATAACTATATAGCTTTAATTCCTACATATAATATAACAAGAATGGGGCTGATCCGCGGGATCCCAACTTCATGGTCTATGGAGGAAGTTGTATCATCAATCTCCACAAGCCAAGGTGATATAACAATTTTGAAGGCGCGTCGCTTAAACAGAAAAGTGTCCATGGAGTCTGGTTCCACTTTGACCCCCACAGGTTCTGTAGTGATCACTTTCTCTGGACAATGCTTACCTGATAAAGTGTTTATTTTTAACTCATCATTAACCGTTGATCCATACATTTTGCCTTCCATACAATGCTTAAACTGTTGTAGATTTGGCCATGTGAAAGCCCAATGCCGATCCAGTGCTCATTGCTTCAGATGTGCACAAACTCACTCAGGTGACTCTTGTCCTGCATCCTCTGAAGTTTCCTGCCTGCAATGCTCAGGCCCTCATTTAGCAACTGACAAATCTTGCCCGGAACATTCCCGGCAAAAGAATATTAAAATCACCATGTCCCAAAAGAACATATCATTCAAGGAAGCATCATCCCTCTTCCCTTCAGTTAAAAAATCGTACGCAGATGCTTCTAAAAGTTCTCCTTCACTGAATTTTTCTTACAAAAATGCAATATACAAACCATCAAAACCCAGTCCGTCTTTATCTCCAGGCTATGACAAAATTGCC
The DNA here is from genome assembly GCA_923062675.1 of Marasmarcha lunaedactyla. Lineage (NCBI taxonomy): Eukaryota > Metazoa > Arthropoda > Insecta > Lepidoptera > Pterophoridae > Marasmarcha > Marasmarcha lunaedactyla. The sequence goes on from OV281341.1 coordinate 6,253,343, forward strand.
CATAATGCTATTATTGCTAACCCTCCATCTACTAAAACTGATAATGCCTTCCCCCCTACTTCTTCCTGCTCCCCTAATGACAATTTTTTAGAACTCCTGATTTCCCTAGTTTTGAACATTCTTTCAAAATTTGAAGACATCCCACTACCGTCCTCCGTTGCTAAAAAGTTATCCCCTATTGCTAATCTTCTTCTTAACAATGGCCAGACGCCTTTATAAATTATACTCTTCTTCTAAAAACTTATTTCATCCCCCTGTTCTTGTATTGTTCAAGGTAACTCAATGCTCGAGATACTGCAAGTTCTACTCAACTGATCGCTACAAAATTATTAACCCCGTGTAGTATGTGTGTATACTAATACTTGAAATTGGCAGAAATAGTTATTGTGTCGTAACAACAGCTGATCGCCATAAAACAAAATAATAATAATAATAATACATTTTTTGTGGAGTTTTTGACATGAAATAGACTTTATGGTTTAGCTAAAAATGAGTAATTTTTCGTACCATAATACTTATCTATACATAATACGAGTTGTCAAAATGTTGACAGGTCAGGCATGGTCTTTCATCTTTACCTGAGATAAGTATGAGAAAATCGTAAGCGTGCTTTTTGATTTCAGCCTAATGTTTTTACGAATTGGGTTATCACTGGTAATTTTCGTTAAGTCGTCATTTTCCCTAACTCGTCAGTTTCCCTACTCGTCATTGCCAACAAAATGTTTAAGTCGCCATTTTCCTAATCTCGTAATTTCGTGCAATGTACACAGTCAAAATGTAATTTTCGCACATACCTAATTAGTAATGGTTGATTATTGAGATGAATAATTAAAATGAACCCTCCGGACACTAAATTAATCTGTATCGTAAAAGCCTTGTACCGGAAATAATTGGGAAATTTTGACGTGTGCAAAACTTATTAGATTTTTTTTATATTTCTTCAAAATCTTGAAAAATACGTTGATTCTACCAAGAACACATAGCATCACAAGAGATTGTAATGTTTCAGGTTTGCTTAACCGTGGCCAATAGCTGATCCATTCCAAAGGGATACTAAACTTATTTCTCGTAGTTCAATTAGTACATTAACGTACATAGTGAGGTACTGTTAAAAACATTTGCAGTGCATCACTGCAAAAATGACGACTTAACGAAAATGACCAGTGATAACCCAATTTCTTTGACCTACGTTTAAAACCCAGTGGTCTCAAGAAAGAGAACATGCTAACCTGGATAGGCAGGATTGATGGGGTCCGCCAACGACGGGGCAACGTGGCTCCCGGCCGGTCAGCTTACCTATGTCTATGTCGGTTACAGCCACCGACATAGAATTTGTCGTACTTGTGCGCCGGTAGGTGGCGCCCTCATATTATTATAAGCAAAGTATATGAAACCATCATATACATATACATCAAAAGAAACAAGGAATTAATTGGGATTATGATTATATATATTAGGGATAGGTTAATGATTATACAGTTTATATGATACCTAGAGGTAATGTTTCTGCAAAAAACAAAAATAGACATTACAGATTTTTTATTAATATATTTATTTGATATCATACACATTGATTTTCAAAAACAAACCACAACAGAAAAAAAAAGTAATTTGTAACAAATATCAATATGACCTTCATCGAGAGAGTCTACCCCTAAAGAGAGGATACTAAGATTTTGAGCAGTAAAGATCCTTAATTTAGGAAGACTGCCACTAAGCAACACCTGTCCAAACTTCTTTAGGAACTCTCGTACATAAATTACTTGAATCATAAAAGTTTAATTCGTAACCTTTTCAAATTCATTATCTAAATTCTAAAACTCTAATAAATGGTCGAATCCTTTTCAATTTCAAAAGTTACACATAGCATTGTGTTCTTTTATCGGTTTTGGCGGGACTTCTGCATCAGGTGGCAATATTGGGTCGATGTTGATGTCCAGGCTCTGTATTTCTTCATCGAGAATTTTGATCTTGCCAAGGAGTTTCTCGGCTTGCAGGTTGTAACCCGGTTCCAGCATCTTCCCGGTTGGATTCAACTTGAATAGGTACTCTGCCTGAAAGCAGAAATGTACCAATTAATAATTTTTCGGTCATTTTGGTTCTCATTTCGGTCGGATGCAGTAGCAGCAGTCATTCACAGTTCCAACCTACAGACAAAATTTTAGGGTGCAACATACGGATAGTACGGCCGCTAGAGACTCTTGCCAACCACTACACTTACCAGGAAGTCCACAGGGTCCTTAGGCCTCACTTTGGCCACCTCCAGCAGGCCCGGCGTCAGCGTGGGAAAGATGTGGTTGATGAGGTAGTTCCTCATGGGCTCGCCGGCCACGGCGAGAGCCGCTTCTTCCTCTTCTCGCATTGATGCATACATCTCAGACTGCAGGAGAAAATACTGGGTGTAAACTTTAGAAAGAAGACATTTGAAAATCGAATTTAGTTGTAGTAGACTTTCTTAGGAACTCGCTTAGGGCTCTACTACAGTGCTTCCTATTTTGACGGCCATAATAATCACACTCACGTGGTTGTGTTCCGGTCATAGGGAAGGTACAGGTTTATTGTTGGCCATCTCATATTATTATGGTTTGCTAATATTTACAATGATTTCGTAATAAACTCAAAATTTTACTTATACAAAGAAAATTTCCCAATAGTTGAACTAAGATTTTAAAAGGAATTCAGACCGTAAGAAGTACCTACTTTTTATGAGTTCGTAATAAAAATATGAAAGTACTGAATGAATTTCTTTATTATTCATTTCTTATTTTAATATTAGTTTAATAATAGTATTAAATCTGTCTAGAACTCAACAATGTGAAGAATTGCTAGCCGCGAAGAAAAAAGGCCGTGATCGATGCTAAAAGTGACGCCACTGAGTTGTAAACGAACTATTTTGCGCCGTTGAATGCGATGGACGAAGTTTATTGCGTGGATGGTTCCCCAAGAATTTATTATATTTCATTTAAATAGGGAAATATTTAAATAAAATTTTATTACTTTTTTTACTGGAAATAAACTTCATTAAGTGTTAAAAACCACTGTGTATTTATTGAACTAATAAAGTTAAATTTATTTATCTTAATTATACTTCGAATTTTAGATACTTGTAATATTGGGACTAGAAGAACTCTAAAAAAATATCTAAATAGCTCAAGTCAGTTTAATACATATGGACTTTGCTTTTTGGCAGGATATACTTTTTTTTAAATGTAATACACATTCTCTTTATAGAACACAAACTAATAATCTACTTACACCTTGTGGTTACGTAATGTATGTTAGGAACGCTCACCCAGTACTCCATTCTATCTTCTCTTTCTTCTCTCAGCTTCTTTTCTAGCTCTTTCAAGGCTTTGGATTCAGAAGCTGCCTGAGCAGCTTTACGAGCTTTTTCATTCTTATCAGATTCATCTAACTTGGCTGTAAATAAAATGAGAGAGCAAATTAAAGTAGTTGCTTCCAAAAATACCTAAATGAAAAAATTCAATCTCCAAATTTTCATGTTTGTTGATTGTGGTTTATAATCTACCCGTGGACCAAGTTTAGACAGTCCATTATTGTAAATCTACTATAAATTTTTTTCAATTATCGAATGCATAATAAATCTTATATTTACTTTTGTTTAGTAAGTAAATTAATACTGTACCATCTTCCAATATAGTAGAGAACTTAAATATATAAAAATAAGCAAGCGACATTTAGATACTAGGGGTTATTATTCGAACAATCAAATATTTGGAATGTGCGAGTATTCGTATATTCTAATCTTCGAATTAAATACTCATATTTAGTTATTTATGTACTTTTTATTGTTAACCATAATACATTTAGCAACACATGAGTGTTTAAAACAATAGGCAGTCTTATCGCTGGGAAGCGACTTCTTCCAGAGAACTAGGTTTTGAAGCTTATTAAATGTTTGGACAAGGGAATATGGCTAAACAACATTTTAAAACAAAACAAAGAAGAACAACATTTTAAGTAATTTTATGTGAATGATACACTACAAATAAAAAATAAATATTTATTCACATGATATATACATAGTATATGATAATATATATTCCAATATATGCTTAGGTACTTATATTGAAACTTTTTACATAAGTATAATATGTAAAAAGTATAATACATATATACACATATACGCTAGATATCGTTTTCTTTAGATAGTGCCTGGTAATGTTTTTTAATAGTTTTTAAAAATGAAGATAGACTTCGCAGATTTTGCAACGAGTGGTAGTGCATTCCAGAGACTCACAGCGCGGACTAGAAATGAATTATTTAGAAAATCTGTGGAATGCAATGATGTTGTGAGCATCAGATTCTATGTGGACCTCAGATTACGTTCGTGTTGGGTATGTCTAAAGCTAAAGTGATGTTGTAAATAGTTTGGAACATTGGGATTGAATAGCAATCGATAAAGCAAACAGAGAACATGAATATTCCGGCGAAAGCGAATGGGGAGCCACTTGAGCTTAGTGCGGTATTCGGATACATGGTCATATTTACGAAGTCCAAATATGAACCTTATTCAGAGGTTTTGAAGCCGCTCAAGTTTATTCAGTTGCTCTTTATAGTCCAGTATTGGAAGAAACACAGATTGTGCGATCAATATTTTGGTGGAAATTGGTAAAAGATTGCGAAATCGTTTTAGAGAGTTAGTTGCAGCAAACATCTTCCGGCTCACATCGTCCATCTGAGATTTCCAGGACATCTAGCTATCGAATATGACACTCAAATTCCTAACATCATAGCAGTACTCTATTGTAACTCCAACGAAGTTAATTTTCGGGCAATAAAAGGTTTATATAAATATAGAGTTAATATATATAAAAATTAATATGGTTAATATAAAGTTAATATTCCGAATATTTCGAATACTTACAGATGGGGGGAGGGAATTTAATTTTAAATCTATTGGTTCTATTGTTTGATCCTGACTGGTTTTAATACAATGAAAAAAGTAACATTAAGAATACATCATTACGCAATTGTTTTTGCGTTCGAAAAAATTTATGAGTATGGTGATTAACCTCAATGATTTTATGTGTCAAATGTTTTAGTCACGACGCGAATTCAGACGAAACTATATGGATACGAAAACAGTTGCCTTGCTCGTAAACCCATTTTTAGCATCATCCTATATCTTTTACTACATGGAGCAATGTAACAAGGTTATGTAAGTGAAAATATCTCTGGCAGTTATGATAGGCAGAGCAATGATATTTCGTAACGTTTCTTTGCTAGCTTTAATCAGAGATGAAAATAATCTGAATCAAAGATGAATGCGTATTTATAGCCATCTCGTTTATAGCCATTGTAACTATTGCGATAAAGGCAAATAGATATTGTTATTTTGAACTCGTTCACCTAAAACGTCCACCACCTCATTGTTGCCAAACGTTTTAAACAGCACAGTTAGAAATTGTTTTGAATTCGAATGGCTAAAGTGAACGAATACTGGAAGCCCTACTCACCAGACAGCGTCTCGTAACGACAGCGAGCACCCATACGCAATGACACCGCAGCATACGGGCAACTCATTTCAAAGTCCTGGAAGTCATTCACTGGAACCACCAACGGATGGATATCCAGCTCGTCGAAGAAGTTCAGAGGAGTCAGTTCAGTGGTGTTTCCGGCACGGTACTCGCTCAGGCGGCGGAGGATCTTCTCTTCATCTAACCGACTGCTTGTCTCTGGCTGCCTCATCGCCTTTTCGCAAATGAAGTCGTCGGTCGCTTCTAGTGAGACGACTAAATCTGTAATTTAAAGTATAAAAAAAATGAAATATAAATGTTGAAGATGTAAAATTGTATACCTACTAATATAACATCATCACATATAATTTCCTACTCAGAGCTTGAGCCAAGAATGTTGATACCATACCGTCAAAATTGATTCGTTATTATAAGAGTCACAACTGAACTTAAATGATATGATAAAAAAAATTTATTCACTTACAAAAAAATTTCGAAATTTTCTGTTTATTTGATACTAATTGAGAGTCAAGCGCTTTTCTCATAGAGAAAATACAAGGGTGAGATGTTCTACGCAATGTAGCAGTATTTTTTTATGTAAACTGTCGTGACACGTTCTATAGTTCAGGCCCCCCGTCGCTAGGGGCGCTGGCGTGAGTGCCGCTTACAGTTCTGCGGCGTGCACTCGGAACTCGTTTGTCGAAATCTCGTTTTAATTTATCTTTCAGTGCAATAAAATGTGTCGCATTTCATTTTAGACTTACATAAACTAACAAGAATTAAAGGATGCCACGTAGTAAATTATATCTGATGTTTTTCAATTATCCATCAAAAGTTTCTACTAAAAGCCACCTCCAAGTGGCGATGGCAAAGCAAGCTTTTGATTCCCTAAACAATTATACACCTCCTCTTTGAATTTGCTCCATGGCTTTTCTAAACCTAGTTACAAATAGGTAACAAGATGCTCTTGTTCTTAAATACTTTTAAAAAAGTTACACAAATCGTAAAATAATAGATTCAACTACACCTAATGACCTGGAAGAATTTTTCTTAGCACATGGCTGTACAGATCCACATCTTCGTCAAACGGTTCTTCATCATGATCTTCCATTTCGTCATCCTGGTCGTCTCCTTTTTCAAATACTGTAAAAGGCGATATAAAAGAAGAGATGGAATACCAAAAAATATCTAGCATTATAGTACAGCATAAAGCTAGATCTTTAAAAGTATGTCAAAAGAGTAGATTAATAATAGGTCTTTACCTATGAAACTGCCGTTTTTCCGTACTGGCCATTTCAAATGAAAATATTTTTTTTTTTTGACTGATAATTCTTATTTCAAATTAATTTTATTTGACAAACATGGAATTCTTTTTCTAAAATCGTCATTTGTTTAATAGTTAGTGTTTTGTTTTCAACGCATTCGAACATTTTTCGTCATCATGGATAAGTTAAAAATTCGAGTTATTATGGAGTATGAGTACCGTCGTGGCAGCAAAGCGGCACAAGCGGCACGCAACATCAACGACGTTTACGGAGCGAACACTACAAACGAAGCACCACCCGTTATTGGTTTACCCGCTTCCGTTCTGGAAATTTTGACCTGAAAAATGAACCCCGTGGTCGTCCGAAAACTTTGGTCGACAATGACGAATTAAAGGCAATTGTGGAAGCTAATGAAACTCAATCCACGGCTGAATTAGCAGCAGCTTTCGACGTTAGCATCAAAACAATATTGGTCCATTTGCGTCAAATGGGCAAGGTAAAAAAGCTTGACAAATGGGTACCCCACGAACTCAATGACCGCCAGCGCGAAGTACGCGTGGAGACGTGCCTTGCACTGCTCAGCAGGCATACAAATGAAGGAATCCTGAACCGCATTGTTACTTGTGACGAGAAATGGATCCTGTTTGACAATCGTAAGCGCTCAGCAAGTTGGTTGGACCCTGGTTCAGCACCCAAACAATGCCCTAAACGAAAACTTACCCCTAGAAAAGTGATGGTCACTGTTTGGTGGTCTAACGCGGGTGTAATTCATCACAGCTTCTTGCCAAACGGGACAAGCATTACTGCAGATGTGTACTGTGAAGAACTGAACACAATGATGGAGAAGCTCGCACGCCTCCAACCAGCTTTGGTCAATCGTTCGGCTCCACTGCTCCTGCACGACAACGCGCGACCTCATACTGCACGGCAGACGGTCTCCAAGCTACAAGAGTTGGGGTTGGAAGTTCTCCGTCATCCGCCGTACTCACCAGACCTTGCGCCTACAGACTTCTACTTTTTCCAGAATTTGGATAACTTCTTGGCGGGAAAAAAATTCAATACCCGAGAGGCAGTACAAAATGCTTTTGAAGAATTTGTTGCCTCCCGCCCAGCTGATTTCTTCAAGAAAGGCATCAATAAGCTACCAATGCGTTGGCAAAGATACATTGATTGCATGGGTGATTATTTTGATTAATAGAAATAAAAAATATATAAAAAAATTACGCTTCATTTATTTCGTGAAAAACGGCAATTTCATAGGTAAAGACCTAATATATGGACATTGTGCTGCTAAGAAACTGAAAAGGACTGCGTATTAACGTCGTATACAGTAAATAAAAACAAAACATTAGAACGAAAATTAAAACTGGATAAAGGTAACCCCTAACCTAACCCCGTGACTGTCTCGCGAATTCAGCCCTGCGCCGACATCCATTGCCGTCCTCCTTGTTTGACAAAATCATTATAGTTGAGCCATTACAAACGTGCGAACTGAGTCATTAAACATTACGACAAATTCCTTCTTTGTTGTTACACACAACACTAGAATGCGAGCGAGAGTTCCGATACGCCTATAAGTGTGAGCGAGAGATCTGATAAAAATGATTCATGACTCAGTTCGCACGTTTGTAATGGCTCAACTTTAGTCCAGTTGCGCCACAGCGGCCGTCTAACGGTACTATTAGGATATCGCCTGCATAATAATAAATCATTAAATGTATGACTTACACGCACTACATTGACCTAAAGTTGTGGGATATCCGTCCAACACCCAGCCTTTGTTGATCGCCTCTCTAGATAGTAGTCTTTGGCGTATGAACCTGTGGTGAAAATAACATGAACAATGGATTTTTTAAATTGAAGTAAATCTACTTAAGTAAAAATAAACAAATAACAACAATATATTGTTCTTTGTTTCTTTTTATTCATGTTGTTGGTATTGAGCATTGATATTTAAACTAAATATAGGTACTTTCCTACATTTAGTGGCATAATAACTGTTTTAAACCACCGCGGTTATTTTCACTATAATTTAATGAATTTACGGGATTCTTACCACGATTTTCGATTTTTCACACAGTGATTAATAAACAATTAAAGTTCTAAACGCGAAATATACACATCTCATACTGCAATATCTCTTCATCACTGAAGGTCTGCCCCGACGTGATCATGGCCAGGTTGTTCTTTGCTTCCTCGAGGAGTGCTTCCAGGTCCTCAGGATTGTCCTCCTCATCATCTACGATGGTCTCGGCTTCCTCACCCATCGGCATGGGAAGGCCAGCCTTTTCACCCACCATCCAGTGAGAGATTTTCCATGTCTGGAAAAGGCCGCATCGCATATAAGTTTATTCGCACTAAATAGACACTAAATGGCCAAAATATGCCGAAGGTTTAACAATTAATCTACACAACTAGCAGCTTGGTGATATCTACGATCTGATGTAAAACTGAATTTGATAAAAAAAAGAACACATCAGTCATTTTATATTATATTTGAACAGCAATGAATAATTCATTGAGACGATTAGGTAGTAGGTAAGTATAACCGTCCAGACCTACTTATAAAAAGGTCCAGAACATTTTTATGTATACTATACTGTATACTGTGAAATAGTCAATATTAAGTAAGTGTGATAAAAAAGTAAACTTTATAAAAAGAAAAAATAAACTCCAAATAAGTGTGTCCAAATAAATCCACCGTGAACAAGCACCACAAGAGATTAACTGACGAACTTGTGTACGTCTCTGGAAGACAACGGAAGCCGTTAAAAATGAGCGGCCTATATGTTCTTAACCTTTGACCAGCCTATGGTCTGGAAGGAATGTTTCTAAAATTGACTAATTCTTACCAAATCCTCTTCTATATCATTGAGTACGGTCTCTGGAGAAATGTACATGAGGCCATACTGATGACAGATCTTCTGACATAATATCGTCTTCCCGACGATCGGGGGCCCGAGGACTACAACCTTAACAAAAATTACTTAACTTAACCCATGATGAATCCTAGATGTAATTGGTATAATTTATAATTTATTGTTATTTATCGATTACCAATGTGTTGCTGACCATAGACTTACGTTAGAATAGCTTTTGTTCCAGTTATTACACTGGCTGGTCCACGTAAACCTGGTTATTGTGACGGTTAAAATAGGAAGGACTTTAGTACCCCCACCCCAGACCAGATCTTCACATAAGAAACTCTATTAACACCACAAGCTATTAATAACGTCAAACGTGATTAAAAAGTCAGACATTATCTTTAAAAATCTTTCAATAAGTTTCTAGCTTTTCGACTTGTTAGACTTTCAGGTTTGAATACCTTGAATGATTTCAAGCCTCTATTTTTAGTAAACTCCTTCATCAGAGTCGGCACGTTTTCCGCGAACGGTGCCTCGGAGGTCCAGTTCAAATGCATAGTCTCCACTATGAAATTAGGCTCCATGCTAAGATTAACAGTCATCTGGTCCAATATTCTTTGCTATAAAATGAAGAAATGAATGGTTTTGAATTCATATTTATAAACTATTGTCACTAAACATTTTACAGTGTTTTAATACAAATTATACGGATGTAAAATCAAATATGTAATTTCACAAACTTATGAAAGTCAAGAGCGTATCGGAATCCGGCCCTCAGCCGTACTTACATCGAATTCTTTTATAAGATATCCGTCTTCTGGTGGTATACATTTGAACATTCCAGTTCCTATTTGTTTCCCTAGCGGTTTTATTATCTGTAAGAAATTAAAATGCTTTAATCATGTACAAACGAAGAGAATAAGTGAACTCTACAAAAATTAGGCGGCTTAAGATTTCATGGAAAAGATTTCTTTTTAACAAAATTTAAAACCATTGTTTACACAAAATATTAATTAATGACAATCGGGAACCCCGGGAAACTGGGGAAATATAATTAATTACGCAAGCTTAAAATTTTTTCAAATTATATGATAAAGAAAGTAAATATAATGATTTTATAGCCAAGTAAGAGTAGTATTTGCATTTCAAGACGTTTATAGCAGTGTCGTAAACGTGAGCACCGCTATTCGGGCATGCCAGAATCGGCAATCTGCCGGGTGGCAAAATCTATATGAAAATTATCGTTCGGGAAAAAGCCGTTTGGGTTTTATTGGGACGAACCTAATGCACTGACCAGCGTACGGCCGGAATGGGCAGGTGTTTATATCTGGCGGGGTCACTCAAGCTAGACCAAAAAAAAATGGTGGCAATGCTTTGCTTGTTCAATGTACCTCATGAATTTATTAACAAGGTCCAATGTACCTCAACCATTTAGATAGAAATAACGATAAATCGCCTCATCCATCCAGCGGGGACCTCGCTTGTATTACGCTCAGAATAAATATAAATAATACTGATCGTAGCTTGTCCTACAGTACCTCTTGATTTATGTATCAACTCCGAGGCGTCTTTAATAGAACAGGAGAAAATTGGCAAGAAAGTTTTGTCTTTCCAGCGAGGCCCTTTGTATTTTCAATTAATACGTGCAGAAAATGCACACCATTCTTATGTAATACCAATGTACCTCACAGTTATTCACGATTTACCAAAATTTCCCCAGCTTTTCTACCCTTTTTTTTATATACAAAATGATGTAGTAGGTAGTACAAGCTTTCGGTAAGGTAAGATCAACAAAACAACTATTTACCGCTAAGCAAGCACGTCAGAATGCCGCGATATTTAAGTAAAGAAGTCGATATAAATTGAGAAGAAAATGTATATTTGAATATATAGAATGACATAAAAGAAATTAAAGAAACAATAGACTCTGACTTGGCTCCATCATCGGAGTAAGATGTAATGAATGAAAATAAAATAAATATGTTATTATAATAAATATTTTAACTATGCTCCTTACGGCGTAGAGCTTTACTGTATGATAAAACTATTGCTATTGCGTGATTGTCAGTAAGAAATAGAACGGTGCGATATAAATGTAAATAAGTGTTGTCGTTTGGTATTAATGAACTATAATGGGGAAAAGCAGTGCATTGCATAATAAAATTTGTGAGACAATAATTGATGGAAATATAATATCAAATATATATCAAAAATATAATATCATTGCAATAATTACAAATTCAAATTCAAATTCAAATATTTATTTCTCAACATTGACAATTACTTGTTCTTATTGACGTCAAATAAAACATGATTCTACCACCAGTTCGAAAAAAAACCTTCGTGAAGAAGAACTGGCAAGAAACTTCACGGGTATATTTTTTTTTTTTCAAAATAAATTTACAGTCTCTTTATGTCTATACAAAATTATTCTTTTCTGCATCTGTTAGCTCGGCAAGTCTCCCTCCCCCCAAGTATCCAAACGACGAACACCCTCAAACGGCACCCGTTCACGAGTTAACGCGGGATCCAGCCATCGCCCTCCTCAACCATATTAGAGGGAAGTGAACGACCCGTCACCCGACGCTACCATAAGAAGACGTACTTTAGTGACAATGACGCTTTAGATATTCATCGGGACGAAGAACTCATCGCACAAACAGACACATTACACATGCTTTGTTACAAATACTAGTACAATCCTGTTAATGAGGGGATTATACCCAAGGGCTTTTATCATCCAAATAATCGGATAGTTTATAATATGCTCTAGCACACAACTTCTCCTTTATAGTTTCTTTGAATTTGTCAGTAGGAAGACCTTGGATATCCTCAGGAACCTTATTATAAAAGCGTATACATTGACCCATGAATGAGTTAGTGACTTTATGAAGCCTGCTATTATGAGCTGCCAGCATATTTCTTCCTCTTGTGTTAACATTGTGCAGATCTTTTTTTCTTTTGAACAAGGTTATGTTCTTTTTAACATACATTAAATTTTCTAAAATATATTGTGAATGGAAGGTAAGAATATTTATTTCCTTAAATTTACTTCTAAGTGACACCCTTGGACCGAGCTGATAGATTGCGCGAACAGCCCTTTTCTGCAGAATAAATATAGCATCGATGTCGGCAGCACTCCCCCACAGCAGAATACCATATGTCATGAGGCTGTGGAAGTAACCAAAATAGACTAATCGAGCAGTTGTTTCATTTGAAATTTGTCTAATTTTTTTAACAGCATATGCGGCAGAGCCAAGCCTTTTCGCTAAGCCATCAACATGCGGTCCCCACTGCAGTTTGGCGTCTAAGGTTATGCCCAGAAATACAGTTGAGTTTACAGGAGTCAGTTCCTGGCTCTTAACTACAATGTTTGTGTTTACCTGTTTGACATTTGGCAATGTAAATTTAACACATTTCGTTTTTTTTTCATTGAGGAGCAAATTATTAGCTGAGAACCACTGCTCTGTGTTAGAGATGCATTTGTTCACCGCTCGATAGTCAATTTCTTGTCTTTTGATTTTAAACAAGAAGGAAGTATCGTCAGCAAACAATATGACCTCGCATTGATTCTTAACGACCGATGGCAGATCATTAATATAAACTAAAAATAGGAAAGGACCAAGAACTGAGCCCTGGGGCACACCCATTGTCACTGCCGATCCTGATGATTTTTCTCCATTTATTGCAACTTTCTGTTTTCTATTAGAAATATATGATTTAATCAAGGCAAGCGCTCAGTTTTTAATGCCGTAATGGTGCAGTTTCATGAGTAGAGTAGTATGATCCACACAGTCGAACGCCTTGGACAAGTCACAAAAGACACCAATAGCATCACACGACTCCTCCCAGGCGCTGAATACGTGTTTTATGAGCTCAACACCGGCATCGGTTGTTGAGCGACCCCGCGTGAAACCAAACTGCTTAAAATTCATTAGACTATTACCGTAAAAATGAGAAAGTAATTGATTTAAAATTAATTTTTCAAAAATCTTACTGAGCGTTGGTAGTATAGATATAGGTCTAAAATTATTAGGGTCAGACATACTACCTGCTTTGAATATTGGAATGACCTTACTCAATTTCATTAAATCAGGAAAAACACCATTATCAACACAGTCATTAAATATACTTGCTAAGTACGGGGCTATACCATCAATGACAGATTCAATAATTTTAACAGAAATCCCATCTAAATCGGCAGTATTTTTTACTTTAATGCTTTTAAATGCATTTAAAACTTGTGGAACAGTAACATGTTTAAAAATAAAATCAATATTGCATGAATTTACATTTTCCGTTAGCAGTGACTGTGCAAGAGTGGAACATGAACTAATACTCGAAGTAGTTGACACAGGGATGGCAGTAAAAAAATTTTCAAATGCTTCAGCAACTTCTTTGTCAGTTGACAACACTTTATCATTAATTTTTAAATTATATTTGGTGTGTGGTTCTTTTGCTTTCCCAGTTTCCTGATTAATTATATTCCATGCAGTTTTTGAAATGTTAGTACTATATTTAATTTTATTACTAATGTAATTAGATTTAGCTACACTGCAAACTCGTTTAAATAATTTTGAATACTTTTTAACATATTCATAAAATGTCTTATTATGATTATAAGTTCTTTCACTGTACAATTCATATAATCTATTTCTACTTCTGCATATTCCCACTGTTGCCCAGTCACTAAACCTAAATAAATTATTATTTATACATATTTTCTTTTTTTTAAAAACAGAGTCATATTCATTTTTAATTATATTATGAATAGAGTTATATTGAGTAATAGGATCTGCACAGTAATCTAATTTAAATGTTTTTTCAAATACATTTTTCCTAAATGTTTCAAGCCGTCTCTCATTCATGGGTATAAAAGTAATTTCTCTTTTTAAAGCCTTTTTTAGCCCAATATCAAAAGTGGCCAACTGCCCACTATGATCTGATTGTAGTTTATTAATTACTGACTTTGTACATGGCATTAAATTTGTAAAAATGTTATCAAGACATGTGGCTGAGGTCGCTGTGATTCGCGTAGGCTCTAAGAAGAGATTTTTTAGGTTGTAACAATTAAAAAGATTCAAGAATCGTTTACTTAGTGATGTCTCTACTAATAAATCAATATTAAAATCGCCACAAATAATTATTTCTTTGTTTTTGTTATTTACTCTATGTAATACCTCATCCATAGTGCTCTCAAATACTTCAAATGGTGAGGATGGGGGTCTGTATACACTTATTATAACAATATTCCCTATCTCAATACAGGCTATTTCAACTGATTGCTCAACAGACAGACTTACAATATCAGTGCGTTCTTTAAATGTTAGGCTCTTATGAGTGATGATCATTGAGCCGCCGCAAGTTGTTTGTTCTCTGTTGAATGAACTAGCAATTACATGATTCTTATAAGAAGACATAATTTGACACTGTGTGAGCCAGTGCTCTGTGATACATAGTATATGAATATTTTCACAGTTTATGAATAGTTCGATCTGTAATTCCTTACCATCAATGCCCTGCATATTTTGATGGACTATGTTCAGAAAATTATTTTTTACATTTTTATTGCTTAAATTACTACTTAGAATACTGGTGCTAGATGTATTATCTATTGTCACTAACTTATGTTTAAATTATTTCTAATACTATGTTTTGGAATATTACATTCCAACGGGTCAAAAGTATAAAGTGACTGCTCAATAGAAGCAGCGGTTGTAGTCAACGAATTGACTGTTATGAATAAAATATATGATAGCGAGTATGCTATATGTCGTAGGTCATTACTGTACAAATTGTACCTATCATTGGTCATATATGGCTTGTTAATAAATGTATTTAAATCAATAAACTGAAATTTTTCACTATGACGACATGTCATATTTTGTACATCTATATTTAGTCGATGCTTCATATTATTTTCTGAGGGGCTCTGGGTAAATGGAAATGCAAACAAAATAATTTTACTAATATTCTGCCTGCAGAATTACTACAGTAATTATGATGTGTTTAATATTATTGATTATCATAATAATTTGTTGGTTATATATTTTTTTATTGTGATCTTCTTATTTGTTCTTTCTATTATTTAACATGTTCCGAAATAATAAATACGTCATGTTTTTTTTTTATTTTTTTTTTATATTTTTTTCACAGAACCAACAGCACTTAAAACATATTACACTGATAATAAATTTAAATATACATACTGCCAATAATAGGTTCACAATGTTTTAATTAAACAGTAACGAGCAGAATAATTATACAAAATTATTAAAGTTATTATAAAATTAACAGTATTTATGAGGATATGAAAACTAAAACAGTTTCCTGATAATAAAACAGTTTTTTTATTATGATACACAATAATACATTTTGAATTTGCTGACCATACTTTTGTGGTTGCACTGTGTTCGTTAACTGCGAAACTATTTTTTTATGTAATCAGATCATTTTATTTATTTATTTTTATTTCTTTACTAGTATTTGCTGAAATTGTGCAATACTTTCAAAATTTTATAAATGTTATAAAATATATTAGGGTTTCTCCTTTCTTTCTAACTGAGGGTACAGCCGCAGCTGGGCGCATAATTATTATGAATACGTTTATAATAACGACTTGTATATTCTTAGGTACATTACAGGAAACAGACAGTCATTATATGTTCTTAAAATTACAACATAATATGATTTATACAGAGACCAGTGAAGTTTCCATACTAAAAATTATACACTTTAACGAGATACACGGTTACACAATACATACAAAATAAATATAAAATTAAATAACTATCCAGTAAAATGCAAAGAGAATTGCCTTTTCAATTTTGGGAGAGAGAGATGAAAGATATCAATATTATTATAAATCTTATTAAATTGGGTACAAGATCTGTTGATGAAAGAGTTAGCGGCATAATTAGTACGGGAAAGAGACGAGAGAAAAGTGGGTTTATGACGGGGATTTATTCGAGGACAAGCAAAATTAATGTTACTTAGTAAGTATGGAGACTCAATTATATTATTTATAATTTTAAACAGAAACATTACATCGCGTATAGACCGCCTTTCAGCGAGTGAGCGAAGTAAAAATTCCTTTATTTATTAATTCGTAAAAATTCGTTTTAGATATTTATTAAATTTATTTTGAATACTTTCTATCTTTTTTATGTATATTCGATATTGCGGATTCCACACTACAGTTGCGTATTCTAATATAGACCTTACGAAGGCATTATAGAGCAAAATCAACGTTTGAACTTATTTAAACTCTTTACCAACTCTCAGTATGACACCCAACATTTTGAAGGCTTTATCGGTCATATAATAGATGTGAGTATCAAAAACTAGTTTGTCATCCAAATACACCCCCAGGTCTCTCACCAAAGAAACTCTTGTAATTCCTTCACCTTTTAAATGATATTCGTAGTGAAAGGTACTTTTTTTTTCGCAAGTAAGAAATAACACTACATTTTTTAATGTTAAGGTGTAAAACATTTTGATCACAGTACCTACATAATAGATCCAAATCACTTTGTAAATCTAAGCAATCGTTTGGAGATTTAATTATTTTAAATATGTTATTGTCGTCAGCGTAAATCAGAAACTGTGAATTTTTTAAGACTGAAGCAATGTCATTTATGTAAATGTTAAATAAAAGAGGTCCGAGGTGAGATCCCTGTGGAACACCGGATGGTACAGGTCTAACAGTCGAACAAAAGCGCCTTATAGTGACAGCCTGGCTGCGGTCACGCAAATATGACTCAAACCATCGCAGCAGGTCTCCGTGTATACCGACTTCAAACAATTTATGAATATTCCATACGAAATTTTATCAAATGCTTTAGAATGTCAGTATACATTTATATGTAGTAGTATACATGAGAATGGTGTATATTTTCTGCACGTATTAATTGAAAATACAAAGGGTAAATGGAAAGACAAAACTTTCTTACTAATTTTCTCCTGTTCTATTAAAATGCCTTGTAGTTGATACATAAATCGAGAGGTACTTTGGGACAAGCTACGAGTAGTATTATTTATATTTATTCTGAGCGTAATACAAGCGAGGTCCCCGCTGGATGGATGAGGCGATTTATCGTTATTTCTATCTAAATGGGTGAGATACATTGAACAAGCAAAGCGTTGCCACTTTTTTGTTTGGTCTAGCTCGAGTGGACCCGCCAGATATAAATATACCCAAATGGCCTTGTCGATCCAGAAATCCTGCCAACCCGAACGAGCCAGCCCGAACTTGTGGCTTAGCTCTTTGATAAATCAGTTTATCGGTGTACACAACACTAAAGTTGCTAAATTATCTTTTTTATTGTAAGGTATATTACACACTTGTATATTACAAGCGACGTAATGGGTTGACGAATTGCCCTGTCTCATACCGGATATCTAGTAGAGTCCTGGGCGGATTCATTTGTGTGATAAACACAGATGTTAGTTCTCGAGTCATAGTTGTTTATATTTATGTATGTATGTTTATCCAGGGTTCCCCCCAGTTCGCTTCATCCATAACAGCTCTGCTTACTTTGGGGCCATACAGTTGGTGTGTTTGACTGGGGATTATTTCTATATTAAACACTTATTACTACTGTAAAAAAGTTTAACTTACATTGTTTTATGCATGAGTATTTGTTCTAACAAATAGTTATCATCAAATCGAATACTTTACCTCTCTCTGTCTCGTAGGAGTTTGTTCAACAGCTAGTATGTAAAGCTTCTTCGGGAATTCGGTAGCCAGATTGTAAACAATCCTAGATAAGCAGGTTAAAAGTTAAACATACCATTTTAACATAAAATTAACTAGTCCAGTTAGTGGGTACACCCATAAGCGAATTCAGAATTTTGCGAATGGTTTTAACACTCTTAGGCCCATTATTATTTTAAAGCCTCAATATAAATGAGAAGCACAGGTTTTCACGTCATTGACTTCAAAGAAATTAATTATTAATTCAGAAACGAATTTTAGTATGGATGTTTGCAAGGCAAGAAAACCAAAGGATTAATTTATTCTAGTTTGTCTTTTCTGATTAGGAAAACAAAGTAATTCTATTGATGGACTCTTCGGCTCACCGCTGAGCTTTCTCACACTGATCTGTTGTCCCGCAGCCAAAAGTAGGCACAAAGGTTTTGTCAAAGTTACAAATCAATATGAAAAGAGTTTATCATGCCCTTAGAACTTCTGATACCGAGATATAGAAATAGTATGCGAGCCAGTAGCATGTGCTAAGCATAAGGTTTTGAAGCTTACATTTTGATTTTCATTGCTTGTTAGACTTCAATAAAACACCGCAATGGATATTTTGGTAAGCGACACTTCCTCCTGTGCAAAACTATCGCCGTTCTACCGAGGATGTGTGTACAATTGCTGTAATACCTATATGTGAGTATGATTCATGTCCGATATTTCTTGTGTGCAATATTTCTTGTTTGGAAATGTGCGTGTAAGTGTTTGGGTGATATGTGTGCGGCTTAAATTTATTTGCGAGTGTGTGCTGCAAGGCGCGGGAAACAATGTACCATTCAAACAAACGCTGTTGCTGTACATTAGCCACCAAGCCACTACTTCGCATCGACTGGTTCCCCTTCACTTACTGTCCCAGATCAGCAACATTGATGACAGGCACGATGTTGCTGCCTCGACCAAGGATGGGCAAAAACTTGTCGCACTCCCAGGCCTTCTGGAACCACGGGGCCAGGGTGTCTTCCTTGCCACCGTACGTCATTCCAGCTGCTACTACTAGAGCTCTGCAAATATATCCAAAACCCAGCTGATTTAGAAAACTGCGAAACTGTATATTGAAATTGTAGTTATAGTACAAACATCTTAAAAAATTATTAAAAAAATTATTCTGGTTAGCACCTAGGGGTTTGAGTATACATATTTGGTATTTTTTGAATATAATTGAGTGCAGGTCTGGTCCTCAAAGTATATCAGGTACGTTTCCAAACACATTGAAAAGTCAACTTCTTAACGTAAAACGAAATTACCTAACTAATGCTTTCGGTTTTTTTTTTATTTTATGTACACACGGGCTTAAATTAGAATTAATATCTCCAGATAAACGGCGGCAACGTTATGTATGGCCCTGAGGTAAATAAAACTTGAGCAGTATGGCTGTAGAACAACTCAGTATCATATCAGGCATCAGTGTAAAACTAAAATCGCAAATATTTACCCGATTTGTGATCTGAACTGCCTCGCTATGCCTATTACTTCATTTTCTAGATTCAAATGTTTCTTGTAATTCGGGTGTGCTTTCCGCTTCCGGAAATCTGACTCGACTAACGGCATTTCAGGGTTGTCCTGCAATGGGAAGCCATAAAGACAGTCTTTTACATACTGGAAGCTGTAAGCGAATCTTAAATAAATAAATAAATATAGGTTCGCCAGACGAAATTAATAATAGCGGGCGCACTACATTCCCATTAGTCTACTTGGTAGAGCAAAATGAATAAGATATAATTAAGAATAGTTTTTTTGCATGTTATTTATTTAAGGATTTTAGTGTTTTTACAATGTCTGTAATCAAAACAATCTCAACCAACCCATCCTTACAATACCCATAGAACAAGTGTAGTGTATCTTCAACTCACATATTCTAAAATTATTGCATTTGTATTCAAAATCATTTACTTTTGAATGTACTGTTTAGTGAAATTGCATTAGTGTGAGCATATCTTTATGTAAGCAACCTATAGGCGAAGTGCACTCATCAAAAAATATTTTGCTTTTACTATCGCTTAAAATGTATAAATTCTCAATATTGCCGTGTCAGTTGACTAAGCTTTTGTATGCCACAAGACTTTACACGGCATTATACACCTATTGAGACAGCAGGGGAGTGTCGTTAGTTAAGGATGGCTGGATTCCTGCGTCAACTCGTGAATGGGTGTCGTTTGAGAATGTTCGTCGTTTAGATACTTGGGGGGGGGAGACTTGCCGAGCTAACTTGCGAGATAAGAATAATTTTGTATAGACATAAAGAGACACTGTAAATTTATTTACTCCATAGTAGTGTGAGGTAGATTTGACTGTAGCGGGATCATTAAGACTCTTGTGTGAAAACATGTAAGCCAGGTGTTACCGGATCCAGCGGCTTAGTGGCCGCCCAGGTCATGACGCTGGAAACGAGGATGAGGTGCCGCTTCTTCGGGTCCAGATCATCCGGCGCATCCGTGTCGCCCGTTTGACTTGCTGTGGACGTCTCTGTCTTGTGCTTCGACAGTAACTCCTTTAATACTGGAAAATTATAATGTATCCATCACACACCGACAACACACATATCGATACATTATTGAGATAAAAGAGATCGAGAATTTTACAATACTGGTGGTATAATTATGATAATGAAAGTTTTTCCAATGATAACTTAGTCAACGTAACAAATATATTATTACAATTTGTGCCATTACATTTCTATAATTTTTCTATAATAATACCTATTTATTTATTTATATTATCTTAAATATAATTATTAATTATTTTAGTTATTATTTACTATTACGTCTAAGTACTAATATATAAGCACTACCTATTTGTCTTGAAAATATTAACTCGGCTGCGATTAGCTGACGCAGTGCTAGTCGCTGATTCCGTGTGTCTCTGTTTGGGTCGCCGGCAGAATACCAGCGTTGCAATAAAACTTTATTGCAACACTATGCTGAGCCGGAGCCTTTTGACGGGCACGGCAGAAAGATAGCAAAATTTTACCTATTACTTGTATATAATATCTCTTCTTTGTAAATCTATCTTGTAATTTTCTATTTTCGTGTTGTGTGTTTATGTCAATAAATCAGTCATTCATTCATTCAAATTAAAACAATAACTAAATGACAATATCTAAAAACACTTCTGTAATTTTAGGTGCTTTACATACTGAGCTAGATTCAAAGAAGATCAGTATTAATCTAAAAACTAGACCTCTCGAACTAGAACTCGAAATAAAAACAATCACATACAACAAAATCGTTCTTACTAAAGGGCCGTGAGAAATTTTAAAAATATATTATTTTAGGCATTTATTTGGAATTAGTTATCTTAACTTTTCTCATTTAGTGATAATTAACAGTTTTTTTTATTCATTATAAAAGTCGCTACTATCCGAGTGTAAAAAATCTATTAATTTATTGCTGACAGCTACGACAGGCTAACCTTTCCACGACTTTAAACACATAAAAGTTTTAATCAATAGAAATATGTAAGTATGGAATTGTGAACAGCAGTAAAGTAACGGGCTTGTATACAGGGTGTCCCAAAATTCAACGTCAATCCACAACGGGACGATGGGATAGATGGTAACCATCATCAGCAAAATCAGAAAAAAAATCCGTCCCATGTTGGCACTTGCCAAGGCACTCTGCTATATTTTTTTTCAGGAAGCTCTGTCAAAGTCGACATATTTTGAACTTATAGGTCTTATAGGGCTTTAAGGACCGCACCTTTTTACAATACCTAATGTATTAGAATAAATAAGTAGGTAAGAATATCTAAACGTCATAAATCGTCTTAGTTGCGTGAAGGCTACAGAGCACTAAACATTTTTCATGATATTAGTAAGTTGAGATTTAATTTTGATATTAAAACAATGTTTTAAAGGCAACGGGTTGACATTAATAATAATAATAATCTCATGTCCAGCTACATACATCCAACAATACCTCTAGAAGCTACACTAACATTTTAAGTAGTCAGCGACCATGTCTAGGTCGTCGTTGTTGGCGCTGATGTCCAGGATCACGGTGCCGCACGTCAGCATCTGCGGCAGGCAGTCTGCCTTGCGGACGATCTTGCTGACGCCTCCGATGCTCTTGGTCTTCGGGTTCAGGACTGTCCCTGAAATACGGAGCAGGAGGCCGGTTGGCAACTGTTAGCGCCATCATAAGTCGGCCAGTAATTCAATATAACGTTTGGTAGACGTTTTAATCGAGAATAACACAAAAGAATAAGATGACTTATCCAGAGTCCAGTAAGCGAGAATAGCGGTTCTATTTGGCCAATGATTATGGCGGTAGCGTCTTTAGTGTATTCCGAAGGAACAGTTATTTTGTCTGAATGAAAACGATTTCCCTAGCAAAGTATAGAGAAGGAAAACCATGCGAGCGTACCAAAGAAAGAACTATACTTTTGCAATTTTAGTTGTAGGATATAACGTGTGATCATGGACTTGATTCGCAGGTATTGCTCGCGCATTCGTATAAGACACAAAGTAAGAGTCAATTTTATCCTAGCCATAGTTTCACAATCTTATATTATTAAATACCGGAATAAATAAACCTTTAGGAAACACACACGCTATAGAAAACTAACTGTTCGTTAGTTAGAATCAAACGTTCGAAGATTACCATACAATGAACTAGAGGAAACGACTAGAATATTGTATACAAATATATAATGAAAAATCTAGGACAAACATTGATGGCTACATATGTCAACAAACGAGACAAACAAAGACTACAATGAGGAAGAAATGATCATGTACACACAAACTGTTTCAAGGTGGCATTTCGCGAGAATTTCACAAACATATCTAAAACATTTCCATACTTTACATTTTGTAAAGATATTATTCAAAACGTAAACAAATGTATGTCACTAGAACTCCTCCGACTTACCTATTATTTCATAAGGAGGCTCTGGGACGGGTAGCGACACGGGCCCACCGTCCTCGCCCGCCACCACCGACGGATAACTATCCTTGATCTCCTCGTTCTTCTTCAGGATGTCCTGCATGTACTTCATGTAATACTCTCCATGGTACGAATCCAAATTACTGATGAAAAACCTTTTCGCATTGAACACATAGTCAGCCACCGACGAAGACTTATCG
Source organism: Marasmarcha lunaedactyla (assembly GCA_923062675.1). Taxonomy (NCBI): domain Eukaryota; kingdom Metazoa; phylum Arthropoda; class Insecta; order Lepidoptera; family Pterophoridae; genus Marasmarcha; species Marasmarcha lunaedactyla. Next base: position 6,276,790 of record OV281341.1, read on the forward strand.
GAAGTCGATTTTTCTACAGATTTCCTCATGATGGCTGAGAGTAACTAAAAACTTTGTTGTAAAACTATAAGATCATTAAAATGAGAGTTTTATTTATATATTATAATCTCAGTAGTTTGCAAACAATGCCAATATGTAACGTGACTTTATGTCAAATACCACAGTGTTGATGTGTATTATTAACAGTATTTAGTTTGGAGGAGGTTGAGTTCGAAAAAGGATATATAAACTACATACCTCCTATAATTTTGATAGTTTTAGTAACGACCCCAAAAACGAAACGGATGTTTAATTGTTTACCAATTATTTGCATATGTCACTGGCAATCTGTAAAATCCAGTATTCTATAGGTACAGTTACTAGGTATAGTTATTGAATAATTTATTGACATAAACACACAACAACAAAATAGAAAATTATAAGATAGATTTACAAAGAAGAGATATTATATACAAGTAATAGGTAAAAATTTGCCATCTTTCTGCTGCGCCCGTCGAAAGGCTCCGGCTCAGCATAGTGTTGCAATAAATTTATTGTTAATAAATTTATTGCAACGCTGGTATTCTGCCGGCAACCCACACCGAGACGCACGGAATCAGCGACTAGCACTGCGTCAGCTAATCGCAGCCGAGTTCATATTTTCAAGACAAATAGGTAGTGCTTATATATTAGTACTTAGACGTAATAGTAAATAATAACTAAAATAGTTAATTATTATATTTAAGATAATATAAATAAATAAATAGGTATCGTTAATTAGATTTTGAAGTAGGCCATTGAATATGTAAAATTATAGAAATTGGATAGATAATTCATCGTTATTGTTGTACGCTCTGTTTATCTAAAAGGTATTTTTTAAATTCCGTCTTGTTCTTGATTTGACGGATGGGCGGAGGGATATTGTTCCAGCATTTTGTGGAGTTATATCTAAAACTTCCACGAAATGCGGCAGTATGATGTTCGGGAATTGCGAGGGGGTTTGTGCAGGATCTGACAGCATTGCGATTTCCAGTAGAATGCCATGATAGCCTATGATATAGGTAGGAAGGGGCCTGTTTCCATACTATGTCGAAGAGAAGGCATGCAGTCATATATTTCTGATGTTCCTTCATACGTAGTAAGTTGTGGTGGTTCAGGTAAGGCGTAGTATGTGCCCTAGATGGAATACGAAAACGATAACACATGCATTCTGGATACGCTGAATAAGCCTATGAGATCTTTCTAGGATGCAGGGACCATAAACAGGGATGCAGTAATTCAATTTAGACAACACGATACTGTCGCAGAGCTTTACGCGTAGAGAATCTTCAGTCGATAGAAACATGTACGACCACATCCCAAAACATATTTTTCAAAGTGAAGCAACTCATCGAACACAATGCCCAGACTCCGTGCCTCAGCCACCCTGGATACTTAGGTTTCACTTTGAGTTTAATATATTCTTTGAACCGACAACAATGTATTTCGTTTTGGACGGATTTAACGTTAATTAGTTAGCAGCAGACCACGCAGCAATTCTGTCAAGGTCATCATTAAGCTTTGCGATGGAGGAGAACACTGTTTTTATATTTGCATGAGTGTAGATCTGTAGATCATCAGCATATAGGTGGTATTTACAGCTTAGAATATGTTCAGTAAGGTCGGCAGTGTACATTATAAATAAGAGAGGTCCTAGGATCGAACCCTGTGGTACTCCACGACATACAATGCTTAACTTGGATTCTGATCGCTTTCCATTTTTTCTGTTTGACCATAGCTTACGTGAGTGTGGACAACCAATTTTAGTTTGGAGGAGGTTGATTTCGAATAGATATATAAATTGATTACCTCCGACCTGCACCTCCTAAATTTTGTTCTTAGTAGCGGCCCATGTTTTATATGCGAAGAAAGGTCAATTTGACTGAATTAATTACATAAAATATATTTTATTTAATGAATGTATATTTATTAGAAATTCGGTTTTTGTGGATGGCAATACTATGCCATCCACAAAGAGCATCACTACGATGAATAGACCACACAAGCAGTGGGGCGCGTCTTCGTGCACGGCATTCACCAGAGCAATTCACATAGAACACTTAAATCAAGAACATGGAAGTAGAATTTATTTTGTAAAGATTTCGTCAGGGGGCAGTGCTACAGTCTTTCCTATAATACCACCGTAATAACTACGTGTACGAGGATGTGTTCCGGATAAAGGAATAAGGAACTGCCGCTTACCATCAGGTGGGTTTCAGGAGCATGAATATCATCATGTCAAAAAAATATAATGAGTGCCAAGGGTAGCACCGCTAAATAAAAAAACTCGCGGACACTCCTCACAAAGTGAAGCATATCATTCGCTGACGTCAAGTCATAAAAAACGTGTTTTGAATAACATTCGGTCATAAGCAATAGCATCAAGTAGGTATACCGTAAGTTCAGCTTTAATTACAGTAGAGTTAATGTAATAAAACAATGTATCTAATATAAATCTATAGAATAGCCGGAAGCTCATAGAAAAAGACTTCCAAATTTGAAAATAATGAATTATGATTTAATGCAAAAGAAAGTAGCAAGGTCAGGGCAGTCAGTAGGTCGGCTGTCACAGCCCGCATACTAAGAACATGCGTGCACGCATTCGACTACGAGCTGTCAAACTAACTGGCAGGATAACAATCGCTTTTGTTTTAGATTATAATTTTTCAATAACTTATTATCTCAGTTATAAAAACAGTTGATAAATGAACAATCAATTTAGAAGTTTATTGTTTCGATTAGAAACAAACTATTTGTGATTTTGTTTTAATAATAGTATCGTACTGTTGTCGTGAAAGTGATCATATCTTTCAATTTAATTTGATGGACTGCAATAAAAGTGACTTTAGCGTCCAATGCAAATAAACTATTTGTTTTTTTAGCATTTGATAGATTACTTGCTGTTTCGTGCGCGAATGATCTTTCAGGCAGGTGTATTATGAAGTAGAAAAGTGATTATTTCAAACGCAAATTAGCTATTTGTGTTTCTGAAAGTAGAGTTTCACAAGAATCGTTCAAGTTCTGCGAGTCATCCTTCAGCATGTCAAGTGTGGTTCAGTTGGCTTGTCTGTGCGCAATGGCGCTGGGAACGTCACTGGGTGCGCCGGCGCGCCTGGGCTGGCTGGTCCTGCCACCGCTGATGCAGGGGCCGCATTACAATATGCTGCAGGAAATGGCAGCCTTGCAGGCATTGTCGAAGAACGCACACAGCAATCCTGTGTTGCCAGTGAGCGCGTAAGTATTAATAAAATTTTTGAAAATTTAAAAAAAGAAGACCGACAAACTGCAACGGGCATCATTAATTTTGGAAGCAAATAAAAATCCATTGTTATATTGGAGTATCGACCACCAGTTCCTTAGTGTTGCCTGATTCTGTAAATTCATTGGCTGTTTCTGCTCTCTAACCGAAAAAAAATCACTTGAACTGGTTATAACTGCTTTCAAAAAAAAGACGTTTATACCTCCTCAGACGAAATCCTAACAAACTCTTGAAACACTCTATGACCATGAGAAAAACTTTTTATGTACCTACAGACTTCTCGAGAAAAGTTAAACATATCTTCTAGTAGTTACTTAGTATTTTATGGTTCTGGTCGTAAACCATACCTTATCGTTATCAAAACCTTTGCCTGTGTATGTGAAGAATGAACTGGGTCATTTCTGTAGAAATACATGAAGTTCAATTATCATTTTTCTATTGAAATAACACTTATAGTCCAAATACCTGTGTGTTTATATTTCAACGTGCCTGTGTTTCTGTCAATTGCATCGAAGTGGCCAAACACATGAAATAATTTACTTACTAGTTTTTATTGAAAGGGTGACATGATCGAGGTTCTCGAAATCATCAAAACTAATATTAAAAACGCGAATAGTTTGTTTCTTACTTACTACCCCATGTTAACCCAAAATAGGGTTAAATTGGGGTTAAAACGATTATCTTTTCTACGATTGGGACGGTTTAATATCTAATTTTATGTAAATTAGACACTTGACAATATAATTAAGTTTAACATAATATTTTTAGGTATTTACCAGAACCACTGAAAACCCTTCTGCTGAACAACTTCGCGAACAGTAAATTATCTCCGACGAATACAGACAACAACCAACAACAAACAACAACAGCTCCGGATGTCAAAACTAAACCCGTAGACAAAAATATTGGAACGACATTAAATCATCGTGGACATTTTGATTCAGTCATCATAGACGCTGCTACTGAAGAAACTCTTCGAGATAATTCCTACCAAACTTCTACCACTGCTCCGTTTAAATTTGGAACACGTGGTGTCATCGGCAGCGTCATATCAGCGATACCATTCCTCCCATTCGAAGTGAACGTCCCAGATACAATTTCTTGGTTTTACAATGCTTTGATTAATATAATTTCAGTTCTTGAGTCCAAGAGGCCCAGCCTCCAGGTCCTGCCTACTGTGGACCCTGTAGTGCAAGAGAATATGACCAGGTATCTGGCGCAACGGATTGTTGATATGGGTGGATCCCACGCCCTTGAAGTATTGCTACGTAACTACCCGGGTCCTGTCAGAACGGTTATGCCATCTTACAATACTGTAGTACCAGTTATGGTTGAGTAAAATGGTAGTTTTAAGGGTAGATTGTGTTATTTAATACATTATTTGTAAGTAATCTAGTACGCGTTTTTTTTTTATAAATGTAGAGTATTGAGTTTATAATAATATTAAGCTCCCTTTGAAACAGCTGCTTTCTGTAAGATATACTAATGTATGATAGATAATAAGATCTAGATACTTTTTTGTTGGATGGCAATATTGTTTTGTTATATGGTTATATTAGAAATAAACTGTGCGTGTACTATTTCTTTGAGCAGTTTAAAGATCTGTTATCGATTGCGTATATAAATAGTAATATGAACAAAGTGTATATTTAGCACCTTAGGACCCAACTTTACAGAAAATTTCAAAACAAGCATTCACTGATGCCTTGTTAAAAATAACATTGACGTTAAACCATCTTAGACCATTGTATGTTCCACTGAGGACATTACAGATTAGCAAAGCAAACATCATAAGAATGTCTTTAAAAACCTTCGCTCTTTTCATGACATCGTTTGATGGATAAATATCTACAAAAAAATTAACGTATGACAACTCAGTAATTGTTTATTTTCATTTGACGTAAAATTAATTAAAGACCGGGAGCTGGATGTCAAAATGTGAGTACCGCATTCTTGAAGGTCAGCAAACTCTCCAGTCCCAGGTCTACTGGTAGAAATTTCTTATGTAATAAGTAGTACCTTTGTACTTACAACCATTTTATCCCATTTATGATTAGTTATATTTTGTGTGTACATAAATTCTAAAATAAATGAATAAAAATAAATAAATGAATGCCCCGGCCAGGACTCGAACCTGGGACCTGCGACGTTTGAAACAAAGTTTAAGTATAACTGCAAAGACATTATCATGTTCTTCAAACTACAAAGGACGTTATTTGGAAATTTTAGGATATCGTATTTTAGGTAAACATATAAACTTTTAAAAATATAATTATTTTTGCAAAATGAAACCATACGCCGGTCACCAATACATAGACATATACATACATACATATATGTTTTATAATTTTCCTAGTACACGGGCTGGCACACAAGCTCTACGATCTGATGGATGTCCTTAGCCGAGGCCCGAGAACTCTCGGGTGAGAGTTGAAGTTCCGGCTAGGCAGCGTCAGCGGTGAGCTACAAACCGCGGGAATTCAAAAGGCCAATACGATCATAAATAAACCGTCCATTTCGAAAAAAAAAGTGCTGGTGCTTTGCAATTGGTGACGACCGATTAGAAATAAAACACTAATTTATTCAAAAAACTTTATTACTAAAATAATCACAAACTTAAATATAAAGATAATAAAAATCCAGAAATCGGTACCATCAACTATCAATAAGGTCCGGAGCTCAAGAGTTTAACATACAACTGCCATAAAAACTTTTTAAAGTTACACTTTCGAACTCCGACCCGTGAAAAGCTGGTGCAAAACAATGCTGCATGCAGTTTAGGGAATTTCGTTTACTGGCCGCATTAAGTAGAACAAAGTCGTCGCTAACCTTCAGTATTCTAGAAATAGTCATAAATGATAAAACAAAGCGCTTAGCCTGGTTACAACCACATCATTGGACCAAAAGGGTTCTGTTCAACTGTCAACTAATGTGCTCGTAAAAGTCAGACTAGCTGAAATGCAATCACATATTTAAATGGCTTGTATTCTATAATTGGAGTCAAGAGAAACTAGCGGGTAACCTGTTTGTGCAAATCGAGAACGTTTGATGGATACAATTGTATTGTTGTATCATAACAATAATATCTATAGAGAAGCAATTCCTAAGTTTTATTTTTAGCTATGCGTATTTTACATTGAAGTTTTAGATGGGTACATAAGTATTATCAACGTAAATCAATGGAGTTTTAATATTGCTTGCATTTCTATATAATATGTTACTTTTATCCTCGATTCGCGAGTATTGTTTAATAATGTTGTGAGTTGATGCCGACAGTGTCGTGGTCGAGGTTCTGCCCGGCGTGCTGCTCGTTCTTGGGCACGATAATGGAGACCGGGTAGTTGTACGAGTAGAAGAACCCACGAGGAGGACCCTGGAAATGAGGAGCTGTGGTTATTATCTAAAAAGGCAGAAAATTAAATTGCTTTGGGTAATGAAAAGGGTGCACTGTACTGAAGTTTGGATTTTTTAATAGCATTAGCTCTTCCATTCAAAGCTTTGTTGTCATGAACTTAAATGATTGTTTATAGAGTGCTTTACGTCTAATGCCAGCACCAAGTAGCATTATTTTCATGTCAGAACATTAATTGTGCTGCGCTAATTCAAATTCAAATATTTATTTCTCAACATTGACAATAATTTGTTGTTACTGACGTCAAATAAAACATGATCTACCACCAGTTCGCAAAAACCTTCGTAAAGAAGAACTGGCAAAAAATTTATGGGTAGATTTATTTCAAAATAAATTATAATGTCTCTTCATGTCTATACAAAATTATTGTTGTCTGCATCTATTAGTCTCCCCCAAGTATCCAATCGACGAACCAGGACCAGCCATCGCCCTCCTCAACCATATTAGAGGGAAGTGAGCGACCCGTCACAGTCACCCGAACTGTCGGCGACATGTGACTCGCGATATCAAGTATTATGAATAAATAGGAAAGTTCATGAGCGTGTACGTTCGCCGTGTTTTACGCTGAAACAGCTGACGCTTATTTTAGTTAGATGAATATTGAGTTCATAAACCTTGTCATTAAGCCACACTCAAATCACGCTTCATCTAAGAAACTTTTTTCCTCACCGAAAGAGTAACCAACAGTGTTCTCTTTCTTACTCATAAGATGGCACGCGCACCCAAGTGAAATTTATTGATACGGGTCCTATTATATTATACAAAAGCTTTCATATGAGATAAAGACAATTACAACCTAACAAATAAAACCCAGTATACAACGGAACACTCACAGTAGGCTCAGGCTCTTCATACTTCTCGTTCTGCCCCTGGTTCTGCTGGGTTTGCCCCTGGTTCTGCTGGTATTGTCCCTGGTTCTGCTGGTATTGTCCTTTGTTCTGCTGGTATTGTCTCTGGTACGCCGGCTGCACGCTGCTCTGCGCCTGCGCCTGGTAGAGAGCGCGGCCGTCGCGCGCGGGCTGCGCGGTCGAGGGCGCGGTCGAGGGCGCGGTCGAGGGCGCGGGCTGTGCGGATGCGGGCGCGGGCTGCGCGGATGCGGGCGCGGGCTGCACGGATGAGGGCGCGGGCTGCACGGATGCGGGCGCGGAAGTGAGCGCGGGCCGCGCGGTCCCGGCCTGCGCGGGCGCGGGGGCGATCTGCTCCTGTTGCTCGGAGGCGGCCGCGTTGTATTCACCTCTGAAATGAGGGGAGTTTCAGGGTTAAAACGACTAATTTTGTAACTAACTTTTTCTGCGGCTATTTCTTGTCATTCTTAATTCAATAATTATTCTTGTTCGAATGTGGATGAACATTCGGGAAAAAAGCCGCGCGGCTTGTGCTGTCAACTAAATAAATGCTTCATCGATAATTATTGGAATGGAGTACATTTGGATTTATTATAAAAATTTCAGTTCCTAGCTTTTCAGCTACTATTTACAAGTACTAATCAATCAGAGTAGTAATCAACTCATTATTGAAAATCTTCAAGTTTTTGATTTCATAAAGATTATAAATATGGAAGTTCATATATTTGGATTATTGTATGAACGGATTTGAACGAAATTGTCGTACAGAAAAATAGCAGCTGAAATATCGTATAGGCTAACTTTTAATATTATTTAGGTAACCCTAATTCTCCAGAAAAGAAGCCACTTTTTTATATTTAGAAGCTAGCTTATACCATATATGTAAAATGTCACAGGAATAGAACACCATGGAACCAGGCTTGCTTTTCCACCCTCCGCGAGGAGGGAGGTATTAAATGCGTCATGCATACCCTGCAGCCGTCTGCAGGGTGATGTGGGTCTCACCTTCATTGATTACTGTGATTTTTTTGGAACCGGAACGTCAGTCACAGTGATACTAAAATAACTGTTAAACCCCACTCTAACGGGAGGGAGGTGGAAGATGCGTCATGCATACCGCCGCAGGCACTTGACTTCCGCGACGGTGATGTGAGACTCTCCAAAGTGGCACCCACCCACTATAAAAGTATAAATAAACCTTGCCGGCTGTAGCATTGGAATGCTGTAAGCCTTAATATACGTTGCCACGTAGCCATAATATACGTAAAACAAATTCAAAACTTCGCTGTGTGATTTAAAATACATCATACGCCATCTATTGGAGACTGGCTGAATTACACATTAAGAAGTTAGCTAGTTGGCTAGGGCCTTAACATGGATGACGTCCATCAGAAAATATACAAATCAATTCAAAGATCGTAACTATCTAACTGAGAACAAAAATTGAACATAAATTAACATAGCACGCCAATACATATCGTACAAACCATCTTATAAAGTAATGAATAAAGAGCAATCTACTTACTGCGGGTCAGGCTGCTGCGCCGCGGCATTGGCGGCCGCGATCCACGCCTTCTCGTGCGCCAGGCGCGCCTGCCTCACGTCCTCGGCCTCCTCTACTGGCTGCAGGACCACCTTCGGCAGGTTGTCCTCCTGGTGGAAGCCTTCGCTGTCGGCCCAGTAGCGCACCTAGGAAGAATGGGGCGTTGGATGTGTTGTTATGATATCTTTATAAGGGTCACTTGCGCAAACCTAAGCTTATAATGTCAACCTGATTAGTCAACTAAAATGTCTCTCTATCTGTTTATTGTATTGGATGTATAGAGCAATATTTTAACCCAAGTTAGCTCATTCCGAGTTAAGGGTTAACTTAAGTCTGCGCTATTAAACTCAAGGTAACAAATAAGAAGAACGAAGAAACAGATCAAATAGTTATTAACTCCAATTAAATATGCGATGTTTAGTACCTGCATTATTTACTTTATTATTGTTTATCGTTTTCTTGATATGTCAATATCTTAATGACACATTTTATGATGATAAAAACCTTTAAAAAAGTACTTCAATCTTCTGGTGTCTTAATGACAAAGCATAAACCAATCTAAATTGTACTTTGATTTGCTCTTTGTTATGTATTAAATATATTGTCATGCATTATGTAAATTGATGATACGCATTCATTCAATTCACGTGATTCTAACAACTTGTAAGTCAATTATACATATATTATCTTAATGTGATAATGTGAATAAAATAAATGAACTGTTGACATTTAATGAATTAACTGGATTTGTTGACATCCTGTCGCCTGTATAAATACCGATGTACACATTTTTCCAAGTTCCATTGGTATATATACAGCCTACCACAGAACATGATTTAATTAAACTTCATAATAACTTAATCAATATAGAAGACAATTAAATAAATAGCATTTGATTAATTAGAGTTGTCTTCAAAAGGAAATACAATAAATTATCAACACGTCTATTTATCTTAGAACATGTCACTGCGCATCATTTAACCTTTACACGAGCTTATTTTTATTGGGTAGACAGTGTATTCGTTACCTTCTCAACTTTTCCAAAACAAGTTTTAGTTCCCACTGTTCTTAAACGTATTTTGCAAATAATGCGTTATAGATGTTGCAAAAAGATCGCTATTTTGATGAGAAGTAGGCGAGATAATTTTATAATTTGGTGGTCCAATGAATGATACATGCTTGACAGATACGAAAAAATTGGCGTCAGATAGATCTTTGAAAGGTCGTTTCAGAAACGATTCCCGCTGACTCGATTAAAGCCTACTTACTTTATAACAGAAGTCAAGATTACCTATGTTCTAAGTACTGACGAAAATAATAGCGTGGTTCAACCATCCTTTAAATAGTATTTCCTTAACTTTTCACGGTTGATTCTAATTTTAAGATTTCCTCGACTCAATAAACTGAAAGACCTCAAGGAGAAGACACGGTTAGCACTTTCTATGATAATCCTGAGCGCTACGCTCGAAGACTGAGAAACAGGTGGAGATGATAGAATGTTTTCATAACTGTCTAGTCTCCTCGTGACCACGATGTTTGTAAAGGGGTAGAAATGTCGAGTTCAAATGTAAAAACATAACTAAACGGGACTCAACGGGACCCTTTAAATACTCTACAAGATGCAGTAACTCTACAATATCACAAAATAAAGACTCCAATCAAGCTCTCACCTTAATTAGCTCGTTTTGTCCGGGCACCCTGTAGGTATAGGATCCCGTGACGTCTCCGGAGCGAACCCTGTTCTCTACTTTAGCGGACTCGGGGGTTTCGTAGCCGTACACGTAGGCGCCCAGGCCGTCTTGGCCGTGGTACTGCGAGGCGTCGTATACCTGAGGCAGCAAGGAGGAGGTTAGGTGTGAGAACTTCTTGGATGAACATCATAAAAAAAGAAAACAAAAAGACAAGAAAAAACTCGTTTGCATAAGATTTTTAAGCTTATGTGTGGCATTTTGTTTGTAGGCAGGCAGGTATGCAAGTGCCTGCCAATCCCAGTTCTTTGGCTCCACAAGGTTAAACCAAAATCCTACGACAGAAGCTAACGAGTTGAATAGATTTTGTGTAATTTTATACGCACACTTATCTCAATTCAACTTTCTAACAAAATAAAAACGAAATGCAACTTTGTATATACTACTTTATACGATGTCACAGACACACACAGACACACACGACAAACTTTTAATAAAATACTTGCATCGCGTTTTCAAAAAAAAAATTTGTGATTTAAAACTTGAATAAATCTGATTTAGAACTTTTTGTTCTTCCTTCCCGTTTGATTTACATTAGATAATAGTTTATATTATAAATTCATATATTCATTGGACTTCCACGAAAAACAAAGTAGTAAGACAACAATCAAAGTAATTGAATATTAATTCAAATATTTACATAAAGGTATTTAGTTGTCTTCTCCACTCCGCCTTAATGGAGTATCATCCTAAGAGTCATGAAGTGAGATAAAAGACAAACGCAAATCCAAATGTAAACAAACAATAAAAACGTACGTCGTATTGTCTATTAATCGTACCTAATTAGAATCACCGTTCAACCAACAAATTAATATATCTTCGTGTAATATTCTGTTATCAGTATTAATAAGATAAAAGATATAAGATCTATTGATTATCAATAAAAGGACTCTGGTTGTCCTGAGCCAATTATAATTATTTTTTCGATAATTATAGTGAAAGCTACACATGTTACATTAAAATGGATGTAAATAGTTTATCTGACCTCCTCTACATAATCCTGCGTGTTTTCAATCTCCTTCCCGTTCTTCCAGTAGTGCCCGAGAGTAGGGCCTGCCTCCGCCGCGCGGAACTGCGGGTCGTTCCAGCGGACCTGGAGGAGAGAATCACATTATTGATTTAAATTAAATAAACAATCCATTATTTTAACTATCGTAAGGGAAATAAACCAAATTGCGATGTCTAACCACAGATATCAACCACAACAGAATAAGGAAAGACAGAAATGTAAGTTATCTTAATAAACTTTGTTCCAGCTTCGCGAGACAGATGCAACTTTGCCTAGTGCAAAGTTGTAAAAACTGTATGAAAATATTAGGTAGGTATGTAATAGATATGCTGGTAGAAATTTCTATTAGAAATAAGCTGTACCTTTGTACTTTATTAGTTATTAATCATTTTCTGTGTGTACATAAATTGTTAAATAATATTAAATAAATAAATAAGTATTGTGGATACTGTAATAATACACTGTGTAAGATTAAGATAACAGACATAAAATGTGTATAACAAATCTATCCACTCAGTATTTCAATAATGAAATCATTTATTCGTAGACATGAATGAATCCAATTCCACAGACCGCCATGCGTCAGTTTAATTCTATCGGAAACAATCCTAGTGCTTGTCAAGTAAATGCGTTTACGAGTACTTTGACTCGTCCTATTGATCACGTTCCACTCGACGCAAACTCAAAGTGACATCCTCTTTGTGCACTTTTTCTGGTGTCACAGAAGATCACATTTTTGGTGGAGTATGGCCGGAACCGCGATCTTAGGAGCAAGATCTGCATATTGGTTGAACCAGTGGCAGACAAAGCTAGAATATTGTACAAGTTTTGCATTGTATCATTGGGCAATAGAACTTAGTTTTAAATATTGAATAATTGTTTATATTTGTATAAAAATATGAGGCTGGCATAATCTATAGACTGAAGCGTCAAAAAACAAACAGATTAAAAAAATAAAATAAAAATGGCACAAGGTGGTAACCGTTATGTTACGTTATTGCGTTGTAATATTGATAGTTTATTTAAAAGTGTAAGAGGTAATATGGTAAGTGTGTAACAGTCGAAGAATAACTCACCAGCGGCAGCGTGGCTGTGCGTCCCGCGAGCTGGGGCTCCGTGAACGGCGGGCTGTTGAGGTACTTCTGCGCCTCCTCTGGCGTGATGTCGATCTGGAAGATGTTGGCAGGGTTGGGCGCCGCCGCCGACAGCGCCAGCTAGGAACAGACACAAGCAAATATTTAAGTTTTGTCAGTTTTGACACACAGTGAGTAGGGACTTGATGCCGCATTTTTACATACATTTTCGTAGAGCGGGAATCACTTGATAGTAACTGGCAACTACTTTAAGTAACAATTGGAATTGGACATATACTTCATGATTTTCAATGCAGCAAAGTATCGATCTAAAAACTGGCTAATTTATCAATGTATTTGTGTATTTTGCTATACATTTAATATTAATAAGCAAATATTAAGCTTTATCTAGACTAGCAGCTAGACTCTAGCAGATATTCGTATTCAAGTACAAACTTACTGTAGTATACTCGTATTTCCATAACACGCCATGACGCATGCAGCATATACTTAACATTTGTACAGTAAAAGAACGCAGGTCGTATTTAAAACGAGACTTCATCTTAATTAAGAACCTGATATTAGTAGAATTAAAGGGAGTATGACAAGTTTATGTTTTTGTGGTCAATCCAAGATGGCGGATTTCCCTTACCCGTTTTGTTTGTTTGTCTGATGGGTCGGTAAATACTGATTCGCATATTGACCTTAGGTGTTTGAGGTTAACAAATAATTTTAATTACGTTTGGTTTAATGTAGTAAACGATTGAATTAGTAAATGTTGGTAGTAAATTGAAAGTTTTAGTAATATTTTGAAGGATTGTTTTATATTAGGTATTATGTTTTTGAACATGAAGTCTTAGTGTCTACTCTAAAACGAGTCCTTAATAAGGGGAGGTATTATATTAAAACGTATGAGTGAAGCAGCTATATTATGTGAAATAATTAAATAAAATATATTAAAGCTCATACCTACTTCTTTCTGTTTAGACTAAACTCGCTTTTTTTTGAACTGGCACCATTTTGAAATTTCCTTCATTCTATTGCTAAAGAGCAACTAGGTTCAATAAAGGTATAGGTAGGTATGTGCCAAACTTGAAGCTCAACACCGACAAATAAACTGTCGGTTTAGTGCTAGATTTATAGCCTAGACCAAAAGAAGCCTTGAAATATTACAAATTCTAAGAAAACAACAAAATAGTTTTAAAATAAGCATGACCCTACAGCTCGTGGACACCTCGAGGTCCGTTATGTCGTCATCCCGGCAAGCACGGAGACGAACTATCAACTCTGTTCATCAAATTGACGTAATCTAAACGGTTAGTAAATGGATACTTTATGAATCACTGTATTGACATTTTATTTGTATTTCCATAAGGCACGTCATAGATTCGTTATCTGATTAAAGATTGGTTCCAGGAAAATATCAGCTGTTGACAAATCTTTGAATTGATGGTAATTTAGAAATTAGTGCTTATGCCGTGTTAAAAATTTCGCAAAACGGCACTTATACATTTTTCAGTTCAGAATTAATTTCGAAAAAGTAGGCAAAAATTAAAATATGATAATAATTTTTTAGCAGAGTCTGCGTTTTACCTATTAATTTTTTTAGACTTAAACCGTATCTTTAAATTTACAGAAAGCTTCTCGTCTTGGACTTTTTACCCTTGTCACCAAATTTTAAAAAGAGTTCAACACGTTTACAATTCCATGACGAAAATCTCAAGAAAAAATTTACAAGTATGACATGAACTTTTCCGTTAAATTTTCGTTAAATTCGAATATGACGTAACATAACCTTAACCGGCACTAGACCTTTCAAAATAAAATTCAACATAAGTAATGTTACACACACGCTACACACAATAGTAAATTATGATGAAATATTTCTGCAAAAAGTCGCACATAGTATTGACCAAACGGCCTTACTAGGCCACAAGGCCAAAGGACATACCTAGTTATTGCCCGCTGGATTATATCGCACGTTGCAAGTATAGAGACTCCATGCTGTGCGCATCGGACGTGATAATACAATTTGCAAATAAAACTAGAATAGTTTGTATTAAGTGAGTTCATATAATTAAATAGGTTCGACATCACTTAGATGTCGAACCTATAGCTCAACATATGTAACACATATTTAGTTTCACGATAAAAAAAAATGGATCGATTTTTTTGTGAAGAGATTGTACACCATATTTATTTTTTTTCATAAACTGTGTTGCAACTTTCATTACTCGAAAACAGAAGACGGCACTTAGGACAAAAGTTTCACACTCCTTTGCAACATACCAGATATAGTTTGGTAATTTCTTGTTTACCATTTTAATTACAAACAAGCGCTATATCATTAATTTCCAATGTTAGCAAAATACAAAAAGAAAACCCGGAATATAAGCTAGTACTCGTAAGTAACTCGTTTAATTTATAATTTAATTAATAAAGCGTTGTTTTGTCTCAGAAATAACGTTTGTTGGAACCATCATTATTAAATTACCTAGGTAGATATATAACAGAATGTACTCTTCAACTTAAACTTCAAACTGTAAATTCAATATATTATTATTTTATACTTTAATATATCACAATAACTGGCATGAATGAACTCAACTCAATATTTAATAGCACGCCATGTAAGCAGGTTCCTCCAACCGTCGTATAATTTAAATCAGCCATTCGTTATGTATGATCAAAGCTTCACCAAGCAGTATTTCACTTTGATTCACATTTGTATGCAAATAATTCTTTCGAATATGACAATGTCTTATTTTAAATATACGATTCATCTTATTTGATATAAATCCTGTAATTTAAAATCGGCCATGATATGATCTTTAATAACTAATCCAAGAGATCGGCCATTTTGATTTGCTTCAAGTTGATGGAACACTTAAAACCTACCATAAATTATGGTAATTACAGATTATTTCTACTATTTTAACAATCAATCACATAGATATTTGGTATTATTTAATACGGAATAATCATTAAGATGATAACACATCCGTTTACCAAAAATATCGATGACCGGACAAAACATCGTGTTAGACATAATAACATTTACTAAAAATGACGCCATCTCTGATTGATGACCGTTCATCGCTTCCAAATTATACCAGAAGTAGTTTTATTCAAATTAGATTTGCAGAACAATATTGTTAATAAGACCCTTTTTGCTACATTTTTACACGAGAATTAGGAGTTAGGTAAGTATATTAAAAAGTATGTAAAAAATCTCGATCGATCTTATTGCGGTTGCAACCGTTATTAATGCATAATTTAATGTAAATATAATATTTTTGTTGTTTCACTTATCTAATAAAAAACTTTTAACTTTATATTATACTACTACTATATATTATATTTTAACTAAGTATATTAGTTAGCTATTAAAATAACGCTAGCGGAAGTTAGGAAAATTATCAATTGTTGTCATGCATTAGCGTCTTAATAGCTTTTTTAATACGATCTTAATAATTTAAAAAAGCAGTTATATAATAATTTTAATAGTATTAAATTTAATAAAACTGCAAAGTTTTCCGCATTTTCCTCCACGTTCTAATGGGTATCTCCGCTATAATAATCCGGAACAAAAAATGAAAAAGAAGATCGATAACGGCGATTAACAATTACAGCCAATTACGATTATCAATTGACCAGCGATTAGTCCACTTAATTTAATGCCCATTGTTGTTTTTTAATAAGGCTCCGTATCCTTCAAAGCCGAAGGAGAAATCTTAGCGGTTTGAAGAAATAGTACACGAATAGAATGACTATAATTTCCCAATCGAAAAAGACAAAAATATTGTAGTGTTCCTATTGAACGATTTGTTATATCGTTGAAAATATTCGATTACATAGGTCGATATGTATGATATATTGTCGTGATAGTATTGTCGATTCCACCGAGTTCCCCACACAGTCCTGATGCAAGTGTAGCCTGACTTACAACTATTGGCCGTGTTAAGGAAAATCTTGTATATAATTTGCCTTCATTCTTGTTTATTACTGTAAAAAAACATATTTTGATAAATATATTATAGCCTCTATGTAAAAGATATTGGACCTTGTTTAATGTTTTCCAGCTGTGTTGGGTACGGGCGGATGTGGTGCAGGATCCGATTCGCATTAGAAAGCCTTGCAGTGTCGTTGTCCTTTAGGAAGCGGGGCGCCTACTAGAGACCGAATACACGCAAGCGATTCTCTTCTTTAGCGTGGGCGAAAGCACAGTGTGCCGATTTTATCCCAAGTTCTATAGCTTTCTGCCTTATTAACTAAGAACGAGTATAATGTACATTGGAGGGCGATTTTTAAAACTTAGGAAAACATTTTGTGGCTCCAGAATGTTTGTTGACAAGATATGCTTTGATAACTTAAGTTGTCTTATCGGAAAGTACCTGAATAAAAAATATAGATTATGTTTTTCACACAAATGTCTGATCCTACTGAGATAAAAACCCGGGACATGAGTATGTGTCAAAAGTATCAATATTGTTAGCATTTTCAAATATTTATTAGTATTCTGTTATATACTAATTATGATTCATATAACCTTTTACATAAACAATATTTTTTTAATCAATTCAAAACAAAAACTGATGTAATGTGATCACATAATTATAATGAATGACAACTATTAAAACCGCATCACTGTGGTGTTGACACGAAAACTTAGCCTTCGACGAGTTCAGCTTAAAGCGATTACTAACTTGAACTTGGACCGGCACAACCTTCCTGGTGTCAAGATTTCTTTTTTTCCGATGAATGAAGTAAAAGATTTTTACCGTAATTCAAATATATTAACAAAGATTCTTACGATGCATCTAAATAAAAACTTCGTTTTCCGTATAATTGAACAAAATTTTGCAACACTGATGAGAAATGCATAATTTAAAAAAGATGTATTTCAGACAATCTTAATAGTAATTAAAAATAATGTTACTTAAAAACATCGGAATTAAAATAAATTCAAGATTAATATTATACAATTCTAATTTTGCGATAATCAGTCACATCCCTTAGCCGGATATTAGTTGTGATTAACAACTTTAAGTCATTAATTTGTTACATCATAAAAACATATATTTAATGTAAAGTTCATAGTTTACGTTTTTATCAATATTCAATTAATGTTTTTTGTATAATCTATGACCATAGCTAAACGATGACGCGGCCGTTATTTATTTGTTTGTTCGGTATTTGAATTTTGCTGCGTAGAATGAAGCTGTTGCGTCCATGTGTATTGTAACATCAAATTTTCTACAAAGTTGGTTTATATTGTTTTTATTGACGTCGTTTTATTCGAGTAGCAAATTACGTCTAGAAATAGCATATTATATACCCATTTTGATTCCTATAATAAGGTACATTATGTAGTAAGAGCCAGCAAATAATCATCGAATATAGTTGTCCAAGGAAAAATTTATCGACGTTCGTTCTTTAGACAAATCATTACAATAATTTAAACTTTAAATACTTTTATCAAGTGCTGTCGAAGCCAAATGACTTGGTAATATTCCACTACACATCAAAAATCGCAATTTTATCTTAACAGCATTGACGAATACAATGAGAAGTGTATACATGATGTACAATTTTTTTTGAACTCTCCGATGTCAAGGATGCTTACAAAGTAAAAGGCCACGATCAGTTTTGAAAAACCGTCTGAGAAAAATTCATTTAGTTTTTATTAACATGTATCAATATTTATTTATGTTCTGACAATAAATTACAGCAAAAAGATGATAAAAAATGTTTACCCAGTCGCTTCTCGCTTTAATGTCTACTAATAAAACTCGCACTCATATTTTATTTACAATAAAGTGCTTAAAGCGCGTGCTTTAAAAGCGCTGCGGGGGACAGATACACAAGGAATTTGAATGCCATTTTAACATTGTTTTAAAAGTTCTATTTAGTCAATTAATGTTAAAAATTTATATTTTTTTGTTCTTTTTTTATTATTACAGGGTAAACCGAATGCGATAGTTGTGTTACATTTAATAATTATAAAATATTAATATACATGTCAAATAATATCAATTAAAATAGTAAAAATGTCACAATTGAAGTACTTAATCTTAAACTTACAAATCACCAAACTAATTTAGATATGATAAGTTCATTAAAAATCAAGTAATGCAACAAATGTCAAGAATTTTTTTTTTAAATCATTGAAATAGCCAATTAATCCTAAAAATGTAATGCACATTGTTTAATGTCTTGTCTAGGTAAAAGGGTTAGTTGGGCCAATGGTTTATTTAAAAACCTATTCGAAAAACATATTCTAGAAAAATATCCCGGTTTGTCATTTCAATCTACCTAGTATACGCAAAGTCTTCGTTTCGCTTCAATTATTTTCAAATGAATCACCATTCAAACCTATATCGTTACTCAGGGTGGCACCTAAAAATTAAGTAAATAAATCTCAAGTATAGGTCAAGGCGTGTAATCTAGAAGGTTCACACAATTGTTCAAACATGAATCAGGATTCAAACCTGTTACGACGTCTGATGGAAACCGGTCGCGTGTCGTTACACCTTTGTTCACATATGATACTTATTAATTAACCCCACTTTGCATTTTTTTTTAAATAAATCTGGATAACGAAAATATGGGTGTTCGTCGTTTGGATACTTGGGGGGAGGGAAGACTTGCCGAGCTAACAGATGCAGAAAAGAATAATTTTGTATAGACATAAAGAGACTCTGTAAATTTATTTTGAAAAAACATATACTTGTGAAGTTTCTTGCCTTTCTTCTTCACGAAGGTTTTTTTCGAACTGGTGGTAGAATCATGTTTTATTTGACGTCAATAAGAACAAGTAATTGTCAATGTTGAGAAATAAATATTTGAATTTTGAATTTGAATGGCGCTCGCAGACGTCATTAATTTAGGACGACTTGGGTTATGAATTAGTGATGCATTTGAAATAAAAAGATACCTTATCTTTTAGTAGTGTATAGTCTAGATGTTTGACTTCCATCTCACCTGGTGGCGAGTAAAAGCTAAAAACTAAAGTGTTTCAATAGATACTGTCACTCTAGGAATTGGTCTACCTTTCGACAAAACTTCCTGTGTAACCAAAATAGCTGTAAGGTTGTGACAGTGACCGGCAGAATATTATGACAAGGGAAAATCAACCTTGTTGTTTCATGACACGCAAATGAACTTCTCCGTGTATTGTAGGGTAACTCCAGGTCCAGGACTACCTACATTCATCTGGTTACAGAGGGGCAATTCGTGCATAGTATGAACGGGGATAAATCCCACGGGGATATAAGTGCAGCTTCCTAGACTACACATGAGTTGAAATACCAATACATGCTAATTGAAATAAAAAAGATAATACGCTACTAGATTTTCACTTTTAAAAGGTCCCGAAATTCGAATAAAAAGCATTTAAAAAAGGCTTACATGATATTTCCTTAGTATGAATGGGCAATCATTATAATGATAAAAAACACAATTTAATCGGATTTTATTCCTTTACAGAGTTTAAATGTAACAATATAATTATATGCGATGCAATCCAATTACAAATTATTTGAAGGCCTTAGAAATTCTGAGTGCTTCTGTATGTTTCACACTTTCGATATTTCATAAAAATACTGATTATGTAAATTTTCGATGGGTAAGTACTAAACAAAGTCATTTATATACCTATATCGTTATTTACCCTGTTACCAAAAAACCACCGAGGTCAAACGTGTTGGTCAAACTTATACGAAGGTACAATAAAATACGCTGTCCATTATCCCAACACCTCCAGAATAAGAAAAGATGCAAGGAATTTTATCCTCAAGCTAAAAACATTAAAATAATCTTGAATGCGTTCACAAAAAAACGAAATGAATATAACGTTATTCCGGGAACGTTTTCGAGGAATGCTAATTGCATTTACGAATGCGCCTTTATCGTGCCCCTTGCGACGCCTGCAGATAATACTTATATGGCATGGCGTATGAAGATGAACTACCAATCTTGGATGAAAAGTTTTTATCGTATGTTATCGTATAGGGTTTATATGGATGAGTACAATAAACTATGCCGATTATATTAAGATAGGCAAGTTTACAAATGCATTACAGGATAATGAGAGGAATTTTTTATAGTTTTTGAAATGTACTTTAACAAGCATTCGACTACATTGATATGAAGAAACAACGATGAAAAATTCGACTCAGACGGACTCAACAAAAGGCTCTAAATTAAGATTGGATTTTTGCTCAAAATAAAAAATATTGCTAAATATAGATTTTTATTCAACATTTTATGTGCTTTCAGATTTCAGGAACTTATGTCTTTCAAGCTGCAATCCTCATATTTGAAATCTCAATGAAAACGAATTTTGACAATGCTAAAAAATAGTCATGAAATAATGATAAATAGTCGTACATGTAAAAAAAATAGTCGTATTATAGTTTCGGCGTTATAGCTATAGGTTGGTGAGGATCATGGCTTGAACGTCAAGTTGCCGTGCAAGCAAACGGTAAGGTGATGATCTATGTATGTGGGCAACACACTATTCACAACAATTATTATACACAGCAAAAAATAGAACAATTTCAGCTGATTATAAACATAAAGTACGGAACCTTTGTGTAAACAAATTTTAGTTCGACTTTTTAGACACTTGGCATAAGTTGAATAACTAGCGAAATACACTTCTTGCTTCACGTCTATTATTTATCTTATACAGTATCTGGGCCAATTTGCGCGGATCTGAATTAGCAAGTTAGTCACTTAAAATGTCCTTTCATCACAATTTCTATTGGGCTGATGGAGACATAAAGCAATATTTTGCCTAATGTTAGCTAACTCAGATTAGCGTAAGTCCATCAGAGTCCATCAGTAAGCTTCATGACGACTTCTGAGTAACTCTTAAATCAAGTGTCTTATAAGTGCCAGTGTTAGTATTTACAGCGTTCTTGCGGTAAAAACTGACAATATTTAATAAAAAGCATTACGCAACGATTAGACAATAGAGAGCATAACTGTATGTTTGTTCACGCCCTTAACATCACTTTTAAAGCCACTTGGCAAGCTCTCTGCCATCTTGACAGGTGGCAATGTCCTGTCAAGATTTGATCAAACTGAAGGAATTCTCGCGAATAACAAAAACATATATCATGTGAGATAACAAAATTATTGTGCTTTTTTGGAGTTTATTTGTTTTAGAAAAAGTTTTACTTAAGGTAATTTTTTTATTGAATGTATAATTTAGTAAGTAGAAATAAATGATCATCGGTGAGGTATTTTAAAAAAGCTGCTGAGTTGTGACTATTTAGTAATTATCTAATGCTATGTAATAATTATAGATTATATTATACTTTTACCCAATTTAGGATATCTTCATTACCAATTTATTTTCTATATTTTCATATAACCAACATACTTTAACGTATGTATGTATTAGTTACCTATCTAACATCAACAATGAAAACAAGAAAACGTTGGAGCTTAAAGTATTTGGATTCTGTTCAAAGGTTCCTACATCACAATAGATCGCATGCTGATCAGCTTTACGAAATTCATGAATTCACTAAGTTTTTAGCTCAAAATTTAATTACTTCAATTAATTTATGTAAGAAATGAAATGCTTCATGTTAATATTTTCACCAAAGATATGTATGAATATGTTGCCTGTCTTAAACCTAATAAAAGATAGTAAAATATTTCGTATCAATTGAAAATAAGTGAAGTTACATTATCGATACAGAGATTAAGTTATTTTATTTGAATTTGAATGAATAAGAAATGAACGGCGTGACTTCTGCCTTCACAAAAATCATCAAGTCAGTCTTTGCTTTGAGGGATGTCTTTTAACCTTACTATTAATTTGTAGGCTTTTAAAAACTCTATTTTTTATATTCCAAAATCAAAGCCGAGCCAAATACCTACGTTGTCAAAAGAAAATGTTTGACGAAAACAGCAGAGACAACTAAACTAGTATACGATTGGTTCACGAAATTTTTTAATAACTATATGAACTACAATAGTCACATTAAGGCAATATTCCGTTTAGACTACGATTTACTGTAAAAGTTTATATATCCAATAACTAAATCAATTTGAAACCCCTAAGAATCTCTCTGAAAACCTATACCTGCACAGAGTAAAAATATTTACTTACCGTAACCGAAAGAATCGCGAAAACACTTAACATTGTTGGACTCTTATGGCACTGTAACTCATGTAGGTAGTAAATCTGTAGTATACACAAACGGGTGCGCAGGCGACTCATCTGCTTTATAGTATACAGCCTCCGTGTGACGTCATCGCGCCCCGCACCCCGCCGTCAAACTCGTTTGAAGCATCTTCATTAGTTTGTTCCTCTACGGTCTTGTGAGTAAAAATGATTTACTATTAAACCGAAAGTAAAAACCAATTACATGTTTGTTTGAGTATGTTTTGCAGGCGGACTTTTGTATTAGACATTTAACTAAACGGCTAGTCGTTTTATGCTTTATTTGCATTCTTCAATAGCACCACGCTATACTTCGGTCACTCGGCATGCGCCAATCGCGGGAAATCAATAAATTTGTAGAAAATAATGTACAAAACGCATATTACTTGCTTAGTAACTAACTATTCAACATGCCAGCTAGCCGGTGCTAAACAAATCTATTCATATCCTATAGCAACCTTTAGTATAGTATCCATTCATAGAAATATTTCTTACCATTAAGTTTAACCGCAACCTATGTTAGTATGATATTTCACATAAATCAACAAAACTAAACAAAAAGATTCAAATAAAGATTCCATTCAATCAGTGCGGTGCGGAACACTCCAGCACATCGTCGTGAATTCGTGACACCTGACCTTCACATCGTGTACGTACATTGCTGCGTTTGTTACTGACCATTTTCAACATCGTATACCAGGTCCGCAATGTGCTACAAAAAGATTTTCTTTCTATTATGAATACGACGGTAGTTTACTATTTCTGGTATTAATATGTTTGTCGATATCTGTTACATTGCCATTTCCGTTTGAAAGAGTATTTAGTACCTTATTACTTGGGACGTGTCGAGGATGTTTTATTTAAAGAACTGGAAGCAATATTATTCGAGAAAAACGGTTACACCAATCGTAATTTTTATCGGGTATAAATAGATTTATAAATAAGTATACAAATATACTGCTTATCTACCTATCACAATAACCCAGTTTTCTCAATCACATGATTTTTATTTAAAATTAAAACATAAGATTTATTTTATACCTTTATTTGATAACAAAATAATATCTGCAGAAGAAAACTGATGAAAAGACACAAATATTTCACGAACAAGCATTTAAAACAAATCTTTTGTAATGTTTCCGTCTGTCTTCAAAACCAAACACCATAAAATTTGACCATTAAATTAGATAAAATGTCTAAGATCTAAATGGCAAAGATAATCTCTAAAAGGGTTTAAATATATTAGGTATTTAGGTGCAGTCGGGGAAGTTGGCGGAGTCCAGCTAAGGCGAGAATCGCTTGCACTATTTTCGGTCTTTTGTAAGCGCTCTGCAAGCTGAGCGGCGACAATACTGCAGGGGATTGGAGTGCGAATTTGATTCTCCATCAAGTTCTCCAATATACCTTCTTTACATATACCAAATACCAGTACAAGAAATCAAAGCTACCGACATCGCAAAATTTATATGTACACTTATTCAAAGATAAACATTTTATGACTCATCATTTTTCATTAAATCATAACTTAGTAAATGACGCTAAGGCAAATAAAAAATTGCTTAAATAACACCTTCATTGAGGAAGACCTATTTTGCTAAACAGACGCCTAGCAGGGTAGGTATTTGTAAGACCGCCATAGGCGCTGTGGTCAAGACCCTGATTGATCCCAGGGTTGCAACCCCAATTACAAGTTTTCAAAAACTGCCTCTTAGTTGTGTGTGTTGTGTGCGTGTATTTCTTTAACTTACGTTATTTTACTTTAGTAATTCGACTGGTGGAAAAGATACGAACTGTGAATATAAAACTAAAGATGGATATAAAAATTGTTCAAATACATAAGCTCCCTTTTTTGCGTCGGGAGTTAAAAACTATACATATACCCACAGTGCAACAGATGTAGTCGCTGTTCAAAGCGCTAGAACATAAAATTTATATTGAACAAGCTAAAAACAAATAAACAAAAATTAAATAAATGAATTGAATATCGATTACGGCTCGGTTAAAATATGAAGTTAACGACAAAATCAAATTAAACTGAAGCCTTTTGACTTCTACTCAGTAACTATTATGATTATTACAATATTGGCATAGAAACCCATCGTATCAGAATCTGATCTTTAAATTTTCAAATCATTATTTGCTTCTTATATTTGTTAAAGTTCATATTCAAAAACCAATTTTGTCTCGTCGTTTTAAATATGCTAATGAACGTAGTAAGCTTTAACCGCCATTTAATTCGAGCTAAGCGACATCTTGTAACTTAAGCACCTACATACAATCGTGCAAAAACTGATTAACGAATACAGCAGACGCTGGCGAAGTCTGTGGCGTGTTCGTCTTCGAAGGAAATCAAAGATTGAAGCATATGTCTGGGTATAGGTAAAAACTATATAGATAAATAATACACAAACACTACTTGATAAAATATAGCCCTAATTTACATTCTTTTTTATTTCTTCTTTTCCTATGTTACTTTAGGAAAACGAGGCTGTCTTGGAGTCAAAGTAATTTATTACTATAATTTCAGTTTATTCACAGTTTATAGATCACTCGAAGCGGTTATTTACTTGCATCCTGCATGAGTTACGAGCTGGTCAAATTTTATTCATAATAGTTAAGCTTTTTAATACGATAAGCATATTTTTTTTTTGTAACAAATCATGACGTAGAATGTTTTATATTTTTTAATTATTCTAAACTATTCTGGGTTCTAAATAATTCTTCAATTATGAATAATAAATAGCATACCTCATAACCAAGGTACCTAATATTATTATTATTTACAAAATAGATGTCGCGTCGTTAATTTTTGAGTTCTAAATCAAGCTTTATCGTATAGAGATATTAAATTTTTTATATATAAATTTCGTCAATATGTCATAAAAAATAAATGTTATCCTGTTCAAAATCGCATCTCGGTGTGTATAACCTTGACCTGCGAGAGTGAACTGAACTTTCGCACCAAAAGCTTTAAAAGCTGTCTGACTAGAATATAGTCCCTATTATTCATTAATTGATTTTTCTTGGAAAAGATCAAATATCAAATGCAGGTGCTAACTGATAAAAGGAAAGATTATTGTTTAGTAAGGATAACTGTGAAAAAGTTTTAGTTTAAAAATAAAAAAGTGCATTATTCGACGTTACGCTAGCATATCTGTTTCTTATCACAAATTGTTATGCGATCTGGTGCTACGCCAGTGAGACAGAAAGTCTTGAACACAAACATACAGCAGTACAAACAAAACGCATCTTTGTTAGTACTACGTAAAAAAATTCAACATATTTTATTTCATTATGCACCAACATAAAGAACTCCTGATGAGTGTCAGCGTTTGCAATGTATAACTTTAACTTCTGCTTTTAGAACGTTGAACCGTGAGGAAAATAAGCCATAAGATAAAGGCAATTTGGCACACTTCAAAAGTGGTCTTTATTTAATTAGTAGGATCTAAAGAAACAAACACAACCAAGCATACCAAATGTCGTGTCACAACCAAGCACGTTTCTTCAGAAACCTACTCTGGCTACGCAATCGTACCTGCCAGCCGGCAGCCCAACGCTCAGATCATCCGGGGCGGTCTCGGTATGTCCGGCAAATATAAAAATCATGCAAATTTCATTCCGTGACTTTGGTCGGTGTATTCTGAAGCTGCGACTGTATCGCACCTGGCAGCACGAAAGTTCAAGGCTGCGGAAGATGAATCTATAGGTCATCACGGCAGGTACTCATGTCCGTGGTTTTTGATACTGCGCTTACGAATCTGGCTCTGCTTGGAGAAATATACAAAATAAAGCTTTATAGGTCAATGATGATTAGAACTTTAATTTTAAAAAGTGCGGGAAGGGTCCAGTTTTGTGTCCCCTGTCTCCTTTGGTCGTTAATATAATGAGTAAAGCAATCGACATAGGGGTCAGTCGTATGATTGTTCACCGTGCATGACTCTACTGAATCTATAGTCATTCAAAATACTCACGAAATTGCGAATACTTACAAAAATTAAGTTCCATGTAGGTTAGTCGTTGGCGAGTAAAGTTGAGCAGTTTCAGATGCGGCTAGGTGCTCTTAACCAAGAAAACTAATGACAAGTTAAGTAAAATTATACGAATTAAGATACCTGTATATATACCCATCAAACCGCGGCAATATTTAATATTATTCCCAGCTTATCAAAAAATCATTACAACGAAATATATTAGGTCTTTACCTATGAAATTGCCGTTTTTCACGAAATAAATGAAGCGTAATTTTTTTATATATTTTTTATTTCTTTTAATCAAAATAATCACCCGTGAAATCAATGCATCTTTGCCAACGCACTGGTAGCTTATTGATGCCTTTCTTGAAGAAATCAGCTGGACGGGAGGCAACAAATTCTTCAAAGGCATTTTGTACTGCCTCTCGGGTATTGAATTTTTTTCCCGCCAAGAAGTTATCCAAATTCTGAAAAAGTAGAAGTCTGTAGGCGCAAGGTCTGGTGAGTACGGCGGATGACGGAGAACTTCCAACCCCAACTCTTGTAGCTTGGAGAACGTCTGCTGTGCAGTATGAGGTCGCGCGTTGTCGTGCAGGAGCAGTGGAGCCGAACGATTGGCCAAAGCTGGTTGGAGACGTTCGAGCTTCTCCATCATTGTGTTCAGTTCTTCACAGTACACATCTGCAGTAATGCTTGTCCCGTTTGGCAAGAAGCTGTGATGAATTACACCCGCGTTAGACCACCAAACAGTGACCATCACTTTTCTAGGGGTAAGTTTTCGTTTAGGGCATTGTTTTGGTGCTGAACCAGGGTCCAACCAACTTGCTGAGCGCTTACGATTGTCAAACAGGATCCATTTCTCGTCACAAGTAACAATGCGGTTCAGAATTCCTTCATTTGTATGCCTGCTGAGCAGTGCAAGGCACGTCTCCACGAGTACTTCGCGCTGGCGGTCATTGAGTTCGTGGGGTACCCATTTGTCAAGCTTTTTTACCTTGCCAATTTGACGCAAATGGACCAATATTGTTTTGATGCTAACGTCGAAAGCTGTTGCTAATTCAGCCGTGGATTGAGTTTCATCAGCTTCCACAATTGCCTTTAATTCGTCATTGTCGACCAAAGTTTTCGGACGACCACGGGGTTCATTTTTCAGGTCAAAATTTCCAGAACGGAAGCGGGTAAACCAATAACAGGTGGTGCGTTCGTTTGTAGTGTTCGCTCCGTAAACGTCGTTGATGTTGCGTGCCGCTTGTGCCGCTTTGCTGCCACGACGGTACTCATACTCCATAATTACTCTAATTTTTAACTTATCCATGATGACGAAAAATGTTCGAATGCGTTGAAAACAAAACGCTAACTATTAAACAAATGACGATTTTAGAAAAAGAATTCCATGTTTGTCAAATAAAATTAATGTGAAATTAGAATTATCAGTCAAAAAAAAATATTTTCATTTGAAATGGCCAGTACGGCAAAACGGCAGTTTCATAGGTAAAGACCTATTATATCTAGTGTTGGAGCTATCTTTATGACGTTGAAAGTCATACTACTACACATACACTCACAAACGTACACAGCAAAGTTCAACTCTTGTAAATTTTCTACTTTTGGTGGATTTAATAATGTTGTTCTGACCGTACCCGATTACTCGGTTAGGGTTGCAAATAGGTAGCAGGTACCGTTATTAACATATTAATCGTAACTATAACGTAACGAGTTGTATCTACTGTTATTAACTGTTAATAACAGTAGGTACCTTAGTTAAATGATTCCATCATCGAGAAGGTGAAGGGGGGTAAGGTAAGGGGCGCTACTGACATATCTGGGCCGGAATTAATCGGCAAAATTGAATATCTGCAAATAAACATCGAGAAAAAGCCGCCGTACTTCAGCCGCTTGGGTTTTGGTGAGACGAGGTGCCCCTTAAACACCAACCGCAGTTGTCTTGGGACTCCATGCTTATAATTAAGCTTACATTTAGCACATGAACTAAGTATTTCCCTCATTAATTTGTCAGGTATTTAAAACTATTAATTATCCCACAACTTAAATAAAAAATAGCCATTTTAGAGCTTACCTTTGTCAACAGGTGCAATGGGGTCGGCAGGTAGCAATCCGCGCGCGACGCACTTCCAGCACCCGGCAGCGGAGCCCCCGCTGCCGTCGCCGCCGGAGCCCGACGACGACGACGAGCGCCGCATCAGCATCTCCAACAAAATAGTACGCCTATTGATGCACTTTAGTGAGGGCAGATATGATTTAGCGTGGGAGCACTTAACAATGGCGTGTAAAGATTTCAACAATACGGTTTTGCTCAGTCTAAGCAACAATAGGTTTGTAGATTTCAGCGTAAGACCTCGACCGACGGGCCTCTTTTGTTCTAGAAAGTTAACGCAAAGGTTTGATGGGGTGTTTATACATAAAAAAAACGTCGATAAAGTTTTTTACATTGTAATTTTTATTGCTAGATAAAAGGGGACAATGAGTGAAAGTAATATTCAACGTAAGTCTTTTTAATAAGCAAGTGTCAATCCGATTTTATTTTATTCGCGGTGTAAATTGTAGTAGCCCTGTGGTCCGGTACCGTAAGTGCTGTTGGGTTCGAATCCTGGCATGAACCGGCATTTCAGTTAGGTACTCATATGTTGGTTCATGTTACTTAAAAATAATTATACCTAGTCACAAAAGTTACTATAAATAAAATAAAACAGATAAAATATATGAAAACGAATTTACGTGGCAACATTTCTGACGACATTTGCTCTTCACTGTCACCGTCTTTGCCATATAAAAGAAATAATGAAAAGTGCCTGTTTAGTATTCAGCACGCAAAAACCTCCGTGAGAGGACGCGTAAATTGTACATTTATTTATTTTCTTCTACTTTTCTTATCTTTTTCGTCATAAAACACGACAACTATAGGTCAATATACTGTATTTTAAAATTAGACGGCATTTGGTTCTGTCTGTGACCAACATATATGGACGTACCTACCCATGGATGTAGGTAACTAAACACATTTCTTTAGAACGGGAAATTACCATGAGTAAGCAAAAGATGGATAAAATAGTCTTAACTAGACAAACAAGCTGTAAAAAGCCTACTTCTAGAAATGCTCTTGGGACCTTATAGATATTGCTTCACAGGTTGTGATTCAGCTTTACCTACTTTTTGTTTTCGTATTACAAACGCGTCAATCGCGAATAAAGGAGCCATCAAGAGGATTTACCCGAGTCTTATGGCCGGTTTACACGAGTTAAGTGGTTAAGTTGGTAACTAAATTTTAACTAAATTTTAAGTTAAAAGTTGCGTGTAAACAGTCAGTTAAGTGGCAAGTGGTAACTTAAAATTTAGTACGCAAGTGATTAAGTAGATTAGGATTCGTTCTATTTTTCGTATAAGTGGGTGGGCGGGGCTTCTCACTTAACACGTTTGGACGTGATTTTTTAGTTAAGTGCATAAGTTGACAAACCTGTTAGCAGCAAGAGCTCGTATTTATTTCGCATTTACTCTTTCTTTTTAAATGTCAGAGAGGAGCTTATTTTCAACTTTGAAATTTGTTGAAGAATATTTAAAATAGATATGCTTGTAGAATAAAAATTTAGAAAAAAACATATTCTTGTAAAGATTTTAATTTCCGAATAAAGTTCTTCTCTTAATTTGTCCAAAATCACATTTACCATATATATCTAAGTGCAGAATTGACGAATTCCTTGAGATTCATCACTGCTCATCTTCATTGAACTTATGAACTTAACTACTTAATCCGTTTGGACACACAAGTGACATGCAGTAACTTAAAATTTAGTTACAATTTAGTTACCAACTTAACTACTTAATACATGTAAACCGCGCATTATAGCCGGTTTACACGCGTTAAGTGGTTAAGTTGGTAACTAAATTTTAAGTTAAAAGTTGCGTGTAAACAGTCAGTTAAGTGACAAGTGGTAACTTAAAATTTAGTACGCAAGTGATTAAGTAGATTAGGATTCGTTCTATTTTTTGTATAAGTGGGTGGGCGGGGCTTCTCAATTAACACGTTTGGACGTGATTTTTTAGTTAAGTGCATAAGTTGACAAAGCAGGTGGCGGCAAGAGCTCCTATTTATTTCGCATTTACTCTTTTTTTTTTAATGTCGGAGTGGAGTTTAGTTTCTACTTTAAAATTTGTTGAAGAATATTTAAAATAGATATGCTTGTAGAATACAGAAAAAAAACATATTCTTGTAAAGATTTTAATTTCCGAATAAAATTCTTCTCTGAATTTGTCCAAAATCACATTTACCATATATCTAAGTACAGAATTGACGAATTCCTCGACATTCATCACTGCTCATCTTCATTGAACTTATGAACTTACTACTTAATCCGTTTGAACACACAAGTGACATGCAGTAACTTAAAATTTAGTTAAAATTTAGTTACCAACTTAATTACATGTATTAAGTTAATACATGTAAACCGCGCATTAGGTTAATTATTCTAGTGTATGTTTGTGTGTAAATTTCTATGCTCACGCTCTATATCACGCACTAATACAGCCTAAACTGTCTTCCACATATAAGGTGTCGTTAGATTCATCTCAGTTCATCATTCTCGCTCCGATCGCCGCCCAGTGCGGACGTGCAAGACCCCGTTCTCCGTTGATCGGTCCTTTCCCGTTATTCCGTGGCGCTCAGTCTACTGACGTCACAGTTTAGCGTGTTGGTTCCGTGCTACGGTTTTCAAGGTTTTTCTACTCCGTCTGAGTGCTATCGAAGTGCGATTTTTCTTTGCGACTAAGCCCCTTAGTCTTCAAAGTGCTGTGCTAAGTTGTGTTGTGCTTGTGCTGAGTGCAGTGTTGTGCCCAGCGTAAGTAGTCTGGTTTCAGTGCAAAGGATACTTAACGGTGACAACGAATTTGTACTGAACCAGTCCTTTTATTTTTATTTTATTTCTCTTCTCTATTTTATTTATTTATCTTCTATTTTTCATATTTATTTTTATCATATCTGTGTGTTTTCGTGTGTATTTGTCCTTTCTGTCGGTAAAGGTTGACCCTAACGCGGTCAACTCTTTACCTGCGTACCCTTTTTTAGGTTTTTAGGTAGCGGCCTTCGGCGTACTACTGTTAGTTTTAAGTTTTCCTCCCCAGCCCCCCTACCGCTGGTAGGGAGGTTAGCCGCTAGGATTTTGCTAGGTTTTTAGGAACTAGGCATCTTTTATTATAGTTATATTTATTAAAATTATTTATTTATTTATTTATTCGAAGGAAAACCAACAGCGAAATTAACAGTATAAGCACATTACAGTAGTAACAGCAAGCAAATTACAGGTTTTCACGTTTAGAAAAAAATTTACGATACATCACAGTCACACAGAAAAAATCAAACAAACATAATTACTAAACCTAATAATAATAAAAAACTCAACAAGAAAAGAATTCTTTGCTCAACTGCTGTCTAATTGTATTGACACTCGTACAAAACAAGTCAAAGTCAAATCGCTTACACAACTCATTAAAATCACTGCCCACTCGCCAAATGAATGAGTTCTGTCTAAAATTCGAACCAACTACTGGAGTGTAAATGGGAGGATTCCACCTAAGCAATCTCGATGGAGTATTTAGGGTTATTTTAGCAAGTAGGTCAGGGCTGTTGATGGTGCTTGAGGTGATTTTTAATAAAAAGGTAATGTCAGCAATTTGACGTCTTCTGATTAGAGGAAGAAAGTGAAATTTTTTGCAAAGGGTTTCATAATCAGAGGATGAATATGGAACCTTTAAGCGGAAACAAAGATATTTAACAAACTTAGTTTGAATACGTTCGAGCCTATTGATATAAATACCATAACGTGGGTATTGTCTATTATTGTCCCAATGGATCCTCCCTAATGGATCCGCTAAGCGTTATTAACGCGTTCACCCAGGCGCTTGCTGCGGTAGGCGTCTACATCCCGAAAGACATCATAACGCAGGCCTTGCAGGCATCAATCGCGTCCCCGGCCCCTCAGGCCTCATCCCCGGCCCCTCAGGCCTCAACCCCGGCCCATCAGGCCTCAAACCCGGCCCCTCAGGCCTCCAACGTCGAGACCCCTCAGGTCTACAGCTCTTCCTCGTCTCCCGCCTCGTCCGAGATGGACTGCGAATCGGTCGCATCCTCTCACGCGTCGCGTCGCAAGCGTACCGCTCTCGGGAGCGACTCCGAACCCGCGTCTGATACGTCGTCAGATGCCGTCACCTTAACCGGCTCTCCTGAGCCCGCGTTTCAACTTGTCGCCAAGCGCTCCAAGAAGCGCTCGAAGAAAGCTTCGGTATCATCAATACCCGAGCCCTCCCCCCGCGCCGTTAAAATCGCTCGAAGTAACCGCGCCTCCGTCGGTCCCATCGAAGCCAGCGACGCGCTGCGCTCCCGTCCCGCCGAAACCTCAGCTCCCTCCGCCCGTCTTCCTGCGTGAAAAAGCGCGCTGGACCGCGGTTTCAAACTTGTGCAAAGAGCACAAAATTAATTACTTAAAAGCCGCCAACGCTGGCGATACAATCAAAATTCAAGTAGCGACCGTCGACGACTTCCGGTCTTTCACTAGGCTTCTGTCGATCAATCAAATCGCGTATCACACCTACGCCCTCCCGGAGGAGCGTAAGATCCGCGCAGTACTACGGGGCGTCCCGTTCGAACTCAGTAACGAAGACATTCTCGAGGACCTTTAAGTCTCAGGGTTTCCCGGCCGTAGCAGTGCACAAGATGCACTCCAACCGCGGTAGGCGTTTTCCTTTAGCATTAGTAATCCTGTCAAATACTCCCAACTCGAAGGAGATTTTCAGTGAGGCTCGCACAATCTGCGGACTCTCGAACATCTCCGTCGAGCGTCCCAACCCCCGCGGTCATCCTGGGCAGTGCCACCGCTGCCAGCTATATGGCCACGCAGCGGCTAACTGCTCAGCTCCCCCCAGGTGCGTTAAGTGCCTGGATCCACATATCACAAAGGAGTGCACTCGCACTCCTGAATCCACTTCCCCCCCTGCCTGTGTGCTGTGCGGCCAGTCCGGCCACACAGCTAACTACAGGGGTTGCCCGCGCGCTCCGCGCTCCACCGTCAAGAGGGTCGCGCCTAAACCGGCGCCGCCGCTCACTCCCGCAAACTTCCCGCCGCTGCGCAACCGGGGTCCCCCGGAAGCAAAGCCCGTTCAGCCGACGCCTACTCAGGCTCTGTCTTGGAGGCAGCGTCCGGCCGTCCCGCCTGCACCTTCCCGACCCACCCCAGCTCCCGTAGCTTCCGTAGGGCCGCGTCCCACTTTGTCATCTTCACCTCAGTCGTCGTTGGCTGAGGACATGAAGACCTTGTTCGACGTCATCCAAAACGTCGACATTAACGAAATTTCCGTACTCGCACGCAAACTGCGAGCCGCCCGCTCTCCTCAAGAGCGTTTATTCGCGTTAGCCGAGCATCACTCGCTCCTAAGTTCGTTGTAAATTCTTTTACTTTTGTATAAATTCGTAAATAATAAATTATAATGTCTAGACCCGCGAATCCCGCGTCCAGTCGTATTAAACCTAAGGGCTTATCCCTAGTATCTTTTAACGCTCGTAGCCTTAGCACCAACCTTCCCGAGATTAAACTGTTCCTTCAGAACAAAGAACCTGACTTATTCCTTCTCCAGGAGACATGGCTTACTCCAAACCGCTCCAGGGGATACGCTATTCCTAAGTACGCGTTTACTCGCAACGACTGGCCCAACTCCGACGGATACGGCGGCACCGCTATATATTACAAAAGAGGCTTCCATTGCTGTCCTCTCCCTACCCCTCCTCTCCTCAACATGGAGGCCACTGTGTGTAGATTGGCTATGACTGGTCATCCGACCATCATCATAGCTTCAGTCTACATACCGTGCGGCTCCAGACCAATCCGCAGCGACTTTGAGGCCATTCTCGCCCTCGGCCATTCAGTCATTATGTTCGGAGACTTTAACTCCAAACATACTGACTGGACGTGCCCATCGACCAACACCAGCGGTATCGCTCTCCTCGACATCACTAACTCCCTTGACTTAGACGTCATATCCCCCATCACTCCCACTCACTATCCCAACAACCCGACCTATTCTCCTGACATCCTCGACTTTGCAATTATCAAGCGAATCAATCTTGATCTCAGGTCCATCGAACCGCTCGATGACCTAGGCTCCGACCATCGCCCCGTCTCCCTCGTGCTAGGACCGCCTAACGATAACGTCACATCTCCTAAGACCTTTACCAACTGGAAAGGCTTTAAAAATACGTTAGTTTCAGCCTTAGAGGCACCTAACTCTCCGCTCGCGATTTCGCCCGACCAATTAGACAGCCCGATTAAAATAGATTCAGTAGTCGATACTCTCACTGATGCTATCAACTCATCCATCAGCGACAACGTAATCATTGCTAAGCAAGGCAAACCCGCGCTTCCCTTAGCCGTTAGCAATCTCATTAAAGCTAAGAACGCGGCTCTCCGGAGAGCCAAGAAATATCCCACGCCCGCATATAGAACAGCTGCGAATCAGCTTCAACGTAAAGTTAGGTCTCGCCTCGCGGAACTCCGTGACACTCAGTTTAACGATCTCATGGAGAATATCTCCCCGTCCCACCAAGCGTATTATCGAATGGCCCGAGCTTTACGCGTAGACACCGCCTCTCACGTTCCTCCTCTCACTCGTCCCGACGGCACCATTGCCTTCGAAGTCGAAGAGAAAGCCGAATGCTTCGCCGACAGCATAGCGGCACAATGTTCGCCCAGCACGCAACCCGCGGATCCCTCCCACATCCAGGCGGTGGAGGACGAAGTTCTCCGCAGAGAATCTCTCCCTATCACCGACGACCCCGTCACAGTCTCTAATGATGAAATCTTGCTTCTCATTAGAAAGCAAAAGTCCAAAAAGGCTCCGGGTGCGGATGGAATTTCCAACCACGCACTTAAGCACCTGCCACAGCAGGTGTGGTTCTGGTAGGCGTCGGGACGAGTCCCACATAACTCCGATCGCGCGCGCGGAGTATGCGTCAGAGCATTTTTTATGTCCTCCTGCTCTTCCCGTGGAGGGGAACCAAAAAAAAAAAAAAAAATCATCTCAGTTGCGGGAGAGCGTCCCATGGGAACATGAATTACTAGGGAAGAAACTTTAGCAGTCTGCCGTAATTTGACATTAATGTTTTAATTTATTTATTTACATATTACGGAAACAAACAGCATAACAATATTTCTTAAACATTAAATAAATAAATATTACATAGGCCAGTAAAGTTTCCACTGTTAAATTACAAATTTAAGAGCAGGTTACAAATAACAGAAAAATAAAAATGTATTCTATATAATTACAATTCAAACTTAAAATATATAATATAAAAAGAGAATTATCTAAGACAAGTGGATTAATTAAAATCTTTTGAGGTTTTAATTATTTTTGTTAAAAATTGGGGAATAGTTAATGCAAAAATATCATTATTTTCACAAAGTCGGTTATAGCTATTACACGACCTGGGAATAAACGAGTTCATGGCATAAATTGTTTTATAAGGAGCGCACACGAAAATCCTCTGTTTACGAGATCTAAGGATGATGTTGATGTTGTTTTGTTTTTTAGATACGAAGAATAGAATAAAGCAAAATAGTCACGGGGAACGTGTTCGTGGCCGGCACTCCATAAACTATTTACTTTTTATTTATGCCAGTATTAAAGAATTGCCGATCAAAAAAAAACTGCTTAAGTCTATATTCTTTTATTTATTTTATTTGGCAATTCTTTCGCAGCGTTTTGCTTATCGCAGGCAAAGTATTGAAAGGCGAAGCCATATTCCGCCCGTTAGTACAGTTCTTGGTCGAATAATAATTAGTAGGTGTTGTCTTGCCACCAGTAAAAGCTGATTATTGTCTATGACATCGTTTAATTTAGCGCGTCACATCCAGTTCAACACAGAATAAACAAACTTAATTTTATAGAAACTAGGTACATTTTAAAAAATGCACCAAAGGAGAAGGCTTGTTACTTCTTCAAATAGCAGAGAAAACTAGGCAATCACTTATTGACTTTTTACCATTATTTATTGGTCACTATGGTTAAAATGCCAAGTTCCTAACAACGTTCCTGACAGCGAAGTGTTGTAGAATAATTTGGTTGATTATTCTACAACACGTCATTCTAACCTACACACATAAGGTTAGAATAATTTGGTCAGATAATGCGTATCATTGCAAATGTACTGGGATCTTTGCGAACAGTCCAATGATAGCAAAACACAGCGCACACAAAGAAGAATCGCAACAGAGAAACAGCTTTTTAAGTTTTAACTAACCAATCTTATTGCGTGTTTCCTATCCAACTATTTAGTTACGTATTACGGTTTTTTTACAAAAATACCGAAGATCGTTTTAGAGTGAAATCTTCTTTGTGTATGTGCTGTGTTGCGCAACCATTGGGATGTTCGTAATGATTCCAGTAAGTTTATAATAATACGTATTATTAATATATAAAGCAAAGCCTACTGGGCGGCCTTTTTATTATAGCTTACATTATGTTTTACCTTTACGTTTTAAACATACAGATGTGATTTTCTCCTTTTCTTCGTTTGATGCCTATATACTATATACAGAGTGTACCAAAATTCAACGCCATGTCGAAACGGGACCATAGGATAGATAGTAACCATCATCAGAAAAATCAGACAAAACATCCCATGTCCTTAAGAAATTATGGGCATAAAACAAAAAAAGCAGAATTATATAATTAGCAGCATTATCAATTTTTTTTAAATTTTTTTGGTTTTTGTGTTAATGTTGGTTATTTTTGTCCATTTAAAGCGTGTCACCATAACCTTAAATAATAGATATAATAGATATTTAATTATAATAAAAAATAATAACACAATTGCCCCAAGGTTTCTTAGAAGTAACACTTTTTGCCGAACTAAGAAAAAAAAATTACTACATTGCCTTGGTAAGTCCCATCAAAAGTTGGCGGAAATTAGTCAGGAATCAGGAATCCAAAATGGTACAACACTTGGTGGGTTAATACTAAAAAAAATATGGGCAATCCGTAGTATCAGTAATCCGATTTTATGCGAATCCACTTTACTTAGCTAAAATGTTTTTGCTTCGCATAAATTCTTTGGTGGTTCTTAGTTTTACGGCAGAATGATGAACGCTGATAAGAGAGATGGATTGTGTAGTTTGGCAAGAGTGAGCGAGACAGACACGGACGCTATTTTTATCAAAGTCAACAAGAGTAAGTAAAATTTATAAAATATTTTTCAATTTCCTATCAGATTTTAATTTCAATAAACCTAAACGAAATTTAAGTCACTGAGCTAAGTCTAGGTCTGGATTTTTTGTTATTTGGGACACCCTGTATAGCCATGAGGGTTCTTAAAATATACAACATAAGTCCTTTAAAAGGCCACAGATTAATCACAAACCACACAAACGGACGCTACGGCGACAAAATCCCATGGTCACGATTTGAATTTGCATTGATATTTTAAAAGTCATAATACACGTAAGTATTCTTCTTGTTATCTAATGCCAGTAATCTTAATCAGGTCGGTACTACGGGTGGGTACCTACTCGTCAGTTTTGCATAAAAACAAGCAATGATAGATATCTTTGGGTCATGACAATCGTGTAATGTTGATTGATACCCATCAAACCTCGAATAATTTAATTTACTTTAAAAATAAAAAATAATTTGCGTTTATATCATAAAAGGTTTCTAAAATCTGAACTTAATTCTCATTTGTTTGGAGGCAGGTATTCCCCAAAAGCAGGGCGTTTTTTTTTTTTTTTTTTTTTTTTTTTTTATTAATAATTAGCAGGCGTTTGTCTTCCATCTCACCTGATGGAAAGTGACGATGAAGACGAGGATCGTACACGCCTGTCTAAGAGGTACCTATTCACTCTACACTTGAAAGCTCCAGGGTTATATTTGTCTGGAAAAACAGACGCAGTTTTATGAAGTAGTTGGATTTGGAGAAAACCGTTTACTATTTTACAATATGCCTGGCGAAAATTCTAAAGCTTGAGAAAAATTAAATTTAAAAATTAAGATTTTACGATTACAGGTGGAAAGGTTGGTAGAAGATGCACAACTAGCGGGTGGCGCAGAAGAGAAAGTCAGACGGACGTCGGTACCAAAAGGAGACTATAAGGACAACGTGTATGTCGAGAAGCTGAAGTGCATGGATGAGAGCCATTCCAAGAGATATGGGTAGGTATTGATGTAAATCTCTATACTACTGTTTTAGCGGGTACCCTCGGCGCGCTGATCCGATGCCTTAAGGTGTGAACAAACAGAGCGCGGCAAGCTGCTGCGATCTATTTGCCGCGTGCGAACCCTATTATGGTTCGTTCGTAGGTGTTTGTATGTGGACGTACTTCAGAAAATAAAATGGATAACGAGACATCTATTCTCTATCTATAAGAAATATAAGTTATAGGTGTAAACTGGCTATTCATTAGGGCGTGCTTGGATTGGAGGATGGATGAAATAAGGTTGACTTAAGGTTTATACAATACATATACAAGGTGAGGGGAAGAGTTGGTAAAGGCTGTCCCAGGAAGACCTACATCGATAAGATTGGGTCTTTGTTGAAAAAGCCCCTCAGTGAGACAGGTGTATGATTATAAATAAATATACATACACATAGGTAATCCCATGTCCCTGATTCCCAATGGCTGTGGACAGAACTGTTATCTAGCATATTACTGGGGGAAAAGAGGGCCCTACAATAAAAATTATTGGAAACAGCTTGCTAGGCCATCGCCTCCATCCTTACATTTATAACTTTAAACATATAATAAAATTACTTGTACCGTGTCCTTAAGAGCTCTTACTTATGGCGTTGCACACCTCTGGTATTATTGTAGATATTGTTTGTTTTGATACGTGAAATATGTATTGTAGGCTAGAATAGCTAAATATACCGGTAGCTTAATATCGTAAAGTTCTGCAAGTCTCTCTTTCGTCGTTATTTCCGAGCGCTAGTAAGTATCTATTCTTTTTATTAGGGCCAAAACTGCGTTAAACGGGTACCCGCGCGGGTACCTGTCGCGTGTTACCGCGCGTGGGTACGTCGACGGGCTCCGTGGGCCCGCGTCGCAGCCCGTCGCGGTCGTCCGTCTCGGAGACCGCATTTCGTAGCGTTGCTAGTCTAATTTTAACGGCGTGCATGTACTGTTGTGTCAATGGAGGGTTTAATATATTATTACCTAGCAAAACGACGCCTAACAAAAAATAAAAAACGGCAGCCCATAAGCCCGTTTATTCTATTTGCTATTTGGAAGTTCCGGATTTTCCTGTTTTATGGGTCTATGTAGATACTGGCCTGGACCGAGTTGTATACGCCAGTATTTACCGATCACACACGGGAGCTCAGGAGACAACTCGACTTATTGAATATCTTAGTGATACTGCAGACAAGGTCCAACGACGCTATCCCTCTGCGCAGTTGGTGTTCCTTGGGGACTTTAATGCCCACTATGGAGAGTGGCTGTACCCGTTCAAGGACACCGACCACGCTGGCAGAGAAACCTATCGGTTCGCAGTAACTCATGGTATCTCCCAGCTCGTCCACGAACCTACGCGCATTCCTGACGTTGTTGACCATACTGCGTATTGCTTGGACCTTCTGCTGACAACTGATCCAGACATATACTCGGTGTCCGTATCTCTGCCATTAGGGACATCCGACCACTGTCTGGTGAAATCTGTGTCGCAATACTCGCCAACCGATACCAGTCCAAAAGGCAATAGGCGAGTATGGCGGTTCAAGTCAGCAGATTGGGATGAGATGCGTCACTTTTTCGCCTCTTATCCTTGGCGGCAAGCTTGCTTTACTTCCGATGATCCATCATGCTGTGCTGATGCTGTCTCCAGCGTGATATGTCGCAAGCTGGTATGGAGAACTTTATACCGTTCTCTGATGTATTCCTGGAGTCCAAAGCCCGCCCATGGTTTAATGCTGATTGCCTCCTAGCTAAAAAGCGTAAGCATGCAGCATACCAATCCTGGGCTAGCGCTCGCAGAAGCAAAGCTATGGATCTCCCAGCTAAGAAGCAGGCGTACAATGCTGCTGCCAAGTCCTGCAAAAAGGTGATCAGAAGCCCTCGTTTCGACCACATTGGCCGTATCGGGGACAAGTTAGAATCCTATCCCACGGGGAGTAAACTTTCTGGTCCCTTGCCAAGTCGGTTGAGATGAACTTCTGTCGCCCATCACTGCCACCACTGCAAAGGCCTGACGGGTCTTTGGCCCACAGCGCAAAAGAGAAGGCAGACTTATTCGCAAATCTCTTCGCGGAATGTTCACGTCTAGATTCCAAAGGTAAAAGCCCACCCACGTTACCCCCATTCGGCCCCAAGATGGAGGCCGTACAAATTCACCAGAAAGAGGTACTCAAATGCTTACTAAATCTAGACGTGAACAAAGCCAGTGGTCCGGTTGGCATTCCCGCAGTGGTTCTAAAGCACTGTGCAGCCGAGTTGTCTCCTTTTTTGACTCGCCTATATCGACTCTCTCTAAGTTTGCAAACGTACAGCCCGTACCAAAAAAGGGCAGTCGAGCCGACCCAGTCAACTGTGGCGTATTTAGAACCTTTTGCAAATCGAAGCTTGCACATACAACATTTTTGTTTTTAATATTTAAGCTCTGATGGAATTTGAACCGTTTATATGACTCTTCTTTTTCTTTTTCATGCTTTATGAGTTTATTCATTTCAGACCAATTGCAATCACTTCCATAATTTGCAAAATTATGGAACGTGTATTGAACCATCGTCTCCTGACGAACCTAGAGACCAATGAGCTCCTCAGTGACAACCAATATGGTTTCCGAGGAGGACGCTCAACAGGAGACCTAGTGTACGTCACGCATCTATGGAGCATGGCCTTGGAAGGGCACGGAGAGGCAATAGCCGTATCCTTAGATATCTCCAAGGCCTCTGACCGGGTATGGCACGAAGCCCTCTTGAGCAAGCTTCCTGCGTATGGCATACCATCTGGACTCTGCGACTGGATTTCTGATTTCCTGAGGGAACGGTCAATTCGAGTTGTCGTCGATGGCTTCTCATCGGACCAAATGGTGATCAACGCCGGCGTACCTCAGGGATCTGTTCTCTCTGCAACATTATTCCTGCTGCACATTAATGACCTTCTTTTATCGGAAGGCATTATTGGTTACGCTGATGACAGCACTGTTGTAGAGAGATATGTGTCCAATGCGCGAGCGAGTCCAAACCAGATCCAATTTAAGAGAGAGTCGATGATCGAACGGGTTGATTTGACACTATGTAGGGTTTCCAATCTTGTCAAGTTCAACCCTTCCAAAATCCACTTTCCAAGGTGTATCTGTACCGATCACAAACCATCTAGGGCTTCTAGGCATAACCATCACGTCGAAACTTAATTTCGGTCAACAGATTGAAACCATGGCACAGTCAGCTTCCAAAAAATTGGGAGTCATCGCAAAGGTCCGGCGGTACTTCAACTCCGAACAGTTGCTCAACCTGTACACAGCCCAGGTTCGATCCTGTATGGAGTACTGCAGCCATCTTTGACATTATTCCGCTAAGCACCATCTTGAAGCGTTGGATTCTGTCGACCGAAGGGCCCGTAGACTCATAAGTGACGACAAACTTATTTCTTCGAGACTACAAAGTCTCGAACACCGTCGAAAAGTTGCTAGTCTGTCGGTTTTTTACAGATTGCACTTTGGAGAGTGTGCAAATGCTCTTTTTCAGCTGATCGAACCTTCCTCCTTTCTCCACCGATCAATCAGACGCAGACAGAAGTTTCACCCGTTTGTGGTTAGCGTGCCGAAGAGCCGAACTAAACGGTTCGATAGCTCATTTTTGGTTCGTGTTGCCAAGGAGTGGAACGATTTGCCTGCGTCTGTTTTTCCAGACAAATATAACCCTGGAATTTTTTAAGTGTAGAGTGAATAGGTACCTCTTGGACAGGCGTGTATGGTCCTCGTCTTCATCGTCACTTTCCATCAGGTGAGATGGAAGACAAACGCCTGCTAATTATTAATAAAAAAAAACAAAAAAAAAACATCTCTTTACTCATTTTTAATAATTATAAAAAAAGGTGCTTCCTCAATTTAAAGGTCATAAATAAAATCAAATCAATTTAAGTGCCAAGTATTATACCTTTTTAAAAACTGCTTTAGATGCGCCAATTTTTGAGAGTAAATGCCAGCCTCATTTCGTACATGTTTTTTACATGGTTGAGCAGAGAAAATTAGGTGTAAAAAACTGCGACAAATTTGATTTTTCTTCATTGATTGATTGATTTTCTTCAAAGAACCGCCATACTCGCCTATTGCATTTTTTTCTATCATACCATAATAGATTTGCTTGTATCAAAGGTTTATTACATAAGAACATTTAGTAACCAATTAAGAACCGAAAAAAAAAATCAAAATCGGTCAACATTTACAGATTCAGCTTGCGAATTACTGCTATAAGGAGTGATTTTTCACTTATTTTAGAAATCATCCTATATCTACTAAACTGATCCACATACCTAGATTTTTTAAATATTTTTTTTACTATGTGGACCATGGTGCGTAAACCCCTTCTATTTGGACGCTGACCTTCTGGACACCCTGTATATGCACAAATAGTATATAAGTACCTATTTGACAAAAATATTAAAGTAAATATGCTTAAACATTGCTTTTTGTTCCGCCTCACTGAAATGTTCAAAGCTTTCGAAAATTTCTTTACAAATTTGTAACCATGCCGCTGTTCTTGCATCTCGATCTTTGTACAGCTCATCTGCCTAGTTCCATATATTTGGACGGCACTGCACTTCCACAATTACTCTTTCAGTATCGAAAGACATTTTTATAAATTTGCTCTGTGCGTGCAGACCGTTACTGACTGGACAAGCCCGTGCATGTTAGCACGCACGTGCCCCCGCGCGGGCTTCCGTTGCGGGGCGGCGAGCCACGCGCCCGCGCACCGCGGCCCGCCTCCCCGCGGCGGAGACCCGCGCGGACCTCCGTTGCGGAGCAAGATTGTATGAAACCGCGGCGGGGCCCGTTTAACGTAGTTTCAGCCCTTAGTGTTCAAATTCTTCCAAAGTTAATCTCGAAAATTGTGGCGTCCGGAAGTTGATTTCGTAATTGATCACTTCTAGATTTTGTATCCTCTGTTGATAGAGTGGTCACATCCAACATTGCTTTTTTTAAATAATTTATTTTTTATTCCTTGTTCTACGTAATTTATGAATAAACATAAGAGCTACAGCACACACGGCCGCTTTCATTGCAGTTTAAATACGAATCAAAGTGCGCGGCGTGTCCGAGACATGCCGCGCAGACTGTCTAAACTAGTCACGCGGCAAATTCACATCCCTCGAACGCCACCTGCGGCTGCCGCGCAGCTTGCGCGCTATGTTTGGACACACCTTTAGGATTAATTTTGCTTAGTAAATTCATACTTTATATCTACTGTTTCTGAATCTAGATTTACTAATCAATATCAGCGCGCGTTTTTCGTTCTTTTATAGTAAATTTTCTATGCATA
The DNA here is from genome assembly GCA_923062675.1 of Marasmarcha lunaedactyla. Taxonomy (NCBI): domain Eukaryota; kingdom Metazoa; phylum Arthropoda; class Insecta; order Lepidoptera; family Pterophoridae; genus Marasmarcha; species Marasmarcha lunaedactyla. The sequence goes on from OV281341.1 coordinate 6,321,384, forward strand.
TTAGGGAACGACGACGCTGCAGTGGATTCGAAGGCAAATCAGACTTTGCACCATAGGCGCGGTCGTGCGCCATAACTTTTTCTAAAAATGGATAGCTGGCAATGAAGATTATTAGGTAATAATTAGAACTGTTCTCTTCATTGCCTTCAAAGTAGGACCTAGTAACTACGAATTAAATTAAACCTTTTTTCATAGACAATACCAACACAATGACGTTTCCAACCAATTACCATTCCTAATGGAAAAAGGTTGAACTAAGAATTTACTATCGAGAATAAGAATACAAATCTAGTCATTCTAAGTTGAAAACGAATAGTTACGGTCGGGTGCGCCCCTTAGATTCGGATTTGAATGTCGTCGTTCCCTTGTGTGCGGGGTGCCTACTAAACCCGAACAAGCAACTCGCAAGGCATTCTACCCCTTGGCTTGGACCTCCACCGCATGCGCAGAGATTACGTCCTACCTACACTTTGTCCAATGTATCACATAAGTTCATCGGTTCAGCTTATAAACGTCTATAGTTCAAAACTAAATACATAACATTCCTAACTACTTAGACCTACTTTGTCATCTTCCAGCCTAACAGTCGAGGACCTGAAAGCAACCGCGACACGCATCGACCTGCGCAACTCCCACGTGGTGGGCGTGGAACCTGTTTGCGATGACTTCAAGGAGAAGATCATCGAGTGCTACCAGGAGTCAGACTCGCCAGAGGAGGTCATACAGTGCTGGGATACTATTGGTTAGTTTCGGCCGGTTGTTTTTTGTTACAACGGCAATGAAATTCGCAAAACCAAGGGTAGTGTCGAAAATTAATTATATAAAAGTGGTCGAGTCACATTTACCTATTGTGTTTTAAATAGTACGTATAAAAGTTTTATAATTTATTTCCATTAATCAATCAAAATCAACTCGCATGATGTCACAAATTGGTATCTACCTACACGACCCGCGTGAGTTTATCAGATTACTTAATTTACAACATTTACCAATTAAACAAAACGGTTTAATATAGCAAAATTGCAGTTAAGTATTTATTTATTTATTTAAAATCGAAAGTGAAATCAATATACCAGATTTTAAAAAAAATTGTGTTTTACATTGCTGTGTCAAACGGCAAAAATAATTATAAAGGCGAATATTTTATTCTTATCTTCCCCACCACATCCAGGAGCGTTCTCCACGTGCGTGCACGAGGCGACCGACCGGCGGCTGCGCGAGCGCTCCCGCCGAGACGAGCAGGAATGCGCGCGCCGCTCCCGGCACGTGGCGCACGCCAGGGAGCACGCCTTGAAGGACCTCTCGCCGCATACTACCGCGGCTTTTTGATACGGTAGCTAGTGCGATCGTTTCCTGCTTTCGTAGGTTATTCATTTTATATAGAAAATTTTGAATACTACTCATAAAAAACAAGCACTGAAAAATAAGGGCTGCTCAATGCTTCCGTTATTTAGTCAGGTAAATAAATAACAACATATGCTAAGCTTAATACTAAATTGCTGCGGTTCGTAAGCGAGACCAATGACGTCACGGTGCACCATCCCCTGCACTTTAATCGTAGTTCGTTAGTACCAAGAACGCACTACTTGTGTCCAAGTTGCCACTATGAAATTGACCTCACACCTACTAATGCTTGTAATTATCGTTGCAACGGATTTAGAAAATACATTTAACCGTTAGTACTTTTGTCTGTGTAACAATGCACGCTATACACGCTACTTGTATTGCCTCTTTACTAAGAATATCTCTGTTGTAAACCAAAGGGTATTTTGACTGATTGGACCTGGACTGATTTTAATATTTAATAAGAGTTAGCAAATAATTTGTCAAGTACAGTTAGCTGCATAAACCTGGATGATTCCAAAATTAATCAATATTATTAGTACACAAATAGACAAACTTAACACATAAACTTCTTGCAGGTACAACAAATGCAAAATTGCGAAGACAAGCTACTCTCAAGAAATCAAAATGTAGAAAGAGTTTGTTTAAAAAATATATAAATAAAACAATTTTTCAGATTTTTCAAACAATCAATTGTTATTGTTTAAGTGTAAAAAAATATCGTTGTTTTGATAATTTATTTGTTTATTAAAATTATTTTTTATAAAAACTTACTTATTATTTACAGTAACATATCACAGATTAGTTAAAAGATACTTTTTTCTTGACATCGCCTACTTCGCTTTTGGTTGGTACCAGTTTAGGTTTTTCACTATCGATCCTATCGCTGTAGACTTTGGGTTCAGTTTTGTTCGGCGGTGTGTTCCCGGACAAGTTGCCGCCACTGGCCATCAACTGCGCTAGGTTTCTGCGCAGGTCTCTGATTTGAGCGGCGCTCGCGAGCTGAGCGGCACCCTGCGATAGAACTTCGGCTCGTAGCTTTTCGCATTCCGATCTGGAAAACAAATTGAACAATTTGTTTGATAAGGTGTAGCAGAAAAAGCGAAGTTAAAAATATTTGTGTGTGACACTTTAGATGTTTGTTACACAATCATGCAAAATTTAGATAACGAGTTTGGATAATATATATTAATACTAGCTTTTGCCCGCGGCTTCGCTCGCGTAGAATAAAGGAATAGTAAATTTCATTTTCTTGTATACTTATAACTAATTACCAAGTAAAATAAAATACAATAAACATGAAAAAAACCATGGCGTAGTAAATGACAATGAAAAAAACAATGATAACATTTTAACCTTCTTTGTTTCCAAATTAATATTCAGATGTAGGTATTTTCAGATACCTACATCTGAATTAATTTAATAGTAATAAAACATACTTTATTAAAATACTTAACAGAAACCTAAACGCGTAATATGCCTTAGAAGACACTTCTCCGTTCCTCGAAAATGATATTCATATATTTTTATCATATTTTTTAATGTGAGTCCCTCGTTTGATTTATTCAATTTTAGAAATAAGACCTAGATTGTTATTTACTATGAATAAGATACAAAAGTTTAAAAGGCACAGAGCACAGAACATAAGCATACCATAGGTACAGAAGCGACACGCAAAACGGTTCTATTGTGAATGACTATAATATTAGACATAAGGATTTTTTTTGTGGGTAATGATTAGTACTATAGACATGTAGGTCATTATTATGTCTTTTAATGTTTTCGCAGGCACCCTCCGCGGGGAGGGAAGTGGTAAATGCATCAAGCTTGCCCCGCACCCGGTCCGCAGGGTGATGTGGGACTCACTAGAGTAGCACCTACCCAATAAAAAGCACCTTTACCGCTGTGGCAAGGGATTGCTACGCAGCCTTCATCGGAGCGCGACCGATAAGGGAAAGGGGTGCGCTAGCAGCGCACGCCAAATAATTATTTTTATAGGCAAAATTTTTGTTATTTTATGGGTAACATCGATGTAGTTTTCGTAAGGATCTCAAATTTTTTTGAAAATATAATTCAGCCTATTTTACTCGCTGGTAATGAAGCTATACATGCAAGATTTTTGTAAATGACGTTACAAACACACGTACAAAGAAATCAAACCTTTTCTCTTTATATTACTAGTATAGATGCCAAACGATTAGATAGGTAATTTCTAGAAAAACTAATACTCTACCGTATGACGCTAAGTTTATCTTTTATATGATTGTAATCTATGGAACTCGTTGTAGTTCGCTTTTGGCTGACCACTTCCAGTTTATACAGGTAAGAATTCTAAAGATCGTTAACTATAGTTTGATATAATTATCATGTGCAAAGATTTTTAAACTGTTTTCAAGCTTTCTATTCTGGGTGTTAGGTATTAAAATTCAACTCTGAGTGTTACCATTTAGGTTGAGATGATCTAGGAATAAAATAGAAAACAGTACATTTAGAAACTACCTCCAAAAAATAAAAGGATGATAAAAACAATTACGAGTATTCTTTTTACATTGGATTAACTATTGTTACGATTCATAGTCGTTAATTCAAGCTTTTGAAGACGGTAGTTCCGCAACTATACGTTTTCGATTTTTTTCAGAATTTTTGAGAACTTTCGACCTGATCAACTCAAAACTACTATTTTATTATTTACAAACGGTTGACTAATTCAGAAACAAACTATCTCTGGTTTCGGTTTCCCAGTTTCCATTATGTTTCGAGTATGACTACGCACGGACTTGTGACTTCGTAGACTATACGCGAGCATTAGTAAACCAGGGTAGCACTATGTCTCTTGCCCCTGTCCGTACCACGCCAGTCACAGTTGACGCAGTTTTTTGTGTTGACCGACCAACGGACGTTTACAGTTGAGGGGATAAAAATGTTTTGAATATAAATTATTTTCATTAATCAGTACTGTGGGTTACTTCGTGACAGCTATCCTACTCCATTAGTGCGCCACCAACACTCCATACGGGACCCTCGATATTATCACTCTGCAAAATGATGACTTGCTTCATCAAATGTCCGAGTTAATTTGCATGGCTTTCGCTCCAGCCAAATCAAGTCTGGATATATATACCTACATAGATACGAATAAAGAGGTTCAAATGAAACTTTGCTATTGTTAGTTTCAGAGCTTTGATACACTTAATTTTCATGAACAACCAGTTCAGCCGCTTTTGTCCTGCACGAGTGACCTTCATTCGGATGCAAAAACGCAAAAAAATGTCTAGTTAATGTTAATTAAGAGCACTTAATAACTTACTTGAAATGATCCAAAAGCCCAGCCAGCCAGCCCTGTGCCGTGGGGTCACATTGCTTGCTGAACCACCTCGCGAGCTCACGACGTTGCCGCTCGCAGTGCCCTTCCAGCTGAGTGATGCGAGCTTCGTAGCTATCTGGAAGAGTATTTGTTAAAAATATGTTGAGTCTCGAGTACAATTTTGCCCTCGCCTCTTGCTAATTAATTCCAGAGCATTCTGCCTCGTTTTAATTTTAAGTTAAATGACACCAAGCGATACTAAAAACGGAATTCTAGCCCCATTCGAAATATCAAATACAAACTGTCTTACAAAAACTTTTTTTTTTACTTTGCCTTAGCCGGCAAATGAACAGGCGCTCCATCTGATGGTACATAGCATCCATGCCTCATCATCAATCATGGGTCGTAGGCTGAAGTTAGAATTGCCTGCGTTTCAGTCATTCAACTGGCTGTCCCTTCCTTATATACGGAATAAAATCGTGTAAACGTGGTTGTTATGGCCGTTAAAATATCAAGGACTATAAATAGTACTGGCCTAGTCGAGATCTTGACAAAGAATCTACTACCGGTAATTTATATTTGTAGTTTTGACAGTTTGATTGTTGATTGTAATTAGGGAATGATTCGCAAATTCGAGATCCCACGGGATTAGAAGTATCAATCCCGCGAGATCCCGGAATTTTCGGTATCTCGTCTAGTTAAAAAAATTTTTAAATTCGGATGACTGAAAACGATTGCTGCTTTTTTGAGATAGTGAGGTTAATTAAAATAAAATATTATTTAAAAGAAAACAGAAACTTTTATTCTTTAATATTACTATCGAAATAATTAACAGTTTTTTTTTTTTGGAAATTAACATAAAACAAAAAGTAGAGGAGTCAAGTCAAGGAGATTAGAAAGTAGTTACGGATGATTTTGAACTGAAAAAAGTAACTTAAAAAAGTGTATTAAGAGTGCTATCTGCTAAACGGCATCTAATGTCCGTTGCAATGTACACAGCTGCTGAGAATGCCCTCTCCGACTCAACACTGGTTGGCAACAGCGTGACTAAGCAATTATATGCAAATTGCAAAAATCTCCGTTTTGTTCCTCCACACTCAAATAAGTCCAAGCCAGTGTGTAGCATCGCTGACCACTGCCGCCCAATCCCGGCGATCTCGAATGGGATCTCGTCATATTATGCTTTGGGATTGATCCCGAAAAATCACACGAGATCTCGCGAGATCGGGATGCCATTCCCTTATTGTAATGTTATGTAGAAAATTTATTTACTATTAAGAATGTTTACAAATTTGAAATAGAAAAAAGTAAAACATAAAATGAAAAATAATAAAAGATATTAGGTCTTTACCTATGAAATTGCCGTTTTTCACGAAATAAATGAAGCGTAATTTTTTTATATATTTTTTATTTCTATTAATCAAAATAATCACCCATGCAATCAATGCATCTTTGCCAACGCATTGGTAGCTTATTGATGCCTTTCTTGAAGAAATCAGCTGGACGGGAGGCAACAAATTCTTCAAAGGCATTTTGTACTGCCTCTCGGGTATTGAATTTTTTTCCCGCCAAGAAGTTATCCAAATTCTGGAAAAAATAGAAGTCTGTAGGCGCAAGGTCTGAGTACGGCGGATGACGGAGAACTTCCAACCCCAACTCTTGTAGCTTGGAGACCGTCTGCTGTGCAGTATGAGGTCGCGCGTTGTCGTGCAGGAGCAGTGGAGCCGAACGATTGACCAAAGCTGGTTGGAGACGTGCGAGCTTCTCCATCATTGTGTTCAGTTCTTCACAGTACACATCTGCAGTAATGCTTGTCCCGTTTGGCAAGAAGCTGTGATGAATTACACCCGCGTTAGACCACCAAACAGTGACCATCACTTTTCTAGGGGTAAGTTTTCGGTTAGGGCATTGTTTGGGTGCTGAACCAGGGTCCAACCAACTTGCTGAGCGCTTACGATTGTCAAACAGGATCCATTTCTCGTCACAAGTAACAATGCGGTTCAGAATTCCTTCATTTGTATGCCTGCTGAGCAGTACAAGGCACCTCTCCACGCGTACTTCGCGCTGGCGGTCATTGAGTTCGTGGGGTACCCATTTGTCAAGCTTTTTTACCTTGCCAATTTGACGCAAATGGACCAATATTGTTTTGATGCTAACGTCGAAAGCTGCTGCTAATTCAGCCGTGGATTGAGTTTCATCAGCTTCCACAATTGCCTTTAATTCGTCATTGTCGACCAAAGTTTTCGGACGACCACGGGGTTCATTTTTCAGGTCAAAATTTCCAGAACGGAAGCGGGTAAACCAATAACGGGTAGTGCGTTCGTTTGTAGTGTTCGCTCCGTAAACGTCGTTGATGTTGCGTGCCGCTTGTGCCGCTTTGCTGCCACGACGGTACTAATACTCCAAAATTACTCGAATTTTTAACTTATCCATGATGACGAAAAATGTTCGAATGCGTTGAAAACAAAACACTAACTATTAAACAAATGACGATTTTAGAAAAAGAATTCCTTGTTTGTCAAATAAAATTAATTTGAAATTAGAATTATCAGTCAAAAAAAAAATATTTTCATTTGAAATGGCCAGTACGGCAAAACGGCAGTTTTATAGGTAAAGACCTATTAGAATACAACGCCTAAATAACTTTGTACATAGGGCAAAGTGGCCCAAAAGTCTGGCAGAATTGCTTTTATTCTAGTCATTTTATTATTTTCTTAGGAGGGAGCGGGGATTTAATTAGTTATGGTGTTAGCTGTCATCTGGAAAGTTTAAAAGGGGTTCGTGGATCCAAAAGTTTGAGAAACCCTGATCCAGGTAAAACAAGGTACTGCAATTTTGATATTAAGAATTATAGTGGATTAATCAAAAATTTGATTTTGTGAGCTCAAAATACGTTTGGAATTGAAGTTAAAAAGTTAAAAAATAAATAAAAGACATGGAGTTTTTTGTATTTATTCTGATTCATATATGAGAAGTGCATTATCTAATGATTGGGCAGGTGTTACAACATCATTTTCATACCTTGCTCAGCCCAGTAACCAAATGATTGTGGCAATGTGTGTGCAGCAACCCACTATCTTCCGGCCTACCTTGCAGTTACAATAATATTGCTTTATAGCATCTGTATTTTATTAATTAGTTGCACTATCATTACCTAATCATTGAATTAAGAAATAAATACGATTAATTTTAACAATAACATTATTTTATTCCTAACCTGGGCAACCGAAAGCCAGGAATGAAATGAAGCATTCTATATTTCCTATGCTTCACACTTTCCACGACGTTGGCGCCCGAGCCAACTTAAACACTTGTCGCAGGAAGATGCGAAGAGTGTAATTAATTATTATGCCTATGGTCTAATCTGTTAGGTTTTCATTTTGTACTTTTGTTGTTTGGATTGTATTATACATATATAGGTATATCTTTAAGAATTTGTGTTTTTTTAACAAATTACGACTGTACGTTATTAGTGTTATGTTGTGTTTGCCAATAAATGTATTTATCACATCTACCCGAAATATGGATGACATAACTTTACCTTCAACTTTTTACGTGGCAAAGTACTATAAAAAAACGAGTCCATACAAGTCACGACGCTTTGACGGCTTAGGGTGTTGGCACACCGATCGATCGTCGATCGACGCTATCGATCGATGGTAGAATGGAACAGTCGACGTCGATCGACAGTTTTACCAGATTAATCTTCATTGATCAATTTACAACAATGTGTAAAACTCATTGAAATATTTAACTTTAACAAAAGACTATAAACTAAGTACACACATCAAAATTGTATTAAGTGGATTAACTATGACTAAACTTTTTGCAATAAAAAAATGTTGTCTACCAGAATGACGTTTTCCTATATTTTGTAAAAATTAAGTTGTGTTTGTGAAATTGTGGGGAACTAACTCGCATTAACGGCGTCAATCCAATGGTGATAACAGGACAAAAATGAAGGTTATATAAATTTTTATTGTATAGATAAAAGAATAACACAATCACAGCGATTTGGCACGCTTAATATCAGTTCATCAAAATCACTTTGTTGAATGGCCGTCCACGTGCTTATAACAATTCAAAAGCAGGGCTATTCTTTGGAGCATATCCCACGCGTGCTCAATCGGATTGAGGTCTGACGATTGCGCAGGCCACGGCAGAACGTTAATACCAGCTCCGGCAAGAGTGCGTGTTACGTGCGTGTACGAATTACCCATGGGAATTACCCCCTCGCAAAGGAATGATTACGTCTGAAACAGTCCACTCCACGTAAATCTGAGCATTGACGTTGCTGTGGTCCAAATGAGATCGGTAATTCCACAGATCCAAATACGGCCCATATCATTATTTTTGCTCCCCCACCATACGGATGAACTTCCTGACAAAATCTTAAGCGTTCATGGCGTCCAGAGGTCCTCCAAACTCGAATGCGTCTTGAATCCGGCCTCATTTCGAAACGAGATTCATCGGCAAAGCATACACACGCCAGTCTTCTTCCTCCCAATCTGTGATGTGCACGAGCCCATTATAACGGGCCCTACGGTTGCAGAGTGCTACGTAAACGTACGTAAAAGATTTCGGATGGTTTCGCTCACTTATTAACCAGCTTGATGAGATGTGGCGCCTCGTAACCAACGTCATGGCGGTCATGGTATGATCCCGTCGAGCAGTGTTTTAGATTTACCAGTCCTGGCTTCGAGCAGTAATGCGAGATCACGCTGGCCGTGATGCGATAGCGTGTCCAGAGGCGGTTTACAACGCTCTGTGCAGTGCCAAGAGCAATAGCGACATTACGTTGCCTGGAGCCAGCTTCCAACATTCCGATGGATCCCATCATCTCTTCTTGGGTAAATGATATCGTCACATCAATGTAATTTTTTTACAGTTCCAATGCAGAAATTATAATGATTTTTTTTAATATCATGATGCAGTTTAATAGAAATGCTAATTGATCGAAATTTTAATAATATTCTTTATTTAAATAGTGCAATTCACTAAATATAATCGATGTTTATCCAAAGAAGTAAGTATAACAAACCTCATTTGAAATACTCTAAAACATACTTTACCCCCACACTTTTGATGTGTGCATGTCAAAATGTGTAAGCAAAATAAATTCCAGCTTCTCTCACCAATAAGTTCTCTGTCGTGATGTGCAGTAGCACCAACTTGTTGTTCCCAAACATTTTGCTTTTCATGTAGCAATGCATCTAACTCCGCTTGTTTATTTGCCAGCTCCCTTCGTAGCTGAAAACATTGACACTACCAATAACGCAAATAATTTTTTTTGATAGTTCGGTAATCTATGTAATTATTAAAATATAAATTCTTTTGGTTGTTTACACCTCTGCAATGACTAAACCAGCTTCAAAAATTTTTTCCTCATTGGAAAACAACACTGTACAAAAGTAACATGGGTATTATGTAGCTAACAATTAACCATTTGTTAATACTAACATGTTACTTACAAAGTTTAGGTCAATATTTTTTTTATGTAGGAGAAAAACAATTATTTTAAAATAAAAATTATCCATCTTGTTGATACAGTAAAAAGATAAATTTCCAGTCAATATTTCATGGAAAATCAGGAATTACACAGGTGAGCTATTGCAGAGATGTTTTCAAACCCATAATTTTATCCAACAATGACTGAATGAATGAGGATGGTGTAGAGAATACAAATATATCAGTATCGAAGCAAAAGTACTTGAATAGCAATATAAAAATGAATCATCCATGAATGTTATATTCAAACAAGGTACTATGTACTGTTGGTCACTTTATTTTGTAATAAGTTCATATTGCTCCCCATATTGTATGCATGTTCACATTTGGTTATGCCAATATTTGATTTTTATGTTGTGGCATAAAAAACTACTCAGTACTTTGTACTGTGTAACAATATTTGTGTAATTTTACTTTGAAAAGTTAGTAGATGGTGCTAACAAAACATGAAACGGATTTTCGACAAAACAGCTAGACAAACTTTTATTTTTGAAGAGTGGGTATAACATTTATGTCAAGAAATTAATAAATAAACTTATATTTATTAGGCACCACAATACTTAAGTATGTTCTATTTTGTCACAACTCAAAGTAATATCTTAGGGTTAGGATCATTGATGGATGAATCTGCGGCTGAGCTGAGTGAAGCTGTTAAAATAACTCTATAGGCTGTCTAGCACCTAACATAGGTAGCTCAGGTCCGTGCATGTTCATCTATGTTCCACTAAACAAAATCTACTGTAATGTTAAGTTCCACATCCATGTAGTTCTCGAAATTAACATATTAAAACCAGAATCCCTAAAAAAGTATCATTAGTCTTGGGTGTTGATTCTATTACTTACATAATAAAATATATTATGAATACCTAGTATACTTTTTTTCAGATACTACTCATGAGTAGAGTATTGATACTTTCATATTCAATACTGCATCCCTATGTGTAACTCATACAGTATTTGTTACTTACCCGGTTATTTGTTTGCTTCATTTGTATAAGATTATTGGCCATTTCTTGTCTTTTATCCTCAACTTCAGCAAATATAGAATTGCCTTTTGCAGCTGAAATTATACAAGGTAGGAGAGAATAATTATAAAAGTGATAAGATAAATATTTATTTATAAAGAGAACACTACATCTTTCATTTACCATGGGGTTGCAAATCCTGAGACTCTACACTCTGGTACTGATGAAGCATGGCCCTGGCTTCAGCCAAATCTGCTAGTGCTACAGCTTCTCTTTCATTAGCAGCTTTCAATTCTTCTTTCCTTAAATCTGACGCTGCCCGCATTTCACCCATTTCCATAAGCATTTCCTCAGATTTCAACTGCCAATTTGCAATTTCGGAGCGTGCCTCGTCCAGAGCCCCTTTAGCAACCTCAAGTTCATTTAAGGCTGTTACTAAACTAGCGCGGGTATCTTCCAACTCTCCAGAACTACGTTCAGGGCTTACTCTTTTAACATTTTCTTCCTTTTCCTCTTTTAGCTTTTGAATTTGTGCTTCCAATTTCTTGATATCATTAGCGTGCTGATCGGATAATGACGTTCGCTCCTCTCGTAAATCTGAAATTTCATCTTGAAGTTTAGATATACGCGAAAGTAGTTCGTTTTTTCGCTTCTCTTCAGTTGCCTGATAACTTTCTAATTCAGCAGTTAAATGACTTTGTATGTCCAAGGCTGTCTGATAACTTCGCCGTGTGTCGTGCAATTCTTGCTGGGTTGCTTCAAATGAGCTGGACAAGTTATCATACTGTTTCTTAAGTTGATAGTATTTCTCACTGAGTTCCCCACTTGTAAGCTCCTCTACTTCAGTGCAAGCGGTTTTATTACTTATTGTCGAGTAATCCATTTTTGGTACAGTTATTTCATTAAATATTACTTTAACAACGCACAACTCAATTAATTTTAATCATAAATATGTTAAAAATAACAAAGAATTGAAATTTCAAATTAAATTGAGAAACCGTTCCAACCACAGACTATGAAGAGGCAATGTTGCAAACTCTAAGGTGGACCAATCCTTTTCTCTAGTAGATTATCTACTCATCTTTTTCAACAATAAAAAAGAGCTCAAAAAAAGTTTCATATTAAAGTTATCACTTTCAGTCCAATCTCAATTTTCTTTTGTTTCAAGAAAATTTATATAAAAACGAATGCACTGTAAGTGTACACTGAAAGCAAAGTGTTGCATCTTATGCAGTTGTGTTAGATATTTATCCAGGATAGCCATTATACAAGCGAGCGTAGCATCACTAATTAGTTTGTGCATTATACCAGATTTAGAAGGATAACTATTTTTGCAGGATAACCATTCAGGAAATTCGTATTTGAGAATAATACTGCAGTAGAAACTTTGTTAATATTTTAATGTAATTTGTTGTTTATAAAAATTACTCTTTATAAACAATAAATTATCCACCTGTAAATCTACAAATTATTTATTTACCAAGATTCGACTAAACGTGTGCAGTTTTTATATTTTGAATCTTCAACGGGTTTTAGATGAGTACTAGGTACTAATGTTATTTTCATTTCATAAATAAGGTTCCAAAATAGCTGCAATCTTTATTGCTCTAGAAAGATTAAAATAATCATTAGTATCCTGAGGCTTTTACATAAATTGAAGTCACCATATTTTATTAATTTGACATATAAATCAATGCTATTTGAAACCAACGAAAGAAACGTTATATTGTCATAAATAAATTCATCATCATCATCATATCAGCTACAGGACGTCCACTGCTGAACATCCCCCAAAGACTTCCAGAGCGACCAGTCGCACGTGCTCTGCATCCAACGACTTCCTGCGACCTTTAATATATCGTCCGTCCATCTAGCCGGAGGCCGTCCCACGCTTCCTTTTCCGGTACGTAGTCTCCAGTTCAGAACTTTTCGGCCCCATCGGCCGTCAGTTCGACGTGCCGCCCCGCCCACTGCCACTTCAGCTTACTAATCCTTTGGGCTATGTCAGTTACTTTAGTTCGTCTACGGATCTCAATTCTAATTCGATCTCGTAGCGAAATACCGAGCATAGCCCTCTCCATAGCACGCTGGGTGACCTTGAGCTTTCTTATGAAGCCCATGGTAAAAGACCACGTTTCTGAGCCGTAAGTCATCACTGGGAACACACACTGGTTGTACACTTTCGTCTTGAGGCACTGAGGTATTTTGGACGAGAAGGTATCACGCAGTTTCCCGGACGCTGCACAGCCAAGCTGGATTCGTCGATTGACCTCTCTCTCGAAGTTCGACCTACCAAATCGGACAGCTTGTCCTAGGTAATTGTACTCGTCTACAACTTCGAGAGCAGAGTTCCCAACTAGCAATGGGGTAGGCGCAACATGGATATTTGACATAATTTTCGTCTTATCCATATTCATTTTAAGACCTACATGTTGGGAAACTCTGTTGAGGCCATCAAGCATTGTGCCGTGATCTTCCAGCGATTTTGCAATGACCACAATATCGTCGGCAAATCGGAGGTGAGTGATGTACTCGCCATTGATGTTGATGCCGAATCCTTTCCATTCCAGGAGTTTGAAAGCGTCTTCCAAAGCAGCGGTGAACAGCTTTAGAGATATTACGTCTCCTTGTCTAAAACTCTCTGCAATGGAATGGCCCCCGTGCACTGCTCCTGTACTCGGACCGACCTGATGGCGTTTTTGTACAAACACTTCAACACTTCGATGTACCGATGGTCTATTCGGCACCGTCAGAGAGATCGCAGCGCCACCCAGGTTTCGATCGAATCGAAGGCCTTCTCATAGTCCACAAACGCTAAACATAGTGGCAGATTATACTCCACGGTCTTCTGTATAATCTGCCGCAGCATGTGTATGTGGTCTGTAACCTCGTCGGAAACCGGCTTGTTCGGGTGGTTGGAAGTCATCGACCCTGCGTTCGAGACGATTCGTGATGACTTTTGAGATCAGCTTATAAACATGGCTCAGAAACGAGATGGGCCTATAATTTTTCAAGATGTGTATCCATAGAACCTCTCGACCTCCTTCAGCACCTCTGGTTTGGTTGACACAACGCCCCCGATCTCCGTCTTAAGCTTCGTTAACTGGCTTTGCCCAATAGACATGTCTCTTGCAAACACTTTGGAGCCTTTGTTCTGCTCTATCGTCTTGTTATAAGGGAAAACGCAAATCACTTTTTAAAAAGGGTTTTTATTACACAATTTATTGAAATAGAATTACACTTAAGTGAAAATAGAATTATAAATTAAAATAGAAAATGTTTGATACAGTGAAAGTATGATACAGACTGACTCAAAGTGAGTCCCTTAATAGAATTATAAATTGAAATAGAAAATGTTTGATACAGTGGTGGTATGATACAGACTGACTCAAAGTGAGTCCCTTAATCTAGAACTGCTTCGAGCTAGGATCCAGGGGGCTAAGTCAGCACTTGTACTTTACCCTACATAGTACATATATAACACCCCCCTCCAGAGAAAACTTACCCTTACAAAGTAAGTTTTATATTAGTTGTTTTAATCTATTCTGAGACGGGGTTGCTCGTTACTATTATCTAATTCAACTTGCTCCTTAGCATCCCTTGGATTCTTTACATTTTTTTAAGTAGCTCATACATTTTTTATTCAAATAGTAAATCAGTAAACTTAAAATTATAACAAAAGAAATACTACTAATTATAGAAAAACTGAGATGGTTCTCCAGGATCCGTTAGTTTGATATCTTTAACTATTTCATTTGACAGTTTAGTTGTTGTAAATTAATATTCCTTATTATTTAAATAGGATACAGATCTTTTAACTTATTGAAATTATCAAAGTTACAGCAACTATCGTTAACTATATTATATTATAATTAGGTTTTAAAACCGGGATATTTATTTCTGGATAAACTTTAGCAATAAATTTGATATTCTTAAAAAAGTTATACAATCTTAAGGAATATCGAGGGTTCCTGTCCCAGATATAGTGGTTTCAAATATAACATTATTTTTACACTCAACAGAAGTTTTGAGGGTTTTGCTTGAACAAAAACCCATTTGTTATTATTCAGCTTATGCCAAATATCAATATCACCATAAATTATTTTGTTATGACAAATATCTGGTAAAGTAGAAATAGCTTTTGTAATTATTTTTGTCTCACAAGTTGGATTACTTACTACACTATGTATATCTATGATTTCACCAAGGTAAGTCATAGGAATAATATTTTTACACGAATTAAGATCCTTCATAAAAGAAGAAAGTTTTATCTTTGCTTATTGCTAGAAATTGACCGAATGGAAGTAATAGAGCATAAGAATTAGGTTTATCAGTCTTATGTGGAATGGGCAAAGGAATAGTATTATAGAGAGTGTATACTTGAGTACTTACAAGGGGTATTTTTTACTACAAATACTAACTTACCCTCTAAATAATAGCATCCTAAACTAGCAACGTTTATCAAGGAGTGTATATACACAAGTAATATTACTTAATTCTAAGTTTAAAGGGAAATCTCTATATTTAGGAATAACCTTAAGATTACTTATGATGTCATTATACATTTCTTTAGGAGTTAGAATTGAAGGATGAAATATATTGCTCTAGACCAGTGGTTCTCAAACTTTTTAAATGACGGAACCCTTTTGGGAAGCAAAATACTTGAATAATTAAATAACGTTCATAGCGTTTTGTCTCCGCGCGGCCGCCGAGTCCGCGCAGCCGCGGAGCAACCAGAGAGAGGTGTTTTGATTTTTTTTCTAAATTCTTGCGGAACCCCGACAGAGGTATCACGGAACCCTAGGGTTCCGCGGAACACACTTAGAGTATAACTGCTCTAGACATATAATATACTATTAAGAATACCTCCTAGTTTAAAAGCAAGTGTCTAGAGATGAGCTTGTAAAACATTTAGTATATATATTAGGTCTTTACCTATGAAATTGCCGTTTTACACGAAATAAATGAAGCGTAATTTTTTATATATTTTTTATTTCTATTAATCAAAATAATCACCCATGCAATCAATGCATCTTTGCCAACGCATTGGTAGCTTATTGATGCCTTTCTTGAAGAAATCAGCTGGACGGGAGGCAACAAATTCTTCAAAGGCATTTTGTACTGCCTCTCGGGTATTGAATTTTTTTCCCGCCAAGAAGTTATCCAAATTCTGGAAAAAGTAGAAGTCTGTAGGCGCAAGGTCTGGTAAGTACGGCGGATGACGGAGAACTTCCAACCCCAACTCTTGTAGCTTGGAGACCGTCTGCTGTGCAGTATGAGGTCGCGCGTTGTCGTGCAGGAGCAGTGGAGCCGAACGATTGACCAAAGCTGGTTGGAGACGTGCGAGCTTCTCCATCATTGTGTTCAGTTCTTCACAGTACACATCTGCAGTAATGCTTGTCCCGTTTGGCAAGAAGCTGTGATGAATTACACCCGCGTTAGACCACCAAACAGTGACCATCACTTTTCTAGGGGTAAGTTTTCGTTTAGGGCATTGTTTGGGTGCTGTTGGACCCTGGCAACCAACTTGCTGAGCGCTTACGACTGTCAAACAGGATCCATTTCTCGTCACAAGTAACAATGCGGTTCAGAATTCCTTCATTTGTATGCCTGCTGAGCAGTGCAAGGCACGTCTCCACGCGTACTTTGCGCTGGCGGTCATTGAGTTCGTGGGGTACCCATTTGTCAAGCTTTTTTACCTTGCCAATTTGACGCAAATGGACCAATATTGTTTTGATGCTAACGTTGAAAGCTGCTGCTAATTCAGCCGTGGATTGAGTTTCATTAGCTTTCACAATTGCCTTTAATTCGTCATTGTCGACCAAAGTTTTCGGACGACCACGGGGTTCATTTTTCAGGTCAAAATTTCCAGAACGGAAGCGGGTAAACCAATAACGGGTGGTGCGTTCGTTTGTAGTGTTCGCTCCGTAAACGTCGTTGATGTTGCGTGCCGCTTGTGCCGCTTTGCTGCCACGACGGTACTCATACTCCATAATTACTCGAATTTTTAACTTATCCATGATGACGAAAAATGTTCGAATGCGTTGAAAACAAAACACTAACTATTAAACAAATGACGATTTTAGAAAAAGAATTCCATGTTTGTCAAATAAAATTAATTTGAAATTAGAATTATCAGACAAAAAAAAAATATTTTCATTTGAAATGGCCAGTACGGCAAAACGGCAGTTTCATAGGTAAAGACCTATTATGAGAGACCTATTATCAACAGACATTGATATCTAATCAACTACATTATTTAATTTTGCTTGGTTTATGTAGGTATATTTCATGAAGTGAATTATTAATATTTAAAATAGCAGTTTGGGAAATTATTATATTGTTTTTGATTGTGTCAGCCAATATTTTATCATTGTCGTAAAGGGCATTTATAGCAATGTTATATTTTCAGCGTCGTCCTCGTCTAATGTTCCGAAAACGTGTTTAAATACGACACTGACGCATGAGAACCAGGCAGTTATATTCTGAAATGCTTTTTCCCTAGATATTTTGAGACGGTGTTGAAGCATTTTTACATATTCAGGGTAAGTAGCATTATTTTCCTTTGAACCTCTTCAAAGGAAAATAATGAAGAGGATTTGAGAAGGCTTTCATTGTGTTCGTTTATATGTGTGTTGAAAGATTGGTTTTTATCGGTAGAAGATTTAAGGACATTAGAGTAATCGTTATCATCATGGATAGGGTTGGGATTTACAGGATCTGGGGTTGTCTCTGCAGCTGGATTTGTATTTTCGATTATAGGATCTTGTGTTAAGGGAGGATTCTGTGTAGAAGGAAAGTCTTGTATGAAAGGAGGATTTAGAGGGCTAAAATCTTTATTTTGTTCTTCCAGTGGGCTAAAGTCTAAAGCGGCGAGTTTGGTGAGTTCGTCAAGGACCTCTTTAGGAATTTCTGATTCTTGGCCCAAGTTTGGATCATAGGAATCGTTTGAGGTTGAAGGTTGTGGATTTATTATTTAATTTACCGGAAAACGAGATAAAGCATTGGCGTTACTATATATTTTACCCTTTTTATACTCTTTTCGTAATCAAATTCTTCTAACTTTAACCTCCATCTAACGAGTTTTGAACCGGGATCCTTACAATTAAATAACCATTTGAGGGGCCTATGATCAGTTATTATTTTAAAACGTCTACCATGCAAGTATGGTCTAAACATCTTGGTTCCAAATATTATGGCCAAACATTCTTTCTCGGTAACGCTGTAATTTGTTTCAGCTTTATTCAGAGTTCGAGATGCGTATGTGATTGGGCGGTCGTGGCCAATCAAGCCTTGGGAAAGAATGGCTGAAATAGCATAGTTTGACGCGTCGCAGGTAAGAACAAAAGGTTTTGTAAAATCAGGGTATGCAAGAATGGGAGCGGTAGTAAGAGCGATTTTTAAAGTTTCAAAAGCAAGTTGCTGCTCGTTTTGCCAGAGGAATGGGACATTCAAAAGATTAGTCAGGGGTTTCGCGGTTTTGAAGAAGTCAGCCATGAATCGTCTATAGTAGGAAACTAGTCTAAGGAATTATTTTGTGTCTTTAGGAGACCTGGGCAAAGGAAATTCTCTGATAGATTTAATTTTTTCGGGGTTTGGTTGCACGCCTTTATCCGTAATTATATGCCCCAGATACGAGACCTCTTTGCGAAGGAATTCGCATTTGTCAGGCTGCAGTTTCAGGTTAAATTCTCTTGGACGGTCAAACATGTTCAAAAGCTTTTTCATATGTGACGGAAGGTCGATAATAATGTCATCCATGTAGGTGAAGCATTGTATGCCCTGTAATCCAGATAATACACTGTTCATAAGATGTAGAAATATTGAGGGCCCGTTTTTTTAGATCAAACGGCATACGATTGAATTGAAAATGGCCTTGTGGAACGGAAAATGCGGTTTTTTCTGAATCTAGTGGCGACATTTTTATCTAGTGGAATCTCAAAGCGAGGTCTAGAGTGCTAAAATACTTGCTTTTCCCCAACTGATCTAAAATTTCAGTGACATTAGGTATAGGATAAGAATCACCAATGGTTTCTATAGTCGATGACTATGTGCCATTTGCGCTGGCCCGAGGCAAGACACATTGGTGCACACCATGGAGAAGTGAAGAAGAGGGTTTCATGATATCTTCGTTAAGCATTTTGGTTATTTGGGTTTCTACCTCATTTTGATGGCACTTGGGGAATCGGTACGATTTAACATGTATCGGGTGTTCTGGGGTTGTTTTGATTTCGTGCTTTATTACTGAAATTGTCGAAAGTGGTGCCCCAGGCAGATGAAAAATGTCACTATATTTCCTACTTATATTGGTTAAGTTATCCTTTTCCTCAAGATTAAGATGTGAAATACGAAGAGAATTAAGAACGTTTTTTGTTCTCGAAGAGCAATTGGATTTCGAATCATAAAATGGAGCTACGGGTTTGGACATTTCAATAATATTCAACGGCAGAAGAGTAAATTTCATATCGGAATTAAAAGTCCTATCTTGGTCGGATCTGTGTACAACAGAAATATTAACACGGTTATTATTTTTCACTTACATGATACAATTCGCAATTAAAAGAGAATTTATTGGGTCAACATCAAGGAGAACTCCTTCTCCAATTTCTGGGTTTGACACGGTACATTCGATAATAGCTTCGGTTCTGGAAGGGATTATATAGAGAGATTCATTACAGTTGAGGCTTAGTGTTTCGTCATGAAGTTGTATCGTTTTAAATTTATAGTCAATGTTGCAATTTTTATTTCCTGTAAATAAGGAAACTGGCAATAATCCTAATGTTTCTACAGGATGAACTGAATGTATCCCTTTGATTTTCACGGTTTAATTTTTAAATCTGTTAAAATTATTCATAGAATGTTTTTTATCAAGCTGATAGCTGCACCTGTATCAATGTAAGTATTTCTTGAGATGATTTATATTTAGTTTATACATTTTGTGAATATTGTTTCAGGTGATAGAGCTTTAGATTTTGGAGCGTAGAGCGGTGGTTGAACGTTTTGGGATGCCAGCTGTTGTGGCTTAGACAATAGAGGAGGCAATTCCTCTGCATGGGAACCTTTAGATTTAAATAATTGGTTGATTCAGAGAGTTGGCTTGATTTAAATGAGATATGAAATTTAGTAGGTTTAGTGGTTTTAGGAGATTCAGTGGATATAACAGATTCAATGGAATTTGGTTTGGCAGGTTTAGTGGTTATAGGGGATTCAGTGGATATTGCAGATTCAGTGGAATTTGATTTAATAGAAACAGTGGATTTAGAGTCAGAACATTTAGCAGAAATCTTATTTAAATTATTAGATACACAAAAGGTCTTGGGGTCAGTGTCGGATTTAGTAGTTTATTAGTGCCTCGAATGACACCTATGCGAGACTATTAAAATATTTTTTGATTATGCGTGTTATCAACCTCGTCAATGCCCAGATCATAATCATCATCAATAAAATTTACTCGGTGTCGCGGTTGTTTTCTGAACCCTTAGAGTATGTATAAGCAAGCTATAGAGCGCGTCGCTTGTTTTCCATCATGCCAAGTGTAAGCAGATGTTCTATAGATACCGATAGATAAACGTAGCGGTTGGTTAGTGGTGTGCCACGATTGACGTCTGTGCGTAAATGTAATTAATTAGTTTCAGTATTAGGTATTTAGTAAAAGATAGGTTGTAGCAGATTAATAAAACACAGTTATGAATTTATAAGACGATTATAATTAAAATCAAAATCAAAAAATTCTCTATTTCATAAATATAAAATATATGCTTGAAATGCGTCTGTTCACCTGTTCAGAAAGACCTCGTGGAAAAGAACCCTCTGAAATCTGTTAGTCAGGTAGGAATTCAGAAGTTTGAGATCAGAGCCCCTGACGCCGTAGTGATAAAGTTTCCTGAATAAAATCTCGTACTGGACGCAATCAAATTAATGTACTTACAACAACCAATTTACTGCCCCTTAAAAAGGGTTAACTTATTGTAAAATTGTCTTTTCGTTTCCTTGATATTTACGAATCTACGAATCTACGAACAAGATATTTAATCCTAATGTCAATATATTTTTGAATGACAGCACGCAACAGATGGACTAAATGGTTGCTGCATGGCGATTGATGGAATATGTGTTCATGAAGACACGAAAAAATATCTTTTCCTATATACGATTTCATGGTTTCAGTTACTAAATTAAGAGCTACTATATTGCTATTATTTTTGGGAGATACAGTTCTTTTTATTATTGTTTCCGCTCTCATACAAATGTCTATCACTTTGACGGGTATATAAGACCACCTCTATCTTTCAATATAATAAATTTATGAAAGTGATATCTTTCTTTTGATACGAGTGCACCTTGACATTCTTCGCAAGCAAGAGTTTTTAGCAAAAATCTGACTACATAGCCAGCTATGTAGGAAATCACTTGCTTAGATGGTTCAGATAGAAGAGTCTCAGGTAATGCCAAATCATTTTCGAAACCAGCTATAAACTGCGAATCTGTCATATCTCTATCAGTTTCACCAGCCTTGGATCTATATCCTTTCGTTGTTAAATTGATATGGTCAGCAGATGAGGAACAGTGTAATAACGTAATGTTTTCTAAAGGAAAGCAATTACCTTTAAGGGTTTTTCTTAAGTCCATGTGAGTCAAGAGTTGTTTATAAATTGCTTTACTCTGCAATGCGGATGGGTTGTTGTTGAATCCTCCGTGTGATCTGATTGCCGAAAATAGCAATTCTACATGGTCATGACTTATCTTATACATGGGTATAAATTGTAAACTTTTTTCCCTTTCGACCAGTCTCAAATATAACGCTTTCATACTGGCAATACAAATGCAAAATCCTAAGAAACCTACCTTGTTTCTACCGAGTATGAGTTTCTTTTCATCAAACGTTACCAAATTTTGTAAATATTCAAATGTGGAATCCAACAAAGCAAAGTATTTATCTTTATTTTTTTCATTAATTGGCTGTTTGTAGTCTATATCAGGGAATTTGTAGGAATTGAAAATATCAAATAAATTGTTCATTATTTGCGTAAATTCAACAGTAGCTTCAGAATTTTCAAAGTTTGATAGACCTAATTCTTTGTTACAGAATTTCAAGGCCTTTGATACACTGGTACTAAACAGTTGAACCGCCAACTTTACTTTCATTTTTTGATCCATAAATAATATATTATGTGCCGACACGTCAGTTTATTAGCAAAGTGAAATGATTCCTGTTCTTGCAAAGTATGCAAATCTACAAAATATTGCCATTTTATTTGTTTACCGACACCATTTTTAAAAACTTTTCTGCTCTCTTGTGTGTTTCGTATAAGTTTTACCATGTGACATGGATCTAAAAAAATTACCACTTCTTGGCCTGTAGCAGGATGCAAAAATGTTGTTCTAAAAGTGTCAGGACTGTCGAAGCAACATCCAAGCAACTTAGACATGGCAATGTTTGATGGACATCCATCAAACGTAATCGATACGACTTCAATACCAGCTTCATTGCAATTTTCTAAGCACAAACTTACTAAATTTGCCTTTTGTTCTGCTGAAATCCCATTGACAAAGAAGTAGGCTACTGGTAACTTCCAACTCTCATTAATAGCAACCAGTAAAAATACTAAAGCCTGCGTGGCCAGCTCGTTGACGTTACCAGTAACTCCTGCACCGAAGTCAACATAACCATGTACACTATTTCCATCATATTCTTCTAATTGACGAATTGACATTTCATCAAATATTAAACTACAAATTACTTTGTTCTCTGACTTTTGAGTTTTTGCACGTAAAATCTTAAAAGCTTCCTCAGTAAAACCCGGAGAAGCATTAACAGAGCTATACCATTTCCTAATTGTACTGGGATGAGGAAGACACGTATTAAATGTATCTCGCACGTAAGCATATGCCTTGGGCGAGTAAAAGTGCAATGTCAATGCAAATGAACGAAGATTAGAAGAATATGTGGAGCTTTTATGGCATAGTTTTTTGAATAACTCAGCAGCAGATGCACCACATATTTCAAGAATATCTTTATGTTCTTGTGTTATTAGTTATTTTTCACGAAGCTGT
Source organism: Marasmarcha lunaedactyla (assembly GCA_923062675.1). Classification (NCBI taxonomy): domain Eukaryota; kingdom Metazoa; phylum Arthropoda; class Insecta; order Lepidoptera; family Pterophoridae; genus Marasmarcha; species Marasmarcha lunaedactyla. The sequence goes on from OV281341.1 coordinate 6,344,559, forward strand.
GCTAGCATTTTTGTTAGAGACTCTATTTTCTTTATGTAACGATTTTTTTGGACATAAATAGCATTGCAACGTAATCGCCGCCGTTTCGCAATTTCTTGTAATTTGATGATTTGATATTTTAGTTTACGCTTTCTTGGAGTATCATCTATAGATGGCACTACTATATTTTCATCAATTACTGGCGTTTCTAAAGTTTCACTAGTAGAAGGCACCACACTATCATTCGTAGGTGGATTCGGCAACGGTTGACTTATTGATGGTACCACATAGTTTTCTCCTATAGAAGATACCAAAGAATCTTCTTTTACTTCATCCTAAAATTAAAATAATATTTATTTAATAATATGTATTTAATATGAGTTAGTTAGATTTAATTTTAAATAAAGCCGTAAATGATATTAAGACACTGCAAATATGGTTCCTTTTATAAATAGTACTACGTAAAAAAACGGCTTAAAACACGAGCTACTTGTTTAATCGCTTTAAAATCAGTGTAATCTTACTTCAAGTTGAACATGGAGCAAATGAAACTCCAGATGTTTGGCTCCCAGTCAGGCCTTTTTATCGCTGTCGCCCACTTATTTGCCAGTTCACGGCTTTTTGGAAATCTGAAATTTTATATGAAATGTATGAAATGAAAATTTGCAAAAACAGTGTTGGTACAGTGAAGATCTTAAATAATTTTGTGTACCATAATATGTTCCACCAAAACATGCAAATAGTGATTGTCAGAGATTTACCTAACCGTAAGTATTTAACTTCACCAAGTATTGCAAATATTTAATAGATATTGATCCATAATGGGTTAGTAGATAATAGACACAATATTAATTTCTAATACTTAAATATTATTACTATGAAAATAATATTGTTATTACACAATATTAGAGTACAACGTGGTACACACTAGTTCCAAGGCGGGGAAAGTCTGAAGCGAGGGGCGCGGGAACACGTGGTGTGTGGGCCCGCCCGCGCGCCTCCCGCCACCTCCTTCTCGCCCTGAGTAATATTGTAAAAATCTGTGTTTTCTTGTCAAAATATTACTTACCGATGAAAAGAAATATTATTGTTCTTTTTGGTGTTCTTCCGGGAATCGTTTTTACAGCTTGGAACTGCGCACTCCTCCATTATTATATTAAATTTAAATAAAAAACGGTGGGAGAAACAGTTAGCGCGATGACATTTCGAGACTAATAGCGTCGCCCTTGCGATTTCGATACTGTTCAAACCCGTGCTTACAGTTCATACTCGCTAACGCGCGCTCTATAGCTTGCTTATACATACTCTAGGTCTGAACCCTGATGTGGAGGGTTGTTCAAAATTTCGCAGGCGATTATTGTTATATCCGCGTTTCCTACAGTTTTCTATAGTATGCTATGTTTTTACAATACCGGCAAACCGGTGGATTTTTCTGGGATCTAGGCTGATTTTGACCTTGAATTTGAGGTTTAGCAAAATATGAATTGTTGAAGTTAGGCCTTTGCCAGTAACGATGATTCGAATTAGAAGTGGAGGGGATTGCAGTACTACTATGCTTTTTGTATATAGTGCCTAGTATTCTCTCTTCCGAGGCAGAGAAGTTAATGGCCTTGTTAAGTGTGCTGGGACCTATACATGTAACCACTGTTTGAGGTTGTAACCCTACAATAAACACATTTAAGGCAAGGTCTTGCTTCCAAACAGAGTACTATGGCGTCAGGTTAGCAGGCCTTACAAAGCTTGTAGGAAATCAGCGTCTAGATATCCGGAAACAGCGTCTGGCCTGTACTACTGTGTACAGTTTAGTAGGCGATGGTAAAGTTAGGACACGGTGTTAAAGGGAACAACCCTGTTATTGGAGTGAGAAACGGCGGATCTTTCGAATACTATATATATAATGGTTTCGAAATTGATGATAATATGATAAAGCACTTTTCACACACTGGGATTTTTAACTTTTGCATACATTCACTTTACTAAGGCTGTCCTGGGGACTTATATAAATCTAAAACGCAAATCACTTTTTTAAGAAAGGGTTTTTATCACACAATTTATTAAAATATTGAAATAGAAAATGTTTGATGTTGATACATTGGAGGTAAGATACAGACTGACTCAAAGTTACTTAATATAGAACTGCTTCGAGCTAGGATCCAGGGGGCTAACTCAGCACTGCCGGCTTTCACTTAGACCGAACCGCATGGACAGTTTTTACCAGCCTGTTATTTGTATCGTCCACAGAAGCGAAATCTTCGAGGAAATCGAAGCGATTTTGGAGTTCGATTTGAAGGCTCTTGGGATTCTGGATGTGGGCAACTGAAAGTTGGAGCGTTGACATCACCATACGTGACTTCTCCAATTTGACATTTATATTCAACGTGCCTCTTACCATTTGGTGATTGCTGCCATTTTTTACTCTATGGATCACAGAGACATCGTTAAATATATGTCACCTAGTGGTCATGATGAAATCGATGTCGTTTTTTGTGGGACCATCGGGGCTCATCCAGGTCCACTTCCTATGAGGCGGCTACTAGAAGAAAATGTTAATCAAAAAGAGACCCTCTTTCTCCAGAAAATTGGCCAGCCTCTGTCCCCGAGGGTTCCGCTGCCCGAAACCAAAATTTCCCACTTTCATCTCATCATCGCTTCTTTTGCCTATATTTGCGTTGAAGTCCCCCATAACAACAGCGAAGTGTGTTTTGGATTTATGTATGGCTCTACTAATGTCCTCATACATAGCTTCTACTTCGTCATCCGGATGTGTCGAGGTCGGCGCATATACCTGTATGACCTTCACAGAATATCTTTTAGATATTCTGAGTATAAGGTACGCTACCCAACTTGACACACTCTTGATGGCCATTATGTTGTTTATGAGGGACGATGAACCCGATACCACCTTGGGGCTGTTGTTCGCCCTCCTAGTAGAAGAACAAGTTGCCAGACTTCAAGAATATCACATCCTCACCGTCTCTTAGGACTTCAGACAGCCCTATGATGTCCCAGTGCAACTTGCTCAGTTCTTCTTACAACACGTAGATCTTCTCGTCGGTCCTCAAAGTGCACGTATTGTGTGTTACCAGGGCCAGTCGTTGGCGGTGGTAGCCGGATCTGTGCTGGGGATTCTTCGCACCTTTGCCCTGCCGTTACCATGGCTGCTACCGGATCCAGGAATAGCAGGGCTGCCGGGGACGGGGGGCCTGGTCTTTTTGCCGTCCTTTGTCATCGGAGGGTTTTGCCCATACTCGCCACGCTGGGCAGACGGGTTAGCGAGCGCAGTTATGGTTGAGTGAGATGGAATAACACATGAACGCTGCTGCCCATCCCTGTTCATAACCCTTAGACGCCTCTTACGTCACCCACAGGAGGATAAAGCGGCAGCATAAATAAATTAAAATAAAGAAAATACATACCAAGAATCAACACGTTTTGAGTTACATACTCTTTTTAATAATTTCATTGAAAATTCGATATTTTTTTGTGGTGTTTTTGTGAGTTTCTTATATTTTTGTAGACCACACCACATTTTTATGCATTTGTTGTAACTATAAATAAACGAAAAAGTTAGATATTAAACTTATATAAGGCTGATTAGAAAAACGAATAAGAATTATTTCGAAAACGATTTTCATGAAAACTGATATTAGAAGATTTTGGCATTTTAAATATTTACTTTTATTGTATTTTTGCGAAGAATGTAATTAGTTTTTGTCGTACGAATCGCTGTCTTTCTTGTCCACTATAGTTTGAAAAGCCCGATTTAGCAGACATATTATTATTTTGTTATCTCAATACATGAACATTTTTAATCTTAACTTTGCTTTAATAACCTCTTTCTATTTTATTTATGAACAAATCTATAACTTAAATAGCTTGCAAAAAACTCACACTTTTACTTATGGATCTTTTGGACTCCAACACGAATGTTCATATCATAAATTGAGACATGAGTACTGGGGGATTACAGTTTAAATAACCGCGAAAACAATTAATAGAACTGATTCTCTTTCTAGTCTGTGGACTAGTGCTGATTACACATTAGAAGAGCTCAAACTTTCAGTCAATATCTCTACACTCAATCAACATCACAGAGATATTTAAAAAGGACTTGCCACCAAACATCCTGAGCCTATAATTGAAAAAGACGAAAATATTTTGTTTACCGAAACTAATTTAAATCCACACCGATTTATACAAATAGGCTCGGACACCAAAACTCACGATGATTTTGTCATGATGATTTTGTTTAAATGTGCCAAAAAGTAAAGCAGACATAAAACCGAACCAAGGACCGAATACCATTGTAAAATTGTCGACTATCGATGCTATGGATAGTTTGGAAGTAAACATTTGATTGTATCAATACTATCGATGGTATCGACGGTAATACTATCGATATTATTGAACTCAAGCAATAGTATTTCTAATTTTACAATTGATACTATCCATTGTATCAATAGCGATAGTTTTGATGTAACTATCATTAATACGATTGATTTTCAAGGCCACAATTATTTCACGATACTATCGACAGACTATCGTTATCACCACTAGCTCTAAAAGCTATCTGCTGAAGATTTTACAGCATGGTTCGATTTATAAAGATTATTATATGTAGAGTATTTTATTGTTTAATGAATTTGTATACTTTAGCATACATAAACATTGTTTATTACATAGCTAAGCAATAACACATATTACACAAAATAAAAATGCTCTATGCTATGCCACAATACCTATTTCTTAGTTTTTCATTTTCCTTGTTTTTATGTTAATAAGTTCTTAATGATACTTATGCATATCATTACTTTATCAAAATTATTTACTTTCCAAAACATGAAATATATTTCAAGTAAAGCAAAAGAAATGTGTTTTTATTAACGCAAGCTCTAAAGCATAGTTTATTGAGTTAGTCAAAAAGAAAATCCTATGTCTTATATAGTATAAATAATAGTATTGCGGTATTTATTTTCTAATGTCGGCAGTCGGCAACACAGGTTTGTTGTGATTTATTTGTTGGGTGTATTTGTACGAGATTTTGCCATTATTCAATTAACTAAACTAACTAACTAACATTTCAAAAACACCATTTAGGGACATTTTGCTATAAAGAAATATAGTAAAGATAATATAAAAATGTCTGTTTCACCACCAACCAAACCTCCTCGAGGTGTAAAACAAGGAAAAGAAACGGTAAGCATTTTTTCATAATCTAATAAGTTTCAACCACAGTATTTCAGAATAATGAGTGAACTTTAAAATTGCAGAAAGCTCAACTTACGAGAATTTATGAGAGCAAGTGAATAATTTTTATATTCCTATCGAATATTATTTTTAATTCATACTTTAATTTTCAGAGTGGGTTGCTTATGTCGGTTATTCGAACATTATCTGCGAGTGAAACAAATGAGCAACGTGAGAAAGAAAGAGCTAAATTAGAAAAGGAGTACAAAAAAAGTGACGCAAGACTTGATGAGCTTGTTGCACAGCATGCAGATGATATCCAGGATGTCATGCAGGTAAATTATGAAACATTTTTAGTAATTTTTAGAAGTAATCTGATATTTCTAACTAATTCAAAAATAGAAGAGATATAAATGTCACCTAAAAGTAGACATCAATTAAAAGTTACCTTTTTTTCCTAGAAATTCAATCAAGTAAGTGAAGCGCTGGCAGCTTGGGGTCAGCACTGTGACTCTGCCACAGCAAGACTAACAGCATGTCGAAGCCTGCTTCAGCTAAGGCGCGATGACCTAAAGAGATTGTGGGCATTGTCTAGGACTCACCACTATGCATTGAATATGTTGACGGATATGTAAGTTTTTAATATAGGTTTTATTTGGAATATTTAAAAATATCAAAAGTCTGAATTGTTAACAATAAACTTACGTGTCGACAGCTCTAATTACTGTGAAAATGTAGGTGAACTGTACAGTGTTAGGAAAGTGTTAAAAAACTAAACTTAATTCTTGTTAACAATCCATCCATATATAACAAACATACTGTGCATGACTAAAAACGGCAAAGAACAATTTTAATACCACTCCATCCAGTGAAATACTGAGATGAAGTGCATAATCTAATTATGGGTACACCAATCAATTGACTCCATCAATCATCATCATCATCATCATTTCATTCATGTAAATAATTAACAGTGATTAATTTCATAGTGCAGTGACAGTAAAACTGAAAGTGCGATACCCTCCCTACATATGCTAAAAGAGACAGAAACAAAATACCTATAGCTTTGTCGTCTACATAGAACGAGCCGTGGTGTTGAGGATTGTTTGTATACTCAAATGTAGTGAATGGTGTTCTGTAGCTGTTTAATTCCAGGACTGAGTAGTTTTTATTAGTTTTCTTTTTTTTCCTTTTGTTTCTTTATGTCTATTTATTTTGATATTTAATGGCAGGTGTACTGATGAAGTGTACATACTCAAAGTATTTTGACATTCCGTGTTCTGGTATCATGAAAAAGGGTTACCACAAGTTAGGAGATTGCCAGATGGCCTAGAAGTGTGTACCCTGCAAGAACACGGGTAACTAGAATGCTCAAATTACACAACATTGCACCCCTGTCCAACTTAACCGGCTGGCTTCGCACTTACATTGTTGAGATTAAAAGTGTTCCAGTAGGAGTTAGAAAAATCTTGGTTTGAAATCATCACTAACTTACTGATACTTAATGATTTCAAACGGTCAAAAAATTACCTACCCATAGTGAAATTTATAAGGGAAGTATAAATTTCATACACTGAAGTCCCAGTAAATTATTGCGTATCAGAAAAATATAATTTTATTGTTTACTAAATACACTACAGAAGATTTTGTATCCGCAGCATGGGCACTAAAAGAACCCTTGTTGCCCAAGAACTCACTGGAAATGGAAGTAAGTGACCACCTGACAGTAAACATTAAATTAAGGCTCTCTAAGGTGAAAGCACTTGCAGAAAGTAAAGTGTGATTCAACTATATAACCCAATGATTCTAAAGTGAGCTCAGCTTTTGTTAAAATAAAATAAAATTTGTTAAAATTTGCTCAAATGTTCCCTAAAATTAAAAAGTTTATACATATATGTTATAACTTTCTTTACTGTAGTATTGCTAAACTTATCTCAAGCAGCCTACAACCTTGATTTCCTAACAGCAAACATAATCGAAAATGTTGTTATTGTAAATGTATTATCCACTGAAACGTCCAAGTACACGTTGTAATGACGCGCTATTTGTCCGCCTCGCGGCAGGTTGCCGTCGCGTCGCTCGGCCGTGGCCGTCATCTAGTTCAAAGTCTATTTTATAGTAAACGACGACAGCTATTGTAAATAAAAAATACTATATATAAGCTGACACTATACAGAAACAACTTATGTGTAAACTAAATAACGAACGATATTTGTTTATCTGGAGTAAAATCTATTTATCTGTTGTGTTTCAAATCTGTGCACACTGTAGGCCTTGACGTGTATTGTAGTGAAATTAGATTATCTTTACTTCACTGTAAATACATTCCTGTTGTTTCTTCCCCATTGTTACTTATATTATGTTCGAATGGTTTCTAGCCACATGTTAAGGTGAAATTATATTCACATTATTATAACAATATTTTTCCCGGCAACTACTTTTACTGAACCACCCTTGCTGTAATTTAAACTCTGTTTAGTGTACAATACTTGACCTAGTCCCGTCTGACAACTTAACTCCTGTATCTTTTGGTTTGGACTCTTTGGTCCCTCAGGATGGCTACCATCCAGTTTTAATGTATTGCTCAATTTTGTTAAACTAGCCTCTCTTCCAGAGTAATTTACCAATAAATTATGAGCTAATCTTATCCAAATTACAGGATGTTAACTGGAGTTAAAAATTAACAAAGAGTTTGACGAATCACTTGACACACAATATTCTGTACGATATTAGAGACGCGCGTACTCCTCGAGAATTCGTGAAAATATCAAAGTATCCAATGTTGGTACAGTCCAGCTCTTATCAAAATAATTAAGGAAATAAAAAAGCGAGGTGCCGATTATGTTTTTATTTACCCTACATAGACGCGTTGTGCGGGGTAGGGCAGGGAGCGGCAGCTGCAACTTTCAAGGTCATCGACGACACTACGTGCCTTAAACGCGAACGCGTTACGGCAGTCTACTGCTAAGGGCTGCCGGCCAATTGAGTGACAAATGCCTGAAGTTAACACATTTATAATTCAGATAACATGTGAAAACCCCCTCATTTTACACGACTTACTATTAAAAAACATAGAAAACTTCGAAAACTTATCATTAAACTTCTCTGTCCCTTTTGCCTACCATACCACAAGCTCTAACTAGGTGATTTATTATTTAACCAGATCGCGCGTGGTCAGTTCGGAGAGCGAATGTCGCGTGACGGGGGATGCGAGTCGCGTACTGTCGCAAGCAACTTCAATGCGACATGCTTTGGATGTCGCTGCGAGGTTGTCGCATGTCACCGCGTTGTCCACCACGAGAGAGAATTTACAGGTGATAAAATAGCCGCATAGGTGCAATCAGCCATTTATTGAAAATTTAATTAACTCCAAATGATAAGTCAGTCGTATCGCAACCACAACAATCACAATGGCTGCTCACTTTGCACATCAGCCTACCTTTCTTAGATGTGAGAGTTTTCTCATCCTGTCACTGAAATTGAACCCGGCACCTATCAAGAAGCGAGCGCCTTGAAATTCGTGACTTAATTTGTGTACGAAACTAAAATGAAATGAATGAATCCTTACTATATTGTACAAATACTTAGCATATAATAGTTATACAGGCTGTCTTTTTTTACCGTTCGGAAAATGGGCGCATGGGCTCAAACCACAATTCTGAGCAACTTTCCTAAAGACAGCAACTTGCTGACTTTCATTTTCATGCTTTTTTCCGAACGGTAAAATCAGTCACCCGATAAAGGCATGAATGTCTTAGGTAGGTAGGCAGTCAGCACTAGAGATGGAAATTTCTTTTTTTTTAAATTAATAATTAGCAGGCGTTTGTCTTCCATCTCACCTGATGGAAAGTGACGATACTTTCAATCTTTAATTTCATGTTAATAAAACCAATAAATGGACAAGGAAAAGCCAGTTTAACTAGAGACACAGTTCCAACTCCGATTCAACAAAAAGTTCCCCACTGTTCCACACAAAAACGCACTGTTAATTAGGTCCATTGGCCCGAATGTCTTCCACAAACAAGTAGATCGCGTGGTCGCTTTTTGACAAGTTAATGTAAAACTGATAAATTTTGATTGAATGAGTTATGAATGAATACGTCAGTGATTCGATGAACCAATAAATAAATGTGCCAGATAAAGAAGAACGAGTTGGTGGACACGATAGTGCGGCAGATCAGCACCGCGGTGTACCACGACGATGGAAACAACTTCACGAGGCAGATGTCCCACCGGCGCACTGCCTTATTACTTGCAGGTAAATCATCATAACTAATATTAACAGGCCACTCGGAAAGTTTTGCGAAACAACGTTTTTATTTATAATATAATTCGATTATTTAAAAGTATATTCGTACCAAATTTAAATTACCCTCTAAATTTGTTTACCAGCATTGTGAAACTGTTGTGTGTCGTAGAAAAATGGATCTGCGTCGGGAACATTTTCGTGCAAAGATTTTTTACGACTTCAAGTCCAAATTGAAACCTGATGAATCGTTTAATCGACTTCAATTAGCTTTTATGAACAAGGTGCCTTCTAAAGCGACTGTTTACCGCTGGTATAACGAGTTTTAGTGCCGTCGCTTGAATTTTAAGTACGAAGAAAAAATTGGAGATCTGTTGACTGCTGTTACGGAAAAAACGTACTACAATTGTAAAATTGGATTCAACAAAACCGCCGAATCACATACGAGGAGATTCAGCATAATCTGCAGATTTGGATCAGGAAGTGCTGATGATATTGAAAGCAGGTTCTTCCCGCCGTGTTCACGATACCGTAACAGGTGACGGGTCTTCGATTTATCAATATGATCCAGAAACAAAGCGCTAGTCAATAGTTCGGCGGTTTCAAATCGAACTAACAACGCCTGCGAATGTGAAATGATTGAGAAGTGCTGGAAAAATGTATATCGCCAGTTTTTTCTCCTTAACTTCTCATTATTTAGTATAAATTCCCTTAAGAAACCAACGTAGCGGCAATGCAGAGTTGTACACTACCAAACGCTTGTCAGAAGTTTCTGCTGCTGCGAGCAACAAGCGACCGAACACGGGACTCCACCACGACAACGCGCCCGCGCACTACGCGATCAAGATAAGGAACTTCCTTTACACCATACCAGTAATACTTTTGGGTCATCCGCCTTACAGCCCTGATTTGGCACCAAATGACTTCTTCCTGTTCCCTAAAACTAAAAACCAGCTCAAGAGAATACATCTGTATCCCCTACTATTAATTACCTGTTGCAGACTGAAAAATGTGCTTTGAAGATAGGTTCAGACGCATGACTCTTTGTGTAGACGCTGGTGGAAAGTTCTTTGAAAAGATGTAATATAAAAATATAACGTAAAGAACATTTTTATAGATTTTCTTGAAACTTTCTGAGTGTCCCGCGTATTCTTGTACGATTTCAAACTTTAGTCAACCAATCAACATAAAGTCCAACGTAGGTGTCATTAGTTGTACAGAAAAGGGATTAGAGTATAGGTTAAAGTAAAGGTTAGCTTTCATTCATATAAAGAACTGCGATCAAGCTTTGATTAAATTTAAATTGTAGAAGATAGGTGATAAGCTCCTGAAGCCCGGGCCTCAAAAATCTTGTTCGAGGTCGCCTGATTTCAGTTGTCAAATGGTTTAGTCAATACGCGAACCGAACTGACAATATACGACACGACACGACACGAATACAAACGAATTTATACGGACACGAAACATTTTATCTCGCTCGCAAGCCCATGTTTTGCGTCATTCTGTCCCTTTTATGTTTATAGTTTAGGGAGCAATATGATTGAGTGTGAGTGTGAAAATGTATCTGCGGTGTAATGTCACGGTTATTTTTCAAGTACGAAATGCAAGACCGTCAACTATTTTCCTCTGTTTTACTTAAATCAACGTGCTCAAAGGATTCATGAACGAAACTGAAAGAATAATAGAATTAAGTTATGTTAGTAATTTAAAAATTTTTAAAAATACGATTAAGGGCCCAGTTACTAATTTGAAACAACTAAAATTTCCCATTATCCGCTATCAGCTATCCACATTTTCATTCGCAATATTTTTTAATAGAAACTATTTAAGTTTATTAAGTATATACTAGTATGTACTATTTAGATGATGTTTCTCTTAACAAAATAAACAATTTCAGAGTTAACAAAACCGGAGGAGCTGACAGAGTCGTTCCTACAGGACATAACCCCGGAGCTCGAAGCCTCGCTCACTGAAGAAGACAGGACTTTTGAGACCACCGTCATGATATGCCTCGAAGCCCTGGCAGTTTTGGAACAATTGAAGGAGGCCACTGAGGTATTCAAAACACCCTCCAATATGTAAAACTACGCCTTCAAAATTTTCTTTACATAATTTCTTGACGACCGAGTGCTGTAGTGGTAAGTAGCCTTACCTCATACGCCGAAGGTCCCAGGTTTCCAGATGGGCAGTCTGGCCGGGGCATTCCTTTGAGTGATGAACACAGATGTTGGTTCGCGGGTCATGGTTGTTTGCATTTATATGTGTATGTTTATTTTGGGTTGCAAACAGTTCCCATGTTCGCGTAACACAAGCTCTGCTTACTTTGGGGCCATACAGTTGGTGTGTTTGTCTGGCGATTAATATGTTATTTATTTATATGTAACTAACTTGCACCTGTCAGTTTTGTTTGTAGACGTAGCAAGAATATTTTGATTTCAAGCTGGTAATTAATGAAACTTTCATAATCGCACTGCAGGGATATCAGCCGCACTCAACTATGGGTTGGCAGGGTGCCTACCGCGGATGGCAGCCTTACCTTCGAAATAATTTCTTAGGTGTATGAGATAAACATCGATACGTGAGGGAACTCACGATGTGTATCTCCACCGTTAGATCAGTCGGCTTTATGTACGTGAATTAAAAGAAACGTATTGGTACACGTGGCAGTAGCCGGGATCGAACCCCAGATCTAAATGATGCAACAGGTCGAGAAACCAGTGACCAGTGTGCCCCCGACGCCACCTCCAAGCTGGTCTTAGGGCGTAATCAGAGTTTAATGTACTAAACTGCAGAACACGATAGCGTGTCGAATGCATTTTGTAGACATAATTTTCAACCCAATTGACGTAGATTTTTAGAATTGACAATTTCGATAATTTTTTTGTTTGAAACTGGGGCGGAACTCAAAATAAATGCATATTAAAAAAATAGACCTTGACATACATGTTTATATGTCATATTTATAGAATCCGGTATGTAAAGTAATTTTGAGGTATATTTGTTTTTCTGAAAGATTATTTTGTATTATTTGTGTAACTTTTTGTATTTTAGGGAAACAGAGAATGACTGAAAGTCAAATTGTTTTACACATTTTCGTTAAAATAAGCTTAATCGCTTTTACCTTTTTTACGCTTCCAGAGCTTTTACTAACTAAATATATTATTAAAAAAGTTTCAAAACGGTTTTTGAATTAGAATCAGATTTTTTTCTTTACGTACCGAATTCTGTTATATAACCGCGCACATTGCAAAACCAAAACATTTGACCAATTTTTTTGCTCCCGAACAGAAATTCAAAGTTCAAATCCAAGACGAACTACTAAACATAATCGACACAGTTTCCCGTCGCATTATGGAAACCACGGATATTGAAGATCCAGTGAGCGAGCAGGACGACGACATACTGGATAAGGAGTGTGCGAGCGAGACGGGCAAACTGGCCAGGCTTGTGGCTGTTTTGGCGGATGAATTTAGAGCTTGTGGCGCTAGGAATAAACGGTAAGTGAATTTTTATATGTAGATTTATTTACTTACATTTCCGTAGTAAATGTTGTTGTATTGTTATATCTATCTTTGTAATACGTATTATTTTTACTTCAGATTTAACAGCAATATAATAACTATGGATGCAATTCTTCTTCACAAAACAGGAGCATTGTCAGAGCTAAATCTTATATAAAATTAGACATTCCTCCTGTACTCAATATTTTTAGTATCTCTTGAAAACAGCAGTTTTTCTCTGGATGGCAGGTGACAACTTCAATGCTTATTAATGCTTAAATACCAAACAAACAAACTGACTTTCGAAATTAAAATATTAGGTAGAAATACTCTAATTGCACTGTACTGATGTTGTATAAATAAGACTTTTATAACGTAACCTACTTAAAGTTCAGTGATTTTTTATCTATTTATGCGCCATTTATTTATTTTTCCAGTCTGATCCAGCTATGGCGCGCCACGCTACACAAGCACAAGACATCGGACGCGTCTCTCCACACGGAACAGCATTACTGGAGCGCCGTGCAGCAAGTTGTGAGTTATCAGCGCTAAAACATGCATACAAATATGGGTTGGGTTTTATGTACACTGTGATTAGCAATTGATTACATGCCTACTTATTACCGGTATTTTTCGATATTATAGAATATTACAGAGTTGTTCGATAAATTACCTTAGGTTGTAAGTGAAAAAGTAAAATACCCGCGGAATGTATTTCGCCTTCGTTCGTAATTGTTTACTCAAATTCGCATTATACTTGGTTATTATAAAAATGCGTGTGGCTACTTTACGTGGTGAGAATGAAAGTATTATATTAACTTCAGAGAACATTGTATCAGACGCTAAAAATGTAATACAAAGTCTTTTACCTACAAAAGCTCGTGAACAATGTGCATTATGAAAATTTCATCCGTTGAAAAATATAGGAAGAGCAAAATCTTTTTTCTAAAATCTTTTTGGTAGTGCGCTTCCAGGGGGTGGGAGTACCTAACATTCGAACGTGCAGATTGTCAGCGACATGACGTTGTTTGCAGTCGAAGTAAACCGCAGAGCTCTTATCTGGGTCCACATTGATACGCCATTTTTGAAACTATACACCGAGGGCGTTTACGGCTTTTTGAGCCTGGTGGTGAGACACTGAGGCCTTTGGTGTAAAGGGCGGTGTCGTCGGCAAAGAGGGCGAGTTCAACGTCTTTCGGCGGAATGGGAATGTGGTTAGTGTACACGGTGTACAACAGAGGGGCGAGGACTGAGCCTTGAGGGACTCCAGCCTTTATGGGATGAGGCGCGGAAAGCGTGCCTTCATGTTTAATGTGTTTAAGCGTGCCTTCATGTGCTCAATTATAAACATTAGTCTCTAATCATTTATATTTTATGTTTTATTGCCCTAATTGTATAAATAAATAAATACATACATTCACAAGTTGCTCTTACTGATTTTCTCATTGTGATTGATAAAAGTAATTTTTGTTTTATAAGAACTCGTTAGTTCACAACTTATCGGTAGTGTTGCCAAGACAAAAAAAGGAGTAGTAGAGCGTAGCATTGGGTTACAAAATGATCTTGCCTTAGGTGGAATAGATTGAATCCCTCACCCCGATAGTAATTTAAAACAGCGCCCCTCCCTTAAAAATACAATTTTGCTTCCTATTTCTACTATTTTTTCTGCATTTTCTCAACGAGTACATAATTTTTCACTCAAATTTCCAGTCATTCGTCTTCTGTCTTACGCGATGTAAAGTTAATAATTTAATAATTTCTCCTTCCAGTTACAACTCCTTCTAACGGAATATCTAGACATATGTCGAGTGAACTTGGCGGCGCAACGCGAGAACGCGCCGCCACCTCAAATCAAACTTACTGAATACTTCGCCAAGAAACGACCCAATAAGCGGACTGCCAAGCTGTTTCATTTCACCAGTAAGTATATTTATTTTTTCGGATACAAATATTTTAATTATGAAAGTTTGTATGTGTGTTACTTACTATTTGACGTCCGAGTAGCGTAGTGGTCAGTACCCTGTCTCATACGCCGGAGGCCACAGGTTCGAGTCCTGGCCGGGGCATTCGTTTGTGTGATGAATACGGATGTTTATTCTCCGGTTATGGTTGTTGATATTTATATAGGTATGTATGTTTATTTCTGGGTTCCCCCCAGTTCGCTGTATCGTCATCCGTAACACAAGCTTACTTTGGAGCCGTACAGTTAGTGTAACATAACTAACATAACTAAATTTGTTGCAAATGACCTGTACCATACTCCCTTACAAGGGTGTTGACTAATTTCCAGTCACCCTGTATATCAGGCGTACAATTGTTAAGTAAAGGCAATGGATACCTTCCCAGCCACAGAGGCCCCGCCGATGGCAGTGCGAGGGCAGCGCTACCCGCTGGTGTGCGCGCCGCATCCAGCGCACTTGTACAGCGTGCTGCCTACTATCGACTCTCTGTGCAACACTATTAATAAGTAAGTCGTTTTATTATGGGCGATCATTAAACGGACTTCTTTTTTATATCATTATACGCCACAAAAAATCTGTGTTGCCATCTAAATTAATAACTCAGCCACAACCGACGAGCGTCTAAAAATACTATCTTAGCCAACTGAGGATATGTTGTCGCATGATGTTTTTGCTGTAAAATTTTGAATTATACGATAATTGATATATCGTTATCCTAGAGAGTTCCTTGTGTTTGAGTAATATTAAGAATTTTGTATCGTTTCGAAATACATCTAAATCAGTTTTCAGTATTACACTTCTGTATTCGGATCTATGCTCATCATCGATCACAAATAAAATCGATGTACACAAGAGTGCCCACACGAGTATTTGAGTTCCCTTTCAGTTTAGAAGCATTCGTCCACTTCGACAGTAACCATGTCAAAAATATGAAAAAATTCCGCGTCTAGTTCTCTAAAAAAAAATGAATTATCATATTTTCGGGAAGTATATTTGCAACTATTATCAAAATAAATTTGAATTTAGTCAGGAAATCAGTATAAAAACATTATTTTAAATTGAATCCCAGCTTTCTAAATTGTATTTGAAATCGTGCACATGGTCGTTACGCACCAATTGTCATTTCTGGACAAACGTCTAAGCCCTTGTGGACAGTTCAAAGTGTCATATTTGTCTGTACTAGTCTAGTTTTTATTTGTAATCGAAGATGCATTATATAAATCTAAATCATCATCAGAATTACTCTTACCTTTAGAAGAGCGTAGAGCTATTGTCACCAGTATAATAGAGCTAACAATAGTCTCACGAGATTAATACATGATTGATACATTCATAGCGTTAAATTCTTAACTACACCCTTTATAGTAGGGGAGCCCAAGCGGGGATTTCGGGATTTACTAAAGCGCGGCAGATTAATATACAGGAGGATACCTTGTACCCGATTAAGTACCTCCACCAAACATGAGTCCAGGATAAAGGATCAGATTAGTAAAAAAAATTGATCATCAGAAATTCTCGAGCGCGTCAGATTAAGTTAGGGTGAATTAATTACATCCTGAAAAGTGTATATTTCACTAATCTGACAGTTTGAGAGTGACGTAAAGAAAGGGGAGAGCTGCAAAGTTGTAAAAAAAAACGTCATCTCGACATTCTCGAGCGTGGC
Organism: Marasmarcha lunaedactyla; assembly: GCA_923062675.1. Lineage (NCBI taxonomy): Eukaryota > Metazoa > Arthropoda > Insecta > Lepidoptera > Pterophoridae > Marasmarcha > Marasmarcha lunaedactyla. Next base: position 6,361,095 of record OV281341.1, read on the forward strand.
TAAATTCTTTTTATTTTGAAGGAAATAATTCATGGATAACGAAAAAAATATAATCTGACGATTTCCACAAGCCGAAATAACAAAAATCCGTCGATAAAGTTTGATGCGTGCAGCTGCGTGATGCCTGTATTACCCCCTCCACGTTTCTATTACTCTCCCACTCTTTCTCTATCTATTACTCTCTCACTCCGTCCCCACTCTGGTTTCTGTTGCCATGACGCCATCACAGCTGATTACATAGACTCGTTCGTTTCAGCTTATTTTGTTATTTTAGTACAAGTTATATGAATTATAGTTTATAAATATATAATATGAGTGATATTAATTTAAAGTGTGTTTTGCGGTAAAACTGCTTTACAAAAAACAATTAAATTTACATTATATTTAATTATGTATTCGGCTGGTTATTAGCTTTATCTCTTGACACGAGTGTAGACTTGGAGAAAGTTCATTGTTTTCCTATAACTGCAAGTAGAGTTGCCATTGTATTTGATCGCTACTTCACACCCTCTATGAAAGATTACGAGCATTCTCTTCGAGGTGTGTAGACGACATGGAATTCCACATCTCCAAACAAGAACAGCAGATTTTACGAAAGATTTGAAACAATATGAAGTTTAAGGAAGCTATTGTCAAGTTTTTGATCGATCATTGGGCTGGTAGAAAGGTAATTTACATATTATGTGATTTGTGTTATGAATATTCTGTTACTGATAATAAAGTAACACGCATCATTAATTATGAGTTGTCATGCCCTGATCACGAAGAAGCGCATACGAAGATAGCATTTCTTGTTTGCCAACAAAATGAAGATTTTACTATTACTATCAGAACTTCTGATACTGATATAGTGGTCATCATGTTAGCGAATATGGAACACCTGCAAGCAAGAGTAGAAGTTTGGATGGATCTTGGAGTTAGAAATACACGCCGATTCATCTACGTATTAGCTATCTACAAAAAATTGGCCCCAAAAATTTCAAAGGCGCTTCCAGCTTTGCATGCATTCACTGGTTGCGATTTCAACCCAGCATTGTACCGACGAGGTAAAAAGAAACCTTTGCAATTTCTGATGAATTCTGAAATTTTCCAAGAAGCTTTTCTGAATTTAGGATCAAAGGAGCGTAATGTGCAGGATTATTTTAACATCATACAGTCTTTTACTTGCCACTTGTATGGGTTGAAGAAGTTAGACGATGTCAATCAAGCCAGGATTGTCATCTTCAATAAGACGTACAAGGTAAAAGACAAATCACAACCCTTCTCCGATACTCCAGAATCAGAATATCTTTTCTCCAATTAAAAAAACACGTTTTTAATAAAAATAAAATATTGTTATATATTATTGTTATTATTTTATATTGTTAAATACTTTAATGATTTTTTGTTACAGATACGCAATCTGAGGATGAAATCGAGCCAGAAGAGGAATATGATTCTACTGATGAAGATGTTGATTAATTTAGAAATTCCATTTTGTTTTTATTATTTCCTATAAATACAAGTATTCTACTTAAAAACATACACTTTTTTATTTGTATGCTATTTTCTGGGCTTTTCAATTAATTAAGTTCAATGATTTAAAAAAAACAAAAATAATTTTTTTTGTCAGATTAGGGTAATTCCTTTAGATAATCGTCAGATTATGACACAGCACGTCTAGGACATTAAGATGAAACCTGTATATCTTAATCTGACGCGCTTGAGTATTTCAAAATGGCGACATTTTTTTTTCACATTATAATAATGGCCGCGAGTTTGCGTCACATCGAAATCGTCAGATTATTGAATGTAAGCTTTTTTTTAGAGTCACCCCATTAGAAAATGTAACGCGCTCAGAAAAAAAAATTTGTTTCCTCATTTTCAACCTTTACGTACGACGCATCGTGCATCGATGCACGATCAGATTAACATACGTACATTCTCACAAATACGTAGGACACTGACGCTATCAATATCTGACGCGCTCGAGTATGTCCATGCAACAGTATTTTTTTACATATTTGAAAATAGCTGCTGCCCCCACCGATGAAAAGGTATACATTATATAACATTTTTTTCATCTTATCGGCTAAGCTTTGCAACCCAATAGGTCTCTATGACGCTCGAGTAAATCCCCATTTAGCATCGTGGGCTCCCTTACTATTATTTCTTACCTCGACGTGTCGATGGGATTTCTCTGAACGTGGCTGGTTACGTAGAATTATGTCGCGACTTCACCCAGGTAGCCCCTTATCCCATGAGATATTTTAGCTTTGATAAAACTATTTTTTTAATCAGTTCAACATTTTCCGAGATTTTGCTGGTTACCTAAATAAATAAATATATACAAATAAATCTTTTATTATATCAGACTATTCAATTTAACATGTTTATGTGCAAAGTTTTCCTAAGCGTTTTGACTTGTATAAAGGCCTGGCCGATTTGCTTGCCAAAAGTTAGAACATTCTCATATTTAGTGTCGATTCTGTAAATACTACATTAGTATCGCATATTTTGTTTGTGCACAACAAATATAATTTACATTCATCAGTCTATAACAAGCCTATGAGAGCGAGTGATGTCCTTGGGCCAGAACGGCGGTTTCTAAGACCTGTTTTGATAATTATATGAAACAAAATCGAGGGTTGAATGACATTGTATTTGTAAGATAAAACCTTTATGATATTTTACTTGGATTAGAACTGTAATCATAAGCTCATACGTTCGCGTCGCCTTAGCGAACTGTTTCTTTTTTGTTATTTATTTAATGTGGATAATAAATATTTTTTGGTCTTATATAAGAATTAAAATATATGCTCAGTACTCATCACTTTTATCAATATGTTATTTATTCAAAAGAAAACTGAAAAATACTCTGTTTTGTGTTCAAAATAAAACATTCAGTCGATATTTATGTTCTGTATTTGTACTGTGGTAACAAAGTATAAATATTTGTCAACTTACAAGACAAATAAACATTATATCTAAGATATTAAACAAAACTTAGTATATCTTATGGTGTTGACAAATTGATACTGAAAACTCTAGTCGCTGCGTTGTCGTGGCGAATGTCGTGCCCTTGGCGACATGTTGTCCTCTTCGATGCGACGCAATACGTAACGACAACCTATGACGTAACGACAACCTATCATATTCCCTGTTGACGCGTCTGTAACTCAAATGTATCGAGCTGCAATAATCACGAAAGTGCAAAGTGTGGTAAGCTTGGGATATAGTATGGCGCAGGCGCTTTGTTCTAGCGACTGCCTGATTGACTGGGAATAGGGTAGTTCACTAAATGCACTATACTTTAGTTAACTAAATTTTCCCATTAGTGGAGGAGAATGTTCGCTCCGCGCTTTCATAACGGACTACATCCGTACTGGAGAGACTGAGCGCCTGTGTTCCCGCGCGCGCCGCGCCATGGCGCTCCTGCAGGACACCCGGGACCGGTGCAGCGTGGATCAGCGGGTCGGTGAGTATTGGGCTTATGAAGAATACGAAAAGCGAAAATTGTAACTAACGACACTTGTAGGTACCACCAGTTGTAGGTACATTTTCCTCAAGCATGTAAGGGGTGGTTTACATTTAATCTGCACAGCCGGTAGGCAAAATCCAGTATGTATAGATGAAGGTTCGGGGAAAAATACGCCCAAGTGCCGTTCGGGTTTTGGCTACGCGAGCCCGTAGTCGGCACTGGCAATGGCCTAGCAAGTCAAGTGAGCTATTAGCATTAGATTTGGCTACATTGTTATTTCTACATAGCAGCTCCTTAGCAACATTTGTATCGACTAAGAGACCCTTATTTCATAGCTCGGAAATCTATTTGTTTTTAAATATCTTACAAATTTTCCGCAGTTTTCCGTTGGGTGGCGGACACTTGGCGAATCGTTCACAGCACCGTCTCTCTGCTCAAGCGCTGCACGCAATGCACTCTGCTAGACGCAAATGTAGCGCACAGCGCTGTTCGGGCTGCGATGCTGCATTGTAACACCAATATGGATACAGGTGAGCATAAAGTTTCGAATTTAGAATGGAATGAATTTGAATTGTATTTTATTTTGGTTTTGGTGACTTAATAGTGTTTTATTACGAAGATATAGATTCATATCCCATCAAAAAAAAGCTCTTAAAATTGTACAGATTCGAGTATAATTATTTTAGTTTTATTTCGAAGTTATGAATCAAATAACAGGTGATTCATTTAGAGGTGCTTTTTTTTCTATGGATTTTTTGACAGATGAAGCGTGAGCCGTGATAATGTTTTATGTTATTTTTGTTCTGTATAGTTTGTCATTTCATCCTGGAAAGACTTAGCCCTGCACAGCGTCTACAAATTATTCAGATGTATTAAGCAAAGCAGCGTTCTGCGAGGAAAGTGTTTCGTGCACTTATGTTCCACATAATCGGCCTACCGAACGCACGATTCGCTATACCATAGAAAAGTTTGAAAGCCATTTTACATTATAATATAATAAAGTTAATAATAATTAAATAATAAAATTAAAATTAAATAATAATAAAGATAATAAACGACCAAAAACACCACATCCAGCACGTAGTGAAGAAAATATTGCATATAAATATTGTAGCGGTAGCCAGAACGTAACTGTCGATGGTGACCGTTGTCTTGCAATGATAAGAGATTATTCGATTCTTGAAATTAAAGCCTGTGATCTCCAGGATATTTGGCACCAACAAGACGGCGCCACTTGCCACACAGCCCGTGAAACCATGGCTCTATTGCGTGAACAATTTGGTGAACGTTTAATTTCGCACTTCGATCCGGTGAGTTGGCCGCCTAGATCTTGTGATATCACACCCCTAGATTTTTCCCTTTGAGACTATGTAAAGTCCAAAGTCTATATGGATAAGCCGGGTACGATTGAGCAACTGGAAGCCAACTGGAAACTGGAAATGCTCGGACGCATCATACAAAATTGGAACGGTACAATAGACAACATTAACCAGAGTTACGGCCAACATTTGAAAGAAATTATCTTTGAAAAATAACTGTAAATGATAGTTCTTTTGTATAATAATAAAAATTACCTGATAATTGTTTTATTATTTTGTTTTTACCTTTGAAAACATACGTCCAAATGAATAACCCGTTATAATACCGAAAAACCCCGGTTTTCAAACGAATGTCCAAGACAACCATCAGTTTAACTTGGATAACAAAAATCATTATCATTTAATTGAACTAGACAGGATAAACATAAACGTCATAGAGACTGACCTTCTACTCGAATATTTTATTTTAAAACAATTTTGTGAGTAAAAAATATTTTGTTCTTTTTGAAGATTAATTTACATATTATAATTGAAGCAATTTATTAATTTACAATTGTCAGGCGCCCCGCCAGCGTCTCGCGCGTCCAAGTGGCTGTCGGACGACGACATCGTCAGGTTCCTGAAGTCTCTGCCCAACTGGAGAGCCGTGCAACATCCCAGCAACGAAGACAATTCTGAGGTAATACAGCTCAAACCTGAGATACTTGCCTATCAGGGTAAAGCAGGGAACTGCAAGGTTGCCTATGGGGCCATATTTCTAAGTTTTGACGTCAGTGCGTCCCTCGGCCAGCGGACTGTACCTATGAAACGTAATAGAAACTGTGTTAAACGCATTTTACAGATAAAAAAAATCCCCAGACAAGACACCTACTGCATGGCCCCAAAGTAAGCAGAGCTTGTGCTATGGATGACCATACAGCGAACTGGGGGGGAACCCAGATGTTGCGTATTTAAAATAGCGTGATATAAATTTTTATAAATGGCAAGGCACCCAACCGTTTCCGGATCCCATCCCCCTCCCCTCCCTAGTAATAGTTTTTGACACTTTTCGTTTTTGCAACAACAAAATATATATCTCGGAACGGCCGTTCAGTAATAACTTTCGTACAGATATCTAAAGGTGTAAACTGTGACAATGAATAACTAGTGTACCTTCATTCATACTCTGGTAAGTGCTTTAGCCATTATACTCAACACCAGATAAACATACCAATATAAATATAATCAACCATTATGTGTGCATTTTATAATTACTCCTATAATAGAAAAAAAAATGAAAATTAGGACACTTTACGTTTTGATTCCTCGCAATTATGGCATATTTATGGCATAATCTTTATACTGGCAAAATAGAACCTAAAAAACTGTCTGTATAAAATGTCTTTCTGCATTGAATAATTTTTGCTTTATATAAATTTTTGTTTATATTTATATTTTATATATCGTGTTAGTAAAAATAAAGATTTTTTTACTTGATATTATTACTATTATATAAAAATTTCTAACATATACAGCACGCTGCACAGAGTGTAAAAAAGAACTGTTAATCCTAAAACTTTCCCAATAAATCATAGCGTGCAAGATAAAAGATTAAAAAATGCAATGTTGATAAAGTATTACAACACCCTGTATTAACAAATACAATCTGCACGATAAAATCGTTTATTTAGACTGAAATTTAGTCTAAATAAACGATTTTATATAAGTGTAGTTTGTGGGATTTTTGGATCTTTTTTTTAAACTAGACATATAGACAGCGAATCTTTGTATGTAACTATCCGCCTACACCAATCAACATATTGAGTAAATTCCATAACTTTCCAGGAGCTGACCCAGTCGTACGAGCGGGAAGCGGAGATCCTCGGCGCCAGTTTAGCCGACGGAAGCTTCTCGAACAACGAGATAGTGACAGATGTCAATGTCTTAACTGACATAGCACTTCACATGGAAAGCATGGTAAGCCAGTTTTCCTATGAAACATAATCTGACTCTGTATAAATACGTGATTTAATATAGGGTTCATCTCTATTTAAATATTAAAGTTGTATGCGCCTTAAGACTAACAAGAAAAATCAATTAATTTACAACTCTAATGACCGCCCTCAGACACGTTAAGCGGTCTTAATTATGAATTTGATTAGCAAATGTAGACTTAGATAGATTACAGATTAAGTATACTAACTAATACAGCCAATCGTAGACTAACAATTTAGTAATTACAACAGAGTTATGCAGATTGAAGATTTTTTATAAAACAAGAAAAATATAGCAAAGAGAGATATTTTCTCTTCCGAGATATAGTTATCTCATAAAGCAAAAAAAAAAATGGGTTTGTGCCAAATTTTGTAAGAAATGTGAGTGTTGTGTGAAAGAGTTGTTATTGAATTATTTTTCTTTGCTAATGATGTTTTACTTGATTATAGTTTGTAACCCTTTTTAGTTGCATGCTGTGTTTTCCTGTGAGTAGTGAGGCAATTTCATCTTATTGTGTCTTTTTACAAAATGTTTTTGTTTAATTGTACTCATTGTAGGAAAGCCTAATTTGTAAATAAATAAAAAATAAATAAAAAAAGAGTGAGTGTGAGCGAGTTTCTGTCTGTGTGTGAATGTAGCCTGTTGGAGATTTCATGTTATCTTGTTATGAGTATTTTCGTTTTATCTCGCCTTAACTTGCCTTTGCTGTCTTGGAAAAGGCTATACTTAGGAGCGCCTGTTCGCCACTCTTATTTATTTTAGATGTCATGTTTATTTGTGATGAATTAGAAAATGTTTTAAATTATAAAATTCGGCATTTTTAATTAAATATTAACCATTTTCTTTTAAATTATTATATAATTATAATGTAAAACTTTTCTGTAAATGAAATTACATTAAGCTTCGTTTAAGTTTAAAAAAAGGAGGTGTACAATATCGAACAACTTTTCTAGGCCTTTTTATAATTTTTCTCGATTTATTTACTTTTTCTATATATGTGTCGAACTTTCGAAGTTTTGTTATTTTTGATTTTTGTATTAAAAACATCACCCCTGCGAGCTCTGCAACTGACTGACCACGAGTTGTCCACCAGGCGTGGCTCAGCGAGAAGGTACGCTCGCTGCCCGCGACGCTGTCCCACTGCGGCATGAGGCTGAGCGACAAGTTCCTCAGCGACGTGTCCGCGGCGGCCGAGGTGTTCGACCACAAGGCGGCCAACGACCTGCTGTTCCTGCACCTCGAGGTAACGCCGGAGTATACATGGTTGAAGTCATTCGCGCGCGCGGCGGTTGTGCGCACGCACAAAGCGACGAGCTCACGCTGTGACAAGATGGCGGCCGCCGCACATAGTTAAGTTGCATATTGACAAGCACACGCACACATTAGACCACCATTATAAATTACTTTAACCATGTATACCATAGTAAAGGGTATTTAATGTTATATTAACTATAAGTAAGAGATTACTTACAGGCACAGTAAAGTGAGCAAGCAAGCTCTTAACAAAACTGTGACAGCTAATCTTACATTATATTATTAAACGCCATATAACTTTCAGTTCCGCATCCAATGCTTCCAACTGATCGGCGCGGAGGAGGGCGCGACGCAACTCACGCGCACGCTGCTCGCCTTCAACGAGAACACCGGCGGGTTCATGTCGCCGGCCAGAAGGGCGGTGAGTGCCGTGGCGTATGCTTTGCTACTTTACCCAACTTTCGATAAAGGTGTATTTTTTTTGTTATTTGTTTAAAATTAAATGTGGTAATAATGTAACGGTTAGGTAAGATTTTAATTGAAGTAAAACTAACAAAATATTGCGTGCTATTTGTATACCTATAAAAATCCCGTACGCGATGAAGTTGTGTGTTTTATTTTGAAATGGAACTTCACTTGGCACAGTACATCCTTAACGGGCTGCCGGAGATGCTGTCCCGCGGGCTGATGGCGCTGGGCGCGGACGCGGCGGCGGCGCGCCACCTGCTGGCCGCGCTGCGCCTGCCTCCCGCGCCGCTCGCGCGCGCCCAGCGCTACCGCGACCTGCTGCCGCGCCCTCCGCAGGTACGTGCCACACTCGCCGACGCTACATATTCACACCATATATGTAAATCCCAACACTTATTTACCGGATGTATCGCGTGTTGTATAGTGTATATAACTATATTTTAAACGCGACATTGAAGTGCCGTGGTCACTCGAAAACTTAACAAAATATCCCGGCGTACAATGTCGTTCCTAGGTCATTACGTGCGAGCGCAAGACGAGAATATGGCACTAAATGCCTTATAGATCTAGATCTTATTTATTCGTGATCTACCAACCAGGGAAGATAAATGAGACATCGTGATGCTCTGAGATTATTATAGTTTCTTCAGGAGCGATCACATGGTACAGGTGACAGTGGCTAGGCAGGTCGATAGTAAAAATTAACAATGTAAAATGCTGATTCTACAATACTTGAATTATTTTATGAGCGTGCCGCTACAGCCACTCTAGTAAAATAACATTTCTCGCTTCTTGACATGACGCATTATTTGAGTGAAGTTTATCAGGCCGGTGCCTAAAAGCTTTGATCAGAATAAATAATAATAATAAATAAATAAATCCCCGGGCAAACGCACAAACTGCATGGCCCCAAAGTAAGCAGAGCTTGTGTTGTGGATGACCATACAGCGAACTGGGGGGAACCCAGAATAAACATACATATAAACAACCATAACCCGAGATCAAACATCGGCGTTCATCACATAAATGAATGCCCCGGCCAGGACTCGCACCCGGGACCTCTGGCGTATTAGGCAGGGCTACTGACGACTACACCACTCGGTAGTCAAGTACAAAAATAAAAAATTAAATTCACAATTTCATACAATTTTTTAAACTGTGCACAACCGTTTAGACGTTTGTCAAAAATGACAATTTGTACAAAACAACCTGTGTTATTTCAAATACGAGGACAGCCCTACGTAAATACATTATTTCAAATAGAACTTGGACAGCCCCGTAGACAAGAATTGAAAATTGTCTGTGAACTAAACTCGGCTGTTGATTTTTGGCTGGAATTAAACTTAAAAACATGATTGTATACTGTTTTCTTGAACTGAATTTATCATAAGTATTTTAATGAATTGATAGTGATTACAAATATACTTCGGAAATATATAATAATTCAATTATTTTCTAGAAAACTTAAGTTCCACTAATATTTTTACGACAATCTTAATACCAAAAATGTGTTCTGAGTTCTGTGTGAGTAATATAGTTTTTTTTTTTAAATAAATAGATTGAATTTAGTTTTATTATTTGCGATGGGTTACATAACTTTCGTCATTGGGTTATGTATGGATATATTAAAGAAACACCCTTAAAGTATGTCATGCTCGTATTACAATAAGTAATAATTATAAGTCTTCAGCTAAAAACTTATCTCACAAATATATTTAACAATTCCATTTGTATTGACAGGAAGTAATCCGCATGATAATGGAAGAGGGGCCTCGCTTCACGGAGCTTGAGTACATGCACGTGCTGAAGTTGATCGGGCAGCGGCTAGGGCTGTCGCCCGCTGAGCTGCAGGGCTACTACAAACAATTGTCCACGGTGCTCGGCAATATTGGAGTCACTGTTTGATCGATTATTGTGTTGCTTGAAAACCATAAAATAATAAATACATTTCTTAAAAATTACATATAAAAATTGCATACCTTTGTAATGTACCGTTTCGAACAAAAAACTAGTTAAAATTATTTTGTCTGTCTTGGAGTTACGACGCTTCGTAGGAATACAACGTGAGACAGAAATTGAACATTTTAAAATACTTATCAGGATACGGCTGAATTAATCGACAATTTTTTTAGAATAGCTATTATTATTTGAAATACTTTTGTTTACTTATACAAAATCAGTTCCGTTAAGGTGTTCAGTTCCACACTAATCGATCGACGGTAGAATAGAACAGTCGACGTCGATCGACGGACGATCGATTGGTGCGGTATCACTATTACAGTATTCTATTTATAATCATTGTAAAAATGAACACAAAATATACCTACCTATATTTAATCATGTTTGGTACATCTGATGATATCACACACCTCCTAAATGCAGTAAAATAACTAACCATCGGCTGAACGCCGAAGTAACACCGCGTTGTATGACAGGTTGAGTTCGCGCACTGCGGTAGTGGGGCGCGTTCCCTGTAGTGTATCCATCACACACCAAAGATGCCAGGAGGACAGCAAGGTAGCTCAGATTTGTCTGTAATCAGTTTCTTTTTACTTTATTCGACATGTAATTAAATCTTCTTGAAAATTAGATTTGGAGATGAAAATATATGTAGGTGGTTTATCTGCATCTAAATATATTTACACATAATTGCTAAATATATAGTACTTGCACCTTAATTTTAAGCGTAATCTTATTGTAACGTGCCTAAGACAAATTTATACCTAATTGTTAAGTGTTAAAATAAATTATATTTTATACGCAATAAAACTTGTGGTTTTTATTTTGATTCCAAGGCTGGTATTTCAGTTTGCAACAGTCAATTATTTTAAATGTTTTGAATAATTATGCAAGTAAATATATGTAAATGATTGACTTTTTAATCTATTTAAATCGACGCTATTCTTTCTCTAACCTGAGGTTTCTGCTTTTTATCCTGAGTTTTATTTAAATCTAAGGTTTAAATTAATCTGATGATTTTGGGTGCGAACCCAGAGATAGAATAATAGACCAATGAGTTTTTACATTCAATATGTCTTCAACAGATAGCTCTAAACGTGATGGAAAGCTCCGCGGAACCCAGGGACCTAAAACATTATTATAAAAGAGGTACTTATTTCAAAAATGTATCTAAAGATTGCTCTGCCTAACTTTTAGACAAACCGCTATCTACATTCTTTTTTGTATCAAAATGTCGAAATTCGTTTTTTTCGCACACGAACTGTGAGGTTCAATGGAGATGGGAATCACGACACGCGGGGCAGGGTGGGGTTTAGGACAATGGAACACGTGACCGCGTGGGTTTATTAAAAGTTATTTTATGCTGGTGCTCACTTTAGACCCCCTTCCCGTAAACTGCTGGAAACCATCTCATTACTTGCGACTTTTGTACATAAATTGACAGAGTTAAAGCTACTGTGTGTGTAGTGATACCTGCAACGCCTCCGTGCGCCTCGAGTCCAGTGAAGGGTTTATAATTGGATACATACTCGAGGTCGAGCAATTATCCATTTATATCCGAGTACTTATCCAAATGTTCGAGTAAAAATATTATTTTAACAAATTTTACAAAAAAATTGATCGATTAAGTATGGGATAAAAATATATAGGTAAATATTTGAATTTTGGGCCAAGAGACGCAACAATTTATCTCACGTAGTAAATTCTCCCAAATAGAAGGGTCCTGGAGATAATCGTGTTTCACGATCAAGTTGTATTATTTTTTTACATTAATTGTGAAACTGGAGGTTTTAGTCTACTAAGTCAAATATAACATTTGTTTAAGGCCCAAATACAACTAAACAAGTTTTTCTATTAATACAAGGATGAAAATAGCTGTTTTACTGGATTTATCCAAACGTGTGAGGATATTGTATTATTGAAAGATTAGTGAGGAAGGGACGAAATACATTACAAGATTTTTACCCGACTGCAAAGGAAGGGTTATTTTAGGCAGATTACAAACATTAAATTTAATTTAACATTTTTTCTAAGTAGCTACATCTCGGAGTTAATAGTTTCGTTACGGGTTTTAATCTTTTTTCGATTATTTACGAAAATAAGTTTTAAATTACAAAATCAAACAACGTTTATTATAAACCCGGATCAAATGTACAAGTATGAGTGACAAACAAGAAAGCAAATCCAGACGTGATTTTACCGCCAAGACTTCTACTTTCATTTTGGGAACATTAAACAGCTCACTAGCGCCGGGTACTCTGCCTGAACGAATCAATCCGAGCTAAACAATCAACAAAAGCCTGCTCCATCGTGCCGGCTGGCGAACCGACGAACTGTTAAAAAACTGGAAAGTCCCACGGTACTGGAGACTTCCGAACGTACAACCCGTTTCCAAAAAGGGTTGTGACGGTTGTCTATTTCGACCTCTTTTTGTCAGTAAATTTTATTTTTTTTGTCGTTCCCGACGTAATTTTAAACTAGGAATTACGTAGTGTCGGAGAACGGCAATGTTTTGATTTGACAAGTCAGTCACGAAATATTATCCATCAAAGCAACTTGAATCTATTTATTTATTATTGTTTCTGAGTTTATTATTCAAAATTACATAGTTAAGATATTTTATTATCTACAATCAAAGTTTTTTTTAAGAAACCTATAATTTATTTTTACGTTCACGAGTGTGCGTAGCCAAAATTTTTGGTAAGGATTCTCATTCATTAAAATTTTATTTTATTGTTATTTTTTCTTTTCAGATCAAATTTAATTGTATTAATATTTCTGTTCTATTTTGTGTGACTATTTTTTTTATTTCAATTTTGTTTATATTTTTCTGTTTGTATTTACAGGCATTTTTGTATATTTTTAATTTTACCGAAAAAATAAACATAGAAGAGAGTTTTGGTGTTTTACTGGTACTACGTTACATACTGGCGCCCGAATATTCAAACGTAGTTTATGGAGAAGAGAGGAGGAACTATATCAACAGAAGAATTGCAACATTAAAAATAATTTTTTTATAATTATTATTGAGGTCAGGCATAAAACTTTATTTGTTACCATTTTCAATCATTAACATTCACTATAATATATTTATATATATATCTACTATAATATATCTACTATAATATATCAAAATACTGCTAAATTATTCAGACATTTAAGTTTCTTTAGTTTCTTTCGTTATAATATCCTTGAAGAAATTTTCTGAAGACACAACATTCTATAACCCAGTAATTTCACTATTTAAATAACATTTTCTATTCATTTTCATCACTCGAAAATACGTATATTTTTAAGGCTCTATTCTGCATAACGACTATTAACAAATTTGTTTCACTTTAACATTTTTTTTTTTTTGATTTTGCAATGAATTTTTCACAATTAAATAAACCTGAAATAATTTATGAATTAAAAATCAGAAATATAAATTTTTCTTCGACGCAATCTGTAGACGAACTACGATCATTATTATTAAATATTAATGTAGATTCTGAAACAGAAATTTTACAAAATAGCCCTGAAGAATTTTCAGAAGATATTAATACCATTAAAAAAAATTTAAAACTGGTTGAAGCTTGTATAAACTCTTATCCTATTAGGAAACAAAAAATTTCACCTTATTTAACTCATATAAGAACAAGATTAGGCCTCATTGACATTACATCAGATTTATCTTCAGAGCAGTTAGATTTAATAAATTCATGTTGGAATGATTTAACTCAATTAGACTCACGTTTTAAAAATTTGGAAAAATCACCAACACATTCCACATATCATTCCGCAGAATCTATACAAAATATTAATCTACAACCCCTTTCTTTTTTCGAAGCATTAACTGATAAGGTCAGTAAAATTACAGAAAATCGAACTAACAATGATTTAAAAAGATTTATTTATAAAGGTGAAGGTTGTCCAAAGGATTTTATTCAAAAACTTGAAGAATTTTCACAAATAAACAATATTTCTGAAAAATCTTTATTCTCACATATTTATGATATTTTATCTGGATCTGCTCTTGATTGGTTTAGAGCTAGAAAGTCGACTATTAATGACTGGTCATCTTTCCGATCGGCATTGTTGAATGATTTTGCAATTACCGATTACGATTATAAACTAAAAAAAGTAATCGATGCTCGTAAACAAAAACATAATGAGAGAATTATCATCTACTTTGCTACAATGGAATCTCTTTTAATCTCAGAATTTAGAATTTAATAACGGTGATATTGTTTGGAGGCGAAACCATGTAATAAGTTCCTCTAAAAAACATTTTTGTGCTAAGTTTGCACCCAAATTTATTAAATGTAAAGTTTCAAATAAAGTTTCACCATTAATTTACGATTTAGTGGATATGAATAATAACCCATTAGGTCGTTGGCATATCAGAGACATTAAACCTCTACCGCGTTTAACTTCTTCTTTGAGTGACTAGATTGGTTGTTACCAATTACTTTATATGAATTCATATATAATTATTGCTAATTATCTCACGGCGAGCATAAGCCGATTCTTTTTGTCTTATTTTTTTTTCTCTATGCACCTCATTATCGTTTGGCTATACCATTAACATTGACGTTGGTCAAAACTTATAATTAATTATCATCATCGTAGAATTAGGTTAACTTATTGTGTAATTTATTTAATATTTGCAATTCTAGGAGTGTAAACTCTTATTTTCAATATCTGTATTATACTTTATAGTATAATTTGTTAAATGTTATTAATTTTTTTCTTCTCAATTTTTTTTTTTCAAGCGGTTTGCAACTTGTAAAATTAAGCCTTCTGCACGAGTGTTTATTAAGGTAACTCGTTAAACTAAACCATACCTATGTGTATTATTTATACGCTTGAATCACTTTCCTGTGAGAATTATTTTCATATGTTTATTACATAAATATTTTAATTACTTCACAAAAGACCCTTGGATTTTATTTAAAAGTCAATATTTCACGACTGGCTATGATTTTCTTTTCTTTCCGGCATATTTATTTCAGTCTTTAACTGAAACTTGTTTATAGTAATCACCGTGCGGGAGTTAGCGACACGTTAAAGAAGCCATAAGCTATTAATATTTTCAGCGGATGGCAACTATTAAAGCCTTTTGCCGTTGCGTTCAACTCTGTTGAGTTGACTTATTTAGGATACGATTCCTCATAAGCAACTCTAACTGCATGATGTTTTATTTCCAGTAGTTGGAATAAGACTAGTATGAAAGAGAATGTATGTTGTAATTATAATGTACGTTGATGGAGTTGAACGATGTATATTAACATTGTATATTCCAGGAACATGTTTAAAATTTTATCATTCATGAACCATGTAATTTAAGATAATTATTTAGGATTTTTTTTTTCTCTCTCTCGTCTGTTTTGTTTTCTTTTTCTATTAAATAACTTGTTGATATGCAATATATCAGTATTATTTTTTTTTTTCATATATACAGGATGTTTTTTCAGAAAAATTCTTCTATAGGATGTTAATATTAATTTTCATTTTGCTTTTAATTATTATTATTTTTTTTTTTGATTGTTCTTTCATTTAGCAGATTAAATATAAAAATTCGATATGTATATGCGGTTTATTTTGATTTGGTTTGAATTTGAAATTTTACTAAAAAAAATCTTTCAGATTTTTTTTTTCCCGGCCCCCGGGGTATTGTGACGGTTGTCTATTTCGACCTCTTTTTGTCAGTAAATTTTATTTTTTTTGTCGTTCCCGACGTAATTTTAAACTAGGAATTACGTAGTGTCGGAGAACGGCAATGTTTTGATTTGACAAGTCAGTCACGAAATATTATCCATCAAAGCAACTTGAATCTATTTATTTATTATTGTTTCTGAGTTTATTATTCAAAATTACATAGTTAAGATATTTTATTATCTACAATCAAAGTTTTTTTTAAGAAACCTATAATTTATTTTTACGTTCACGAGTGTGCGTAGCCAAAATTTTTGGTAAGGATTCTCATTCATTAAAATTTTATTTTATTGTTATTTTTTCTTTTCAGATCAAATTTAATTGTATTAATATTTCTGTTCTATTTTGTGTGACTATTTTTTTTATTTCAATTTTGTTTATATTTTTCTGTTTGTATTTACAGGCATTTTTGTATATTTTTAATTTTACCGAAAAAATAAACATAGAAGAGAGTTTTGGTGTTTTACTGGTACTACGTTACAGGGTAGTAGTACAAACCCAAACAATAATAGTCTTCTCCTGACGTTCGTCGGAGTCTAATGAGGTGACTGACGGTATGGTTTCCGCGGTGGCCGCTCAACTGGACATCTGCTAGTGTACATCACGCAATTATTGAGCATGGCCTTGGAGGGGCTCGGAGAGGCACGTATCTTTAGACATATACAAGGCCTTTGTCTCTGCGACTGGATACCTGATTTTCTGAGGAAACGGTCATTTCCAGTTGTCGTTGATAGCTTCTCATTTGACTTAATGCCGGCTTACCTCAGGGATCTGTTCTCTCTGCAATACTATTCTTGCTGTACATTAATTACCTCCCATTGGAGAAGCAGATCTTCTATCGGCTGATGACCGAGTAGTGTAGTGGTTTGTAGCCTTGCCTCATACGCCGGAGGTCCCAGATGGAGTCTTGGCCAGGCCATACTGGTGGCAGCACTGTTGTAGAGAGATTGTATATTCAATGTGCGAGCGAGTCCAAACCAGATCCCGCATCAGAGAGAGTCGATGACGTACGGTGTATAACCTATTGTAAAGCCAAACTTGTAATTCAACCTTTCCAAAACCCCAGCGTGTCTATTCTCTAATAAGAGATGCTTATTTACATTACGCCGGCTTTCCAAAGTGTATCTTTACCAATACTAACTATCTAGGGGCATGAATATCACGTTGAAACGTAACTTCGGCTCACAGAGAGGAACCATGGCACACATAGCTTCTAAAATATTGAGAATCAACGCAAAGGTCCTGCGGTTTTTCAACCCTGAACATCATTCATCAAAGAGAATTAAACTCTATACAGCACCACTTCGAATTTGTGTGGAGTACTGCAGTCAACTTTGGGGTGATTTCGTAAAATAAGTACAACTTGAAGCGATAGACTTTGTCCACCGAAGAGCCCATGGACTAATAAACGATGACAAACTCACATCTTCGAAGTTGCACAGACTCGAACATTGTCGCAAAGTCGCTAGTCTGTCGGTTTTTTACAGATTACATTTTGGAGGGTGTGTGAAAGCTCTTTTTGATTTGATCGGACTTTTCTCATTTTCTCCAATGGCCAACCATTCGAAGACAGAAATTCCACCTGTTTATGGTAGACGTACCGAACTACTACGTACCAAACGTAATAACGTTTCATCAGCTAGTTTTTCATCCGTTTCGCCAAAGATTAGAATCATCTGCCTGCGTCTGTTTTTTCTGGCAAATTCAATACTTAATATTTCAAGTGTAGAGTGCAGAGGTACCTCTTAGACGGGCATGTACCACCCTGGTCTTCATCTCAAAAGACAACCACCTGCCAATTTTCAAAAATAAACTCAAAGCTTCGAAGCCAATGGCAAAGTTAATGTTAAAAAGTTTGCCATTGTAAAAAAATCGTTGGCATTCCAGACTTCAAAATTCAACGAATAAAAGTGTTTTATACATATAGTACATTCCTTTTTTGTTATATTCAAACATTAAATTGTTCAATTATTAATCTACATGTTATAAATCGTCATCATCTTCTTTACAATGAAGCTGCTACTAATATCTCAATCTCACATAAAACGCAGTAAGAATATAAAAAACCTACCTACGCTTTTGTCCAAACAATAAAAATAATAGAAACGTTTTAAAAAAATAGATTTTGTACATTAAAAAGCATTTTTTCGGATATTTACTCGAGAAAACATGATAAAAACGACTATTTGTCCATTTTGGGTATTTATCATTTAGATATTTACGCGCCGTCCCAGCTCTAGCCTTCGCATCCTTCACAACTTTTACACCCTTCATATGCCATCCCGCAGTTTCTAACCTACCCTAATACCCTAAAAACGCACCTCTAATGCCTACGCATTAGAGGTGCGTCAGAAGCTATTTATATGAATAACCTAAAAATGCTTGAGGATCGACTTGCTGGCGTGATCGAAAACCACACTGGCATATTTGATATGTTGCAAAGTGTGGGCTTATTTCTAAGCGACATTTTAATCTTCTTACAGATTATAGGGTGCAGCCAACGAAGGCGGCTCGGGCCCGGACGCGTCTAATCTGCGTCCACTATATAAAGTGACTCCTAAATATTTTCCTTTTTTAGCCCAGGGAATCGGAGTACAAAACAGAGTGACTTGACCGAACCTTTTGGAGGGTTTTCTAGAGGTTCTCCTTGAACTGGTTGAGGCAGACAGGGGTATACTACTGCACTTTTCTATGGGTCGACTTCTATTATCTATTTCCTCGACCAATGGCCTAATGCGTTGGCTGCGTATTAAAGCATGCTAGTAACCCTACTTAGTTTCCTATCGGACGTGTATAGCGCGGTGTCGTCTACGAAGAGCGTGAGGTCTACTTTCTCCATACTTGGAGTGTCACTAGTGTATAGTGACAACAAAATCGGAGAAAGCATCGAGCCTTGAGGGACACTGGCTAATACAGGACAGGACTGCACCTTGTCATCCGTAATAAGTTCCTCCAAGATGGCTCCGTGATGCGGTGGACCTGTTGGATGCATGAGTGACGGGACCTAAAACCGTACTGATCGTCCAATAACAGGTGCTTCCAATGGATGACCTATCGGAGTTCAAAATATTCTTTCGTATAATTTGCCTATCGTGCTAAGCAGGCTAATGTTATGGTAGCTTGTAGGGAAATTAGCCGGTTTTCCGAGTTTCCTAAAAGAAAACTATTTATACTCACGCTGCACCTCGCGCTGTACTTATTAACCACGCTATCAATTAAACTATCCATTTTGTTATCTTGATAGTTGATCATAAAATTTATTGTATATGTAGACTAAGTTTTGGTTAATAAAGGCATTCCATTCTGCAACCTTCTGAAGAGTATTTTTGGAGTACATTTACCACCAAACCACCATACATTTTACTAGTAAGCCTGCTAGCGGGGTTCTCGGTATTATAAATGCGCGGGGTTGAGCTCACGACGTGGGTCTGTGGGGGGTGGGGGGGTTTAGTGTCACAAGTACTCGTGACACTAAACCCCTCGTTATTAGTAACATTGTCGTAGTTCTTCTAGATATATAGGATTTCTGAATTTTCTAATACCTGGTGCTAAGTCAGAACGTGCATACAACAAAATATGAGTAAGTATATAAAATTGTTTTTATTTGGTCTAATCATGAGCACTTTTTCATTGTAATAAATTTATGGCTCGTAGTAACTAAACTTTTTCACACCGTTTTACTTGAGTTTTTAGATCAACACAAGTTTACCAAACGTGATAATAACTTAATTTGCAAAATTCAGAATGTTCTAAATTAAAACACTTTTTACCGGATATTATCGCGTATATTTTAGTTAATTAAAATAAAATAATTAATAAATAATTTTAATAATTAGAAATAATTTTAATTTTAAAATTAACTAAAATATACGCGATAATATCCGGTAAAAAGTGTTTTATTTAAAGTATGTATCGTGAAAACTTTAGAAAAGATTCAGAATGTTCATTCTTAATTTCAGAATATGTTTACGGAATATGAAACTTTGCCAACAAAAACCAGGATGCCAACAGACACCCAGGAAACTTTAAATGTCTCGCAAAAGAAATTATCATCTTTTGATTATTCACCGCATTGTAGAGGAATTGATAAATACATCCATAAAGGTGCTACTTACTGCACTAGCAATACCCAGAGGGGCAACTTACATGTACGATTCGCAAGATAAGATTGTGCAATTGTCATCCTTTTGACAGTTTATCCAACTTTGATAGAATAGATATATCTATAAAGATACCATTATCGTAACAAGATAAGTCGTAAGTAAGTAATAGGATCAAGCCATCTCGTACCCGGTACTGGACCCGGCGCCTTCACCATCGACAGTACCGGGTGCGGTCTAATCCTATTACTAGGAGGCCTTTCTAACTATGAAAAGATTTTATACTTTTATTTAGAATAATATGTATGTATAATATTGAATACAATTTTTATATTATCTTATTGAGGCCGCTGCCTACAATAGAATGCTCTAGAACATTCTTACATATTTTATCTTTTATCTTTTAATAAAATTACAAATCATGACAGATTTGTAAGTTGCCAGCAAGTTTGTTTGTGCGAGAACCTCTTTTATCATATACAGCACAAGCAAACGTTACAGTACTATGATGGAATACGAAGGTTACATTATGAGTGCAGAAAAGGTTTACCAGCCCTGAAATACAACCCATGTGAAGGGTCCTTAGCATCTCCTACGGATCAAGAAGACGTTAAAAATATTAAAAAATCCAATATGTTTAAAACCAAACCCTACTTACACTGAGAAGTTTCGTTACCAAATACATTGTATTTTTAATTAATTTTTTTTATTTTGTATTCGCAAAGAAAAATCTGTTTTTAACATGAGCTCTCGACATGGGTTTTTATGTGCTCGAATGCGGCATAACTGAGTCCACGGCATGGATCCAATGATATGAATGTGTTAACTGGGATTTTAGTTTATAGTCGTATACCAGGAACAATGTGCGTACAATTTTAAGGTATCAACCATTATTACAGTGCTATGATGGATTATTTACATCGGGTTAAGAGGGTGCAATGGACTACGTGCGTGGGACTCCGTGTCACATTCAGGTGACTACAAGAAAATACAAGTGATCATGAAAGTGAAGTTACCTTCGCTTGTTAATTTCAATACTTCATTTAATAAAGTTCCTTACCACTAACCAGGCACAGGTATAAAAACTTAATTCACTGCAAAGTTATAAACTATACAAACACCCATATTTTAACACAGTACGTTTTGCCCGCATTCAACTATATACAATTATACGATACGTAACGCGTAGGATCTTTAAATTATTTGAAATTACAGTTGTCACATTCGATTTAATTCATAGAAAAATACATTTTATATGAATCAAATCAAATGTGAAAACTGTGCAACAGTGGCATTGATTATAAACTTATGGTTTCTCTAACCACTGGCATGTCTAGGTACGCTAGCTACTGAGACAAATTGAAAATGCTCGCTTCCCCACATGATTTCTTTTTATTGATCGAATGATTTAATTACTATATAAACCATGTTCTAGGCCAAACTCAAAAATTGTTCAGGCTTGTTTCAAAAAACAGAAAGAACCTTGGTCACTCTGCTCCAAAACACTGTCACTACCTAAGCATACCTAATGAAACCATTGGATTTTCTTTTCGTTATTCAAATTTTTTAAAATAAAGTATCTAAAATATTAAGAAATTCTTAATAGTATTTAATAAACGTTGTGTGACATTGCTAAACGTTATATTCACAAGTCCTTTCTGTTTTATTGTAACTCTACGATATACATCAATTAAAATAGTCATTGATTATACTCAATTCTCAACTCAGGCAACAAAAAAATTGATCCAACCAATCCAATCCAAAACCAATCAGCCTGTGTGATTCCTATGTAACTAAATCATTGTCGGTTTTTTCGCAAAATTTGGTATTTGGTGTAAAGTTTTAGATTGATTCCCAAATCTTTTGTGCGTGTGTGCTGAGTTTTGCAATCGTTCGACTGTTCGCAACGGTTCCAATCAAGGCTTCTAGTATACGTTTAAGTTAACTTTCAATATTTCGAATTCTAGAAATTTTACTATTCGAATACTTCGAGTTTAAGTTTTCGAATTGTACTGTTAAAGATGTTTGTAAACAATGACAAAGGGTCATAATACCTACTAATATGGGCTACTACGAAATAAGTTTCAATTGTAACCCAATAAATAGCTATAATTGTAACACCTATAATGTACAAAAAATGTATGTGAAATCATTGACGACCATACAGCGTACTGCTTGGACGTTCTGCGGAAAACCCATACAGTAAGTGAATTTAACCGCGAACGCGGACTCTTCAGAACATAGCCTACTCGCTAGTCTCAGGCCTTACGGCGCTACGTGTTTTGTTTTGGGGATGTGAGTTTCTGCCAAACAGATTCCACGAGTATGAGGGATTTAAAAAAGTCCACCAAGGTGCCCCCTGTCCCTTGGTAACTCTTTTACGGTGGGGGTCGAGCGGTACTGCATAGGTAGCCATGAAGGGCACCCCAATGTACGACTTCGTGGACCGAGTGGTTAAGCCAAGTCCACCGTTCCGTCAAAGCAGCGAGATGTGATCCACGACATTTTGACGGTTTATGGGTTTGGTGGCGGTGGCGGTGACAGGTGAATGACTACGCGACGGTAGTGTAAGTGCACGCCACGCCTCGACGCTTGATCTGGGCATATACCCTGCCAGTCACCCCCTCCTTGGCCCGAGCAAATACTCCAACAGCCAGAACAACGAAGAACAGCTGCCGCCCAATACGGAACAGATGCAGCGTACTGATGAGATTACACTGCCACCCAATATGGGACAAACGCAAGGCACCACAACCATCAAAGGGTACCCTGCTGCCCATTATGGGTCAGACATAGGGCACCGACGAGGCACGACTGCCTCCCGATAGGGGACAGACACAACGCACTCTAACCACCAGAAGGTACCCTGCCGCCCAGTATGGGCCACACACATAGGACAGGAATGATTTGGCTTTACCTGTTGCAAGTGTGCAACGGGGTACTAAGCCCCCCGCCACGACAAGGCACAGTTCAATTCGGGTGGGTTATTGCTAATAACTAGTAAAACAAGTGATATTGAAATGTCTGCATTCACAGTTACCACTTACCTTTTTAGTTACATTTAGACATAATTCCTTATAAAATATTTTGAGTATTTAACATAAACTAGATTCCAATATAATGATATATTTGTGGTGTTTTCAATGCAAATTAATTCTAAGGTTTTAGAGTACACATATGTGCGCGAAGTGTATTTTTACATGAACTCATTATTTATCACGCATCCGTAAGATCATTATGTCATAATTTGTTAGCTCTGTGTCATTTAAATTACACGTTCGTAATTGTATGAGTGCATGGTGGACATGGTGCTGAAGGTACCGCAATGTTCCTAGACCCTGTGGTTACCCCTAACCTACAGGAGGACTTTTACTACGAAAGGATAAACACTTTTATTATTACTTTAATATATATATTTTCATTCAATTCAAATAGATTTATTATCCTTAACACTATTGAGGTGTCTACCATAGAATGTCCTACATTCCTTTTTGTTTTATCTCCGAGTCAAGTTTGTAACTTTAAATGTTACGTCAAAATCCTACGTGACCAGCAATATTTGTTTGTGCAATAAGGTCTTCTATCGTAGAAAGCGCACTCAAACGTTGCGGTACTTAACTTACACGTTCCACATTTAGCCCTTATGTACCTATATCACTAAGCGCCATCAAAAATGTCGGTTAGTTTCGAACCTTCCCTCTACGATCGTATACAGGGTGTCCCTAAATTCAACGTCAAGCCGAAACGGGATGATATGTATGGGAATTGGGATAGATGGTAAAGATCATCAGAAAAATCAGCAAAAAAATCCATTCCATGTTCTTTAGAAATAATGGGCATTAAACAAAAAAGAAGCAGAATTTCTCCATTTTGTAACCATTTGTTGGTTATCTTGGTTAATGTTGGTTATTTTTGTCAATTTCAAACGTGTCACCATAATCCTAAATAAAATGTCTTTAATCACAATAAAAAATAATAACACAATTGCCCCAAATTTTCTTAGACTTTTTGCCGAACTAGAAATTTAATAACATTTTCAAAATATATCGACTTTGACAGAGCCTCCTGAAAAAAATGTGCTAAAGTGCCTATGTACTGTGGGTGACTTACCACATATATGTACACTCCATTATTATATACCTATATCTATATTACAACCTATTACAAACCAATATATATATAAACTACAAAATTCATGCTAATATTCTATATTTACATTCAACACCTAATTTTATATACTTAAGTACGTCTATATATTATTTATTTATCATAAACCTAGTATTTAATTCACTGACATATAAATTACACGCATACATCACGCCACCACAACTTTTACATTTTCATACACATTAAATATAATAAAATTAATTCCGCAAGCAAATCCGAGAGCGATGCCAGTAAGGCATTCCTAGAACAAGATGCGCGAGCGCCACGCGCCGGCAACTGCGGTTTGCATAGCTTCCAGTCGGAATTTACTCCTCACGCGCACAGCCTGTACCTCTCAGCGCTCCGTTTGTCGATCGATATCCGACAACGCGTATTTACCTAAGCCTATATAGTAACTGCCTGTTATGTACATATGTGTCATATATTAGTGC
This sequence comes from Marasmarcha lunaedactyla, assembly GCA_923062675.1. NCBI lineage: Eukaryota > Metazoa > Arthropoda > Insecta > Lepidoptera > Pterophoridae > Marasmarcha > Marasmarcha lunaedactyla. Next base: position 6,385,924 of record OV281341.1, read on the forward strand.
TCGTATTATACCGTGTCTCTAAACTCTCCAAGACGATTAATTTATCTCCTTCTGTGTATCTTGTGGATTGTAAACATTGATTATATATTTCATATTTACTGTGAACCTGAGTTTATCTGAACCTAACCTAGACGTCTCACAACTACAACTACAACTGGTGACCCCTAAGGATACGAATCAGAGAGAAAGCATGTCATCAAGTGAACCGACACGGGTGAAACACGCGTAAACATGGAGCCACGTCCTAGGCACAAGATGGCCGTCCGTGTATCGGACCAAGGGATAGCAGCAAATACACAACCTAGCCAGCTGAAACTACCACCTTTCTGGCCTGAAAAGCCTGTAATATGGTTTGCACAAGTGGAAGGTCAGTTTTCCATTATGAAAATCGCGGATGATGCGATAAAATTCTACCACGTGTTGTCAAACTTAGACCGCCAATCATTAGCGGAAATAGAAGACGTCCCTACTGGTCTAGCAGATTTCCAACGCCTGAAGGCCGAGTTGATAAAGCGCCTTTCAGTTTCACGCGAAAACAAAGTTAAACAGTTACTCATGCACGAAGAATTAGGCAGTCGCAAACCGTCTCAATTCTTACGTCATCTACAACACTTGGCCGGACCCAACATACCACAGGACTTTCTTAAAACTATATGCACGAGCAGACTACCTAGGGCAATGCAGCCGATCGTCGCGTCTCAGCCAACGTTGTCGCTGGATGACCTCGCCGAGCTTGCCGACAGGATGCAGGACATAGCGACGCCGGAACAACATGTCGCCGCAGCCACCACAGCGCATCCCATGGAAGAGCTAGTCCGACAAGTGACTCAACTAACAAAGCAAGTAAATGCGTTGTCGCTCCAGGTAAACCGTCAAGCTCGAGTTGCGCGGCCTACGGACCGAGGCCTTAGACAGCGCAGCCGATCTTCATCGCAGAGATCCCAAGCAAATTATCGCCGCTTCCCGATGTGCTGGTATCATAATAAGCACGGCGCTAATGCTAAGAAGTGCGTGAAATCCCCCTTCCCTCCGGACTTTGGTAGTAAGCGGACGTGCGTTTCACATTTAAATATATTTTTTAATAATTACCTTTAAGTTTATAAACCGCAAACTCCCGTAAAATACCAGGCGAGCATAGTGCGCGCGGAGTGCTCGACAAGTTGCAAGCGCCTACGTCACAGCGAGAATTGTATTGTTGTTTGGTCTAATTATCAACCAGAAGCGGATATTTTCCAATCTTAAGAGCGTAGTCCACTTTGGATCAACGAGACGATGCCTTTGAATCGTACCCCGCCTGAATCACCTGCAACTCCAAGCGAGTCCTTGTCAAAACTTTCGGTGCCAAATATCAGTATATCTCAACACAGTTCTACTGAACAAGAAACATGTGGGTCTTCAGCCTCGGAAGCAAACCAAACTAGTACATCAACAAGTACTGCGCGTCGTAAGCGCAAAAGAACAGACAACAACGACCCGCAGCTCAATCTATTCATGCAAGAAATGAAAGAGATGTTTTCGGACTTCAAAAAGGAGCAGAGAAGTCAACTAAAAGATATTGCATCAAAGATCACTGAAATGAAAAAAGATTATTCGGATATAAAATCAACTTTAGAATTTATTACACACAAATACACCACTCTAGAAACTCAAATAAACGACCTCAAAAAAGAAAATCAAGAAAAAGCTAAATACGTTGTGTCTCTGGAAAATAAAATTGAAAAGATGGAGCAACATTCCCGTTCCACTTGTCTCGAGATAAGAAATATACAAGTTGGTAAGTCTGAAACTAAACCATGTCTACTTAAAACTGTAACTGAGATTGGAAAAATTATAAATGCACCTATCAGCACTCAGGATGTAAAAGATATTTTCAGAATTAGTACAAAAAACCCTGAGAGCAAACCTATAATTGTAGAATTAACGAGTTCACTCTTAAAAGAAAATGTCTTGGCTATGTACAAAAAATTCAATAAACAAAACAATAAACTGAACACTGAACACCTTAAAATAAGTGGATTGGCTAAGCCTATTTACATTGGAGAAAATTTGAGCGGAAGAATGAAAAGGCTATTTTACCTAGCCCGTGTTTTTGCATCCAGTAACGGATACTGTTGGACAGTAAACGGCAAAATCTTTATTCGAGAAAATGAAGGTGGAACTCTGCACTTCATAAAAGACGAAGAGGATTTGAAAAAGTTACCGAAGAAAATTTGACTAGTATACTACTGTTTCAGCCTAGTTTTAATACTGTATGTAATCAAGCATGTAAGTCCTGATCTTATTTCACAAAAATCATTATCTATAATTGGTTGTATATGCGGTCTAGAATTAAGAATGCTCCACTCATTTACACTTTTACGCAACTACCCCATCACGCAAACCTACACACCAACATACACTACACAAGAAACACACAGCATCTCTTTCTACAATATAGTGCAGACAAACAATGGTCTAAATAATTTAGTTCACTTGTTGATTTTAATTGAATTTTATAATGGATGATATCACACAAATTACCACAGACCTAGATTACATCTCAACATCAAAGTCCCATATATGCGCTCCAGAAGTATGTTGCTCTTATTTCTCACACTTAAACAAGTCACTCAAAATATTCCATGTTATTATTCGCAGTTTAGGTGACGATAAAAATTTTAATAATCTCTCAGTATTAATAGAAAGGATAAATTCTGACCTCGACGTTATTATTTTAACTGAATGTTGGCTTAGTAAGTGTCCATATCCACCCTCACTACCTGGTCACACAACTACTTGTTCGAAATATTCCAATCAAAATGAGGGAGTTGTGGTTTACGCACGGAAAAATTTGCCTATTGTTATAGAGGATCCTAATGTAATGGACGCTAATTGCCTAGTGATAAAAATATCCACAGACATAGCGTTACTAGCAACATATCGCTCGCCATCTTTTAGAAATATTGATAACTTTCGTAATAGTTTAGACACTATACTTTTTTCCATTCGTTCTTTTAATACTATAGCATTAATCGGTGACATTAACATTGATATTTTGAGTGACGGCAATACCAATGGCCATAAGTATCTTAACCTAACTGCTATGCATACAATGCTTCCTGCTTATCTATTTCCAATAAGTGACCGGAGCTGTCTTGATCACGTAATCCTCAAAACGAACAGAAATGCTATTACCCTAGTCCTAGATGCTTTGATTACTGATCACGCCCCAGTTATCTTTTGCTGTGAACTTAACGATTCTGCTAAAGTGTCCATCTCTGCTCGTATTCTTAAAAAATTCGCATTAACCGATTGTGTTCTCGAACTAGAAACCTTAGATTACACTCAGATCATGCAGTGTATGGACCCTGAGGTAGCCTCGACAAAACTTGTAAATACCATATCTGCTGCAGTTCAGCTATATACAAAAATAAGTAAGATTCCTTGCGCGGAAAAGGTCCTTAAGCCTTGGATCACCCCAGGGCTACTTAGGTGTATACATCATCGTGACAAATTGTTTAAGAAAACAAAACAACAGCCTGAGAATACTACGTTGTGCACTATTTACACGCGCAAAAAAAATATTCTGTAACAGTTTGTTTAAAAAATGAAACGCGAATTTGAGCAGTCAGAGTTTAAAAAGTACCAGAATAGTCCTCGAAAAACATGGAATCTTATTAAATCAATATCCAACTTTAACAATAAACCAATAACATCTGACCTGCTTTCTCTTACTAATGATCCCCAAGGCTCAGTAAATGAAGTAAACAATTATTTTGCAAACGCCGGGAAACATCTGGCAGCCAAAATAAAGAACAATGGTCTTACTGTTGATTGTGTTCGAAATCAGGATGCAAGTCTCCCGCATTCAATGGTCCTCCTTAGTACTGACTGCAATGAAATAAATAGCATTATATTGGGGCTTAAACCTACTGGTTCTGTGGGTTGCGATGGGATTCCAACTTCTTTAATAAAAGCTGCAAGACATATATTGGCTCCTATCCTCAATCATATTTTTAACCTATGTCTAACCTCTGATACCTTTCCCGAAATATTTAAGAAGGCACTTGTGCACCCAATTTTTAAGGGAGGGGACAAGAGATCTATGGGCAATTACAGGCCTATCTCGGTATTGACAGTTCTGTCTAAAGCTTTTGAAAAAATTTTGAACAAGAGATTGCTCAATTACCTTGAGTCTAACAATATTTTGGCAGGAAATCAATATGGGTTTAGGCAGGGAAGATCAATTGAGGATGCAATCTTGCAATTGACTGAATCAGTATCTAAACACCTCAACAACAAGCTTAAGTCTCTTTGCATCTTCTTAGACCTCTCCAAAGCCTTCGACACTGTCTCTGTCCCAATCCTTCTTGACAAGTTGCATCAAATAGGTGTAAGAGGTGTGGCTTTTGATATATTTAGGAGTTACCTTAGTGGCCGTACACAGTGCGTGACGTTTAACAACATGTACAGTCACGAAGAATCTCTTAGTTACGGCGTTCCACAGGGTAGTGTCTTAGGGCCTACTCTGTTTCTAATTTATATGAACAACCTGTGTAAAAGTTAACAGTACTTAAAAAATTGTAATATAATAACATATGCAGATGATACAGCTATATTAACACATGGTAAAACATGGGATGAAGCTCGTCTATATGCAGAGACTGCCTTAAGATATTTAATGCAATGGCTGAATACTAACCTTCTGACTTTGAATTTAGATAAAACTAAATTTGTTGCTTTTTCACCAACAATAACTTCTCAACATGAACTGTCTTTTACTCTACTTGCTCATCAATGTCACGCCTCGCCATGCAAATGTGCTTCTATAACTCGAACCCAAAGTGTTAAGTATCTTGGCATCATAATTAAAGTACTCTTTCCTGGAACAGTCACATCAACTCCTTGGTAAAGCGGCTTAGGAAATTGATCTTCGTATTCAGAAAATTAAGAACTGGAGCCTCCCTATCTGTACTTAAATTGGCTTACTTTGCACTAGTTCTTACTATCATCAGCTACTATATCAACGTATTGGGTGCCTCTTGTAAAACGCATATGATACATCTCGAAAGAGCACAGCGAGCAGTCTTAAAAGTTATGACGTTCAAACCTGTAATGTTTCCGACGGCAGCATTATACGTCGAATGTAATGTACTCTCGATTAGGAAAATATTTGTCTCAAATTGTGTTTGTCGTAAACATTCGTCACTTTCCTATGATCCACATTTGATCACGCACAAAAGACGTCACCGGACAGTTTGTGCAACCGAAAGAGTCAACTTTGCCCTGGTTAATCGTCAGTACTACTTCCTTAGTCCCGTGCTCTATAACCAAGTCAATAAAAAACTTAACATCTATCCCCTTACGTTAAAACAATGTAAACAAACAATTGAGAAATGGCTGCATAGCCTTGAATACTGTGACGTAGAACATCTAATAAAAATTTAATTCTGCAAGTCAAAGATGCTACTATGTACAATAATAATAATAATACACAAACTCTCACAAACATTCATTCAAACCAACACTCATACCCACTCATTCTTATGCATTCACATCATTACATCACATAACATAAACAAACAAAAAAAAACAAAAAAAAATACAAATAAACTATATATAATAAACAAATAGATTTATTTTCAAATTTGTTTTACATATTATTAATTAATTTATTTATTATTATTAAGGGATATGAATATATTATATACAGTATGGATACCACTTATGGGCAATAAATGAAACCTCATACTTGTTATCGCCTTTTCTAACAGTATACAAAAAATGAAAGAAATCGGTCCAGTAATTTGGTCAAAAACCAGAGTTTTAATTTTGAGCAAATTCGTAGAGACACACTCTGTAGATTTGCTACACTAGGTCAATGAGTCAATGAACTTGAATTAACATTATTTAGGTACTTAGTTGGAGAAATGCGACGTTGCCACGTAGTGCGTTATTTGCCGAGCGCGGGAATTCCCCTGAGCGGGGCGCGTGCAGGGTGGACACACCTGCCGCCCTACCGTAAAAGGATGCTAAGTACAAAATCATATTTTTGAGAAAAATGACAATAACCCGACAAACTTGTTTTCTAAAGTTGTATGTAAGATAGCATGTTATAATCAGTTAGTTACCACTGTTTTGTAAAGGGAATAATAATCGGTTAATAAATAAGTTGAAAGAGAAAATGATTCGAGATTATGTTATAATGTTTAGCTTTAATCACTCAGTACATAGTGTTTTTTAAATTATCATAACTGTACTTAAAAGCGTTCTTATTAAAAATGATTATGTGTAATTAGAGATAAAATAAATAAAGAAGTAGGCAGTGAAATCTTATGAATTGTTTTTACGTGTTACGCCTAGACTGGACGAGTCGAATCGTTCCTGTTAAAATTCATAAATTCAATCGTAAAAACAAAAAGAATAAACATTTATTATAATAGGTACTTAGACCTTTCCTTAAAATAATTTGTTAATTGTTAATAACAATAATAATAAAAACTCTAATAACGCAAACATACTCTTATTTTAGTGCATTGATGATTATCATAGTTCCTTTTCTTAGGTACGTAATTGTAAATAAGTATTGAATACTATCAATTGCACCAATTGCACTATTTATGACTTATGTTTTTTTGCCAACTGGGAAGTCATGTTTTGTCACTCACTCGCACTCGTCACGTCAGTTCACCGCTAGACTTCCGGGCCACTGCGCATGTGCTTATTGCAGAGATTTTGATACTCGGCTCGCGCTCGCGCATTGTGCAGTAATTATTGTAAACTGTGGTTATCAGGTAGTTTAATTTATTCAGTATTTATTTGTTATGGTGAAATTGACACTAGGTACTTTACTTTTGTATGTGTGTGTGTGTGTTTTAACAAAATGCCGCGATAACAGCATTTTTACAGTGCTGCAGAGTATACATACATGATTTTAATGCATAGGATAGTGCGCCATGATTGGGTTTATTTTCAGTTCAGTTAAATCGTGACGAAATAAAAAAGCGCAGTAAAAACATGAAAGTAAGTGATTTTTTTCTCATTACGTCGCAAACCGTAAAACAACAATCGAAGATGGCGGCGCCGTGCTGCCTATCGCGCCATGCGTGTGCATCGTTGCCACTCTTCTGCTGAGGCTAAGGTACGTTGTCTAAACAGAGTGTTATACTGATACTGCATTTATTTCGCTATTTATTTTGTTTGAAAATGAAAGTTATTTAAATGCGATTTTTCGTGTAATATTCGATTGTGTTATACTTCTGTGGACTATTATTACTTGTGGTTTCATTTTTTGCCCATGAGTGGTATCCACACTGTATATAAGTATAAATATTTTATGACAATAAAAAATTTTTTGCATCTTATTTAAAGTGTATAACATAATGCTTATCAATTTATATATATATATATAAATATTTTGAATGCTATGTTATAATCTATTATAGAATTTCATCAATTTCATTAATTAACTTGTTTTTTATAAACTCCAAACTCTGCACTTTCTCGCATCTAAATACAACAAATCGTTTCGTTTTTAACTTTAGTTAACTCAGTGGCGTATTCATAGAACTGAATGTTACAATACGAAACATCGAAGTTAGTTATACCCACGTTTTATGTTGTTGTATATAAGCAATATTAAGTGTTGTTACAAGAAACTTTAAGTTTGTTTTGAATACAGATTATTTAAACTTTATATTTTATTTACACAACACTGAATTATCGCTTCTAATAAGTGGGTATAGGTACTTCTGTGTCTCGTAACCTTGTCAGACGTATCATAGCGAGCTAAGTATAAGTAATATCTGTTTCTGTATTTTTATAAAGGTAACGCCATAATATTGTATTCCTGGAAGTGGGCGTAAACAGCTGCGACACAGTTTTCACTAATGTAGCTGTTTTCGAATCATGTTGATTGTTACTTTATATAAATTGTTTTTTATGATAAATAAATAAATAAAATAAAAAAATAAAAAACCGTGTAATTTTAAGGCGGGAAACGCAACTGGCAGTCTTTGATGGCGACCGATGACCGCCACAATAATACAACGGGTCGCCTCTTCATAAAAGACGTATAGATCTACAAAAATGCAGTTTCTTATAGATACCGGCAGCGATATTTGTGTCTTTCCAGTGTCCATGTTATGTGACCCACGTAATAAAACTGACTACCAGTTAAGCGCTGCTAATGGTTCCGTCATCGATACGTATGGTCTTATTCATTTAAAATTAAATTTAGGCCTACGTCGCGATTTTCCGTGGCGTTTTGTAGTAGCTGACGTCAGAAAGCCTATCATTGGAGTCGACTTTCTTTCACATTATCGCCTAATAGTAAATATCGCAGAACAAAAACTTATCGATGACTTAACCAATATTAGTGCAATCACTACATATAAAAAATGTCTGTTTGTCACAAGTGTAAAAATTGCGACTGGAGGTAATAGTAGATATCACGAAACACTTGATGAATATCCTGAAATTACTAGGCCTTCTGGCAACGTAGGTACAGTCAAACACAAAACAGTACACCACTTTAAAACTACACCTGGGCAGCCTACATCTTGCTCGCCGCGACGTCTTGCCCCTGACAAATTAAAAATTGCCAAACAGGAGTTCGAGGCTATGATAGCTTCTGGTACCGCACGCCCGTCAGAAAGTCAGTGGGCATCACCACGTCACCTTGCACCTAAGAAAAACGACGGCTGGCGGCCGTGTGGTGACTACAGGCTACTCAACGCCAGAACTATACCTGATAAATACCCTATTCGTCACATACACGATTTTTCACATAGTTTATCTGGCTGTAAATTTTTTTCAGTAATAGATCTGGTAAAGGCCTACAATTTCATTCCCGTCGCTGAAGAGGATATACTGAAAACTGCGATTACTACGCCATTCGGGCTACATGAATTCCCCTTTATGACTTTTGGATTGCGGAATGCGGGTCAGACTTTTCAGAGATTCGTCGATGAGATGACGCGAGGCCTGGATTTCTGTTATACATATTTGGATGACTATTTGATTTTCAGCCGCACAGCGGACGAGCACAAAGATCACTTACGCCAAGTGTTCACCCGCATGAAGAACTACGGTGTTCTTGTGAATCCCGCCAAATGTGTCTTCGGCGTTTCTCAGGTAACATTTTTAGGCTACCAAATCTCTGAAGAAGGTACAAAGCCGCTTGAAGGTAAGGTGCAGGCCATCTCCGATTTCCCCCTCCCAAAAACCGTCCGTGAACTCAGACGATTTTTGGGAATGATAAACTTCTACAGACGATTCCTGCCCAATGCCGCTCAAATTCAAGCCCCATTACACGCACTACTGACCGGATCCGTCAAAGCATCGCACCCAGTTGACATAAAGGGTAACGCACTCAAAGCTTTTGAAAATTGCAAAACTAGCCTTTGCAACGCAGCACTGCTTGCCCATCCCAACCCACAGGCCAAGTTAGGACTCGCCACTGACGCCTCTGATACAGCGATAGGTGGAGTTCTGCAACAGCTGGTGGATGGAGATTGGCAACCTCTAGTATTTTTCTCCCGCAATTTGAGTCCATCGCAAATGAAATACTCTCCGTATGATCGGGAACTACTCGCGATATACGAGAGTATAAAATATTTCCGACATATGTTGGAAGCAACTCACTTTACGATCTATACTGACCACAAACCATTATGTTACGCTTTCCATCAAAGGAAAAGTAATTGTACACCGCGTCAGTATAGACACTTAGACCTAATATCCCAGTTCTCTACCGACATACAGCATATCGCGGGCAGGGACAACGTTGTAGCTGACACACTCTCCCGCGTTGAAGAACTGCAACTACCCGTGGACCTCAAACTGATGGCCAAGCTGCAATCTACAGACCCTGAGTTGAAGGACTTACACTTACTTACAAAATCCAGGTTCGTTAAGCTTGTCAAAGGTGAATATATCTGATGGTCCTGAACTGTACTGCGATGTAAGTATGGCGCTTTTAATCAGGATTCCAAAATGGCACAGCACTTGGCGGGTTAATACTAAAAAAATATAAGTAAAAAATAAAAAAACTTGACGAAAGGTACTTTGGGACACCCTACATATATTCTCTATGTCCACGTTAGGTAGCTCGATTTTATTTTATTTCTATTGACATTTATAGAATTTATTCAAAATTTAAATTATTTAAGGGAATCAATCACGTAACTTTCATCTCCTTTGTATTATAATTTTAAAAATTATTTTTTCAATAGGAAAAACAAATAATTTCAACGTATTCAGAATATTTTTATATTTATTGTATGACCCGCAATGTAACATTTTATTTTAGACGAATTTGTAAACATCTCCCAATAGAGGCTTTAGTTGTGCAAGTTTTTCTGCGAAAATAACGAGTATATTTTTTTACAATGCCAGATTTTCCCAATGAAATAAAAAATTGTTCTTATTATCTCAAAAGATTAGCGCTAAGAAAAGCTGTACAACAGCACAATACGCCTTTTCGGTGCTATCGCAAATAAATGTAAAAAAATACTTAATAGATATTTACGACATACCAGGCTGTATGGCGTAGTTCTTGCCTTGCTTATACGATAAACATTAACTATCAATACGACCATCTTTTACTAACTTTTATTTTATTTTACTAACTAAATTACCTATCTTGTAATTTATTTACTATTTTTCCAAGCTTTCAGTAAATCCCTCATTACTCGTATTTTCCTTCTAATCCCGTTTTTAAAGCTAAACATTCTGACTATTCCTTTTAATTATTATTGTCACAGTTGTACATAACATTGTAGGTACCTATAGATAGGCTAAGATTTTCTTCATAAAACATTCTACAACCTTCTGAGACTTTTGATTGGGAGTACACCTATCGCCAAAATCGAGGGATAAAGACTTCCTCTAGGAACATACCCGAATTTTTTTGTAAAATAGCTAATTTTATTCCCTTTAAAATTTTTTTTTACCAAATAACAGAATTGTTACATAAATTAAGAATGACAACATTAAAAAAGCTCTAATCATACAAAAACATTAAATCGATTTTACAAAAATTTTAAGGAACAACCTTAACCCTCGAATGGGAACACCCAAAAATTCCGAATTATGTAATTCCGAATTTGAATATTCCGATTTTTAAAATTCCGAATTTCACAATTCCGAAGAGACTTAATTCCGATTATTCAAAAACACGATTCTTATTTTACCGAAATTTTAATTTTCCGACTTTCATTAGTACCAAGAATTAAAAACCAGGTCCGCAATATGGTATTCCGAATTTCAATTTTCCGAAAATTCAATGCTGAATGTTATTTAGCTTTTGTATGTAAGGGTGTTACGCCGACCCGTCGACGTCGATCGACGGACGATCGATTGGATCGACCCTTAATAATCACTGGAGGGATATCAGCCTCTCCCAACTCAGGGGTGGTGTCAGATAATTGTAGGCCATCAGTCCTACTGCGGATTGGCGGACTGCACATACCTTCATATAAATGTAGGTATAGGTGCATGGGATTATTTTACTACTATTACCAACTCCGGGATGACGTCAGACAATTGTAGGACATCACGCCTACTGCGGGTTGGCAGACTACACATACCTTCATATAAATGTATAGGTGCATGGGATTAAGGGGTGGAGTCAGACAATTATAGGCCATCACGACTGCTCTGTTCTGCCATCGATCGACGTCGATCGATTGGTGTGGTAACACCCTAAAACGGGTATATTTAAAAAATTATAATCTAAATCTACTGTCACACAAATTAAAATTAATAAGGCACATTTTGAAATTATACAAATTAGGCACGACGACGAGCGAAGCGAGGAGGGGCAGTTAGTCTGTATGTAGATAATGCATTGCGAGCCGAGCGAGCGCAGCGAGTACCTTGTTTTACCTAGACAATATAAATTTTTATGTGAAAGATCTTGGGCACTCTTAAGCCAGACCATGTATGGAAAGTGAAATGTAGCCTTTGTAAATTAGACAGACTTGTAGGAATAATTAGCCCGTGGAAGTCAATAGTAGGTAAATATAAAAGTTAAAAATAAAAAAGTTTTACAGCATAAAAAAGCTTCTATCATTTTATATATTTTATTTATATCATAGACTTTATATTCAGGTTGGATCATAAAAGCAACTTTGTTGTCGCTACAGCTGCGAGTTCAAATGCCTCTCTAGCCAAACCTATTAGATTATTAGGTATGGTTTTGTTTTTGATTCTATTTGCATCTCGTTTTATTAGGTTCAATATCGTATGAGCTGGAAGAGGATGGATAGTTCTATCTGGAATCAAAACTGGTAGAGATGACCATACAACGGTGGCCGGGCACTTATCCCAACTTTTAGTAACCATAAAGTATAAAGCACATTTTTGAACGATCACATAATGGATTGACGGTGACGTTACATGACATCTTATTGAATCCAATCAACCCGCTCACTCAACGTATTAGAAAGAAGTGAAAAAAACAGATAAAAACACGATCTGAAATTACATTTATCTGACAATAGGCTTACAAATTTCCAGTAAATAAATTGAGAGTTCTTCAATATCGCTAGTGGATTCGGCTGACTAACATTTAGGTTAGTATAACTGTCTGTACAGAAAAAACTTTACTTACACATGGTATGACTTTGACCTCTTCATTTAAAATAACTTTTAGATCTATTTGTAATAAAATGGTATCAATTAAAAAGGTGCAGCTGGTTCCTCCTGAGGTTCGAGGTATGAAAGTTCTTGCCCGTGACAAATTTATTCGAACTTTTGAAGTGCCAGTTTTAAAAGTTAGTAACAACACACTTTATAAAGTTACTAATATTTGTAAAGAATACTATCTGAAAGTTCAAAATTTTAAGCCTGTACAGAGTTATGGAGAAGACAATCAAGATAAATGTATCTATTTAAATCCAGAAATCATTGCTCAATGGAGAGATATAAGCAATGAAAAACGTGAAATTTTAAGTCAGCTTAATGTCTGTGAAAAGGACTTTGAAGTAAAACAGGTTCAACTCTCATACGACAATTGGACTTATGAAACCATATTTAAAGCAGTTCTACCTGAAAATGAAGAGATAATTAGTGGTTTCTCCCAAATAGGTCATATAATTCATTTAAATTTAAGAGACCATCTTCTGGACTATCGTTACGTTATTGGTGAAGTGCTGTTAGATAAAATAAAAACATGTAGAACAGTTGTTTATAAAAGCAATATTATTGATAATACTTATCGCAACTTCAGCATGGAAGTTATTGCGGGAGAAGAAGATTTTCTAGTTACTGTTAAAGAAAACCGATGTAATTTCCAGTTTGATTTTTCCAAAGTTTACTGGAATCCGAGACTTTGTAAAGAACATGAGAGAATACTCAGTTTTTTGAAACCTGATGATGTCTTGTTTGATGTCTTTTGTGGAGTTGGACCATTTGCTATTCCAGCAGCTAAAAAAAAATGTAAAGTTTATGCAAATGACTTGAACCCCAATTCATTTAAATGGTTGAACCATAATGCTAAAAGTAACAAACTAAATATGACCAACTTTAAATCTTATAATCTAGATGGCAAAGAATTTATTGAAGATATTTTTAAATCCTTCATAACAGAATTACTTAGTAAGAAACAGTCTATTCATGTATTTGCGAAAATTCATATTACTATGAATTTACCAGCAATGGCAGTGGAGTTTCTTAAATATTTTAAAAATCTCATGAATAAAGAAGAAGTTGGTAATTTACATAATGAAATAATTGTGTATGTATACTGTTTTGTCAGTGGAGATAACCTTGAAGATCATACCAAGGAACTAATCAACAGAAGCTTTGAATGTGACATGTCGGAGTATATTCTAGATGTTTTTCATGTACGGACTGTAGCTCCTAAGAAAGACATGATGAGAGTTACAATTAAACTAACAAATATCATATTCACTGACAAAGATGACAGTACAGTGTGTGATGAGCCTCCAATAAAAAAGCCTTGTGTCAAGTAAATATTTATGGAATAAGCTTAACATAATTATAAATAATTTGTTCATGTTTTATTTTACATAGAATATATTTCTATAAGAAACACAGCTTTTTAATTTAATCTTAACCCTGGATTTTGGTAATAATAATCAGCCACAAAAGCCTTACCTGTTTCTTAGAAATTTTTCATTGATACATTTTAGAGTATGTTGATTTATTATGATTACTTACTAAGTACAGACTAAAAGTGGATTATCAATAATGACTTCAGTGTGACAATACTGATGACTGATAAAAATGGTGACACCATCAAATAATGTCAATTACATTACTTTCATAAGGTGCAAGTTAATATGATGTTAATTTTTTAAATTTATGACTTCAATTAGGATTTTGACATGAAAAATTCAATTAATTATAATACAGCTCCCCTTATCGGCTAAAGCTTTATACAATGAGTTCATTAAAAATATTATAAAATAAGTAGTTCCACAAATTTCTATTTGGTTAACACCCACATAAGTATATCTAATTTGTTATGGCCTACATTCACACTGAAATGTATAAGTTTATGCTATTTAAGTATGCAAATAAGTATAATAGATTCAACACTACTGATAAAACCAACTGTGTCAAGTCTTACATTAATACTTGTATTAAAATATCTAAAGAAGGATCCTACTTCACAGGCGCTGCGTGAAATAAAATGAATTCTTGTAGTAATGGTATACACTGCACAGGTCTCCCAGATTACAAAAGTGTCTTGGAAGAATCAAAAAAGGTGTGTTAATATGTGTGTTTATATTTCTGATTAGTCTAGTTTTATATGATGTATCTTTTATGTAGTTTTTTAAGGATAGCTGATCTTTGCATGTGTAAATATGAATATGAATATGCACTCCGCATATTAAAGGACGACGACACAACAGGGCATTCGAGGGTGAATACAAGCCTCAGCCGTTTTCCCCGACTGTACCTTCAGTTAAATTCATTGAGTAAAGTAATCTTGACATATTCTCTTTTATAATATTTATTCTCACTATGACCAAACTTTGAACTTAGTAGCTAAACTACTATATTATTCCTTTTTAGGTAATCAAGCACTGCTTTGACCGGTACAAAATTAATGAAGTATTTTTAAGCTTCAATGGTGGTAAAGATTGCACCGTTCTGTTGGACATTACCTTAAACATTTTAAAGGATTTATACCCCAATAGTGAAGGCTCGAAAATCTTAAAAGTAGTGTATGTGAAGACTACAAACCCCTTCAAAGAATTGGAAGAATTTGTGAAGAATGTACAGATACATTACGGCATCAAATTAATTACCTCAGAAGGTGAAATTAAACACACAATAGAGAAAATATTAAATGATGATAAAAATTTAAAAGCTGTTCTTATGGGTACCAGACGAACAGATCCCTATAGTGAAAATATGGATTATATGCAGGTACAAAAACTTTGTTGGGTTTATATATATTTTAATGTGTTCCTCTTGATAGAAGTAGAAGTCTCCACACATAAGATTAGTGTCTAGTAAAAATAATAGATATTATACTTAGCAGCTTTAGTAGTGTATAAATAAGTGCTATGACATGCCTGGCTGACAACCACTATAATAAACAATACCTGTTATAATTTAAAAGTACCTATCAATGACAGTATCTTCACAGTTTTATTTATAATAAAATAAAATAAAATATGTTCGACGCATTTAACTAATCAATATATATATAAAAAATTACTTGCTGAATAATATGATTAAAAAGCAATATAATTTTCAGATGACAGACGCCAATTGGCCTCAAGTGATGCGGGTGTCCCCACTGTTGGATTGGTCCTATCATCACATATGGTCGTATATTTTACATGAAAATGTGCCGTATTGCGATTTATACAACAGAGGGTAAACAGTTTTTTGTAATGAAGAAAAAGGGATTTGAAGATTTTGGTATCATTTCCGATCATGTTATTTATTTCAAACTACTTATACTCGCACTACATTTACGTTAGTTCAAATAAAAAATGTAACTGCTGACCAAGAAGTAAAACTTTTCATCTCATAATGCCAACTTCACCAAATTGCCAACCGCTCACAAAATGACAACTTCTCACAATGACAACTTCTGAAGGGACAGACGTGATGTTTGTCTAAACCAAATTGAACCAAAGTCGCTTTTCGCCAAAGTCGCCTGTCGTGAAAAGTTGGAAATGGTTTAATTAAATCGGTCCTGCCGCATCGCCACGTCTGCACAACGCTCGCTTCGCTCGCTCGGCTCGCGCGTATTCTACATATACTACATACAAACCTAACCTAACCCAATTGAACGGGTGCGTCTCATTTCTTAGTCGGTCCCTTCAGAAGTTGTCATTTTGAGAAATTGGCTATCTGAGAAGTTGGCATTATGAGATGAGACTAAGTAATGTAATGTAAATGATAAGACTAAGTAACCGGTGCACGATACATACAATTTTAAATGGGGCTACGTAAGTTTTCGCATAAATCTGGAGCTAGAAGTTTTGGAGCGCAAAGACTAAATAATTTAAGGTCGTTTAGAAGTTCCAAGTTTGTAAGTAAGACAAGACACGGATTGCTCTTTGAACATAACAGTACGTAAAAATATTTAAAATTATTTTTTATTCAAGTTTTCATTGATATTTTTTGTGCATGATTCTGAAGTGTTCCACTTTAGAGCATGTATTGTTGTATTTGTTTTTGGGGTTTTCTATTGACATGTAAAATATTATAAACATATGATGTGCCATCATTCACACTTTTTGTGCACATAAAACTTGTGCAATGGTGCCTTGTATTAATTTAAGTTTAAAGTTCAGAATAATGTAATAGTTAAATCAAGCCAAGAACTGTTATTTGGTACTACTACTGTGTTCAGAAAGGCTTTAAATAAATTTTTATAGAGCTATGTTGATTTTACTATTACTATATTTTTGTGTTCCTTAGATTGTCCCCAATCGATATACTTACATAAGTTATACACTGTGCCGCGATTTTGAAAAATGGAATAAAACGACGATCGGAAATGATGCCAAGCCCCATATAAAATCTTCAACCCCTTTCTCATATTTAACCGTTTCTTCGATTGAAACTACTAAAAATGCTTGAAACTTTAGGAAAATGAAACGTCATAAATTGATGCGTTGACTTAAAAAGCCCAAACAATTACATTTGTTTTGCATTAATATTGCTCTATTTCAGTTACACGTCCATCGGAAACACACAGAATACCTTTCCCAACCCAACATTGGGCTACCTCGACAGTACAGGAAGTCACTGTTACCACCCCGCTTGGAAACTAGCTGATGGATCCTTGGAACGACTGGGTCGATCACCCAACAACAGAACTCCCAACTTAGCCACAATTAGCACTGTAGAAAACGGACCCATGGTCAATGGTATAGGCAATCTTTTATCCAATACCAGTTTTTGTCACAATGCTAATTGTAAAATGATTTAACATTACATCTCAACTGTTACCCTGAGTTGTCACTAGTGATGCGAATTATATCCAAAATTTTGGTCAAATGCTTGATGAATTGGTAGTTGCTAATTAAAATTAATTAAGTATTGTGATAAATTTTGTGATGATTAAGGGTTAATGCTCCAAATACAAAATATGACAATATGTATTGTGTAACTTTCAGTTAAAACCAGTTGTTGGACAATTGTAAAAATTTGAGTTCTGCTATGAAATCTTTAACCAACAAATTATCTCTTAATATTTTTATACCAAACAAGTTTCGATGTAATTCCAAATAAAGAAGAACAAAACATAATTCTTAAATTAAATAATGGTTTGAAACTTTTGTCAGTAAGTTATAACCTGTGATTGGTTATAACTATTACTATTTATTAAATTATTTATTGCTAATAACTAGGAAACCATAATCAACAAGTGATATTGAAATGTTAATGTCTGCGGTCACAGTAGCCACTTACCTTTTTATTTACATTTAGGCATATTTACTTATAAAATATTTTGAGTACTTAACATAAATTAGGCCCCAATATTTTGATTCATTTGTGGTGTTTTCAATGCAAGTAATTTTAAGGTTTTAAAGTTTACGGGTTTTAAATTGAGAAGTGGATTTTTACATAAACTCAGAATTCTCAGTCAATATTTATGAGCTCTCTGTCATTTTAATTACACATTCTGTAATTGTATGAGTCCATGTTGACATGGTGCTATGTAGGTACTTAAGTTATACTTTAATCCTTTCCAAATTTAGACCCTGTATATATAACTAAGCGCTATCCAAAATGTTTATTAAAATAAAAGTAAATTTTCTATGATAATACTTTCTATACGCTCGATAGGTAGCCCAATTTTATTTTATTTTTATGGACATTTATAGAATTTATTTGAAATTTAGTTATTTAAGGAAACCAATAACGTAATTGTTGTCTCCACATTTAATTTTAGACGAATTTCTAAACATCTCTAAACAGAGGCTTTGGTTGTGCAGTTTTGGTTGCGAAATAATGTTCTCAATGAAATAAAAAAATTGTTCCAATTAACTCAACAGATGGCGCTTAAAATAGCTGGTCCGAATATAAAATAGGCATGCTGAAAAGGGGACGAAGTTTTTACAATACCACACTATGCCTATTTGGTGTTCATAAAAATGACTGTAAAATAATACTAAATAGATATTTACGACAGATCAGGCTGCATAGCGTAGTTCTTACCTTTCTCGTACAATTAACTAAACTAAAAAATATAGGACCACTTTTACTAGCGCCGCCTATCCTATAATTTTAAAGTTAGTTGAGCTGTCAGAAATAATTTCATTACATAGATTTATGGATAGTTTCCACCTTTAAGGGCAACATTGTCTTGTGAGATTTTAACCCTAATAAAGATCTGCAGCGTAAGACGTGAAGATGATTCATCTGTAATAGTCTTAGACTCTAAACAAATTAATTTTTAAGTCACGATAGCATGAATTTGTGAATGATGTAAATTTTATTAATTACTTTTTTTATTTTATTTTTGTTTTGTAAACATTCAAGCAAAACAAAAATTCGTGTATTAGGGAGTGTCATAAGAAATATGCCGTTAAATGATCTTCATTCGACCACGTCCTACCTATTTGAGGCTTTAATATTTTAATTTATTGTTGACAATAGAAAATCCAATTTTAGAATTTAAATATATTTATATTATTTGGTAGCTAATGTTCTGCGTTAATAAAGAAAACTTAAACATGCTTTATGATTTTTTATTGAATACCTTATCCTATATTTACAGCTTATAAAGTTCATTGTTAAGTTTTGGGTTCCATGTTATTTGGTTTGACATGTTTTTTGAGGAACTCTTGAAACATGGCAACATCTTCCGGTTTATCATCTGAAACAAATAAACCTTTAAACATTCTGAAAGATACGTAAATCTGAAACCATCCAACGTAAAATGGACCAATTTTTGATATTATCAAGTCACGAATTTAAACTACGTGAATGTAACCTTCGACCTACAACAAAATCTGAAAACAGTTAAAACAAGACAATTTGTATAACAGGTAAAAGTTACTATATACACTGCCGCGCACGATCTGTGAGATGAACACTAAGCTCCGTTACCGACCTGGAGTTGCAACAACTTGTGATGTAACATTGCACCGAATCTGCCATTACCATACCCAACTTGATCTTTTAATGAAAAATGGCGGCTATTCGCGACGGCTCCGTGCCGTACCAGCGCACGCGCGCCTCTGCACCGCTTGCTTCAAACGTACAATGAGTTATTTGAACACGTAGACTTATTCCACTATTCCACGGGTCGCTCACTGCCCTCTAATATGGTTGAGGAGGGCGATGGCTGGATCCCGCGTTAACTCGTGAACAGGCGCCGTTTGAGGGTGTTCGTCGTTTGGATACTTGGGGGGAGGGAGGACTTGCCGAGCTAACAGATGCAGAAAAGAATAATTTTGTATAGACATAAAGAGACTCTGTAAATTTATTTTGAAAAAAAAATATACCCGTGAAGTTTCTTGCCAGTTCTTCTTTACGAAGGTTTTTTTCGAACTGGTGGTAGAATCATGTTTTATTTGACGTCAATAAGAACAAGTAATTGTCAATGTTGAGAAATAAATATTTGAATTTGAATTTGACTTACCATCAAATTTATTTAAAATGAGCATATTATGCTCGTACCAAACACAAATGTAAGAAGAATTGACATTATACTCAAAAATCTAAGGTTTAGTGTTTGAATGCTTCATTTTTTTAAAATATATAATGTACCTAATATCTTTGAAATACTCTTCCATGTTGTCTCATAAAACTAAGTATAGATACTAGTATACCGTGGATAATGCTGTTGATCTGCAATAAGTGTTTATCTTTAAGAAAAACAATATTGTAATATTTAAGTGCACGATTGTTATTTGTCCCAAACAATAAATAAACTTGATCGTTTAATGAAAAATGTTACATAATAACTTATACACGCAAAAAAAACCTGTTTTATTTCATTATAGTCACAAAAACAATATTTTACGAAGAGTTGAAAATATTCGTGATTTAGGTATCATCACGGATATTCAGGTTTCCTTCAACTGTCATCTTGAAGCAACTATTCAGAGATCCTTTAGGAATCTTGGATTTATCACAAGAGTCACTAATCCATTTAGCATTTAGCACAAGCTGTAATAGCATTATTCTATACTATAGCTTTTATCAATTCAATCAATTCGTAATTCCAGCAGCATAATTTGGAATCCCTGTTATAATTATTATATAAATAGAATAGAAAAGGTCCCACGAAAAGTCATAAAAATTCTTAACTTCAGTAAACTTCCTACAAATACATCGTACCTAGCACTTGATCTTTAAACAAAAACAAACTCCTTTCGTTGCAAGATCGTTGAACTCAATTTGATATTTCTTTTCCGTTTAAAATACTAAATAACTAAATTATTTTATATCTAAAGCTCGCATTCCTGTTCGCTCCTCACGTTGTTTTTTGACATATTATTAGCTTCGTAAAATTACATTCATAATAAGTTTATCGTCGTCACCATGTAATATAATAAATTCTATGATATCGACCTTTTTTTTTAAATCTCTTAAAGTTTAAGAAGAAAAAAATGTTGACAAAAATATTTAAAAAACTATACACTATTGGACGAATTGATGTGATTTAAAATTAATATGTTAACATTAATTACAAGAATTAAATCATAATATAATGCATAATAAGTGTAATAAACGACATAACTTTATGTAAAGTGTAATACATTTTTTTTTCTATGTATGATTGTTTTATGCCACAATAAATACACTTTATCCGCGTACCTCCTGAACGTTTATTAAATAGTACTCCATATTATATCTTGTAAAGCAAAACAAATAGTGGATTGGTAGAATCGGTTTGGTAGTTTCCGCTTACTAAAATATATTTTTTGTTTAGTTATTTAGATCGTTTTGTACACGATAGACAACCCTCGATCAATGGTTTCGCTTTTCAGTTAAATAGGTACTTAACGAATATTAATGTAAATGGTTTGCAACTCAATCGCGCAAACGGCTGAAGTGATTTGGATTAATAATAACACTTGTAGCCAAGTATAGAATGTAAAGGTATCTTAGGGAAATATACGTTTTAAAATGTTTCATAAAAATACATTTAATGCCATTTGTTGGTAAAGGTTGGTATTGACTGAACGAATTAAGCTCCTGTAAAATTTTCCCGGACGGAGATGTAATTTTATAGCCTACCAGCTTCTGGTCTTTCAGATTCCGTGCCCTCGTCGTCACTGGAGCTCTCGTTGCCAGGATGTTTGAGGTACACATCGCTGATCTCCCGACCCACCATCACCTCATCGATCAGCTTCTTCTTGTCTATCACTGTGTCTGATGCAGCTGGTACAAAATAAATTTGAGTTTAGAATATGAATAGGGAGAGGCGAGATTCTGAAATGCAAACTAAATTGAAGCCGATTGGCGTCTGTAGTTTATTCTGGATCTTCCCCCAGTTCGCTGAATGGTCTTCTATAACAAAATCGGGTGGGCTTGTCTGCAGGTTCTATTCATTTGGGTCTAGAGTATTAATGACAATTTTCTACAACGCGTTTATAATACCTATAAGTCATTGACGTTTGTATAAATGAACTTCGCGTTACACACACCACACCCTTCTTACATCGGACTAATAGACGCAGACAGGCCTTCCATCCCTTCATGGTAGATATCCCAAGAAGTCGAACCAAACGCTTCGATAGTTCCTTGTTGGTGCGGGTCGCCAAGGTGTGGAATGAACTGCCTGCGTCTGTGTTTCCAGAAAACTAGTCCAAGTTCTTTCAAGCGTCGAGTGAATAGGTATCTCGTGGATCGACGCGTAACGCCTTCGTCTTCATCGTCACTTTCCATCTGGTGAGATAGAAGACAAAAGTCTAATGCTTTTTCAATAAAAAAAATAATAGTCATGAGTGTCCAAACCAATGGGAATGAATACGAAACGAGGGTAGAAGCTACATGAGGTAAAAAAAACTTTCGAGGAAAAACAGCAGACACATGATTCAAACTCAAATGTTTAATTTTCTTGATTCGAAAATTTTCCCCAAAAAGTTTTTAACATCGTTCCTTTTTTTTCCATGCTTATGCAACAACCACCGAGTGGTGTAGTGGTAAGTAGCCTTGCCTCATACGCCGAAGTTCCCAGGTTCGAGTCCTGGCAGGGACATTCATTTGTGTGATGAACACAGATGTTGTTCTCGGGTCATGGTTGTTTGTTTTTATATATGTATGTTTATTCTGGGTTCCCCCCCAGTTCGCTGTATGGTCATCCATAGCACAAGCTCGGCTTACTTTGGGGCCATACAGTTGGTGTGTTTGTCTGGGGATTTATTTATTAAATTTATTTATGCAACAAGTTTATACACCTCTTTAGGTACATGCAGCCAATGAAAGGGTGACACGTAGTTAGCTTGTAACATATTATAGTTTTAATTTCAGATTTTTATCGAGAGCCATCAATGATGAGAATTCTGACCAGCGATATAGAGCCCTATGTTCTTTTTTAAAATAATTTGGCAGGCTTTTGCTTTCCCGTCTCACCTGAAGGAACGTGACGATGAAGACGAAGTCAGCACACGCCTGTCCTAGGCAACCTAAAGCTACAGAGTTATATTTCGGTTATATTCGGCAAGCTAAAAAACTGATCGAAAAGATCGATGTTGTCATCGAACTTGGGCCGAAATATCGCCGGAACTTTGCGATGACTCCTAACGTTTTGAAAGCTGCCTGTGCCATGGTTTCAATCTGTCGACCGAAGTTAAATTTCGACGTAATCGTTGATGCCTTAGTTAGGTGGTTGGTAATCGGTGCAATATTTTGAAAAATCTGTGTCAAATTGAATGAAGGCTTTTTTACGGAGAAGAAACTCGCCTAGGTTTTGGAAGGGTTGAACTTGATATTGTTGTCAATCGGAATATCAAATCTCAAATCAACCCGTTCAATCATCGTTTCTCTCTGAAATTAGATCTGGTAAGGAGTTGCGCACTGGACACATATCTATTTATATACAACAGTGCTGTCATCAGCATAACCAATAATGCCCTCAGACAGACGAAAGAACGTAATTATGTGCAGCAAGAATAATGTTGCAGAGACAGATCTCCGAGGTAGGACGGCGATGATCGCCCCTAGGTCCGGAACCATCAACAACTCGGAAGTTTGCTTATGAGTCCTTATTGCCAGATCCGGTTAACAGCCTTGCATATATATACATCCAAGATATTTCATTTACACGCGTCTTCGAGGCCTCGCTCTAGTTGTGTGACGTATGGTAGAAAGTCTCCAGTTGATCGTCCACCGCGGAAACCATACTGGTTATTACTGAGAAGCTCATTGTTCCCTAGGCAAGTCAGGAGACGATTGTTCAATACATGTTTCTTGCGACAGGTCTGTAATTAGCTGGGTCTGCGTGGATGCGCGTAAGTTTTACGTACGCAAGCCCCCAGGATCTTGGAACTTTTCCAGTCCTTAATAAGAGTCAAAATAGGCTTCTCAGAACATGTCTTTATATAATTGGTATGAAAATAGTTTATGGTAATGTAACTAACCTAGTTTTCCAGATTTTAATTCTTCTTCATTCTTTATCTGTTCTTCCAATTTTTCAGCTTTCATTTTTAGCCAGTCGGCCTTGTATTCCCTGTTAGAAAATATGTAGTTATTAGCTATTAGGTACAGTTACCACATTTGAGTATTTAATTTAAGTGTGGGAGAAGCTGCAGGCTAATCCTACTAGGTAAATACACTATTTCATTTTAATGACTAGACAAGAACTAGTTTTTTAAAATCTATATTTCAAATATGACATCTTGGGATTATTCATTCCAAATTTTACTTCAGTAAGTTCACAGAACTATTATACAGGGTGTAAAATAAAGGAATATATAATTTTTTATAATTATATAATTCCATAATTCATTATTTCAATTTTTTTACTTAACATCTATGACAGCCCTAAGTGGTTTTCATATCTAACTATGCATTAGGCGAGCGCAGCCGTCGTCACTTACCTACCTATCGAGGAGCACGTAATGCGATGCGACTGGACACGATATTAGTTACTTTAATTATTTCAAATAAATAAAAAAACTCGTATTTTTTAAATCTATTTGCGCCTCATGCGTCGGTAGGTATGAAAAAATTTAATTGTGTCAAAGTCTTAACCAGGCCCAGTAATTCCTATTCTTTTACAGTGTATTCTAACAATGGTATATTTACTGACCCTCAAGTATTATGCTTCCTTTATGTTACACCTTGTATATGTATGTTATATACTGTCTATTATGGGACGTCTTAACATTACATACACTAACATAACTCACTTTTCATATTCTTCAGCAGCTTCATCAACTAATTTGAAAAACTCGTCTAGGCCCTGGAAATGAGTACATATTAATCCCAATAAAGTTACACTTTTATTTATGTTATTATTTGAACACAGATGTTTGTTCTCGGGTCATGCTAGTTGATATTTAGGTATGTATGATTATTCTGGGTTCCCCTCCGGTTCACTGTATGGTCATCCATAACACAAGCTCAGCTTACTTTGGGGCCATACAGTTGGGCTGTTTGTCTAGGGATTTATTATTATTATTATTACAATCTCTGTAATAATGAGTCTTATTGGCAATATTATTGTCTTGGATAGAAGATCTATTAAGGAAGTTAACTTTTAACATTATCCGTTTTAGTTGGTACAAGGAATTAAAGTAAAGTGCATTGATGTTTTCTGTAACACACATATAGGAACTGGTATTTTGTTTTAATGTGGTATAAATCAATCTGTTGATTACATTGAAATAAAAAAAACAGTGGACTTCATTTTAAGTGGACCTAAAGCGTCTTATTACTGTTAACAATACAAATAAAGAACAATAACCTGTCCAGTATGAGCACTAACACCGCAGCATTTCAGATCTGTATAAAAGGTATCCAATGCCAGGGCCATGGATCTGGTCAAGTTCCCGACGTAGGTGGACCCTCCTTCGCTGTCACCTTCTGCATCTAACGCTTCTTGGAATGCTTCAAAGTCTCTCATCCATTCTACAGCATATGCACAGTCCACAACATCAGTCTAAAAATATCGTGATATTTTAGTTT
This sequence comes from Marasmarcha lunaedactyla, assembly GCA_923062675.1. Classification (NCBI taxonomy): domain Eukaryota; kingdom Metazoa; phylum Arthropoda; class Insecta; order Lepidoptera; family Pterophoridae; genus Marasmarcha; species Marasmarcha lunaedactyla. Next base: position 6,411,493 of record OV281341.1, read on the forward strand.
TTTAAGAAAATTACTATTAAAATAGAAAATAAAAATGCTTTTATTGTTTAATACAGTTATTGTTATTAGTGCACTTACAATTATTCATATTTATGAGTTGTAAAGTTTTTTTACTATTTAGTTCACCAATGTTGATTTTCTATTTATTGTTTGTGCTAAAAGTAAAGATATTGAAATGAAAAGGACTAGTTTCACTTGTAGTGTGTATTTTGTTGGAGTGTTTTTAGTATTTAAATATTATTAGCTATTAAATAAAATTGCTTATATGTAATTTATACATAGAAGATTTTTGTATCTTAACTAATTTTAGTCATTGTACTCTTGATGTACAGTCAGGAAACTTGTGGTGGTTCAGTCTAAGGCAAGAATCGCTTGCACATGTTCAGTCTTTTATGGGTGCTCCACATACTAAAGGGTGACAACACTGCAGACACTGCAAGTGTAAACTTGAGCCTGTACCAAGTACCCCGACTACAACAAGTATACTTAAAAAAAATATATAAATTCACTATTCTTTACCATATTATAATATCACAGCTTCAATATTTAAAATAACTCATTTAAAGATTAGAACTATAATGAATAATAACTAGCATGAAAATATTACCTTATTCATAACAACAATAAAAGGCAGCCTAGTTTTGTATAATATTGAACAGGCATACAGCATGTTGGACATAAATGTGACGGGGGAAACACTCCGCACTGCATCCATCACGTAGACTACCACAGTGGGACAGGAGGAGGCAAGGGCTTCTGTCACTATTGTGCCTGATGCTGACCATGTAAATACTTCTATCTGACCTGAATATAAGAATTACTTAAATATAGTATATTAAACAGGAAAGATTAGTACATAATTAAATATGTAATAATTAAAAACTTTACCTGGAGTATCAATGATGCAATACTTGTGTTTTTTCCCAGCTTTCTCTATTAAATCCACTACCTGACCAAATTTTGTAGAAAAAAGATTCAAGGCAGTGACAATACCACCATTTGGCCCAAGTCCATACTGTTTCATTACTTCTTTGTAGTTAACTGTATCTCTAATATCTGTAATTTTAAGATAACACTATTTATGCTTCCTAAGTATATCATAAATATTTATACAATAGTTTCAAAATTGCAAACCTATGTTCGCAGGGTAAGGAACCTCTCTACAAGCTGGATCTAGATTAATAAGATAGGGCCGAGAACCATTTACAACCTTGCCAGAAAGACGACGAGTAAACGAAGTTTTGCCAGCCCCCGCCATACCTAAACAGATAGAGTATAGGTATTACAAATAAAACGTTAATACGTACAATAATAATAAAGTGCAATTACTTATAAATCTGTAAAAACATTGCAAAAAACTCATACTAACCTAAAATGATCATGCATATTGGCTTTTTCTGGTCCGTTTCCATAATTCGATAAGAATTCAAAAAGCTAATGATAGTTTCTTCGCGTTTTTACACTTTTAATGTAAAATATATATCCTCTTTAAATTTATTTATTTATTTCCAAAACAATACGAGTAGATTCAAAACATAACCTTCAAACTTCAAATCAAGGAATATAGACTCTCTTACGACTTCAAATAATACAAATAATTTGTCTGTGGTCAAGGTTCCCAATTTCAATCTGTCAGTCAGTGGTTCTGGTTCAACTGGTTGTTTGTTGTTGTGGTTCTGCTGGACTTTTTGGCGGCAATGAATGATTTTCTGATATCTAGGAAAAATAAAAAGAAAGATAGCACTAAGGTAGCACTAGTTAAAGGTTTTTTTAGTTAACGTATATCTTATAAGAAAGGCAATAACTACGCCATAAAGCTGGTCTGTCGTACTTATATATTTATTAAGTATTATTTTAACATTTATGTAATTGTTGAAGCTCTGCTTAGGTTTATCGTGGTATTTTAGAAACTTTAATCTTCTTTTCAGCCTTACTATCTTACACTTTTTAATCTGACCAGCTTTTTGTGTTTTTTTTTTGTTTTGCGCCTAAGCAGGCACCCTCCGCGGGGACGGAGGTGGTAAATGCTCATGCGTACCCCGCATCCGGTCTGCAGGATACCCACCCAACTAACAACTAAGAAACCACCTTCATGGCTCTGGCATGGGAATGCAGCCTTCATCGGAGCGACACTCGATTTGGGAAAGGGATGCGCGGTTTTTTATAAAGCTACTATAGAGCCACGAAACCGAGTAGCTCGAGGTCATTAGAACTATTTTCTTTTCTTAATTTGATTAAAGAAAATCCTTGCCGAGCGGGAGACGAGCCCGAACCGAAGTGGCCCGAATCCAAACATAACAAACCTATTTGAACGACGCGCGCGAGTAACGCGTTCATTTCATTACCTCGTGTCGTACGTACTTTAGTAGCGGTCCTAGTTGATTCGAGTTATTAAAAACTGAACTCGAATTTACTCGTTTATAATTTGAATCGAATTATTCTGGTCAAATAACTCGACTCGCACATCGCTAAGTTCTTTTATTTCCAAGACGCTCACAAACAATTTAGATGGTGCGCTGATGGTTAGGTACACCTGTGTTAAAACTGAAAATCTACGCTTACAGAGTATGAACGTAGTAATGATTCTAAGAAACAGTCTGAAATATGACATTGGCGTTTTGTTGTACTGGCCATATCGCTCTGTATTATCTCCTCTTTGGTTATAAATTCCAATTTCAAAATACAGCTATTTATTCACGCGTTTGTATTTCGAGTACCACAATTCATTTCTTTTTCCTCTTTTGGTTTTTTCTTTGCATCACTTAGTTTACAAAATGGAAAACATGAAATATCGCGTTATTTACAAGCACGAGTTCCACAGTGAACGGCTCGAAGTACTAATGCTGTGTATGGCGGCGGTGTCGCAAAAGAAAACACAGTGCGTTTTTGGTTCCAACGTTTTCGTTCTGGAAATTTTGACCTGTAGAACAATCCCCGTGGACGGCCGCAGACCAAAATTGATAATGAAAAATTGAAAGCTATTGTGGAAGCGGATCCATTGCAAACCACGTCCGAGTTAGCTGTAGGCTGCGGTGTCAGTGACAAAACTGTATTAATCCACTTGAAGCAATTTAGGAAGGTGAAAAAGCTTGAGAGGTGGGTACCTCATGAATTGAGTGCAGCAAACCGACAAACGCGCGTCGACAGCTGCGTTACATTACTCAACCGGCACAATAATGAAAGGATTATTAATCGAATAATTACCTGTGATGAAAAGTGGATCCTGTACGACAATCGGAGATGCTCATCGCAATGATTGAACCCTGGCGATCCAGCCAAATCCTGCCCCAAGCGAAAATTGACTCAAAAAAAGTTACTTGTGAGCGTTTGGTGGACTAGTGCCGGTATTGTTCACAACAGCTTTCTTAAATCTGGCCAGACGATGACGACAGATGTCTATTGTCAGCAACTGCAAACCATGATGGAAAAGCTAGCTGCTATACAACCGAGGCTGGTCAATCGCTGTAGGTCACTGCTGCTTCAGGACAACCCTAGACCACACATTAGAGGACAAATTAGAGGAGCTTTAATTGGAATGTCTAAGAGATCCATCATACTCCCTGGACCTTGCTCCAAAAGATTACCATTTTTTCGAAATTTGGATAACTTCTTGCAAGGGAAAAATTAAACTCCGATCGGGCAGTCCAAAGCGCCTTCAAAGATTTTATTGATTCCCGTTCGAATGGTTTTTTTAGTAAAGGGATCAATGAACTATCTATGAGATGGCAAAAGTGCATAGATAGCAATGGTAACTTTGATTAAATAAATATATTATATTTTTTTTAATTGACTAAAAATTTTATAATAATAAAATTTCTCCCTTATGAAACGCCAATTTCATATGTAATGACCTATAAGTTATAAAAAGAAAGTCCATTACGTTCAAATTCAGAAAAGGCTTTTGTACCAATCAGCCAGATTTGGGTTTGTGTTTGAGAAAGTTTTTCAAAACTACTGTAATCCAGAAGAGGCAAATCGAAATACTGAAAAATTTTGTAGGAGAACTTTGAGCCTTTCTTTGTGAGTTCGAATCAGATGCACTGACTGATATGTGTCGTTGCCATATCGTCGAATTTGCTACATCATGAAATGTTCGATTATTTAATGTCGCATTGCATGAAATGATGGACCGTCAATTGGCCACATCATGAGGTGGCTTGGCCAGATCAACGATAAGATGTTGTTTGTCGATATAGTAAATTATCTGTCAATGTGGCCGGTTTAATAAACTGATTTATCAAACAACATGTCGTTTTGTTAAACTTTTTTGCCTGCATTGTATTTAATTTTCATAATGGTGCGTCGCTGGCTCATGTTAATGTCACGAAACCATCTAGGTTTAAGAAAAATATTACACGATGTGGCCAATCGTACATGACCAGATTTTGAAACATTTGCTTTTCAACGATACAGCCAAATATAGTTGGCCACATCATGAAATGCGTCCATTTCATGAAACGAGCAATTCTATGATTTGGCCACGACATACACAATATATTATGTTATCGTTAGTTACTATAAGGTATTATTACTATTAAGAATCAATTTCATTTTGTTGTGCTAGGAATAAGTCTGTAGTCCAAGTCCAATACGTTATCATGAAGAGGTTGGAGAACACCGGGCCTGGTTGGATTGCGAGTGTTGCGTGCGATTTGAAACCCCGTGGTGTATTTTGGAAACAAACAGTATTTACAATGATCACTGGCTCATTTTTTAATTTTTTACACAAATAGGAAAATTAAAAGCGTGTTGTCCCATTAACCCACTCATTGCCGATCAAATTTTGAAAACGTCACTTGGGTGCCACTTAATATTTTTGATGATTACATAAGAAAATACATAATTGAACGTGTTTTCTAACTAAAAAAACCCCCTAAATATCGAAAACCCCGCTAAAAATGGTAAACGCAACATATGCGTTGGTGGCACTGGTGGCACACAAATTTAAATCGTAAATGTCACTCAACGCACCGTTTGCGTAGACGTTTGGATAGTTTAATGCAACGTCTTCCGAGAGACTGTCGATGCCCGATATGTCACTAAAATTAGGTACCGTTCTTTATTCATATTATCTATGTTTATTTAATATTTAGTATTAATATTTTTTGTTATAAAATTTTATAAAGTGTACAATAAAGTGTCATAAATAAAATAATATAAATAGATATAGTATAAATTGATTTTATAATTATTAATTACTTAATTTTATAAAAAGAGTTTGTGGGTGTAGGATCGTTTGTTACCGCGTGTTTGCACCTAATGAAATTTGAAATACATAAAGTTATATAGGTATATAAGTTATGTAATATGGATTAACAAACGGGCTTCCTTTTGTCCTGGTACAAGATTACCTAGGGTCTAAACGGACGATGTTACGGGCTATAGGAATGAACACATAAATAGATATTTATGAGTTTACCCAATAAACACCTAACATATGACAAAATAATACCAATTTCAATGGAAAATACATTCAGTACTTAGGAAAATAATCAATTAGTAGTTGAGGTACTCTTTAAAACAATCATTTAAACAAAACCCATATCGTTCGGTTACTTATTTAAATGATCACCAACCTCTTGTTACTATTGGCATTGACTCCTTCTTCCTTTACAGCCAGCTCTAATAAGTAATCGCTTCTTATTCATCACTTCACATTCACTTATATTTCATCGTTGAAAAGGATGTCTACTGAAAATTAATTTTGTTATTTTAATAACGTTTGTGCGGCAACTGCCGATCCAAAATGAAGGGAAGAGGGGAAGGAGAGGTATGGATATAAAGGAGAGGAATACGAAAAGGAAGGGAAGAGAATTCTTAGCGTGTATCCTAAATAGCTCTTAAATTTAAGTATTGGTGTCGATGAGGCACATCCTTAGCAACGTAGCCTAATTTAACTTAACTACCATTTGGTTTGGCCGTTTCTTAATATTTCGCATTACTTTTAATTCATAATTTAATTACACTCTCATCGCACTACTGGGCACGCTGAACCACATTTTGTTTCCTTGCTGGTTGAATGATGGTGGATTAGTACCTACAAACCGACCAGCATAAACTTTACCGCGCTTGTGACAAATGTCACTGTCACGAGCATCAGCGCCGCCTAGTGAACATTCATATAATTGCTTCGCATCCCTAACCGCGCGCGCGCCGGCCGCTCCACGAAAATATAACTTGTTACAAGAAATAACCCTGAACAATCGTTGTGAATCAAAGATCTTGTGAGGTGTCAGTGCTGGTATTCGAATCAAGGGACCCTCTGCCTGGATTCGCCGCAGGAAAGCATATAAGGTCAGTGCTTAGTCGTGCCGAGAGTGTTTTTCTATTCGGGAATGATTTAAGATTTTCTAGTTACCAGCCATCTATTCAAATACAGTCCACTACCCCGCAGTGTGGATAGCAATTGTAGGGACACCATTTATATTGTATGTGTGCTTGGATACCTACGTAAAGTGAGCATGTGTGCGGCTGCGCCCGCCGCGTTCGCTTCTTTGTTAGTCGCTAATAAACGCAGTCTACTGAACACGTATGTTTTATTTATGAACTATAACTAATTTATCTCTAAAGCAATATTCACACCATAATTTTTTGGCCTTACGACCCTGGATATTTAGATCTTTTCAGTCTCTTCGACTATTAAAATATAATTCCTTACAATTTTGCGCATGGGACATTGAATCTTATTGCTTAGTTAGACTATAAAAGTGTTTATTGCTTCAATCGTATTCACGCAACGTACATGAAATCTTTTAAAATATAGTTATTTCATTACAATACCTAAAACTACTGCTTTATTATTACACAGTAACGCTTAATCTATTCATACTTCATAGAAATATATCGCATTTATATTGTTTTATTCGATTTTGTTCCAAAGTGAACAACGCCCCGTACAAGTGACGGTGATTCGAAATCTTACAATAAAATAATAGGTCTTTACCTATGAAACTGCCGTTTTGTCGTACTGGCCATTTCAAATGAAAATATTTTTTTTTTTGACTGATAATTCTATATTCAAATTAATTTTATTTGACAAACATGGAATTCTTTTTCTAAAATCGTCATTTGTTTAATAGTTAGTGTTTTGTTTTCAACGCATTCGAACATTTTTCGTCATCATGGATAAGTTAAAAATTCGAGTAATTATGGAGTATGAGTACCGTCGTGGCAGCAAAGCGGCACAAGCGGCACACAACATCAACGACGTTTACGGAGCGAACACTACAAACGAACGCACCACCCGTTATTGGTTTACCCGCTTCCGTTCTGGAAATGTTGACCTGAAAAATGAACCCCGTGGTCGTCCGAAAACTTTGGTCGACAATGACGAATTAAAGGCAATTGTGGAAGCTGATGAAACTCAATCCACGGCTGAATTAGCAGCAGCTTTCGACGTTAGCATCAAAACAATAATGGTCCATTTGCGTCAAATTGGCAAGGTAAAAAAGCTTGACAAATGGGTACCCCACGAACTCAATGACCGCCAGCGCGAAGTACGCGTGGAGACGTGCCTTGCACTGCTCAGCAGGCATACAAATGAAGGAATTCTGAACCGCATTGTTACTTGTGACGAGAAATGGATCCTGTTTGACAATCGTAAGCGCTCAGCAAATTGGTTGGACCCTGGTTTAGCACCCAAACAATGCCCTAAACGAAAACTTACCCCTAGAAAAGTGATGGTCACTGTTTGGTGGTCTAACGCGGGTGTAATCCATCATAGCTTCTTGCCAAACGGGACAAGCATTACTGCAGATGTGTACTGTGAAGAACTGAACACAATGATGGAGAAGCTCGCACGTCTCCAACCAGCTTTGGTCAATCGTTCGGCTCCACTGCTCCTGCAATACAACGCGCGACCTCATACTGCACAGCAGACGGTCTCCAAGCTACAAGAGTTGGGGTTGGAAGTTCTCCGTCATCCGCCGTACTCACCAGACCTTGCGCCTATAGACTTCTACTATTTCCAGAATTTGGATAACTTCTTAGCGGGAAAAAAATTCAATACCCGAGAGGCAGTACAAAATGCCTTTGAAGAATTTGTTGCCTTCCGTCCAGCTGATTTCTTCAAGAAAGGCATCAATAAGCTACCAATGCGTTGGCAAAGATCCATTGATTGCATGGGTGATTATTTTGATTAATGAAAATAAAAAATATATAAAAAAATTACGCTTCATTTATTTCGTGAAAAACGGCAATTTCATAGGTAAAGACCTAATATTAATTCTTAACGCACAGCGCTGACCCGCCGAACCTTAATACATACATTCGACTATTTTAATACATATATTATATAAACTTCGTATTAATACTACATTTAATCCATGTTATATATTTACTGGGATTTTCTTGTTTTAATGGGTTATATTATATATTTTATATATAAAAAAATATATATATGTTCGTTTATGGAATGGACCACAGCTTTTATATTTAATATTCGCACTAAATACTGTTATTTAGTTTCTATTTCGCTACGCACCTATTTAGGTATTTTTGTTCTCATCTTCGCACTGTAGGAACATTCCATCGCTCGCTCTACAATACACGCTCACGGTTTCGCCCGCTGATTTACAAAAGAAATGTCACAACCTGGGCTAGGTCTTTGTACACCATCTAAAAAAATTGACAAATAAATGGTAATTATAGGAAAAATACAAATAATTTGATTTAATTAGTAGTTTGATGGTAAGAAAATAAAAAAGCCAACATTAATTGTGTTCGTTTTAGCGGGCAACAATGACAATGAGTCTTTTCTATGGCAGGAAGTTGTCAAGTGAAGTTAGTTCACTATGCAGAGGGGACAGCCACCTCATTCACAGCACACTTCACGCACATCACATTGATAGTGGTCTCCTGAGTGTTGGATTGTTCGTTGCGCTTGAGTTCTTTCTTTCGGTTTATTTTTAACTTTACAACTGAAAGGATGACTGATACACAATACAATTTAATTCAATTCTTTGGACTTAATGGCAACCAGTCATCGATACTACTCAATACACAAAACGAAATGTAAACACTTGATGTCCGCCATGAAGTTTTTTGTTTGTGTTGCACACTAATAATGCACAATTTCATTTCTTACCAATAAACAAAGTGTTTTAATAACAATTTAACAATCAAAAAGTGTTCTAAGCATCTTAAACTATTTTTTGATAAAGTGTACAAAGACCTGGCCCAGACTCCTTGCATTTTGGGACATTTCTTTTGTTTGCTTGTTTTTTAAACTTTATAACGCACCTATTGAGGTATTTCTTGTACCCAACCTCGCGTTGTAGGTACATTCTTGTGCTCGTTCGCTATATACTCGCTATACAATATTCGCTCACGGATTCGCCCGCTGATTTACAAATTTGTTTGTTTGTTTTATAATCTTTATAACGCACCTTTTTAGGTATTTTTTTGTGTTTGGCCTCGCGTTGTAGGTACATTCCTATGCTCGTTCGCTATTTACTTGCTATACTATATTCGCTCACGGTTTCGCTTGTTTGATTTTCGAATTTATTTGTTCCTTTAATAAATTTCGTAACGCACCTGTTTAGGTATTTTTGTTTTGAATAAATGTCGTACTGACTATACAATATTCCGTCGCTCGCTTGCTACTCGCTCACGGTTTTACTCGCGGATTTACGCATTTAATTCAGTTTATGCACTTTTTACTTATGCACATTTTTTGTGTTTTGATTTAACGTAATTTTAAACGCACGGTTATATAGTTAATTTTTTTACTTCAATGTGTTTTACATTATATTTATTGCATTTACTGTTAATAAAACATTGTCGACTTTATTTTGAACTTTTAATTTATATTTTATTTCTAAAAATATTTATCGTTAAGATGGCAGAAATATCGAACAAAATTAAATTGTATGAAGCTAAGCGCGCTCAATACTTTAATTCTTTACAACGCACATTCGATCTTATTTCAGATTTACGCAGTGAAAAGTCACGCAGTACATTTGTCGCTCAAGCTCGCTTGATAGATCAACTTAGAAGTGAATACATACACATAGTTGATCAACTTAACTTATATGAAGTTAACTACCAATCGCTCACTACGTTTGATGAAATGTTTTATTTCATTAAGTCGACGCTTGAACGCGTAGATCGAAAGAGTGCCGCAGCGTGCACCCCCGCTTCTGCTTCCGCTCTGCTTCATTCGGACAGTAATCAATCCGTTCCGAACTTAGTGAAAATCCCGCGGATTACGCTTCCCGTGTTCGACGGTGAAATTCAGAACTTTCCATATTTTCATGAAACATTTAAACGCGTCATCCATGACAACAACAGTTTATCGGACTCGGAACGCATTAATTACTTAGTTAATCATCTCACTGGGAAGGCTTCAAATATTTGTGCTGGTCTTATGCCCTCCGCGGACAATTACCAAATTATTTGGAACGCTTTGATAGACAAGTATCAGGACAACCGCGTCTTGGCTACTTCTTACCTAAATTCATTATTTTCATTAAAACCGTTAATTAGTTTGTCCGCTATTAACTTGGACTATTAACTTTATTGGCTATTAACTTATTAGACACAGAAACCGCTAGGGCTTATGAGTCCTCACTTCGGGGATCGAAAGACGCAATGCCATCTTACGATAGCTTCGTTACGTTTGTGAACGAGCAGGTGAAGATCCTGCAGCGCACGGCTACAAACACGCGGCGGCGGTGGTGTTTGCAACCCCTGCGCGCGCTCCTCACCGCCTGCTTCCGCTCGTACGCGTTCTGCTTTTGTTTCTACGCAACCGCCCCGTGGCAAATGCTTATGCTGCCACGGCGAACCGCATCATATTTATAGTTGTCAGCGATTTCGTCAACTCGCGCCGCATGATCGATATAAATTCGCAAAACTCAACAAATTGTGTAACAATTGTTTCAGTCCGCACCATTCAGTTGGTACTTGTAAATCTGCTTCTTCTTGCCGCAAGTGTAATGCTAGACATCATACCTTGCTGCACTTTGGAGATAGTACTTCGTCTGCATTAAATGCGCAACCACGCCATTCGGTTCCTTCTCAGGACCATACCGCTTATAACCACGTTCGCTCAAATCCTCCATCGGATAAACCGCAATCCTCACAACATCAACCGCAATCGGACAAAGTCGCTTTGTGCACATTGTCGTCAACGTCTTCTCATCTTTCGCTCCCTAAGACTGAGGTCTTAGCCACTGTTCAGGTTTACGCCGCAGCTCATGATGGCTGTGAACATATAATTCGCTGTTTATTAGATCCAGGTTCGCAAAAACATTACGTTACAGCGAAATGCTGTAGAAAATTAGGCTTACGTCCTAATCGCAATGCACCTTCTGTCACTGTACAAGGTATAGGAGGTACCGTACAGGTAGTTCGAGGTTCAGTCCAGTTATCCCTCAGGTCGAAGTTCAAATCTCTTGTTTCATTCGCTATTGACGCTTTGGTGCTCAATCAAATTACCGGACAACTGCCCGTATGTCCAGTCGATCGATCTTCTCTTGCGGCCTTTGGCCATATTCCGCTCGCTGACGATCTATGGAACACACCTGGAGATGTTGACATTCTGCTGGGGTCAACCTCTTTGCGCAACTTCTTCTACCTGGCAAACTCGTAAACAAGCCTGGATATCCAACCGCTTTAGAAACCGTCTTAGGTTATGTCGTCCTCGGTGATGCACCTACTTCTATTTCACCACCGCATTCGTCATTTTCATTCTGTTCCATCGCTACTTGTGATGTGGAATCTTTAGTTCACAAGTTCTGGAAAATAGAAGAGGTTGATGCGAAACCACCAATTAGTATTGATGACAATTATTGTGAGGACTTTTACGCCGCAACTACGACTAAAGACGCATTCGGGAGGTATAAAGTCGCACTTCCTTTTCAACGTGATCCGAGCTGTCTCGGGGATACGTTTGATATCGCACGACGCCGGTTTCTGTACCTAGAACGTCGTTTTGCAACGCAACCGCTTTTCAAAACGTTATATGATGTTGTCATAAAAGATTACCTTGACAAATCATATTTAACGCTTGTGATAGATTACTCCCGCTGATTGCCATTATACACAAAATAATAATAATAGATTACTCCCATAATTTCGCTTATTACATACCGCTACATCCTGTTTTACGAGATGGAGAGAGGACAACGGAACTTCACTAAATGACCTTTTACATTGTGGCCCTAATCTGCAGAAGGAAATTTTTGACATTTTATTGAATTTACGCTTATTTAAAATCGCTATTTTTGGAGATATTAAACAAATGTATCTGCAAATTGAAACCCGCGAACAGGATCGTCCTTTTCAACGCATTTTACATAGATTTGACTGCAACGACCCAATACAAACATATCAACGTGATCGCGTTATTTTTGTTTTAAAATCTTCACCGTTTCTTGCACTACGCGCGGTCGCCCGTCAATTGATAAAGCTGTTCAAGGCTGGGGGCTTTCATCTTGGCAGGTGGTCCAGAAATTCCTCGGAAGTTCTGGAGCATATTCCTGAGGGTCTCCTATTCACGCAGAGTGTTGATTTGTACAAATATGACACTATAAACATTTTAGGACTTCGTTGGCTTCCTTCTGAAGACGCTTTTGCTTTCTTTGTCAATACTGACGACCGCCCTTATTCTAAAACGGATATGTTATCTTCTGTCGCTCGTTTGTATGTTGTGTTGGGACTTGTAGCTCCTGTTGTTTTATTCGCTAAACTTTTAATCGAAGAATTATTTATTTTACCACCGCATATTACTAAATTATGGGATAAATGTATCGTCGAATTACCACTATTGTCTCATTTGAGAATTTCGCGCCACATTGGTGTCGTTTACCAATGCTCGGCAGTCATAGTTGGATTTGCAGATGGCAGTGAAAAGGCATATGGTGTAGTGGTGTACTTCCATGTCTCCATTCCAAGTTCACGCACGGTCACCTTGAGTGACTGCTAAATCTAAATTCGCACCTATTAAGGTAATTTCTCTAGCACGACTGGAGGTTTTCGCAGCTCTTCTCCAGTCCAAACTCGTCAAAATAGTTCTTAACACATTTACCGCTCGCTATCGCATTGATTTTATATTAGCAATTTCGGATTCTACTGTTACAGAAATTTTCACCTTTGCAGAGCTTTCGACAGTAGTCGTGCAAGTAAGATCTCTGCTCGATTCACATCCACTTACTGTCCTCAGTTTGGATCTCTCGGAACCTGAGGCTTTTTTCCCTGCTCACTTCCTGCATACCGCACCGCTGAAGATCCTCCCCGCTTTTCCAGTCGAGATAACTTCAACGCACTTATTTAAACGGTATGAACTTTTAGACAAATTTGTACAATCGTTCTGGAAAAGATGGCATTCGGAGTATCTTCACACATTACAAGCTAGGCAGAAGTGGAACACGCCATGTCCTCCCATCGTGGAAGGAAAGGTCGTTGTTGTTATGCAGGACAATGCTGCACCACTAACTTGGCCTCTGGGTATTATTACCAAAGTCATACGAGGCAAGGATGGAATTATCCGCATTGCGGAGGTCAGGACCAAGTATGGTACCTGCCAACGCCCAGTTGTTAAACTGTGTCCGCTTCCTACACAATAGTAAAACGCATTTTAATATTGTTTAATATTTTATAATAATCTATATATGTATTACGCATTTTTTTGTATATTAATCGCTGATCTTGTAAGGTATTTTTATCGCATTTTTATATATACATCGCGCGTATAAACGCATTTGTTTATACAGTTTAGGGTATATCGCATTATGACTAACCGCATTTCTTTACGTTACAATATTTTTATTTCATATAACCGCATAGATATTAGCTAAACCGCATCAATTTTGAACTAAACCGTTTGCTTTAACTTATGTTATTTAGTTACGCATTGTTTGATTCAGATATTTTTACGCACCGCAATATGGTTCAATGACCCGCATTTACACCAATATGGTTTTCTTTTTAAATTCCGCGCTAATTTTGAAAGAGGATCTTTCAAGGCCGGGGGCATATGGTTTGGCCGTTTCTTAATATTTCGCATTACTTTTAATTCATAATTTAATTACACTCTCATCGCACTACTGGGCACGCTGAACCACATTTTGTTTCCTTGCTGGTTGAATGATGGTGGATTAGTACCTACAAACCGACCAGCATAAACTTTACCGCGCTTGTGACAAATGTCACTGTCACGAGCATCAGCGCCGCCCAGTGAACATTCGTATAATTGCTTCGCATCGCTTACCGCGCGCGCGCCGGCCGCTCCACGAAAATATAACTTATTACAAGAAATAACCCTGAACAATCGTTGTGAATCAAAGATCTTGTGAGGTGTCAGTGCTGGTATTCGAATCAAGGGACCCTTTTTGCCTTACCAAAACAAGAATGCCAGTTCAAACCAAAAATCAACAGTGTTTTCACATAAAAATTTGCTTCTAGCCGTGAATGTTGCCAAATGTTTCAATATCTTTTTACCATTTTAATTTTATGCCAAAAAACAATCTATCTAAGATGCGTTGATGATGGTGCGTTGATGACACGACGAAGTAAACCTGGTCCAACGCAAATGGTGCCTTGGTGGCAATGAATGGGTTAATGCATAATGCTTTTTTGATTTATCTATTGACAGATTTGACAACTGTCAAACATAAATTAGAACATTGCAATTTCGTTCCTACCCAACCATCTCGGCCATGTGTGCACTCCAGTTTTCCTGAGAAAAATAAGGGTTATGGACAATTTCATATGTGAATGTGGACTCGATGAAGGCAACCTTAATCACATCTTTTTTTCCTGTCCTAAATATAATGTTTCCCTCTACGATGTCTTACCCCGTTGTTGTCCTAGACCCGTTAACATGAAATATCTATTAACTCTATAGTTCGACCCTAACTAATCTTTTGTGTAATTGTATCCAGCTCAACAAAATTAAACTATAATTAAATGTTTAGTTCGTTTTTATTTGTCTATATCTGTGTATGTAATTTATTTTCAGACTGGTTGCATCAAATACTGAAACAAAATTTTTCACTGAACATCCTCCATTCTATATTTTCTCTTCCACGTGACATTGGCAGAATTATCAACAGATAGAAGCCATTCAATCAAGAATCAATAATCAATCAATCAATCAACTTCGTTCATGGGCGGGAAATTTCGTGTTGAGCAGGTGTTTTTTCCAACTATTTTTTAATTTATTAATTTAAAAGCGTTCAATTGAGTTGAAAGTGCATTTAAGTATATATTTATATGTATGTATAGGTTTTATATTTTTATTGGTGAAAAAAATCGGTAAGTTATTTTTTTCGTAATATATTGGATGTAGTCACTATTAATTTTTAAAATAATGAATGAGCCTGCAGGTCCTGGTGGCGGAAGCCTCCAGGTAGGACTAAATGTGGAAATTCAATCCAGTATGGACACTGACTGCTCAGCTAAGGACAGTAGGGCCAGAAAGAGACGTACAGTAAGAACATCCAAAATTTGCAAGCATTGTAATAAAAAACGTAAAAGAAATTCAAAAGATAATACAGATGGTTGCGCTTGTAGCGACCACGACGTAGACCCTCCTAAAACTCAACCACTAAATAATACCTTGCAACAAAATAACTCTGCTATGACAAACGCACCTCAACAAGTGGCACGCAAATTATTTATTAAGTCAGATTTATCGCCCTATGTCATCCACGTTCAACGTACAAAAACTTCACCCAATAGCGGCACCACATTCCACCCCATCAATTTAAGTAACTACCTAAAAAAAACAATTTTGAAAATATAATTAATGGCAGTGTAAAAAAAACTAGGTCGAAACAGAATTACACTTCGTTTTTCCGATTTTAATGATGCACATTCATTTTTAAATTCGAAATCTTTAGGAAAGGAACAAATCAAAGCTCCATCTTATAATATTACAAGAATTGGTATTGTTAAAGGGATTCCAACCAACCTTAGCTTAGAGGAAATGAAAGAATCTATATGTCTACCGATAGGATGTGGTGAAATATTAAAAATACGAAGATTAAACTATAAAACAACTTTGAATGGTATATCCACCTGGAACCCCTCACAAACAGTAGTGCCTATTTATTTTCGATGGACAAATCTTCCTAAGAATTTATTTATGTTATACAATACCTTACCTGTGTCTTTATATATTTATCCGACAATCAAATGCTACAATTGTTGCCGATATGGGCATACAAAAATGCAGTGTAGATCTAAACCCCGCTGCTTTAAATGTGGTGGAGAATACTCAGGAGATACCTGTTCTGTGGAAGGAAACCTAGTGAATTGTTGCATGTGCAAAGGATCCCACTTTGCTACAAGTAAAATGTGCCCAGAATTTAATAGGCAAAAGCAAATTAAAAAGAAATGTCCCAACCTGGGCTAGGTCTTTGTACACCATCTAAAAAACTTAACAAATAAATGGTAATTGTAGGAAAAATACAAATAATTTGATTTAATGAGTAGTTAGATGGTAAGAAAATAAAAAAGTCAACATTATTTGTGTTCGTTTTAGCGGGCAACATTGACAATGAGTATTTTCTATGACGGAAGTTGTAAAGTAAAGTTAGTTCAACAAAGGGGACAGCCACCTCACTCACAGCACACTTCATTCACATCACATTGATAGTTGTCTGTGTGTTTGATTGTTCGTTGCGCTTGAGATTGTTTTTCGGTTTCTTTATAACTTCACAACTATTAAATAACCTAAAAATACACAAAACAATGCAATTCAATTCTTTGGACTTAATGCCAGCCATTGATACTACTCGATACACAAAACAAAAAGATGTAAGTAAACCTTAGCTGTCAAAATGACATTTTTTCTGCCATGATGTTTTTTGTTTGTGTTGCACACTAAAAATGAACAAGTTCATTTCCTACCAGTAAACAAAGTGTTTTAATAACAATTTAACAATCAAAAAGTGTTCTAAGCATCTTAAACTATTTTTTGATAAAGTGTACAAAGACCTGGCCCAGACTCCTTGCATTTTGGGACATATCTTTTACATGGCTGAGAACTGTGTTGCATATTCAGAAGCCATAAAAGTTTTCCCAACAGTATACAAACCATATTCTGAGGTTCTCAATTCACCTTCTACTCCTAAACACAATACACAAATGTCACCCAAAAAACTCAATTCAATTCCAGAAACTAAATCTTATAAAAAAACTGTTTTTCTTAAACCACATAGTACCCCAAAACTGGGAAAAGGTTTTAATATCGCTGCACATAATTCTATCATTAAAGATTACAATATTCTATTACCCTCTAATGGCACTTGCCTAATGAACAATCATAAAACTTCAAACAACAATTTAATACAATATTTTAATGAAACAATAAAAAAACTTACAAAATGTCATTTCTCATATTATGACTAACACACCGTCCACCGTTGGACATTCAAACTTGATTAATGATAATTTATCTTCTGATTATGGATCTCAAGACCCAACTGATAATACAGTGGAACTGCAGAAGTGCAGTTAGTAAGAAGCATGAATTAATCTATAAGTAAGTATGATTAATACATGGAAACCACCAATTTTTTGTCTCCCTGAAACTTCGCTTTTGCCAGGTTCTATTTTCAACCTCCCTGGATTCTCTTGCCTAAGAGAAGACAGGCATGATGGTTATGGTGGAGCCGCCATTCTAATAAAAAATGGCCTTTTGTAATAAGGATTTTTCAATTTTAGGCAATTTGGGGCAGTGAAATAACAAGAAAACATGGTGAAAATTTATAAGAACTTATCAATGAATTAAATCTTTGTATTTTGAACACAGGTGTCCCTACTCGTCCCACAGCCCCAGGTGAAAACCTTAGTGCAGTCGATTTAACCATTTGTTCCCCTCTATTAGCATCCTCTCTGGACTAGTCTGTAGGTATATCAACCCATGGTAGATCATTTTCCAATATTAATCACCATACCCTCAGCTAGATTCAACTTAAATATACATAAATCAAAACCCCGTATGAAATATAGGTTACTTGAAAAAGAATGGCCCAAATTTTGACAAAAGTTAACAATAAAATCCCGACTTTACCAAATATATCTCCAGGTGAAGAAAATACTTGTTGCAATAAACTTTCAGAAATTTTAATAAAATCAGCTGATGAAGCCTATCCATTAAAGTCGGACAATTCAGATAAAACACCATCGCCACCTTGGTGGGATAATGAATGTTCCCAAACCATAAAAAACAGAAAACGACCAGAAAAAATATATGACAGAAACGTGACACAGGAGAACTATCAAAACCTGATAGATATAACAAAACGAACTAAGAAGCTTTTAAAATCCAAAAAACCAGCTGATTGGAAATCTTTTTGTTCGAATATTTCTCCTAATACACCTTTATCTAAAGTGTGGCAAAACATTAAAAGATTTCGTTCAGCGTTTTCTCCCTTAAACTTAATACAGCCATTTCTTGATAAACTAGCCCCTCCGTACGTGCCTGAAAACAACATCATTAATGATTTTAGTAATTGTGATCCAAACCCTTCAGTTACATAAATTTTACATAAATTGAACTTAAGGGTGTATTAAAACGAAGGGGAAGATGTAATACCATATTCTTTTATTTGTAATTTAAATGATTTTTCACTCTTATATTATCTTGATCTTATAAACAGTATATTCGAAACAGGTAATATTCCTGGAAAATACAGACAGTTCTGCCAATTCTAAAACCAAATAAACCTCCATCTGAGATATCATCGTTTCGGCCAGTAATTCTTTAATCAGTATTATCAAAAATTTAATAAAAAATCGCTTAGAATGGTACATAGAAAAACACAACCTACTAAGTGACAACCAATACACCCGTATTTCCGAAAAGCCAGAAGCACTACCGATAATATTGCATCACTCATCACTGATATTCGTTTAGGATTTTCTAAGGGCCAATCTACGGTCGCATCTTTTTTAGATTTATGTTCTGCCTATGATAATGTTCTCCATTCTATTTTAAAAAATAAGATAACCGCATTAGGAGTGCCTTTCAAAATAATCAATTTCATTTTACAGCTTATTTCTGAACGAACTATTAGTATAACTTTTAATGATTTAAAATATATCTGTATTAAGGGATCTGTTTTAAGCCCTCTGTTGTATAATATATATACATATGATTTGGAACAATACGTAAAAGAGGCTATATTTTACAATGTGCAGACGACTTGGTCTTGTACATTTCCGACACATCGATCGAGAATGCGAATTTTAACTTAAACCTTGCATTAAGTAACTTAAAACTATGGCTCCATAATAATGGGTTTGAACTTTCGCCTGATAAAAGTGTTGTCACTCTTTTCTCCCAAAAAAGATTAATTCCATCTGTGAATGTAGTAATGATAGCAAATTGTGAACTTGTAAGTATGAAGTTAAATATCTTGGAGTCATACTAGATTCTAAACTTTCAGGCCTTCCCCATTGCAAATATGTAGCTGAAAAATGTGAAAAACGTATTAATGTTCTTAGGTGTCTGTCTGGGGTCTGGTGGGGTGCGCATCCATTCTGCATGAAATTACTGTATAATGCACTTATAAGAAGTCTTCTCGACTACGGAACTTTCCCTTTAGAGCCACTTTACCAAAATGGCAGTAAAATTTTAGATCGCATCCAATCAAAAGCGCTAAGAATAATGTGTAGAGCAATGAAAACAACGCCAACAAATGCATTACAAGCAGTGGCGGATTTACACATTTGTCGCCAGTAGGCTTTTTTTTATTTTTTTTTTTATTAATAATTAGCAGGCGTTTGTCTTCCATCTCACCTGATGGAAAGTGACGATGAAGACGAGGATCGTACACGCCTGTCTAAGAGGTACCTATTCACTCTACACTTGAAAGCTCCAGGGTTATATTTGTCTGGAAAAACAGACGCAGGCAAATCGTTCCACTCTTTGGCAACACGAACCAAAAATGAGCTATCGAACCGTTTAGTTCGGCTCATCGGCACGCTAACCACAAACGGGTGAAACTTCTGTCTGCGCCTGGTTGACCGGTGGAGAAAGGGGGAAGGTTCGATCAACTGAAAAAGAGCATTCGCACACTCTCCAAAGTGCAATCTGTAAAAAACCGATAGACTAGCAACTTTTCGACGATGCTCGAGACTTTGCAGTCTCGAAGAAGTAAGTTTGTCGTCACTTATGAGTCTACGGGCCCTTCGGTCGACAGAATCCAACGCTTCAAGATGGTATTTTGCGGAATCATGCCAAAGATGGCTGCAATACTCCATACAAGATCGAACCTGGGCTGTGTACAGGTTGAGCAGCTGTTCGGAGTCGAAGTACCGCCGGACCTTTGCGATGACTCCCAATTTTTTGGAAGCTGACTGTGCCATGGTTTCAATCTGTTGACCGAAATTAAGTTTCGACGTGATGGTCATGCCTAGAAGCCCTAGTTGGTTTGTGATCGGTACAGATACACTTTGGAAAGTGGGCGTCAAGTTGAATGTGCTCTTTTTAGCGGAGAAGAGACACGCCTGGGTTTTGGAAGGGTTGAATTTGACAAGATTGGCTTCACCCCAATCGGAAACCCTACAAAGTGTCAAATCAACCCGTTCGATCATCGACTCTCTCTGAAATTGGATCTGGTTTGGACTCGCTCGCGCATTGGAGACATATCTCTCTACAACAGTGCTGTCATCGGCGTAACCAATAATGCCATCCGATAAAAGAAGGTCATTAATGTGCAGCAGGAATAATGTTGCAGAGAGAACAGATCCCTGAGGTACGCCGGCGTTGATCGCCATTAGGTCCGATGAGAAGCCATCGACGACAACTCGAATTGACCGTTCCCTCAGGAAATCAGACATCCAGTCGCAGAGTCCAGATGGTATGCCATACGCAGGAAGCTTGCTCAAAAGGGCTTCGTGCCATACCCGGTCAAAGGCCTTGGAGATATCCAAGGATACGGCTATTGCCTCTCCATGCCCTTCCAAGGCCATGCTCCATAGATGCGTGACGTACACTAGAAGGTCTCCTGTTGAGCGTCCTCCGCGGAAACCATATTGGTTGTCACTGAGGAGCTCATTGGTCTCTAGGTACGTCAGGAGACGATGGTTCAATACACGTTCCATAATTTTGCAAATTATGGAAGTGATTGCAATAGGTCTATAGTTGACTGGGTCGGCTCGACTGCCCTTTTTTGGTACGGGCTGTACGTTTGCAAACTTCCATGATTTTGGAACTTTTCCAGTCCTTAGAGAGAGTCGATATAGGCGTGTCAAAACAGGAGACAACTCGGCGGCACAGTGCTTTAATACCACTGCGGGAATGCCATCCGGACCACTGGCCTTATTCACGTCTAGATTTTGTAAGCATTTGAGTACCTGTTTCTGGTGAATTTGGACGGCCTCCATCTTGGGGCCGAATGGAGGTAACGTGGGTGGGCTTTTACCTTTGGAATCTAGACGTGAACATTCCGCGAAGAGATTTGCGAACAAGTCTGCCTTCTCTTTTGCGCTGTGGGCCAAAGACCCGTCAGGCCTTTGCAGTGGTGGCAGTGATGGGCGACAGAAGTTCATCTCAACCGACTTGGCAAGGGACCAGAAAGCTTTACTCCCCGTGGGATAGGATGCTAACTTGTCCCCGATACGGCCAATGTGGTCGAAACGAGCGCTTCTGATCACCTTTTTGCAGGACTTGGCAGCAGCATTGTACGCCTGCTTCTTAGCTGGGAGATCCATAGCTTTGCTTCTGCGAGCGCTAGCCCAGGCTTGGTATGCTACATGCTTTCGCTTTTCAGCTAGGAGGCAATCAGCATTAAACCATGGGCGGGCTTTGGACTCCAGGGATACATCAGAGAACGGTATAAAGTATTCCATACCTTGACATATCACACTGGAGACAGCATCAGCACAGCATGATGGATCATCAGAAGTAAAGCAAGCTTGCCGCCAAGGCTATTCAAATTTTGCCGCTCGTGCTGATTTTTTGTTCCCCTACTGGCTACTTTCAGTATTTTTTCATAAACGGACGACGGAGTAATCAATTTACTGTACAGTACTAAAATATTGTAAATTTTGTTAAATTCTCGACTCATTTCCTCCGTGTATATAATAATGCTTTTTTTTTCATTTCTATAAGACAAAAAAATTTTTTTGTTTTAAATTTGCCGCCCTAGTCTCCAGCTTACTCAGCCTGCTGGTAAATCCGCCACTGATTACAAGTAGAATGTGTTGATCCCCCTCTGCATTTAAGAAGACAATATTTATCAGATAAATGTACATTTAAATGTGTTCATTTAAAAAAAAACATCCACTTATAGGAAAACTAATAAAATATTTAAAAAACTCAAATACCCCCAAAAAATATTCTTGTTTATTAAAATCATTTTATAAGTTTTTACATCTAAAATCCCCAGTATACAAATTATCTAATCTACCTTTGTTCGAAATTGAATACGAGGCCTTATTATTAAGACCAAATATCAATTAAAAAAGGCGATATTGAAGCCAATGCAAATTTTTTAAATGTTGTGAACACCAGCTTTGATGATCATCATTTCATCTTTACTGATGCCTCAAAACAAGTAACTGGTAGCTGTGTAGGTGTAGCAGTGTACCATCAGCAATATAATATTAAACAACAGATTAAACTTCCTCCTGAGACCTCTGTTTTTACAGGTGAATGTTTTAGTTTATTGAGAGCTACTGAATACATCCTGTTAGCTAAGCTTACAAAAACTGTTATTTTTACAGATTCTATGAGTAGCCTGCAACTATTTCTAAGTTTCCATTTAAGGACAAATCTAACTTCCCAATAATTTTCGAAATGAGGAGAAAATATAGTAATTATTTTTATAACTTCCCAACTCCTTTGATCCTTAAAAAATCTTAGCACAAATCCGAATTACAAACCTTTCTATTACTCTAATTTCCTAAAGTTTTCAACAAAAGGAATAAACTTGACATTGGCGCAATGCGTACCGCGCTATGGCCAAATACGGAGAAAAAAAAACTTCGTTTATTATCTATTATCACAGCTAATAGGTCCAATAAAAAGCGACTTTATAATTTAGAAAACACATTCTTAAAACTTGTGACTTTAAAGATATATTTGTTAAGTTATAATTGACGCTGAGCGGTGCTTCAGAAATATCGGTAAGAAGGGTTATTCAAAGAAAATATTTTTACGCGACTATTGATAACACCAATCTTGTCAAAATGGCAGCCATTATTGTTGACTGAATTTTCATCACTGTGCTGTGTAGTATGAAATAAAGTCACTTTTTATTTAAACATTAAGCAGAGTAAAGTCTGAGATAAGTCTAAGCACGCTTTATAGATTTCAGCCTAAATTAAGATATATTTGTGAAGTGCCGATACGCGGCGCATTTACGTATTTTCAAAAATGCTATCTGTTTCACACCGACCCGTCTCGTGCGACAGAGATAGTTGCAAGTCTCGGAGGCAATTACCTACATTTCCTTTTTGCAATGTTGTCGCGGGCGATAACATTTTCTTCCCGCCCCCCTTAAAACTTTACGAAACGAGACAATTTTGGTTGCATTAGATACAGTACACCTTTATCCAGATCTATACGTTTTTCTTGCTTAATAATTCGGTTAAGTTTAATTTGAAAATAATAAAATGATCGAGGAAGTTTTTTAAGCAATATGTCTTTAATAAAAAAAAAAGAGTACAGACCTGTAAATCCACAACATATGATCAATAATAATAAATCTCCATACCAACACACCAACTGTACGGCCCCAAAGCAGGACGAGCTTGTGTTATGGATGACCAAACAGTAAACCGGGGGGAACCCAGAATAAACACATATAAATATTAACAATCATGACTTGACAAAAAAACATCTGTTGAATGCCGCAACCAGGATTCAAACCTGGGACCTTCGCCGTATAAGGCAGTGCTTCCAGCCACTACGCCAATAGGTCGTCAAAAATTATACAAATCGCATTATGTTACGTTATGGTTTTTTGTATCAAAATGTTCATCTACCGCAAGCGATCGAAACGTTCAGTCGAAGGCTTTTGACAATATGTCTAGGTGACAAACTACTACAAAAAAAGGGTTATCAAAGTATCGCCACATGGGCGCCACATAAGGAAATTGTTTATATTTTCAAATAAAAATCCAATTACAATACGTACATGACAAATTTATTATAAAACTATATTTACAACATAACCGAGATCACAATCTTAAAAACTACGTGTCTTTTTCCAGATTCAAGAACATAATGGGGTACAAATGTCCGAGGGTAGATATCTTCTTTTGTATTATTAACCTTAGAGTATCGGTGTAGGTCGCCGGCGGCTTGCAAGTCGACGGGTCTCGCCAATGTAATCCTGGAAAGGGCACTTTTTGTTAGTATTGAATACCTACTCTAACTCGTGAACGGGTGCCGTTTGAGGGTATTCGTCGTTTGGATACTTGGGGGGAGGGAAACGCCGAGCTAACAGATGCAGATAAGAATAATTTTGTATAGACATAAAGAGACTGTAAATTTATTTTGAAAAAAAATATACCCGTGAAGTATCTTGCCAGTTCTTCTTCACGAAGATTTTTCCGAACTGGTGGTAGAGTCATGTTTTATTTGACGTCAATAAGAAAAAGTCCAGTCAATGTTGAGAAATAAATATTGGAATTTGTATTTGACTCAACTGGACCTTACCGAAAACTTTAAAAAAGAGTGACTTTTTTGTAATGATACTATTTAAGATTTTGGTATTATTACCGATCCGGTTAAAGGGAAGGAACGAGAAGTATTATTTCATATCAGCCGAAAGGCAATTTTGATTATGTCTACGTATCTATATCTATGTATCAATAGCAGGAATATTATTACTTTTATGTAATCTAAGAAGGATAATGTTCATGTGCATAGATGCAACATAACGTTAGGTGGAGAGCATTCGTTTGCTGGCTGTAAAAGAAATCCCACAGCCTTCACCGTTAAACATTACGGAAACTTTGACTTCGATACCATTTCACCAAAAACATGAAAGTAAATGTTAACACCTAGATGTAATTTTTTATATACATTGATTATCTATAAGTAATTGCAATATATTTACATTTCTATTAATTACTATGTAAAAAAACTACCAGTTGCGTATGATTTCATCTGCGAACGTTTAGTTTCTAGTTTGATTTCTAGTAAGTTTTGGGAGAATCAGAGATTGCTGGTTTCAAATAAAGAAGGTTGAGAACTGCAAAGCCAAACATTTATTCCCTAAACGAGCATCGCCATTGTAAGGGGCCGCTTATATATAATGTTATATGTCATATAAAATAGGTGTCAATATATGGAATACGCCATACGGCGTTTTCCGCATAGCTGTAAGAAAACTAATATTTTATATTTCAAGAGTAGATATATTATATACAGAAACGGCTCATATCTACTTTAAAATAACATGAACATCGTGTCTGGTTAGACTAAAATATCTATTCTTAAACGTGTAAATCAATCATTGCGAACTGGGCGGATCGCATAGATTGACAACGACTGACATTCGTGGACATACCTGTAGCGTCACAGGTGAACAAGGCCGGCGACGGCACGTGGTCGCGCGTGTAGTTCCACAAGCAGTCGCGCAGGATCTGGACGAGCTGCAATAAACACATCTGTAGTACGCATTGCAGTTCAGCAGGCCTACTATGAACTATTATTGCGATTCAATTTACGACCTAAAATAAACTGCTTTGCTATTTCATACCACGACGTCATTAAAGCGATCCAGTTTAAGTTGACGCCAAATCAAGTCGCCAATTGGATCGCAAACTGTTTTAGTTCGTTAATTTTTCGTACCATTTCGATCGTTGATATTTTAACCTATATTGGATGACTTAAATGTCAAAGTAAGCGATTCAAAAAAAGTTGCTACTTTCTTGGCGTGAAGTGAATCGTTTCGATTTATCTTTAAAAAAATATTTAGTGTTTCTTATGTGTTAATGTGAAAAATTGATTTCTAGAGCTATTTTTTATTGTAGATGTCTGACGAATTAGTCCTTTTTGTTTTCTTGGAAAATGATAATGAAATAAACACAACACGGAAACAATCAGACCCCTTTTATTTGGAAGATGAAGTATATACAAAAAGGATATTGGTTGTTGAAACGATTGGTATTAGAACTGTGTGATGAGCTGAGGCCATTGTTGAAAAATCCAACAAAATCAATTGATTTATCAGTAGAGACAAAGGTAGAAGTCAAATTGGGCGCGTTCTAAACTCGTCATAGTCAATTTATTTTTGCGACAACACTAAGCAAACCTTTGACTATTTGTAATTTAAAGAATTTTTTGTAATTTGAAGAATTTAATGAGTACTAAAACGGGCTTATGGTATATAATTTGACACTAAAAAGCGCAATTTTAAAATATATTTGTTGTTATTTTTACACAAAAAAAAACAATCATATCAACTAGATTTCGAAACGCAACGCATTTGGTTCGAGTAAAAAAGACAGACTTATGCAACGAGTGTACAGCGTCATCTCTTTCTCACACGCGGACCACAGACAAACTTCGAGTGTTCATTCCTCCGTGAGCGATTCAAACGCCAGTTAGCTCAAGGCACTTCATGGTACGAATCTTAGCGATTCAGTTTAGGTACCTAAACTGGATTGCATCGGAATTGAATGGCTAACTAAAAGTTGATGGTAGGCCTTCTGTTGTTATATTTATAATATTTAATACAAATACTCACTCATTAGTAAACAAGTATTTTATTTTTTAACCCCCGACTCAACACAAATTGTGTGCATGTAAGTATGTATGATTGCACCTGTGTGTCGCCTGTGGCGTAGATCCTGAAGGAACGTACAGATTTTCGATGGATGCTTAGACATTTTTGAAGAAAATCGGTTCAGTTATGCGAACTTTTTACTGTAACTGTTATTATATATCATTGAGCTTACAAATAACTTGTCATTTTACTTATAAGAGTGTGTTTACAGGTCACTTGACAAAATGTACACAGATCTTAATGAGTAGCAACTACTAATAAGCTTTTACAAATGGTCAATTAATAGTTGGTATCCAATTTAACACGCCCACACTTTACTATAAATAAAATTGTTGTCCTTGACAATCAATGACATATGTCAACTGTTTGAGAGATTTGTCTTTGGATTGATATTATAATTCACTTATCTGTGGCCGCTCTGCCACAAAGAACGTTCCATGTGCTAGAACTATTAATTGAGAAATATCACCTATTATCAAATTAATCAATAGTTATAAATTAATTTATATTTATGCCAGTACGTGGGGATTCCGTGGAGATATACTGCTTGATAAGGTAGCAGTGATTAATTTTCAAAATTTGTTCGATAGCGTCAAAGTTTATTGAACTATTAAAAACAAACAAACAGACAAAATTCATAATAATAGTGTAGATTTTTACCCCACACCAACTGTATGGCCCCAAAGTAGGGAGAGCTTGTGTTCATCACACAAATGAACATCACCCACTGTGTAACTCGGCCGTAGATATATGTACAATATTTGCTGTACCTTGGGCTAACAAAACCAACTTTTAGTTATACCAAGAGCAAATACAATCCGAAAATACTTTGCATTTGCTACTAATAAATAAAGTAATATAGGTGCCGATTCTGTTTCCACAAAATAAACTTAACTAGACTAAACTTGGACTAAATTAAGTTTATTCTTGTTTGCTATTCAGAAAACGGAGGACTAGACCAAAATTTAGTTTGACAGAACTATAATTATTTTAGTTACTCAATTTAGCTCAGGCTGCACATTTGGTATTCTGTTGCGCCTATTTTACGTCAAATTCTGACTAAAATTAGAATTGTCAGACCAATTTTAATCTACATGTCGAGAGGTGTGGAATAAACTAAACTATGTAAAAAAGTGTCGCGACGAACGTGTAATATGTTGTAAAGATGGAAGAGTTTATAGTTTCGGCATTTATTAGCTTTAAATAGATAAGAGCAATATGTATATCATTCCCATAGATATAATGTATAAATTGACTTTTATTTTTTATACTCTGCGGATTGCACTGTAAAGATTTTATATTTTCTATGAGAACATCTCTTTTTTTTCTTCAGATTTATTTAGGGTTATTAATTTTGTAATAGAATTTAAAATTATATTTAAAATATCTTCACTGTTTAATAAAGTTTTTAATGTCTCTGTTGGATTCCTTTTTTTTATCCAGGAAAAGATTCTTTGTCAAGTATGTTAGCAAACGAACTTTTTTGATACTTAATCAGCTTTTCTTTTATTTTTTGCTTTTTAAAAGGGCATTGTCCAGAAATACTTATATGGTTTCCTTTGCAGTGGACACATACTGCATTTTCTGATGCTATTTTTCATTCTTTGAAGTGATGATTTTCAGCACAAATGGAACATAAAACTGAGTTTTTACAGTTAAGCTAAGTGGCCATATCTTAGTTTTAACATTCACGGCGCCAGCCGTGAAGATCAATGTATTCCAGCAGCACGTTCGAAACAAAAGTGATAATTATTGTGCGTGTTGGCTGCTCCACGCTTCTTCCATTATCTCCTACTCTCTTTGTGATGCGCTTCACGCAAATAATTTTTCTGAAAGTGGAAATCATAGCAAAGATTTTGGAATTGAAATATTTCGTATCAACATGATTAATGACGCCAGTTCCTGTTGCTGGTATTGTTGCTTTCATCAGATATTCACTTTAAAATGTTGTATTATTTAAAAAAGCATTAGCTAGTAGGCTTTTCAAAATGTACACCTATTTTATATTTATTTATAGATTGTAAGAATTTAATTCCTTTATTAAATCTCTTTAAAACTGTAGACGTGGAAATTAAATCCCGCGTGCCTATTGGTCTCGTTTCATCGCCTGTTTCTAAAATTACTACAAAATATTTAAGAGGAGAATCCTCAGGATATCTTCTGCTATAATCAGATACATAGTAAGTAGGGTTTGTACTTCCTGAAATTGTCAGTATCTTCTTCCGTGCTGGTGTTTTCCTCGGCACTAGCTTCACACTCCTCATCATCTTTCAACTTCTTCTTTTTTCGTTTTTCTCATTATGTACAGTTATTACAACACGAAAAAGTAGTAGTTAAAAATATAATAATTTGGAAAATTAAATTTAAATTGCCGCCTCTCTCTTTCGAGGTTCCCGCGCTTTTTTCCAACGTCAACCGTAATTTTATTTTTAAATTTGGCAAAATTTATGGACTTTAGTGATCATTCGTTCATTTTTGTCTAATGAACACACTTCTTTACGTGATTTTTGGAAAATGGTGGCAACACCTGAGCATTTAATTTAGAAACGTCAAAATCAATTTAGTCCTGCCATTTCATAAACTAAATTTAGTTCGAAGTCAAAAACAGAATAGCAATTTGACCAAATTAAACTTAATTGTAAAAGTTTTAGTTATAGTTTAGTTTAATCGGTCTTCGGACAGAATTAGCATCATAATCCCACTAATATTCGGCAACGTTATCTTGCTTGCTGTACTAATAAACTACTAGATTTCGTTGTGCAGTTTCACACGCATGGCTCTCGTAAGAATTTCAGGATAAAATATAACCTGAAGAACGTAACTATCCAATGGCGAAATAATTTTTTAAATCGGTTAAGTCATTTCATTCTTTATCCATTACGTACATACACAGAAACAAACAATACTAATAGATGACAATGTTGTCAAAACTTGCCAGAATCCACCGACAGTTCACACTCACCTCCGTAGACGTCAAATGCGGCGCCAACTCGAGCATGTGTCCCAAGGGATGCGGCAACAGCTGACCCAGCGTCATGGTCGCCAGCAGCTCGTTCAGAGCGGAGCGTTCGCGGGCCATCTCCGCCGACTTACTGTCGCGGTCTGAATGAGAACATTATTATCGATCAATAATATTTTTGTTCATTTCATTTAGAAGTATATTTCTTTGTTATATTGGGTAAATAAGGCCTAATGGATGCGGCAACAGTTCACTGACAGTCGAGTGTTTGCGTGTCCTTCCCGCTGATTTACGTCGCAGTCTTATAATATAAAAAGGGATATTATAAGTCAAGCCACAAATTTCTTTATTGGCCACGTGATCAAACTTCTAATTTTATAACTAAGCCACGGAAAAATGAGATAGCCTCTAATACACTAATTCGTCTTTTTTGCAACGCCTACTAAATATTCTATAGAAAGCGTAGTAGTTAAATTTGGGTTAGGTTAATGTTAGGCTGCATTATCGCCATAATCGAAATCGGATAATAATTCAAACTTTTATAGCAAAAACATCATGCAACAATATATTTTTAGTGGCGACGACAGTATCGTTCGGACGCTCGTAAATTGTGGCTGACTTAGTAATTTAGAAGGCAATGTAGAATTTTAGAAGCGAATAATACTATTAAAAAGATGTCTGTTTAATTAGCACCCGTATAAAAATAACATTAACTCATAAGAATTTCTTTTGTTTTGATCTCGTCTGGAGCAATCTACAATCCTCCCTATTGTAGCCGCCGTAATAGCCACGTCTATGTGGTAGTGTTCCGGTTCGCAGCGTCTGACCAGCCGGTGCAATTACTGGAACAAAGGCAATCCAACTTAAGCCTGCAGTCGGCGACGCAGCAATGCCATCTAGGAAAGATGATGTCTCAGGGCTCGGATGTCACTTACCATCAGGTTGTCTCGTGCTAGTGACAAAGTTAAAAAAATATCTGTAAAATTTTACACGATACAAGAAAATAAGTCCTCTTTTGGAGATTTCTGTATAAAACATACATCTGTATAGAGTATATTACTGAAATTTGTTCAGTACTTATAGTGATTATCGATTGAAAATAAACAAACGAATAAATAATACTCCTTTATAATATGGTATCGAATGTACGAACAGAAAACTATATAATTACTTATTATTTTTATTATTTTACTAACTTATATGTATAAACTGTATTCTTTGCCTTTACATGTATTTTATATACGACTCCATTTATTTATGACAGGTGCCTTCACTATTTTCTACAAGCGTTAATTTTAACACACTTAATTGCGTTTAACTCGTTATTGGAAAGTTTTCAGCGCTATGGCATATTTTTTAAATAAAATAGCCTGTGGCTTGACGTACTTTTCAGATGATAAAAGAATTACCATAATCGGTTTAACGAGGTATTCATAAACATTTAATTGTAAAATATACTCACTAGGCATCGCCCTCAACCGATGCATAAGATGTGCACAGCTGCATCGAAGCAGAGCGGAGGCGAGTGAAACTGCGGGACGCGCTAAAGCGGCGCGGTACAAGGCACCCCGACATGCACCCGCGCCTTCAAGGGCGGAACGCATATAGATCTCTCGTTCTATGCTTACTTGCTGAGAAAGATAACAATTTATTTGAAATCGAAGTAAGAAAACGTATAACGCTGATATTTATGCAGCGCGCTTAGACTTATCTTAGATTCAGCTCACTAGCTAAATAGTAAAAAATAAGTGTCATCATTCAAACAAAGTTCAAACCCTGTACTTAACTAACATCATCAACAAAAACAAAATCAAGAGCTTTTCCAAATGTAGTATCCACGCACTGACAAGCTAAGTCGAATTTAAGTGATACGTGAAAATATACATAAATAGTAAATCTCGTAAGTTAAGTCTGAGCACGCTTGATAGATGACAACGTGAGACAAATGTATGTATTATCGGGGAAGTCGGCGGAAACTCGGGTTAAGGCGAGAGACGCTTGCGCGTTGTTCGGTCTTTTGTAGGCGATCTTTAGTTCGATCCTTAGTATGCCCCCGCATAATATAAAACACTGCAGGGGATTCAAATTCAAATATGTATTTCTACACATTGACAATTACTTGTTCTTATTGACGTCAAATAAAACATGACTCTACCACCAGTTCGGAAAAACCTTCGGTAAGAAGGACTGGCAAGAATCTTCACGGGTATATTTTTTCAAAATAATTTTACAGTGTCACTTTATGTCTATACAAAATCATTCTTATCTGCATCTGTTAGCTCGACAAGTCTCCCTCCCCCCAAGTATCCAAACGACGAACGACGAAGTATCAAACGGCACCCGTTCACGAGTAAACGCGGGATCCCGGTGAGATTGCAATGGGTTCCAGCACATATTGGTTTAAAGGAGAATGAAGAGGCCGATAATTTAGCAAAGAGAGCACGTTCAGAGGGTGTGTAATATAATATTACCATGGTTTTCGGAAGTTTTGCCAAAATTTAAGGAACTATATTATAATCACTGGAAGGAATACTTTGACACACGATCTCTTGAAAAAGGTGTATGGTACAAAAACCATCCAATGTAAACCTATTTTAATTCCCTGGCTTAGCAAATTTAGAATTATTAGAAAGTATTTAAAGATAGCGGTAAGACTTCGTTCTTCAACTGTGATCGATGCGGTGTAGTTGACGATGTGCAACACTTGCTGGTTGAGTGTATACAGAACCAGACAGAGCGACAGTCTCTGCTGAGTGCGATGAACGTGTCTTTGATGAGTGTCGGATTGTTTAACAGTATTTTATCTGAGCCCACTTCGGACGCTGCGAGGCTCATATACGACATGGTCATCGCATATCATTGTTAAAATATGATGTAATCATTATTTATTTTTGTTTTTGTATAATTTAAGGAGCGAGAAAAGGGTGAGCGG
This sequence comes from Marasmarcha lunaedactyla, assembly GCA_923062675.1. Lineage (NCBI taxonomy): Eukaryota > Metazoa > Arthropoda > Insecta > Lepidoptera > Pterophoridae > Marasmarcha > Marasmarcha lunaedactyla. The sequence continues at coordinate 6,444,083 of OV281341.1, forward strand.
GCCGCGGCCCACGGCCAGACAATCGTTGTCGGAAAGTCATATATGTTCGAATCGCTTAAAGTTGATATTGCGATGTAGAACACGCGTTGTGATTGGTAGGTTTGAGTAGCGCGTCACCGCTACAGGATTGACATATTCAACTGGATAAAAATCCCAAAAACAATAAAGGTTTTAAAAAAACGCGGGATCCAGCCTCCGCCCTCCTCAACCACATTAGAGAGAAGTGATTCGAACTCGAATCTGCACTAAGTTCCCCTACTGTACCTTCTAATGTCAAACGAGATATCATTTATTTGAGGTGCACACAACAGCACCGTGATCATTTATTTCGGTATATTGCGACAGTATTTATTTACGTGACAAAATTACTAAAGTGTTGAGTACGTACTTCTTTCGAAGCACATTTTTTTTTGTGTTTCGTAGCAAAGTATTGAAATAAGACCGTATTCCGTAATTCGCTAGGTCGAGTATACATTAAAGTATTATAAAGCTTTATTTGACATTATAATCAGCTGTATTCTCTTCAATGATAAATGACAGTGAATAACAAAGCAACAAATAAGGGATCCTACATCAAGTTATTTGGGTACGAAAGTAAAAAAACAATACGGATATATTGGACGTTACAAAAACATCAAGCAAGGATCACAAATTTGATAAAGTTGACTCATTTATATAATAATTCATAATTTCATCTTACAATAGTATGCCTTCTGAATAAATCTAGTATATTTATTGATTCGTTGAAAAGAAATATTAAAATAAATTACTTTGCACTAGCCGGACTTATCTAAAAATAATCAATAAAAATCGAGGGTACCTAAAAAAGCCCGGCAAAATAACATCATTTGAAGGGCTGATTTTTCAATGCTGAGAAAACTTCTATCAGTAGAATAATTTTGAGGAATTGACATAATTTCTAAAGAAATCCTTGTTGACTCAAAGTCCTAAATCAAATTAAAACAAAAATAAAAATAAAATTGCAATCGCATGATAGCACATTTGCCCATTCGCATGCCATAAAACAGTAGTTAAGATGGCGGCTACGCTTGACATGCACATGTCACTTCGGCTTAATTAAACTAAGAACACCAATACATTTTTTCTATCTATATACGTATGCAGGTTTATTTTAGTTAAAAAAGAGAGTAACAGATTTTTAAGTCAATAAAGTCACGTAAAGTCTATCCATATCAATGTTTTTGCACGCAACCAAACTTAGAAGGAACATAAATGTTAAATAAATAAATCTTATATAAATCTTATTATAAATAAATCGATAAACAAGAACAAAATTAACTACTAAATCATTAAAAACCCGGATACCTTAGTGAAGTCCTCATCCGGCCACGGCAGGCCGTTGTACATCACATCCGGAGACACCAACTCCACTAGAAGAAGGGACACGGACGTGCACCCTTCCACCACGCCGCTGTTGCCATCCTGTTGGAGTCTTTTACATTTATTTATAATCAAATATGTACGATATGACGGTATACCTATATATTTTAATTTATATTATTCTATGAAATAAAATATTTACTTTCATTGTTTCACTTTGGTGGTTATTTTAAATCTAATTAAAATAATTTACGGGCTTTACCACGGTTTATATTTTTTACCTTTTTTAATATTTATTCTTACATTTATAAAGGTTACCACACCAATCGATCGTCCGTCGATCGACGGCGACTGGTCTTTCTGCCATCGACGGACGATAGATTGGTGTGGTAACACCCTTATATTACACCGTAATTTTGGGCCATAATCGTAGGAGCCAAAAACTTCCTAAAAAACCCCAAAATATTCGATTACATTACTGGTTTTATTTCATATTTTATTTACTTGAAAAACAGAAACTCTGATTGAACGTCGAGCACAGGACCTACTTAGAATTTCGGCTTTTTATTAAAGCTAGACCGAGAAGATGAAAAAGCTGTCGATCATGACCAATGACATATTACATATAGACTAGTCATACCCAAACATTACCGCAAAAAAAAACGGCGTCTACGTAACTATAGTTTATATTAATTTTAATTACCTACCCGATATATACAGTCATATAATTTGTGGGAGAAGGAATGAATAATACGGTTCACTTGTTGTAAGAAAGAGATATCTATGTACTTCATGACGTTGCTTCGCAATTGGCCGCGAGCTTACGTGACGTAGTACGTAAATTGTCGCAACTCTTTAGCGTTGTCTCTTTTACTCCCACATACAAAATCATATTACATCTCGCTCTTCGAGTTTGTTGAAATGAATAGCCATGTCAATTTTGAAACGTCATTTTAAATAGCAAAATAAAATAATAAATATGGTAGTAATAAAAAAATAGTACTTAGGCATGAAAAGAAACGTTTACTCTATCTTTAACAGTAACAATGTAATTAGTACACTGTCTAAACACACAAGAAGGCATTGTACGGTATTAAAAACAACAGAATAGGGAATAAGTTTTGTTTGACGTTTAGCGGTGACACTGGGTTGCACAAGACTAAGTGAAATAGCGGGCAAATGCCTTGCATTTGCGCTGCCATTATTGAGAGCGGATAACCTGTCTATATGTAGGTAATATGTCATTGATCGTGACAGACTTTTAACAACTTAGAACGTTAAGCCGACTGCTATAACGGTAAAGAAAACACGAGAAATCGCGCGTACTTCAGACGTAATGTTTTTTAAATAATAATATTATTTTTATTTAATAAAACAATGTATATAAAGTAACAATCAACATGATTCGAAAACAGCTACATTAGAGAGGATGTGTCGTGGCTGTTTACGCCCACTTCCAGGAATACAATATGAAGGCGTCACTTTTATAAAAGTACAGAAAAGTATATTAATTACACTTAACTCGCTATTATACGTCGACTAGGGTTACCTGTTACAGAAATAATTACACCTACTTATAAGAAGCGATAATTCAGTTAGCATTCGACGGCCTGTTTGGTGTGGAGGTAAGTACCCTTGCCATCCATGCCAGAGGTCCCGGGTTTATTATATTTGCTTTCTAGTCATGGATGTGTATGTATGTTTATTTTAGTTTAATTCTAATAATAATAAATTAAAAAATATATATCTATGTGTGTGTGGCGTCCCCAGACGTGACCTACAGAGATGAGTTTATCTGTCCAGTAAACATACGTGATAAAAGTAAGATCATGAGATGATTAAATATTTCTGTATTTCACACGTTTATATCTAGTATACAAGCTCATAATTTTAACAAATAAATTGTCACTCAACATGTAACCGTGTCTTAATTTACATGCCTTTTCTTGGTCGTAATATGTGCTTATATATTTCTTAAGTTTATTTATCCGTTATCTAGTATCCATAACACAAGTTCTTAATGATACTTAATTTGGGCTAGATAATGTAGTGTGATTGTTAGAAATATTTATTATTTATTATTACTTCGAAGATATGGACTAACCCGCAGTAGGCAACCGTGGTGAACGATAAATTGCCTAAAACCCACCCCTTAGTTGGGAAAAGCTAATGAGACTGCAGTAGCATAATTAATGCGGTTGCGAAATTTTTATGTATTTAACAAAATGTATCTCACCATACAAGACATGAGCGCGCCCATCAGCAACTCGGTATTAGTGGTCAGTATGGGTGGGACGAAGTTGGAGTCGGGGTTCTGTTTGCGCACGCCCTTGCCGATGATGCCAGCGTGGAACACGGACGTGTGGCTCTGTGTTAGCTGAGTTATTGGGCCCTGGGAGGAAGATACATAAATAAAGTTGATATTTGTGTGATTATTTTTATCTCTTTGAAGTATTTGAAGGGTTGTTTCGTGATTGAATTTCAGTGATTGAATGATTGAAATGTGTACAAACGTAGAGGTTTTTAAAAATACCAGAAGATTGGTATAGCTTTTTTATCATATGTCCGAGAGATTTTAAATTGTCGACAGAACTGAACTTTATAATGATTTATCTTTTTACACTGGAGTTTGCAACGAGGATTATTTGATGACCTCACTTCAAACTCCCTTATGCCTGTATTTATCAAATCATGCGTCATCTCAAGGCAGATATTATTGACTATAAATGAATAATATTATAATTGTCTTGCTCTCCATTCGCAAGATGGCGCGCACTTAATAAATACATGTCAATATGGACCTCAAAAAGTCAATGATTACAACTTAGAGCCACAAAAAAAGATCAGAACATTTAATTCGACAACACGCCACGGAACCCTAAAACTCACATGTTTATGATTCATATGCATCAACAACTCATCACTGGACCACTGCTTGTCCGCTACGACGTTGTTCACGACACTTCTGCTGTTGAAGGCCGCCTCTTCCCTGAACATGGCCGTCTCCAGCAGGTCCCTCAGCGCCACGGCCGCGGAGAGCTTACTATGGAGGCACAGTTTGCGCAGTAAGCGGTAGGAAGTCTGCACGCCCTGCAGTTTTTCCATTAGGTCTGTCGGGGAAAATGATACTTATTTACAGTAAGTTGTCAAAATCTTTATTAGTTATGCTACTTATGTAGATACATTTGAAAATAGAGTTTAAATGTGGTACCAAATAAAAAATGGGATGTAAACAAAAATGTTTACGTATTGGAAGGATTATTTTGACATATAAAGATTTTGGAAAAATATGTGTATGTATAAAATATTTTTAATAATCTCACAAATATAATTCACATGCCATCTAAGAAAGTACCTTTTTCATATAGACATCGGAAGAAGTACTTGACAGTAGCTTGCACAACTTTCAATATAACTTCCACACTGGGCGAAGGAGCTTTTGTTCCGGACATGTCTACTCGGTCTAGCACCTGGAGCGAAACAATCATTTATTGAGGAATAAAGAAACAAACCATTCAAAAATTCAAACAATTACAAATGTTTCACAATTATTGAAAGGTTTCCGAACATACTGTATCGTTCAAATTCTTATTCATTAGACATTAGAAAGAAATGGACTAAACTTCTAGTTTGTAATGTAGTTTTTAACTGTATATCATATTATCCAATAGAATAAATTTTATGTTTTCATTTCTTAATAACCAGCTGCATTATTTTTACGTCATAGTATTTTACGATGTCCCTCGTCCTTCCCAAAGTTTTTCATGCGATATTTGTATAAAATAATGACAGCAATGACATACCCCTCCCGCCCCTCTGGTATGTGACATCGGACGGCCCTTGATCCACAGATAATAAAAAACCTTACCTCAGCCAAAGCATGACAGGTCGGCATTTCATTCAGCGACAGCATCGTACATTCCTTTCGTTCCCTCAGCAACGAGCATCGCTCTTGTAGGGCCGTGCCAATTTTATACAAGATGGCTTCTACAGCGCGGCCGATCGGGCGCGTTCGTAGGTGGGACACGCGGTTTGAATTCTCCCATCTAGGTTTGGACAAGGAAAGGTGTTATTATTTTGATATAATAGGTCTTTACATATGAAACTGCCGTTTTGCCGTACTGGCCAATTCAAATGAAAATATTTTTTTTTTGACTGATAATTCTAATTTCAAATTAATTTTATTTGACACACATGGAATTCTTTTTCTTAACTCGTCATTTGTTTAATAGTTAGTGTTTTGTTTTCAACGCATTCGAACATTTTTCGTCATCATGGATAAGTTAAAAATTCGAGTAATTATGGAGTATGAGTACCGTCGTGGCAGCAAAGCGGCACAAGCGGCACTCAACATCAACGACGTTTACGGAGCGAACACTACAAACGAACGCACCACCCGTTATTGGTTTGCCCGCTTCCGTTCTGGAAATTTTGACCTGAAAAATGAACCCCGTGGTCGTCCGAAAACTTTGGTCGACAATGACGAATTAAAGGCAATTGTGGAAGCTGATGAAACTCAATCCACGGCTGAATTAGCAGCAGCTTTCGACGTTAGCATCAAAACAATATTGGTCCATTTGCGTCAAATTGGCAAGGTAAAAAAGCTTGACAAATGGGTACCCCACGAACTCAATGACCGCCAGCGTGAAGTACGCGTGGAGACGTGCCTTGCACTGCTCAGCAGGCATACAAATGAAGGAATTCTGAACCGCATTGTTACTTGTGACGAGAAATGGATCCTGTTTGACAATCGTAAACGCTCAGCAAGTTGGTTGGACCCTGGTTCAGCACCCAAACAATGCCCTGAACGAAAACTTACCCCTAGAAAAGTGATGGTCACTGTTTGGTGGTCTAACGCGGGTGTAATTCATCACAGCTTCTTGCCAAACGGGACAAGCATTACTGCAGATGTGTACTGTGAAGAACTGAACACAATGATGGAGAAGCTCGCACGTCTCCAACCAGCTTTGGTCAATCGTTCGGCTCCACTGCCAGCAGACGGTCTCCAAGCTACAAGAGTTGGGGTTGGAAGTTCTCCGTCATCCGCCGTACTCACCAGACCTTGCGCCTACAGACTTCTACTTTTTCCAGAATTTGGATAACTTCTTAGCTGGAAAAAAATTCAATACCCGAGAGGCAGTACAAAATGCCTTTGAAGAATTTGTTGCCTCCCGTCCAGCTGATTTCTTCAAGAAAGGCATCAATAAGCTACCAATGCGTTGGCAAAGATGCATTGATTGCATTTTGATTAATAGAAATAAAAAATATATAAAAAAATTACGCTTCATTTATTTTGTGAAAAACGGCAATTTCATATAAAGACCTAATATCTACATTAGATAGTCTTGCATATTGTAATAAACGTGAATAATATGTGCCAGTTGTAACCAAAAAAGTGGTGAAACTGGTAAAATTATTAATCTTTTGATGTACCTAGGATTAATGCTACTTATGCCACTAACAAAAAAATTACTTTCATATAAGAATAATTCTTAACTTATTAAAGATGTAAGTCATAGAAATGCATAGCTCGCTAGAAATTTCATTCTCTTTCAAGGAAATAACATTACTAAATAATTTTAAGTCATCAATTAAAAGAACCTACCTTAACAATTGAATAATATTTAAACAATAATGATGCAGATAAGTTTTCTGGTCGTCGGGTACTTCTTCTTCAACGAAACACAACTTTATTCTAGAATCTTCTATCATGGCTTCTCTTAGAGCATAATCGACGCCAGTTTTAATATAATTCTGATATTTTTCCGTATCGGTACTGATATCCGGGGTATCTTTAGGGTTGTGCATAGTGATTGTACCGGAAATTATTCGTACGAGTAACGCTAGTGTTGTATCGTTTCGGGAATAAACTAGAAGGTAGCATACTAAGTTTTCAAATATTGCGGGTATGTTGTGACCTGTAAAAGATAAAATTAATTATTAAAAAGTCAAACAAGGCTAAGCTGTGAAAAACAATGAGTGATGATCAACTTAATGACAACCTTGTTTCGAGATGTATTTATCAATTTTTTATGAATACCACCAAAACACCCAACTATTTTTGGTTATTCCAGCATATTAGTAATACTGGTAGAGGCAATTTCTTAGTATGACTTTTATAAAACTAGTTTCACCCATTTTAGCTTCTGACGCCGTTGGACATTTTCAATAAAATATAACCCACAATACTTTTTGATAATACTTCTAACGGCGAAATAATAATAAAAATCGAACCTTTCATTTCCTAACTTACCTATACGACCAAATATTTCCTCTAATTTCTTCGACTCTTACTACTACAGACTAACTCCACTTACACACTAAAATGAGCACCCTAGCAAGAGAGTACTGCTCCAACTGATTCCCCGTCAGCAGCTTCTCCTTCAAAATGTCGATGTCTTCCGCCGCACTGGCCACTAAAGGCAGGTTGTTGTCCGGGAACAGGCTGTCGTATTCCAGCTTTTGTAGGAGATATTCTGGAAGAAGGATAGCGTAAAAAGTTGAAAACATGATTTGAATTTTCAGGATGATTCAACAAAATTTACAATAGAACGAAATAAGGCTTTAAAAATTAAATAATAAACTGTCAAAATTATTACTAGGTTTATGTGTTTAGCCCTTGGTCTTAGGTCCTGCTAGGTTTCAATATCAATAGTGCTTTCTTCTGTTTTACGAAGAGGCAAAATTAAATAATTTTAAGTGTTAGATTAATTTCAGAAATTTCTTTTTTTATTGTAAACGATTTTTATGTGTCAAAAAGAATGATTTCACTTTTATGAATAATAAATGCTGAATTGACAATCGAAAAATTGAAAATTAATTATTATTAAACAACATTTTCATACTTTCGTACTATATGATAGAAAATGAATAGAAATTACTATTTTATGATTTTCCTTACCCAACAACTGTCTACAAAAGCGCCTCGTAGCGGCAAACTTAAGAAGCAACAGTAGACAGTTTGCGTTGTCGCAACGCACTAACAGGTTGACGATCGCAGCCCCGCCCACCGTCTCCCAACTAGGCGCCGAGCGGTTCATCAGGCATACTTTTGTTAGACGTTCCATTACTTCTTCTGTTACTGTTAAAAACAATCTAAAGTTAAATGAAAACCTTATTTGTTACAACATTGTAACATTGAAATTATCAAAAAATAAAAAAAAAACAAAAAAAGGAACGGTATAACGTTTTTTTATAATCATACTTAACTAAATTACATAATTGATTTATCTGTATTTATGTTTTGATTTCATCAGAGTGCTGATTTCAAGGATCACCTTTACTTTACGCCATAAGAGTGTAAACCTTTATAGGAAATTTAAAAAGCGACATCTAGAGATCATTCAAGTAAACCAATTTCATTTCATACAAAAATCAAGCGGCCTCACGACATAGAGTGCAGTTGAATCAACATTCAGTTCATCAATTTAGCAGTACATTGGCTGTTAATTCAAGGTGTCGCAAACACATGAAGTGAATAGACAATATGTTCAAAATGTTATCACAATAACATCACGATAACAAACGTCATAAAATAGACCCATCTTAGCACTACTCAATAAACTTACAAGTTTGTTCAATATCCTGGGTCAGTGCTTTGAGTACAATATCCGACTTGGAAGCCAGGTTCAGTAAATAAGGAATGACATCTCGCTTCTGTTCGCTTTCTTTTAGTGCTTCCTGCAAAGAACAAAGTATATTGAGAATTTAAAACATCAAGAAAGTGTTATGACTGAAACAGTTTTGCAGTAGAAAATAATTGGGTGTACATTTGGCGCTACAGTCAATATAACTACTCATGAAAAGGTTTTATGCTATTTTGTTGTCTTAGGTTGACAAATTGCAGAAGGGATTTTTAACCTGCAGATTAAATAGGGTGTGCTGGCATAGGCTTAGATTAGTATACAAATTCCTGTAGTCTTGTTGTCATATCATATGAGATGGTCAAAATGCCAATCTTACTTGTATCATACATTCCAAATATCTTATGTATTACGTTTATTTTAAAAAGCAAAACTTTGTAATTTTACTAGTGATTCATTTACTTACATATGTAAATTTGAATAATTACAACTATCCTCGCCAATATCTTACCAAAATGTGAATTAATGATCATGAAGTCACAGGCAAATTCTCATTTAGAAAAAAGATCAACTCACATCAAAATGCTGTAACAGTGCCGCCCGTATATGGAACAGTGCCGGTGGGTGGTTTGCTAAGTGGGCCAACACGGCGCGGGCGGCGTCGGGACCCAGGGCTAGTGCTCTGGGGGCCACGAGAGCGGGTTCTGCTCGGCCCACCCAACCTACTGCCCAGGAGCAGGCTCGACAACCTGCACATTGAGGAAGTTATTAAGTAATACAACTTAATTTTTGTGTACCTGTTGTTTTTGTCCTCCATCTCAACTGATGGAAAGTGATGATGAGGTCTTGGATGTTACTCAATTATCCAAGAGGTGCTTGCTTAAAAATCCTATCCTAAAAAAGAAGATGCAATATTTTTCCTTTTGAATTGATTCATTCTTTTTTCTTAGGGCCCTCCATAGATTGATTTGATTGCAACTGATTTTTTATGGCATTCAATATGCTTCACACACAACACTTACACTAAAAAAAAAAGAATATACCCACCACATATACAAACATTCAACTAACCTAACATCATGTCAATACATTTGGCACGCTCTTCAGATTTAAGCAAAGTAAGGTTCTGCGTGGTAATGTCAAGCAGCACCCTCACTGGATCTGTATTTTGTAATGTTGCATCTGAAAACAAATATTTCATTAGTGCACAAATTGCTCACACAAACAAAATGAAACTAGCAAAATATATCCAACACGAAAATACTGAAAAAAAATTTGACAATCTTTTTTATGCATAGTGTTTAGTGATTACCTATTTAAAGCATTTTCTTATATGTAAATACACACAGTTAGTAAATTCCAAAACCTATTTGAGGCTTAAATACAATTTTAAAGTATCTAATAATACACTACTTAATTTTAATATAATATAATTTTTTCAACATTTGCTTGAGACAAGTTTTATTTCAGATAAATTTGATCAGGATTTTAGTTCAATTAATATAAATATTTCACATTTGTAATATAATTACTTACTTGGCAAGTTTGCCTTATCAGTTGCAATGATCATGATGAGGTTGATGCACCAAGGAGCAATCACTGATGCCCAAGATTCACCTAGGTTTGTCAACTCAGGTCCAATTATTGAAATACTTTCAAGCACTCCATTGGAATTTGTGTCTAACTGTAAAACAATAAATAATTACCATTAACCCACTTTAATCTAAAAACTTAACACTTATTTCAATATGACAGCTGTTTCATATTGTAATGTTTTTTAACATAAACTATAAATTTTCATTACAAAATTATGAAAACTATAATAAGACATATTCATAAAATGTTTATAAAGCTTTTATTATTAAGTCCTGTATGAAACATGAATAACTTAAATTTAACCTTGAACATCAAGAAATAAACATGGTTTGGAGTTCTTACATGTTTCATATCAGTCTAAGAATTAAAAGAAAGTAGTTGTAAGAAAGTGCACAAACAGTGAATACACATTATTTATTTACAAAATTTACTGCGAAAACAATATACTTACATCATAGTCAGACTGGTTGATGGAAATGTTAACAGCTTCATGGAAAACCATGGCAAAGTATTCCAACACAGCATCTCTAGCTGCTGGAAAGCTTTTTAATAGAGTCAATCCAGTTTTTGTTAAATCCAGAGCATTTTGAAAATTTCTTCTGGATACTCCATATATAAAGCTATTAAGGTCTGCTGAGAGAGAAGTGGATTTAATTGGTGTCGTCATTTTTACCCAATATTTTCAATTACCTTACATTAATAAATTACACTATCAATAACAGTCATTTATGAACTTTTCAAAACAAACATAACCTAATTCAAAAACGTCGCTGAAACGTCACTCATTTGAATGTATGAATGAACGATGATGCGTTCCGTTTGCCGATTACAGCGCTCACAGCGCTAAAAGTGCTCAAAACCGTTCCGATTCGTTTGAGCGCGCTAAAAGTGTTATTAGGGCTATTGCAATCGGAACGGTAAATATTGCGCTAACATTCTGATTGTTCGTCGCTTAAGTCTAAAGTTACAATTTCATTAAGATCTTTGACCCTGAATGAAGCAGGAGCCATTTTTTCATATTATTACAAAAGAAAATTAATAAGCAAGCTTTTAAAATCTTTAATCGACTAATAAAAACATCAACAAAGTAACGGCATGTGTCAGTTTTGACAGGCCGCTCACAGCGACCATGCTCCGTAGCTTGGGCACTGTGAGCGGGAAAATGGCGGCGTTTAATTCCGATTTCCAACCATTAAGGATTGTTCTTTAATTTTATCGATGTAGGTATATTAGAGATATATACAGAATCGATATTGGAAATACAATTATGTAGATATGTCAGAAATAAAATATTCATTTCTCGAATAAGTGTGATTATTTTATATAATAAAAGAATGGAAGTAAACAAATAAAAGTTTTTACAGGAAATTACATTAGCATTTCATTTTAACTCACATAGAGACTAACGAGGCTTTTGGAGACAATGACACACAAGGTAATGGTAATAGAAATAAATCACTTATACTTATATCGCTTGGTAAACCTATGCCATTTATTCAAATGTCGAAGCCCAACAAAGTAGCAAAGGGATGTGATATGGGGAGTAAATTGAGACTGAATTAATTTCCAAATTTTGAAACCTTTTTACGTTATAGCATACCAACAGCGCGCGCACGAGCTCGACTACGTGTCGCACAAGCGTTGTACACGCTCACTCCGGCTGAGGGGTCGTATCCTATGCCTGGATCGACCGGGAAGCAAAAGCTATTGCTTAAGGTACACAAAATTTTACCAATATAGATAGATAGACACAGTTAAGACTCATATTAAAAAGACTAATAGAAAAATAAGCCCGAAAGATACATATTTGGAATCAAGGAGAGAATCTCGATATTATCAGGATCACGTAGAAAGGAACCGCGAATTAATAAATGGCATGTTGTTTAATTTATATTTACAAAACAATCGAATAAAACTAATAGTACTTATTCAAACACGTCAATGCGTGGTCGCCAAGATGTCCAATTAGCTTAGAATAAAGGCTTAATAAGCAAATCCTTGGTGTTAAAATACCTAACTTATAATTATTAAAAAAATACTACATTGAATGGATAGTTAATTTCAATCCAAGTAATACATACCTATTTGTAGGACATTCAGAAAGTTTTGAGAATAAAATAAAAATGTTCTATAGGTTATATTTTTTATAAGTACTTACCATCTTTTTTTTTATTAAAAAGGATTAGACGTTTATCTTTTATCTCTTCTATATTTTATCTTCTCTCCATCAACGTCTACACAAAGTTTAATGCATCTGAACCCATTTTCAAAGCACAGTTTCCAGTCTGCGAGAGGTAGGTACTTCCTCAACGGCCTTCTCAAGCGCAGAGAGCGCATTTTCTGGCGATGAAAACTATATCCCTTGAGCTGGTTTTTAGTTTTAGGGAGCAAGAAAAAGTCACACGGTGCCAAATCAGGGCTGTAAGGCGGGTGACACAAAAGTTTTACCGGTGTGGTGTTTAAGAAGCCTTGATCGCGTAGAGCGCAGGCGCGTTTCGTGGTGGAGCAAAAGGCCTCGGAGTCCAGTGATCGCTTGTTGCTCGCAGTAGCAACAATTTCTGGCAAACATTTGGTAGTGTACCACTCCGCATTGATGCTACTTTGGTTTCCTAAGGGAATTGATATTAAATACCCCCTTAAGGAGAAAAGCTGGCAATCAAACATTTTACAGCGCTTCTCGATCGTTTCACATTTGTAGGTTCGTTTTGAAACAGCCATATTGTTGATTGGCGCTTTGTTTCTGGAGCATATTGATAAATGCACGATTCGTCCCCTTTTGTGATATCGTAAAAACGGCGGGAAAAATCTGCTTCAATTTTTCAATCATATCATCAATGGCGCCACCATTCCACGCGCCCCTGCTTGTGAGCATCGGTGAGGCTATGTGGTACTGTTATAATACTGCCTTATACACATAAATCTGCTTACCATGCACCCTGTTTCTAACAAACAGGATGCAGATGTGGATATTTTATACTTTTGTTTTTCAACCTATTTTCCTTTATAAACATTTCTTACTGGTAGTCAGTCTTGACCGTGTCGCCGTGTCATGTCAACATCGCCGAATCCTCTGTTCCATATTATTTCCTCTGTTTTATAAGTGTTAAGACTTTTAAAATAAGGCAACATTCAATTTGATTTTTTAATCTATGTTTTCTTTCTTATCTCTGCACTGTATCTATGGTATCTCTGGTTGTTGCGTGTGTGTAGAGTAAAATACGCTGCCTTTAAAAATTGTATTAGTTTTTCAAATATATAATAAACGTTCTTTAGACCAAATACAAGTGTTTCTACAGCAATCCACTTCCACTGTTCGAACACACATATTCTGCGAACAAAGACTTATTCTAATTCGAAGTTTAATTATATTGCAAGTTTAATAAATATAGTGTTAATTAAAAACTGTTTTTTAAAAACGCTCCTATGACTCACGCCATAACAGTGGTGTCAGAAGTGGGATACTTGCATAAATACAATAAACAGGCATCTCATACGGTACTAATAAAAACCAATAAATAAAACGCTAGTGAAACAAGCTTGTGGAGAAGTTAAATTCTCTTATTCTCTATTACGAACAAGCAAACGGTGTTTTTTCGCTGTGTTGAAAATAGAGCTAAAGTTTTGACTCTGTACCTAACGAGCCGCAAAACTTGAATTCTGCACTGCAGTCAATATAGCTTAAGAGTAAGAAATGATATTAAAGATCGACCCTGAATTAAACTACAAAATCTGTAAGAATTAATAGCATTCCACTTTCGAATGAGCACAAACAAGCAGCCCCCATAAAGTTAAATTATTTCCAGCCCCGACCTAAACTTCAAAAATAACCAACGTCATAAATTGATCGTAACGGACCAGTCGTTTGCCGTAACTGTAAGAACATCGGTCATGACATTTCCCAGTGTAGGAAAAGACAAACAAACAAAAACAAATCATGGGAAACAATCCCTATAATCTCGTGCCATCAGAAGAAAATATTCAACTCGAGTAACAACTCGAAAAATATTTCACATAAATATCAAACACATCTTCGCTGCTCCATACCATCCTCAAACTTGTGGCGCTCTAGAAAGGAGCAATTTAAAAGAGTAAATTGAATAAACGAGTACTTACGAACGCGTCTAAAGAGTACTTAGGATCTTACGTCTATGAAAACTCCCACACCTGGTCGCTATAATAAATATAGAAACTGCAATGCTGGCCTTTAACACCAATGTCCATTCAAGCACAGGTTTCTCCCCGTTCGAACATCCATTCGGCTATAAGCCTTGCATTCCAAGTTCCATATCCCATCGAGAAAATAACATTTATACGGACTTGCATCTTACATAAGAGCACTGAATTACTTAATTTTATGTAGAAAAATAAACGTTGTGCATCCGACCATACTGGAGCCATACTAATTATTAGCAGAGCTCCAGTTACATTTTAACAACATTCAGAGTTATCTTTATCTTTACAAAACGTTCATGACTGTATTAATATATCTAAATTAGTATGTTATTTTTGTATCAATAAACTTGCAATTGTTTCAAAGATTCCGCTCTTGGTTTTATTAAAAAAAATTTAAACGGAATACTACCGAATTTTGAGACTCGTTGTATTCCAGACAAAAAAAGGATGAACGACACTGTAAGTATGAAAACAAATGAAAATTCTAACTTATTTATCAGATCATCGGCTACCTTATTATCTCCTGGGCTCACCTTCAACTGTAGGTAGATTCTAATCTAGGATACCAAACATGTGGGTAACAGTTTCCGGAATTATTAAAATTCATAGTTAAGTCAGTGAGTATCTCAATCTTTTTGTCGGTTATATAAAATTTAAAAAAAAATCACTTTGTAGAGGATAAACCCGAATTCAGATATCTCAAATTTTCTGTTTCTAAATTATTAATAAGGTGTGCTTCATATAACTTAATGGTAAACCACATAATACAATATCCAAAACCATGTAATATAATCATTAAATAGGGATTGACAATATGGTACGTCAAAAAAATGTTGATGCATATGTTAAATATATTTAATAATATTTCTAATTTCAGAACAGTATATGTAGTGATGTCACGGGGTAGTTATTTTTTTATATCACATTTTAATGATATTTATATAACCTGGAATGATTACAATTTTCCGGACAATTTATATAACAATTTATGGATTCCTCATGAGAGATATTTATTGAAAACATTGACATGCCAGTTTGACCAAAAAGAAGTTTGAAATGATACTTCTTTAATGCGTCTTATGGAGGTTGACTGTAAGTCAAATTATTTAATTTTGGTTAAAATAAGTTTCTTCGCTTTTACCTTTGAGCTATTACTACATACTTACAAAATATATTATAAATATCGAAATGAGTTTTGAATGAAATCAGATTGTTTTTCTTTACGTACCGAGTTGGCCAAGAAATCGCCAAAAAAATATGCACAGCTTAGTTAATCTATTTTTAGTTAACTTTCGTATTACTCATTTTAAAAGACAAACAGGTACCTTCTAATTTTAAATCAAATTCAAAAAAGGAAGAAGCTATCTGTTAGCTAAGAAACAAGCTACCAATGGAAAAGTGGCATTTCCATAATCAAAGACAAAAAATATATAAAATAACACAGACATTATTTTTTCTCGTCCACCCCCGAGTTTTCTCGCAATTCTTGGTTGTCCTGGTACCCTGCCTCAAGGTCGGTCATTTAGTAAATATTTCAGATATGCAAAGAATTTGCAAGCAAACTGGGGGAACGTATTCTGAACCAGATTTTCATTAAAACAATTTGCAAGATTTGATAATTTTTGCTTGCCACTTTTTTTTAGCACAAAACCTTGTTCCTTTAAAAAATTTGGCCAATACCTCCTACCATGGTCGATCATGTTAGTCTAGATGATTGTCTATCAGCAAGCCAAAATTCATTAAGCGGTTTACATGTGATACACAAACATTGAAACTTACAAAAAAGCACCTTTCTATAGTTTTTAGTAGCAATCAGTGCCCGTCGCACTGCAAGGTGGAGGGGGAGGGGCAGTCAGCGCGGATCGCGTGCGCACACATTATTGATTTTGCCACCCCATTGTACTAGTAGACTAGATGATTGTATACTTATAGACTTTTATTTAACATGTATGTATCTATACGCTATCTATGCGGCAAATGTTATTTTGCGTCGCCCTATAAATCGATAGACTTATAGGCAGTTTTACCTCTTAACCAAGCTACTTGTTGATACTTGTTAAGGCTGTAACCATATTTCGCAGGTCGATAGAGTCAACGTACCTCAATCACTATTTACATACATTGAGATTTAGTTAAAGCGATATTAAGTATGACAGGTTCTTGGTATGTAGTGCCTCACACGCTAAAAGGTTCGAATCCTTGTAGAGACAGTATTTTATGTGATAAAATAACGCCGATATTTGTTTTTTGATGCACGGGTCTTTTATACTTGTATAATAGGCATGATTATTCGTAGGACAAACTTTGCGTACTTGCGTACATTTTGTAATATCTTCGTCGCCACCAACAAGTCGTTGAACTGAAATAAGTCAAGGAACACCTGTAAATCTAAACTAATAATATGCGAATGACTTCTGACTTATCTGTAATAACTAACACCTTTGCACATTAATGAATTACGTTAAGATTCATATACTTTTTCAAATCTGATTTAACATTAGCATTATTAGATTAGAAAGGCAACACTTCACTCTTCACTTCACTTAACAGGTTCATTCAAAATTTACACCTTTGCAGATTAATTACCCCCATTGATATATGACTTTTATATGACTTTTTTGCGTTATCTTTTGTATCAAGTTTGTCTACATTTGTCAAATACCTACCTATTTTACTTAGTTCATTTGATTTAAGATATTTTTCCATGTGTAAAAACGTACCTATTGACTAATTAATTTAAGTTTGCTTGTACGAAAGAGAAAGTATATTTTCGTTTTAAATAATTGATATGTATTAATATTAATTCTGTCACAAAACTAAGGGAGCCATGGTGTATTAGGTATTCAAGCCTATTGCACAAAGGAATAAACTTTTTACATACAATTTTCATTGATTAAAAACCTGAAAACTTTTCTAAAAAAAAATTATCATGGAGAAAGAACTTATTAATTTTCATTCCTTGGAGAAAATAATATATTAGTGTTAATGCCTAGATATAACGTAACTTTACTCATCATAATAAATGTGAAAAAATTACCCACACACTACCTAGAGTAATTCGAGTCCTATATATGTAGGTACTAAAACACTACTAAAATATATTTTGTCAATATTTATTCCTTGACGAAGTTTTTCGATGGATGGACGTAAGTGTAATGTCCTTTTGCTTGCGGGAAATCCATTTCGTCCTAGTTACAAATTGCCGGGTACAGTGCGCGTGCGTGATCAACTTGATTCAGGAATTTTCTTACTTTCGGCAATCTGTTGACGTTTTTTCTTACTAAAAGTTTTGACTATAATGTGGAGTAGGACTTAAGGAGCATAGAACAGTAAATGATAGGAAAAATCTGATATAGGGTTGATTATTACGTATACATGGGTAATCTTCTAGCATTACTTGTCATGTTCAAAAATTTCTCGGTTTAACTTTTAAATAGGAGAGTTTGTTCTTGATACCTCCAAAGAAATGTGGCTCTCCCTCCTACGTCATCTAACCAATATTGATTACTAGAATAGAAGACTGACACGAGAGGGTAACTCAATCACTTATCAAAATTTTGTACATACTTAGGTACTTATATTACAGTTAATTTAGTTTTAAAATTCTTGCCCAATTCTGTGTCGATACTAAACTAAACTTATTCGTTCTATTTCTATTATTTGCTTTTTCATACAACTTAGCTTTTTTTACTAGGAATATATTTTACCATACATTTAAATTTAACGCGATATATTTAAGATCCCCATGAATATAAGTAGGTATGTTGTGTTTTACCTATTGAAGTTATTTTTGTCAATGGATCTAAAAATATAAGCTGCGTTACAGCGTAATTATATCTTAACAGTACATAAACGTCATCTTATATGTTATTCCGAGATAAATATAAGTAGCATAAGATTGTTAAGCTGACTGTACCAACTAACGAAAATTAGTTTTTGACAATTAAACGTATTGTTAAAATACATACTCGTTTTTTTAAATCATTTAATGTATAATTTTTGTTACGAAATAAAATTAATCATAATGTAGCGTTTGAATAAGTACCTGCATTTCTGTATTTTTGGAAACAAGTATAAGATACAATAAGTGAATTGATACAATAAATTTAATAAAAGTTCTCACGGTTTAAAGATTTGAAAATTGTTATTATATTAATTCGTCGTTTGAATTGTTTGTGGGCAGGATGACTTGCCGAGCTAACAGATAAAAATAAAAAATATTTTGTATAGAGATAAGAGCTCTTGTAAATTTATTTTGAAAAAGGGATACCCGTGAAGTTTCTTGAAGGTTTTTCCGAACTGGTGGTAGAGTCATGCTTTGTATAACTTCAACAAGAACAAGTAATGGTCAAAGTTGAGAAATAAATATTTTAATTTTATTTTGTTGGGTATAATTATTTTTCTTTTAATTAATTAAAGTAATAAACATTGTAATTTCAGAAGTATAATATTTGATCGCGTAACTCGACGAGCTCTTATTTAACCTTCAATCGTAAGTGCACCCACGTAGATGCAATTTGCGCATGATCAGGGGTCCGAACGGTGCGGCGTGGTCGACGGCGCACGCGCGCCACCGCCCGGCACTCCCTATCGATCGTGCGACCGACGCGCACCCCGCTTTCCAACTGCGATCAATAACGGATTCTATCGATCTTCGCAGCCGCAGCCGCCGCATATCCAGCTCGAGGGTCGCACGCGGTGGTTGCGTGCTATGATTGTAAAATTTTGAAACAGAAGATTTAATTTTATATTTCTGAATATTTTATTTCCGGGAAGGATAATATATAGGTAAGTTTATAATTTTTCAATGTTATATTAATTTGTGCATACTATCAAATGTAAAAATAATATACTTAAATCACTCAAAAGGTTTTGTTCCGTGAAGTGTTTCATAAAACTTAATTAAGTTTAGTAAAAATCTTTTTTGATTAAATAACATATTTATAAAAAACACTAGATGGCAGTTCAGTACTAAATGCTACGTCGTCACGCGCCAGAGCCACAGACTCTGCCCAGCGTCTTTTCAATTTTCATAGGAAATTCAATCTTCGAGCATCAGCTAAGAGTGATGTTTTGTAAAAATTTGCGGAACCATATCACTTGTTGTTAGAGATCCTAAGCAAAATATTTTTTAAGATAACATAAATTAATAAATTTTAACCCGGTGTTTTCAAAACTTTGCTTATTTGTAGATGGAGAATTCTTTATTGCTCTTAACTAATTAAGAAAATATCGTAATGTAAAATGTTCAAAAGGAGATATTTATTAAATCAAATCCGTAAAATTAAACTATAGACATAGTTAGTTAAAAATATATATTTAGCCTCTACGTATATGTATACGTACGTAGAAGTAGAGGCAGCTTTTTTTAGTATTTTACCTGCGGAACCTAAACAAATCGTAGTAGAACTGCTTTTTTCTTATTTCGACCAACACTCCAACATGTTAAAACTAATTAATACCTTTTCTGGATTTCAGGCTTTACAAAGGGTTAAAGTGTGTAGCGACGAAATTTTAAGTTATTCAATGAAAAAGTTTTATTTATGATTATATTATTATGTTGGTGCCAGTATTGTAAAGCCATTGTAAAAATTTCTACATTACTATTGTTTAATTTGTAGGTTTCGCAGGCCTTAGTAGCAACCTTAATTTTTTCAAGCTTTATGCGATATTTTAACGTAAGAAACCAAGCAGTGCCAATTACAACTCCTTATAACTCCTATTTAATGGAATACTTAATCTTTAAAAATATTGCTTTCAAAGTGTTGGTGTAATACGAGTTTTTAATTGAACAAATTAATTAAGTTAGTAAGTTGCGTGGATCAAATTAAATACGACGAATGAAAAGAAACAATTACATTTTGTTCTTTGAGTCCTGGCATTTGGGTGCTGTGGAGATCGAAGGGAACAAAATTTTCAAAAAGATTCATAGATATCAAAAAAACTTTGCAATTTTTTCACTCTCTGCCCAATTCTTTTTGAATACAAGAAAGAGCTTCTTGTCAGCTAACAAATATATAATATTAATAATCGATTGTAACAAAGATCATAGAATACAACTTCCCTCTGCTTTCCTTGTTTACTGTATGTATGTACTTACGTATTTTTAGAACATTTCTTTCAAAAAGGTTGCAATCACTTCGTTCTTCGTTTCTTTCATGAATATTTTTTCGGTCATCCATTCATTCAATACTAGCTAGCTACCAACCAACCGTCAAGTGATTTGATTGGAGTTGAGATTTGCTTTGTTGTTTGAAAAGTGTGAAAAGAGGAAAAGTAGTGGAAAATAGGAATAATAAATTGGTACAGAAATAAAAAAATATTATTTGCGTAGTTATCTTATAATGACTGTGCTAATACAATTATGTTAATGATTTTTCGTACAGATGGTGTGTAAGTGAGATGATAAGTCAATAAAATGACTTCGACGGATACCTACCAGCTAAAATGGCATTCGCACAGCTCTCACCTGAACGGATCGGTAGCGGCATTGCTCCGATCCGAAAGGTTTACGGATGTGGTCCTCTGTACCTTAGACGGATCACAAATTCCCGCCCACAAATTCATCTTGAGCTCGTGCAGTGTCTATTTAGCAAGTCTCTTCGAAAGTCAACGTGCTGTCGTGAGGATGGGGGGAATGCTATACGTGGTATTACCTTCCGAAATATCGACAAAAGCATTAAAAATTCTAGTTGAATATATGTATAAAGGTACTTATATTTTTTATTAACATTTATTTTTCTGTAAACAGACATTACCTAGAGTACCTATCTTGCAATTTTACTGTTAATATTTCAGGTGAAACAACAGTATCGAATGATGTATTAGATACAGTGTTAAAAGCTGGGGAAGTGCTCAAAATTCGAGGTCTGTGGAGGCAAGCTGATGAAATTGGTGGCGATATCTCCACAGCAGAAAAAACTTCAACACCAACAAGTAACACTAATGCCAATGTTACCAAGCAAATAGTTACAAACAAGAAATCTGATGAAACACCTAAGATTGCTGTGAAAAAAGATGACAAGTTATTGAAAACTTTTGCCCCCATGCAGCAGCAGGGGGTAACTAGGTAATAATATTTTCATTATACAAACTTGACAATTATTGTGTCTGTGTAAAGTTATTGAATATTAATTTTGTTATTACAGACCTATGTTTATTGGGCCACCAAAACTAGTATTTATCAAGACATCAGAAGGAGGTACTCAAGCTACAATTCGTCCTGGAGTTTCTAAAGGCCAAACTATCTTAGTCGCCCCGGCTCCTTCTTCTGAGTCATCTATTTCTACCATGGCTACTTCAACTATGTCAGCAATGTCAATGGCAACTGTTGGTGATGATGAGGAAGCCCCACCACCGAGAGTGCTGAGACGTACTGTGGAACGGAAATATGGCAAGAAACAGAAAACTGATGCTAACTTGGACAATGATGATAAAGAGGATGATTCAAATTCGGTTACATCTAGTGAGTACCTATTTTTATTTATTTATTTACAGCTAAAAGCAATCATATCTTGCTACTATGTATTTATTTAAAATTCAATTCAAAAAACAAATATATTTTCCTTTACAGAAAAATCAAGTAAAGCTGATATACATACGACTGAGGTTCAGATCAAGGATGAGCCGGAATGGGATGCCAGCAGCATTGAGGAGGAGGAGAGGTCCATCGCTGAGATGTTCCAAGCTGAGATGAGTGTGAAGTCTGAACCACTTGATGAAATGGATATTGAAGAAGAAGGACTGGTAAGTCTTATTATTTAATGTACTTTATATTCATAAAATCTAATTGCCATAGTGGAGTTGAAAATGTGTTTGTGACGATATATAAATCAATTCATCATATACATGTTACTTCAAGTAAATACTTTGAAAATAGTACATAGCTTACAGTATTTGAGGCAATATTAAAATTTTTATATTGATTTCATTAATTGGGGAAGCCTGCTTCAATTAACTTGTATGTGAGTGAGATTTAGTTTTAATAAGTGATAATCACACAATATTTTATCACTTAATATTTTTAAATACCATTATAGGTATAAATGTAACTATAATACTGTCCCTAGCAAAAGCTTGTGTAACATTATCACCATATTTTTGGTATTAGCACAAAATTTGTAAAGAAGGTTGTGGAATTCATTGCTAAGGTAAAATAACTCTTAAATCAACAGATGTACAGCCCACTAGCTTGTGAGTTGTGTGCAGAGGTGTTCACTGTGCCAGCGGCTTGGGTGAGGCATGTGCAGAACCATTCACGCTCTGATCAACAGAACCCAAGGAAACGGAAACATAGATCTGCTGTGAGTGTCCATAATAATGTTTGACCCACATAAGCTTTAAGACGGGCGTTATAACTTGTATATATCCTGTGTATATATAGATACAAAACCGAATCTTCAAATTCAATTAGTATTTGTAAGAACAAACAATTCAGCCATAAAAATCTGACAATGGTATTATTAAATTTCAATACTGTACCTACTTATACATTAGGTATTCATAAACTACCCCTAAACTGTGCTGCTCAGAATAACTTAGTGAATTTTTGGATAAAATGGAAGATTAGAAAGAAAGAATATTTTTATTTGCACTAAATAATAAAAAACGGTTATAAGTACATACAACTAGTAATTACAAAAGTATAAATTTTATTTAAAAACACAAACATGAATTTAAAAAAACATGAAATTAAAAAAGAGCAAAGTAAAATCTGTACTAATTTGGCCCTAACAGCAAATCTTTTAATATTGGTACATAAGAAGAAACCATAAATATATATTGTAGCTAGAAATTATAGCTTGAAGGTAGAGACTAGATTATATGTTTAGTATCTTTTTAAAGAAAATTTTATTGCGATGTTATGTTTTAATGATTCAAGGAAATCTTTTTAATCCTGGGTAAATAATTTGAATCCTTTGTATTCATTGAAGTGATTTTGTGATGCGTTAAATGCCTACTTGCTTATTTGCTTTCTATTTACGTTATTTTACAACACATCCATACATTTCAGAGCGACGATACTGAAGAAACGATGGCTCTATTACGATGCGACCTCTGCCAGAAACATTTCCCTAATCCAGCAGAATGGGTGCGACACATACAGAGCACACACACGGAAACAGGTAAGAGTTCTGATATCTTTTTAACGATAGTAGACTTTGCCCACGGCTCCCTCGACAATATACTGTAATAGGTGAGAATACCTTACGTCAATGTGGTAGACTCAATGACGATTGGTTGTGTAGTTAAGGCAGGAAAGTATTAGTTAGATTAGCAGAGGATTTATAAGTTCAAACGTAAAATCATTCATAACCATATACACAGAGTAACACATAAAATTTTGTTAATGCGAGCATAGGAATGCTAAATATGTTTGCCTCGTGACAAACATACTTTTTCGCCTCACAACCTCGGAAAGATTCTGTGCAAAACTTTTGTATTCAATATAACTTTTCTATTCAATATTTCTATACCGCGAGTCCACTGAAAATGCATTAATACTTATTTCATGTCAGTGCGCCAACCTCATTTTAGAATAATTTCAATGGCCAACACGACGACTGCATGAAAAAGAAACGACTTTTTAAAACATAAAATATCAGCGACGAAGATATCAATTTAACTTTCAATATGACCGAATTGTAGTCATTTTACTTTTAATTTTTTAAATAAGTAACATCCATTTAATATATTATTTAAGCTGTTGTTCTTAAATAATATATTATATGAGTGTTCAGCCAGCATATTCCTCATTAGCGATGGGAAAACGGCTTACAATTTTTAAACGTTTAAACATTGTACTTTTTTAAAAAAGCGTGCTTAAAAAATAAAACTATTGTAACAATTAAACGTTATCGGCTTAAAATAAAAAGCATGCTTGAACGCTTATGTTAAAAAGCATGCTTGAACGCTTATGTTAAAAAGCATGCTTGAACGCTTATGTTAAAAAGCATGCTTTTTTAAGTGCTTTTCGTTTAAACGATCACCTCTATTCCTCATAGTGTTTCGCTCGGCAGCAAAGTTATTCTGCATCTCGCACCTAACGCTCAGGTTTAAACACTAGTTCTCGCGTCAAAAAAGAACTTTGCAGCCTTGCATAACCAACAGCCATTACGAAACTGTCGCCCGCGTCTTTCGATAACCGGTCGAGTACTTTGAACGCTAAGCTACATAAATATCTGACTTTGTTTTCATCTTTTAACATCTAAAGGAGACATTGTTACCAGTTTTACCGTCGTACTCAAAACGACGAACGGTTGCATAATGCGTTCTCAATTATAGATTTTGCTTAGCAAATATAGACTGAGGAGAATTATAG
This sequence comes from Marasmarcha lunaedactyla, assembly GCA_923062675.1. Classification (NCBI taxonomy): domain Eukaryota; kingdom Metazoa; phylum Arthropoda; class Insecta; order Lepidoptera; family Pterophoridae; genus Marasmarcha; species Marasmarcha lunaedactyla. The sequence continues at coordinate 6,469,097 of OV281341.1, forward strand.
ATAAAGTAATGGCTGGATTTTTTGAATTTGAGTATAAATTGTGCTCAATTGACGTGTCGGATTATATTTCTATAACTGGGGAGCCTAAACTAAAGGTCGACACTGAAATATCTGTAGCGTAGTAGTTAGATTGTAAATCGACCTGTAAATGAATAACGCGGATTTGTATAATCCTGCCTGGAACACGAGACATGGTAAAAACTTTAACAGGTTAAAAAACAGCAATAGGTTTTAAAAAAGGGCTAACCATTGAAAAGATCTGGGTAATTGACAGATGTAGAAAATATGATTCTCCAAAGATGTGATAACACGGAAACGAACTGCTTTCGTCTCCAAGTTATGTACCTATTATTTATTAAAATAAACTTTACTTCATTAAATTTTAAGGCATGATATGAAGGCACTGATTGATGAATATTCATCCTAACATGATGTAGGTGTGTGTAAGTACATCTCAAGGCGCCTGCGGGGGAAGAGGGGGCTTTAGTATTGATTTGATATCACGCACAGCCAAAGTACGACAAGTATTTGACTACCACATACGCCGGAGGTCCCAGGTTCGAGCCTGGCCGGGGCATTCATTTGTGTGATGAACATACATGTTCGTTCTGGGGTCATGTTTGTTGATATTTATATATGTATGTTTATTTTGGGTTCCCTCCAGTTCGCTTTTCGGCCATCCATAACACAAGCTCTGCTTACTTTGGGGCCATACAGGTGGTGTGTTTGTCCGGGGATTTATTTATTTATTATTAAGTATTATAAAGTTGAAAGTTGGTTTGTTTGCTTATTTACGATAAATGAACGCTTTAACTGCTGCTGAACCAATTTTTACAATTCTCTAAATTAGGAAGATTCGTTGTCTTAATTAGTAAATAGAGTTGCATAGGCTGTTTTTAATTCAAGGTTGTGAAACGTGGTAATTTACGTGGGTATCACAATCTAAGTAGGTGAATACAAGCAAAATGTATATTAAAATCATTTCATATTTGACTAAAGAGGCAAACGCGGCACATTAATAAGTATTGTATTGATTACGTTTGGCATATTCCTAGAAAGGTAAGCGACTGAATAACCCACGGTTTCATAGTCAATGGTTTCCATACAGTGCGGAAAATAATTTGACTCTCACCCGACCTCTATATTACGTCATTAAGTAGGTTAATTTTCAAATATTTTTTTTGGCTAAATTGACATTTTTGTATTAAATATTGGTGAAAAAATATGAAAAATTGTAGAGTAGTTAATTCCAGGAGTTATAATAAACTTTATAATGCGGTTTTTAAAAGATAGGAATCGTAATAATAATAACCGTCATAAAACTTCATCATGCGAATATCTTTAAAATTGGTTTAAAATAAGTACTTCACGTAAATCAGAAATATTCAAATTGTATTCTTAAAATACCTCACGCTTTCAGAACAAGACATAAAAACGACACCTCAAAAATAAAACTCTTGCATCATTTTATTAAACCCAGATACCTACTTTAAAAGTCGATTTGGATAACTTAGAATTGTATTTATTTAATTAATTGAAAGTACCTTCGTGATTCATTTTGTAATATATTGAAATGCAGATGTGGATCTTACTGTAACTTTGTCAATATTCATGGACTGTCCTGTTTCATCTGCTCTAAGAAATTTCATTCTTTTATAGAACCGGCCTCCAAGCTTTTTAATGTAAACTTGAGTGTCAATCTTACAGGGCGTATATAAATTCAGATGAATATAAAAACAGTATTTAAAATAATCTAAAGCATTTTTTATGTATAATAGTATATTTAATACAAATTAAATACTTAATAAATATGACAAATGTATTCGTGATAATTAAGAACCTTTTTACAAAAGGTTTTTTTTGAACTGGTGGTAGTCATGCTTTATATGACGTCAATAAGAACGAGTAATTGTCAATGTAGAGAAATACATACTTGAATTTGAGAAACTTTATTATTACCTATATTTATTTTTCAATGTCATGTTTCTATAACATAGCTGAACATTGATTGTTATGTATGTGGCTGATTCTCGACAATTAACACAGTTGTATCCCAATTAATACCACCATCCGCGAAATCAATTATATTTTTAAACCACACTTTTGCTACACTCATGATAATCACGTCAGTTATGTTTGAAATTAAATTTAATTCAATTCAAAGAAATGCACAGTGGTTCGGTAAAATTGCACATTGGTTGAGAAAAAAGTTGCACAGTGGTTCGAAACTAAGCTAATTGTTCCTTTTTGGTATTTTTTAAATGGTGGTTAAAAATAGTGTTGGTTGTCTAGAATTGGCCATGTCGAACAACAGTGCCCCCCCATCACGACACAATCGTTTCACAGAGGGGGTGCAGAACAAGACTTGTACGCACTGCAAGAAGATATTTCCATCCCACGCATCGATGCTGATACATATACGGACTCATACAGGTTAGTGGATTTGGTAATATTTTATTTGTGTGTGACGGCCTGTTTGGTGTGGAGGTAAGTACCCTTGCCTTTCATGCCAGAGGTCCCGGGTTCGAATCCTGGTAGAGGCAGATATTTTATCATATTTGCTTTCTAGTCATGGATGTGTATGTATGTTTATTTCTAATATTTATATATGAAAAAAAAATGTCTATGTGGGTTTCTATATTTCTTAAGTTTATTTATCCGTTATCTAGTATCCATAACACAAGTTCTTAATGATACTTAACTTGGGCTAGATAATGTGGTGTGATTGTTAGGAATATATATAATATATATTTTATTGATGCTTTTTTTAGTGTTGATAGATTTCTTTATACTACTCGACCGAACGATCGGAATGCGACATTCCCCTTTAATTCTTCAGTACTTAAACACAAACAGAAAATGAAAAACCTGCCACTCAATAATTTGATTATATTTAGTCCGGTCAATAAATACTGATATAAAAGACCGAAATGTTGCTGCCGTCCGTATCCGAAATAAATTATGTAACATTTGCCACTCCTCTAGTTAGTTTGGTCTTTAAGTTGCTAATATGTCTGTGGTGAGAAGCATTGGAGTGCATGATCTGGAGGTGGTTACAGGCGATTTATTGTCCACCAAGCTTGTCTACAGGGGCTTCAGGGTACACTTTACACGTACCTTCGAAATATCTTCATAGGTATTTCGGTTCCTACAAGACGTTTTCCTTCACGACCTGGGCAGTCGAAGTAATGTAGGTACATAAGACTTAAAAAATTATCAATGCATTTGGTATCGAACTGGGAACCTCAGGTTAAGCTAGCCCCTTTATAACTGCGCCACCATAGCTCTCATACTTCACATTTTGAACAAATAAGAACTTGCACTTTTAGCACATTTGACGTCAAACTAGAACGGTATGTTGGTTTTCAATATTAAAATGTTATCTTTCTACATTTTCTGCATTATTTCAGGTTTCTTTACACTGTATACTTTAACAAAAGGTTTGCTTACTTGGCGCTAAACAGTTTGTGTTTGTCTGGGCAATGATTGATTTCTACTATTGAGGATTTACGAAATTCTTGTTGATTTTTATTTTAGATTTTTTCTTAAATTATAGTTTAATAATAACAAAGCAATTATTGTTTATTTTTGTTAGACGCAATGACGAAAATTATATTTTTGTTGATTCGATAATGTTATTATTTGAAACAACCTACTTTTTACTCGCAGAACTTATAAACAATATGTATTTATTTATTTACTTACAAATAACTCCTTTCCGACCAATCCAGGCGAGCGCCCATTTGTTTGCGGTCTCTGCAACAAGGAATTCAACGTGAAATCAAACCTACTGCGCCATCTTCGAACGGTCCATGACCAGATCATAAGCGCCGCCAGGCTGGAGGACAGTGAGGAGGAAGAGGAGCATCCGGGACCCTCGGATGTGAAGAAGGAGTCCTGAGGACGCGGAGGAAGGGCAGGTTAGTTTTTAAAGCCCACAAAATTTAAGGTAGGTTTTTCCCAATAGAATTGAAGCAATTAGAAAGTTTTTTTCCGGGTAAGGTGATCTCATTTGCCCTAGCAAATGTCTTAATTCGTAATAACAATGGCGTTTTTTTACTGTCGTTATTTGGATGCAAGGCATTAAAAGAAGAAATTGTTTTAGAAATTAAAATCTCTACAAGAATATGTTTGTTTTTCCAAATTTTTTACATCGTGTATTCCACAAGCATACCTATTTTAAATATTGTTCAACAAATTTAAAGATAAAACTAAACTCCATTCCGACAGTTGAAATAAAAAAAGAGACAAAATACGAAATAAGTACGAGCTCTTGCCGCCACCAGCTTTGTCAACTTATGCACCTAACTAAAAAATCACGTCCAAACGTGTTAACTGAGAAGCCCCGCCCACCCACTTATACGAAAAATAGAACGAATCCTAATCTACTTAATCACTTGTGTACTAAATTTTAAGTTACCACTTGTCACTTAACTGACTGTTTACACGCAACTTTTAACTTAAAATTTAGTTAGCTACTTAACCACTTAACGCGTGTAAACCGGCTATTAGTGACTTGCGACTAAATTTTAAGTTACCGCTCGTCCATTAACTGATTGTTTACACTTTATTTTTACTTAAAATTTAGTAACCAACTTAACGCGTGTAAACCAGCCATTTTACTTACTTAAAACTACTGTTGACTGATAGGAGTTAACATGTAAATGTCTTACTAAATACCATCCATACATTAAAATAGTGTTTCAGTATTTGTTTACTTCAATGAACCTGGCGAAAATTCTATTCTTATAGGTAGTTGGTAGTAAACCTGTATCAGTTTTAATGCAGATATGTGATAAACAGGTTATTCCGGATTTTGTCTTGCTATATTTATTGTCAATAACATAGGCTCAGTTCTCTTCGGTTTTTTTAAACTATATTCATAGCACCTGATGGTAAGTAGCAAGCATCCGCAACCAAGGATATCATTATTCGTAGGTGTTTTATACAGGGTGTCCAGAAGCTCAACGTCCAAATGGAAGGTGTTCACGCACCATGGTCCAAATAGTAAATAAACATTTAAAAAATCTATGTCTGGATTGAGATTGTGAAAAATCTATGACTGGATATGATCTGTGTATCTATGGATTAGTTTGGTTGATATAGGATGATTTCTAAAATAAGTGAAAAATCACTCCTTATAGCAGTAATTCGTATGCTGAATCTGTAAATGTTGACCGATTTTGATTTTTTATTCGGTTATTAATTGTTTACTAAATGTTCTTATGTAATAAACCTTTGATACAAGCAAATCTATTATGGTACGATAGAAAAAAAGCAATAAAGAAAAAACAAATTTGTCGCAGTTTTTTATACGATTATATAATAGGTCTTTACCTATGAAACTGCCGTTTTGCCGTACTGGCCATTTCAAATGAAAATATTTTTTTTTTTGACTGATAATTCTAATTTCAAATTAATTTTATTTGACAAATATGGAATTCTTTTTCTAAAATCGTCATTTGTTTAATAGTTAGTGTTTTGTTTTCAACGCATTCGAACATTTTTCGTCATCATGGATAAGTTAAAAATTCGAGTAATTATGGAGTATGAGTACCGTCGTGGCAGCAAAGCGGCACAAGCGGCACGCAACATCAACGACGTTTACGGAGCGAACACTACAAACGAACGCACCACCCGTTATTGGTTTACCCGCTTCCGTTCTGGAAATTTTGACCTGAAAAATGAACCCCGTGGTCGTCCGAAAACTTTGGTCGACAATGACGAATTAAAGGCAATTGTGGAAGCTGATGAAACTCAATCCACGGCTGAATTAGCAGCAGCTTTCGACGTTAGCATCAAAACAATATTGGTCCATTTGCGTCAAATTGGCAAGGTAAAAAAGCTTGACAAATGGGTACCCCACGAACTCAATGACCGCCAGCGCGAAGTACGCGTGGAGACGTGCCTTGCACTGCTCAGCAGGCATACAAATGAAGGAATTCTGAACCGCATTGTTACTTGTGACGAGAAATGGATCCTGTTTGACAATCGTAAGCGCTCAGCAAGTTGGTTGGACCCTGGTTCAGCACCCAAACAATGCCCTAAACGAAAACTTACCCCTAGAAAAGTGATGGTCACTGTTTGATGGTCTAACGCGGGTGTAATTCATCACAGCTTCTTGCCAAACGGGACAAGCATTACTGCAGAAGTGTACTGTGAAGAACTGAACACAATGATGGAGATGATGGATCGCACGTCTCCAACCAGCTTTGGTCAATCGTTCGGCTCCACTGCTCCTGCACGACAACGCGCGACCTCATACTGCTTTTTCCAGAATTTGGATAACTTCTTGGCGGGAAAAAAATTCAATACCCGAGAGGCAGTACAAAATGCCTTTGAAGAATTTGTTGCCTCCCGTCCAGCTGATTTCTTCAAGAAAGGCATCAGCTTACTTTTTTACTTACTATAAGCTACCAATGCGTTGGCAAAGATGCATTGATTGCATGAGTGATTATTTTGATTAAAAGAAATAAAAAAATATATAAAAAAATTACGCTTCATTTATTTCGTGAAAAACGGCAATTTCATAGTTAAAGACATAGTATATTGTAGTGATTGTGATTGTTATATCGACTAATGATGCGTTGACGATCCCAGGCTTCAGTCGGAGTGGCCTTTGTTTTGTTATGTTTGTGTATCCAAGGGTGTTACTACACTGTCTGGTAGAAACTGTCGATCGACGTCGACTATTCCATTCTACCATCGATCGTTGGCGTCTTTTGACGATCGATCGATTGGTCTGGTAGAAACTGTCGATCGACGTCGAGTATTCTATTTTACCATTTGATATAGTTATTGTCTTCGCAGGACGCGGGCGAGGCTCCCGCGGCAAGAAGCCGACGGAGCCGCGCAAGCAGAGCTACTCGCTCTTCCTGAAGCAACGTGCCGTGCTCTTCTCGGCCAAGAAGTGGAAACAGTGAAGTGAAGTGCCGCTACCAGTGTTACAGTGATCAAAGTGTATCAAGTGTCTTGTGAACGGGGTTTTAATTTATGGAGAAGTCAGGATTTAACCAAGGTCAAATGCAATGACTGTCACTGAGTATCAAATATTTGTACTACTCGGACATATCAAACGAAAGGGTCGAAACCCAACTTATAATCGGAAGTTATTGGTATATGCCAGCAAGTTTTAAGACTAACAAGAAATAATGACTTCATTTAGAAACTCTATTCAACCTGTTGAAGGTCTAGTATAGGTCTTCTTTCAATAGAGCCTTATACAAGACTTTAACTATAAAGAAAAACCTGACTTTCCAGTAAACAGGGCCCCATTTCACAGAACATCAACTAAGTGGTTATTTGGGCATTTCAAATGCCAAATAACAATTTGTAAAGAACATCTTATTTTCATTAACTTAAATCTCGCAAAAAATATTAAAATTAAATAGTTTTAATCTGTTTTAAGTGAGGTCTAGATAATGTTTATAATGTGTATGGTAGCGGGATTGCATTCATTCGTTTCCTTTCTATTCTGCCCTTCCTCAATATGTTGATTTTAGTTTTAAGTGAATTTTGGACATTTAAAAAGTGTTTTTTTAAGATTTAAAGTGATTTTATTTGGTGACTTAGTTTATAATCTTGTCAATAGTCATGACATTTTAAGTTTTATTATTTGAGCTAATCGATTTTAAAGCAAAAAAGATGCTACATTATTATAATATAGTCATGTACTTACCCAAGAAATTAAATTTGTAATGAAAATCCTGTGTGTCACTGGAATTGCAGCTCCAAATGAAAATATTTTATACAAAAGTAAGTGAAATGTCTGTGTAAAATTGTGGTGTTCCTCGAATGTCGTTAATTCCAGCATTCTATTGTAAAATAGAAATAAGAAGTGAATTTTATTTTTATAAATAGATTTGAATGTGATATAATACTATGACATTCAATCTAAAGATCTCATTTGCATGATAATTTAATTTAGATGTTTACGTAAATGTTTTATTGACCTCAAGCTTTGAGCAACATTTATTATTTAAGTTATCCTTCTACCCAGAAGACTTTAATCTGATTTCAATGCTTTTTTAAAGCAAAATTTTAAAGTAGGTATTTAAAAAAAATGTAAAATATCTTTGATAAAATTATGTACCTACCATGTCAGTTGAAAAAAAAAGGATTATTAGCACATTCCTTGTACATTGTTCACGTAGGACATAACATGGCTGTATTTTTATTTAAAGTTTTAAAATAAATGTAACAAAATCATACCCAAGTTGTTTGAATTATTTTTTCCATTAACACCTACTGCAGTTCATTTTACGAAGGAGTCCATGGTTATAGGATTTAATCGGAATGTGAATCCTTACTTTTATTTTACTAAGTATTTTTATATTAAATCTGAACAGCGATACCTAAAGGTAAATCCAGTAACCATTATTGATTCATACAAAAAATCAAACGTGCTCACGAGGTGAAGTGAAGGTGAAGCTCACACTTGGCACACAGATTCCTTCAGGTCGTAGAGAACCGACCTTATGCTACTGCTAAACCTGCGTCTTAACACGTCAATCAGGGACACCGTCCGCAGAGTTAACTTCAAGTTCATAGATTAGTGCTGCTCAGGTGGACCGCTTGCGGCTCTAGCGACAGAGAACGTTTCATGCGGGATCGTGGACGTTCGACGTAGCACGCGAACGGAGCTGTTTTTTTACAATCATGAGCGCCGCTGCGTGGTCCATCTTGCCCGCAGTCAAGAACATGATACAGAATGTCTTATTAAAGAAGTTAATCTCACCCTGCTATATGGGATATGTCCAATTAATATATGTAAAGATCTGGATTCGCATGAAGCTGCCTGGTTTGGGATTGGTAAGGAGTTATTCGAAAACTGTGACAATTCGTCAAATATAGTCGTCATTATAACATACTTGAATAATCTCATCTCTTAATTAAATGAACTGTGATACGAATTCTCCGCATAACATATGGACTGATTGATTGATTCGACGGGCTATTTGTCCGCGATGAAGCACGGCACGCATGCTGATTATGGCTGCCTGGCCCACAGAGCAGAGCTATGCCAAAATTAACCAATCGAATTGCATACAATCTCTGCTTTGCTTCAGTGGACAGGGATTTGTAAACTAGTTTTAAAAGGAAAATTATAAGTCAAGCCAAATGTCTTTATTTCTATTTTTATCTATTTCTAATTTGATAACTAAGCCACAGGAAAATGAGGTAGCCTCTAATATACTAATTCTTCATTTTGCAACGCCTACTAAATATTCTATTGAAGTCGTAGTAGTTAAATTTGGGTTAGGTTAATGTTAAGCTGCATTTATCGAATGCGCGAGCCGAGGGAGCAAAGCGATCGTGGTATAGCAAAAACATGGAACAACATATTTTTAGTGGCGAAGATAGTATCGTTCAGATGCTCGCAAATTGTGGCAGACTTAGTAATTAAGAAGGCAATATAGATTTTTAGAGGCGAATAATGTTATTAAAAAGATGTCTTTTTAATTAGCACCCGTTTTAAATTCATGTAACTATTTAAACGCGGAGGCGATGTTGGCTGCATTAATGTCGTTTAATATTACGAGAATTGAGTTGTCAAATGAGAAATGCGTACGACGCGTTAGCCTGGCCCACACCGGTCATTCTCGCTGCGACCGCCGCCCGGTACGGACGTTCTAAGACCACTCCGATTGATCGGTCGCTTCCCGATATTCATTGGCGCTCAGTTTGCTGAAGTCACAGACTAGCGTGTTGGCTGATACGGTTGATACGGTTTTTCTGGGTTTTTTACTCCCTCCGAGCGTTCTCAAAGTGATTTTTTCTTTGCGACTAGGTAAGTTTCTTAGTTTTCAAAGTGCTCTGTTGTGCTTGTGCTGAGTGCTGTGTGTGCCCAGCCTAAAGTATTCTGGTTTTAGTACAGAGGATACCTTACGGTGACAACTAATTTGTTCTGATCCAGTCCTTTTTATTTTATATATTATTTCCTTTCTACACTTTTATTTATTTACTATTCTATTTTTATATATATTTTTATCATATCTGTGTCCTGCGTACCCTTTTTAGGATTCCAGGTAGCGGACTTCGGTGAACTACGGTTAGTTTTTAAGTTATTTTCAGGCCGCGGCAGCTGGCCGCGGTATCTATGGCTACCGCGGAGGCAGATATATCGAAGGCCTTTATGGCCTTCGTTCGCTCGCACTGTCCAGACATTTGGACAAAATTCGAAAGTGGGTTCAAACCCACAACCAAAACGCCGAAAAAAAAGGAGAGACGGGCGCGTCAACCCGCATTCATCAACCCCTCACGCGATCGTTCTAGCTCGCGCTCGTCCGTGGCTTCGTCCACTCGTAGTTCATCGTCGATAGATTGCGATACCCTGGCTCCCGCCCAAGCCATCGAATCCAACGAGGGATTCACCGTCGTCGCAAAACGACAAAAAAGGGCCAAGCCCTCGGTATGATTATCTCGCTCGCACAATGCTAGGAAAAGAAACCTCGCAACAAATAGTTAGAAAATACATAGTTTCAGAACCCGTTATTGGGTACCGATAAATAGTTTCGTTTCGATACCGCAAAATGGCGCCATCGCGAAGAAACAGCTGCCGATTAAACCAAATCAATCAGTAATCTTTCATTTCATCATATCTTTTATATCTCTCATTGATATATTTGATCGAGTTGAGCAGAGCAAACCTACTGAGTAGCGAGAGTGACGCGCGGGCATGAGCAACTGATACATTTGTGATAAAGATATAAAAGAGTGATACATATCACAGTGATCGAAGAATACATATCAATCTTTTCTTTTCAGTGACACATTTTGCCCATGACTGATTTGGATATGAACGGATATAAAGAGTGATTGATTCAAACGAAGTGATGATATCTTTTTTATCTATCACTCCTGAGTTACCATCGCTAGATCAGACCACTCTGCTTGATACTCCGACAGTGTAAAGATCCCATGAGCTAAAAAAGTCAAATATTTAAGAGTCACTTTAGATAGTGGACTCACATTCGCGGATCACATAAAACGCGTCCGGGACCGAGCCGCCTTCGTTATGGGTAGGCTGCACCCACTCATCTGCAAGAAGAGTAAAATGTTGCTTAGAAATAAGCTTACACATTACAGAACTTGCATCCGCCCCATCATGACATATGCCAGTGTGGCTTTCGCTCACGCCAGCAAGTCGAAACTCAATCTTTTGCAAATGCGTTGGGCCCCACTCTATGTCCGCATAAGGATCTCGAGCTACACACCATTGCCGCATTCGTGAAGTTGGCATCTAAACGCCACTCCCCACCATCCCAACCCGCTGGTCAATAAGTCAGCTGACTACACAGCCAACCCAGATGCGGCGGTTCGTTACAGGCGTCCGCAAAAAATCTTAACAGATCCCGATGACGCTATTACAACAAGGAACGCCGGCTTTCCAGTTAGAAATAGGGCAACACGGCATTCGAATCGCCTTCGAACCCACCGGTGTGGGCCAGGCTAACGCGTCGTACGCATTCCTACTGAGTTTCTTGCTCGCTCTTTGGCAGAAGATGACCCTTCCAAACCAGTGTTAGTTTCAATATACAACGTCCTAAGCCGTGGTCCTTGCCCTTAAGCGTATTGTATAGGAAAAAGAATACCTCGAAAACATGAAGATTTTTCAGCGCACAAGTTCCCACAAATATAAGCTTTGCACGTGCACAATATTTCTATCTACGATCAGTCGTTCAGAATTTTCCTACTGGAACAGCATTACTCTAGCAGAAGTTTTTTTATTGTTCTCCAAAACGACACAAATTTTTAATTTGGCGCACATTTACAACAGGTGACGATCTAATTGTGCCTCCCACTCACAACTCTCAAAAAGCAACTTTCCAGCTGGGGTAACACACACCTAAGTTTAAAAGCTTGTTTGTATTGAAAAATATTACAAGTGGCTTGGCATATGTTGTCATATATATATATATATATATATATATATATATAGATATGTTGATATATAGTCATATGTTGTGCACTCCTAAGTTTTAGCTTTCGCCCTAAGGGTCACAATCCATTTAAGCAGTTTGCTGATAAATATTCAGCACCTACCTGCTTTCTGAAAATTTTCACCTCATGGATATGCCCCCTTATGCTGAACCACAATTAATTTGAAGGTAGGGTATACAAAAAAAGTACTAAAATAATACAAAATTACTTTTATTACCAATAATGTTTCAAGAAAGTTAATATCACAATATTGTTGCATAAATACACACAGTGTATAACGAGTGCATAACAGATTATCTTAACATGATACAAAATGTTGGGCCCAGTATATTATTACTATTACAGCTTTATTATAATGTAGAAGTATTAGAGATCGAAATTGTTTAACTATCCTCTTCCTCAATTTTCGGAGCAAGGTAGTAACGGATGTGACCAATGTCCTGGATGCGGTACTCTACCACAAGAGGTACATCTGCAGACATGGATAGTTGGACCTGTAAAAACATCAGTTTTTTTTATTGCTTAACAATCTTTTTCAATAAATTATTATTGCAGTAAATTTCTAAATAGCAGCAGTTAGCTTGTCAAATTCTCTATGCCATTTTTACAATCATTTATCATCACATTTCATGTATGTAGCTATGGCTTTACACAAGATGATTTGTTATTAATTGAGTAGTTTCTAAGGAATTTAATAAAAAAAAACTGCATCATCAGGACCTTGATTCTTAATTGAGATTTTAGTATATGAATAGATTTTTGCAATTCTACTTTGTTTTTGTTTAAAGTCATGATTTATAAATATATTTTTACCTGTGGACTTAAGGAAGTAGCTTTTGTAAAGTAATTCAAATACTGGCAGGCAAAAGTGAGAGTAACAGGCTCATCCATTTCAATGACAACGGCCTCTTCTTCTTTGTCAACTGAGGCTGTCTGTGCCAGCTTTATGTTGGCAGAGCCGATGTCTCCTGATGCCGAGAATTTTACTCCTGTAAGCATAGAAGTAAAAATTCATAGCCAATTCTATAAAATAAAACTATATATTATCATACATGTGTTTAATATTCTTTACCTTCTTTTGTACAAGAGATAACCATGGACTCTCCAAACTGTGAAAGATCACGGCAAATGCGGGCAAATTCCGCACTAGGCAAGCGGATTGTGCAGCTGTATTCAGTTTCAGGAATTCCTGTTATTAATAAAAATATTAATATAATCTAATAAGAAAAAAAACTAAAAGAATGATTTTTTAACCATACCTAAATGCTCAAGATCCAAGTTCATTAACTTCATTTCATAATCTGAAACTTTCTCTTGATTTGGGCTCTCAAATACAAATGTAACTGTGTCTGCATTGTCTTGAGCTTTCATTGTAACTGTGTCTTTGTCACCAGCACATTTTAGGATTTTGGACATACTGTAAATAAAATAATAAAGGTAAAAACATTTATAATGAAAAAGTCTGCAATATCTATGAAGTCCAACAAAAAGCAACAGTACTGAGATACTAACCTGGCTAAGTTCATTCCCATGGAAATATTTCTGTCACATCTGTATTTATCAAATCCATCTGCCCGCAGTGTGAGTGATACTAGAGAAACATGAGAATTGTCCATAGCCTGCAAAGAGTGAAAAGTTCGGAATGGTTTTCGTAAAAAATCATGATGAGTAGTGTATCATTGATGAATCAACGAAAGGGATAGCACAAGGTGTTATAAATTTCACTAACCTGCAATTGGATGCCATTGTCATCACAATCAAACGTGGCTTGTGTTAGAAGATCTTTGATAGCCTCCAACACTTTCTTTAGAATAGAACTACGTAGAAGACGCGCCTCAAACATTTCAATCTGAAATCAAAGGTTTTCTATGTGTATTTTGTTCACTAGGACAAAAGACAAGCTTAAAATGTAAAGTACATTTTTGACCTGAATGCAGAAATCTTCCCAAATAAACACAACTTCACAATTACTTACTTTATTAAGTATAACCGTGTATAAGGAACAGTAATAGTTATTTATCACAATTACACAAATATAGAACTGCAATATTGCAAGCAAATTCAACTTGACAAAGACGCTTCCGTAGCAAGCGGTTATTAGATGACAGGCTAGCAGCCGGCGGGAAATCGGACAGCGCGCGAAACTTTTCTAAAGTCAATGTCTGTCAGAATATCAACGAGATTGGATGCGTTCGATCCAGCGAGGTGATAAATACATGGAGTAGCCGTAATGTCCTATATAAATAAGTAGTTATGTATATCGACGAGGAAGAAGAGGAAGAACTTGGTTGTCTCCCTTTACTTATACAAAAATGCTAATAAAAGAAAGAGATAATACTATTTTTGAATGTTGTTACTAAAATATCAATCATGTAGTGACGTCATAGCAGGTGGCTAGCGTGCCACAAATCGCCATTTATTGTTACAAGTCTGTCAAAAAAAGCTGTCAAAAGTGATGTTCCGGAGCTTTGATTATTTAACCAGACATCGATGATAATTATTAATATGCTTTTATTTTTCATACTTTCGATGTATTTGCTTTGCTTGCCGTTGTGCGAGTATTTTTGAATCAAAAAGGCGTGAAGAAAGAGGGAATTAAGCTTGCTTAGAATTGTTAATTTTGTTATTGAATATTAGTATATTATTGGTAGTTGTTTTGTCTGTTTATGAATCGTAATTATTGAAGTCAAGCCAGACTTTAATTGATTGAACCGAAAACTTTGATGCTTGACCTTGAATAACTTTTTAAGCAAACATGGGATCTTTCGGTGTTTTATTTATAATAGTGTACCCCAGGTCTGTACCAAAATTCAGCATGTTGGGAATTAATGCAAACTGACCGCTATTTTTCTGGCTAATTTGACGGGACTATATCAGGAATAAGAAAATAAACTGTATAGTTCTTTATTTTTTATATTAAAAGAATTATAATGAAAGTAAATAAACCATAAACTATGATTATTTTATTTACGTCAATCTCTCGCAAAAGTTCATTAAATTACAATATTATATTGCAAGTTCTATATTTAGTTTTAAAATATCGATAGTAGATTCGATACTCTCTGTGCAACACTAAAAATGGACGCCATTTTATGTTACATTTCAAGTTTAGGTATGCACGTTTTTTTCGTACTTAGGGCCTGTCCATTAGTTAGAGGTCAATGGTTCGATCACTCAGACTTAAAAATATTCAGCAGTATGTATAAGGTACTTGTGGTATGCAGCCGTGGCAAACGAGAAGCTTTCAGTAAAAAAGAACTAGGACCTTGCGGACACAAACAGTTCCAATCCCCAAAATATATAAATGAAAGCTCAAATAACCCTGAAATATTATTTCATATCCTTTTTTGATATAAGCCTTATCAAATGCCTTTACAAAATACGAGAAAATTAGGTAAATTACCCGTTATTTTTTGAGAATACCAAGAACGTTTCATCTTGTCTAATATTTTAATTTGTTTTTTGATAAACACAAACGCTACTTGACAAATTTTAACATTTTATCACCTATAGCAAGCTACATTATCAATTAGTAACATAGCCTATAATCTTTAAAAATATTGAGTAAATTGGCTAAAAATGTACGATGAGTGCTAAGTACGTCACGAAAACATCTGCCATCTGCGGGGTATTTGTGTGAGTGTAATGTAGAGTGGAGATATTCCTCTTTAATAATTCTACAAAAGTTGAAGTGAACCATAAATACAATAAAATTTGATACCTAATTTCCAATGCACATTTTGAAGAAACAAATTAATTACTTACCTGCAGAAATAACACTTTTATCACTTCTGATATGTAATGTTGCTAAGCTTTGCCTTTTACATTACATAATTTGAACAAATATTTCAAAAGCTACGACGACGCACTGTAGTAGCTGGAACAGACCATTTTAGTAGCGCGCACTCACATCCTCAAGGTCGTACAGTAGCTCCATTCTGAAAAGAAGTGGACATAGGACCTTAAGTCAGAATTTAGATGTAATTTTTTTATTGCTTAGTAGTTGACTAGACAAACCGCTTTTGTGATACACAGAAAATCTCCAGGTTTGATAGTTTTCGAGAAAAAATATTTATTGCAATTTTTTAACCCAGTTATTACTAAACTCATCATTCGCGAAAAAGAACTAGAACTAACTTTATCGTTTTCTTAAGTCTTTAATTATTAAATTTCCGATAGTTTATCACTAATCTCCATCTTTTATTACCTTCACTTCACTATCGTTTTTCTTTGGCACTAATAACAAAGGACTAGACCATTCACTGCTACAAGGTTCTATTATTCCTTAATTTAACAATTTAATTCTTGATTTTACCTTTTTGCGAATGAGGTAATCTTTACAACGGTAACGGCTTTACAAAAACTAGACTAGTGTTAGTATGACGTTATCAAATGGGAATAAATATCTGTAGCTTTTAGTTTATCACTGAAATGAAAAATATTACAATACTTTGCGCACAAGTTCTGAATACGTCTATCTTCCTCATCATTCAAATAATTTAAATCGAAACTTGAAAAAACTTTGTATTCTATAAGCTTTTTTCGGTGTCTCAGTAATATCATAAATTTCATAGTCAAGCAAACGGTGCATATCCAAAGAAATATTTATCAAAATCAAAGTTACGTCTGTAGTGTTTAAAATCTTAATCGGAATACGTCCATTAATAGGCCTCGCAATAGAACTTATCATAAAAATTCCGTCCTGAATCTGAGATGTACACACAACAAAATCTTCAGTTAACTTTGTACTTATATAATGTAGCGCTTCACATCATGTTATGGTCAAAAAAGGAAGGACTGTTGTAAATCTACTACCACTAACTACAACACTAAATTCAGACTTTTTTTATATTTCGTAATATTTTCCTTAATAATCAGTATCAAGTAGTATTTTAAAGTAGTAATTTATCAATACTATTATATTACGCGAGCGAAGCCGAATGCATGCACCCGGGCGGGTAAATGCTAGTTGACTGTAATCAGCTAGCTCACATGTTTGGCTGCCCACTCTTGTTTGTTTCATATTCACTTTGACGCTGCGTTGTTGCTGAGTTAAGCGTTGTTTATTTTGGGATCACAAAGTGATCGTTTTAGTATTTATTTAATTCTCGGGTCTGTAAGCAGCTTGACTTCTTGTTTTAAAACCACTGGTTCTGTAGGATCAACTACTGCCAAAATTGAGGAGGAAGGCGTAAGTCGCGTTAGCCTGGCATACCGTTGAGTTAA
The DNA here is from genome assembly GCA_923062675.1 of Marasmarcha lunaedactyla. Lineage (NCBI taxonomy): Eukaryota > Metazoa > Arthropoda > Insecta > Lepidoptera > Pterophoridae > Marasmarcha > Marasmarcha lunaedactyla. Next base: position 6,486,266 of record OV281341.1, read on the forward strand.
GGTAACTTACCCTATTTCCAATTCACTGTGGTCAACACAGTTCGTCGTAGCTTGAACACGAAGTTTTACCGCTACAGCGCGACACGAATCTTCGCGTTATAGTGGAGCCCCAGCTTATGAAATTAAAAGAAATGAAGTTAAAAGAGACTACAATCACAGAACTAATGTATCAAATTTACTCGGATGTTAATTGGTACTATTTGAACTCTATTACACATATCTAATCTGTGGTTGGATTCCGATATTATACACTCGGCGTCAAAAATATCGCCCCTCGTCGAAAATCTGATTTAAGCTACCTATTCCATTTTTTATGATTTTCCAGGGCAAAGCGTTAAAAAAATGTGTCAAAAATCTCGCTAAAAGGGTCGCGAGTTGTGCATGTTCCTTTAGGTATAAGCGCTAAAGTCATCTATCAGCTTACTTCGGATCACCAACCGGTAGTCATGCAGCAGGTATCCCAAGTGGCCCCGTTCCTGAAACTAGGTCACACATCGATTGGGTCAAACTAACGGAAGGCCTTAAGGCAACCGACAGCCCCGACCTAAACACCATTCCCAATTCGTTGTCATCCATCGAGGAGACCAAAGCAGCGATCGGTGCTTTCACCAACCAACTACGAACTGCTATCAGTGCATCCTCCAGGTAGGTTTTTTTTTACAGAAAAATCTTACTTTCTATGCCCCACTTATTCAAACAAGAAACATTTTTTAAAGCACATATATTACCATGATGAGTACAACTAAAAATATTAGGTGAAGATGAATACCTAATTTTCATACAGTTTTAGTAAACTAGGACAGTTTTTATCTTCTAAATTATATATTTCATTGCAAAGCGGTAAGATGTGTTTTAACCATAATAATTTTTCATTGCCTTTTGTAAATACACGTTTATTTATCAAAAAGTTAACCAAACTTTTTTCATAATTTAAATATGGGACATAGCCTTCATTCCAGTAAATACCACGATTGTTGTCTATCCAGCAAACTTGTAACCGTTCCTTCTTTGTTAAATCATAAAACGGGTAGGGTGGTTTTATAAGTAATACTTCAATACGATCTTTGCACATTATTGCTATTTCTTTTGGAATAAATTCATTCTCTTCACTCTTAAATCCTTGTACATCAACAATTACATTCATGATAATTTTCTCACAATATTGCTTAAAGGTTTGTATTCGAAAAGTCGATCGTTTATGATCAAACAATATGCAGATGTATTTTCTGGGATATCTTCAGAACATTCAATTTCTAAACGCACATCAACTGGTCCTGTTTTAATTGAATCGTTTTGTCTTGAGCAGTCAATTACAAAAATGGGGGCATTTTCTTTAAATTGATTTAAATCAAGCAACGGATCAACGCCACAGTTGTAATACGACTGCCGAAAACTTGCATACATTTCATATAATATACTGAATTTTCCTTCATCAAACATAAGATTACGTGAGTCGTAGGGATAGTATTGTGAATTTAAAAATAATTTGATATTTGTAATATTGCAATGATCAAATATCCAAGAGCTTTTAAGTTTATTATTTTTATTATTAGTTTGCATACCGAATATAACAAACCTTGGTTTCTCAAGCTGGGAAGCAGTTTTGACTGACCACGAATGTTTTGTAGTTTTTGGTAATAACGAATATTCATATAAATCCCAATTTCTAAAGGCTAAATGAATGAACCGATCTTTTTCCAAACTTTTAAGCAATAGCAATTTGTTACGATCACTAACTTTTATATGAGGCATTCGTCATTGTATTTTATGTATGTTAATTTCTATGTTATCATTTTTCTCTAATGTAAAAATTTTTGTAAATTTTTTTCCCAGAATGACTTTAAAAACTTCAAGCATAAGTGACCACAGTTAAACACATTATTTTGTTGTACATTATCATAGTTATACTGAATATTGTTTCCAATTTATTTTATGAATTCTTTTGGCGGCTTCAAGTTTCCGTAGCGTCAAAATATTCAACGAAGTTATTTATTTTACCATAGGCCACCCAATGAGTACCAGGGTTTTTAGAAGAGTCGAGATTAATAACCCCACATTCTATTGGTGGTACAGCATTCGGTAATGCATCCCTCATGAACACACCACAGAAGAATGGAATATTGTTCAAATGCTTCATATTATCAATATTGCTCAGAGCTCTATTAGGTAGCCTAGTTGTTAGTTTTTTTTCTTTGAAATATAAATGCCTAATCCATCTTTGTATGGCTTGAGGTGTAAACCTTTTCCAATTAGTAACGCTTCCATCTGTCTATTATGTCGCTCCGACTCTTGTAAGTGCTTTTTTGCAGTTTTAAAATCATTAACAGCTTTTGCTATTCCAGCTGCACCTCCTGTCAAAGTACCAATAGCAGATAAACAAGCAAATATTGGTATTAAGGGAAGGAACCCACCAGTTTTTGGTACTGGTATAATCCGGGGTAATTCTATAGGCGAATCTGATGAAAAATCTCGAGCTGTTGCGTAAGCTAACTCCATCAACGTTTTTTTGCATCTAGGTTTAAGTTTTTTTATATGTTTTTTGGTGTGCGCAACAATCTTTTAAAGAGTGTTTTTTATACCACTCCCCGTTCTAATGTCACTCGTTTCCTCTGGAGCCGTAGAAATTATTTTCTTTTAAGCTGCACTTGAACGTTGTTTTGTTTTCATTATATATTATTTTTATTTTCCTGGAATATGTTAAATAGTTATTGAATTTTAAAGAGTCTTTATTGTTAAAAGAACGAATCAGAAATGATTATAAAAATATCTGCTCTTACTTAAATAGTGATTATGTACAATTCTCATGCTCGAAATTAAAACACATTCGTTTTATTATACTAGCTGTTTTCGCTAGAATGTAGTCCTAACCATTTAACATACACTTGGTTCCTTTTTCTCTTTAATACTTTTTCAACTAGATATAAGTCAGGATGATAGGTTTTCTGAAATTCTTGGGCATAGAATGCTCCCAGTATTGGTCGACATCTTGCATCTTCTATTTAATATGTCACAGGGTTCGTTTCTTGAATTTTCACAATTTTAAAAATTTCTGTTGACCAGTTTGGAAAATAGCCTTTATCAAAACATCCTTTATGTTTACTTATTCGCACAAAATCACCAATACTGAATTTCTTACACTTATCATCTTTTCTAGACCTAGCTAGGTCAATATATTTCTGCAGTATATATTTTTTATTTCGTTTATTTACTGCAGCTGGTGGTTGTCCCAAAGTTCTATGAATGGTATTATTATATTCCCATACTTTTTTTTCAAGCGTATCGTTAAAGCATTTATAATTCCCATTCAAACTAAACTCTTTATGTAGTTTAGATTTCAAAGGCCTTATTAATCTCTCAACTATAGAGGCTTTCTTTGTTGAATATAGTTGATTTTATAAGTTTTGATCATATTTTTTTTATCATTATAAAATTCGGTCCCCATGTCAGTTTGTAAGTTAATTGGTACTCGTCCTCTTCTCAATAAAGTTTTGAATGCATATGAAACCTGTTGCTTATTTTTCTGTGTTAGGGGCAAAGCCCAAGCATATTTTGAGAAAGTGTGTATAACTATCAGTATGTATTTATATCCATGATTTACTTTAGAAATAGCTTGCATATTCATTAAATCCGCCTGCCAAAAGTCATCAATGTCTTTGAGTATAACACATCTTCTTGGAAAGTTTACTCTAGCGTTTTTGTGGATTTCATTGATGACGTCTATTTTGCTCATAGTTTTTGTGTAGTTTTCCTGCCAAATCTTTTAAAACGATATTTTTCTCAACTGATTTTATTCCATCGCTTAACGATACAATTAATTTGTTTATTTGTTTTAATTTATTTGAAATACTAAGTTCAAAAAGATTGTAACGTTCTGTAATAATATTTTTTTGGTATTCAAAAGAATTCACGTTCTTAGAAACTTCTTCAGTTTTTTTAAAAATTGTTTCGTTATTTTTTTTACTACAATTTTCATCATTTGGAACATTCATCTTCCAGCAGCTTAAAATAACTAAGTTTATTATATAGCTTCTAAGCTTTTTATTCATTTATAATACGTGCTTCTTTTAACTCTTCTATAATGGATATGATTTCATTGTCATGGTTAGTGTTACCAGCGCTTTTGGACGCAATCAATAACTTTAATCTGTCAATAAGTTCATTGGGATCATCCCAATAAATATAATCTGTATTACTCTTATATTTTTTTAATATAGGCAAATAGCCACCGCTTATTGTTTCCTCAGAATGTTCTAAAGCTTGAATGTTGATTGGATGTGAAAATAACGGTTTTATAATTTGTCTATATTTTAAACTTTTATCACCTTTTAATTGTCCGTCTGGATTAAAGTCTCTTTTGTGAGCGTGTGTGTTACCAAGTATTTTTTTATAAACAATTTTATCCTTTTCAGTTACCATACTAAGGTCGGGCTTATTTCGAAGCAATAGATCCTTTAGGCCAGAAGTTAATTCATATTGTCTGTTCTTAATACTCATATTTGTTTAAAGTGAACCATTTTTTGCTAAAGAAAGTGATACTTCAGAATTTCCCATCATCCAATATTGTTTTGATGCTAACGTCAAAAGCTGCTGCTAATTCAGCCGTGGATTGAGTTTCATCAGCTTCCACAATTGCCTTTAATTCGTCATTGTCGACCAAAGTTTTCGGACGACCACGGGGTTCATTTTTCAGGTCAAAATTTCCAGAACGGAAGCGGGTAAACCAATAACGGGTGGTGCGTTCGTTTGTAGTGTTCGCTCCGTAAACGTCGTTGATGTTGCGTGCCGCTTGTGCCGCTTTGCTGCCACGACGGTACTCATACTCCATAATTACTCGAATTTGTAACTTATCCATGATGACGAAAAATGTTCGAATGCGTTGAAAACAAAACACTAACTATTAAACAAATGACGATTTCAGAAAAAGAATTCCATGTTTGTCAAATAAAATTAATTTGAAATTAGAATTATCAGTCAAAAAAAGAAAATATTTTCATTTGAAATGGCCAGTACGGCAAAACGGCAGTTTCATAGGTAAAGACCTATTATCTTCTATTTTTAAGATGGTATAGAAATATTTTTTTGCGGGCAGTTTCAATTCATTATACTTTTCGCTAGCATCCATATAATTATATGGGTATATACCTTTGTTTATGAGCAAATTCACATTTTCGGTAAACTGAGCTGACATGTATGTGGAATCATTTCGAGCCAAACTTTTACTTAAATTGTCTAAACTTGAGCTGAGAAATTGAAAGGAATCTATAAATTTAATTTATATTGGATGATTATTAAGTCTAGACTCTATATATTTAGTAATTGTTAAGTACCTTTCCTTAGTTTTAGGTATGATTTTAATACCGCCTTTATATTTCGCTAATTCTTTTATAAATAAATGACAATCATAATTAGATAAATTATGAAACGAACAAACTTTGTACATCAAATTACAATGAACATGAGCAGGTCCTCTATACTTTCCTGTCACATGATCGTGGTCATCAAATAATAAATTATTACAAAGGCAAGTTGTAGCATTTTTATATCTGATTTTCTCACATTTTGTTAAAGGTTCCATAACTTTTTTAGTACTTAATATTAAATTTATTTTCCTCACATCTTCGATTAATTTTAATATGAATACTTCAACACAATCTGGACCTCTATACGAAACATATTTATTTTTACTCAAATCATGGGAACAACAAATATAATACCCAAAACATGAGGGTTGATGTTTTTGAAAAATTTGTGTATTTCAGAACAACTTATCAATAAACTTTCAAAGTCCGCATATACAACGTGTAAATGAATTAACCCAAAACCAGAAAGTAGTTTGCTCAGAATCGTATTGGGAATCGATCGCACCATGTTTTAATATAGGTTATATTTTTCCATATTTATTGGCCCATGTCTAAACTATTTACACTACAAAATTTCTTGCTAGCGCCCGGCCGCCCATAACTAGTTAGCATCGAACGAACGACACCGACCGACAAAACAATCTGGCACGCACGGAGTGATTACCGACCGCCACGCTAAAAATAAACCTTATTATTATAACGTTAAAGAACAAGCCGCCCGCGTCCGTGCACCCCACGCCGATCGCCTGTGTTCGCACCTCCGAGAGCGAGGCGCCGCCGGCGCCGGTCAGTCTCCGCGCGAACTTCGTCTTGGAAGGTATCGTCCTTTCGGTTCCGATCGACGCGCGACTGCAGGCGCCACCGCTTTCACAATGCCTTTTCGGTACACAAGTGTGCAATACACTGAAATGGTGAGAACGCTCGCGCGATGTAACGACAACGTGAGTTTGGCAGTGTGACAATTTCGTGAGTTCGGTGTTTCCGTCTCCAACGAGACAATGTTAGCAGCCACTCAAAGGCTTAGAGACAGTGGAACTTTTTTTCCTCTTACCGGAATGGACAGAGGCGACGACCCCTTTGACGTACGGATTCAAGAGAGGATATTGGAGTACTTCCATGAGAACCCAGAATCCAGTACACGTGAAGCAGCGAGAATTATCGGCTGTAGTCACGCCTACGTTTGAAGAGTTTTACAAGACGACGAACAGCACCCTTACCACTTTCGTCGCTGTCAAGAATTGAACTCTCAGGATCTGGCTCCGCGTGTTGCATTCTGCGAGTGGTATTTAGCGAATGAACATAAGAACATTCTTTTTACTGATGAGTGCACGTTTACGCGCGCCGGTATGTTCAATCAACATAACAGGCACATATGGAGTCATGTTAACACCTACGCATCAGTAGAGAATTCCTACCAGCAGGTTCTCTCAATGTATGGGCAGGTGTTCTGGGACCATACATAGTCGGCCCCGTATTCTTAGAACGTTTAAATGGAGAAACGTACTTAAGTTTCCTCAGAGAAACATTGAGTCAGTTACTTGACGACGTGCCTCTGTATCTGTTACGGGAACTGATGTTTCAGCACGACGGAGCTCCAGCGCACTTCCAGTGGACTGTTCGACCTCGACGCGGAATACGGGGAAAACTGGATCGGACGTGATGGACCTTTGCAGTGGCCTGCCAGGTCGCCGGATTTAACTCCACTAGACTATTTTGTGTGAGGTAGAGTCAAAACAATTGTTTATGACAGTGGACATAGTGCCAGAAACGTTAGTGAATTACGCGAGGCCATTGTGAGTGCTTGGACTGTCAATTTTTCGTTTGCGGTGTACACACGGTTTTCGTTATTTGTCGGTTATTTTGGTGATTTTGTTATCATCATTGAGTTATTTTATGTGTTTCTGTTTTTCTCTTCCTCGCCTGGTAAGTGGTTGTACGAATTATCTAGCTCTTAATGAGCATGGATTGTGTTCTAATCCCTCCTAAGCCCCCAGACCCAATCCCGTTTTCTGATGTCAACAACTCCCCTGACCCTTTCTCTCAACATGTGCAAACAAGAAAACGTCCAAGTATAAATCGGGATTCGTCCCCTACTCCTAAAAATCTGTTTCGAATGCTCTTCCATATCAAACCAATAACCTTATTTACACTCATCCAAGTCTTTTAGAAGAAAAATCTTACCATCCTTCTGACAAAGGTCCTTTCATTGTTCATGTGTCCAGGTCAGAAACTCACCCTAAGTCAGGCAGTACATTTAATCATTTAAATTTTGGAAAATTTTTATTTACATCAAACATTAAAAATATTAAAAATGATGGTATAAAGAGTGTTGGCAGAAATCGGGTCTCTGTGGAATTCTCATCTGCATGTGCAGCAAACGAGTTTCTCAGAAACCCGAGTCTTAAATCTCATAACTATATAGCTTTAATTCCTACATATAATAATAGGTCTTTACCTATGAAACTGCCGTTTTGCCGTACTGGCCATTTCAAATGAAAATATTTTTTTTTGACTGATAATTCTAATTTCAAATTAATTTTATTTGACAAACATGGAATTCTTTTTCTAAAATCGTCATTTGTTTAATAGTTAGTGTTTTGTTTTCAACGCATTCGAACATTTTTCGTCATCATGGATAAGTTAAAAATTTGAGTAATTATGGAGTATGAGTACCGTCGTGGCAGCAAAGCGGCACAAGCGGCACGCAACATCAACGACGTATACGGAGCGAACACTACAAACGAACGCACCACCCGTTACTGGTTTACCCGCTTCCGTTCTGGAAATTTTGACCTGAAAAATGAACCCCGTGGTCGTCCGAAAACTTTGGTCGACAATGACGAATTAAAGGCAATTGTGGAAGCTGCTGAAACTCAATCCACGGCTGAATTAGCAGCAGCTTTCGACGTTAGCATCAAAACAATATTGGTCCATTTGCGTCAAATTGGCAAGGTAAAAAAGCTTGACAAATGGGTACCCCACGTACTCAATGACCACCAGCGCGAAGTACGCGTGGAGACGTGCCTTTCACTGCTCAGCAGGCAAACAAATGAAGGAATTCTGAACCGCATTGTTACTTGTGACGAGAAATGGATCCTGTTTGACAATCGTAAGCGCTCAGCAAGTTGGTTGGACCCTGGTTCAGCACCCAAACAATGCCCTAAACGAAAACTTACCCCTAGAAAAGTGATGGTCACTGTTTGGTGGTCTAACGCGGGTGTAATTCATCACAGCTTCTTGCCAAACGGGACAAGCATTACTGCAGATGTGTACTGTGAAGAACTGAACACAATGATGGAGAAGCTCGCACGTCTCCAACCAGCTTTGGTCAATCGTTCGGCTCCACTGCTCCTGCACGACAACGCGTGACCTCATACTGCACAGCAGACGGTCTCCAAGCTACAAGAGTTGGGGTTGGAAGTTCTCCGTCATCCGCCGTACTCACCAGACCTTGCGCCTACAGACTTCTACTTTTTCCAGAATTTGGATAACTTCTTGGCGGGAAAAAAATTCAATACCCGAGAGGCAGTACAAAATGCCTTTGAAGAATTTGTTGCCTCTCGTCCAGCTGATTTCTTCAAGAAAGGCATCAATAAGCTACCAATGCGTTGGCAAAGATGCATTGATTGCATGGGTGATTATTTTGATTAATAGAAATAAAAAATATATAAAAAAATTACGCTTCATTTATTTCGTGAAAAACGGCAATTTCATAGGTAAAGACCTAATATAACAAGAATGGGGCTGATCCGCGGGATCCCAACTTCATGGTCTATGGAGGAAGTTGTATCAACAATCTCCACAAGCCAAGGTGATAAAACAATTTTGAAGGCGCGTCGCTTAAACATAAAAGTGTCCATGGAGTCTGGTTCCACTTGGACCCCCACAGGATCTGTAGTGATCACTTTCTCTGGACAATGCTTACCTGATAAAGTGTTTATTTTTAACTCATCATTAACCGTTGATCCATACATTTTGCCTTCCATACAATGCTTAAACTGTTGTAGATTTGGCCATGTGAAAGCCCAATGCCGATCCAGTGCTCGTTGCTTCAGATGTGCACAAACTCACTCAGGTGACTCTTGTCCTGCATCCTCTGAAGTTTCCTGCCTACAATGCTCAGGCCCTCATTTAGCAACTGACAAATCTTGCCCGGAACATTCCCGGCAAAAGAATATTAAAATCACCATGTCCCAAAAGAACATATCATTCAAGGAAGCATCATCCCTCTTCCCTTCAGTTAAAAAATCGTACACAGATGCTTCTAAAAGTTCTCCTTCACTGAATCTTTCTTACAAAAAAACAATATACAAACCATCAAAACCCAGTCCGTCTTTATCTCCAGGCTATGACAAAATTGCCCATAACGCTATTATTGCTAACCCTCCATCTACTAAATCTGATAATGCCTTCCCCCCTACTTCTTCCTGCTCCCCTAATGACAATTTTTTAAAACTCCTGATTTCCCTAGTTTTGAACATTCTTTCAAAATTTGAAGACATCCCACTACCGTCCTCCGTTGCTAAAAAGTTATCCCCTATTGCTAATCTTCTTCTTAACAATGGCCAGACGCCTTTATAAATTATACTCTTCTATGTTAAAAATATCTGTAAAAACTTATTATATCCCCCTGTTTTTGTATTGTTCAAGGTAACTCAATGCTCGAGATACTGCAAGTTCTACCCAACTGATCGCTACAAAATTATTAACCTCGTGTAGTACGTGTGTATACTAATACTTGAAATTGGCAGAAATAGTTATTGTGTCGTAACAACAGCTGATTGCCATAAAACAAAATAATAATAATAATAATTGTGAGTGCTTTTGAAATAGTGAAAACAGACACTTTAGTGCTAAACAAACTAAAAAGACACCAAAGAAAGCGCGCGAGACTGTGCTTGCAGCAAAGTGGTGGACATTTTGGACAACTTTTAACTAGCTGCCAAAATTGGACTTCTAATAATTAATTTTGTAAGTAAGTAGTTATTAGTGTACATAACAATCAGTGTAAATAATTTGATTCAAAACAGGCTTTGGACTGGCAACCTATTTGTAATAGTATGTCACATAATATCGATTGAAATTATTAGGTACTGCATACTCGGTCATATTAAACATGACACCTGGTTCAAATGACGCTTGTTGAGTGAGCTTAAAAAGCCTTTTAGTAGGTACCAAATTTTTTTTAATTACAAAAATTATCATTTTTACGGTTTAAAGCATGTTTAAAGTGATATTATTAAATCGGTTACATAATTGATAGTTATTAAGTACCTCGTAACTGATAGGTATTTTTTTACATATCAAGCTTTAAAATTCTCATTTTTCTAACCATTTTGTTAAATGTTAAAAAATCCAATATTTTGAAGAAAACCTCTAAATGTAACAATAATAACAAGAACTCAAAAAAATCCAATAACCGTTTAACAACAACAACAACAGCCGCCGCTTACAAATCCAGGGGAGCCTTATGCATCGGCCGCCGCTGCGACGCCCCAGCCGCCGCTTACTAATCCAGGGGAGCCTTATACATCGCCCGCCGCTGCGCCGCCGCATACAAATCCAGGGGAGCCTTATGCATCGGTCGCCGCTGCGCTGCCACAGCCGCCGCTTACAAATCCAGGGGAGCCTTATGCATCGGCCGCGGCATTATATCAAAACACCTTAACTCGAAAGTTTTACAGCGCAGACAAGCTATCGCTACTACGCAGGTGTCATGTTAATTTGACCAAGTAGTACGTTTGTAAAGAAACAAATGTTTAACTTGTAATAAAAAAAAATATTACAGGTACAAACAAGTTGGCGTATTAAAAAGTTTTGAATCAAATTATTTACACTGATTGTTATGTACACTCATAACTACTTACTTACAAAATTAATTATTAGAAGTCCAATTTTGGCGGCTAGTTAAAAGTTGTTCAAAATGTCCACCACTTTGCTGCAAGCACAGTCTCGCGCGCTTTCTTTGGTGTCTTTTTAGTTTGTTTAGCACTGAAGTGTCTGTTTTCACTATTTCAAAAGCACTCACAATGGCCTCGCGTAATTCACTAACGTTTCTGGCACTATGTCCACTGCCATAAACAATTGTTTTGACTCTACCCCAGACAAAATAGTCTAGTGGAATTAAATCCGGCGACCTGGCAGGCCACTGCACAGGTCCACCACGTCCGATCCAGTTGTCCCCGTATTCCGCGTCGAGGTACCTACGAACATCCACTGGAAGTGCGCTGGAGCTCCGTCGTGCTGAAACATCAGGTCTCGTAACAGATACGGAGGCACGTCGTCAAGTAACTGACTCAATGTTTCTCTGAGGAAACTTAAGTACGTTTCTCCATTTAAACGTTCTAAGAATACGGGGCCGACTATGTATGGTCCCAGAACACCTGCCCATACATTGAGAGAACCTGCTGGTAGGAATTCTCTACTGATGCGTAGGTGTTAACATGACTCCATATGTGCCTGTTATGTTGATTGAACATACCGGCGCGCGTAAACGTGCACTCATCAGTAAAAAGAATGTTCTTATGTTCATTCGCTAAATACCACTCGCAGAATGCAACACGCGGAGCCAGATCCTGAGAGTTCAATTCTTGACAGCGACGAAAGTGGTAAGGGTGCTGTTCGTCGTCTTGTAAAACTCTTCAAACGTAGGCGTGACTACAGCCGATAATTCTCACTGCTTCACGTGTACTGGATTCTGGGTTCTCATGGAAGTACTCCAATATCCTCTCTTGAATCCGTACGTCAAAGGGGTCGTCGCCTCTGTCCATTCCGGTAAGAGGAAAAAAAGTTCCACTGTCTCTAAGCCTTTGAGTGGCTGCTAACATTGTCTCGTTGGAGACGGAAACACCGAACTCACGAAATTGTCACACTGCCAAACTCACGTTGTCGTTACATCGCGCGAGCGTTCTCACCATTTCAGTGTATTGCACACTTGTGTACCGAAAAGGCATTGTGAAAGCGGTGGCGCCTGCAGTCGCGCGTCGATCGGAACCGAAAGGACGATACCTTCCAAGACGAAGTTCGCGCGGAGACTGACCGGCGCCGGCGGCGCCTCGCTCTCGGAGGTGCGAACACAGGCGATCGGCGTGGGGTGCGCGGACGCGGGCGGCTTGTTCTTTAACTTTATAATAATAAGGTTTATTTTTAGCATGGCGGTCATTAATCACTCCGTGCGTGCCGGATTGTTTTGTCGGTCGGTGTCGTTCGTTCGATGCTAACTAGTTATGGGCGGCCGGGCGCTAGCAAGAAATTTTGTAGTATAAATAGTTTAGACATGGGCCAATAAATATGGAAAAATATAACCTATATTAAAACATGGTGCGATCGATTCGCAATACGATTCTGAGCAAACTACTTTCTGGTTTTGGGTTAATTCATTTACACGTTGTATAATGGGAATCAATAATGAATAGAGAAACATTTTATTCAAATAGATAGAATTGAGGGAAATGTGTCTATTATGAATAGAGAAACATTTCATTAAAATGTATTTATTAATTACCTAATATATTAGAGAAACATTTCATTAAAATGTATTTATTAACTTGATTTACTAACTTACTAACAAACTGTTCCTATCCGCAAACGTGGAAGGAAGCGATTGTCATAGGTATTAGGAAACCCGAAAAACCGGCTAATCTACCTATTAGCTTGCTTAGCGCGATAGGTAAATTATTTGAAAGGATCATATTGAACAGGCTCCGAAAGGTCATCCATTCGAAGCACCTGTTACCGGATGCACAGTTCGGCTTTAGGTCCCGCCAATCCTGCGTCCAACAGGCGCACCGCATCACGGAGCAGATCTTGGAGCAAAGGAATGTAGGTCGAAAACCGATAGGCACGGGTGCGCTTTTCTTTGACGTTGCGAAAGCCTTCGACAAGGTCTGGCACAACGGCTTGTTATTCAAGCTCTTCGAACTAGGCGTGTCAGATAACCTCGTGCACATCATATGATACTTTCTACATTGTTGAACTTTTCGTTACAGATTGGAAGCGAAATCTCGGGTGCCCTCAGGCGTATCGTATGTAGGAGTAGTTTAAGATCCAGCGAAGCGCCGTCAGCGCTAAGCTACAAAGTCCGGAGTTTAAAAGGTCCATGGGGCCATAAATAAAGTCTGATTCGAAAAAAAATGTCAACTACTCCTCATCCAGAGGTCGAAGAGAACACATCTAAGGAGCTGTAAATCTCTACCTGTGTGAGAAATCAACCTTCATAGATGGAAACCACCGCCACTGAATCTGCTCAAGTCGTCGCACTACTGCAAGCAGGAGTTCGTTAGTGTGATGTCGCTCGGCAACTGAATTTAAGCCGTCATGCAGTCTGCCAAGTATTTTAGCGGTTTCAGGAGACTGGGGGCTACATCAGGAGACGTGGAGCTGGTCGGCGACGCTGCACATCCGAAAGAGATGATCACTTCATTGTGACGGCTTCTCTACGCAATCGTTTCTCCAATGCTGTTCAGGATTAACAACGCCTCAGAGAAGCGCGAACCACAGCATTTAGTGTCTCTACAATTAGAAGAAGACGTTACTGAATTTCTCGAATTAAATAATATTCTACCTGAAGTACAGTCGGATTTTAGGAAGGGACGTAGTATGGTTACAGCTTTACTCGACGTCACTGATAATATACTTTGTGCCCAGGACCAAGGGAAGTGTACGCTACTGGTACTGTTAGATTTCTCTTGGGCGTTAGATTTTTTGAATATTGATTTATTATTATCTAAACTTAATTATTATGGTTTTAATTTGGCGACTATAAAATGGTTTCAAAGCTACTTCAATAACCGATCGCAATAAGTCAATGTGAATCTGAGTGATGGATCTTCATTGGAATCGGACAAGATGGGTGTAAAAAGTGGTGTCCCACAGGGACCTACTTTGGGACCGATTTACATTGTATTTAGCGGACATACAGACTCACATTAAACATTGCAACTTCCATATCTACGCTGATGATATACAAGTGTATATATCTTTTGATCCTTCAAACGTTGATGATGCGATTACAAAATTGAATGAAGATCTCTCAAGGATATCATTGTGGTCTGATAATAATGCGTTTTTACTGAATCCTTCCAAAACAAAATACATGTTTTTTGGCTCAAAGCATCAAATCCATCAATTGAATCCCACTAAGAGCATTCATCTTAAGAATGAACTGATAGAAAGTGTCTACGAAGCGCGAAATTTGGGTTTCTTAAGGACTGTGATTTGAGATTTGAAAAGCAAATTGCCAATGCAGTGAAAAATTGCTTTTACAAATTAAAAATATTGTTCAGGGTGAGGCCATTCATTGCAGAAAAATTAAGAATACAGTTAGTAGAATCCTTAATTTTGTCAAAGTTAAATTGTATGGATACGGGTTTTGGCCCCCGTATATTAGGTAGAACTCAGAGGCTCATACAAAGAGCACAAAATGCCTGTGCCCGTTTTTGCTTCAACATTCCGTTAAGAGCTCATGTAAGCCCTTATCTAAACCGGCACTTTATACTTAAAATGAAGCATCGTCGTAAGCTACATCTAGCCTGTTTACTTTTCGGCGTCGTCAAATATACCAATCCGTCATATCTGTATAATAAGTTATCATGGCGCCTCCCCGGCGGCAGTGCGCAGCGCAGCTCTCTGCTCCCCGACACAGATCTATGGCTTTTAGGGGCATTTTTAGTTACAACTCTTCTAAATGTTGGAACAATATTCCTCCGCCTATCAGGAAACTAAAAAGTATAGCAAAATTTAAATTTAAATTAAAATGTTTTCTGATAGAACATCAGAGAGGTGAAAATATCCTAAAGCATGACACAAGTGCTATCTAAGAGTTTGGTCTCATAATTTATATTTATTTATTCTCTATTTATGTACATTTATTTTTATTTTTAAGTATTAAGGTACTAGTGTAGTTTATATTCTAATTATGTGTCTTTTCTGTAAAATGTTCTGTAACCAATACTTCTTCATATTATTTATTTTCTTTTTGAACATACATACAGGTAATTATTTATTTTTTGATGTTTTATGTCCTTCTGCATGTATTTTTTCTGTTTTGTTGTTACTGTACTTGTTTATTTCACGGTGTAAAGATTGACGGCATCATCTACACAAAGTGGCCCCAATGGAAGATCAGCGCTGGTCAAATGACTAGCATTATGCTGAATTGGGACCGATTCGTGACAGTTTTATTAAAAAATGTTACTCCTTATATTTATTGTAAGAACTTTCTCTTTTTATATATTCTCAATTGTCACGAATAAATGTTTTTGAATTTGAATTTTGAAGACTACGGGAGAAGAATATTGTGGCTCGTAGGCCTGCTACTGGCCCCATGTTGACCGCACATCTGCGCAGAGATCGCTTGCAATTTGCCCGTTGTGGCGCTTGGGGGTTAGATGGCCGACCCACAGGTAGTGGGTTCGAAATAAAAAGATGGAATGATCTTTACATAAGATTTATTAATTATTTCTTAGTTCCCGCCTCACATCAAGATACGTAAAAATAGGTAGGGGACACTGGCCTGACAGTACGGTCCTTCCTTTGTTGTTCGTCTTCTCCAACGGCTCCATTATGAATACGGATCCTTGTGGTAAGTACTGAGCATCCCGGGTTAGGTACTAGCCCGTAGGTTTCCTCGTATAATAATAATCCCCGTCAGATTCAGGAGTAATAGTAAATCCAAAGTGTATAGTAAATCCTGGAATGCCAGAGAGAAAAAGTGTCAGAGGCGGTTTCAATAAAATGACCGTTACGGCGGGGCGTTTAGAGGTCGCAGCGTCCCAGAGAGGAAAAAGGGATAGTACTAGCGTTAATCAACGTTAAAAAATCTACATTAGAAACACCTTGCACTTGAACACTTAATAGGAATAAATTAGAACTCACCCCAGCGGGATTAACTTCCAAATCAAGGGTAAAATAAACTATACTCGTCTGAATTGCGCAGCGGTCCAGTTTGTTAGGCTGCTGAAATAGCAATTGGACGTTTGAGCAATGGACGCGGGTTCTCTTCTCTGATGAGACTAGAGTCTGTTTCTATTGCAACGCCGGACGTGCCAGAGTGTACAGATGACCGGGAGAACGATTTTCTCAAGCCTGTATCAAAGAAACAGTTGGCTACGAAGGCGGCTCGTGTATGTTCAGGGGCGGTATTAGCATGGATGGCAAAACCGACCTTAGACTTGCGTTTCCAGGACTGACGGTACTCGCGGCCAAGGGTCCCTGACTGCTCGACGATACATTGCCGAGATCCTGGAAGAACATGTAGTCCCATATGCGGGCTACGTTGGCGCTGGATTCATGTTAATGCACGACAACTCTCGCTCCCACACTGCATTGATTGTTCGAGATTATCTGGAGGAAGTTGAGATTCCTGTTTTGTCGTTGCCAGCCAGGAGTCCTGAGCGACGGGTTCGGTCACGAATTGCCCCCCCCCCCCCCTACCACTCTACAAGACCTTCAGGATGCAGCCATTGAAGAATGGGGCAACATTCCACAAGAAACCATTGTTAGGTAGGTGCGATCGATGAAGGGACGTTTAGAGGCTGTGATAAGGGCTAGAGGGGGTAACACTACGTTTTAAGTTAATTTTAAACACTTTTTGAAAATTGTTATTTAAGATGTTAAGTTTCAATAAACATTTTTCAACAGACCATCATCTTTGTTCTTTAATTTTTAGACCCAATAAAAAGTCTATTTTTTTTGTTTTTTCTAAAATAAATAGGCTTTATTACCTTTCAATTGATTTCCGACACTCATACCCTTGCCTTTGGTCTAATAGCATTTAAAGTCGGTTGAAACTATTTTTCGTGGAGGGGCGATATTTTTGAACCGAGTGTAGTATACATATATTTTGATGGAGGGGGATTAAATGAAAACACAATAATAATTACAGATACCGTACCATATCCCGTTTATTTAATAAAAAACTACTTACATATTATGTACATTACTTTTCCAGGTATATGGCCTGCATGTATAATACTATACATATATGAAATAATATTTTTTTATTCATCTACCCAATTTTGATCACTTTATATGAGGGGTATAAAAGCAAAAAGGCCACTGTCCACTTTTGCATATTTTCAAGCTAAGAATGCCATCTAGTAGCGCTCATTAAAACCAATATCATACTATAATCGACTCCGATGCGATGTCCCAATGAAAAATGGAATGAAAAATGCTGCGTTCCGTTTGCCGATTACAGCGCTCACAGCGCTCATATACCCGTTCCGATACGTACGTCATAAACGCCGCCATCTTCCCGCTCACAGTGCCAACGCTACGGAGCATGGTCGCTGTGAGTGAACGGCCTGTCAAAACTGACACATGACGTTACTTTGTTGATGTTTTTATTAGTCGATTAAAGATTTTAAAAGCTTGTTTATTAATTTTCTTTTGTAAAAATATTAAAAAATGGCTCCTGCTTCATTCAGGGTCAAAGATCTTAATGATATTGTATCTTTAGACTTAAGCGACGAACAATCAGAATGTTAGCGCGATATTTACCGTTCCGATTGCAATAGCACTAATGACACTTTTAGCGCGCTCAAACGAATCGGAACGGTTTTTTGCACTTTTAGCGCTGTGAGCGCTGTAATCGGCAAACGGAACCCAGTACCTAATTAACAAGTGACGAGCAAAGTCGCCATTGTCCGTTTTGGCCAATCACAGAACGTCAAAATCAATTTTGACTGTTATGATCAATATGGCTGCGGATGCGTTTTACATAGAAAGTGGCGCCGTGTATTTTCATTGTTTACTTACAAATTCTGGTGTTAAATCAAGTAAGAAATGGAAGAAAATGTTGCTGAAGTAGCCCCGGAAAGGGCAAGAAAAAGAAAGAGAGACGTGCTAAAGCTAAGTTTGAAAGGTGAGCAATGTTTACATACAATGTACAGTCAGGCAATCAAATCTTTTGGATTTATTTCTTCTTTTGTAAATTACTTCAGGGAGGTCTTTTTTTTTATTAAAATTAAAAAATGCCAAAGAAACATAATTTAATTTATTCTAATCATTGTTTATTTTGTGATTGGCAAAGGCGCCTCCTAAAGTACCATCATGTACTCATGGCAATGATAATAAGCAATTTAAATGCCGTAAATTAACAATGCTGGATATTCAAAATTTTCATGAGGAATTTGTGCACCTATAAAGAAAAACGATCAGGATGCATTTTTGTTGAAGCACTGCGCAGTGCAAAGGATGAAGAGACGCCGACCGAGAGTTGGTAATATAATAATAATATATTATATAATATAATCTTAGATTTGGAAACCCACGCACAGATACATGTTCAAAATGCAGCGAGCTTACTGAACGAATAAAAACTTCAAGAAATTTATCTGAAAAGACAGTATTAATGACCGAAAAGGGAGTACATATGCTAAAGTCTAGATCATTTTATCGATTAATGAATGAAAAAAGAAACGATTAACATTTACATTTGACGTATATACCTGGTTGGAAAATGAGCACCATAAAGGTGCTAGCGAAATAGCATCAGCTGCTGTTTACGACGCATTGCAAACCACTGATTTTCCGCTTCATATTAAGACTGTTAGACTGGTAATGGTGCGCAAATAAAAATAGGATCATGATGGGTATGTGCAGTAGTTGGCTTTCCCATGCACCAAGCCATATCAAAACAGTGGAACTCGTATTTCCTATACCAGGACATTCATTTTTTCCTCCCGACAAAGTCTTTGGCCTTATTGAAAAAAAAATTAAACGGATAGAGGTTATTCTGAAACTTGAGGAATACACAGAAATTTTCGAAAAGTATGGGACTGTTAAAAATTTACTGCCATGAAAAATTGGAAATCTTCATTGACAAAACCATTCGTCCACCTGGGAATCGGCAGTTCCAATTTAATGCATGCAAACGTTTTTATTTAAAAAGTAATGATGTTTATATACGCGGAGAACCAAATTATACTGCAGATTTAGGATGTTACAAGTCCGTCTTGAAAAGTGAAAAGACATTTTTAATGTTAATCCAGATACAATTGAAAAAAATATTGTAATCGTAAAAGAAGACAAAATTAAAGATGTTGACAACCTGTTAAAAACAATACGGCGATAGTTGGAGAACAAGGAATGACTCTTTCAGCTATTATAGGGAAATTATTGAGCAGTCACAAAGCAACAGCGTTGGAGGAAATGAGTATGAAGAGGAAATTTGTGATGTCCCTGATTCGGATTTAATAAATTAAAAAAATTTTTTAATTGCTAAAATATAAAGTATGGGTGTTTTTTTTTATTAATTAAAATTATACTTAACAAGTTTTCTTTTTTTTTTTTGACTGTACAACTGTGTCAGCTGTCCAATGCAAATATACCACTGTCCACAATTACAGACGCAAATTCACCACAGTCCACTTGTTAGATGCAAAATCACCACAGTCCTGGCAGTTTTATTAAAAAATCAGTTAAAAGTATAGCTGGAAGGATTTTTGAAGGTTTACTTTACATTCAAATAACAAGAGTTAAACTTTTAAAAACATATGGTGTGAACTTTTTAATTTGCTATTGTGTTGGTAGTGTTTCGTAATTTTGGATTTTCTACTTTCTTGGACAGTGGCATTTTTGCTTTTATACCCCTTATATTGAGTACAACAATATCTAATTTTCTAAAGTACTGCTAAAGTAATGATTCACTTTCAGTTTCATACAAGTTGTTCATAGGGCTTATTAGGCTCTTCATAACTTTAAGCTAGATTTCCTTTTAAAATAAAATAAATAAATGGACTTCTAACTCTTGATTAAAACAAATTGCTCTTGAGCGGGATATGTTGGTAAAGTCAAATTATACTTAGAAATAATCCCAGGGGGCAAAAACCTTCCTCCTAGGTAATGTTTGACATGGCCTAGAATTTCTGGGCGGGCACATAGTTTTGGAGCAGAGAGTGAAATTAACATTGCTGGCAGAAGAGCATGACCTGATGGACCCGTTTCCACATCCCACCCACTCGGGATGTCAACACTGAAACAGAGAGAGGATTGAGAGAGAGACAGTATTAAAAATTAGTCAATTAATAAGATTCTTAACATTAACCAAAGTAAATAAAAATATTCTAATAGCTTTTACCTGCAAACTGGTAATCCAGAATCAATAAGAGCATTAAGTGCTGGCTTCATATCTTCTCGAACTGGTGGCTTGAAGCTAAATCCGAACAATGCATCTATTAACAAATTATAGTCATTTTTTAGATCTTGTGGTGGAGGAAGTGTATCAATAATTTCAACTCCAAATCTTTTGCATTGTTCGAAGAGGTTTTCATATAAGGGTTTTGGTGTCCTTTTAGGGTAGTAAATATCCACTTTGTATCCAAACAAAGTCATGTGACGAGCAGCAACTAAACCATCTCCACCATTATTACCTGGCCCACATATTACTAGAGCTGAGGTACTCCTGTTGGGATCATAATATATATTATTATAATGTTACACAGATTCTATATTCGGTTGGGATGCTTCAACTCTGTGAAGTTTTGTATTGATATATTATAGAGTAGAATTTTGTATTATAAGGTCAAATTGGTACTATTAAGATTATTTTTTTTTGTTGGAGGTTGTATATGTGAGTAATGGCAGGCAACACTTGTCACATATGAAGTGACAGTTTTCTAATATTAAACTGTTCATTTAAATGTCATAACAGATGATTGTTTTCTGTTATGACAAATCACTTCTAATCTAGACACGAACCATGTAACATCTGATAGTTATAAAAATATAAAATGCCTATTGTAAATATGATATAGTGTTAGTGTATGTAATAATATAAATAAATAACCATAATATATGTGTTTTAAAATATCTCTACACCTCCAGAGCTCAGTCCCTTAAAATAGAACCCTCCAAGAATTTTACTTAGAATGTTCCCTTAATAAACGATTATTATTATTATTGTTTATTACAACATTAAAGTATTACTATGATTTTGAAACTTACTCCGTAACTGGATATGCATGCGCTACAGCAGAGGCAACACTCAAACCCGCAAGCTCCATTAACTGCTCCACACTAAATTTATATTCATTAAACAATTCTTGATCGAGAGATGTTGCTTCAGTTTGACTGAGATATTTTAGCTCCGACTGGCATATCCCTACACTAGGCCTAGACATTGTTCCACTACTCCAACAATTTGTTGCACGTAACTGACAAATAAAGGAGTATATTAAGAATAATATATTTTTGACATCAATCATTGTTTATAACTTACAGCTATATTAATAAAATTGAGATAGGCATGGGATGGCTATCTTATACCTAGTTACTCACAAGGAAACCAGTTCCAACTGAACGAAAAAAAAACATTTATCAACCTTTTTTTATTTATAAACAATTTCCTTTGAATAATTTTGAAGTTATTTTCGGAAACCGATATTGTATTTCACTTGTATTTAGCACTTGTCTCAAATAACAAACACCATAAGATGAAACATAACATAACTGGTAAACAAATAGTTAAAAAAAACCACTGTCAAGTGTCAAGACTGGTAAGACAAATGCTGCGTTCCGTTTGCCGATTACAGCGCTCACAGCGTTAAAAGTGCTCAAAACCGTTCCGATTCGTTTGAGCGCGCTAAAAGTGTTATTAGTGCTATTGCAATCATAACGGTAAACATCGCGTTAACATTCTGATTGTTCGTCGCTTAAGTCTAAAGTTACAATATCATTAAGATCTTTGACCCTGAACGAAGCAGGAGCAATTTTTTAATATTATTACAAAAAAATATTAATAATCAAGCTTTTAAACTCTTTAATCGACTAATAAAAACATCAACAAAGTAACGTCATGTGTCAGTTTTGACAGGCCGTTCACAGCGACCATGCTCCGTAGCGTTGGCACTGTGAGCGGGAAGATGGCGGCGTTTATGACGTCATTGATGACGTATCGATATCGCTGTGAGCGCGCTTACG
The DNA here is from genome assembly GCA_923062675.1 of Marasmarcha lunaedactyla. Lineage (NCBI taxonomy): Eukaryota > Metazoa > Arthropoda > Insecta > Lepidoptera > Pterophoridae > Marasmarcha > Marasmarcha lunaedactyla. The sequence continues at coordinate 6,508,549 of OV281341.1, forward strand.
GGCAATCGGAACGGGTATATGAGCGCTGTGAGCGCTGTAATCGGCAAACGGAACGCAGCATTGGACATGAAGACTTACAGGCCGACCAAAAAATCTTGAAAAGAATGTTTGAGGAACTAAAATAAATCTGATTATGGGAACCATCAATTGACATGTCATTGACGTCACTGTTATGATATCTTTGATTGAATGGTGCACGAATCTTTGGTTTTCGTATTGTTGTCCTGCTATTTTTGAGTAATAGTAGTTGATTGTCATCACTATCATCATGAATAAGAAGAAATCGAATAAACCGATACGCAGTGTAGCTACGGCAGTGATTTATAACGTGTTCCAACGGTGTTTTGCGGAATACCAAGCTGGACGCGTATTATCAGATTTGGAGGATGTTTATGCCCGTACAGTATTAATGACAGGTATGTAACAGGGTTAGGTGAATATTTCAGACGGAAAAGTTTATAATAACATGCTATTATTACAGTTCTTTCAATTTCTTAATTTGTTTACAGTGCTCTATTTAGAGGTTATGTAAGAATTGACGAGTTATTTGTAGATCGGTCGACACAATTTGATACTTTACCATTTCATATTAAGTTAGTGTTAAGTAGCAGTTATTTTTGTTCTAATATGTTGTTTGTTAGTTTAGATACCTATTGTTTATTAATAAAGGTACATTATTACTAAAAGTATTAATGTTGTTTTCAGGAAAATCAGAAAGTACCGTCAGACGAATTGTAGATGAAACCTTTCAAAACAATGGAGTATTTAGAAGTCCTGGACCAGGACTGGAAAGGACGTCCACTTCTATGTTTACCAGGACTCCTGGTAAACATAGAAGATATACATATAGAACAATAAACATACATAAATTTTAATATTTGTGCACTCCGTCAAAAAATTTAACTTTTCATACCGTTCAAAAAGAAATTACTACACTGAAAAAAATTAGAGCTAAAATAGATTTTAGCCCAATAGCGACTTATCGGGTGTTGAATATCTAGATGTATGTGATGAATAAATATGTAAAAAATACTTTACTTAAATGTTTTATTTAAAATTATTCAATTACACTCTGGCTGAATTAAAATGGTCTTTGCATGAGTGTTGTATGTACGATGATCCTGTTGTAGAGTCTAGGCTTTTGCAACTCATAATTGTTAAGGGAAACAAGTTTTACAGAGTAGTTCATTGTATACTATATTTTAGTTTCGGCTATACATAATGTATAATATTACAGGTTACTTTTTATCCATTTATACTTCCCGCAGGATATAAATAAATTATTTATGATATTCTTGATAACATTCGTCAGTTCTTTGATATATTAAGTAAGCAGTACCTGCTCAATCACATTTGCTATTTTAATAACATGTGTAATCTAAACTCTTACGAGCTAAAGGTTTCCGCGGGTAAAATCTAGAACAAAATACAATACTCATTGTAGGTGCCATTTTAACAAACGAATATCATTAAATAAAGCTGTTGGAGTAACCAATACACATTAATTCGGTTAGTTTAATTTAAAGCTATTTAAAAATTTTAGATTTTGAGAAAAAAATATATGTAACCATGCTAATGCAAGACAGGTCTTCCACAAATAAAAAATGTTAAAGCCCTCAGACAATCTTTTTTTTAATTTTGCTTTCTAAATAAGGACTCAAATATCAAAACCATTTTAGGCATTCTAAACGATGTTACCATATTCCCTGTAGGTATTTTAAGTGGCGCCATCAATATTTGTCAAGACTTTTAGGTCGCACTATATGTATTGATTTATGACTGAACAATTTATAACTGTTCTACTATTCTGCAACTCACCGCCTAACAAGATATTATTTTGTTATTTAGTACAAAATATTTTGTATTATGTATAAGGTCATCAAACCGCTTAGGTGATAAACTTATTACTTCTATTAAGTATTCTCTGTGGAAAATTGCGAGTATTCTATTTAAAAACAGCAACAATAGATGATCGGCAAATTATCGCAAACTAAATATTAGATCTTTACCTATGAAATTGCCGTTTTTCACGAAATAAATGAAGCATAATTTTTTTATATATTTTTTATTTCTATTAATCAAAATAATCACCCATGCAATCAATGCATCTTTGCCAACGCATTGGTAGCTTATTTATGCCTTTCTTGAAGAAATCAGCTGGACGGGAGGCAACAAATTCTTCAAAGGCATTTTGTACTGCCTCTCGGGTATCGAATTTTTTTCCCGCCAAGAAGTTATCCAAATTCTGGAAAAAGTAGAAGTCTGTAGGCGCAAGGTCTGGTGAGTACGGCGGATGACGGAGAACTTCCAACCCCAACTCTTGTAGCTTGGAGACCGTCTGCTGTGCAGTATGAGGTCGCGCGTTGTCGTGCAGGAGCAGTGGAGCCGAACGATTGACCAAAGCTGGTTGGAGACGTGCGAGCTTCTCCATCATTGTGTTCAGTTTTTCACAGTACACATCTGCGGTAATGCTTGTCCCGTTTGGCAAGAAGCTGTGATGAATTACACCCGCGTTAGACCACCAAACAGTGACCATCACTTTTCTAGGGGTAAGTTTTCGTTTAGGGCATTGTTTGGGTGCTGAACCAGGGTCCAACCAACTTGCTGAGCGCTTACGATTGTCAAACAGGATCCATTTCTCGTCACAAGTAACAATGCGGTTCAGAATTCCTTCATTTGTATGCCTGCTTAGCAGTGCAAGGCACGTCTCCACGCGTACTTCGCGCTGGCGGTCATTGAGTTCGTGGGGTACCCATTTGTCAAGCTTTTTTACCTTGCCAATTTGACGCAAATGGACCAATATTGTTTTGATGCTAACGTCGAAAGCTGCTGCTAATTCAGCCGTGGATTGAGTTTCATCAGCTTCCACAATTGCCTTTAATTCGTCATTGTCGACCAAAGTTTTCGGACGACCACGGGGTTCATTTTTCAGGTCAAAATTTCCAGAACGGAAGCGGGTAAACCAATAACGGGTGGTGCGTTCGTTTGTAGTGTTCGCTCCGTAAACGTCGTTGATGTTGCCACGACGGTACTCATACTCCATAATTACTCGAATTTTTAACTTATCCATGATGACGAAAAATGTTCGAATGCGTTGAAAACAAAACACTAACTATTAAACAAATGACGATTTTAGAAAAAGAATTCCATGTTTGTAAAATATAATTAATTTGAAATTAGAATTATCAGTCAAAAAAAAAATATTTTCATTTGAAATGGCCAGTACGGCAAAACGGCAGTTTCATAGGTAAAGACCTATTATATTCAACGTAAGCTCGAAAAATTTAATGCATCCTTTGAAAATAATGTGACCGACGGCCAGCGACGTTTTCACAAAACTGATTGATTTGACAGTGGATGATTGACAGTGAAGGATTATGGTTATGTACGCTATTTGTCAAAATATTTGTCAGTACTGTTTGTCACTTGAAAATGGCTGCTTTGAGAGTGTTTAGTCGTAATTTACCGTATCTTCGACAACAATTTTCTGCTTTATTAGGCAACACATCACCGACAGTAAAGTTTATTTGCGTTGTAGTTGTAATAGGCTATATTTTATCATTTTCCGAAGATGTTGTTAACGTTCTCAGTGTTACTCCAGGGTATTTGTTGCCACCGTCTTTTCAATTGTGGTCCACTTTCACGTTCTGGTTCCTTGAGATTCACTTGTGGGAAGTAATTATTGATATAGTGACCGTGGGATTATGTGGCAAACTAATAGAGCCATTATGGGGTCAAGTGGAAATGACCAAGTTTTTCTTTCTCACCAACTTTGGAGTTGCCTTTCTTACAACATTCTATTATTTAGTTTTATTTGCGTGTACCGGACGAACATCGTATCTTTTCGATATTCATGTTCATGGCCTAGCTGGATATCTAGCAGCAGTTTGTGTAGCTGTTAAACAAATTATGCCTGATCACTTACTAATTAAAACACCATTGGGTGAGGACAATACTAGTTTGGTTTTGTTTGTTTATTATGCCATAATCTCAACAATGATAAACATAACAATGTGTGTTTTCAGGAAAGCTGACCAACAGATCATTGCCACTACTGATATTGATAGCTGCCATAATCTTGTGGGCCATTGGAGTTTTAGAAGGCACTTACCCATGCATGTGGGGCAGTGGAACCATCCTGTCATGGATTTATTTGAGGTTTTGGCAGAAACATAGCAGTGGCACAAGAGGGGACATGGCTGACAATTTTAGTTTTGATAAGTAAGCAATAATAAGCAAAGAAATAATGTTTTGAGGTCAAGAAATGTTTGATTTAACATAATCTGTGAATTTTCAGCTTTTTTCCTACAGTTCTTCAACCTCTTGTAAGAGGCATTGTTGGCCCTCCACATAGATGTTTAGTTAGACTTGGTATTTGCTCTCCGAGCCCTAGAAGAGTTCACTTGGCAATGAGCCCTAGAGGAGTTACTATTTCCATGCCAGGAGTTGAACCACAGGATATGGAAAGAAGAAGGTAAATATTAATAAATATTTATAGAAGGTAAAATCTACTTTTTGATTCACCCTGTGAACTAGAGTTAAAACAAATATTATGAGTTGTTAAATTCCAGCAGAAAGTCTTGTTTTTATTGGTGTATTTAATTAAATAAATAAAAGAGATGATTATGATCTCAAGTTAGGCTTGCTAAAGCTTTCAGCTTGAAGTGACTACTATATAGTCTCTTCCTCAAGATAATAACTTTACTCTTTTATTGCTTATTTTCCTTTGTGATCTAATTATAGTAAATTTTAAACTTTCAAATGACCCTTCCTCTAATGCAAAGTAACATAGTTTTGTGTTTTTTTTTCAGACAAATAGCACTAAAAGCTTTGAGTGAAAGATTATCAAAGACATCAGAGCAAACTAGACAAAAGAATCTGTCAACCAAAGTCAACATGGATGCTGTGAGGAAAGCGCAGTCTACCCATGTCATCCCACAGTTTCCAACATCTCCAGAGACAAGTCAGAGTCCTCCCAACCCTCCGGTAGAAGCTACTTTAGTAGATATCAGTGCAGAAGTGCCACCGACCACGAAAACCTCATGATCTAGGAATGAAAATGAGGAATTAAACTAAAAGAACCAATTAAGAACTATTGTGATTTTTACTTTGGCCCCTTTGATCACTTTGAAATAAACTAAGTTCAAGATCAATTTTAATTTAAAATCATATTTCATTTCTTAAAAGGGGATTTAATTTAGTCAAAAGGGGTCAACGCTGTACTAGCAGTATTTTCTTTCTTTTCTTGAGAAGATTTTGGGTTTTTATGTCATTGTTTTTATAATTGCAATTTTTTTATAGATAAAAGAAAATGTTGAATAATATGTACCTAAAACTGTGAAAGTTTAATTATTAACCATAATTTTCATTATACAGGTGTATGTAATATAAAAGGATATTTTTTGGAAATTTTGATGCATTTGTTAATGTTGTGTTGATCGGTATGAATGAGTGAGTGATACACTGTAAATATAAAATTAATAATTGTTTAGTGTTAATAAATGATAACCAAATGAGTATTCTGTTATTAATAACTTTATTATTCATATAATCCTATACCTATCTTAAAAATGAGGGTATATAATTTCTGCTTTTTGCAGTCCATATAGTCACATCACTGCACTTTGCATGACAAAAATGGTTCATGGGTCATTAAACTGAATGTAGCTCTAAGCATATTGTTCCTTTCGCTTTTTCACTAATTTCTTTACTGTACATTTGAAGGATACTTCAAACATCACTTTCGCCTCTGATACTGCTATCTGAAAATGAAAAAAATGAAATCAAGTAATTTGTACAGTTTATCTATATTGATATTATAAATAGGAAAGATTTGATTTTTTCAGTGTTTGTTTGTAATGGATTAAGACAAATACTACTTATTCATTTTGAAAATTATTTTATCTATAGAAAGTTAAGTAAGTTGATAAAAGATTGCCATCTTCGAGCTATTTTGGCGTGTTCTGCGAAAACCGTAAGAGTAACTGGAATATCATGTATGGTGGAAATGTTTCTCTTCAATAGTTCATCTATATCTTACGTGTAAGTCATTATTACCAAAATAGTGAACCATAAATACAATAAAATTTGATCCTTTATTTCTGATTCACATTTTGCAGTAACATGTTAATTATTTTCAAATATTAAATACATTTATTGCTTTTGATATTTAATGTAGACAAACTTTGTCTTTTACACTATTTCATTTTGACAATGGTGAGAAAGTGAGGGTACGCAACTAAAATGGCGGGGTCCGGTAAAATTCAAATTCAAATATTTATTTTTCAACATTGACAATTACTTGTCGTCTTACTTAATACTTAATTACTTGTCTAATTGTCGTCAAATAAAGCATGACATCAAGCACCAGTTCGGAAAAACCTTCGGCGGGCCGCATTGCCGTCGAGGTTTTGGGAAAAAGTCGGTTGTGTCCATTATACTAATGTTCAAGATACTAACAATTAAAAAAAACTGCACAGTGTATGTAATGGTATGCAGTAGGTATTTAGCGCGCACAAGTACATAAAGTGGCTAACAAATCTTTTTCACATACTTCAATCCATTGTGTGCCAAGGTATCTGTGAAATAGATTTTTTTTTAAATACTGCCACCTTGAAATTGCTTGTTATTTTTATAATTGTTTTTTTAAAATCAGTCCTCACACGGACAGACCTAAATCTATAAAAAGTGCCTAGATATGGGTCGGTACGGGTATTTGCGTTACCTCAACTATTTATTGGTATTCATATCAAGAACGGGTATGGGAACTTTTGATTTTAAGAACTATTGATTTATTACAAAGAGTTGTGTGTGGTATGTGTAGTTAGCTTTCTGAGTTAATTGGAAGTGATGATGTTAATTACTAGTTTTTTTTTTGTTAAAAAATATAAGATTACAAATAATTCACGTATAAATAAATGTTGGTTTTTCTGTTACAAATAGGACTTTCTGTTGGAATTTGAATGTAGACATTCCCATTGAAATGACTATATGGTACCTAGGTGACATTAATAGTTAGGTAAACCTAAGTACAATACTGACTTATAATATCCTACCGTATCACAAGAACGTCTCGGTCGCAATATCCAAGCATGGTATGGGTATGTGGTGAGAATGTGGTGATTGGCAATCAATAGTTCATATCAGTCAACAGTTCTCTCGGAACGAGATACCATTCCGTAGGTATGTGTCGGAACCCTTGATGGTATGGAACGCCATATTACATACATATTCTCATAACACATTATGTCAAAAATCTTTTCAAAAATTTTTAGTGATATTTTTACTACAATATCATTTATAACAAAATGTCTTTTTATTTGACAACTTAGTTGAGGCAAGCTTTCGAACTCTATATATTTCAGACTAGGTGCGGTCTCTCAAGCTAGCACAGTACAACACAATGGATAAGAGATCTGAAAGTGGCTTGTAGTAGTCGGCTCATGGGCAGGCTGACGACGCTGCGCACTTGGAGGCACTAACTGATTAATTAATTTGATTGATCAATGGATGCGATCATTCACCTGTAGTAATGCGGCGGCCACTGGTAGCCGGGCTCCCAGCGCTCCGCCAGCGGCGCGGGCGACGACAGCGGCGCTACCGGCACGTTGCTGGGCAGACCGGTCGCTGTTGAAGAAAATAGATCGTTATTTTGCACACTGTAAATTACTATATTCTTTGGATTTGAAGTATAAAACAAATGGAGTTCCAGAATGAGTGTACTCGGCAATAACTAAACAATCAACATTTTGTATTTCACTTCCAGTATATTGCATTTACATTTCACATTAATGCTGCTTAGGTATACAACAGATAGTAAAAATAAAATTAAAGGCGCCACGTCATGCAAAATAATTGTAATGACACTGGGCCAGTTTTTACTAAGTTTGCCTACTTCTGCGAAATTTCTTGTTCGTGTCAAAACTTCCATACAAAAGTTAGTCGTAAGCATTCAAATAATTTTCAGCAACATACTTACAATGTGCAATTATTAAGGAAGTTACAGATGAGCATACAAACTTTCAGCTTCGAACCACAAGTAAGAAATGACAGCTGTCATAATTTTAACAAATCCACCTTGTATGGAATAGAAATAGAATGTTGCAGAGGATTTACATCACAACATGGCATTTAATAAATCAGCAGGCCTAGCACGAGAAATTTTCGTTATGGCCTTATATATATATATACCGACCGGAATGCGTCTCCCCTTTTCAATCCTTCATTACTGGAAACAAAGCAAGCGCTGCGAGAAAAGCATCTTCTCAGTAATTGGGTATATTTGTTATATTTTTTAATCGTCACATAATAATAATAATTAATACTCAGACAAACAAACCAACTGTTTGCTCCCAAAGTAAGCAGAGATTGTGTTAATAATGACCGTACAGCGACTGGGGGGGGGGACCCAGAATAAAACAGACATATACAAATATAGACAACTATGACCCATTAACAAACATGAGTGTTCACACAAATGAATGCCCCGATTAGAACTCGAACCTTGGGCCTCCGGCGTATGAGGCAGGGCTACTACTCGGCCGTCAAACTATTTTCTTTACCATTACATAACTTGACAAGACTTTTCATTGAAATATGTCAAATTCTCAAAATTATTCTCCTGATAAAAGTTATCTGAACAATGAAAGTAAGCTTAGTCAATCACTAACACACTGTAGTTATCCGAAAAATGCGACAGTTACAGCACATGAGTAGATAAACGGAACGGAGACAAAGCTCCATACAACCGCACGAATCGGTTGTTGTACTACAAGCACGCGGGGCATGTGTGCGTGACCACTGGCCGCTTGTCGCGTACGCGGCGAGACAGGTCAAAAGGCATTGTCAAAAGGCACAGCCAGTTGACAATCTCAGGGTCATTGCGACGCACATTGTTTGTTTTGTTGGTTGCAAGTTTGATTATTTTAATGTAAAAACGTGGTATTTTATTGTTTATAATGGTTGTTTACTGTACTGTGTGTATGAATAATACTAGAAAAAATAAAATTGAATTGCTCGAGCAAAAGTTTAGCGAATATTTCGATCATGAAATAAATATTGTCCTTATTAGCAATGAAATACTTAAACGTATTAAATATTGTAAATTTGATATGCCGTGGGAGTGTTTCCCTTTAGATTACTTGAAAAAACTATATGTTAGATTCAGAATTTACCACACCATCAAAAAAAAAAACAATAAATTATTAAAAAACAAAAATTATAAAAAGAAAATTATAAGAGTTAGTAATTTGTAAAGTATTCTATTATACTGAATAATAAAACTATTTAACAAATGTTTTGTTTAATTTTTCTTAACCTATTGTGACAACCCTACCAAAATAGGTAACAATTTTTCACGTTCTTAAGAAGCTTTGTCTCTGTTCCGTTTATCTACTCATGTGGTTATAGGCTTGGATGAGTCAGCCTCGTGGCACGTGGCACGCGGTGCAGGTACTCACGCGTGGCGTAGGTCGCGGCGTACGGCTGCGTGTAGTACGGCGGCGGCACGCTCATGTTGTGGGGCACCACCACCGTGGACGCCGGCATCGCGGGGCTCGCGTGGCTCACGTTTGTCGGCGGCTGCCAATAGCATTGCGGAAATGTTACATTTGCTTATTTATAAGCTTTCTAAAAAAACATAATATTAAATCTCCAGACAAGCACACCAACTGTGTGGCCCCAAAGTAAGCAGAGCTTGTGATGATCCTAACAGCATGACTGTACAGCCAACTGGGCGGGATCCCAGAATAACCATGACCCGAAAACAAATATCTCTCTTCATCACAATATTCATTCATTCATCACACAAACTAATGGAACTGCCCAGTTCGTCCCTCCGGCGTATCAGGCAGGGCTAACCAATATGCCACTTGGCCATCATAATTATTTAGAATCTGTTAACGAATGTCGTCATAGGGAATTTCATGATTTTATTATTCCTGTTCCATAGTTGGTCTTGGATTTAAATATAATTTGTTAGGGACCTCAGCGTTTGCCATAAATTATAGATGTAAATACAGTTACCAAGTAAATAAAAAATATTTTGATGAAGCACAACAACACCTCACATTAACATTCCACATCAATATCCAGCAGGAGCCAAGTGGCAGTCAACAATATAATATAAAAGTGATTAGAAAGCCAAATGTATGTAATTTACGAAAGCATTCGACTGAATGTTTCCAATGCCACTTGGGTAGACCCGCAGGTAGTTAGGAAAACACTTGGTTTTATACAAAAAGGGCAGAAGCTACTTTGATAAGAAGGTCTAGTTTTTTCCAACAACTGCAACAAAGTACTTTAAAACTTACAGGATAATAATTGTAGTAGTTATGGTTATCCGGCTGCTCCTGTATCGGTACAGTGATGAGATTTGTCCGAGGTCTTCTGTCTATGTTCGGAGTGTGGGTGTGTGTTGTGGCCCTCGGGTCTGTCGATGATGGTGGCAGCTGAAATTTATTAAGTAGCCGTAAATAAATATGCTATAATGTACGTGTATTAACTTTTTTCCGACCTTTGATGGTAAATAAATCTACTTAAACAAGCTTAAATTTAATTCAAACCAATATTTTCGAATAAATTGTTTAATTTTTAATTGTAATTTTTACTGAGTACATTTTAATGTTTCTTAAAAATACATCTTCTATCTTTGCTTTGAAACTCGTCGCTGACGCACGCGCTGGGTGCTTGGAAGTGAAATTATTATTAAGAAACACTATAATTATAATTATATTATATTCCAAGGACAACAAAATATGTAAAAATAATATGATTACCCTATAAAGCATCCAAGAAAATATTTAAATTACACCATAAAAAAAGTAGTCAGTAAAATAAGAAGTAAATAATGAATCTTCTATGGAATATTAAATAAAAATTCAAATTAGAATGGTAGGTCTGGCTATCATTGAGTTAATAATAAACTTTTTACATTTTTATATCAGTGTCACATGCTCAGCATATTCAACTAGTTAGTTTTTTTTTAACGGCAGAGCGAAGCGTCTACTACGCGTATTTGGCAAAAGCCGAATTACATTTGCCGTCCGGCGGTGCCGCTTGTGACCTGCCCCAACATGTGAGCAGCACCCCTTAATATTTAAACCCTGGAATAACTCAAGTTTCACATGACTACATCAAGGGATTTTATCATGTAATTTCTATCAAATAATTTTTGTACTTTATTTACAAAACTACTTACAGAAATAGGCTTGACAATAGAAGCTACTGTGACTGGAGCTTGTTCCGGCTCTGGTTTAGGTTCCAAAGTGTTTGACGAAACATGTCTGTGGTTAATGTGCGCTTGCAGGTCTCGCTGAAATATTCCAGAGAAATATTAACTAACAAAGGTATTATTAGCAAAATTGTATACATAATTTCCTATTATTTGTGATAAATATGTGATTCTGTAAATGAGACGTATTTTAATTGTTTTATATTTTAAAAAAAGCATATACCAGCAAAAGGTTACTGACTGACAGTCTTTTTGAAATTTCATCTTATATATTAATGCTCTATGCTTCATTAAATACCCAAGTAATATTGAATTTCTAATGATGATAATAAAGCAATTAATTCATGAGTGCCATAATCATATGAATAATCTAACACAGTAAAATTCAAGTTTTGTAAAAAAAATTAAACTTATAATTACAGTTACAATTATTATGCTGGTCTCATCTTATGTCTAGAATATATAAAATTTATTGTATAATAAATAAATAATTCTGTTGAATAAATAATAATAAATATAAACACAAATACCTGCGAGAGATAAGTCCTCCGGCAACCTGTATTACCATATCTAGTCCCAGAATGTGTGCACATGAACACTGTTCCCAGACCCGTTTGTTCCACCCTTAGTACCTGAAATATGAGAATTAACGTTGAGTACAAAACGTTAGAAATAATTGACTTGCACTAATCCGATGAATTTCATGATGTTATGAAAATAAGTAATGTGTGGAATGAGCTGACTAGTCTACACAGGTTATTATAACAAATATATTATTGTTCTTGATACCTCTTTTCCTGAAAAGCTATAAGAGTTCTTCAAAGCAGCAATTGCACTCTAATGTTGTTGTTGGTGTTACTGTGTTGCTGTAATGTACACTCTTATGTGGCTTATTTAAAGAATCCTCTTTAAATTCATATGAAGTTAAAAAAAATTTGTCTTAAAAATTATAAATGTTATAAAAACCAAAAAAAATTTATTGTTCTTTAACTTATTTATAGAGAGTGTAAATAAATAGGATAATGATAATATTCATGAGTTTTAATTATTTTCTTACCTTCTCCCGACACCTAGGACAGTGGGTGTGATCTGCTCTTGCACAGGACAAGCAAAACACATGTTTGCAAGGTATCTGAAATAACCACTTTAAAGGTTAAATTTCGGTACATAGTACATATTAAATAATGTGCATAGCACATATTAAATAAATAAAATGAAATTGTTGTGTTGTGGAAGATATATTTCAAAAACAAAAACAGCCTCTTTATTCAAAACTCCTAATCTCCTTGTAAACTTTTGTGTTGATGTTGAATGAAAAATAAACATACCATTCTACCATAAATCAGTATTGGTTTAGAGCAGGTATCACAGCAGTAGATCATGGGGTTCAAGACTTTCTCTCCAATGAGAGTAGCTCTATGACTCCAGTCAAGTCTCAACATTGGTTCTGGTGGCCCTCTCTGAATAGTAGTAAACACTGGGGCTTCTAATTGTGATATATCTGATGGAACTTCCACTGAAATAGAGAAAAGTACAGGTCTCACTTATAATTAAATATCAGAAAGAAAAAATTATACATTATGGGTGCATTTTAGATGCATTTATGAATTAAACACTGTTTCATTTACATTTAGGAGGTTCACTGGTCTCCGATTCATCTTTTTGATCCTCATTGATGCTGTCTTCTTGGTCCTGAGAGGTCTCTTCCACAGAGCATTCCTCTTCGTCAGAAGACATAACTTTTGGAACTTTTTTGCCTCTGCCACGACCCCTGCCCCTTCCACGACCTCGACCACGACCGCGGCCGCGGCCACGGGAGTTTCTTTTCTCGGAATTCATGCTTTAGAGTTGATGGTTATAGACGTCCTCTGGTAGTGAGGCACTTTTTTAAATGTAAAGATTTATGGAGTAGGTTAACAGAAGAGTTTATTCTGAATAAACGTAATTTTACATTATTAATTGTTTAATATATTTGTCTCAAATATTAAAGCTTTTGTCTCTCAGAGTTTTCTTCTTTCTGCTTTACTTTAATTCTATCAATCCAATCAGTCACCTTATTTGACAACTCATCAATCTTGATTTTAAAATGTTTGACTTTGACACTATCTTTAAATGCGTTCATTATTGTCTTAAGTCCAATCCCAACTTGTGTGTACAATGCGAAAGTGATATTGTTTGCTTATTTTTTTCTGGATTGCTAGGTAACATTTTGAAGTGTTGATCTTAACATTGTAAAAATATTACGGTGTGTAATTGTCTTTAAATATTTTAATTTTATTTATCCCTACAGGTATCGTGCATAAATTCAGAGTGATTAAAATACAACATTATTCAAAGTACATATTTGATTAAAATAAGGATGTTTCAGCAGATAAGTAAGGCATTCTGCAACCAAGGTATTTTATAGTAAATTTTTTATTGCTGTACAAGTGTGCCAAATTTATTTTTAAAGTACTGCTTTTTTCAGGGTTATTTCTACTTTCTATCTACCGTCATTCTCCGTGACGTTACTTTTGATTGCACAATCAATCATGGTTTTGTTTTGTTTGACTTGACAATCAAGAGTGCTTCCCGTCCCGAAATCTTGCTAGCAAGTTTTTCAAAAAAATGATCGACGATGGTTGAATTACGCTTTCTGGATCATTCGGTAAGAGGCTTTAAATATCAAATTAAGCAATTCATATAATGCGGTAATTTATTTGGGGTTATGAGCTCTAGTTCATGTTTGAGGTTATACAGAAGCCGGGCGGCAGCGCTGCCCCGCACCGGCGGCGGCCGCAAAAAAATCGCAACAAACATTCACTTGTTGTGTTGGTGTACATCTAAACCTAGGTTCCTCCATTTATATTGCAAAGTTAAAATACTCTATTAAAATCTCGTTACTTTATTCGATACCGATATGATGAACACTTCAGATAGTCCCTTTTTGTAAGTTTGTATGGCTAATACAAAATAAAAAATCGAATGTACCAATAGGCCACTCACTACCATCTGCAAGAAATCTTTTTTACCTATTGTTATAGTTATAGTATTATTTTTTTCTTTAAGTTTTGATTAGTATTATTTCTCATTCGCCAATTAATGGGTACCAGAACATAGAGACCTTATTTATATAAACATGAAATTGTAATAATTACCATGAAAATGTCTCGGAAGTACGAACGTAGTACAGACTATAGTTAGGAGTATGTACCTACGAGTAGGTTAGATTGGTAAATAGCAGTTATGTCAGTTTTTCCGCCTGCCTTAAAATAATTAAATATTCGTCTGATGCTGGAATAAATGGAACGTTAACTAAAGGTTCTTGCTTCTACCGCGCCATTCTTAGAAAAATCTGTGAGGAAATTTCAGGGCTACAAGACGAGAAAGAAAGTTCAAGGGCATTGACTTTTTGGTAACTGGGGACAAGATATTTGCTCAAAACTACTATGACTAAAAACTGTTTTATACAGCCAGATTATTTTACACACATAATTTAAGATTCTAGAGTAACAAGTTTTCATAATTACCCAGTGAGAGTGTAACGTGATTGTTCTACAAACTAGTCGCCAACAAAAGCACGTAAGGCTAATTACTTTATAAACTAAATTACAACACAATTTTGAAGGCTTCATGCCACAGCAATGGTGTCGTGTTTGAATCCCGATAGGGACCAACATTTGCGCGAACGATAGATATGTTCACGCGTCATTGATATTTTCACTTTGTAATCTAAGGCTAACTCTCAAGTGCTATAAATTTATGTTTCCTACAGCTAAATCTGCTTTAGAGTGCCTTAATTAACGTCTCTTGATAAGGACGTATGTTTCTTATATTATTAATATTATAAAAATGTATCATAATATTCATTTCAGGAGTTAGCGCCATATTATGTTTCGTTTTGAAATCTATTGCATAGAGCTTTACGCGTGGGTTTTTATTTAGAACTCGATCAATCTTTATTTTACAACTGATTTAGAAGACCGAGTAGCGTAGTGGTTGGTAGCCCTGCTTCATACGCCGGAGGTCCCAGCTTCGAGTCCTGGCCAGGGCATTCGTTTGTATTTGTGTGATGAACGTAGATGTTTGTTCTCGCGTCATGGTTGTTATATGTATGTATGTTTATTCCCCCCCAATTCGATGTATGGCCATCCATAACACAAGCTCTGCTTACTTTGGGGCCTTACATTCCGTGTGTTTGTTTGGGGATTTATTATTATTATTATTAACGATCTGTAATTACAAACAAGACTAACGCTAAGGCTGCTAACTAAGGTATTTAACAACGGTAACTGTCGAAATATTAATTACGAATAGACTGCACGTCTAAGCTATTATCTGTGGATCGCTTGCACTCGGGCTTGGCAGTTGGCAGCCATAACGCGGTCAGGGCCGGTTCTTGCTCTGTGCCGTGCTCGTTTAGTTATTCTATGTTTTCTTAATGCATATTAATGTTGAATTATCTAACGTTTATAATAGATTCCTTTGGTATGCTTAAACAAAGGCTTTTATGGCGAGTCTGTTGAGAACTAGTTTTTGCGTAAAGGTTTCCTTGTGGATTTCGGCTGAAAAAGGAATAGTTATTTGAATATTTTATTTCAGTAGATTCGTTCAGAGTACGCGAAAGAGTAAAAAACGTGACTCCATTCAAAAGAAAGTGAAGCTGAACAAAAAGTTTTCAATAAAATTTGTACCTACCCGTTTTGGAGAAATTTATTTTACCTAGTAACTTACTTTACCCTTCTTCGAAAGTTTCCCAAAAGAAGTTTATTGTAACAGCGGAAAGCAATGGAAGATTTTCCTTTTCAAACTTGACATTGATAAAGAAACACGGGCTAGAAAACTTTTGCGAAATAAATGTAGTGCAGCGAGCTGTTAGTAATGGAATAGAAATATATTTTGGCAAGGATTTCATTTTTCCTTGAATTTTTTTGCGTAATGCTGGTGCGTAAGTTTTCTCAGAAAACCATTAAAGAAGTTAAGGCTAGTTTAGTTTTAATAATTGCTCAACAAAAATTGTAGGGGTTTAAAGAATTATCTTCTTCGTCTTAAACGTTTTCGATGTATTTGTCGTAATTTTTTTTTCTTTGCCTGTAAAAAAACAGCAAAAAATTCTTTACTCTGCTTTAAGGTTGTTGCATCCCTAATAATAGATAAGTTCGGGTATAATAAATATACCCCTATATATACCCTAATAATAGATAAATTACAAAGAAAACGTTAGTCTATCCTAGCTTTTGGTCAACGAGATATTCTGTCTAACTCATTAATCATTCCAATTAATTTACTGCCCTGGGTTCGAATGCTGCTTACCATCGTATATCAGCCAGCTTAGATAAGTTTCCACTGATTAATATCTACAACATACACTACAGCGTCAAAAGATCAAAGATTGTTCGCTGAGTGGTACTGATTTAGTTTCGTCTGGTTATTTATTAAAAAGATATTGGTATAATGAGGTTTTATTTAAACTTTTCTTGTTATTTGTAGTCTCCAAGTTGTTCGTTCATTTTATATAAAGACTGATCGATTACTAAAACGCCTGTTTTTCAATTATGGCAAATATAGGTTTGTTCGTTTCAACTGTTACATTAGAGAAAACGTTGTCAATAATAATTTTTGATTTTATCTAGCAGTATGAACAGGAGTTATTTTTCTTACGGCTGATCGTTCAATGCTCATATAACTTATATCAGTAGAATAATTTTTTGAACTTGACATAATTAGTTATGCTTATGCATTTGTTTGTGGATATTTTTAATAAGTGATTATGGAAATCTCATTAGGTACCTTAATTCGTGTAAAAATTATTTCCTGATTTTTTATATACTTAAAGAGTTCCTAATGGATTATAACTTGTTACTAGAGATCTGTTTCACCCGCGTAATTCTTGCACCCGCGAAAATTCGGTATGTAAAGAAAATAATATGCATTCTAATTTGGAAATTATTTCGAGATATCACTCACACATCATATATTTTGTTAGTATTAGTAGTATAGTATAATTACAAAAATACGGTTTAATGATTACCCTAGCAAAAAGGTGAAAATTCAATATTTCCAACTATATTCGGTATATGTAAAGGAAAAATCCAGATTCTAATGCGAATACCATTTCAGAATAATGAGATTGAGTTTATCGGAATTGCGGAAATAATTTGACTCACATTCAACTTCTAAATGACGTCATCTTTTATTTATATATTTTTTTAAATTAAAAACCGCGCAGAGAATATTCAAATTATTTGTCATTCTTTCAGAAAAAATATATATATACCACAAAATTATTTATCATACCGAACTTAATGTACTTTTCTCAACAAATATTTTGTGTATAAAACTTTTATTGAATTATAATAACGGTGGGCAGGTATCAAGCGCCACCAGAACCTTTACTCTCGATTTACCTTCCGGTTTTTAATGTAACCGAAGCTTTAAATACACGCCATAGCAAGCACGAAGAGAGCAGTGTAGAGGCTCGTTGGCGGACCTTTGTCAATGGTTTGCTAATGCGCGGTTTACACGTGTTAAGTAGTTAAGTCGGTAACTAAATTTTAACAAAATTTTAAGTCATTACATGTTACTTGTGTATCCAAACGGATTAAGTAGTTAAGCTCATAAGTTCAATGAAGATGAACAGTGATAAACGGCAAGGAATTCGTCAATTCTGTATTTAGATGTGTGGTAAACGAGATTTTGGACAAATTCAAAGAAGAATTGGTTTCGGAAATTAAAATCTCAACAATATTTTTTTTTTTAAATTGTTTAGCCCGTTTATTCATTTCATTTCAAGCATTCCTATTTTTGATATTCTTTTTTTAAAGTTTCAACTTAACTTCCATTCCGACATTTAAAAAAAAAGACAAAATGCGCTTAACTAAAAAATCATGACCAAACGTGTTAAGTGAGTATTCCCCCCCCCCGACCTACTTATACGAAAAATAGAACGAATCCTAATCTACTTAATCACTTGCGTACTAAATTGTCACTTAACTGACCGTTTACACGTAATTTTTAACTTAAAATTTAGCTACCAACTTAACTACTTATCGCGTGTAAACCGGCCATAAATGCTGAGTCGACGACCGGTCGTTAGTCCGCCGGCGGACCTTGGCTCGGTGGGTTGTCGGCAACTGGAAAGGGCGCACGTGTAGCACGTTAAGTACAAAAACTTTAAAAAATAATAAGAAATACAAAAATAATAAGAAATACAAGGCGAATTGACATGGTTACTGGTAGTCTATGTGCAGTAAATGGGTGTAGATCCAGTAAGAGGAGAAATGAAGATAATATGTCATTTTTCCATTTACCAGTTGACGAGGAAAGGTAAGTATTATTGATTTCGTTATTTTAGTATTCTGTGAACAGTTTTATGTTTCGACTTGTGTTTGGTTTGGTGTATTATTAAATACAGTTTACACTGGATTGTAGACACAATTTTAATTAATTAACTGTACCTATGCAATTAAGCCATAAGGTTCTATTTATGAAAAAATACTTAATCTGTATTATTTTGAATGGCTTTTTAAATTAATTTGTATGAATAAAATGTAATATCCTCGAGAAAAAAACACGTGACCGAGTTGTCGCGAAGCTGCGAAGCGTTATCGTTTTGGCTTGCCACTAGGGTTGCCAACTGTATTGTAAAGTACTATTTGCACTCAAGTTCGAGTCTACATACTATATTTATACATCTTAAGAAACCTGTACTACGCCAGAATACGATATTTTAGCGCAGTGGATCGATATGTATTTTGATTAATATGAATGCTTTATTTATAAAGCATACAACATTTTTATTGCAGAATAAGTTATAATTTGATATTTTGAAAATATTTTGTTCTTATTTGTTATAACAACAACTTTTTGATTCACTATTGATATATATTTATAAGCATTTGATTATTTTAATTATTAATATAATCATTTTGAAATATTTTACTTCTTTTGAATACACTTTTTCCTTTTTCAGACGCAAGCAATGGGCAGTATTGATAGGCAGACCTGATTTAGCCGGCCCAAACACGAAAAGAAAAACTCATTTCGTGTGTTCACGACATTTCGATTCGTCTGATATTACATATACACCGAAGTTACGACCTAACGCATTGCCATCATTATTACTCCCACCTGCAAAGAAAAAGGGATCGAAAAACGTAAAAATTAAAAAAGAAGCTTCGACTCAAACTGAGTGCTCTAATATGAAACAGAATATATTCGTTGTTAAGATAGAAGGCACTGACGGACCATCGGAGCTAGCACATACCACTGATCCCCTTTCGTCTGAAAACCCAAGAAAAAGGAAACCTAAAATTCGTTTGAAGGAGCCAAATATAAAAAAGGAAACTTCAGATTGTGGGTGAATAGGATAATAACAATCAAGAGCTCAGGTCCATTTCAGCTCTATTTTGAGCTGTTGTCTTTCCAAACGGAACAAGCATTTACTAAATGTTTTGTAAACTTATATATTTTATAGAAAAATAAAAACAAATGAAGCCAGTGTGGCCCAGAATTAAATTTTTTGTGCAAGACTGTGTGCCAAGATCGCAAATCCGGTTCGCAATTCTAAATCCTGTCTGAATGGATGACAGTTTCGTCCATGAATAGCGCGCTCCCGGTTTATCCTGGCCTTTCCTTGTAAACTAATTTGTACATATGATGTGGGCGCGGTTTTATGTTTAAACCAGGATTCTTGTTATTAGTCTTTCACTCTCTCCGTGCAGATGCTAGTTTATTGCGGCTAGTGTCAACGTTCTTAAATAATCTCAAAATCAAAAATCCGTTAGTGGCATTTCCAGGACATTTGCTATAATGTAAGTATTTGGTATAAGTTGTTTGTAGACAGCCTCCTAATTTAGAACTAGCTATGAAGCTCGTGAAGACTACACAGTTATCCAGCCCAATTGGTCCCCATACAGACCTTGTAACCTCGAGCTTATGGTTTATCAAGCTCGCGTCGATGTATGCAGCAACGGTGCAGTGCCCTCCTTTCACGGCTGCTCCGCAGATCATGGTAGGGTTGGCAGAGATAGTGAGTTAATTAATTTGTTTGAAACAATGTATTTTTTATTAAAATGTTGAGTGGTGAATATTAGAAGCTACAATCGTCTATTGAAAACTATATTAAATAACGATTCCACTGAATCGCGCCGAAATTATTTACATTATTTGTTAATATTTTTGCTTTCAGGATCTCAATGTATGATGGTACCAAATAAATTATACATATAATAAGACAAAAATTTATATTTAGTCTTTAATTGCAACACGCAATAAAATAGGCTTGTTTATGTACCTAACCTTAGATCTCGCGGCTAACAAGATCGAATCCTTCATAAAACGCGGACCCCTGGAACTGACGTAGAGTTTTAGATGTAATACGTAAATTAATGTGCACTTACGCGTCAACCCTGTCCCCATGCGCTTGCGTCTCCGAACTCGATCACGACACGACCTAAACTAACTATATCTGCGATCGGGGAGGTTAGATGGTGTCTCTAGCGTTAGTCGTGTGTAGAGACTAATTTATAAGCAAGCAAATGAGCATTATTGGTTGTTTTAACTAGATTGAACACCTTGGTACATCTTAAGTCGAGTAAAAGTTTCATGATGTCCTCATTTGTGAAAAAAAGTATGTTCTTCAGTTGTGATTTGTAAATGTGTATAAGTGGGTCAGTCTATATGCACAGGTCTTTCAAGATGGCCGCCTTTATCTGAATTTTGTTGACCTCTTTATTGTTATTATCAATGCCACGAAAGTAAAAATGTCACTGGAATTGCTCGCTGATACTATAGTTAGGTTGCGGATTTGTAACTTTACGGCACCGACACAGAATTACTTGTTAAGCTTCATATTTCGGACTACTGAGAACACAAAAAGGAGTTGTTAAAACTGTAGGTATCTTTGTGTTTGTATGAATGAATTTATTTGTCGTTTCAATGGCGATTTCATTGAAAGCGTTCTCTTACTTTCGATTCAGATAAATTGAAACTGTATGATAATACTCTTTTTTTTATACAAAGTATAATGTCAGTTGATATTTGTTTCACGGCCGCATTTAGAGACCTCCAAGTAACTCCTTTACTTACATTAGTACAGATTTTGCCTAGTACTTAATGTTAGTATTGTTTTGGTATGCCTAGCACTTTAAACTGTGGCGCAATTTAGGGTTTAATCTAAGTAAATCGGTGAGTAAGCCTTTTTGACCTTGAATAACTAACTACACACACTTTGGAATTATCAAGCTGATATAAGGCAAGGTTGTCTGAAAACCAGCAAATAAAGGCGCGAAAATCACAATCTAAATCCTGTTTTTAATTTATATTATATCTATATTGTGGAAACCTACTTGAATCTATATTACTAACACCTGTTTCATGAACATGAAAGATTGAAATAAGAATTGTCGTAGCCGGCAATCGAGCTCGCGATCCGAAAATATATTGTTTTAAGTTTTAGTTCATCATGCGATGCCCAGCGTAGGCAAATAACACTTTGCGACGTATGTGTAATGACATATGACTAATTGCTTTGTAATTCCTTGTTGAATTGAAATAATGTATAAAATTGCACCAGAAATTGCGCCATGTAAAGTGGGTAATATGACTGTCGCAAATTTACAAATTATATGACTCGCCTTTCTTTTTTAAAACACCATTCTAATACGCACTGTATCTTCTTCTCTCAGAAGAATAAGTTGCGCGGGGAGTTCAATAAGATCGAACACATTATTATAGCTACCAACAACAGCTTTGACTAGGCGTTTCTTATGTTCGGAGGGGGGGTGGGGGACGGGACTAAAGGCCTCTTTAGAACTTGCAATATGTTGAAATTAATTTTAAACTCGTATGCGAAGAAGCTCGGTGGCTATCTCAAACCGGACGAGTTGACTGCGTTCCGAAACAAAAAAAAAGAAGATAGCATGACAGATTACATATATAAAAATTGGTGTACAGTTGTAAATCTTATTTTAAAATCTATAAAACACTTTACGTACCCACAATTTTACGTTTAGCCGAAACGGGACGATAGTGCAGATGGTAAAATGGTAACCATCATCAGAAAAATCAGAAAAAAAATCCATCCCATGTCCTTCAGAAATTATGGGCATTAAACAAAAAAAAAGCAGAATTTCTCAATTTTTTAACCATTTTTTGTTTATTGTGATAAATGTTGGTTATTTTTGTCCATTTACAAAATGTCACCATAAACTGTAAAACCTGTAAAAGAATTGGAGTTATAGGGGTGGTTATGACTTTCATAATTTTTTATTTAACTTTATTTAACTATTTACTCAACATCTGTGACAGCACTAAGTGGTTTTCACATCTACCTATGCATGAAGCGAGCGCAGCCGTCGTCACTTTCCTACCTATCGAGGTGCACGTAACGCAATGCGACTGGACACGATTTTAGTTACTTTAATGATTTCAAATAACTAAAAAATCTCGTATTTTTTAAAAAAGTATACTGAATCTAGTTTACTTAGCTAAAATGCTTAGCTTTGGTGGTCCCTGTACATTGCCGAACTTTGTAAGTTTGTTTGAAAATATCCCGACCTCTACACAAAACGCGAACAAATATACACTGAGATGAACACGGAAAATAAACTAACCCCGGAAAAACTATTAATTATTACTAAAACTGCTTTAACTCACAAAATGTTGTTTGTATGTTTGTTCTATTTGATGTGTTTGGAGGAGGAAAAAGATGTCACGCCGCGCCGCGCTGGCGACAATAAGTTAGTCTTTAGTTTGGTGTTTTAGATCGCAATTTTAGAAGTCTGACATAAAACAACGAGGAAACTCATTGAAATGAAATAGACTTATTTGTAAAGTCTGAAAACAAAATCAATTATTAAATATTGTTTTTTATTTTTACTTGCGTATATATATAAAAAAAAGATTGAAATCGACTGAAAATCATAGAGACCATGAAGTCAACACGTGATCAATGTTTTGACCTCCGCGGTAGTGGCCTCATGTTGCAATGTATTCAATCAATCGTTGTTCGAACTCTGAATACCCAGACGAGACGGATTCCTTAAACGTCATTCTCATATATAATAATAACGCACGTGTTCTGTCACTTTACATTTTACATACATTTTAATCGGAACCGTCGGCGGGTGGTGTCTTAATCGCGGGGATCATTTGTATATTAATGTGGTTTAACGGCCGGTTCAATAAACTACGACTCATGGTGAATAGTCTTACCTCATAAACTCCAGAATCTTCCTCCATCACTGGAAAGTACATTGACTTACAATAATTTGAATGTAACGGACAAAAAACGTATGATGCCCACGCATTTTTTAGAAACAGATGTGTGTATGTGGCCCGTATATAAAAGTATACGTCGTTTGTGAACCAATTGCTTCTTATTCCTAGACTAGTGTTTTGGTTTTCAAATTCTGTTTTTCTACGCTTACGTTCAGTGTTTTTTTCCCGTATCTTTCACGAATTGCGCAGTTGCGTGCGGATAGTCATTCTGTAGTCCTCTTTTGTTTTTTTTATCGTTTATAAATGTCATGCTTTAATGTAATAAAAAAATCTTAATACGCAGAACGCCGTCCGCGCATAACAGGTTTGTAAATAGGTACAGTCGGTAGAGGTTCAGGTTAAGGCGAGAATCGCTTGCGCGTTGTTCCGTATTTTGTAGGCGCTCCGCATACAAAGGGGCGACAACACTGCAGAGGATTCGATTGCGAATGCACCGAGTTCCCCAAGTGTACCTAAAGTCTAGTACTGTACTAAAGTCGAAAACTGGTCTTGCGAAAATAGATGAAATGTTGTAATAATACGTTATTTATGATGTTGAATTGAATCAATTTGTTGTTTATGTTCATTCTTATTGATCATATAGATAATTATCCGTTGTACAATAAAACCACATGTAAGAGTCGTAGTTTAAATTAAGTGTATCATAAAATATCTCATCTAATTCAATGCAAATAAATAGCGAAGGTAAAGGAATGGAAAAAAGTTTGTCTAAAATAATCGACGCACAAGTATGTATAAAGTTAGCAAGGCGTAAAAACGACAATCTATAGATAGATAGATATACACAGTCATAGAAGTGTTTTACTCAATGACATATTACATATAGACAGACAGACAGCAAATAAGGCAGTTAGCCGCTCTCAAAAATGGCAACGCAAATGCAAGGCAATTGCCGACTATTTGACTCGGTCTTGTGCAACCCAGTGTCATGGCTAAACATCAAACAAAATTTATTCCTTGGTCTGTGTTTTTAATACCTTAAAATGCCTTCTTGTGTGTTTAGACAATGTACTAATTACACTGTTACTGTTAATGAAAGAATAAACTTTTCTTTTCATGCGTCAGTACTATTTTTATAACTATCATACTTATTATTTTATTTTGCTATTTAAAATAACGTTTTAAAATTGACATGGGTATTCGTTTTAACAAACTCGAAGAGCGACTTGTAATATGATTTTGTATGTGGGAGTAAAAGAGATAACGCTATAGAGTTTCGACAATTTACGTACTACGTCACGTACGCCCGCGACCAATTAGTGCGAAGCAACATCACGAAGTACATAGGTTTCTTACAACAAGTGAACCGTATTATTCTTTCCTTCTCCTACATATTATATTACTATATAGGTAGATATCTATAATTACGTTGACTCCGTTTGTTTGTGCGGTAATGTTTGGGTATGACTTGTCTATATGTAATATGTCATTGGTTATACGATATAAAGACATAACGGGTAGCCAACGTGCGCAAGATTGGTGCGATAGCTATTGAATTGTCGCGTGCGAAGACTTGCGATGTTCGCGCTGCGTCGTCCGGTTTGAGCAAATTGTCGTCAGACTCAGAATTGGGTACATGACAAATTGTTTTAATTTCATATTTAAATAGTTTATCAACAGTAAATAAATATTGCAAAAGTAACAGTATGTTTACAATCAATAGTTTTCTAGATACAG
The DNA here is from genome assembly GCA_923062675.1 of Marasmarcha lunaedactyla. Classification (NCBI taxonomy): domain Eukaryota; kingdom Metazoa; phylum Arthropoda; class Insecta; order Lepidoptera; family Pterophoridae; genus Marasmarcha; species Marasmarcha lunaedactyla. The sequence continues at coordinate 6,533,717 of OV281341.1, forward strand.
CGATGTGTTTGAGGAGCCGCTGCGAGTCGCCGAAAAACGCTCCATACAAAACGGTACTGAGCTGTGACGTCACGGCTTGTGGATCATACTAAAATTGTATGGGCGTTTGGATAAAATATATAATAGCTACGTAGATAATGCGTTTACATGCATACTGTCATAGTAAAAATTGTTATATTTAATGTCAGTAAGCTAATGATATTTAAAAATTTAACATATACTATAATAAGATTTTGCTTCTTTTTTAAGTTTTCAAATCTATATAATTTCGATATTAAATTAAAAACTATATTTTTCAAAACATTGTACCTGTCAAAATAACTAATATTTTATAAATAAATTATAAAAACTTGCATTTTTAAATTGTGTCATCTACCCAATTACCGAATATATCCCGTATTTTAGCTGAGAACGACTTTAGGATTTATATTTATCTAAATGATTTAGATATACTTAATGTAAATCCCGATCAAGTAACTGAGGCAAATGTGGAATGTAAATTAATAGATGTGAGAGCTTTACTTGAATACATGTTGTTTAGTTTTTGGGACCTAAGATGTAGAAGTGTTTATTAGAAATAATAATTTTCCATACGTGCAGTAGTTAAGTAAGTCTAGGTTACATTTTGCAACAAGATAAAGATTGCATGAAGATTCGATAGTATAACATGAGAATATGTTATTTTATAAAAAGGAGTCGGTGTTTTTCTACGTCTGTCAACGGTGTCTTGGTGGTGATATCATCCACGTCTTGAATTTCACTTGAGAGAGAATCGGATAAGACGAACGCTGTATTTATGACTAATAGGGAACCATTTCCTTTCGCCATATGATCACACATAACAAGCTTAGCTTACTTTGTTTGGGCCACTCATTATTGGATTTTAATATTATTGTTATTTACTTATAACGATCTCTGATTTCTCGGCCATCTAGCAACCTTAGCTATGCGTAATATACATGTTGCGCGTTGATGTGCGAATTGTTATTTATGAGCGTGTTTATTTTGGACCCCAAAGTAACGGCCAACTGAATTGGTTTATCCTTGAACAGCCCTTAAATTTAATATTCGAAATAATTCGTAAGTATTTTTTTTCGTAAGTAGTTTTAATAGTTTTTGTTTGATTTAAATAAGATACTTTTATCGGGGTTTGTCTTGAATTGATGGCGCATTTATGGTATCCATTGGCGCGAGCAACTGTGTTCCGATAAAAATTACAAAAATATTCTTCCTTTTATATCATCGAATTTTCAAAATAAATCATAACTCGCCAGCGTTCCACACATAAAAACTTTTTTTCGCAAAACTTTCTGACTGGCCTGGTAGTATTTAAAAAAAACTTAAATGAATCTAAAAACACATTATAAAACAAATTGAAATAAAAAAAGAGCTTGTCTGTCCCTTTCTAACACGATGCGCGCCATACATAAAAAAGAGTTCAGTATATGTCAATTTTATCTAGTTAGGTTTCTGGAAAGTTCGGAAAGTTGTGAGCTAATTTTTTTGAACGGTAATATTTTTTCGTAGTTAAACAACGAAGTTAATTAAGTGCAACTACAACAACAAATTTTAATAATTACTATTCACACAATATTTACTTTTATTTTTGATATTCTTTTTTCTAAAGTGGACGTTAGAAAAAAGAATGTTAGTTAGCCACAGGAAACTTAAATTTGTTTAAACAATTGCTAGACAATTTTAGGTTATAATGATCACGTCTAATAAAATTTATTTCAACAATAAAAAGTTCGTGTCGAAATTTTGAATATAAAAAAAATCACATCATCAAAAAATAAAAACCCACTTAATAAAATAAATGTTTCATCTGTATTATTACAATATACAGTACACTTTAATATACAACTTAAATAAAATAGACAAAAAATTTAAAATGAATGTTACTCCAATATTTTTCTAGTCATGTCAAATATTCAAAATTTGAACGCTCGAAGTGGTTGAAGCTGCATGAGGTGATTCTTCTGTCAACTTGCTAGTTAAAAATTGTGCTAAGCAATAATCAGTTGTGATACAATGACACACGATTTAAATTTAAAGTGGTTAAGTTTATTAATGATCCTGAACATGTGTGGGTTAACTCGGGACACTTGTTACGTCAATTTTGTATCAGACTTATGCGCGGTTTACATGTATTAAGTAGTTAAGTTGGTAACTAAATTTTAAGTTACTGCATGTCACTTGTGTGTTCAAACGGATTAAGTAGTTAAGTTTATAAGTTCAATGAAGATGAGCAGTGATGAATCTCAAGGAATTCGTCAATTCTGTACTTAGATATATGGTAAATGTGATTTTGGACAAATTCAGAGAAGAATTTTATTCGGAAATTAAAATCTTTATAAGAATATGCTTTTTTTAATTTTTATTCTACAAGCGTATCTATTTTAAATATTCTTCAACAAATTTTAAAGTTGAAAATAAGCTCCTCTCTGACATTTAAAAAAGAAAGAGTAAATGCGAAATAAATACGAGCATTTGCCGCCACCAGGTTTGTCAACTTATGCACTTAACTAAAAAATCACGTCCAAACGTGTTAAGTGAGAAGCCCCGCCCACCCACTTATACGAAAAATAGAACGAATCCTAATCTACTTAATCACTTGCGTACTAAATTTTAAGTTACCACTTGTCACTTAAACGACTGTTTACACGCAACTTTAACTTAAAATTTAAGTACCAACTTAACCACTTAACTCGTGTAAACCGGCCATTAACGTCAATTTGTTTTTACGTCAATATTATATGTTAGTATAGTATAGATAGACGAGCATATTAATGTAGCTTTATTGAAAAAGGATTTAGATTACTAATTTTCTTATTGAAATTTCGTGAACTGCCTCTCTCTCAGAAAACAATATTGCGGAAACAGACTTAGCAAGAAATAAGAAGGCCACCTCCTTTCCACTTCCTGGCGAAATAATGCGGAAAAATGGCAACCAATTTCTACGCGAACTTTCTTCCTGGGGTTTATTTTCAGCTCGGTTCGTCACGAAACGCGAATTTTTTGTCGTGTATTCTAAGTTATGTTATAATACGTGTTATTGCATATTTCTGTTTTTAATCACGTGGAGATGGTGTCTCGTCCACATGTAGGTACCTACAGATTTTTCTACAGATTTACCTACAGATAGCGCGGTGGTTTGGTCACGGCTGTGATAATTTCAAGTGGTGGTTTTGGCTATAATTAATCATTGGAGTTTCAAATATCAACGGTTATACGTGTAGGAACTTAGGTATATGGACATTGAAAAATGAAACGTAGAATGGAATTAATAATATAGTTTAATGCAACTTACGTGGAAGGATATATGTACCTGACGCCTGCGTGGTTAGTGAATACAAGAGAAGGGGTACGAGCGAGCAATTGCTTTTATACAATCCAACAGTTCCAGTGTTGCCAACTCAAATCTATACAATGACATTAATTTTTGGAACTAAATAATAATACAAATCGCCAACACGCCCCCTCAAAAATTAATCCATAATTGTAGTTAGAATAGCAATCTACCTAAAACTGAGCATATCCTTCCATGTTACTCTGGGAAAAATTTACAATAATAATGGTCCAACATTTGTTGCACAGGATTAGGGAAAACCCAGAAAAACCTAATCAAACCATTTCAACATCACATAAAAGGAAACTTACACAATTGTTGAACTTTCCTTTAACAAATATAATATATTTAGGACTAAGTAAGTTTATTTCTTAATATCCTAAGAGCAACAGCAGTTTACTAATTAATAACTTTAATTAGGCAACTATATTACAAATAAATTTTACAACAAACTCTGTGGTAATGCAAATATAACAACCTAGCTCAAACAATCATAATAATTAAACTTAAATCCATTTAAATTAAATTCATTTCTTCTCTGAAGCCAGTAAAAGTCACAGCTGGCAGTGGCTTTGTCATCATGTCTGCTGTTTGGTGACCTGTTGGAACATACAACAATTTTATTACATTGTTTTCTATTTGTTCCCGAGAAAAATGATACTTGATGTCAATATGCTTTGACCTTTTATGACTGGTAGGGTTATTAGCTATACTTATACAACCATTGTTATCCTCAAAGATAACAATTGGATCCACAATATCAATTTTAAAACTAATTGCCAAAGACTTAAGCCACAAAGCTTCTTTTACAGCTTCAAACAATGCCATATATTCAGCTTCAGTCGAAGAAGCTGCTACAGATAATTGTCTCTTTGTATTCCATGTTACTGTACAGTTATTAAAAAGTTTAAACAAATACCCTGTTGTACTTTTTCTATCATTGACATCACTACCCCAATCTGAATCTACATACCCACACAAAACAGTATTAATATTATCAGATCTTTTAAAAGTTAATTTTAGATCTGTTGTGCCCTTTAGATATCTGAGCACTCGCTTAAGACATTGCCACAATTCCTTATTATTTTTATTAACATACCTGCTCAAAATATTCACACTAAGACATATGTCTGGACGCGTACACAGCATAACAAACATCAAACAACCGAGAAGGTTTTGACATGGTAAATCTTTTTCACCCTCAGAGTTAAGAGCAATATAATTAGGCTTAGTTTCAAACGGTGTACTTACAGGGTTACAATCAGACATATTATATTTCGATAAGATCATTTTTATATAAGCACTTTGATCCAAAGTTATTTCGCCTGACTGTCTTAATATTTTTATTCCAAGAAATACTTTAATCTCATTTAAATCAGTCATTTTAAATTTACTTGTCAAATATTGTTTCAGACTGTCAATTGACTGACGGTTGGCAGAAACCAAAATTAAATCGTCAACATACAATAATAAATAAATATTCTGATTAATGTTGCCCTTATCCAAAATATAAATACATCTGTCAACTGACGAACTATGAAAACCTCCATCTTTTAGATATTTATCAAATAATTCAAACCAACATCTAGCAGCTTGTTTCAATCCATAAAGGGCTTTATTTAATTTACAGACATAACCATTATTACAAACTACCCCCTTTGGGACTTTCATGTAAATATCTTCTTTTAAAGTACCATTTAGAAACGCAGTTTTAACATCCATATGATGAACTAATAAATTGTACTGGTTTGCAAAAATAAGTATAAACCTAAAACTAGCCATACGGGCTACGGGTGCAAAAGTTTCGCTATAATCTGAAGGATACTCTTGACTAAAACCCCTGGCAACAAGACGAGCCTTATATCGCGATGGATTTCCAAACTCATCATTTTTTAAACTAAAAATCCATTTACAGTCAACTATATTTTTATTACTGGGCTGAGGAACTAGTGTCCATGTATTGTTAGATATAAGTGAATCCAATTCATCTTTAATTGCAGCCTTCCATTGAGTTTTATCATCACAATTTATTATCTCATCAAATGAAGTAGGCACTTTAAAGGTAACTGATTGTGCACTCATTAAAATTTCATCAATTTCTTTATACAAAACGGGGGGGAGACACTTGAGCCTGTCACTCCTTCTTAAATGTAAAGAACCCTGAGTGTTTGCATTAGACGAACAAGCTTTATCTAAACTTTTATTACACGGAACATTAATATCATTTAATTTTCGAGTCTTATTTAACCTGACCGATTCATCAAGTTTTGGACTATCTGATTTTGTACACACTGATTTAAGACTATCAGTTTCAGTACTATCAGATTTTGGACTGTCATCGTTTTGAGATCCTATCGGCACTGATTTCGATGAAGCATCACCACTCTCAGTTTTGCCCTGGAAATTTTCACTTTCATTTCCTTCAGCACTACCCACCATTAGCGGCGGTCTCGACTGTACAAAGTTAACCTCATCCACAATGACATCCCGGACATTTACAAACTTTTGACATTCCGGGTTCCACACCTTATAACCATTCGGAACATATCCTACCAAGATACCCTTCCATGATTTTTTATCGAATTTACTTTTACAAGTTTTGTTATGCACATATACCGTTGAACCGAAAACTTTTAAATATTTAATTATAGGTTTTTTATCATGCCACAATTCAAATGGCGTTTGAGGGCCTTTTAAAGCGCGGGTAGGCGTAATATTTATCAGATAAACTCCAGTAATTACCGCCTCTCCCCAAAAACATTGCGGTAATTTAGAACCAACTATTAAAGCGCGGGCTTTTTCGGTTATTGTTCTTATCATACGTTCCGAGACGCCATTTTGTTGTGGCGTTCGCGGAATCGTGAAATGATACGTAATGCCTTTAGAGACACAATAATCTTTCATTGCACTAGATAGATATTCCCGACCATTATCACAATATAAATTTACTAACTTTAAATTGAACTTAGTCTCACTTTTTGCTACAAAATCTTTGAAAGCTGAGAAAACATCTGATTTGTATGTTATAAGGTATGCAACACAGTAATGCGTAAATTGATCCACGAATAAAACAAAATAGTTCTTATTGTCAATCGTAGAAGGAGTGATTGGCCCACACACATCGGAGTGCACCACATATAGTGGTCTCTTAATAAATTGTTTATCTTTAAAATTATTAAATGGTAAACGGGTCTGCTTCCCATTTATGCAAGCTTCACAAAGGCGAATGTTGGGCGATACTTTTTCAATTAAGTTTGCATCATTAATCATTCGGTTACCTTTTAGACTTAAAAACTTTCGCTTACTAATATGGCCTAATCGTTGATGCCATAGTTCGTAACTACTTTCATCCTTTTTGCACATTTGGGTAACAGACCGATTCACAACAACTTTGAAATCCACAGCTATAAGATTATTAAGTGGCTTACCTCGCATAAGGACTTTACCATTCTTACTTATAACAGTTCCTTCCTTATCAAAGGTGATAGTCAAGCCAGCGCGTTGCATTCGTGATACAGATAATAGGTTATATGGTACCTCTGGGCAATATAGGACGTCCTCCAAAACACCGTGTATGCCAGTGTTACTTATAACCTGTAATGTTCCTTTTTTAGTAGCTGAAACAAATTCACCATTTTTAGCAATTGAAATTTTAAAAGGTATTTTTAGATCATTGTAGGTATTAAAAAGGTCGTCCTGTTTTATGATGTGATCCGAAGCTCCTGAATCCAACAAGAAAGTAATCTTATTAGATTCGGTGTTGCAATCTTGAAAACTTCCCGTCATAAATGCGAATCCAGAATTCTGATTGGATGATGCGACTTCATTGTTTAGTTCGACTGTATGAACGTTTCGAGTTTTATTATTGTAGGTATTCTTATATTGATTATTCCTTTTGAAAAAATAGCAGTTGGTCCTTTTGTGACCTCGGCGTCCACAATGATGGCACTTAATTAATGATTTCTTGTTACCTTTGAATTTTTTCTGATTACCATTCTTATAATTATTATTTTCATATTTATTCTCAGTAAAAACCTTTTTCTTATATTCTACGTGTAAAATTTTGTTTTCCATTTCGCTACCCTCATTTTTTAATTTCACCTCATGGTCTAATAATCTTGTTTTAACAAATGCTAGGGTCAAATTATCTTCAGATAATGTTTCTATAGCTGTGACGACGCCATCAAATGTAGAAGGAAGCGTAAGGAGTAAATGCGCCACCTTATCAGTTTCATCTAACTCTGCTCCGGCCGCTAGCAGATCCAGAATTAAGCCGTCGAAGATGGTAAAATGATTTACCAACGAAGACAAACCTTGAAGCTTCAGTCCAAGTAACTTCTTCCGTAACGCCAACTGAGTAGCCAAGCTTTTACGTTCGTATATAGAATCCAGGTCCCTGAAGATATCTCTCGCCGTGGTGCCTTCTTGAGCGAAACCAAGAAATGAGTCTCCCAGGTTCTCGACGATAATGCTTTTGGCTAATCTATTGTTCTTGGTCCAAGCTTCACATGGAATCATCGGTTCTTCATCAATTACTTGGATGACGTCTACCTCGGTTAGCAAGGCACGTACCCGAAACTTCCAAATGCTGTACTTTTCTCCGTCAAACGGCTTAATTTTTCTTTTTACGCTTGAATTCTCCATTTCATATAAATGTAGGTAGTTTATAAAAGAAAAGATTTAAAATGGCTACTGCAAATGAAATAATAATTAGTCAAATCAAAAGGCTTTAAACTTTTAAACTGTAGTAGAATCACTGGGCCCATAACCTGTAGGAACTTAGGTATATGGACATTGAAAAATGAAACGTAGAATGGAATTAATAATATAGTTTAATGCAACTTACGTGGAAGGATATATGTACCTGACGCCTGCGTGGTTAGTGAATACAAGAGAAGGGGTACGAGCGAGCAATTGCTTTTATACAATCCAACAGTTCCAGTGTTGCCAACTCAAATCTATACAATGACATTAATTTTTGGAACTAAATAATAATACAAATCGCCAACAATACGTATATCTACTACTACCTACTTTCTTACCTACGGATTAGTAGTCACTTGTTTTACCTGGAAGGTCTTCCTGGAGTTTTAAAAATGAGTGTTTTTATAGATTTCGATGTGCTCTTCTCGAATTTCAAGTTTTCCACCTCGTATATTTGCTGCTCACGCCGGCAAAAAATATGTCGCCTATAAGCAGATTTTTGACAGTAGCACGTTTCTGACTCATCTGACAATAAAAATATCTATGGGATAATGAAAGTAAAGAATATTTCTGACAACTTATGTCATTAACTTTTTTTTGTGCAACCAATTGTTTTAGCATACGAGCGCCGCAAAGTGTTGTTCAACATATCTATGTTCCCACCTAAAAATTCCACTCGGCTTATTTCGTTCGGGTTATGACGAGACGAATCGAATTTGCCGACGAATATAAGATCACGAGCCGAATATGTATCATACCCGGTTCGGGCCTTGCCGATTAACAGATACTGCCGAACCGAGTGTGCCGGTGTGGATAGGGGGGTAGCGCCCCATAATGATTATTTATCTCATAACAATATACATCGTAATTTATTAATTTACCAAACTAATAAATACGCCACAAATTGTTCAAAAATGCCTCAATAAAAATGCTGCTTATAATAAAATGTGACAATTAAATTGGCAGACGAAGCACACTGTTTAAATATAATCGTTTGTGTATAGAGATTGAGAGTAATATTTCAGCGGGTGTGTCTTGGTATGGGATCGAACGCGGATTGTTCGCATTTTTAACACTGTAAACAGAATGGCGACCTAGTTTTCCCGCCATCTCAACGTGCCGGCCACGCGGAGCGGCGTCCATTGCCAATTCTATTTCGAAACTACCCGCAGCGCAGTTCGAGAGTTCGTTTTTGCAATGTTTACTCGATAATGCTCGCCATGCGGTATCTCAGGCAGACGTATGAGGAAATAAAGATCTTCGCGATCATTCGATTTGAAGCGAAAATTAAGAGGGTGGTCAAGGTCAAATATCAGAACTACAAAATATGTATCAGAATCTTTTCCTCGTTGATAAAGCTGTCACGAACTTACGCCACCGGTTGATAGTAAATTAAGAAATATTTGATGTTGTTTAATTTTATTACTTCTTAGTGCGTGAATGTGTAGGTGTTATTTTTTGCGTTTAGTTACTTTGTGTAACGTACGTAGCACGCATGAGCCGTGTGATCTTAGCTGTGATTTCGGTGCTCGCATGCTTTGCAAAGAATCGCATCTTGTATTTTATACATATATTTTATGCATTTCTCTATAAATCAAAAATCTGTTCTTTATAAAGACACCAAGCAATTTTTCAGACAAATAACAATTTATAACTAAACGAAACAGTTTACTCATCGAGATCCATATAAATAATAATAATGAATAAATCCTCAGACAAACACACCAACTGTATGGCCCCAAAAGTAAGCACAGCTTGTGTTATGGATGACCATACAGCGAACTGGGTGGGGAACCCAGTATACATATACAAATATCAACAAAATATGACACAAGAACAAACATCTGTGTCCATCACATACATGAATGCCTCGATCAGGACTCTAACTATCCTGTAAATATGGACCTCCGGTTAAGGGGACAGAGCTCCTATTACTGACGCTACACGAGGGATTTTTTTAAATTAAGATTTGAGAGATCACATAACATCAAGAGGTATCTTATTTAATAACATCGTTATTGCTAGAGTAAACTCCTTAACTATTGAGGATGCATCGAGACGTTCAATGGTGCATCTATTCTGTATCTGAGTCTTGATTTACTAAGCAGTCTATACTTAGGCGAGCGTTAAGTAGCCATTAAAATTAACTGAGTGCTTTGGCGCCAAAGATAAAATACTCAATAAAATAGTACATAATGCCTCGAACTTAATGGACACGGTTGGTGTGATTTCCTACTGGACGGGTGCCCAATCCGTTCCGCATGTGCGTCAAACGCAGACGTGGCTGATTCCGAATCGGTCCTACAGTTTGTTGCTTTCTTGATAAGAAACCTATTTATAATTAATTCAGGATGTTTGTTGAGAAGTATTTCTGCTAGCCAAATGAAAATTTAAACACTCATTAGTATTTATGTACCTAGTGGTGATTTAGAATGAATTGTCTTGATGTGTTGATAAAGTAATTTGAATTTAATTTGACAACCAAAATAATTATTGATCGGTTATTCCTTTTTTTAGAGCACAACTAATTTATTATTCATTATACAGCCGGGTACTGATTTATTTGATTGACAACATGGAATGCTTCGCACCTTAGCCTGCTAGTTATTGTTCAGGGGTTTTTACTATATGTAAATAATGTGTATTACACCGGGCTCATGAAGAACGAAATGTGAGCTTGCATATCTCTCTCAACCTCCTTGACCTCCGACCTCTCACACCGGACTTGGTCAACTATCTGAGGGAGATGAAAGAGCAAAGTCAAAAAGTTGTAGAATAGGCAACCACAAAAAATTGCCTGACCATATTTTACAAGACTAAAACATGCAAGAAATGAACTCGGAAAGTTGCTGGTTACTCCTTACATCATCATTAACGTTTTAAGGAATTGCACAAATTTGGCGCTCCAGGTCTAACTGTATTGTCTATAGTAGATTTTACTTCACTATATGTAGTGGGTACCACTGTACGTCCCCACAGTACAAAATTTGCTTAGTTACGGTTTTGGGAGCAGTAACTAACTAGACTGCAGAAGACAACAGCCTTAATTATTTATTTATCCAACTAGTGATCTTCACATTGTTGCAGGTCAGCCGAGACGTGTAAATTTGTGACGTTTCCTGAATGTGATCCTGAATTGTTGTAATGCTTCTACCGTGTCCCTCCTTCTACTGCTTTCTAAAAATGGGTAAGTCTGTCTAATTGCCTTATCATCTAGTTCCTTAGTTCCCAAAGTGGTCCAGGTGGCCCCAGGGGTACACGGGAGAATCGACAGGGGGCTTAGTTAGATCTAATCATCACATTGTTTCTCGAGTTTTGGGAATATGATAGAAACCTAGCTCCCCTGCAGCTGCATGTCTACCGGAACCAGCTAAATTTTGAAAGTGGTCTATGAGAAAAATGTCTGGGCACCTCTGTCTAGTTAGACTTTTTCGTGCTATTGCTAATAGTGTTACGGCTTTTGAGAATATTTGGAATCATAGGTATTCGAAATGTAAAACCTCCCAGGAATTATATAAAAAAATATTTGCAGTAAATTACTTTAATGTAATGTGGGCAAAGGTGGTCTTATCGCTGGCAGCGGTTTCCTCCAGACAACCTTTGTGTCACTGGAAATCTAGTAAGTGTGCGCAGAGACTAGTAAATAACTATAGACTAACCATGTCTAACAAAATTTTGTGACTTGAAAAAATGTTGTTTTTAAGATAGGGAGATGGCGTTAGTTGTATTAGATTTACAAGTCATTAAAAATAATACGTAAAAAAACTTAAGATGGCGCTGTTTACAAAATCATTTGATATTTCATTGCAAGTACTATCCGTAGGTATCAGGCGACAACAGACGTTGCCAGCTAGTGCATTATATTATTTGATGCTATGTTGCCGCTCTTATAATTCAGTAACAGAAAACTTTACACCACCCCGGATATTATTTGTAGTGTTACTGGGTTACTGTATTGCCAGTATATAATTTTTCCTACAAAATTATAGCATTCATCGCCACAGTTTGTTCTTATCTGCCTTAACATAATAAAACGAATTTCAGTGCATTTAATTAGTAGGTATTATAATATTTTACTTTATTTCTTGATATCGATAAAAATTATGTCTTAATAAGTGCATAATTTTTATTTATAATGCATATAACTCATAACTATTTTGCAGTAGTGAAAAAAATTTTTTCTTGCTGGATTATTATTTAAAAAAATGTTCTTTATCCATAAACTTTTTTTGTTCTTTTTATCACAACATTTTATTTGTTTGACAATTTGAATTCTTTCTCGTTTATTGTTGTTGCTATGGGTGTGTGTTTGTTTTGGAACTTTTCCCTGCATTTCTTTGAATTCACAATATTTCTGCTCGCCTACTGTGTCGTGCAAATTGTATGGACCTTGATTAAGTTTACGTTTTGGCTGCTACATATATCGTATAACATGTGCGTTTATCACAACTGCGATAATAAAAGCTTTTAAAAATAGGTTATTATGGGAATTAAAATAAAGAGGATGGTAGTGCCCAGGCGTCTCTGAACAAAATAAACTTATACCAGTATGTTTATGGTCTTTTGTAGTTGTTATTTTATCATCTATAAAGTAAGAATAAATTACTATCTACCTATTCTTATAAAGTAAAATTATCAAAATCAATGATATAAAACGATGACATTTTCCAATTTCAGGAAAGGAATAAATCCTACTTGCTAAGGTTTCAGGTTATTTGACAACGCCATCTAGCATTTGCATTACGTTTCTTGTCAATAATTCATATAAAAATTAAAGACGACAAGGTTGGTCCAAGCTATTTGAGAGCGACATCTAGGAATAGCTTGGATTTTGAGCTTTTTCCGAGTCACGAATTTTTGTATGGAGATAGTCAGTCTATAGTTATTTACTAGTCTCTGGTGTGCGGAAGATATTTCAGTAGATAAATCATAGTTTCGTATTGAAGTTCGTGATTGTATTAAAGTGTGAACTGGCGGTGTCGACTGTAATTAAATTAAATTCTACCTAGCAAAAGTTAACCCTCAACCGTAGAAATATACTATCCATTCCCATCCCCACACTAAAAAGAAGTTATAATGAACAAGTTAATAATAGGTATTTACCTATGAAACTGCCGTTTTGCCGTACTGGCCATTTCAAATGAAAAAATTTTATTTTTGACCTATAATTCTAATTTCAAATTAATTTTATTTGATAAACATGGAATTCTTTTTCTAAAATCGTCATTTGTTTAATAGTTAGTGTTTTGTTTTCAACGCATTCGAACATTTTTCGTCATCATGGATAAGTTAAAAATTCGAGTAATTATGGAGTATGAGTACCGTCGTGGCAGCAAAGCGGCACAAGCGGCACGCAACATCAACGACGTTTACGGAGCGAACACTACAAACGAACGCACCACCCGTTATTGGTTTACCCGATCCGTTCTGGAAATTTTGACCTGAAAAATGAACCCCGTGGTCGTCCGAAAACTTTGGTCGACAATGACGAATTAAAGGCAATTGTGGAAGCTGATGAAACTCAATCCACGGCTGAATTAGCAGCAGCTTTCGACGTTAGCATCAAAACAATATTGGTCCATTTACGTCAAATTGGCAAGGTAAAAAAGCTTGACAAATGGGTACCCCACGAACTCAATGACCGCCAGCGCGAAGTACGCGTGGAGACGTGCCTTGCACTGCTCAGCAGGCATACAAATGAAGGAATTCTGAACCACATTGTTACTTGTGACGAGAAATGGATCCTGTTTGACAGTCGTAAGCGCTCAGCAAGTTGGTTGGACCCTGGTTCAGCACCCAAACAATGCCCTAAACGAAAACTTACCCCTAGAAAAGTGATAGTCACTGTTTGGTGGTCTAACGCGGGTGTAATTCATCACAGCTTCTTGCCAAACGGAACAAGCATTACTGCAGATGTGTACTGTGAAGAACTGAACACAATGATGGAGAAGCTCGCACGTCTCCAACCAGCTTTGGTCAATCGTTCGGCTCCACTGCTCCTGCACGACAACGCGCGACCTCATACTGCACAGCAGACGGTCTCCAAGCTACAAGAGTTGGGGTTGTAAGTTCTCCGTCATCCGCCGTATTCAGCAGACCTTGCGCCTACAGACTTCTACTTTTTCCAGAATTTGGATAACTTCTTGGCGGGAAAAAAATTCAATACCCGAGAGGCAGTACAAAATGCCTATGAAGAATTTGTTGCTTCCCGTCCAGCTGATTTCTTCAAGAAAGGCATCAATAAGCTACCAATGCGTTGGCAAAGATGCATTGATTGCATGGGTGATTATTTTGATTAATAGAAATAAAAAATATATTTAAAAAATTACGCTTCATTTATTTCGTGAAAAACGGCAATTTCATAGGTAGAGACCTAATATTTGTTGTATTTCAATACAATGCCGATTGATATTATTCAACCTATTAATAGATATTCTTTAGGTTATCTAATAAAAATAGCCTACAACGATGTCCCGTGCGTGAAATCCACACGCAGATTGGATACAAAGTGTGACCGTTTCTTTTTATTACTAACAATATTATAGTTAAATAGGTATTGCTTTTAATTAAACAAATATCAAAAATAAATAAGATTAGTTTATTTTGGCCAAATTACAGCAACTCATTGATAAAGTTAATTATTAAAAAGACGCACGTGATTATTCTCAATAGCAGAGGTTAAGAGTTTCCGGCGTATCTGTAAGAGTTGAAAAACATGATAATGCGTCACAATCGGAGGTTAGGTTGGTACGAGTGTAAATATTTGTTATTCTCTATCTATATATCTATTTTTAATCTTTTTATATATTTTTTTATTTCATCAGATCGGACTGTCTGATGCTGCTCGGGTAATAGAAGAAAGTAAAGTGATAATAAGTACTGTACGTTAATGTTTAGAATTAGGTCAGGCGGCCGCACTTAGAGACGGCTGGTTCTTTGGCAGTAGATGACCCTTCCGAACCAGTGGTAGTTTCAATATACGACGTCCTGAGCCGAGGTCCGTGCCCTCTCGGGTGCTCTTAGGCGTGTCGTATGTAGGAGTAGTTTAAGTTCCGGCTAAGCGGCTAAGGTGAAATTTAATAGGCCCATATAAATAATATAAATGAACTGTCCATTTTGAAAAAATAAAAAAAAACTTAAAGACGTTAAATGGCTATTGACGGCGCCCTACAAATTTTATTTAGTGAATTTGTACTTTATTTAAACGTCGTCTAAGTCAGATCTTTAATTATTACCGCCTTAACCTTCGTCGACCGTCAGTGAGCGTGGCCGATATACACAATTTAAATCCTTTTTTAGTTTTACGTTTCATAAAGCAACAGTTTTCTATCAAACACAAAAGTGAAACGTTACAAAACAGCGTACATTTAAAGAAATTTAATCTTTGAGATCTTTCAGAGACGTTTTAATAAGATCAAATAATTCAATAAATTGTCACAATGAAGGCAATTTACCTTAGCCACCCAGCACGTTTTACGATCACGTACATTTCCCAAAAAGCTATGAGATTAAAACGGTGTAAGCGGTTATCTCCCGCGGCGGTAGATCGTGCCAAACTGCGGCGAGCGCTATTTCTAAACTTCGCGGTGAAATGCCGGGAAAGCTGCGCGAGAGTCGACTTTTGGTGATCATGGGTCGTATTGAAATGAAAACGAGTTATTGATAATTAGATCTGATAAACTTAGGTTTAGTTTTACTACTGCAAAGTCGAATGTGTGTAGATGAACGTTCGGCAAATACGCCGCCGGGCTAAAGCCAATGGTCTACCCAATTGGCACAGACTGAATATTTGTAGTCATTGTTTCGGGCCGCCCCTATCGACCAACGCTGCCAACCCGAATGCATGCTCCAGCTTGAACATGAAGGCAGCGTCCCTTACGTTACTAGTCGAAGAGAGAAGTCTCGATGTTGACCTCAGTTGCACTTTAGCGACCTCACCCACAAGCGTGGAGTCAAGTAGGAAACGTTATTGTGTCTGACATTTAAGAGACTTTCTCGGAAAATAAAAACGGACGGAATAAATACTGAAGTATTTATTCCTTCCTTACACCACGTTTTTAAATGAGGTTGATCAACCTAGACGCTAACTTTCTGTGCCGGCGTAAATGAAAAAAAGCAATAGGTGTATCTGAATTTAAAATCAATGTGGAGGGCTTATCAGGTGTTCATAGAATGTACTAAGGCCGACATGCGGAGATCTTAATTATCGTTTTAAGTCGGAATTCATCACTGTCAATTTCTAATGATTGTATTTTAATCGGAGCTTGTCAAAAATGATACCTCAGGTCCGTGCAAGTTCTTGCAGTTTTATTTTTTTCGTTCTTGTTACGATATCATGTTCATTGCTAATTTTAGACTTGTTTTTATTACTTCGGTCATAACGTTATATTCATACCCGACCAAGGTCAAGGGCCTACATATGGTATATTACACAGAGCTTTTTATAGCAATGAAATCTAGACCGTTTGCATACATTTCAAACGAAATTACATAAGGAACACGTTTGACGTACTTATCAACTTGAATGAATAATCTGAAGGCAAACTTAATATCGATCGAGTAGTTATCAGAGTCTTGCATATACCTCCAATTGAGCAAGCTTATCAATTTCTGAAGTGAATTACCCATGTGTAGGAATACACGTGGACTCTTAAAATTGTGACGTACTCATCCGGTCGAAGCGCTAATTTGACGTCCATTTTACGAACACCACACAGCAAAAGCTTTACAATGTTTATTGTACAAAAAAAAAATCGCTTGTGTCAGTCTGAGGACTGGTTACAGTTCCTAGATGGGCAATTTAATATAACTAATAAGTTGTTTCATTTATTACAGTATAAAGTGTTGTGTACCGATTGTATTGCATTATTTAATGTAGTATTTTTATTATTATAAAGCTTGTCTTGGGTCTGAGACAGAATTTTCTTGATATAATGGAAGTTACTAAGCCCCTTATGACTTTATACGTATATTTTAAGCTGCTGACGAATTCTATATTTCGTAGTCATCATGCTGATGCATCTTAGATGGCCGGGTCGCTCATTGGCATTAGTCCTGCCACATACGCCGGAGGTTCCGAGTTCTGGTCGGATACATTTGTGTAATGAACACAGATGTTTTTTCTCGTGTCGGTGTTTATAGTTATATATGTATTTGTATTCGTCACCCCCCCCCCCTCCTTTTCGCTGTATGGTCATCCATAACAAAAGCATTGCTTACTTTGTGGTCATACAGTTGACGTGATTGTCTGGAGATTTTGTCTTTTGTAGCGTCTCAGTATCTTCTATATTAAATCTGCCCGAAGTCTTTATCAAAGAAATTGTTAATCGCTGTTCTTCGTACAATGTTTTTTTTTATATTTCCCGCCATTAGCCCACGATCTATGATGGTTTAGTATAAATCGTCAGATTCTGCAAATGGGTCAATCTACTGATGTTTCCTTGACGCCTCCGTAGCCAGTGAAATGTTTGTAGAGTGCGAAACGGATGGCAGAGCTATTAAATTAATGTTTACACGTAGCGAGGGCCTAAATCACTTTCATTATTTGCTGATGATATTGTAATTTGACGCAATAAATTTATTTTTTGAGCCAGGTGTGTTGGTTGGTTGTGTTCTATTTTATTTTATTGTAGTTTTGTGTTTTGCTTTCTACTGTGTTTTATATCTCTCATTCACTGTTATAGATACAAGGTATGTCTTTAACGGTTATAGAAACTTTCCTTTTATAATAATAATAAATCCCCAGATACACCCCCAGATACACCCCCAGGCACCCAGAATAAACATACATAGGTATATAAAAACAACCACGACTCTAGAACAAATATCTGTGTTCAACACACAAATGAATGGCCCGACCAGGACTCAAACTTTGGACCTCTGGCGTATGAGGCAGGGTTACCCATTGGGCCACTAGGCAGTCAAACCTTTTTCAGGGACTTTAGAAAGGCAGGAGCGCACTTCTTCCTAGGCAGTTGTGTACAATATTTCTTAATAGGAGCAATCATCAAACCTCTCATTACACTAAACATTTTTAACTATTTTCCATTATTAAATTGCATCCATGAATACTATGCGATCTGTTGTCGTCTCCACTAGTAGTACTCGTACAGCTTATCCTGTAATATCTCAAGACAGTTGTTATTTCACTGCCAACCGTCACATTGGCCTTTTTACTATGCACCCCAATGATCCCGGCGGCGGTGCAGTGGCAACGCCTTTCCTATTCCGGTGTGTTTATTGCATGACCAAGGTTAGAGCGGTTTGTTCTTCTTTATACTGGGAAATACATTTTTTATTTGTTGATTTCTATTGTAGCCTGTGCCACGACTGCGGAGGCCAACCTAACCAATGCACAATGAAATATATGAAAAAATATGCAATATTTGTGTAACTGAGATTTCATTTTCTTATAATCATTTCATACTAGCGGTTGCTTACGGTTTCGTTCGTCCATAATAAGTTTTCTTGACTTCTATTTAAAGTTCATTTGAATAGTTTAGGAATTAAAAACAATATTTTTTTTGTTTAAGTATCTTAGAAAGACGGATTTTCTCTCAAAATTAGTTGCAGTAATGCA
Organism: Marasmarcha lunaedactyla; assembly: GCA_923062675.1. NCBI lineage: Eukaryota > Metazoa > Arthropoda > Insecta > Lepidoptera > Pterophoridae > Marasmarcha > Marasmarcha lunaedactyla. The sequence continues at coordinate 6,552,349 of OV281341.1, forward strand.
CTATTATTATAGTAACATACAGTTTTAAAATGTAATAACGTAAATAAAACAAACCAAAAATTCTAACGTTATACGTCCGCGTTCGCTCGCGTGTACCGTTCAACAATTTCGGCACCACAGACATCGTTTCCGTGGTGTAGCGGTTATCACATCTGCCTAACACGCAGAAGGTCCCCGGTTCGATCCCGGGCGGAAACATAGTTTTGTTACGTTTTTTAATTTTTTTTATTTTACGGTTTATGTAATTAGTTTTGCGTAAATGATCCGATGTTGTGAATATGATAAAGTATATCTAAATAGTGTTTATGAACGTCATAAACGAAGAGATTATTTAACATTCATATTATGGATAGATATGTGTATTATTTTCAATGAAAAAAAAACAAAATAAAGAATAGTACATGCTTCGGACTCATGGTTTATTTTTTGGGCCTGTTAGTTTATTTTTATTTTCATTTTATATTACAGTTAAAGTCGATAGGTATCGAATTCTAAAGTAATGTAGCAGGAAAATGCAACTTTGATAATCTAATTGTTATATATGGGTTGTGTCTTGTCTCTAGGTTATAATGTATAAATATATAAATCTGCCTTTGAAAGTTATGAACTCTCCTTTTTTGTAAATAAAAACAGTGATATTTCGATGATAGCGATAAGTCTGGTAAGTTAAAAGAGGATTTTTTATATACAAGAATGGCTAACACGTTGCCTGTGAACGCGATTTGTACAAAAGCTTTATAGAACACACGCTACTGTAATAATAACATTACTGAGTGTTGTGAAGTAATGAGGAAAGCAAACGCCTAATATCAGAGCCTAAGTTACAATTAACAAAAAGTGGTGTCAATTTGTTCATTGTTTGATAACAATGCTGTTTTTATCAAAGAGATATAGATTTCGGATTGATATACATCCAAAACTAGACTAACAAGTAAATTTTTTATGAGTTCAACGGGGATAACATATTCATTAAAGATATTTAAAAAATCTGTTATAATAAATAGTAAAAACAAACGTAATAAGTGTTTGGAAAAAGCGCTTAATAACAGCCTCTCAGGCAATAAATATAAAACCATACTTTTCTGCATTTCATATAATGGCTTAATTAAATATGATTCACCAATATCTCAGTGAAAATCATGGTATTGTATTATAGTACGATTTCCCCTGCCAGCGTTATTGCGTGCAGTCTGCGTTCGAGCTCAAACTACACGCAGATGGCAGCTTAGATAACATTGGATGATAATTGTTTAAGTGCTATTTTACGGCATTTTACTTTCCCTGTTATGTTGCATTACGTATGTTTGTAAAGGGAGAAATTCTGTATTTCAGTGTGGGTTTATCTTGGTGGTCTTTTATTAGGTACTTATTTGTGTATAAGCAATAGTGTGCGAGGAAGTTGAGCGGTCTCCGACGAGGCGTGGCGGAACTATGAAAGGACTCTTTACACAAAAGACGCGACTGAGGTGATGCGAGAATGCGTAGCGGACTCTGTCTCAGGTTCGGGCGGGGTGCGGCTCGTTAATCCAGTAGTTTATACTGTTTACACCAGTCATGTCAAAGATACGGCCCGCGGGCCGCATCCGGCCCCTGGGCCGTATCAATAAGACCCGCGATCGCTTTTATTTTTAACATCCGTATATTATATACTATATAATTTAATAAATTAAAGTTTTATAATAATTCAGTTCATTTTTCTATTTTCAATATGGCCCGCCTACGAATTCAAAATGTAATATACGGCCCTCTGCAAAATTGAGTTTGACACCTGTGGTTTACACAGTTCGCACAATGGTCGTCCGTAGCACCAGCTCTGCTTACGTTGGGGCGGTTCAGTTGGTGTGTTCTGGGGGGATTTTTTTATTTATTTACTAACATTACTATGCACTTTTTGGCAATTGCTTGATAATATCGGCTCTGCATCATAATAAATCAATTGTTATTAAAACAATATAAAAATTGTTGTTTTTTTTAATAAAGCTCAAAATTCAACATTCGCCAATCATAACTAATTCTTCAGCTGTTCTATATTTGTATAAAATATTTATTTATTCCAACTTCAATAATCTATTCATCAAAATTTAATTAATCTTTTGAAATCTGATTAAAACGGCGATAACCGCTGTTGTTGAGTTCCGCTGCAAACTTGCTCTACATTTATTTATTTATTTAAATTTTGCCAATAAAATTATCTTATCCGATACGTAACATAGTTTTCTTTTAGACTGACTAGTGGTATGTCGCGGTTTCACCCAACTTGCATCGTGGGGTGGGGGTTTATGAAATATAGGGCATGTTTCTTCTGCACAAACAATAAAAGACTTTCTAAAGAAAAAGGTCAAGTAGTTTAAAATCTTAATAAATAAACAAACAATTAAGTATTTCCTTTTATAATATTAGTATACATGTGACAAAACCAGTCAACTTATCAACGACTCCTAACATGGACTTATTTAAGAATATCAGATGCACGTTCCTATTTAGATGATATTTGAATAAAGGCCTTATTATCTACAGAATAAAGACAAAAACAACATCTTGGCTTGTTGTTAAAATGGCCACGCTTGCTAGGAATTGTCATTTGTTTTAAAACGGATAAAGTCTAGAATAGAATTGTTAATGTGTTCGTGGAGTCCGCCCAACTAAAGTTTTGAGCGGCAGAAAATGGATATATTCATTGAGATTGTATAAAAAGCTTTTTGTTGAAATCTCAATTTAAACGTAGATGTTAGCGCCACCGTTGCCTGAGCATATAAGTTCAACTGTACGTTTTACGTCATCCTAGGCTAACCATAAAAAGTAAGGGGTTTTAAGTGAAATGAAATGAAAGAAAATTAATTGATCTTAACTGAAACGCAAATTTGGTCAATTGGTTAAAGACTATTTAAAATGGTGTTATTTATGCTCTCCTGGTGTCTAAAAACGTCTGTATAAGTAGGTTTCGCTCGCTTTCTACAGTGTATCTGCGTAGGAGGCGAGTTTGATTCAAATTGGGACAGCCGTTTACATGGGCTTTTAAAGGCGTGAGTCCCAGCCAGCAGTTAGTAGGAGATTCTCGATGTTCTTTTATGCTTGGCAATTCAAACGACGATCAAGACGAGGCAAGAAACTTCACGGGTATATTTTTTTCAAAATAAATTTACAGTGTCTCTTTATGTCTATAAAAAATTTTTCTTATCGGCAAGTCTCCCTCCCCCCAAGTATCCAAACGACAAACACCCTCAAACGGCACTCGTTCACGAGTTAACGCGGGATCCAGCCATCGTCCTCCTCAGCCATATTAGAGGGAAGTGAGCGACCCGTCACCCGACGCTACCGTAAGAAGACGCACTTTAGTGACAATGACATGTGACAGTGACAATATACATCCACTACAAGTCTGTTGTATTATTTTCACTGATAATATTATCAAAAGCTGCGTTTACTTTGGGACAGTTATTGGTGTGCTTGTCTAGTATTGACTTACAAACAAATGGACTTCGCGTCTGAATGAATGATTTGACAATAATGACATATTGCTTGGGAAAAACTGTCAAAATAAGGTGCATAAGGTGATTTTATTATCAACTTTCTAGTTGCAGCTTCATAAGGTGGACAAATTGTGGCTAGCAATAATCAGTTGTAATACAATGGCACACGGTTTAAATATCAAGTGATTAGGTTTTTCCTAATTCTGTACATGTGTGTACTCGGGACACTTTTTACGCCTATTTTATATTACACCTACCGTCCATTTGGTTTTACGCCAATGCTGTCTAGGGTATTTTAATCCATGTGCTAGATAAGTCTATCGTACCTATTATGAATTGTTTTTTGTAGTGACATTTTACATAATATGACTATTTTAACATTAGTGTGAAAATCTAAACCGATCGTACAATAAACAAGCAACTTTCTAGACAAGAAAATCGCCAGCAATCCTGTCTTGAATACAACTTAGATTCAAGTTTGTTGAGTTATACAAATTATGTAGGCGACGTTATTTATTATGGTCGATGATCAGGTTCCACCGGAAAAGGGGGCGTGGCCTGTTAGATAAGCTTTATGCGTATGCGTTTACAAGTTTTACAACAGTATCGAGTTGGTGTCTATGGTTCGATTTTGGCCAAGTTAGGTTTGTTGTTGAGAGAGGCGTTGTATTATTGTTTCTATGCTATGAATTTTATTTGCTGTTTTTTTTTATCAAAAGGAAAGGTTTCTTTCCAGTTTAGGGGAAGAAATGAGAAGATAATTATGACCCGACCGCCAGAAGGAGGGTGTTTAATGAACTCGTTTGTATATTTGTAATGGAGTAACTCTGAATATGAGTAACCTAAGCTAAATATGAGAACCAAAACCTGACAGAAGTCTCCAAGGAGTAATGGAATTAGAAAAGTTTTTTTTTAATTCGTATACAATTAAATTATGGCGAAACGTACAGCGTATTCTAGGAACTCCAAGGATGTCAGGAGCCACTGGCAAGAGCGGTCGGATCGGCTAGTCATCATTATAAACCGCTGACAAACACACCGACTGGAAGATCCCAAAGTGAGCAAAGCATAAATACGTAGATGCCGAACATCCTTGACTCGTGTTCCTACCAGGATCAGGAGCTGGCATCTTCCGTGTAATCACACCACAAGGTTGTCTTTACAAAATATTGTTTACTTCACCTTTTCACCATCTGCATGTACACTTGGTTCGTTGTATCTGCACTGCATCTCGCCTCAAATCTTGTTTTGTTCGGAATTTTTCCGTTTACCAAAAAAATATTCCATTCGCGTGTATACATATAATGCTGAGTTTTAGATATCGGCAAGCGGGTCATAGCTCGTATCAAAATATTCGATTATTAACTAGTTTTCTATTTTTGGTATTAATTTATTATATATTAAGGTAATGTGGCGCAGTTAATTCTGAATCGCTTGGTAATAACCAAAAATGCTGTTAATAGTAATTTGATACGATTTCATTGATATTGTTGACATATCGTTTTAATTTATTCTGTTTGATTTAGTGTCCAAAATTTCTGATTAAGCGACAGCGTATCGACAGATTGAACAACTGCGCTTCTTACAACAACATGCATAATGTACTGTATACGTCATTACAAAATTTTGCCAGTATGCAAAGACAAAATGTTTCTTACGGAGCGACTTGCCATTCGTCCATTGAAGAATTATTAAATCAATTTTAAACGTTTATGTTTAAACGTTTGTTTATAGTTAGTGACTTAAATACTTATTAAATGAGGGCGTGTCCATTCAGAATTCAGCTCGTTCCACTTCTGATATGCAGTACAAAAAACAATAATAAAAATCTCGATGTATCAACACGTTCGATGCCAGTTACGAGCTTTTTCTATTAGAGATTACTCTCGGTAGTGGTAATTGTAACTGCGACCTCGGTCTACTTAAATAAAGTAATAGGGTGTTTGAAGATGAGTTGTTTAAGAGAATAATTCTTGTCGATCGGGAACCCTGGCCTAAAGCCAAATTAATGGCAGGCAGACACAACAAGACTGCGGACACCAAAATGTGATTTTGACGCGAAACATCTACGTAGTCAGCATTGTTGGTTATGCCTTTAGTTAGACGCTGTGAATTTCGTATAAAAAGCTTTCATTTGAATACATAAACGTAGATTATGTATTAAGATGAAATATTGCACTAATAACAGGCAAGTGTAAAGAAATTTAACCAAAGTTTATAATAAACAAGTCTCTAATGGCTGGTTTACACGCCTTAATTAGGACAAGGCTGGCGCACAGGCGCAGGCAGCATCAGTAGCAGGCAGCTTCAGTAGAAGAAATATTTAACAAAATATAACTACAAATAAAAGGAAAGATCATACGTAGAACGTAAGTGTTACAAGTTGGTAACTAGATTTTAATTAAGCTCAAGTTAAAAATTACGCGTCAACTGTCAGCTAAGTGACAAGTGGTAAGTTACAATTTAGTACGCTAGTAACTAACTAGATTAGGATTCGTTCTGTTTTTCGTGTAGGTGGGCGGGGCTTCTCACTTAACGCGTTTGGATGTGATTTTTTAGTTAAGTGCATAAGTTGAAAAGCGGTTAGCGGCAACAATTCGTACTTATTTCGCAATTTTTCTTTTTTTTTTCAAAATTTCAGAGTGGTATTTCCACTTTACTTTAAAATTTGTTGAAGAATATGTAAAATAAGAATGCTTATTGAATATACGAAGGAAAACCTTTCGAAAAAAAAAACACGGTCTAGATATTTGAATTTCGGAAACCAATTCTTCTCTGAATTTGTCCAAAATCTCGCTATTTACAAATCTAAGTACAGAATTGATGAATTCCTTGAGTTTCACATCGTTCATCATTAAACCTATTGACTTAACTACTTCATGTGTTTGGACACACAAGTGTAATCTAGTTACTTAAAACTTAGTTACCAACTTAACTTTTAAACGCGTGTAAACCAGCCATAAGGATAGAAATGAACCAAACTTTGTATACAAGCATGTCTTCACACTTTTTCGACCTAAAGTGCAAGCGGATTCGAACTGCATAGATAACGAAAAGAATTCTTAACATTTGCCTCAATGTCGCTATTCTATTATTTTCCTGTTTTACATGTTTATGTATATGTCTGTTTTATAAATATGCAGTTTTAATGTGTCTGCGCTAAACTATTCCGAGGCTAAATCAATTTAGATTGAATGATGATACCTAAGTCTGTGCCACCACGGCTATAGATAGACTTTGAGCTTTTACACGCAGCGACTAATCTTAAGATAATACAGTTATTAGATGTTCAGTATATTTATATAGTCGAGTTTTGTCTTTTCTTCAGTCGAAAGACGTTCATTGCGGATCAAGGGCTTTCACACGGATCTCTACTCGCCGAAACTGCAGGTTAAAAAATATTCAACTTCCTGTCGATGTTCGTCACTATTCCTATTTATCTTAAAGATAATAAATAATAAAGCATACCAACTATGTGACCCCGAAGTAAGCAGAGCTTGTGTTACGGATCACCATACAGCGAACTAGTCCACTCAGAATAAACATAAATAAATATAAACAACCATGACCCGAGAATAAGCATGTGTTTATCACACAAATGAATGTCCCGATCAGGACTCCAACCTGGGATCTTTAGCGCATTAGGCTATACTGGCGCCACTCGGCCCTTGTGACGTCATGACAATTACTTACCAAGTTTCGTTAAATCGACTAAATAATACATTTATTTAATTAAGTACCTACTAGTGTAAAGTTATCTGTAATCGGATTACTGAAAAAAGTCGCCAATAACTGAAATTTTCTTTGTTATTTGGCATATTGTACAGGGTGCTCCATAAAAAACTAATAAGTACCACTATTAAGGCAATAACAAAAACTAGTGAATAACCAAACTTAGATTGCAATGGAACCAAAATCCTACGAATATGATAAATGGAAAGGTTGGAATGTTTGTACGTATGAATGTTTGTTTGTTATTTAATCATGCAAAAACGGTTGAATGGATTTCATTGAAATCTGGCATGAGGATGGAATATGACTTGGAATAACACATAAACTATTATCCCGATTTTTTAGTAATCCACTAGAAAAAACACTATTTACGAGGGATTTGTGAGATCAAATGCAGGAAAAACCTAATCATTACATCAACAATTTCACCTAAGATAGTTGTCCACCGATATGATCGATTGTTTTTTAATTTTACTTTGAAAATATCGATACATTTCCATTTGCGATTAATTAAAATATTTCCTCATAGAAATATTACAATGTAAATTTTACACCCTGAATAAGATATAATAAGATTAGTTTGACATCTAGTTAGACATCTAGTTAGACAATTTAGTTCAAGTCACGAAAATCGTTTTATAATCGAACGGAGTCACAAGATATGCTAATTACTACCCTACCTGAGTAATTTGTTATCGTTATGCCGGATATTTATTGCTTTGATAAATGTATTTATTGCGTACAATAATAGCTTTATTGTCATGTTACCTAGTTTTAAGAACTTTGTTTATTAAATAGTGTTTTTCCTGTTTGTGTGTACGTAAGCATTAGCATAATCATATGCGAGAATCTGTGATTGGATCATAAATTAACAAGTTATTTGTAAAAAAAAAATAATATGCTAGTTTCAGGAAAACGGGTGCGGTAATTATTGATAATTACTTTTTTCTGTTGAACGTTACAAAACATCGGTTAAGAATACCTACTCGATTAATTCAGCTTCCAATCAAAATCATCAACCGCATCAAAATCGGTTTATTTGTGTTGAACATACCATGTCACAGATAGACACACTAACACCTATAACTTAGAAGATCCATACTTTCGCGTTAGGGGTTGCGTCAATGTAGGGAGAAACAGCCAGCCATTGATGAACGTAGGTAAGCTACTAACTAAATTCATAGGCACGCCTTATACTTTAAAAAATGACCGTCGATATGACAGAGATTATCTCTTTGAATTTACTGCTTATGCTCTCGTTAAGAATATTTTTACGAATTTAATTCCCTTTAGTTTTTAACCCCCGACGCAAAAGCGGGATGCGATAAGGTTGACTTGTGTATCTGTCAAACACATGGAGCGTACGAATATACCGATATTTAAGAATAACTGTGATGAAGATTGTTTAGCTACTTATCTACTTTCCAAAAGCTTGGAAAGAAGCGACAGTCATAGGCATTCCCAAGCCGGGCAAACCTCTGAACGTCCCGGCTAATCACAGACCCATCAGCCTCCTCAAGGCAATGTCTAAACTTCTCGAGAGAGTCATACTCTCTCGAATGCGGAACCATCTGTTTCCAACGGATGGCGATCCTCTCATTATTCCCCATCAGTTCGGCTTTCGCGCTAAGCACTCCTGCCCTCAGCAAGTCTATCGAATCGTCGAGTACATACTTGACTTTACTTTGAAACTCTACAAAATAGGCTTACCGGATCGCCTAGTCAGGTTAATCGCGTCGTTTCTCAAAGACCGTTCGATTTAAACATGAAGGCACGCTTTCCGCGCCTCGTCCCATAAAGGCTGGAGTTATATATCGTTGGTGTACACGGTGTATATTCCCGTCCCGCCGAAAGGCGTCGAACTCGCCCTCCTTGCCGACGACACCGCACTCTATACCAAAGGTCACAGTGTTCCGCAGCTTGTAACCAGACTCCAAAAGGCCGTAAACGCCCTTGGTGTATGGTGTCAAAAATGGCGCATCGATGTGAATCCAGACAAGAGTTCTGCGATTCGCTTCGACCCCAAACGCTGTCGTCCCGCTGGCGATCTCCACGTTCGAATGTTAGGCATTCCCATCCCCTGGAAGCGCAGTACTAAATACTTAGGCGTCACCTTAGATTCAAGACACCTTAGACACCTTCTTTCAAGCCACACGTCGAAAGAGTTTCGAAACTCGCCCGTCACTACTTAGGCCGCCTAAATAGCATGTTAGGTAGAAGAAGTAAAATGTCTTTCAGAAACAAACGTACACTTTACAAGGTCTGCGTTAGACCCGTCATGACATATGCCTCGCCAATATTTGCCCATGCCAAACTCTCCCTCCTGCACAAACTGCAGGTAGTTCAAAATCTCTTTTGCTGCAGGGCCACAAACGCACCGTGATACGTGCGTAACGCAGACCTGCACAGAGATCTTGAACTGCCTACAATACAACAACACCTCAAAACACTCTCTGAAGCGTTCTTCAAACGCTCCGAAACCCATCCCAATCCTCTAGTTCGAGTTTCAGTCTCTTATACTACTCCTGTCTTAGATTCGAAGTTCAAAGTCGCTAGGCCTAGGAATGCGCAAGCGTACTCTTCCACCAGACTGTCAGCCGATATCCAAGCCCTTCTGGCCGCATATTCTAATTGTAACGTAAATTCTAATTCTAACGTAAATCCGAATTAACTTAACTTCTTTTAATGTATTTTAATTTAACTTCGCTTTGCAATTTTGAGCACCTTCAGTGCTATGAATTCACATTCAGTGCTTTGAGCACCTTCAGTGCTATGTAAATCCCAGCGGGTGACCCCTTCTGGGCTCCGCTAGCGCGGCCTCTTTCTCCAATTGGCCGTCGCTCAGATGAGGGCTGAGTGGCAAAAATTGCACGAGCCGACAGGGGGTTTTTTTTTAGTGGGTAGTGGTTCTGGTAGGCGTCGGCACGAGTCCCACATAACCTGGATCGCGCGCGCCAGTGTATGCGTCAGAGCATTTTTTATCCTCCTGCCCTTCCCGTGGAGCGTTATAACGAAGATTGTTTTGTTTAAAAGCTTAAAGAATTCGAGAGTGTTCTTAGCCATGTTTGAAGAAAAGAGGTTCTGCCCTTCGAGTCAAATCTAAATCAAATTATTTTATTTCATTATTGGTCAGAAACTCTTAATGAACGTCAAGCGAACTCGAGCAGCTTAGTTCTTCTAAAGTTACGCATGCTATGTACCCTCAGTCGGTGGCTTTTTTAATTGGTGTGTTACAAATAACCTATCGGGATTATCTTAACAATAAGGATGGTATGGTATGAATTGCTTATTAAGGGTATTTAGCTACACTAAAATTTAAGCAACTCCAAAATCAAAATTTTGTTTTTTTAATTCTTCTACTTTTCCACTCCTGCCTGACACTACTTTTTAGAACACCATGTACATTGTTTTAACCTGCCATACAATAATAAGCTGATAACAGCTTTGTGATAATCAAAGGATATCGTTTTACTGACTGATACACATAGGTCTTGACTTTACAGTGCCACCAAATTACCTTTGCAGTAGAAAAAATTTGAACTAATGCCGATGTTACGTGACTAAATATCAAACTTTAAACACAGCGCCAACCTTCACTGAGCACATGAGTTGGTAATGTAGATAAATAGTTTACTTTAATAAATATCGCCAATCGCCATATAAAAGCGTGTCACACTGTATTGAAGTCTTCGATAACAAATAAAACCTAGATGCACAGTTTCATACAAATACGAGTACGACACTTTGAACTATCCAAGGTGGTTTAGTTAGACGTTTGTCAAGAAATAACAATTGGTACACAACAGTTTATGTCATTGCAAATGTATCGCTACGTACATGATTTAAAATATAATTTAGAAAGCCAATGAAAAGTTTGAACTCAGCTGTTGATTTTTAACTGGAATTTAACATAAAAACATGATTTTATACTGATTTCTTGACAAAATTCAATACATTAATAGTAATTTAAAACATAGTTTCAGAATTTATATTTTTTTTAGAAATAGACGTGATTTTTTTTTTTTGGACATTTTTACTGTAGAATTGATCTAATGCTACACTAAAGAGAACCCGAATACTCATTTGACGATGAAATTTTTCGAACCCTGATTGTGTATCTAGTTTTTATAGGTGATCGACGATACACTAAGTATAAACAAGGAAAAGTGTATCTTCCTGAAATGCATTTTTTCATTATCGCTGTAGAGTGCATTTTTAATTAGTTTTAATGATTACAATTTCCTATAAATGAGTCAATAGTATGTTGGCGAATGACTAACATGTACACGTATTCGTTTTGTATGAGCTGATGCAATACCTTGAAAGTTAATGACTATCGATTTAAAATAGTACAAAAGAAAATTTACTTAACTTTGTTTTCACTATTGAATAATGTGTACACGAGAATGTAAATATTCGTTACTGCCAAGGTCAGGCTAATGGTGAGTGTTTTGGCTGCCTTGTGTCACACAAGGGAACCTGCTTTCGAGTCCTGGTACGGAAATTATTTTTTGTGCTGAAAACGGACATTTCTCGACGAATCGAGTTACGCCATAACGCCAATCGGCCGAGTAGTCCTGCCTGTCTCATACGCCGGAGGTCTCGGTGCGAGTCCTGGTCGGGGCATTCATTTTTGTGATGAACACAGATGGATATGGGATATTCTAGGTGGGCAGTTTTTGGCTGTGTGGGCATCCATGACACAAGCTCTGATTACTTTGGGGCCATAAAGTTGTTATGTTTGTGTTGGAATGAAAAAAAAATTTAAAATAATAGTAACTGTATTTGTTTATTAAAACCTGACTACATTTCGAAAATATACATTTTGTTGACTTTGCTAATCTTTGCTACTCTGAGGTCAATTTAAATGTTTATATAATTTATTTACCATTTTTAAAGCTATGCTGGCTAAATTTCTTTCGAATAAATGATAAAATAACCTAATCTGAAACCTAAGTTACAGGTTAGGTAACATAATTACTAATCACCGTAGCCCTTTAGACACGGCTCCCATTAAAACACGTCACGCCGATTAAAATACTTCGCGAAATTATCGGCAGAAAAATGTTAAACTCGACCTGCTTCACAGCACTTTGTAGTTTCAAGGTCACATACGTTACAACTGAATTCCTCAGTCTCTTCCTATAATGACACTAAACAGCAAAAAATTTTTAGAAAAAAGTTGTATGTCCCCGACCCATGTGCTCTGGATGTGATCTGTTCGGCCCATGTGTCGGCTGTTTTCCGTAACAGAAATGACGAACGGCGCATACGATGTGAAACTTCTAAATATACGGCATGTTCGCGCGGAGTCTGGCAGCCCCGGTATATCGTGGCGCAGCGTGGCGTGATGTACCCCGGGCCTTTTTTTTGGTCCGCTTTTAATCATTGGCAAGGAAACTGTGGTAGATCTTTGCCATTTGTTAGTTTTGGAACGGAAGGATTTATTACTCGTTAGTGAGTTGAATATTTTATTAGAAAAAAATTTGAAACTTACGTCGCTACACGAGAATGCATTAAAAAAGATGTCATGAAATTTTCTGGAATAGTTTGATTTTTGTGTTGGCAGAACTTAGAGATAAATATTGTTACTAGTTTCTTTCCTGGCTAAGAATAACTTTAACAAGCAGACGGCAAGCACAAGAAATGCTTCGAGTTCCACTTAAAGCCTGGCACTTTAATTATAAGTTGAAAGTATGGATGCATAATTTACTCACTGCACCTGCCCTCTTCCTTAAAAGAAAGCTGCACAATGAATATTAATTCAAGCCACAAGTTTTACCGGTATGATATCCTCTTTGTCTCCAAGTAAACGTCCCGATCGACGAAAGGCATCAATCATCAGATAATTTGGTCGCAGTTGTCAAGCGTTTGTTCCCGCCGGGTTGATGATTCCCCTTCGGTTCCCGGTACAGGTGACGCAGGTCCACTAACTGGTGGTTGCGTCAGCGCATAGACCGCTCCAGGCGGTGAGAATGACCTGCCAGCCACCTTTGGCGCTCGGCCAGCGTCGGTCGCCGGACGTGGCTCTTTACCTCATTAACGTGCTCGCTATCACTATTTTAAATTTATTCGATTGCGTGGATATAACGGTTATGTAGGTCTAGTGAACTAATTTGCTGTTCATTGAAGCGAATAGTTACAAGATACACTTTCTTTTGTTTGTGAGAGGTATTTTTATGTATTTTCTATGTCGATAAGCAGAAACAAGGTTAGAACACTGGAAACGTGGAGGGTATCGCAACAGAATTCTTTTTTTAAGTTATATGAGTGCACGGAATAACTGAAATGGTCTCAAACCGTTATGAATGAATGAGTAATTAATTCCTTGATGTCTAATTATGACGGCCACAAAAATAACTTTGCTGACTTGACTGAATTGGCTTGCTGAAGTCCTGACTTGGTTGTTGAACAATACCCAAACATAGTCGCCACTTTGTCTTGTGTCCGTCTATGAATATAAATAAAACCTTATGATCCAATAACGCATTATTGTGCAATTGCACAATGTTTTAGTACGTTGCTTGGTTCACCCACAGCTTGCACTTGCACTGTTATGTAGTGTAACTTTAATGTGTCGCTATGCAATTGGAATTGAAGTCGTGCATAAAATGTCCGTTGCTCTGTTACATTATAGTAATTGTTATAGTTGCGACTCAGAATTACTGTGTTTACATGGTTCTGTAGCCACGGTGTAGGTTTGTTGTCAACTCAATATAATATTTATAAGTGCTCGTTGACAACTCTGTCCTTTACCTAGGTAACTATAATAAGTTAGAAATGACAATGTAAAAAAGTGTGAGTTTTTTATGGAGAGTGTCCTAGGGACCGCTCGCGACTTTAATTTTCTTTTTTCAAAATGGCAACAACGCATGGAGCGACGCTACAGACCTCTTTTTCAAATATTTTTTTGATCGAATCGTATTTATAAGCAACACTTCCTTAACTATAATTGAGATCAATTGTCGCTTTCTCTAGACACTTCTGTTACAGATGACGTATCGAGATGGTAACGAAAGTTCGGAGAGGATAATTTCTCTCATGGCACGCACGCTAAGGTCACGATCCTATTTTTAGAAATGTGCTCTTCGAATCTTGCAACTGTGGGTTGAAGAGTTCAGTTTAAGAGGAAAAACCTTTACCCTTTAGCTCTCGTCACGTTCCTTATGTTGATACGAAGTAGAATTTTGAATATACACTGAATGAAAATATTTTTTTAACCAATAAAACAGCGTCTGCCATGTGTGTATACTTTTTTTACTATATTCATAGCCGGAAAACGAGCACACGAACCACTTGGTGGTATCCACATCCATTGTCATCACATCATTAGTCGTAGGTGTTTGATTTATTAAAACTGATTTTCTTTATCATATCGACTAATGATGCGTTGCGGACTGTAGGTTTCAGTTGCAGTTGCCTTTGTTCCAGTAATTGCACTGAGTGTTCCGTCCCTTTGTCTGGAACATAACCACGTAAACTTGATTATTACGGCGCTCAAAATAAGCGGGAGATTTAGATGCTACTAACATTGAAATGAAATATTTATTTCTCAACATTGACAATTACTTGTTCTTGTTGACGTCGAATAAAACATGACTCTACCGCCAGTTCGAAAAAACCTTCGTGAAGAAGAACTGGCAAGAAACTTCACGCGTATATTTTTTTCAACTAAATTTACAGAGTCTCAACTGAATTAGAGGGAAGTGATTAAAAGATTAAAGAATTAGTAGATTAAAATTCGTCAGTTCTGTACGCACGGTAGGTGGAATGTATTGAAATAATTCAAACAGTTTCAAATAGATGGCTCACGTGGATGATTCAGTGAAAAAAAAATTTAAAAGTTTTTGTTGATTGAAAGATAATTTATTTTCTTTGTTGGTTCGTTTACACAACTGTTTTTAAGTTAACGATAATTCTGATTAATTACGCAGCCCAACAAAGAATTAAAAACTTAGTTTGATCGGAACCATTTTAAGGCTGTTAGCTCTACAGATTACAGCGATTTTTAAGCTCTTTAAAAGGAACTTGACTCAAGTCATACGGTTAACAACTCAATGAGTCTTTAAACCCTAAACCCTAAGTCTTATTTGAGTCCAAGACTGGGACTCGAGGCCTATTTTAAGACGAGGTCATTTTGAAATGACTTCTAGTTTTAAACGACTCAGTCTCAACGAAAAGGTTCGAACCCTCTTAAAACGACTCGGTTCGCGGGAGTCTTGAGTCGTGAGGCGCAATATATAGTATAAATAATAGTCGTGTTCATACGCTAATTATTATTATTACAGTTAAAAGAGGCTAATAGATACGCAGATTTATTTAAACTTTTTGATTTAAAATTATCAAACGAAACTTTAATACGTCTTGTATTATTTAATACGGGTGGACAATAAATAAATAAAGCCTAATATTAAATGGAATAATGTAGTATTCTAATGGTGAAAGATTTTTTGAAGAACAAACTTTCGCATTTATAGTATTTCTAAGATAAGATGTTAAACAGCTCATTGTATGCTACCGACTCGAGTTCTTTACTAAAAGGCTTGCGGCTAAGTCGTCATAACTCTTATTAAAAGACTCAAGTCGTTTTATTTCAAAGTTGACGTCTAATGACTGAAGTCATCTTACATTAATAAAAAGCCTCAAGTCGTATTTTTTGAGTCGAGTCCTAAAAATTGCGGCGAGTTTTGATTGAAAAGGTTTAAAAACCGCGAGTCCTTTCATCACTAGTTAGGTCCTTACCAATTGCAAGGAGTTACAAACCTTAGGGATTGTAAAAAAACATACATAATAATGCAGTGAGAAAAGATCTGCTTTCTTTGTCCGTGCAGTTATGTTGATGCTATTTTCTCACAATTACTAGGAGCACGAAGCGTTTAATCATAGCGACTCCATGTAAATGTTCTCTATTGCGTTTAGTTTTAGCAGCGTACATCATTATTACACATGGGAAAATAGGCGCGAAGCGACACGTATGTCAAATGTCTGTAAAAGGGTATGATTATGAATCACAGTGGGTTTTCTTGTGGGGGGGGATATGAATCACAGTGGGATCTTAAATTTTTGACAATATATGCACCTATTTTCTTTAGTTGATTTCAAGACTATTCTGCATTAAATCAACAACTTTGGTTAAAATAGATTTTTGTGTTGCGAATTTAAAAAGTTTCCCATGCCAAAAACGTTTTTAACATTCAAAAAAATCGGAGCTCGTTGCTGTACCAATTTGCTGGCATAGTGTAAGATGAAAATTGTATTTTTACGAATAATACTACGTTTGGGTCACGTGTGCCTACTGCGTCTATGTAAATGAACACATAATAAATAAATGCAAAAAATATGACAGATTATACTGGAATGGTAGCGTGCATTCTTCTAATGAAACTTTTGTACAAATCGCGTTCATACGCCACGTGTCAGCCAAACTTGGCATTATAAGTTGTAGCCTATGACGTTGTAGACTGCATATCGATTGAGTCCATAAATCCAGAAATAGCGGATGTGTGTACGTGTGTGCGGGAGTACTTACGTAATAGCCGGCCCTTTATCGAGTTTTGTCAACAGACGTGCCACTTTGTGATTGTTCTACGTTGGCGCAATTTACGTGAAATGTTGCTTTTGGCATAGATCACAAAGACAATTCGGCTGAGTTATGAGACAAGGGAACCCGAAGCACACGCGATGACGTAAAATGCTGACGGAAATAATTCGCGGGCTTACCAAGAACAGGATAAAACGTTTGAAATATAGTTTCACTGGTGAGGTCTTAGAACATCATCAACAGTGTCAACTGAGTCCTGACTTGCGTAAATGGTGCAAAAAAGTTTATAATAACGTACTTAAAGTGTTCTTACAAGCGTAGCTGGTCATCCCCATTATAAGATATCACATAATGGCTGCATGGCTATTAAAATATTCTGCTAATCTCGAGTTTTTCTCGCTAACGCTTACAACATGCGTTTTAGTAAATAGGAAGGTATGTTTGTTCGTGCGACTCGGACGACCGGTCTCGCCACTCCAGTGTGCTCGGCAAACATGTCAATTAGGTATAAATAAACAATGATATCGCTATTATATAAACTTGGGTGTAAATAGTAATGCTTGGGGTGTTCCGCCTTAGCGGCGTTGTTTATTTACATGGTTAGCCGCTTCAATGGAACTTCTAATGGTTTTGTATTCACGGGTTTTTGATTTTCCGCTTTGTACAGATAGAGCTGTGCCTACTTGTGAATGTTTTTGAAGAATAAATTTTCTGTTCTGATTTTGCAAGCGCTTAAGCTGGG
Organism: Marasmarcha lunaedactyla; assembly: GCA_923062675.1. Taxonomy (NCBI): domain Eukaryota; kingdom Metazoa; phylum Arthropoda; class Insecta; order Lepidoptera; family Pterophoridae; genus Marasmarcha; species Marasmarcha lunaedactyla. The sequence goes on from OV281341.1 coordinate 6,569,834, forward strand.
GTGCAACCAACAGTTAGCTTCGTCGCGACTGCAGCACTAACTTTTGTTAAAAATTTTTAAGTCTTTGAAGCTAGCATTATTTCTTGAGTAATGAAATTTGTAGCATTTTCACAAAATGAAGTTATGGTGCTTTATTTATCCAATAAACAATCGTAATTATCCTCCGTCATTAAAAGACAAAATAATCAACAAAATTCACATGTCTTGGAAGTAGCCTTACACACGTAAAGCAATATGTTTAATCACGTTTCTGTTCCTCAGCAGATTTAACTAAACCCCAACAAATTGCGTTAGTTGTTAATTTTTCAAAATGCCATCGAAAACTCGCGACATCGTAAACTCTCAGAATAAAGTCACATTCGAAACTTGGTATTATTTTGGACATACAAGTACTTTCGAGGTTGTTTTCGTTTAGCAATGCCAAAACGTCCGAGAAAGTAGCTCCTAAAATTAGATTGTAATGCATGTTTATGTCATGTAGTCATGTTTAGGTGGACTTGTTAAGGGGAGCCAAAAATTGTATAAATTGTTGGTCGCCACATGGCAATAAAGTTATTTAGGGCGTCTTACGACAACGCATTTAAAGTAATCAATTCGTTGTAATTGGACAATTAAAGCTCTTCCATGCGGGTTCAGTATTCAGTCGTACATTGCGTGGCTGGCATTGTTTTGCTGATAGTTTAAGTTTGTAAACTAATCTATGTACTTCTATCGATGGAATAAAAAGTTTGTGTGCCCGCACAGGGTCTACCCAGCTAGACAAAGTGACTGCAATGTTCATAAATTATCTATCACAGTTCATTTTAATAATTCTTATAATGTTAGGTATCAGTTTTGTTATCAAATATACAAATTTCTCTATATCTCATAAATTGAGAGTTAATTTTATCTTGTTTAGTGACACTGAAAGTGATTTTTCTCTTGATCTTCAAGTTTGTAATCAAAATATTACTTTAGATTTTCAAGGAGATTCGAATGAATGAATGAACATTATTTGCTTTCAAGTGAAGGTTTGAGCTATGCCTGAGAGAGGGACCGCTGCTTCCTGTACGTGTGTGTGCGAGTTGTGTGACTGTACTAACCATGTACACTCGATTTTTAACAATCTGCTTCCAGTTTCTACCGGTAATATTACATTTATTTAAATCTTATATAATCATAACAAAATAGTGAATCCTATAAATAGAAATATAATTATGGTTGTTTCATAATTACAATGTGCGTACAAGTGTAACCTACATTGAAATAAAGGCGAATAAACTGAATTTTTTTTGTATAATATATGGTAAACATGTGCGCCCTGCTTTATATTGTTTATCAATTTTATAACGATTATACTGTTGAGTACACATTCCGTGTTCTCGATGCCGCGCTGCCCGGACATTTGAAAGGCGTGCGTAGGACAAAGCCAGTCTCTGAGCAGATAACTATTTGGTACACATTTTATCTATGTGTGATACAATACCAACTGACGGCTATCCCTGTTTTCATTATAAAACGCTGAGTTTAGGGCCTATAATTGATTTTGGCTAGATTTTAGATCATATCAATATTTCACGCTTAAGGGGCGCTATATAATATTTCTTGGATAAAACCCGAATGTACTAACCGATCGGTGCTTGCCGAATGTTCGTGGGCTTTGGTTCGGACCGGCTTTACCGTTCAACAAATACTGCCGACTCGTCTGTCAGAATCAGTCGACTCGAACACGTTGGTAGCGCTTTTTATTCTTTATTTTTAGCGGGCTTAAGCTTCAAATCAAGGTATCTGAATACGAGGACAGCAGCCTCACCGAGCGTTCTCTTACTTTCGGACGGAGCAACTTGCTATCGATCAATACGGGCTGAAAATATATGATCACATTCGGGTTTCGTGCCCTTCTTTTGTTGTGCTTTTACTCCTTTCATCCACGTTCGTAGCTAAGCTTTCAATACAATAAAATAAGCTTTTTTCGTAGCTGGTTATCAAAGGAGAAAAAATGTATCCTTTTTCGTATCTGGTTATCAAAGGAGAAAAAATGTATCCGTTTTCGTAGCTGGTTATCAAAGGAGAAAAAATGTATCCGTTTTCGTAGCTGGTTATCAAAGGAGAAAAACTGTATCCGTTTTCGTAGCTGGTTATCAAAGGAGAAAAAATGTATCCGTTTTCGTAACTGGTTATCAAAGGAGGAAAAATGTATCCGTTTTCGTAGCTGGTTATCTAAGGAAAAAAAAATGTATCCGTTTTCGTAGCTGGTTATCTAAGGAAAAAAAAATGTATCCGTTTTCGTAGCTGGTTATCAAAGGAGAAAAAATTTATCCGTTTTCGTAGCTGGTTATCAAAGGAGGAAAAATGTATCCGTTTTCGTAGCTGGTTATGTAACAGCGAAAAAAAATCTGTATTCATAACCAGTTATGAAATCTTAGTAACGAACGTGGACGAAAGGCTTTTACTTACCGCATATTGAATATGGTATAACGCTTTTGAAACAACTTTCCGTTATTCTTGTTTTCTCTGTGTCGTTGGTGGAAAAATGGCGGAGAAAACTTTTCTGTCATGCTCCCTCTAGTGTCTTAGGTCCGTACGAGAGTTAAGATGAATTGGCAACAAATTTCAAAGTAGTATGCATGACACAGTTACTAATATTTAATTTATTTAACCGCAAATTAATTATACCACTACAATGACCGCAGACTAGGAAAAAAATTCTTATCTATTCATGGAAAATGGCAGGCTAAATTTAGTATCTGGGTGCCTTAAGACAAAGAAGTAGGCAGGTACCGTCGGGGAAGTCGGCGGAGGCTCAGGCTAAGGCGAGAATCGCTTGCGCATAGTTCGGTCTTCTGTAGGCGCACCGCATACTAAACGGCGACAACCCTGCAGGGGATTCGAATAAGAACCGGAACCTGCAGCAAGTTCTCTTACTATACTATACAGCAGTAATAGGCAGGTGAAATTGAAAAAAGTGTGCCCCATAAGAAGAAACAAACTGCAGAATTTGACAAATTAAAAACACAACTGCTAAAGTTACTTTTCCATGTAAGTAATCCCTTGTTCCCATAGGAATTCCGGGAAATAATGTACCATATGTCGCTCTCACAACACAAAATCTAATAACACATATGTAGAAATCCGTTGAACAGTTTTGGCTATACTCGTACAGTATATAAGAAAAATATATAATGTAATATTCGCTCTGAAATTAATATAATTGGAAATCCTTTTCGTAATTGTATTTTAGTACGTTTTTCCTTCCGTGTCTCAAAGTATACGTGATCTTAAAGGACCGTTACCTACCAACCATCTTCATTGCTGGTACCAAATATACCACTGCCCCACGGAATTATTGTTTGTCAAAGTTTATTAGCGCCCATTTAGCGCTAATTACCTCAAAGCCGCTCGGTGTAATGTAATATCTGTTATTTGGCGAAAGCAAACATTCAACGAGTGGAAAAATCTTCCAAAGATATCGAAAACATATCGGTCGTGTGGATAAATATTTTTGTAATTTTTTTTAAGACTTAATTCCAAAAGTGTGAGGGCCGTTACTCGCGTGATGTATGAACGTTTTGGAAAATTACAGTTCGGGTAGCCTGAATAGCCTACCCGATCGGTACAAGCCGAAAATAGCAACTGCTTCTAGTCGGCCTTGTCGTTCGACAAATATTGCCGACTCGCATGTCCCGGCCCGAACATGTGGGTAACGCCCCTGACAGACACTGGTTATTGCAAGTTTTATGGAGACAGTAAGTTTTGGAGCAAAAAGTTTATTTAGATGCGTTAAAATTTAGTTTTTAATTTCGTATCAATAGTTGATGACTTGATGTTATAGATAAATACATTTGTTTGTCTGCAGTTTCGTGACTCGAATTAAAATTTTATTTATAGTGTCTCTCATTCTTGAATCCTATAGAATGACTACTTACTTATTTTTAAACAAAACATAACCTTTTAAGTTTGCGACCTTGGTGGGATTTCCAATTATGCAAATACTGATGTAGTAGCTATTAATTTTCTAATAAGCTTAATTAATACTCAGGTAATAGTTGGTTCTTATGGCGCGAATATTGCATTGATTTTTTTTTCTTTCTCTTGATGTTGATTTATATTTGTACTGTTTGTTTTTCCACTTTTAACTCTAGGCACTTGCTTTTATTTAGATAAATATTTATTTCTTACTACCGCCAAACCTACGCCTTATTTTTTTTATTTACCAAAAGTAACCTCAGACATTGGTCGAGTGTACTATGCGTCCAACCAACAAGGCCGCGCCATGCGTACGTGCTAGGTTGAACGCAGCGCCAGTTTACGCGACGCCTGTTCGATATTTAGGTTAACTCGTTGAAAGCTATGCTTTAGCTAATTGTCACGCTACTATACTATTTTATCTAGTTTTTCCCTCGTAGTAATGTTATGTAATTAGTAGTAATGACCTGTTAAGAGGTATGGCTTGGATGCCGCTTATTCTGTAACTTTTAAGTAACATAAAGTTTGTTTAAAATGTCGTCTATTGAGTGTGTATGTTTGGATTGCTCGTTGAGAAAGCGCAATTTCTGCGAGTTGGCATCCTCTCAGCTGCTTCTTTGTACATAATAATGAAACAGAAAACGGTTCAAGGCTAATACGTTTTTCATATAAGAGTTACTACACATTTCAAATAAATGAGATTTTATTCAAGCTTTGGCTCAGTAAAAATTGTTATAAGGCGCTATTTATAATTTCACCAAATAATAACCATAGTTGCCGATAGAAAATGTTATCTCGACGTCTTTACTTGTAAGCTTGTAAGACTTCAACTGATACGTGAGTTCGAGACCCTTTGTATAAGGCTTAGATTGGCATTCGAACACCCTTTAGTATCGTCATTCCGTAGTATACACTATACGGCATGTGGGGCATCCGAACAACGCGATACTCGCCCCTAACCTGGGCCTCCGTCGAGTGCGCTTACTCTACCCACTGTCTTGTTCTTCTTAAAGGCTGGGTTACTTGGCACAGCACCTGGCGCCAGTGACGCTGAGTTCCCTTACGGGATCAATGTAAACAGTTTGAAGTCAGTGCCGTGTCCAGTATCCAGCGCTGGATCGGAACAGACAGGCCGACTGTTCTTCAAGCCAGCAAGTCGGTGACCGACTCCGCGCACCGCGCACCCCGCGCCAGTTACGCTGGATCCGTATAGACACATAGTCAGTCGCTGGCGACTTTTTGTGTAGTTTTACCGCGCGTTTAGTTTGGACGTTTCGAAAATGAGATCGTAAAAGTGGTCTGATAAAGAATTTATTAAGTTTGTCCCATTACAAAAACAAGATTAACTCCTCTGTAACATAAAATCCTAAAATACTGTGACAAAAACATGTGGCCTACAGCATTGTAGAATATTTGCGTTGGAATGAACGTTGAGGGCCTAACCGTCGACGATGTTAAAAGTAAAATAAAATCATTCACAATATCTTTAATTCGCTTCGATATTCACACGCGATAGCCTGATTTTCATGATCGTTTCGTCATCCCAATGATTTACCGGTATCTACTGGACGCCTGTGAACAGCGCGGACCAGTGCCCAAGCCAGTCCAGCAAGGGAAGCCAGTGACACTGGCGCCAGCTACTGGGTCAGTATATACCGGCCTTTAGTGGGGACCTTCTTGTGCAGCAACAGCACAAATGTAACTTGTAAACTTTGTTGTTTTACTTAACTAAGTTAACTTTACTTTAAAGTTAATTTTACTTTACTCCGTTTCGATGTATCAAAAATATACAAAGATCATAGAACTAAATTAAAAAACTGAAATTATAAAAAATTTCGTTAAACATCAAATAAAAAGGTTTCTTCTCGAAAAAATAAACAAATTATTTCACAGTAATTTAGAGCTTCGCTACGAACGTCCCCTTTGGCGTACGTGATCAGAGGAACGTCAGGCTACCCTTATTGCGAACGACTCCCGTAATTTAGGACAATCAATACTCCTTACCTGAATCCTGTGTTATTACGGATTCTGATCCTTTTGCCGTGAATAATGAGGCCTTTTTTATACTTATTTGTTTGCTTTGAATCGGAATTTAGATATTTTTATTACGAGTTTTTTTCTTATTTATAACATATTTTTTATAAGTATGAAACTTCATTTGCGCTTCTATAGTGATTTATTTTAAAAGACGATAAAAATAATAATATTATGATGGCTAGTCTTTCAGACAGGATTCATTGTGTGTTTCGTTTAGTGGTTAAAGTCCTCGTTCGGTATTCGATAGGCGCAAATTCGATTGAACACAGCCACGTTATATTTTTAAAAGTGCTGTAACAAAATATTTTTTATTTGGATTATTTTGGATTACACAAAATATTATCGTGACGGTGTTGTTCATGAAATAAATTTTAGTATTTACGTTTTAAAAAGGAACAAGATGGTCAAAACTTAAAATAATGTACACAACAACAACCAAAAACATTTAATGTAACTATTAGCCGCAGTTAACTAAGTTAATTAACAACTGAGAAAATTGACACCATTGTTTATCGTTTTACAAGCAAGTTACTTAGATTACGTTAAAGTGTAGTTTTTGACACAGTTTGCGAGCGGTGTGAATAGCCTCTCAAGGCCTGCTAGATGGTACTGGCACTGTGTTTGCTTGTGTTTGCCGTGCGCCAGCGGCTTACTAAACAACTTTAATGCGTGCTGCCTGCCTTCATCGCGGTGTGTATCTGTCAATAAACACGCTGGCATTGAAGATTTAGATATCCTTTGGAGATTTTTCCATTATCGATTTATTGATTTTTTTACGTTTTTTAATCTATTAATATTAATCAGGCTTTTTATGTAGTTTTTGCTCCTTTTTATTACTTTTGTACGAATGATTCCGAATAGTAGTCATATCCGCCAACCATTACATGATAAACAATCTTCCCATTTGCATATTCAGTTAAGAATGAGAGCAACGTAAATAGTTAACGCACAACAAATCAACTGCAAACACGCATGCGCGTTTTCTCAGAACCATGAAACCAGAAGCTACCCTTAAATTTGATCCACCTGTATCAAATGGGGTGGCAGAGTTCATTGTCCTCTTTCGGCGAGGTCGTTGAACTCTGCCAGCTGTTTGTTGCACTCGCGTTCGCATCTCGCGTTTGACCCACTTCTAGCTGTTTCTGTTTGGTTCGCATTGACATATTCAGCTGGTTGGTACTGACTGTGCGTATTGATTGTGTGTGTGCAATGGATGTCTATTGTCAACTTTTGTAATGTAAGGTTTGTCTTAACGCTGAGGTACTGGACAAACATAAAGGAATTGATATGTATGCGAGCAGATTGTATTATCAATTTAATTAAAATTATCACGTAGAGACTTAGTCACAATCTGCTCTATCTGCTAACCTCTCAAACTAGATAAACACGGGTGATAAAATGTAAAAATATATTTTGTATCTTCAAGTAGCTTTTGCCCGTGACTTTATGTAATTTTAGTGTGTCGGCCTGAAAACTGTTTCGTAGTGTTTGCGTGGATTGCGTTTTAATTTCCGTGTGTGTGCCTGTCTATGGCATCAAAGCTTCTAAATGGCCGATTTGGAGATTTGGTTTTACTTTGCATTACTGAAAAGGGGACTTGATAAAAGTATTTCTTTGAAATGAGAAAAAAACTAAACAATTTAGCTTTTAGCTAGAGTATTTAAGTTTTATATTTCTACGTGTGTCAGATGCATTAACAAAATCATGCCTTTCCGACCAGAGATGCGCTAAGAAATTATGTGCTGTAATTAGAAGCTGTGCGGAGCTGTAGGGAGGATTCGTGGTGTACCTGTAAAACTGTGTCACTCTCGACTCTGACCACCAGAGATCTGCGAAGAAGCCTAGCGAACTCTTGTCTCTGAGCGGAAGTCTTTTGTTTAATTTGTATGTATAAAAACATAAGAAAGTGAAGTAATGCAATGTTCTAAAAACAGCATCGACTAGCCTTGCATAGCATTGGTGGAATCGCAGCCTCATTATCTGCGCTTCATACTCGCATACTCGCATTAATCGCACTGTCATCGGGTGGCATAATCAAAAATGCATGAACATTTGGTAAAATGCCTTTTTTCTTTTTTTCGAAATGGACAGTTTATTGGCATTTCAAATTTCACCGGACTTGGATGCCGCCCGGCTTATGTCGTTCGGGTTTCGGGGAGACGAACTAAATGTGCCGTCCTTTATATACCCCAAATGGCCTAATGGCTTCGGGCCGGCTTTGTCTTTCAACAAAATCTGCCAATATGTGGTCGTTTCCTTGACTTGTCGCTGTACTGTTTATTTATTTAGTTAGGCATTGGCTGTTCTTGGTTCTGCACCATAGCCAGAAATAGGCTCAGGGTCAGAATCGCATTCGATCTACAGTGTTGTTTACCCTTAGTATGCGGTGTGCCTACAAACAACGTGCAAGCAATTCTCGCGTTACCGGGTGGCCCCGCCGAGTTCCCCGACGGTACAAAGGTACTTATTGGTGTTAACTACTTTCGTTGTTTCTCTAAAGATCGGTCTTATTAACTCTGTTTCTGGGTTAGTTGATTAATTATTTTAATTAAATATCTAGGAAGTTAAATATAAAACTGTTTGTTAAAGGTTACGTTTACCTACGAATTGTGCTTGTGTGTTTGACGTTGATATTTTTTGACGGTAAAAATCGGATCCTTGCTTAAACGATGATATAATTATTTGACTAATTATAATATTTTTTGTGATAAGACTCTTGTTGTTTTGCTCGACTGCGGTTGGTTTTGATTGAGCCATGAATAGAAGATACATTTACTGATAATAATGTGCGATATTTTTGTAAGTGAATTTAATTTCAAGCGTTCAATTAAAATACCTACAAGCACGTTTCATTTTACGAATATTGGCTAATATAAAGGCTGTACTGAAATCAAATCTCCCTTAAATAATCACAAGATTGACACGGGTTTTCAAATTAGATTTGAATGTTAACACCTTCTCTCCTCCAAGTGTAATGTTATTTACAATGTTTGTTCAAAATATGTTATTTATGAGCTGTTTTTCCTCATATCTGTGTAAATATCTGGACACAATACCCAAGGAAAATAGATCAAGATGATCGATGCTCTGTCAAAAAGCTGTAACGATTTCACTGATATCCGAAGTAGATAGATGTTTATTACTATTCAATAGTTATAGCAACGTTCGATGTTATATAAAATTCTGTGTCTAACCTTAAAGTTTTAGGCAGTTTGCTACACCGAACGCAACGCATGATACGTTACACGCCTTTTTTATATTTTTATAAACTCGTTCTTGTTTATCATGTCCATTATCTTATCAGAATATTTTATGTAAACTAGCACATTTAGCTAGCTACATAAACGTCTAAGAATTATGATTTTGATAAAAAATATTATGATTTAGTGATTGTAGGTAGGTTGTGTGTTTACATTACAGCATATATTTTACAAAAATGTATGATATTGTGTGATTTTATAGCCTGTTTACCAGTTTTGTGATTTACTAATAAAAGCACCGGTAATACATTAGCAAAAAGGCCCAGATTTAATTATTGTTAAGCAAAATATTGATTAATTTATTGATTTTAGAAATATCTACCTTTGTATCAAATCATTTTTAAAAAGAAAGATTATCTCATATTTTTGTAGTTTTAATTTTATAGCTCGCTCAAATTGTAAACCATGATTAAGATGACATAAGTAACTATCATAGCTTATAGCTTCGAAGTCGCGGGGAAAAGCTAGATCACCACTTTTAGTCATAATTAGAGATTCTACTTAACACATTACATAACACATAACACAAAGCATTTGTGTACACAAGTTAATAATCTAAGCAGCGTCTACCTAATATTCGTCATCTCCCTAAAACCACGTTATGTATTAATTAACAACATAAATATGTTTTATGACCATCCAGGCAGTTTGCGTTGTCGTTAAGGTACGTCTTAACTGCCAGCTGAGAACTTGACTTTAGTTCGTCCTAAAGATCACGTAAAAGACACAGTCGTAACTTTCCGCATGAATGCTTCAATATGCACCTAGGTTGTAGGCTGTTCGTCGGTATTTACTTGCAATAAGTATAGCGTCAGGCCATTTTTGGTTCCGAAAAGGAGATCCTTCTTTATGTAGACTGAGAAAATGGGTTCGTACTGACGCTCATTCTCAGTAGAACAATGTTCAGAACCAGCAGTAGTTAGAATGGTGTCCTGAATTGGTATTTATGACCGAGAAGCGTAGTGGTTAGTATCCCTGCCTCATATGCCAGAGGTCCCAGATTCCAGTACTGGCTGGAGCGTTAATTTATGTTTGTTCCGGATCATGGTTGTTGATATTTATATATGTATGTGTAGTCTAGGTTCCCCCCTAGTTCGCTGTATGGTCATCCATAACACAAGCTCTGCTTTCTTTGGGGCCATACATTTATTATATGTGATGATCTGTTCAAAATCAATATGAAATTTGTATTGACAATTACTTGTTCTTGTTGACGTCAAATAAAACATGATTCTACCACCAGTTCGGAAAAACCTTCGTGAAGAATAACTGGCAAGAAATGTCACGGGTACTTATATTTTTTTCAAAATAAATTTACAGCGTCTCTTTATGTCTATACAAAATTATTCTTATCTACATCTTTAAGTTCGGCAAGTATAAGTAACGTGGGATCCAGCCATCGCCCTCCTCAACCATATTCGAGGGAAATGAGCGACCCGTCACCCGACGCTACCATAAGAAAGGATTCTCAACCCTGGATGTCAGGTTCCGTGAAATTGAAAGACCTTAGGACTTTTTGAGAAAGTATACCATTCTGCTTCTCCGGGGCCAAACAGCACGATCTTAAGAGTGTGATCCGATCCCGCCTGACCTCTGGTTTCAGTCAATGAAGCAGGTTTCTTTGCCTGCGGCTAAACACTCAACATTACAATTACATCGAGATGCGCTAGGTTTTAATATAATAGCATTACAATGTGATGTGTGAATTAAATACTTACCGGCGCATAACATAGTTAGCTCTGTATATTTGTGAATGACACTCAACGTACACTAATAAGAACTTTTGGTATATTATTCGTACAAGCGATAATGCTGTTAAATCTTTGGAAGCAATCGCTATGGAAGGCTAAAAAGCTCTGTTGGAAAGCATAGTTCGTTGTCTGCAATCTGCACCAAGCGTTTAGCCGAATTACCATCACTCATATTTCTATTGATCAAAAATTTTGTTTCCATAAAACTATAGTCAATCGCCTGATATAGACACTTGAATTGCAATCTGGTGGTCAATTTAAAAGCGACGATGTTCGTCTTGATGCAGACTGTACAGCGAGGCTATACAATTTTTTTTGTGAAAAGAAACTTCCAAAACGGTTATTTGACGTTCGCTAAGGCATTCCTTGCCTTTGTTATTTTGCATAGCATCTTTCGTTCCATGTAAGTTCGTGTGTTTGTTTTGGTAGATAGTATGTGTGAACGCAAAAAATATCTTATCTTTTGAGCCGTTAGGTCCCGTTTAATCTGTATGTAAAATTATACTCATAAAAGTATAATTTGTTACAGCTTCAGTAAATAACGTGGCGTATGGATGTTGCGTAAATCAAAACAATCATTTTGGATAACATATTTTTGTAAAACAGACCCCGAACCTAACGAATCTCAATCCGTAAACATAATTATTTGGATAATCTTGTAATTGTAAGTAACCGCGTTCCTGTTAAATACTTATATTGCGTACATTTATATTTGCAGGTTGATTAGCAATGTAAATTAAAAGAAATCTAAATATTTTATTTCGTCATAGGTAAAAACACACACGTACTAGATGTCTTCATCTTTATCGTGATTGTGCATTTACATCTACCTTCGGCTTCTAAAAGGTATTATAGGTAGAAAAAAAGCCGGCTGGATAAAAACCTTTTGGCACTCTTTTGTCAACATTGTAATATACATGAAATGGGTAATTAGGTAACAGCTTGACTACGGCATGAAAGAAACAAACACAAGACACCTAACTGTGTGCGCCAATGTCATGGCGCAGCCAAGCTGTTTACACAGTGTTTATATATTATTTTTCAGTTACAACAACAAAAACAGCCCATGAAGACTCAAGACCCTTTTGTCATCCAAATAATCTTTGATTTTTTAATAAAGTTTCCTTGACAATTTTCTTAAATTTATTGAATGGCAGGGATTAATCAGATTTTGGATTTTTATTATAACAACGTATTGATTTCCGATAAACGTTTCGCTGCGTTTAGCCAGCCTAAATCTTGGAAACGCTAACTTTTGGTAGTTCCTAATCTCAGACCAATCATTACGATAATCACAAGAATGTTCATAAATTTTAAACTAAGAAAGATAACCGATCTTTCTTAGTTTAAAATTTATGAACATTCTTGTGATTATACAAAACATTTTCATAAATACAAGGGTTAATATACCAATACACTTAAACGTTTCTCTCAGAGATTCTCTATCCTAGTGTATGTATTTCACGAATAACCCTTTTCTGCAGAGTGAAAATAGTTTCGATGTCTGTGGCATTTCCCCACAGTACGATACCATAACACATTAAACTAAGAAAATATCTAGGTTCTCCCTTGTTTGACATATTTTTACATTTAATTTCATTTCATATTATTTAATTTAGCCTAAAATCAATTGACATAATGAATCACTACACCTAATATTTGTTCACTATATTTTTATTCGACATAATTATTTACTTAATATAATTTCATTTCAGCTTAATCGCATTTATCCTAATTTTGTTTGTATTAATATTCATTTCACTTCAAATACGATTAAATTCATTTCTTACAAGCGTATCAGTACAATTTTACAGCATCAAACGGAATATTTCAAAATTAATTTGGTAAAATCATTAACCACAAATTTAAAAGTGTAGTTGGTAAAGTAATTTTTTTCTCATTTTAAACAGTAAAATAATGACTTTAATGTAAAGAATAATATACGGTACGTTGAACAGTTCCTTTTTGGTTCTTCGCTCGGCTTGCGCTGCATTTACTACATACAGACTATGAAGACTACTCGCTTCGCTCGTCGTCGCGCGTAATTTCTACATATGAGGTAGTGACTTTTCAAATTTCAAAAGGACTTATTTTTTCACTAACCATATTTTCAGAAAATTAAAAAAACTTAGCACAATGGATTAATTATCAAATACTTTTTGAATTTTAATACCATACATTACATAATGTTGACATGATTAATTTTCATCATTATTATTTTTTCTTCTGCCCCTCACGAAAATGTATATTTTAACTCCATATTTTAGAAATAAGCACTTTTGACAGGGACTTTTATAATTAAGCTGTTTTGTTCCGTACTTGTTGGTAATAAGCCATTTTGATTAGGAACTGTTGGAAATAAGTTGTTTTGATCTGTACCAATAAAATTCATATGTAATTAATAACTTTTTAATGTATCACTGTTAGAAAAACAATCTTATACAATTATATTGTAAGCCAAATGCGAGTTGCCCTACATCATCATCAAGGCAATGACACATAGTTTCATCTGGATTTTCCAAGTCTGTATTAGAGGCAGGTCTGCAACTCTGTACAATATTGTTAGACCAAGCCAATTCTTGTATATCAGTCCACTGGTTTCTAAATTGTGTGGTAAGTAAATTATTTACACCTTTTTTTCTTATTTGCCGATAGTTCCTTGTCCTCAATTACAGCTGAAGGTATTTCTGTTGGTCTTCCCTTTCTTTGGTTTTAAGTGTTTGGACAACTTCATTACACTCAATTCTGTAGTTTACGAAAGCTTTAATGTCACAGTCTATGAACCTTTCCTTTTTTAATTTTCTTTTCTATCTTAATCTGTTTCATTTTTTGCATACCCTCTAGATTATTGAAAATTTCTTTTAGATATTTTATATCCAGCAGTGCCAATCTCTTCTCAATAATTTTAAATTTCCCTGCCTTTTCAAAATGTTGTCATAGCCATCCCTTGTAGTAATAATAGCTTCTTTGCGGATTTCTATTTCTAAACGTCCAAACACCCTATCCGCAGGCAAAAAGCTATGACCACGAACAGGGAAATTTTTTTTTGATCCCCTCCATGGGAAGGGCAGGAGGATAAAAAATGCTCTGACGCATACTCCGTGCGCGCGATCGGAGTTATGTGGGACTCGTCCCGACGCCTACCAGAACCATACCCACTAAAAAACCCTCTGTCGGGTCGTGCAATTTTTTGCTACTCAGCCTTCATCTGAGCGGCGGCCAATTGGAGAAAGAGGCCGCGCTAGCGGGGCCCAGAAGGGGTCACCCGCTGGTATTTACATAGCACTGAAGGTGCTCAAAATGAAAAGTAAATAATTTAAAACATTAAAAATTTAAAAATAAAATTGCATTAATTCGGATTTACGTTAGAATTAGAATTTACGTTAGAATTAGAAGTTGCGGCCTGAAGGGCTTAGAGATCTAGCGTCAGCTGGGTCGCTACGTTCGTGTGCACGTTTCTCGGTCTAGCGACTTTGAATTTCGAATCTAAGACAGGAGCAGTATATGAGAATGAATCTCGAACTAGAGGATTGGGATGGGATGCGGCGCATTTGAAGAACGATTCTGAGAGTGTTTTGAGGTGCTGTTGCACTGTAGGTAGTTCAAGATCTCTGTGCAGGTCCGCGTTACGCACGTACCACGGTGCGTCTGTGGCCCTGCGGCAGAAGAGATTTTGAACTACCTGCAGTTTTTGCAGGACGGAGGGTTCGGCGTAAGCAAAGACTGGCGAGGCATATGTCATGATTGGTCTAACGCAGACCTTATAAAGCGTACGTTTGTTTCTGAACAACATTTTACTTTTTCTACCTAACATACTATATAAGCGGCCTAAGTAAAAACGGGCGAGTTTCGTTACCGCAGAACTCTTGTCTGGGTTCACATCGATACGCCATTTTTGAAACCATGCACCGAGGGCGTCTACAGCCTTTTGGAGTCTGGTGGTGAGACCCGGGACACTTTGGCCTTTGGTGTAAAGGGCTGTGTCGTCGGCAAAGAGGGCGAGTTCGACGTCTTTCGGCGGAATGGGAATGTCGTTAGTGTACACGGTATACAACAGAGGGACTCCAGCCTTTATGGGACGAGGCGCGGAAAGCGTGCCTTCATGTTTGAGACGAAACGTGCGGTCTTTGAGAAACGACGCGATTATCCTAACTAGGCGAGCCGGTAAGCCTATTTTGTAGAGTTTATAAACGAGACCTCTGTGCCAGACTTTGTCGAAAGCCTTGGCTACGTCAAAAAAAAACTGCGATCGTTTTCTTTCTTTTCGGATAGAAGCCGTCGAGTATGTACTCGACGATTCGATGGACTTGCTGAGGGCAGGAATGCTTAGCGCGAAAGCCGAACTGATGGGGAATAATGAGGGGATCGCCATCCGTTGGAAACAGATGGTTCCGCATTCGAGAGAGTATGACTCTTTCGAGAAGTTTAGACATGGCCTTGAGAAGGCTGATGGGTCTGTGATTAGCCGGGATATTCAGAGGTTTACCCGGCTTGGGAATGCCTATGACTGTCGCTTCTTTCCAGGCTTTTGGAAAGTAGCTGTGGTTGAAGCAGGCATTGAAGATGATGGCTAACAAGGTAAGAACCTATTGAGGCAGGTGTTTGAGTGCGTGGTTAGAAATACCATCCGCACCCGGAGCCTTTTTGGACTTTTGACTTCTAATGAGAAGCAAGATTTCATCATTAGAGACTGGGACGGGGTCGTCGGTGATGGGGAGAGATTCTCTGCGGAGAACTTCGTCCTCCACCGCCTGGATGTGGGAGGGATCCGCGGGTTGCGTGCTGGGCGAACATTGTGCCGCTATGCTGTCGGCGAAGCATTCGGCTTTCTCTTCGGCTTCAAAGGCAATAGTGCCGTCGGGACGAGTGAGAGGAGGAATGTGAGAGGCGGCGTCTACGCGTAAAGCTCGGGCCATACTATAGTACGCTTGGTGGGAAGGGGAGATATTCTCCATGAGATCGTTAAACTGAGCGTCTCGGAGTTCCGCTAGGCGAGACCTAACCTTACGTTGTAGTTTGTTCGCAGCTGAACTATAGGCGGGCGTGGGATATTTCTTGGCTCTCCGGAGAGCCGCGTTCTTAGCTTTAATGAGATTGCTAACGGCTGAGGGTAGATTGGGTATACTTCGCTTAGCAACCTTTTCGTTTACACTGATGGCTGAGTTGATAGCATCAGTGAGGGAGTCGACTAATGAATCTATTTTGTCCGGGCTATCTAATTGGTCGGGCGAGATCGCGAGGGAGAGTTTGGGGCCTCTAAGGCTGAAAGCTAAGCTAAGCTAAACCTTTTCAGCTGGTAAAGGTCTTAGGAGGAGTGACGTGATTGTTAGGCGGTCCTAGCACGAAGGAGACGGGGCGGTGATCAGAGCCAAGTTCATCGAGCAGTTCGATAGACCTGAGATCGAGGTTAATTTGTTTGACGATCGCAAAATCGAGGATGTCAGGAGAGTAGTTAGTGTTGCCGGGATAGTGAGTGGGAGTGACGGGAGAGATGACGTCTAAGTCGAGTTGCTGAGTGATTTTAAGGAGTTCTCTACCGCTTTGGTTGGTCGATAGGCACTTCCAGTCAGTATGTTTGGAGTTAAAATCTCCAAACATAATGACTGAATGGTCGAGGGCGAGAATGGCGTCGAAGTCGCTAAGGATAGGTCTGGTATGATGGATGTCACTAGGTATGTAGACTGAAGCTATTATGACGGTCGGATGACCAGTCATAGCCAATCTACACACAGTGGCCTCCATGTTGAGGAGAGGAGGGGTAGGGAGAGGAGTGCCGTGGAAACCTCTTTTGTGATAAATAGCTGTGCCGCCGTAACCGTCGGGCCTATCGTTACGAATGAACACGTAATTGGGAACAGCGAATCCCCTGGTGCGGTTTGGAGTGAGCCATGTCTCTTGAAGAAGCAATAAGTCTGGCTCGTTGTTCTGAAGGAACAGTTTGAGCTCAGGAAGGTTAGCGCTGAGACTACGAGCGTTAAAAGAAACTAGGGATAAGCCTTTGGGTTTGATACGACCGGACGCGGGATTTGCGGGTCTAGACATTATATTTGGTTATTTACGAATTTATACAAAAAAAAAAAAAATTATAACGATCTTAGAAGCGAGTGATGCTCGGCTAACGCAAATAAACGCTCTTGAGGAGAGCGGGTGGCGCGCAGTTTGCGTGCGAGAACGGATATTTCATTAATGTGGACGTTTTGAATGACGTCGAACACGGTCTTCATGTCCTCAGCCAACGATGACTGAGGTGAAGATGACGGAACAGGACGCGGCCCTACGGGAGCTACGGGAGCTGGGATAGGACGGGAAGGTGCAGGTGGAACGGCCGGACGCTGCCTCCAAGACAGAGCCGAAGTAGGCATCGGCTGAACGGGCTTTGCTTCCGGGGGACCCCAGTTGCGCAGCTGCGGGAAGTTAGCAGGAGTGAGCGGCGGCGCCGGTTTAGGCGCGGCCCTCTTAGCGGTGGAGCGCGGAGCGCGCGGGCAACCCCTGTAGTTAGCTGTGTGGCCAGACTGGCCGCACAGCACACAGGCAGGGGGGGAAGTGGATTCGGGAGTGCGAGTGCACTCCTTTGTTATGTGAGGGTCCAGGCACTTGACGCACCTGGGAGGAGCTGAGCAGTTAGCCGCTGCGTGGCCATAGAGCTGGCAGCGGTGGCACTGCCCAGGGTGACCACGGGGGTTGGGACGCTCGACGTAGATATTCGAGAGTCTGCAGATTGTGCGAGCCTCTCTGAAGATCTCCCTCGAGTTGGGAGTATTAGACAAGATAACTAAAGCTAACGGAAAACGCCTACCGCGGTTTGAGTGCATCTTGTGCACTGCTTCAGCCGGGAAACCCTGGGACTTAAGGTCCTCGAGAATATCTTCGTTCGCGAGCTCGAACGGGACGCCCCGTAATACTGCGCGGATCTTACGCTTCTCCGGGAGGGCGTAAGTGTGGTATGCGATTTGTTTAAGCGAGAGTAAACGAGTGATTGCGCGGAATTCGTCGATAGTCGCGACTTGGATTTTTATAGTATCGCCTGCGTTATTTGCCTTGAGATAATTGATTTTGTGCTCTTTGCAAAATTTAGAAACCGCGGTCCAGCGCCCTTTTTCGCGGAGGAAGACGGGCGGAGGGAGCTGAGGCTTCGATGGGACCGAAGGAGACGCGGTCACTTCGAGTGACATGAGCGGCGCGGGGGCGGGTGTAGAAGACACCGGGGTTGGCTCGGGTCTTGAAGACACCGCGGCTTTTTTCGGACGCTTCTTAGAGCGTTTGGCAACTAACTGGAACGCGGGCTCAGGAGAGCCGGTTAAGGTGGCGGCGACCGCCGAAGCTTCGGACGCGGCGGAGTCTGAATCGCTCCCCCGGTACGACCGGTACGCGAGGATGAGACCGACGCGCAGTCCATATTGGATGGAACGGGAGACGCGGGAGAGATAAGACCTGAGGAGTCTGGACGTTCGAGGCCTGAGGGGCTGGGGTTTTTTTTTTCTCTTAAACCTCCGGCATATATGGCCGCAGTCCTTTTTTAGCAGGATGTATCTTGTAAAAACATTTTTAATTTTTTATAGATCTTCTTTTTCTCGTTATTTCCCTTCAATCAGACAACAATTTCATTTGGTTTCCTACGGGTGGGTTCCCCGTATACTTCAACGACAAATTTTTTACATTATATAAACTATGCTTGATATACGTATACATACATAATACAGTGACAATATAAATACACACATAAGTTTGCTCTAAGTATTCGTTTGATGACCAATTCATTACATTTTATCTTATCCATTCCTTGCGTTTCCTATGACTATTGCTATAATTATCCAATTTAATAACATTTCATTCTACGTTATCGTATGTTGAGCCAAAATATACGTACCATATTTTACTAACATACTTTTTTTGTCTATTTATTTCTATTTATTACTGTATTTGTTACTTTCTTACAATAGTTTAGAAAAACATCTCTCTTACTTCTATGTATTAGGCTTGGGATATTTTCTATAGTTATTTCAGAGCCTATATTAATTTCTAATTCTAGCCTTAGACGTTCGTGAATTGGGCATTCGGTTAGGATGTGCACGACCGTTTCGTGTTTCTCAGGCTCACAGGCGCAGGATGGGCTCTCTTTGCACTTGAAACGGTGCAGGTATTCCGAGAACCCACCATGCCCTGTTATAATTTGTGTGGTCAGGCGATCGATCGGCATCTTCCTTACGATTCTGTAGGCGGCAATTGCATCAGGAAAGAATAGTTTAGTATTGCCTGCAGTTGTGCCATTTATGTAACGCTTATTCCATTCGTCAAGCGATTGCATACGAATGCATCGCTTGACGAATGAAATGGGGCATTTGTCATAGGCAGGTCTTTTTTTATTATATTTGGCCGCTTCCTTTGCTAGCTGGTCCGCGCGTTCGTTTCCTGCTAAACCTACATGAGCCTTTATCCAATAGAAAACCACAGATTTATTCATCTCAGATAAGGTCTGCAGGTTTTTCCGCGTTTTAATCGCTAGTTGGTGATGGCAGTCCAAGGACACGACGGATTGGAGTGCGGCCATTGAATCGCTGTATATAGCGATGTCAACCTCTCTGCGCTTAATGGCCTGTTCACTGGCCTCGCACAGAGCCAGAAGCTCCGCCTGGTAGACGGTGCAATAGGATGGCAGATTAAGTTTGACGGACCTGATTTCGGCCTCGCTATTCTATAAGGATAGCGCAGCACCGACATGTCCGTCAATCTTACTGCCATCCGTGAAGATTCTTACGTCATAGTTGCTGTTTCTGTCCAGTTGTTCCTGGTCTACCAGGTTTAGGAACTTAAGGCTCACATGCTTTGAGGGATGCGAGTCATCGGTAAATGGGGCCCTTCTCTCAACCTCTCGGTCGCCAAGCTCAGATTGGTTTTTCCCTTTCTTTGCCTCATACAGCATGGCTGTTTCCCGGACGCGTATGTCCAAGGGTAAAATTCCGGTGAGCAACAGAACTGAATTTAAAGACGCCGTTCGTTACGCCTTACTAATCTTCTGCAGGAACCCACGCTGCATTGCATTAAGCTTGTCCTTTATGCATACCTTTTTTGTAGCTGGCGCCCAGACGCTAGCTGCATACAAGATTATGGGCTCAATAGTGGCTGTATATATCATCCGAACAATGTCCGGATGAAGGCCCCAGCTTATTTTGGCAGCTCTTGCCAGTTGCTTGTATGCAGCTATCGTCTTTTTGCGGAGGTTTTGGACGTGGGTGTTGAAGGTCAGTTTGTGATCCAAGGTGACTCCGAGCAGTTTTATTTCTTTTGTAACCGCGATGTCGACTCCCCCCATGCGCAGGCGAGGGGTGTCAAACTTATTTTTGCGCGTTATTAGCATCGAGTAAGTTTTATGCGGAGCAAATCTAAGTTTGTTAGTGACACCCCACGCCCGAACATACTCAAGAGTCTTGTTTGCCTGTAGTTCTATTTCCAGGGCGGTGTCACCAGTAAAGAGGAGGACGATGTCGTCGGCAAAGGCTTGGGCATAGTCATTTCGTTGCTCAAGTCCTTTTAATAGGGAGTCTAGAAGAAGGTTCCAGAGGATGGGACCCCCTATAGATCCTTGGACACAGCCCATGTTTGTAGCCCTCGTGGTTTCTTCGCCGCCATACCGCACTCTCACGCTCCTGTCATTTAGATAGCTGCCAATAACCCTTCTCAAACTCCCAGGGCACTTTTCCTCAGCCAGCCGGATCCTAATCATTGGCCACAGGGGCTGGGGTTGGAACCTGAGGGGCCGGGGACGCGTTAAGCGCTACTACAGCCTGCGTAAATATGTCGTCAGAAATTGAAACACCCGACGCGGCGAGTGCTTGGGCGAACGCCTTCGCAATGTTTATGACGCTTTGCTTATCCATTTGGGAAGGGGTTGGGACTATGATATGTATATATAATTATATAACAAATGCCTAGAGTTCCTAACTAAAAACCTAGCGAACCCTAGCGGCTAACCTCCCTACCAGCGGTAGGGGGGGGGCTGGGGAAAATAACTTAAAACTAACCGTAGTACGCCGAAGGCCGCTACCTAGAAACCTAAAAAAGGGTACGCAGGTAAAGAGTTGACCGCGTTAGGGTCAACCTTTACCGACAGAAAGGACAAATACACACGAAAACACGCAGATATGATAAAAATAAATATGAAAATAGGAGAAAAATAAATAAAATAGAGAAGAGAAATAAAATAAAAATAAAAGGACTGGTTCAGTACAAATTCGTTGTCACCGTTAAGTATCCTTTGTACTGAAACCAGACTACTTACGCTGGGCACAACACTGCACCCAGCACAAGCACAACACAACTTAGCACAGCACTTTGAAGACTAAGGGGCTTAGTCGCAAAGAAAAATCGCACTTATACAGCACTCAGAGGGAGTAGAAAAACCTTGAAAACCGTAGCACGGAACCAACACGCTAAACTGTGACGTCAGTAGACGTCACGTCCGTACCGGGCGGCGATCGGAGCGAGAATGTTGACGAACAGGGAAATACAGATGGCTTAATATGCACTGGAGATTTAGAAAACAGCTATTGTATCAGTGTTTGAAGAGCATGATTATTTTTATTTTGGCCTCCGCAACCATCACAAAATAAACGAATAATTTCTACATTATTTTCAAAATTCATGCATGATAGGTAGTGATAAAGTGCAGATGCAATTTCTGTAGAACCCCTGTTACCAATAGTTTCGTCCCAGAAGTAAAACCAAGGGTTTTTGAATCTAAATAAACAATACAAAAATTGTACACACTTATCTGCCTAGCGTAGAAAGCATCTTGGATTGTTGCAAATCGAAACAAAGGGAAACAGAGTTTGGTACATCTTCATATGATTATAAAAAGCTTTACTTCTTAGTTTATGCACTCGAAGTTCAGTCATAAGCACTTGTTTTTAGCAGGATCCTTTTCCATTTTTATTTTATTTGACCAAAGCAAACATACGCTGCAAGTGTCTGACGAGGGGCTTGAAAATAGAACTCTTGTATATTGAAAAATAACTCAATAGGTGTAAGGCGTCTTCTGCCATACAGCCACGGTGATGAATTCGTTCAAAACCTTACAAGTATAAAAAATCATCAAAAAGAACTGCGGTGAGATTAATAAAATATAAGCCCTTTTGTTCCGTAAATATTGTAAAAGAAACAATTACCTAGAGAATTTTTTGAGAATTAAGAAGTTTTGAAAAGGAATGTTTCAATGGATTCTATGGACGAAAGCGATATGGATATAAGTACTTTTGACACGGAAGGCGGTTTTGGACCAAACTATAATTGAAAACTATTAAGAATGAATTGAAAACCATGAAACTGAACTGCATTTAAAAAAAAAATTTACAAAATGAGAAATAAGCCCCTTTGAAAAGTCACTCCTCATAAACAAATGAAAATTATGTTTAATTTATAATATGCCTATAAAATATTAGCACTATTGTTGTTGTGTCAAATGAATGTTATATAAAATAAAAATTGTGAAAACCAAAACTATGATTAACATAAATTATACTTAAAGTGAAATTATATGAAATCTTTTTATGTTGAGAAACGTACACATACGGGGGTATGTGTTTCGAATCTATGGTTTTCTCTGTCAATAAACAGTATTCTCCACTAGGTTCAACCACTAGTAGTTCGCCCATTAAGTTGCAAGTTTGATTCGACTTGTTTTTAATTTGGTGCCGAAAATTTTATACATTTAGTTTTTTTTATAAATTAATACTAGATTATTTACATTTAACCACGGCACAACATTGGAAAGAGCATTGTATAAATCTTAAAAATAGATTTTTTGTCCATTATTTTAAAGATTAATGGTGTATCATCAGCAAACAAGACAGTATCGTGATTTTTGCGTCCCAAAAACATCATAGTGCTTTTATTATGGACTAAGAAAAGAAATGGGCCAGAATTGAACCTTGAGGTTCTCCCCACCACAACCGATTCAGACGACCTTTTATGGTTAACCATAACCTTTTGAGTTCTACTACTTAGGTATGAAGTCAAAAGATTGAGATCAGTGCCCTTTATGACGTAGTGTTGGAGTTTTTTGATTAGGCATTAACTATTTCTTTTTTGGTCGTAATTCGAATTGTGTGTTACGGACCACATATAAAAACGTCAGTGCAATCATTTAGCCTTAAATAACGGAATATAATTAATCTGAAAAAAACTGAAAACAACGTAGACACTGTGTCTTCGGTAAATAGATAAGGCATGAGCAAAGCCGCGGTACGTGATATAACTCGACTGCTGGTTATATAACGCGACCTTGACTGCTTCTGCTGTAAAACTCGATGGTACAAAATCATACCTACTACTCGACCAAGCCAACTAGACGACTGTCGAACGTGACGTTGCGTCCTTTATTTCCGATACGGACACCGGAACTATGATTTTTTATTTCGTTATTTTATGTCAGTATTGATTCACCGAACTAAATTACTAAAGTTTTGCGCGGCACTTCTTTCAAAGCGTTTATTTTGTTTATTTACTAAAGGATTGAAAGGGAAGCCGTATTCCGCCCGTTCGTCCAGTTGGCTTGGTCGACTGGTGCACGCAAACTTCGCAAACAACATATGGAATGAGCTGTCGGCGATAAAAGTATGAATTGCGCGCCAATATCGTGGTTATCTGAACATGATAGTCTTGTGTGTTTTTTTTTTTGTTATTCGTTATTTTTACAAAAAACCTGTATGGTGTTAAATGTTCTAAAAACGTTGATTACGTGTCGAGTTATGGGGCGATTCGTATTCAGATACAGTAGTGTACTCTGTTATTGGTTCGGTTTTCTTTGTTCTTTAAAATGTTGCATGTAATTTTTTTACGAAACGGATGATTTATTTTTATTTTACTCCATCAAATACCTGGTCTCCTCGCGTAAAATGTTTTGTGATTTTTTATATAACCAGCTATGTTTAATCAATATTAATTCAACCATGAGTTAAGATCATCGAAAATTATTCAGATTTTTGAAATATTCGTTTGTATGTATGATCAATTGAAACCACTTGAATGCAATTAGTGGTAGAAAAGGCGATTTTTGTTCAGGGCTTGTTATTGGAGGTGCTACAACTTACAACATCTATGTTTATCTATGAACACAAACATCTATGTTCATCACACAAATGAATGCCCCGGCCAGGACTTGAAGCTGGGACCTCTGGCGTATGACGCAGGACTACTAACCACTATGCGACTCGGTCGTCAAGAACTCGTCTATAACTGTCAGAATGTTGTTTTATGACGTGCCAAGGAACTTTACCCGTCGTCGGGTGATAGACCACATTTTTGGCCGACCGCTCGTCTGGCCTGATAGGAAGAAACGCCTAAATAATAGAAATAGCGAATAACAGCATTTTTTATACTCAGTGTAAGTACCTACTTAAAAATACATAACGTCTCCTCTCCATTATAAGTAAAATTAGTATAACTTGTACGAGAATATTTCAGAAGCGTCACAGAGGATAAATATGTCATGAATTGATTGCTATGCTTAATAAACATAACACAAATATAGCATTTACAACGTTGCTTTCAGATAATTTTAGCACAGTGTAGGTATACAATAGATAAGCGTGTATTTTGAAGCGTATGGGGCGTAAAATGTGACTTCCTTTCTAATGTCGAGTATTGTATGTGAACCAGATAACCTAGGTGATAGCGGACTGGTTCTGCGGCGTTTTGTGACTGGAATTGTGGTTGAAATCGTCTTTTAGTTTTGATATTTAACTATTTTGATATTAAACTAGTTATGAGAAGGCTTGATGTTCTTCGCTTCTGTTGAGACTACAAATAAGTAATAAAAAGAAATCCCCAGACCAACACACCAAATGTCCCCAAAGTAAGCAGAACTTGTGTTAGAGTGTTACCACACCAATCGATCGATGTAGATTGGTCTGGCAAAACTGTCGATCGACGACGACCTTTCCATACCACCGTCGACCGTTGGCGTCGACCGTTGGCGTCGATCGACGATCGATCGATTGGTGTGGTAACACCGTTATGGATGACCATACAGCACGACTGGGGGAAACGTAGAATAAATATACGTATAAAAATATAAACAACCATGACTCGAGAACAAATAGTTTGTGTTCATCACACAAATGAATGCCCCGACAAGACTCGAGAACAAATAGTTTGTGTTCATCACACAAATGAATGCCCCGACAAGGCTCGAACCTGGAGCCTCCGGCGTTTGAAGCCGGGCTAATACCACTGACGCTACTCGGTCGACTGTTAGTCTATTGTTACCGATGTTATAAAATAATAGCAATTTGATGTGGTAATCCCACTGTAGGGATCGCTCACCTTTTTTTTTTGCTGCCGAAGCACCCTCGCGGGAGGGAGATGGAAGATGCATACAGCCGCAGGCAACCGACTTCCGCGACGGTGATGTGGGACTCACCAGAGTGGCACCTACCCACTAAAAACCACCTTAACGGCTGTAGCATTGGAATGCTGTCAGCCTTCATCGGAACGACACCAGGGTAGGGAGGTGGGTGCGCAAGCAGGGACCCACTAGAGGGTCACCCGCTGAGAATGCTAATCACTTAAGGTGCAAATGACATTTTATATTGATGATTATACGGCCTGGGCAGCCTTAAGCTGATCCAGATTAGCCGAAAGTTGATCGGGGGGATCCGAGAGTGCATTTCTCGGTCTACGGACTTTGTACCTCGACGGCATGGACGGAGCAGTATAAGCTACTGATTCGCGTATAAGGGGGTTAGGGTGCTCTTCGGATCGCTTAAAAAAACGGTGGAGAGCATCCTAAGGTGTTGTTGTATAGTAGGCAGTTCGAGATCTCTGTGCAGGTCTGCGTTTCGCACGTACCATGGAGCATCCATGGCCCGGCGGCAGAAGAGATTCTGGACTACCTGTAGTTTATACAGATTGGAGGGTTTAGCATGTGCAAAGATTGGGGCGGCTTACGTCATGACTGGTCTCACGCAAACCTTAAAAAGCGTTCGCTTGTTCCTAAGAGACATTTTACTGTAGGCGGGTGTGGGGTAACGTCTGGCTCTGCGGAGAGCAGCGTTTTTAGCTTTGATTAGGTTGCTAATGTCCAAGGGTGGCTTGGGCTTCCCATGCTTAGCAACCTTTACATTCTCACTAATAGCCGAGTTGATGGCGGTAGTGAGCGAATCGACTATCGAGTCGATTTTATCCGTGCTATCGAGATAGTCGGATGAAATCGCGAGGGGGCAATCTGGGGCTTCCAAGGCCGAAGACAGGGTGTGCTTGAAACCTTCCCAGTTGGTATAGGTTTTCGGAGCAGGAGGGTCGTTTTGGGGTCCTAGTATTAGGGACACCGGGCGGTGGTCGGAACCTAAGTCGTCTAGCGGCTGTATGGTCTTAAGGTCGAGATTGATACCCTTGACGATGGGAAAGTCAAGGATATCAGGGGAATGAAGCGGGTTATCCGGGCAATGTGTCGGTTTGACCGGGAAAATGACGTAAAGATCGAGTAACTTCGTGATGTCTAGTAATTTAACAGCACTGGTGTTGGTCGACAAGCACGTCCAGTCAGTATGTTTGCAATTAAAATCGCCGAAGATAATGACGGATTGCCCTAGTTCGAGTAAGGCCTCGAAGTCACTTCGAAGGGGGGGTGTTCCACTAGGTATATAGACTGAGGCCAAGACTATGGTCCTGTGACCTGTCATAGCCAGCCTACATACTGTGGCCTCCATGTTGGTGAGTGGAGGCGTGGGAATCGGAGAATAGTGAATACTTCTCTTGTAGTATATGGCAGTGCCGCCTCGTTGAACCGATGCGGGCCTGTCATCACGCACAAGAGTGTATTTAGGAATGGTGAGACCCCTAGTGTGCTGGGGTTTTAAGAATGTCTCTTGAACAAGGATTAACTCGGGCTGTATGTTCTTAATGCACAGTTTGAGCTCCGAAAGTTGGTTGATTAGACCTCGGGTGTTAAATGAGATCAGGGATAAACCCCTGGGTTTGGTGCGACCAGTCGTGGCGCTAAGAGGTGTGTTCATTATGGATGTACCTATAATGATTTAATTAGAGATTCGTACTCTGCGATTACCATGAATCGTTCGTACGAGTCGTGGGCTGCGCGCAGTTTGCTAGCGCATTGCGCTACTTGAGTCATATCTACACCTAATGGTGTTGAAAATAGTTTAAGATCCTCAGCCATTGAAGGCTGAGGAGAAGCTTTTGGGCCTGCTGATGGAGCAGGGCGGGTTGGAGCAGCCGGACGCTGTCTCCAGGCAAGCACTGGAGTGGGCGTGGGGTGGGCGGTTTTTACTGCCGGGGAATCCCGGTGGCGCAGCGGCGGGAAATTGATAGTATTAATAAGGGGTGGGGCCTGTCTGGGTGCCGCCCTCCTATTAAAATTTCGAATGGTTCGGGGTGCGCGGGGGCAGCCCCTGTAGTTGGCGGTGTGGCCGGACTGGCCACACAGCACACAAGATGGAGATGGTCCACTCCGGAGTGCGACTGCACTCTTTTGTGGTGTGAGGCTCCAGGCACTTTACGCACCTGGGGCTGGCTGTGCAGTTGAGCGCCGCATGCCCGTAAAGTTGGCAGCGGTGACACCGACCTTGAAAGCCGCGGCGATGGGGCATCTCGACCGAGATACCGGAGAGGCCGCAGATGGAGTTGACCTCTCTGAAGATATCGCGGGACCTGGGGGTGTTGGTCAGGATGACCAATGCCAGGGGGAATCGTCGGCCGTTCTTGCTGTGCATCTTGTGCACAGCTACGACGGGATAGCCCTGGGATTTAATGTCGTCAAAGATGACGTCATTGGGAATCTCATCGGGGATTCCCCTGAGAACTGCCTTTATCTTACGCTCTTCAGGGAGAGCGTAAGTGTGATAGGCTAATTGCCTGTGTGAGAGGAGGGCTTCGTTGGCACCGTTACGCGTATCCACTACCACCCTTGCCTACTGTGGGTTAGCATACTTACCTTCGAAATAATTTCTAAGGTATGTGGGTTTTCTCAACGTTTTCCTTCACTGTTAGGGCAGTCAGTCTAATGTTACTTAAGTCATTGGTACACTTGGCAGTCGCCGGGATCCGACCTGAAGATCGAGGAGTCAGCATCTTAGCGTCTGCGCCATCGACTCTCAGTAGTTGCCGACTTCGAATATCGGTTCGGACAGACGTTGTTTGGTGCACTTAGATTGTAGATTTATTTCTTATGGTAGCGTCGGGTGACGGGTCGCTCACTTTCCTCTAACATGGTTGAGGAAGCAATGCTGGATCCCGCGTTAACTCGTGAACGGGTGCCGTTTGAGGGTGTTCGTCGTTAGGAACCTTGGTAGGAGGGAGACTTGCCGACCTGACATAAAGAGACCCTGTAAATTTATTATGAAAATAAAATACACATGAAGTTTCTTGCCAGTTCTTATTCACGAAGGTGTCTTCGAACTGGTGGTAGAGTCATGTTTTATTAGACGTCAATAAGAACAAGTAATTATCATGTTGAGAAATAATTATTTGAATTTGACTCCATTTCGCTTAATTTAGCATGGAAACATTATATTACAAAAAGCTCAGATATAATATCTACAATGTTTTAGTAATCTTCGCATTTTTCACCCTGATGTGTCTGCGACATTGTTCAGACATAAATAAATGCTCATAGATAGACGGAGGTTATAATAATCGTGCGATAACTCCGTCTTGTTTATGAACAGAATATCACCTGCATTATAGACATCAGCGGTCATGTAATGAATGATAACTTTTAAAAATTATCTAATTATTGTGCGCAATTTACTACTTTAGCAGGTGAAACTGTCTCAATGGTCTTTACAACTGATCGATTGACTAGGACCAAGGGTATTTACCGAGATATTTATTCTATGTAACGCGCAATAGAGTCATGTGATAGCTTCAAGATTAGATAGCCTCAGAATGAACAATCTTAGGATTTATTTATAAAACAATCAGCGATTAGGTCCTTGCAAATATGTTGATACGTAGGTTAGGTAAACTATTAGATAATATGGTAAAATTGTAAGACTAGATTTTGCCAGCGGATTCGATAGCGTATTTGTCGAGAATATATCTTATTTTCTGTATGTACTAATTTCATATTTTGATTAATAATTTCTGATAAGAGACGTGACAAATGCGTTCGACTTATTATTTACTAAAAGTTTATTTTTGTATGTCTAGTTATTAATGTAAATAATTTTAAACAACAGAAAAGTGAAATAAGTGTTGCAAGAACTCGTACACAGGTTGTCCAAACGACTAATAAAGCGGTGCAGTGATATTATTTCGTATACTTTCATCTATACCATGAATAGCATGCAGTTTTTGACTTGTTTATGTATAAGACGTCCTAATACAAACATGCTGGTGAAGTCGTTTGGTTAAAGCAACCCAGATACCAAAGATCTTTGTTTACAAATCTTAAAAATTTAATATTCAAATGCATTAAATTGAAATCCATTCCAAAGTAAATGTAGTAAGTAAATTCTTGTCCAATCAAACAGGTTTTATGTTTATTAATAATGAAAGGGCCTTGAATGATCCACAAAATGGTGTCCACTCCCACGCCTTAGATTCCATGTTTGGAGCTGTTCGGCTGCCTCGAACTCAAGAACCAAGAATGTTCTTGATTTAGGAGTAGGCCAATGAGCAGTGGCTTTAATGGTCATTTGTTTTGTTGAGTTATTGCCGGCTGCACAACTTGATTTTAAACGAGCTGTGGAATAGCAATGATTTTTGAAGCGATGATATGCCGAAGGGCGTATGAGAAAGTTAGCGTTGCTCTGCGAATTCTCTATTCTCTCTGATTGGTAAAAGATCCACTTGTTGTATCTACTTTGTGAGTTTGTTTGTTGCGATTAAGCGCCCTTATAACTCAACCGATCACCATGAAATTGTGCATACACATAATACAAAAAAGTACATAGGAGTACCTGTCAACGTACTTAAAAGTACTATCCCCGAAGTATACAGCGGCGCTGCTGGTTTCTGTACAAATTATTATTCCCTTACTTTGTTTTTTTACAAGACGCAGTGAAGTTGGTAGGCACCTAGAGTCGGTCAGCTCGGTACGGTTCAAAGCCTCCATTTTAAATTCAAATGCATACGGTGTTATACGTTGGAACTTTCCTGCGATGACTGTTAAATTAGCTGGTATTTTTATTTTATATGGATATCACACGATAAATAGCTGACTTCTTGTTATTCTAAAGTATAAAAATGCTTGTGTTATTGTAATGTAATTGTTTGGCTTTATTGTGAAGCAATAATATTTCAAGGCGTTCTTTACATTACTAAGTTGACACTGCGCCTTTTTTCTATGTATGTTTGTTTATTTATTTTTAGCCGCAAATGGAGAAGCTTAAAAGTAAAAGGACGTTACAAAGTAGGTTTTAAAATGTCGTAAAAGGGAGATGTAGTGCAACTGGGGCGACTGAAGAATTCTTGTTCAAAATGTGCTGAGATGCCGGATTCAAAATTTGGGAGGCTCATTTCACTTATGCATGTTTACTATTTGTATGTATTTATACAGTCCAAAACACCCCCTATTCAGCAATATAATAGCCGTCTAATTGCTGTGTTGCCATTGAATTTAAAAAGTACATTATATGAAAACGAATGCTCATGTTAAAAGATAGCTCAAATTACTATTCACAGCGGCGGTGCAATGAACCCGATCTTCCCCGGAAAGATGTGTTTGTGTTCTTGGGAAGATAGAATTGTAAACGGCCGAAATCTCAAATTTAGATAGTCTTGTCCTTGACTGCTTGCCTCGTGTGCGGATAAGTATAACAGGTGCCTAAAACCACAAGTTATAGTTTCATGTAAATAAGGCAACGAAAAATTTACTGCCATAATGATCTACAAAATACTGAAAATGTTGTCTGCGATCAAAGACCAAAATAAATGTTCGTATTAATAATTCATTTATATATTATTTTTTAAAGATGAAGGAAGATAAAACAGAGTTTGATTGAACATTTCAATTATAATAAAGAAAATATAAACGTAAGAAATCATCTTAAGGTTCAGCTACAATTGTTCGACACAAGAGTCTGGTCCTCTTCTATTCCGTATTTGTTAATACTGCCAACGCAAAACCACAAAATATAACGGACATTCAGCAAGAAAGTAACAAAAGTGAAATCGAAGTAAAACACAAATATGGCCAAATTACTATTTGGTGCTCTTTGTATGCGCAACAAAATTGTGATTAGTTTAGTCTGACAGTCGTGGACACAAATATCCTTTTTTGCTCGGGTTGTTTCATTTTCCGTTTAGTAATTTGTATGTATGGCAGAAAATTACTCTGCTACATGTACTTACGTATCAAAATTTGTTCTCCCTTTACAACTTGCCATTTTTGCCCCAAAACAAATTAAGATCCTTTTGAAGTTCAGTGAGTTAAGACCTAAGCCAGCTGATGTTTGTTGGTGCCCAGTGACTTGTAACTTGATATCCGAATCTCGTGTTACCCGTTGTGGGTGACAGTTAATAGGAATATTTTGAATTTTTCAACGCAATGCAGTGACTCGTAATTGCACCTTAAGTAAATATGATTCATATTGGTTGATAGTGTGTTTCAATTCAATACTTATTGTGTCCAACTTTATAATAAGATTATGATAATAAAGTGGTGATGATATACTGGTATTTAAAAAAATAATTGTCTTGCTACCGAATCCTTATGATAATGTAAATGGCATAATATACACGGCGCCTTATACAGTAAATACTGACTTGAATTAAAATTAGTTGCAGCATAATGCAGCAGGTGATTTTAATTCATCCAATTAGAAAAGGACGAAGAATAATAAGTATATCTTATAGATTCTTCATCACTTCTTGTTGTTCTAACAATTTCTTTGACATTTATTGTCATTCTGCGTCATCTGTTTTTTATCATTATCTTATTAACAGATCAGCATCACCGAACAATGATATAATTTTAATTTAATTTTAATTTTTTAATTTAAACTTAATTTAATTTTCTAAATTTGACTGAATTTGATTAATAACAGTGCTAAGTGATCCTGATTAACGTGTCAGGTTGCTATACAGCCGGCGATGAACTAGACTGTCACCTTTACGCTTTCTACAGGATGTTCGGTTTATGTAAAACTTGTCGAGTGAGTTTTTGGAGCCTTAATTATGCTCCCTTGGATGTATGCTTAAATTGAACTTTAAGAATGTCGATTAAGTAAACTCAAAGAATGGAAAGATTTTACAAGGTCCTTTGGCCTGGTGGGGGAAAGGCTAAGATGTTGTTCGTGATACGTTCAATTTATAGGAAGTTAGGAATTGCAGTAGCGTTAGAGTTGTTTCAACACTGTTAAATTAATGGTTTTATGAACTGAATGTCAATAATCATGGGTCGTATATGACTGCTATTTCATAATTACTATACATTTATGGGAAATTGAATACGCCTAGCCTGTAACAGCGGAATCCTCTGTAGCAGTAATACATACAGGACGAAAGATTCCCGTTGCAATAATAAATGTATGTCCCTTAGTGGGAAAATCCATACGACCGTAGAATAAAACTCTGTTAAAATCAGAACAACAAACATGACACATTTAAGTATGTAAAAAACAGACACCCATGACTTGAAAACGAATATGTTATCACTCAATTTCTTTTTACTGCTAAGATTATTTACCTATATCACCGAGACCCACGAAGGCTTCGAATTTTTAAATTGGGATAGTAAGTAGTATTTGATTATGAACAATTTTTAATTCCAATCAAACCAAGTCTGTGAGCCTTGATGTTTTGAATCTCCGGACACTTGAGGTTATCGACTCTTCTAGCCTCCTCTTCGAACCTCATGTTGTTTAAAACATGATGGAGTATCATAAAAAGTGTACATCAGCATTGTAAATATTTGATTTTCTTAACCTTGGGCCGGGTGACCGCACGAGCAGGATTTCTCGCCGCCATTTGCATCGTTTAAGTTTTAACTCCAGGGCCGCTTCAGTTGTGGAGTCTTATTATATCGAGTTGATTTGTATTAACCGAGACCTAATGCTCGGCAATATGTACACCTGTGAATAGAAATTTTGCTTATCGTGTATAAGATCGTCTTGCTCATTACAAATTTAAATATGTACATAACAATTTTTTTTACGTATCCTTCATTTCTAAAACTATCACTCTTAAATGTTTTAACCATTGTAAAAACTTTTGCTGACTAATGATGATGCAACATATACTAACTTGAGGGGCAGAATTTTGTGCAATTGTTGAAAAACAAATAAGATATTGTTTTCGTTTCAAACTGTGAGCAATATCAAAGAACACCTTTGCTAGTCTTACGAATATTTATATTGTGAATCTTATATGAAAATACAATAAAATAAAAGTGAAACAATAATAATAAAAGCAGATTTCATTCAGTGAACTGCGCACTTGGAACGTGAGCTAGCGCTATTTCTCGAGTTCACGTTACTGCGGGAAGGGCCGCGCGGGGGATATCATGTGCGGGAACGTTTTTTTGTTAACTCACATACGTGCAGGGTGCAGGTACAGAATAGAAAAAATAATCAACCCACCCCGGGAATGCCCCGATGCGGTTCTACTCCACAACACCCATTTATATTCAAACGGTCTCACGTTGTTCCTACCGATTGTTCACGCTAACTCTCGAAAACGAGTTCTATTTCGAAAGCCACAAAACTGAAAATATCTTAAACTGTGCTTTAGAGGGGCCTCTTCTAATAAATTTCCGATGAATAGATTTATAGTCAGTAATAAAAGTTGTTTAGGCTCAAGTAGCTCAAAGCTCGGAGTCATTTTAAAACCGAATGTTAAGTTGATGCAACATTCTCGAAAAGAAATGTAGTTTTTAATCTTTTGTTTCAGATATTTTCAAAATGGAAGAAGATGTTGAACTTTATGTTCAGAAGATGTCAATTTTGGGTAAGTTAAATGCAGTAGATAGAGGAGAAATACATTATTAATCAATGCTACTGAGGCCATTGATTTTTAAAAGTAAACTTATGCCCTAGTAAATAAAAGGCTTTGATTAAAGTAAAATAGCGGAGTAAAGGTGATGTTCTTACATTTCGTATTTGAAAAATAACTCCCACAACTCAATTATATTGCGCCCCGACGTAAACGAGACAGAATGATGTAAATCATGTGCACGAGAGCAAGACAAAAAATATTTCGTGCTCGTATAGTTTGGTTTGTATACGTGTCGCGTCGTATATCGTCGGTTCGGTTCGCGTAGTGACTAAACTATTTGACAAGTGAAATCAGGCGACCGGGAACAAGATATTTGAGGCCCGCTTCTATACATCAATCAATAATATAAGGCGAACATCGACGTCGATCGATGCTTTCTAATGACCAAAACAATGACTATTAATAAGAAATGCTTATTTATATACGTAGCCTTAAAAATTGTAACATTTACCAGAAGCACACAATTCATCATAAATCATATGATGAACGAAAGCCGGAGTAGTTTTGAGTAAAGTGTGGCGGTATGTGGGCTCCTTGAAAATTATTATTATTATATATAATTGGTTTTATTTTTAGGTTAAATATTTAATTGCAATATTTTTAACATGAAATGTATTGTATTTTTGTAAACCTGTTCATGATTAAATTAATTACGGTTAATGCTTGAATGTTACTTCGTCTTTGTGAACATATAACATCTATCGTAAAATTAATAGGTATGCTTCATCGTGTCTACTTTCACTGATTTATAAATCTTTTAGTTGAATAACTCAGGCGTTCCCGCTAATTAAGAGATTGTTTATAAATTCTCGCCTATGATTTAAATCCCCTGAATGTAGGTTCTTAGGGAACGGTGTAAGAATATTTTGTTTGCTTTTAGATGCAATGTTATAGCAAAAAACTTTGTTGCACTTATATTCATGATAAAATTGAAAAACAAAAAAATTTTTTGGCGTTTAACCTTTTTACGAGTACAAGTGGAAACGCTAGAGACTTTTTGAATTTTATTTTTAATACTAAGTTTAATACTAAGTAATAAATTCCAAAGATCTTTATCAAATTGCTGTATTGGAACTATTGCAAACCTACCCTTACTTATATATTTTCTTAAATTTTCACGATACATACTTTAAATAAAACACTTTTTTACCGGATATTATCGCGTATATTTTAGTTAATTTATTTCGACGTTTCGGCATCTTTGCAGTTGCCGTGGTCACGATAGAGTCTATCGTGACCACGGCAACTGCAAAGATGCCGAAACGTCGAAATAATTCTACCCTTACTTTTCGGTTATTTTTAGTACAAAGATAGAATATACAAAGTTAGGTACTCACTCCAATCAACAATAGGTTTTATCCCATAACTAACTTATCTAAATGATTAGTAACCTTATTCCTAACATCAGATTACTATAGAATCTCAAAACTTATATGAACATTTAGGGCTCAAACCAAACAAAGGCCCGGGCTTGGGCACGCTTACCGATTAACAAAGGACCTGCGTAAAAGGGACGAAATCCGGCGGCGGCGTCGCGTCGCGGCGCGCTGCCGCCACGTCATCAGTTTTATATGCTTACTGTGCGTGCTTAGATAGAGGATACTACGCAGTTGGGACGTCCTATGTTTGAGGAGGGCTGTCAAGATTTCAGATACTTGAAACGAGAATTCACGAGATTTTGAGTTTGGGTCTTGAGGCACTCGTGTTATGTTTGAATATAATATGAGTAATTAATTAATTTCACGTTATAATTATTAATTTTTATAACCAATGAGTTATAAAGAACAAAATATCATTAAAAGTAATTAGTTTGCCAAACGGTGCAGGTACTTCTAATAAAAACAAACCGTGTGACGGGGTGGCGATGTAAAAAAAACATTTCACTTTCAAAGTTAGGAGCTGATTTTATTCGCCTAGCGCCTGTTTTTATAAGTTGTTGCGGTCTGATTACAATTTACGATAGATTTGGCTACTTGGTTTTACTGTAGTATTAAATGGACACTGTGGTACTTCATACGGAATACGACTCATTAAGTGCTGATTGTTCAATGCTCAGATTACTCTTATTAGTAGAATAATTTTGAGAATTCGACATAATTTCTATGGAATGTCTTGTTAAGTGTTCATGTGAAAAATCAGCCTCAAATTGACTATTTGGCTACCCTCCTAGGAGTCTGAGTTTAATAAACGCTTCGGGATTCACAACGCAATCCCTTTATTTCAGACCCTATTCAAACCGACTTCATGATTCTATACAAAACGCTTCTTATGTACAGATTCACATTGATCACATGATGTCACTTTAGGATGCGGAGCGCCTACAAAATGCTGAACAAAGCGCAA
The DNA here is from genome assembly GCA_923062675.1 of Marasmarcha lunaedactyla. Lineage (NCBI taxonomy): Eukaryota > Metazoa > Arthropoda > Insecta > Lepidoptera > Pterophoridae > Marasmarcha > Marasmarcha lunaedactyla. The sequence goes on from OV281341.1 coordinate 6,606,120, forward strand.
GCGATTCTCGCCGCAGCCGACTTTCCGGCTGTACCATAAAGTATGATGTGTGAAACATTCAAGTGACTACCGAAACAAAACATGCCCGTCTCGTATTGCCTCTATTTTGTTTGTTTTCTTGATCTTAATTTAACTTCAAGCAAGTAGATTAATTACTATTTAACGATTTATCTAGGTTGTTTTATGTACTTATCTAAAAAGTATCTACTAGTAATTAAATTAAAATCAATTCGTTCTAGAACTGAAAATAGCTTTAAAACAATTACACCATAACTAGAAGATAGCAATTAAACCTGTTTACTATGATAATTGTCGAAATAATAAAAATGCAGCAATTTAATCATCATGATCACGAACCTAAGATTGAAAGTAGTTGTTCGCGTAGCGATGCGATATCAGCTGTCGGCTGTTTATTTTGATGGGGTTATGTTATTGTTATTGTTAGTCACGTAGGCAGCTGAGCGAGATGGCGAGCGAGATGGCTGAAGTGCGAAAGAGAAGGTTTATGTGTGGGACGAGGCGCTAAGTAAGAGGGAGACAGACATGGTGGCGTGACAACAAGCAAGATGGCGGCCGGTCGGACCGGTAGCCCGAACCACGTGCGTGCCGCCCTGCGCCTCTGCGCCGGTTGAACCACTCCCGTATTTTGTTTGTCAACAAACTCCCTGCGAAGGTCACTTTCTAAAGGGTTCAGATCGAGACAAAGGATCGTTGCGTAACAAGGTTTACTAACAAAGAGGCCATTCTTATAAGTTTGCCTTGAGAACAGTGTAAAAGGGATAACATAGTTCCTACCCAAACATTATATGTAGTTGTCTATATTAAAGATACCCGAATGTTGCATGTTAATCTTTGGCGAATTAATATTAGACACGTCGCCGTCTATGGAATTAGATACCTATTGAAGATGATGCAATATTTAAATCTTGTTTGTTATTTTCGTACCATGATTGTCACTTCTCTGTCTGTAGGTAAGCCGGAAACTTCCGATTATTATTCAATAGGTAGGTACCCATACATTGGAGTCATGAAAGAAATAAAGCAAGTTTGAATTGTGTACCTAGCAACCATTTGTTAGAGAAAAGACGCATCAGCAAATAAGTACCTAATCAATTCTGACTGAAGCAGTACCTATTCATGATATTGATATGAAACTTTGATTACCCAAGTTGGCAGGTTATTGAGTAAGACAATAGGTATAATCTTACATCTATTACATATGCACCGAACAGAGCATACATAGGTACACATTTAAGAGCAAAAAAAAAAAATAAAACACGTCACGTCAGCAAGCGGAGCGAGCGAGTTCGCATGCGTGGCGAGGGGGACGCGGTGCAAAGGGGAGCGGGGCTCGCGGGGCCGGCAGCCGTCGCCCGACGCCACTCGCCGCAGTTGGATTTCATACCATCGGACGGACGGGCGTGTGTAGGATGGATCGTTAGCGACAACAGTTTTATTCCGCCTTCTAACAGTGTTTGTTTATTACCTTCCGGCACACTATCCGTATTCCCTTCTCTGCGGTAGTGCTTTATTTTTGGTTTCATTTTCGGCGTTATTTTATCCTATCCTTTACGTAAAACGCCGTTCCGATTTCTCATCGTTAAGGCGGCTGCTCAAGTTTGAAAGCGGCTTTATAAGAGTAGTTCAACTACTCTGTTAAAAATTTCCAAAATCGCTGTAACAACGGATCAAGAAAAGAAGAAAATGGTTAAGAAGATCTCAGAAGAGAGTGTCGACAGTGGTGAGTGCTTCTTAAAAAAATATGTATTCGTTTTTTATTTTTACTGATGAGGCTTTTATTCGTAGTTCAATTTGAGCTGGTCGATGTAGCATAACATTATTAGATAAATCTTATTTCTATACGATCAAAGTTACTGCGTAGCTGTACCGGCATCGGGGTTGCTATGCAGTCCTGCGTACTACCGGAGAGAAACGATTAAGGTGGAACACATCAATCAAAGTTAATAGTCATTTTATTACTATTAACTTTGCAATTATCAGATATTATATTAGATAATATTGCTAAATTTGGTTGTCACTGTGTTTCCCTAATGCTTATTGAATCTGAAAGTAGTATGTCGGTAGCTTAGAAATCTAAATCTTTCAGATTAACGTTGCTGTTTACCCTCAAATGGTCGTCAGCAGAAAAGAACATATCAACTGAATATAAAAACTTTGATTATATTTGAATAAAATAAATGTACTGGATTTTTAAGCTTTTCCATAATATTTTGTTTGGATTGTAGCATAGACCTGACCACGCTCAATACAATAATGGCGTGCACTAGAATAGGTACCTATAAACTTTACGATTGGTTTGGTTTGACCATTAGAAAATTGCTATATTCCAACAACGGGTCGCAAAATTTATAATATCGCTAAAAGTAATCAACAATTAAATACTTAATATAGGAACATCTTTTGTTTGATCACTGTAAAGACTTAAAAGTCAAATAACTGCAACCCAAAAAATATAAATGTGCAGGAAAATTTTGAAAAAGTAAAATCGTAGTTATGTTGTATACAAGAATTGATAACAGCAAATATTTCTTATATAAAAATATGCGTGCATTTCCGAGAACATTGCTCCACTGGCAATGGCGACTAGCACAGAATATTCACTTTTTTTTGTCGGCTTGCATTTCTCACCCAACTACAGTTGGGAGCGAAATGCTATCCCTTCCTTGGCACATCCTAAGGGGATTTAACAGAAGGATTGCTCGAAATAAGTCCGAAGTAAATATTATTACTATTATGTCATAAGTAGAGAATGCGACGCAATTTCACCAGTCTAGTAGCGTTTGAGCTTGGGCACTGGAGCGGGGCGCCCCTCCGAGCCACGCCGTTCATTGTCAAGGTCACTCAAACAAAACTGCGCACTTCGACCTATATACACTTTCCGATACATCTTGTAATCTCTGCAAGAAAGTTTATTTCTGACAGTGAATCGATGAGTATTTTGAGAATGTTTATCTTCGGAACAATGTTTTCCCAGAAGAATATGTAATCTCTCGGTATGTTAATCTTAAAATCGATTGTAAATGCACATTGTGCTGATTGGAGCCAGTCATCCGTGTCTATCACTTGAGTTAGTGTAACCTTGGCCGTGACTGAATGCTAAGTTATGACCGTTCCGCGAACGTTGTAGCAGATTAGGAATTCCTCCTAAATGCGACGCAGCAGATCGCAAAACGGATCGATTTGAGCGCGTGGTCTACCCCAACATAAAACAGACACTCGAAACATTCGTGTGCGTGCGTAGATATTAAGAATACATATGTAGGTAGGTATGCCTTTTTTAGCTGCACCACCTTTACTTCCTTGCATATTTTATACAGTTGATAGCCAATTAATGTATTCGTTCTTATAGCATTTAACGTAGTAATTTATCCAACACTGATGTGATCAGTGAAAGTAGTAGTCAAGTATTCAAGATTAACTATACCTGTAGTTCTACGCCCCTTTGAAGTTTCACCTAGATGTTATTTGGAATTAGTTCAGGCAGTACCATTGCCAGATAGTCTTGGCAATTTAACTTTGCATTCAAAGGACCGGACTTCGATCTGTGAAGAAAATATTTGGATTGTTAAGGATTGTTAAGGTGCTTACTAGCTTCGGCAAGTCGGTGATGTTTCTAACGTGCGGATGTTTTAATCTATGTCTTTAATTTTTAGTAAAACTTAAATAATTTTTTATTGATCTCGAACAAAAATCGTGAGCAGTAAATCAGACGGTGATGCAATCACCATGACCTCGATAATTTTTAACAAAATGCTGTATGACGCGACGGTTGGTTTGCCAGACAGTACAGGGCGTTTCTTTTATTAAGTTGTTACATTTTGTCACCATTTATTCTGTAAAAACTATTATTATACGTATAATGATGTAATTGTCCGCAAATGCTGCCGAAAATCTGGCTGTTTTGTTCCAGTTTTCATGAGCTTCATTTAAATTTAAACTTTACCGACGGCTCATCTATTGTTTCGTGTGACCTCGCGGAAACGGTGCTAAGTTTTATTCCGTTTAAAAGTTTAAACAAATGGCGAGGTTTGATGATTGTTTAGGTGGTGGTGGGGTGCGGATGTTTGCGTAACGGCAGCCACGTTGCTGCTGGGGCATGGCGACCCACGTGTCCGCGGCTTCATGCCTCAATCATGCGACACTCTAGCCGAGAGATTGGATTCCAAGATCCACTGACAACTACTATTATACAAGTTATTATATTTATGCGGATTCCGAGAGAGACTGAGGTGCCTTTTCTAGATGGTCATTCAAAACATATAACTATGATCCGTCGATGCGATTACACGAGTACTTTGGGTACAACATATTTTCTGGCCGAAAAGTTTACGAGTATTATTTTCGTGTTTGTATCTTTCGTATCTCCCGAGTTTCGCCTACGTACTTGGAGCGTATTCTTGCAATGTTTATAAACAATACTATCGAACGTTGCTATCATGTTAGTATTAATATACCAATTAACATGTGGCGTTTACAACAATTCAGTTCAAAACAGGAAGTCGTGTGTTGAAATAGAGGATTTGTATGTGCGTTGCGTGGGCGTTGCTGTGGGTCTGCGCGCTCGGCGTTTGAATAAGTATTTGGCCAGACTAAGTCGGTCGAGACCCGGCTATTGCGCATTAACTCTACTCACATACCTACCTACTGCTCGTGCGCTGTTGCTGGGCTGAAGTCTTCGCGTGATGTTCGCTTCAGTTTCGCTTTTGTTACCATTGACTAAATTAGTGAAATTAACTACCAGATATGAAGTCATTGATTTTCTTTTAAATGAGCGTGTTTATACACTGAACGACGATATCATTCCATGTTACCAGCTGTAGAAAGTTTATGTTTCAATAATGAGCTCAGGTTTGTTAAGATCTCTGGCATGACGCCCACATTGTTCCAATCTGGAACTTTCTGCGATCGGAAGTGGATTGCTCAGCATTTTAAAAGCTGTTTTGCATGGCGTCTTTAGTACTGTGCTCGCATGATATGTTGCCCCAACGAGGAAGCGCGGATTCCATTACGGAACACGCATGTATTCTGAAGTAGCTTCGTCGATCAGTTCTTGTTTTGATTGTATTTACTTATACGTTTAAGAATAGGTTTACAACGTGTTTAATGCTCGTAGTTCGTTATTGTCTTGTCGGATCCAGGAGTTGGAAACGTCAAATGAAACACTATGAATTTTGAAACATCTCATCAGTACGGAATGTAGTATCTCTTATAAAGGTTGTCAATAGGAATGGTCGCGTAACGCGGGCGCTGTGAGTCGCAGGCGCAGCGCTGGGCGCGGCCGCGCGGGCGATGACCCCGCTTTGTTTGCCAACTCAGCTGCACGCGCTCCTTCACGTCACAGCCGCAATATCATTGGCATCGTCACTATTTATACTATTGAATGTATAGACACGTAACCGACTTCGTTTATGATTACGTAGCACCCAATTTTGAGAAATATTACTTTTTATGTTGTGGTTAATAGTGCCTACTGTAGTAGTAGGCATACTGTGGCTTTTTTTTGTATATTTTAACAAACGATGGTGTCACCGTTAGTCCACAGTCGTTAATAATTTAAAACTATGCACTGTGAAAACGTTCTGACAATAGAATGGCACCGAAAATGAGTGAGAGTCGTCGACATAGGCCTGTATTATTGTACTGTTATTGCATACGTAATGCGTCGCTTTATGCGTGCGCTGGCTCGGAAAAACAAAGACGTGGCTCACGAAACCGCCCTGTCATCGCTGAACATAATAGATAACAAGCTCGGAAACGTCCTCAGGCCCGCTGTTTTGGAAGCTTTGCCGAATGCTGGCGATCTGTCTAACGAATAAGCCGGGTCTAATATTCTAGTAGGTAACGTCTTAATTTAGCTGCTGTGGTCAGTACTTACTAATTTCGGCTACTTTTCATGAGCTCTGAAGCGAGCGATACATTTCTAAAGCGGTTATTTTATATGTATGTTTTAAATATTTTCAATTTGAAAAAACATATCGGGAGGTACAGTAGGGGAGTCGGCGGAGGTTCAGGCTTATTTATCATTAGTATTCGAATGCGGATCTCAGCCTGCACCAAAATCCCGAGTGTACCTACCGTTCTTACATAACTCGAGCATTGTACATTTCGTTGTTAAAGAAAAGGAAAAATAAAACCTCATATGATGCAGCTGAGTGCTGACAGTTTAAAAATATGTAGATACAATGGAGCAGCAGCTATTTCTATAATAGCCGCCTAATATTACCGAAAACAAAATTTGTTTTTTTTTTTAAATCTAACGACGACCGAGTGGTGTAGTGGTAAGAAGCCTTACCTCATACGCCGAAGGTCCCAGGTTCGAGCCTGGCCGGGGCATTCATTTGTGTGATGGACACAGATGTTTGTTCTCGGGTCATGGTTGTTTGTATTTATATATGTATGTTTATTCTATGGTATGATCATCCATTACACAAGCTCTGCTTACTTTGGGGCCATACAGTTGGTGTGTGTCTTATTATTATTATTAAACCAGCAATCTTCTTGTCAGGCGTGGGGCGCTGTAGCAGCCAGTCGGGCAGCGAGCGCGAGTCGGAGGAGGGCGTCGTGCGCGCAGCAGACGCGTCAGCGCCCGTGCCCATCCCGGACTGCGACGAGTTGGCGCGCCGTAAGGAGGAGGCGCGCCGCAAGCGCAGCCGCAAGAAGCGCTCCGGCAGCTCCGTCGTCACCTCCTGCTTCCAAGGTACCTTCAGACGTTCTAAGCTTATGGCATAGTAGGTTTCTTAGGTAGGACGGAGTGTACCTTTTTATTTTGACCGTCGCAATAAGCAGGTTTGCGCGGCTGTGTTCCAGTTAAGGGAAGGAGTAGGCAGTGAAATAACAGGTACAAAGGCAATTTCAACTGAAGGTTTACGGGCTGCAGCGCATCACTAATCGATATTTTTAACATTTTGATATTTCAATATAATTCACAACAATCAGCGGTGTAACTAACTAAGAGTATTGTTCTAGACAGTTTAAAACATACCCAGCTTGTCTGGGCCGGGTTGGCTGACTGACCATAGTCCTCGAACATACATATGGATATATATGTATAATGACGATATATGGACATACATTAGTCGTTGTTCGAGTTTTCCCCACGATAATTTCATTTCATTCTAAGAAACACCAGCTTGTCTTGCCGACAATGCTTGCTTCCTTCTATATGTATACAAACTTGTATTGTTGTCATGACACAACTTGTAACAATGATTGCGAGATGTCCAAGATTGCCCATGTCCGGCGTGACGAGTCGATCGCAATAACTGCGGCCGAGAGTTACACGGGACGAGCTGTACCTTCTGCTGGTTGGGGACGTGCTTTTTTTGTAATGTACACGGTGACGTGCGGTCTTATAGGCCGCTGCCATATCTTCTTAATAACGTTGAAATTATTTCAGTGTTTACTTTATGTTAAATAAGGTACTAATAAATATTATTTTGTTTTCTATACAGTTAATTTTTTTTATCAATTAAATTTTTCACGCTCAAATATCACAATATTGGAGTTGAGCTTCAAAAATTTGATTTAATTCAAACTTAATCCAACTTAAAATATAAAAAGCTGTACTAAAAGTAATCAATAAAAAAAATACTATGACTATACTATGACGGTGTTGGATTTTATTTCGCATGAAATATAATATATACATTCTATGTTGTATCAAATTCTAATTCAAATATTTATTTCTCAAAATTGACAATGATTTGTTCTTGTTGACGTTATATAAAGCATGACTCTACCACCAGTTTGGAAAGACGTCCATGAAGAAGTCCTGGTAAGAAACTACACGGATGTTATTTCTTCAAAATAAATTTATTGGTCTTCTGTCCATACAAAAAGGCTTCTTATCTGTATCAGTTAGCTCGGCAGTCTCCTTCCCCACAAACTATCCAAACGGCGAACATCCGCGAACAGCACACCCGAGTAGTCGAGCATAGCGCGGGATCCAGCCATCGGAGGGAAGTGAGCGACCCGTCACCCGACGCTACCGTAAGAAGACGTACTTTAGTGACAATGACGCTTTAGGCATAAATCGGATGTAACGTTGCTGGCCAGTAATTTGATGAATTTTGATTCTTGGGTATTTTGAGCTATATGATTATTTAATAATAAATATTTTTTAATAAATAGTCATTTTGAAATACGCAATAAATCAATTCGGATTTGCAAGTAACCGGTGACGAGCGGTCCGCTCCCTAACTTTAGATCGATCTATTTTACCTATTTGGGCCTGGCCGACCCAACTATCCGTCTTTGAAGGCGTGGGCGCAACAAAGCTACACATGGCAAGGGCGGGGAAAGGCTGTGTGTAAGACCGCATGTCACCCCATTGAGAGGTATAATATGCTGTAGGCACCAAGGTTGATGTTCGATTAGCTCGTTATAGGATTATGGTAGTACCATAGGAGAGAATCCCCTTGATCGTAGATTAACAATTATTTTTATAATTACTTGCATTATATTGATAATTTGAATTCCTTAGATATCAATAGGAAGACGTAAAAAAAGAAGGCTTTCGATATTTAATATTAATGCGGAATAAATAAAAATCTTAGGGTTGACACATCGAACTAGGAAGAAACTCTCATCAATATATTGAAAGCGTCGATTACTCACAAATTAACTGTTTTCTATACCAGAATCTAGAGTGTACGAGGTAGGGGGACACTATAAATCCATTGAGCTACCAAAGTGGTAAAAACATTCGTGTAGAGTTTTTACCACCGACAAAAAAGCATTTCTTTTTTGATTGTCTTGCTTACTTTCAAACCGACCAGTTAGATAAGATCTACGTAATATACCGTTTAATTGAAACTTCGTTCCTGGAACAGACCTGTACAAGCTGACGGGCGAGGTACTGGGCGAAGGTGCCTACGCCTCCGTACAGACCAGTGTGAACATCTACACGGGGCAGGAGTTCGCAGTCAAGATCATAGACAAGGTAAATATTGTGTGTCCTTTTTGTTTTTTTATTGTGACATACTGTTGTCTCATATTATATATTATTATTTAAATTTAGTGTTGGTTTGTTAGATTACAAATGAATTTGTGTAATATATAAAAGAGTGATGACTAATAAGAAAGTGCTTCACGCAAACGTGTGATTAACATTCGTAGTTGTCACAGGTTACATACATTGACTCTGTTAAAAAATGTAAAAGATTTTGACTAATTTATGAATGTAGTCGCTAACAATCGTAAATTTATCAAATTGAGTCTAATAAATAAATAAATACTTCTCAACAAGACATCTTGGATCTTTCAAAATAAGTCCATTGTATAGGTTTCACTGTCATTTACTATTAAAAATTAAAGAAGATAAATATCCTAACCAATAAAGTAAGTTAGCCTATTTACCGCCAATTTGTTTAATAACTCGCAATTGTTTGTCCAGGTCCCGGGGCACGCCCGTGCCAGGGTTTTCAGGGAAGTGGAAACCTTCCACTACTGTCAGGGACATCCTAATATAATCCAGCTCATCGAATTCTTTGAGGATAAAGACAAGTTTTACCTTGTGTTTGAGAAGGTCAGTCTTTAAAACTTTCTAGGTACTCAATTAACGAAAATATTGCTCCATACTGCCAACCATGCAAAACTGTCTTTCATCCTAAGAAGTTTTATAAGGCCAGTTTTATCGAGAGAGATAAATATGGTTAATCGTAATATAGTTAATAAAGGGTTTTCTGTATTTTTTGAAACTGTCTTCAAATTGATTAAAAAGTTATTCGTGACACACATTGCACGTACGCTTTTTAACAAGCGGTTAATTTAAAGTTGCTGAGTAATTAAAACATCATTTGCTTTGTTATAACAACTGGCAGCCATTTGCAATTCAATGAGGGTTAGAAAAATATATGTGAGGAAATCAACAAAAGAAGTTTCTAGAAAAATTATATATTATAATATATTAAAATATAAAAGTTATATAGTTGAAACGTTGGTGTTTAAATAACAGACCGGCTAACTTGACTAAATGGTTCTTTTGTAAATATTTGCATGTTAGTATGGGGGAATTTTACAAATTTTTAAGTTATTCAGTCTCGATCAGTAACGGTAAATCGAAAATTACACGATCATTATTTACCAAAATATCAACATGTCGATAAGACAGTTTAAATGTGTTTTATACTTAACCCCCGTGTAAAATGGGAGTCGTGACTCACAACGCATGCATGACTCAATACAAATGATGACTTTAGAGAACAAAAGTAGTTAAACTGCTTTGTGTTTAAATTATCTTAATTAAATACAAATGTTCAACAGAAGTGCCGAACACATTTCAATAGGTTGCAAGCTCGTGGTACACAAATACAGCAATTTGCAATATTGTTTGTCTGCATATGAATGTTTCGTCTTTATTTGCTTGAATTGTTAACCGTGCGTTAATAAGTGTTGTGTAATATTTAAATGATGTATCACGCCGTTTTGAAAACAATCCTTTTATTTACATAAAACAGTGATAATGAAGACACACCCTAACGAATTTGAATATTGTAACGTTGTATGTCGGGTACTCTGAAAACTAGGTACATGCAAGTCTTTGTTTACATTTGCTTATCTATTTAATACGACTGCTGCTTACGCAATACACGGATGATAAGCTTTCTGGCCTATTATTATCATATTACACACCGAGAGCATCGTTTGAACTTTAAATGACATTGCGGGACATGGAAATAATTATTCTTGTACCAACAGTTAACCATTTATTTTCTGTATTATTCGAATTCTGGTAAACATGGCTGTTATTCACTTGGATGTAAATTTTCGGGTCATGGGTGTTATCTATTTATACATCTGTCTATTCTGAATTCAATCCTTATATCATTACTTGGTCTATACAGTTTGGGTGTTCGTCTGAGTGAAATTATTTAGATTATTTTAAAGAATTCACACAACAACACATTTTAAAACTCATCGTTGTAGTATAGTACTGTGAAATAAATAGACCAACAACTTTAATAAAAACCTTTCCTACATTAATACTGATCTATTATTATATATAAAGTATTAACCTATTCAACGGCCCACAGATCAACGGAGGCCAGCTGCTCTCTCGCATCCAAGAACACCAGTACTTCACCGAGCCCCAAGCAGCGGAGATCGTGCGCGAGCTGGCCAACGCCCTCAACTTCCTCCACAGCAAGGGGGTGGCGCATCGCGACCTCAAGCCGGAGAACATCCTCTGCGTCCACCGGGATAGGCTGTGCCCGGTGAAGATCTGTGATTTTGACCTGGGCAGCGGGATCACGTTTACCAGCAGCGTGGCTAGCCCGTTGGCTACTCCGCAGTTGATGACGCCGGTGAGTGGAGGAATTTGGTTGTTTGTCATATAAAGAAGAGGGATTAAAAATATTGTTTTTGTGTTTGACATAATGTTAAGGAATATCGAGGAACTTCTAACAGTTGATCAAGAAATTACTACGGATTCAGACGCTACGTAAAACTGCTAGTTACTTGTATTCTGTCATTATAATAATAATATTATTATTTTTATAAACGTGTTACTTGGCATTTAAAGTCAGCAGGTCTGTCACACGCGAACCTTTTGTTATAAGTTTAAAAGCCGTGAATATTGACTGTCTTTTTAAATAATTTAAGTTTATTGTACCTACAGAAATATAGACGCAAAATAAAATGTATGTATACAAAAGACTACATTTTCCAATTATAATAAAATGCTCAATCTTTTTCAAGCCTATAGCTATATTACCATCCGTAAAATCTCGGTTTTCAAGGTTCCGATTTCGCGTCCATGAATCAATCTAGTGTTTGTGTTTTAGTGTTTTTGTATTGGTTCTCTTATCACGGCAATAATAGTTGGCATTATGCGCCGTCCTGTAACAATGACAACCTTTCGTTCAAGAACACAAGGACTTGCTAAAACAAACCACACGTAATCTTACTAGAACCTGTTTAGTCAAAACATTTCAAATGATCTCGGCTTTTCTGTAAGACTTGATTAATGTACAATGGGAGGGGGGGGGGGGGACACTGAAGTACATAACGTAACTTGTGGGTTATAAAATAAATTATGTATAATTTTAGTTATATTTTCTTTTATCTTGATAAATTATGTTCTTGTTTTGTTTCTCGTATCGGTCAGTAATGGGGATTAGTTAAGCATGGAATGTTTTTTGAGTTGCCTAAGTTGAGATAAAGCGTTTCGTTTTATTATGTTGCAAATGTTCTTTGGTTTTCTACGGCGCATAATGCAATGTTCAAAAGTAGGTCATATTAGTATTTTAATTTAAAATTTTATTGAAATACATGTCTCTCGATTGTTAAAGCACACAATTCAATAAGTTTTCACAGTAAGCAATCATAGAACAAGGCGCAATATTATTATCAAATCATAAATTCAACGCCTTCATGATCAAATCGGATTCAAATTGATGGCAAACTAATAAAGCATAGCCAGTGAAAGGATAAGCAATTAGCATGAAAGCAACGAAGGCAAGATCAACAGAAGCCATCGTAACGCATATAACAAATATTCAACTAATTGAATATAATAAACAATCAATATAGCCAATCATTGATGGTGTCCTTCGACACGGATTATTTAGGCCTGTGTATATTAAAAAATATATATATGTCTCGAGACTTCGTATAGAAAAAACTATCGTTTCTCTTGCGATAGCGCATAAATAGCAGTGAGGTTTTTTAATAGGTGCCTTTAAATCACTATGGATCACGTGATCTGTCCTGTTTAGAATCTTTCTGTAGCCTTTTCCTTATTCCAATCTCTACTCTCAGGTGGGAAGTGCCGAATTCATGGCACCCGAAGTGGTCTCCCTGTTCGCGGGCTCGGCCGCCACGGCGTACGACAAGCGCTGTGACCTGTGGTCGCTGGGCGTAATCGCGTACATCCTGCTGTGCGGGTACCCGCCGTTCCGCGCCGACTGCGGCTCCGACTGCGGGTGGGAGAGAGGGGACAACTGTCGCACCTGTCAGGACCTGCTGTTCACCTCTATACAGGTAAGTTGCGCTGATCTTGCATATTATAGTTACATAACAGAGTCTACATTTTGACTCGGGATCGGCCCACTTGAGTTAAGAAATTTTTTATTTAATAAATAATATAAAGAGTATGTTTATTTCAACAAAGGTAATACATATTATTACCTTATTATTTTGAGTATAAATATTGCTTTTTGAAATTATATGAAATGAAATGAAATATTTGCCTTTTTCTAAGTACTTTGTTAAATAAATACCCTTTTTTTTGTCAATATTTCTATTAACTCTGGATGCAATCACAAGTTAACGTGTATGAGCCATATCTGCGTGTACTACAGCACCATCATGTCCTCTTACACAAATGATTATTTACAAACTCGTGTGTTCCCGCAGGACGGTCGTTACACGTTCCCAGAGGAGGAGTGGGCGCACATCTCCTCCGACGCCAAGGACCTGATCCGCCAGTTGTTGGTGCGAGAGGCCAGCCACAGGCTCAGTGCCGCTAAAGTGAGTAGATGTTGTTAAATTATGTTTATTCATTAAAGGCAGAGCCGCATCGGTTCTTGATCTTAAGGTCCCGGGTTCGACCCCGGTGGCTGCTTATAGCTGACAGCTCTTACCGTTAAGGAAAACAAAGTGAGGAAGCCCGCATGTCTAAGAAGTTCGGAGTTAGGTTGGATGTGTGAGTCTGCCAACCTGGAGCAGGCAAGCGTGTTGGACTATCCATTTTCTAAAACCATCTCGTTGGGGCGAAGCCGAAGCCAGTGCATTGGTATGAGGCTGTGGTGATGATTTGACGAAATTACTAAATTGGATGTAAAGTTTAATAATGATCAATCTACATAATACCGTGGATTCAATTGTTGGATTGAAACATTCCAACCAAAGAAATGTCGTTTTTCCTTCTCCAATTTTGCAGTTCTATAACACGAGTACAAGCTTTTCACACTTCAAGCCACAATTTATCCTCTATATAAAGGAACATTAATTACTTATTGACAGATAATTAACATATAATGTTAATATTTGTCCCCAGGTGCTCCATCACCCGTGGTTACGCCGCGCGGACGGCCGCCGCCAGCTCAACACGCCGCAGAACATTAAACGGTAAATATACAATTAATTACTGATACACAATCATTCTTACCCATTATTAATATTTAATTATTTCGATCTACAACCGGTAACGTTTTGACAGCACCGTTAAAATGTGGTTTTTTGAAAACGTTTCTTCACGAGTAGAGTCAGTACGCAAGCAGCGTATAGATGGTTGAAGGAAGTCATTTCGCGCTTGCCTCTTTGTGTGCGTTAATGCGTGTGTGTGACAACCGCCACACAAGTCAAAATCACTATCTACACGCGCGCTGAGTTCAATCATCTATACCTGCGTTCACATTGTTCTTCGTAGATCTGTGTAAAAGACGTCGCAACACTTTGTTATAAAAATAAATGGTTAACCGAGCCGCATTAAAACGAGTTTGAAACTAAGTTCAATCTCTTCCCACCAATTTGTAAATCAAACTCAGATTAGAATCAAACTCAAACTAGACATAATTTTTTTTAATAATCCACTGCATCTGAAATCCTACGTGACAATATCTTTCTTATTACTTACTTGGACTTTTGAAAGAAATCCAATTCTTTTGTAACGACAGGTAGCAAAACTAATATAAAATAATTTTTTTTGGTTTGAACTGTACTATTTTACTGTAAAGTTTTTATTTGACTAAAAATATGTTGTTTATTGAATTATCATCCAATTTCGATTATGGCGCTTCGCCGGGTGCTACCCCCCCACGCTCGCTTCACTCGCTCGGCTCGCGCATGCGATAAATACAGCCTTACATTAACCTAACCAAATTTAACTACTACGCTCTCTAAAGAATATTTAATTTAGTAGGCGTTGCAAAGAAAACGAATTAGTTTATTAGAAGCTATCTTATTTTCCCGTGTGGCTTAGTTATAAAATCAGAAGTTTGATCACGTGGACCATAAAGAAATTTGTGGCTTGACTTATTATTTCCCAAATAAATTTAAATTTATACCGAAATAAATAATACCTAGGTTATATTTTTGATGTTTTCATCGTAATAGAGCTCGATAAAACGAACTGTGACATTCTGGTAACATTAAAAGTATAAAAACATATTCTAAGTCCATTCCAGCAACTGTTCATATCCGTTGTTCGATATAACACGCATTTTGCTATACCGTCAACAATTTTGTCCTCAGCAACATGTCTGCGCGTAATCTGTCAAACTTCGCCGAGTCAGCCATGGCGGTGAACCGCGTCATCCAGCAGCATTTCTCCATGAACTACTCCTACATGGAGAGGCCCGTCGCGCTCCGCGGCTCCAAGTCCCTCTTCCCCAGCCCCGACTACCACGAACAGCACTTTGAGGAGCAAGAACAGGAGCTACTGTCCAACGGGGTCCAGAAAATATCAGTCCGCTGCGTCGAAGACTTCTACCCTCCGTTTGGCCTCTCTCCTCCCACCGAATCAGAACTCCTGCGGCGAAGACTCGGAGAGAAAGCACTCCCCGTACACTAGAAGACGTTACACGGACGTGGAAGATTCAAGTGCAGTCCCAAATCGAATCCAAATAGACATTTTTGTTTTCAAATACGAAAAAACAAAGAAACACTCTGTCTAGCAAATAATTCGATCAAAATCAAGTCTTTCACGTCCTTTTCTTTACTTTTGTGCAGCGCCAACTGTGGCCGGTCCAAATATAACTGCGCAGGTACACGAACATGTGAGATATGACAGCCATCGGCCGAGGCGTGACGGCTCGAACTGTGATATGTGACGTGAGCCCTCCCGAGTACAAGAGATCGCCGATCGCCTATCTCATGGTTATTGTGGAATTGATATAGTTTAACGCGAGTGCTTCTATTGTAGTTAACTGTCGAAGAGTGTTTATGTCGTGTTATTTCAGTTATAAATCTTTAATGCAACCTCTAATAGTACAAATGCTTTATTCTAAGGTTTATAGAAGCAAGCTATTTGATGACTTTCGACGTCCGTACCTCGCTCCAATCTGACCGGCTCGATGAAAAGTTGCGTGTTGATTGTTATGTGCTATTCGAAATTAATAGATTTGCTTTGTTCCCTGTGAATGTAGGAGTTGTGAAATTGTTCTTTGTATAAATCAGCACGGAAGGTTTTCAATCCGAGCGCCATTCGTCCCACCGGAAGCGTCCGCGCAGTCAGTTGTAGGAAGGACTCGCGCCAACCAGTGAAACACCCGTGACAACGGCACTTATACTGTAAACAAAACACTTTATTTGAGCCTTTTAAAGATATATTTTTATGAATAATAAAAAACGACTGAATAGTTTTATCAATATGTAGTGTATTTTGTGACGTTTATGTTAGTGCCCCCGGGCTGGACCGCGAAGGTCTATAAAACTCGTATTAATATTTGAGATACTTGTGCTGATCTACATGCTTTATTATTACAGATGAATTATTATTTTTTGGATTTATGAAATCCGCAATAATTATAATTGAGCTTATTTGTGTAATTTTAACTTTTGCCTTTCGTTCGTGGTCTATCCTTTTGCAATAATCAAATATTTTTAAATTATATTGTTTATATGGCGTTCTCGGACACTAGTCTGTATATGTGATTGTTTTTTGCATTTTCTACAAACGATTGAAACCACGTCTTGGGCGTTTGGGGTCATTAGTCCCGTTGGCGGATCGCAACGTCAATCAAACAGCAACAAGGCAAGATGGCTCATGGATTGCACTGATTAAATATACTGAAATCTTGTCTGAAATATTTCAAGAAATATCACTAGAAGAACTAGCCTTTCTGGATGGATATTGATTGATCTGACATCCTCGAACGGGACTAAGGACCCCACACGATCTCATTAATTAAGATTGAATCCCATTGCGAAGGTGCGTGGGTTATGTGTTGCATGGGGTTCCATGGAACTGCCATAAATTTGTGATCAGTTTGAATACTTTTATAATGCAGAAGAAGGAAGTGTTATTAGTAATGTTAAGTATAGACTTGCTAGACTGTAACCTGCGTAGAGTTGATTGGACAAAGTTTAGCGCCAAGCATATAAGTTGTCCAATTGAAATGTTTACAATTTTCACAGATTTTATAAAATTATCCCTTGATTTAATTATTTTCTTTTTTTTTCCTTTTTTTCTGGTTGCTTTTTCCAATCAATACCTAATTAACTTGCGCAGAACTTTGTTAAATTTTGTTTTTCGACTAAATCATTAATTTGAAATGTCATTGAAATACAGATGTTTGAATTTTTATTTCTGTTGTTTTATTTACTGAGTCCTTTTTACACCTTTTTTCAGCATTATATCGCTTTGAGCACCGCAGTTCAGAACTATCATAAATCTTAGTGAGATTTATCTAAAATATGTAGGTAGTAGAAAAATTCGTTGCATCTTAAATTTCTGATGTATCAAGATTCATCGTTTGAATAGTTGAATCGTAGGTCTTGCGACTCATTTATTTACGAGAAACAAAACACATTGTAGTTTGTGAAAAACCTATTTAAGTTTCAGACGGTTTCAATCGATAAAATGCTCTACAAGCGTCAGGAATCGGCGGCCATATTTCAGAATTTAATGAAGTTTCAACAAACTTTAAAAACGAACACTTTGGCCGCTCAATCCGATCGTTACATGCTAGAAAGTGTCAAGAGCGACCAAAGTCAAAATGTTCTGATTCCTTCCAGAAATGCCTGCAAATGTTACCCTTTGCAATTATAATTCTGAGGTACTCGCGCTCAGTTCTGATGCTGGTTACATATTAAGTCTGACGTTACCGGAGTAGAGGTCGCGCGAAATTCCGATTCCATGGGAATCTAAGCATAAAATGCAGCAAACCTATGCTAAAGTAAGTCTGGACTACTTTCCTAACGGTGAGAGAATTTTTAGGTTCGGTGCATGTGCTCAGTCGTTCTATATTCTAAATAGAATTTACCCCCTCAGATGTCCGCCCACCACCTCGAGACGGTTCACTGCGCTAATATATTGTGCTTGAATATTGATGAAAATAATACCTTTCTTGTCGTAATCACCACCGTTTATCAATGATTCATTCTTTCGAATGTTTGAGTAATGCGGTGTGATGCAATATAAACCCCATTTAAGCGACGTTTAACATGCAAGAAGATGTCAAGAACAGTTCCGTTGCGGAGATTGAGAAACCACGCAAAAGCGGCGATTCAAGCTGGCTGGCCTCGGTTTTGATCGACTATTTTAGCAGAGTTTGCGTAACAAGTTAAGATAAACGCAATTAGCTGTCACACCTAACATAGTATAAAACTACTTAATTCTTGGTCATTATAACAAAAAGGCCAGAGATCCTGAGGTAAGTCACTTTTTCAATGTTTTCCCGAAAACTTGCGTCAAAGTTCAAATAACTATGCCATCGTCACTGACCCTTTTTTATTGAATAAGTCCGTATCTTCCGAGATCTGGTGTGCTCGAAAGGTTGAAATTCTGGCTTGCTGAACCACACACTTTCAAAAAAACTATTTGGACACGGCGATTACACCTTGGCCACGTGCCGTCACCTCCGATGCGCTAACGGCTATCAAGCGACGTGTCGATGATAGTGAAGTGTAATGACCTCCTGTCTAAAAATATGTTTTCAGAGGAAGCGAAAAAAACGTGAATTCCTTTTTAAACCTATAAATGGATAATTTTTATTTTCCACATCATAGGAACCTTCAATTTATGACATCAGTGAATATACGAAATCCCATGGTTTACCGAGTTAAACGTACCTAGTAGAAGAGATGGTAGATATTGTAAATTAAATCAAAAACTCGGAGAAAAATTGTCTTTGTTTGACATTTTAATTGTTTATACTTATAAGTAGTTATTTAACCACGACGTGTATAAAAATTTTACATTTCAACTACTTATAACAAATTATAATAAAAAAAACATTAAAATATAAATAATCTGTGTATTGTAAAGATGATGTATTCTTGTTGTAGTGGAGTTTATTTCAGGCGTGGATCCAGGATTTGGTTTAGGGAGGGGCTATCTCAGGTCATTTCACCTGCCTAATCTTTTAGCATTCCCATGCCACAGCCAGCAAGGTGGTTTTTAGTGGGTAGGTGCCACTCTGTTGAGTCCCACATTACCCCGCAGAAGACGGTTGCCTGCGGAGGTATGTGTGACGCATCTACCACCTCCCTCCCGTGAGAGTGCTGCTTAGGCGAATAAAAAAAACCACAAAAGTGATAAATAAAAAAACTAAACATGTATTTCAGTTTGTCCATAGATAAAATACTTGCATCTGAATAATGCTCTGTTTGTCTATCTATATTATAAAATACTGAAGAGGTATCTACATAAAAGGGTTCCTAGATAATAAACTCCAATCTCATCTTACTACCGGTTTTTATGTGCTTTTAGGTGTGTGTTAAGAGGCCGAAACGACGAGAATGACCTTTCTGCAGATGCATGGATCACCGCAACAATTGAATAAATCAAGGATTACTTTTTAGTTACATACTATAATGTAAAACGCTTGTGCTAAGCCAAATTCGAAAGAAATGTTTATTTTTACTAAGAAATTACATAAATATTACTATTACCAGTGTCTTCACTCGGTACAATTATCGTAAGTAGTTTTTTAGCGTTCTAAAAATACTGCAACATTGCAATAGATGTCGCTACCAGTATATTTAATTGTGTCGTGCACTGTATCTTTGGGACAAGGTGAGCACAGAGTTTGTGCAATGAATTTTCGCAACTCCCAATTTTTCAATAAAAAATTTTGATTTTCCTCAAATTAAAAGGAAAGCTGTTCCACGTCGATAGATGGCGGCTGGCACAAAAGACAAGCTTGTTCGCATAAACATAATGTAGTATAATATGATAGAAGACGGGTCAATTGATTAATTCTTCTATCCGTATACACCCAGAGTGCGCTAGTATCAGATTTTTACTAATGGCTCCCTACCAGCACCTACCTACCTATTTATAAGGTACGTTAGAAAGTAAGTAATGGGAATACCAATAAGGGATGCAACGAAAATTGACAAACAAAAAGTGACATATATAGGTATACGTGTCGTCTTATTGCCTGTAGGTACGAAACAAAACAATTAATGGACGGACTGGACAGACTAGTCGTGAGTTAACTCATAGAAAAGCGCGGGGAGTGGAGAGTGCGTTCCTCTCTCTGCTCGCTGCGCTGGGCAGCGTAATTCAAATCCGCTTGAGCCTAGATACTTATGTAATCTACAATCTACTTGGGCAGTGTTGAGCGAGTTAATAACGATTCTTCGTAATAGGGACTAAATAGGTAGTGATGTCGCTATGGTGATTTCAATATTTTTAGAAATTGGTCGTAAGTTAGTGCGATTGCACCCAATGACCAACGAAATGATGTCTAGAGAAGCCATTGGAGCGGGATAGATGCCTTGAGAACATGCCTTCCCGTGAAGAGCCCTTCTCCAACATCCGAGAAGTGCACTTCAATCTCCAAGATGTACTAAGAAGCCTCACTTACTTTTTGTGACGGAGGTGCAGATCTTCAAAATAATTTCCTATCTTTGCTCACGGTGTTTTCTTAATCGTCATAGAATTCGGCTAAATGTGCATAGGTTTAATAAACTAATGAGCGTCTTCACCACTTCGCTTACGAATCGTGCATTTGAAAAGAAATCGAGTACCTATAATATAATGTTTTATTTTTTACAATTTGTTTATTATCAGTAAGTAGGTACTACCGACTAAAAGAAATATGTTTAAATATTGCGACTGTAAGCCGTTTGCATTATTTCAGATAGCCAGTAGGCAGTTTTTTATATCTCGCTAGATGGCGGTTGCGTATGTTTTAGAAAAATAAAACTTTTGCCAGACAGTTGTGACACCTATTAATTGAACTTTTGTTTTTTTTAATACTATTTTAATAAATAAAAGTGAATATTACTGCAAAAAATTGAAAAGTAGAATTCATAGAGATCCCGTAGATTATAAAGATAAATATGGTATCTATGATAAAATCTAAGTCATGCGCGAGCGCCATCTCTTGATTATGAAAATACTAAAATTAAAATACCTACAGCAAAACTGCCTATTTTTGGGAAACCTAATTTCCATGCTTAAATTAAAACCGCGATTACATTTTTGACTACGCTCTCGTGCGTGCACTGAAATTGACCTAAAATATCGCTAAATTAAGTAACAAAAGTCAAAGACACTCACAACGAAGTGTTTAAAAAGATGAAATAAACGTGTTCATGATGTAACGTATGAAGGTAAAATAATAAAGACGTCAGCCGACAAAGAAAAACGGATATGAGCACGTTTATTTAAAAAGAAAAATATATTTGCGTTCCAGCTAAGGAAAAACATTAGTAACGATAGTCAAAACTTAAATATTTAACAAACACATACATTAACTTTACGGCCCGAACTTAAATCTACGGTTTAACACTGCCTATGGAGGAAATCAAACCTGGATACAAAATATTCATTTATTTATTGTGTGTTTCACAGAGGTCTTATTGTAACAATATAGAACTTACAACTTAATCACCCATGCGTTGGGTATTGCAAATGTATATTACTAATAACATTAGGTACTTGTATTTCTGCCGGTATGTGTAAACCTGCATAAAAAATGAGTAAGTACATAGGTACTTACTTACTATACTTAAATCTCAGCTAACTATAAAACTTCCAATACCTACTTGTTGTAAAATGACTTGTAGGTTTATTCAGAAAGTAAAATGGATCGCCACAACATCCGTACTCTGTACAATTCAGTATGTATAGAATAAAAATCTGATGGTCTTTCGTTAAGCGATTAAGCTCATTTTAACGAAAATGCATTCTCATAGTCAAACTCTATGTGACGTCATACAGTAGCATCATTTTCTAATTTCTTTCTAGTTCAACTGTCATGTCAATGTTATTAATAAATAAGTATCTGTCATCAAGAATCCGTAGAAGGTTGTAGAGTTGTTCATTCCAGGCAATATACTAAACTTTGCAATGCGATTTTAAAAACACTACTCCGTAACCTCACTAAACGGATTTCTTTAAAATTTTATTTAATATTACATACTGCACAGAAATCGGAAATATTAAGATTGTTTTCCCAAAACACCTTTCTTTCAGAAGAAAATTAATATCTCAAAATTACTTTACATACCAAATTATGACGCAAACAAATTGAAAAACAATGCAGCAATGGATGTACTTTATCTATGTACTTACCTACGTAAAAAGTAGGTAAACAGACGCAACTTACGCACACTACACCGATTTGAGAACCTGTTGAGGAATCAAATCCACAATAAAATTCTTTCTAAACTTAAAATCGGCGAAGTAATTCCAGTGCAACGGAAGAATGCTTCAAAACTAATTTTGAAGATAGTTTAGGAACTTGATGTTTTCAGTTACATGAAAAATAGTAAGAAGTAAGAAGCGTGCAGATTATTACAGGACTGTAATAATCTGCACGCTACGACTTCATAATATTTACCTACTAGGCAAATATTATGACTTTTAATGCTACTTTTTAAAAGTTTACGTATATTTTTAGTTTTGTTTTTGTTTAGCAAACTTTCAATGTAAATATTTTTAATCTCATCTATGATAACAAATATTAAAAAAGGAACTTGTTTTTTTTGTTCTAGAATAGAACATTTATATGTGGTTTTAGAATTAACTTATTTTGGGTTGAATTCTTCTTAATTTTTTAAATTTAATATAAGATTAGATACTCTTCCTTATGGATTCCAATATAAAATTGATTTATTTTCAATGTTTTCGTATCTTGATCCCCCTCAATCTCAAAGCCCTCGAATCTAATAAGATTTATTCAATTTATTAAAATTTGCCGTTATGTAAAAATTTATTTTAAAAAGTACAAAATCTCTTACTGCTAGTTTTTTAAATTAAGACTCTAGATACTTTTGCAGCGGCTACCACGATATGTTTGATCTACAGCGTTCGCAGCTCACTGACTGATGTGCATACAACCCGGATGGTATATTTGCATGTCTCGTGGTATCCTGCTGTGGGGAAATAACGCAGGCTTCGAAATCATCTTCATTTTGCATTTCTACCCGAAGGTTTAAACCGTCGATCGATTGGTGTGATAACACCCTAAAACGGGTATATTTTAAAAATTATAATCTAATTCTCCTGTCACACAAATTAAAATTAATAAGAATTTTGAAACACATTTTGAAATTATACGAATCAGGCGCGATGACGAGCGAAGCGAGGAGTAGCAGTTAGTCTGTATGTAGGTAATGCAGCGCGAGCCGAGCGAGCGTGCCGCGGCAGCGGCTGGCGAAGCGCCAAAAAGGGATTTGCATTTCAGTGCATAACCTATATACTCAATTAATCATTTATTTATATATTTAATATACCAACAACTTTTTTCTTAGAGATCCTCTGTTTCCTTAGCTCTTTTCTGCAAAATGAAGATGATTTCGAAGCCTGCGTTATTTCCCCACAGCAGGATACCACGAGACATGCAAATATACCATCCGGGTTGTACGCACATCAGTCAGTGAGCTGCGAACGCTGTAGATCAAACATATCGTGGTAGCCGCTGCAAAAGTATCTAGAGTCTTAATTTAAAAAACTACCAATGAACATGCGGATTATTACAGTCCTGTAATAATAAATACTGCTTATATAAAAATTAAATATTACCTGTCAACCCGCAGTAGGCGTGATGGCCTACAATTGTCGGACGCCACCCCTGAGTTGGTAATAGTAGTACAATAATCCCATGCAACTATACATTTATATGAAGGTATGTGTAGTCCGCCAACCCGCAGTAGGCGTGATGGCCTACAATTGTCTGACGCCACCCCTGAGTTGGTAATAGTAGTAAAATAATCCCATGCAACTATACATTTATATGAAGGTATGTGTAGTCCGCCAAGCCGCAGTAGGCGTGATGGCCTACAATTGTCTGACGCCACCCCTGAGTTGGTAATAGTAGTAAAATAATCCCATGCAACTATACATTTATATGAAGGTATGTGTAGTCCGCCAACCCGCAGTAGGCGTGATGGCTTACAATAAAATTGTCTGTAACCACCTCTGAGTTGGGAGAGGCTGATATCCCTCCAGTGATTATTAAGGGTATTACCACAGCAATCGTTCGTCCGATCGACGTCGACGGGTCGACGTATCACCCTTAGATACAAAATCTGAATGTTAGCATTAAATTTTCTGAAAATTAAAATTCAGAATACCATATTTCGGACTAGTAAGACAGCAGGTTTTTAATTCTTCGTACTAATTTTTACTAAAAAATTTCGGATTTATGAATTTCGGTAAAAATCGGAATTAAGACTCCTCGGGATTGTGAAATTCGGAATTTTAAAAATCGGAATTTTTGGGTGTTCCCAGGAAATTCACCGCTTTGCGTGAGAGTTTTGGATATTCTTCCTGTCTAGGGGTGTTACCACGTGTTAGCAGCCCAAAAATCTATCAGACATCATCAAGCCGACATGACGGAAATCTTGTCGCGAACCCCCTACCTTCGAATGGCGAACCCCTAGGGGTTCGCGTACCCCACTTTGAGAAACACTGGTCCAAGTCATATAAACTAACTACCTATAATCTCCATTTTGACATTGTTTGACAGAAATAATTGTCTTTCGTTGATAGTATTTTAACGTACCAGCAGAAGAGCAATCAAAAAATATTCGCAAACTCACATACATTGCCAGTACCGCTTTTATTTTCGCAGAACATTCACGTATCTCAAATTGAATATGTGAGTTTGACTCTTTGGATGATGAATAATCGAAATGCCATCATAAGATTTATATAGAAGTAGGGAATAAAAAGTCGAAATTATAATCTAGCCTCAAAAAACACGCGAAAAAGACGTGAAAACGTTGTTTACTCAATAGGACGAATACGGTTAGAGGGTTAATACGTTCATAGAATGGTCAGATGAAGCTATTGAAATTAAAAAATACCCTAATTGCAATCGTGAGGATGACTGGAAGCTTTTCAATATGGGATCTCATACTTAAAAACATAAAATCTAACATCTACCCTCAGAACAAGGAAACATATGGAAATGCCATACCAACCTAGGTATAATAAGGGTACAGTCATCTTCGTTTAACATACGTAGTTAGAATGAGCTAAATATATTAGTATTAGTCCTTCTCAGCGCCTATATTTGTTTGTGACATAACTTGCGTCATATTAGTAGTGCGTCGTATGTTGTTGTGTACTTTTATTAATTTAATAAATGTAATATTGTAAATATTGTAAATAATGTATATGTATATGTATGTAATATAATAAATAATGTAAATGTAAAATTTATTAATTTAAATCTTCTGAAAACTGATTAAATAAAGGTTTATGATGCCTTCAAAATGTAGTATAGTGGGATGTGGTGCAACTAAAAACTCCAATCAGCCAAATCTTAAGTTTCACCGGTAAGTAACCTATGGTTCAGTTTTATTATCGCAAACATTGCAAAAATTACTACAAGAGCGTTTAACCCATTCATTGCCACCAACGCACCATTTGCGTTGGACCAGGTTTACTTCGTCGTGTCATCAACGCATCTTAGATGTTTTTTGGCATAAAATTAAAATGGTAAAAAGATATTGAAACATTTGGCAACATTCACGGCTAGAAGCAAATTTTTTATGTGAAAACACTGTTGGTTTTTGGTTTGAACTGGCATTCTTGTTTTGGTAAGGCAAAAACGGTTGGTGCTATGAATGGATATTTTGATTTTGCATTTAGTTAAGTTAAGTTTTATTGAGTGTTAATAATATACTTGTGTATCAGGAGATAAAGGTAACTGATATTCTTAATTTGATCATTATTTTCCATTGCGTTATTATGCATTTTTCGAAAAAAAGAAAAAATTATGTCCACGCATAAGTTGCGCTGATTGACATGGCGGTAAAAATCTTTGTTTGACAGTTTTATGCGTAACAAAGCACACCAAAATGTGATATTGTTATTTTGTTTTGTGTTTGCGTCTCATGTTTTGAATTCATTAATAAGTTTACTACGCGTAATCTATTTAATACAATATATTTCGCAAGTTCATTAAAATGCATGTTTAAAATAATCTGTTTTCTATTTATTTTCCCGTTAATGCACCCAAAATAGAAACGATTTTCTTCATTGCATGGATTACTTGATTGATTTTATTTAATCGCTATGCCTGGTGTTTCGGTGAAAGAAATGGTAGTTAAGTTTAGTTAGGCTACGTTGCTAAGGATGTGCCTCATCGACACCAATATTTAAATTTAAGAGCTATTTAGGATACACGCTTAGAATTCTCTTCCCTTCCTTTTCGTATCCTCTCCTTTATATCCATACCTCTCCTTCCCCTCTTCCCTTCATTTTGGATCGGCAGTTGCCGCACAAACATTATTAAAATAACAAAGTTAATTTTCAGTAGGCATCCTTTTCAACGATGAAATATAAGTGAATGTGAAGTGATGAATAAGAAGCGATTACTTATTAGAGCTGGCTTTAAATGAAGAAGGAGTAAATGCTAATAGTAACAAGAGGTTGGTGATCATTTAAATAAGTAACCGAACGATATGGGTTTTGTTTAAATGATTGTTTTAAAGAGTACCACAACTACTAATTGATTATTTTCCTAAGTACTGATGTATTTTCCATTGAAATTGGTTTTATTTTGTCATATGTTAGGTATTTATTGGGTAAACTCATAAATATCTATTTATGTGTTCATTCCTATAGCCCGTAACATCGTCCGTTTAGACCCTAGGTAATCTTGTACCAGGATAAAAGGAAGCCCGTTTCTTAATCCATGTTACATAACTTATATACCTATCTAACTATGTATTTCAAAGAACAATGCCCATGTTTCATATATGCAATGACCTGTCAGCCTGTTTTTTATTGATCTAATGTATAAATATAAAAACGATGC
Organism: Marasmarcha lunaedactyla; assembly: GCA_923062675.1. Lineage (NCBI taxonomy): Eukaryota > Metazoa > Arthropoda > Insecta > Lepidoptera > Pterophoridae > Marasmarcha > Marasmarcha lunaedactyla. The sequence goes on from OV281341.1 coordinate 6,633,032, forward strand.
AGAAAAAATAGTGTTATATTCCTAAACTTAAAGTAACAACTTAATGCAATTTAGCAATTCAGAAAAAAAGGTATATTGAAAAATATATTTCGAGGTTATATGTCAAATTCAATCAATTTTCATAGCACATCTTGGCAATTTTTTACTTGGAAAAACGAAAGTGCAGCACATTTCAGGATTTTGTTTTCAGATTCTCACGGATATGTTAGTTTTTTTAAGCTAAAGAAGTAAAAAGCCTTTCTAAACCTCAAATTACTAAGTATTCTCAATAATTATGTTAAAATTCATGTATGAAAACTCATATTTGGTTAAAATGTAGACAAACCTTCTATCGCTGTAATGAAATGACATGAAAGATGTCGATTTCAAATGAGTTCATTGATGTTTAGCAAGCCTCGGCATTGTAATGTAGATAGTGAAACACCTGTTCATTTTATCCAGTTAGATTTTGATTTTTACACAGATAAGTAGGTATGTGTGGATTTTTAAATAAAAGTCCTCAGACAACATGGCCCCAAAGTAAGCAAAGGCTTGTGTAATGGGTTACCATGTAGCGAACTATGAGGATCCTAGAATATACATACAAAACCGATAACAAGGTGTTACAGTTAATACACAGCATACGTTGCGCCATCTATAGTCTTTTAGATGTAGCCGACATTTTAACGAACGGGAACACACTACGTAAATCCAATAGTTCAGCAAAATCCGAGATCCGTGTAAAACTAGTGCAAGTAATCGTTGAAGCAGAAGCCAGAAGCGTTAACCGGGAGGAATGCCAAGGTGATCAAAAGTTAGGAAAATCCAGAGTAGTATTGCACAGTACACAATAACGCAAAAGCAAACGAAAGAATGCAAACGTTTAATTCAAATCTAAACTGATGTAATTTTTGACATTGGCAATATGACAGTTAAGTTAAGCTGTATTGTACATTTAAGAAAAATAATTCATTATTTCATTTTGATGTGCATTAATTTAAATAAATTAACAAATAGAATATTAATTTTATTTAAAAAATCATATATTTTTATTACTTTATAAGCAAATTAGAAATATTTTAAGTTCGAGCTTTATTTTGAACGAAACGTGTCATAGACCATATATATACTGGGCGCGTTCCTAGCAAACCAAATGTCAATAAATGACTATAAAAAGAAAACCCAATACATTTTTTGTGGATTGTAGTTTTTGACATGAATTAGGTTTTATGGTTCAGCTAAAAATTAGTCATTTTTCGTACTATATTACTTATCTATACATAATACGAGTTGTCAAAATGTTAACAGGTCAGGAATGGTCTTTCATCTTACATTAAGTGCAAACACGCGGTAACAAACAACCCTACACCCACAAAGTTTTTATATAAAATTAAGTAATTAATAATTATAAAATCAATTTATACTATATCTATTTATATTATTTTATTTATGACACTTTATTGTACACTTTATAAAATTTTATAACAAAAAATATTAATACTAAATATTACATAACTTTCTTTACACATACACTTTTTTCAACACACTTACATTTCACACGCAAGTATTTAATTGCCCCTGTTATTACACACCTTATTCTATTCATAGTTACCGTTATCTTAATTTCAAAATCCTATCTTAGCTATTCTCACTACCTACAGAAATCAGCAAATAATCTTTCGAACATGCTAGTACATTGTAAATCACATCTAAATTCTCTAAACTGCATTACTACCTATTGTTATCTATTACCATTGATAACTTTATATTTTTCTGTTACCATAATCATTACTATAAGAACATTTATAACGATATGTGACTATATTACAAACCTCACGCAAAGAGCACTCAAATTGGTTTACATCTTTATAAGCTTGTTTTTTAAATCTAATGGAGATTGGCACTTTTATGGATAGTAACAATTTAACAGTATTTTACCAAAACGTACGTGGTTTACGGACAAAAACCATTGCATTCTACAATAACCTACTTTTAAGCAGCACTGATATAATTATGATCACCGAGACATGGCTGTGTGAGGGCATACTAGATACTGAACTGTGTAGCAGCGACAGGTATGATGTGTTCCGTGCGGACCGCGGCGCGCGCGGCGGTGGGGTGCTCATCGCCTGCGCCTCCCGCCTCGGCGCTCGACTCCGCCACGACGTGACTCATGCGGACGTAGAATGTATCGCGGTGACAATACCGGCGCGCTCGCTCGGTTCGGCGCGAGATTTGAATATTATTTGTTCATACATTCCGCCAAACCGCGCGCTACCGATGCGTGTTCAAATATTTTTGGAGTTAATAACAACCTTTTTTGTGTCGAATCCTAATGATTATTTTATTGTAGCCGGTGACTTTAATCTCCCTTACATAAACTGGAATAATGGTATCCCCACCATTCTTAAGAAAGGTTCAATAGAAACTCAAAAAATGGCCACTGAGCTAATAAACACTTTTACATACTATGGCTTAACTCAATATAATAACATTAAAAACTCGAGTAGTAACATTTTAGACTTGATGTTTTCTAATACACCACTGTGTATTACAAAGTCGGAGTCGCCACTTGTAAAAGAGGATATTTATCACCCCGCGATTGGCATAAGTGTAAGTGACATCTCAGTTAAATGCATAAAACCGACCAATAGACTTATTAAATTATTCCGTAAAGCTGACTACCACAAATTAAACACTTTTTTCTCAAATTATGACTGGACATTTTTAATATCAATGAAGTTACATTTAGCTATAGATACAATGTATGACATTTTGAATTTAGGTATAAGCAAATATGTACCAAATGTAAGAATATCTCATTCTAATGTTTACCCACCGTGGTACTCGAATACCTTAATAAAATTAATAAAAGAAAAAGCAAAATATCACAGACTGTGGAAGAAACATAAAAATCCTATGGATTATTTATCTTTCACAACACTAAGATCACGCATAAAAAAATTAGAACCTATCAGTTATTCAGCTTATATAAAGTTGTCAGAAGAAAAAATAAAATCATGTCCGAAGCTGCTGTGGTCTTATGTGAAGTCAAAGCGATATAACAAATCCAATTATCCTAACATAATGCAGTATAAAGATACAAATTATTGTAATGAATTTGACATTTGCAATGCCTTTAATAATTTTTTTTGCGCAAACTTTAATCCTCCAGCTCATAACTACCCAGATTTTCAGGAAAAAATGGATGTATATAGTGACATCATCGCGGACATTAAATTAAAGGAATTTTGAGATACATAAAATATTAAATAGTCTTGACAGTTCCAAAAGCGCAGGTTGTGATGATTTACCACCCTATTTCTTTCTCAGGTGTGCTGAATCACTGACCACCCCTTTAACTGTGATTTTCAATCGCTGTTTTTGCGAGGGCTATTTCCCGGACATATGGAAGACAGCTTATATTGTACCGGTTCATAAGAAAGGAGCAAAGACAGTTGTTGAAAATTATAGACCAATCTCTAAACTTAATGTGTTGGGGAAGGTGATGGAAGCGGTAGTTCACAAATACACTTTCCCAATAATTATACGCAATATACCTTCACAACAACACGGCTTTGTGCGGAGCCGTTCTACTAATACCAACTTGGCTATCTTTGTAAATGATGTGCTCCGAGGAATGGACGGAGGCTTTCAAATAGACGCCATTTACACTGACCTTGAGAAGGCATTTGATCGCGTTGATCATGACATTCTCCTCCGAAAGCTCCAAGAGCTTGGAATTCGGGGAAACCTGCTTCGGTGGACTGAGTCTTACCTACGTAATCGATCACAGGCTGTGATACTGGCTGGACATCGCTCCAATTTCATAAGTGTCTCATCGGGGGTTCCACAAGGCTCAATACTAGGTCCTTTATTATATGCAGCATATTTGTACGACGTCGGTGGCTGCTTCTGTTTTGCAAAATTTCTTATGTACGCCGACGATACAAGAATCTATGCCAACATAAAATCAGTAGAAGATTCTATTAAACTTCAAATAGACCTCAACAACTTGTGTCTGTATTATGAGACCAACCGTATTAATATAAATGTAACAAAATGTCTTCAAATAACGTTCACTCACAAGAAGAAATAGCTTTTGACTCAGTACACTTTGCACGGTGAAAATTTGACTTCCGCTAATATTGTTAGCGACCTGGGAATCCTTCTAGATTCAAAATTGTCAATGACGGAACACATCAACGCCATTGTTACAAAGGCTTACAAAAACCTTGGGTTTATTTTACGTGTGACTAGGCCTTTCTCAGACTCTGATTGCATAAAATTGTTATACTATGCATATGTTCGGAGTATGCTGGAGTATTGCTGTGTAATTTGGAACCCACAGTATGTATTATACGTCCAAGAAATCGAAAAGATCCAATCCAAATTCCTCAAAATCTTAAACTATCGCACCCAGCTGAAAAAAGGGAATTACGATATATTGTGTCGCAATCACAAATTATTACCCCTAAAAGACAGACGAATATTGTTGCAAATGTTGTTCCTGCATGACATCTGCAGCAACCGTATTGATAGTCCCGAGTTAACCTCTCTAGTCATGCAACTAAGAACACCAACTAGGCGTACGCGTACAAATAAATATAGTATGTTTGGTTTGGTATGCTTGCAATGTAAGATTTGCACCACAATTCTGATTTCTCTCACTCTCACACACACTCATACAAACTCACACATACACAAACACATGCACTTTATCCACACACTATATTGCGTACTATAGTTTCAATATATATATAACTTCAAAACATTTTTCATTTCCTCATAAATACCGTTAATTTTATAAAACCTTTAATAATTTTGTATAATTATTCTGCTCGTTACTGTTTAATTAAAAAATTGTGAACCTATTATTGGCAGTATGTATATTTAAATTTATTATCAGTGTAATATGTTTTAAGTGCTGTTGGTTCTGTGAAAATAAATAAATAAATAAAAAATAAATTAAATAAACATAGATTATGTTAATAAATAACGGTACCTAATTTTAGTGACATATCGGGCATCGACAGTCTCTCGGAAGACGTTGCATTAAACTATCCAAACGTCAACGCAAACGGTGCGTTGAGTGGTATTTACGATTTAAATTCTTTCCCCAGTGCCACCAACGCATATGTTGCGTTACCATTTTTAGAGGGGTTTTCGATATTTAGGGGGTTTTTTTAGTTAAAAAAACACGTTCAATTATGTATTTTCTTATGTAATCATTAAAAATATTAAGTGGCACCCAAGCGATGTTTTCAAAATTTGATCGGCACTGAGTGGGTTAAAGTTAGTAATGAAGTGACTAGGAAATAATAATAGTGGCAAATAAATGTTGTGTGTGTGATTCAATGAAACTAGTTTCTTTTAATTTCAATTATATCTGTTTGATTGTTTTGATTTTAGTGTTGTACATAACCGAACGTCTTACTATCGATAGGTAGTTTCTTAATTTCTCTACCCTGAGTAATTTGATATAAGTACTATTATTATATTAATATAATTACCTTTATTTTTACAGACTACCTAAAAATTAAAATAAAAATAGAATTGAAGTGAAGAACCAGGAAGTGCACATAATATAAATTACTAATATTAATTTGTTTTATTTTTCCCTAAATTGATTTTAACCTTAAATACAAAAAAAAAAAAACCATACTACTATTTGTACCATTATTTCTTTATGATCTACATATAACAGGGTGTCCCAAAGGTCGACGTCAAGCCGAAACCGGGTGATAGGCTAGGTCATAATATTTATCAGAAAAATATGAAAAAAAATTTCGGTCATATATTCAGAAACTTGTTAAAAAAGAAACTTTGGAAAAAAATCAATATTTGTAGCAACAGCAGTTAAAAGACTGACACAGGGTGTACATTTAAAAAAAAACAAAAAAGCACTATAATTTGAAAAATACATGACAGAAATTTTTTTTCATATTTTTCTGATAACTGTTATGACCTAGCCTATCACCCGGTTTCGGCTTGACGTCGACCGTTCGGACACCCTGTATATAAAATTCAAAGTCGTAACTGACTGACTGAACTACAAATATATCAACGCACAGCCTAAACCGCTGATCCTAGAGACATGAAATTTTGAAGGTGTATTCTTTCTAATGTGTAGGCATCCGTTAAGAAAGGATTTTTTAAATTCCACCCCTAACGGGTTGAAATTTAATATGAAACGCCGTCAGTTTTGAAGCTTAATCGATTAAAAATGGTATTTAGCTATTTGGTTAGAAATTAATGACGGGTTTCAGGATTTTTGGAAATTTGCCACTTAAGGGGTAAAAAGGGCAGGGGGTTAGTTTGTACGAAACTCCGTCAGTATTGAAGCTAAATCGATCAAAGATGGTATTCTAAAACATTTACTTAAACTACGTTTATTTGTAGGGCGCTACTTGTTTTGTAAAATAATTAAGAACTCAGAAGCATGAATCGATAAATTGATAAACGATAATAATTGGTACAACACTAGTCCGCCATTTTAGTATCGCGTGGGTATACACGTCTTTTTCGTTGATATGGCATTTCCATATGTTTCCTTGTTCTGAGCATCTACCAAGCTGCAACATTGTACATACAACAGCGAACCGTGACAATTGACATAAGGGCTCATTGAAATGGCGGCTCAATGTCTTTGAAGTTTGACTGACAGTCAGTATATAATTTTTCTAGATGTCGATGAAAAAATAAATGGCGTTGTTACGGGAATAATTGGATTTTATTATATTTCTATTTATCCCCAACAGCCATCTCAATATTTGAGCTTGGTAAAGACGTGTCTAATATTGACCTATAAACTAAATATAGCCCGGTTTTGATATAATTACAATTTATAAACATTACAGGGTAACCAGTGTGCCATTCTCTTTTAACATCCGATTGTTGCCTCGTTAAACAATTAACAGGGCATTAATTTACAGAGTGGTGAAATTGGGTCTTAATTCGACCAGAACAGATTATTGTTAGCGTTCGTTGTCATGTTAACCATTGCTAAAATGGTGCAACTCACATTTGACGGCTATGTTATGGTTACAGAATTTAAAAAACATTTATTTTTCACATTGACAAGTACTTGTTCTCATCGACGCCAAATAAAGGTTGACTCTACCACCAAGATGCATTTTATTCGTTTTAAACGGAAATACGAGCAATATAGTTTTACAGCCGCAGTCTCAATAATTTATTAAGGCTCTCCCGATTATACCGTTTGCTTAGCAAATTCAGACTTAGATGTGGTAAAGGTAAAGTATAAACTAGCACAGACAAATCTATACTTAGTTACCATTTGACGTTTCTGTTCGTGGCCTTCAACTACACATTACGATTATTATTATTGTTAATCATTTATTCAGTTGAGCAGCGCGCATCTATTGCCGCCGCGGCGGCTACGAGGCTAAGTGCCACTAGTCCCATAGCAATAGCAATTTGAAATACAAATTGACTCGCATTTTTTTTTTCAAATGAGGTGGGGAAACTGTAATAATGGTTTATTAAAACAACTCTGATTTTAAATTAATTTTATTGAAACAAGTTTACAAGGCTTCCGAGTCCATTCCCTATCTAGGAATAAATTTACATGGTGTTTCTGCTGGCTTCTGTCTGGATTACAATATGAAAATATTTGTATAATACACTGCCGTGCTGAGTGTTTTAAGGCATTTCTATGTATATAAAATATATTTAGAAATCTATCTCAAACCAATTGTTCCACTCTACTAAAAATCAACTTAAATTGCCAAAAAAAAAACCACAAATTTTCGATGAATATTCAGATACTTTAATGGTTCCTGAAGGTAATTATTTTTAATTATAAGTTATTGCCCCAACGCAGTCAATACGCAGAATGTTCAGTAGGTACAGTCAGGCGAGGTTGTTGTTCGTGTGCGACGCAGAGCTTCCACCTAGTTTCCTGAATGTACATTCCAACATTTTCAGTATAAAACCTATTCAACAATTTTATAAATAATTTCATTACATTTTACATACACGAAAATCAATATCGAACGTTTTGATAAATACACAAACTAAGAAATTAAATACAAGATTAAAACTAAAAACAATAAAAATACATACAATATTTTTATTGCATATTTAACAGATTTGAACAATCCTAAAAAACACCATCCGCCTCAGATATCCCTTCACTTGGAAAATAAAGATTAAGAATAAAAATATATTACAATACATCCAAGTAAGAGAAATAAAATAAACATTTAGTGACATAAAAGTTGCCGTTAAAATACATTACTCGGTACGAATGTGGAACAAACAACACATGTTAAATAACCTTTAGAAATCACAAGTCAAATAACGAATAAGGAACAAAATTTTCTACATCAAACATAATCTTGGTTATTTGCTCCACATTTTTACATCTACTCTGAAACATACACCCATCTCCCACAATTGTCAATATTCTGTAACCATGCATACTCTTACAAATCGAAAATTATAATGGTGGATTACATAGCATACAAGTGTACGCTGGTTAATTTTAATCGTCTATATAATGAAACTATTTTCCACATGATTAGATTAAATTCTTAGTGAGCTTAAAATATTGTTTTAGAACCCTAAGATCATCCAGAGCTATTTTAATGTTCTTTTAAAGTTCTTAGCAAAATAAACAGCCATTTTGAATGAACCATGTCTTTAAGACATAGACAAACTAAATAATACCAACAACTATCTTTGTTTACAGACAACGTCAAACAGAAACGAAGCCACAAAGTTCTTATAACTTTTATCTCTTATTCAATAGCAATATACATTAGGTACTCAGTGATTGTAAAAAGTAAAGGCATTTCTAAAATTCATGAATAAGAGAGAGATTTTAGACCATTTAGAAGTCTTCTTTTCAAAGACAACATAAATAAGTGCTATATTTGTATATTACATTGTTGAAATATAAGAAACATTTTCTATTGTTTATCTTTAATTTGTCCAATTATTTTATTGACGTATTGAAATTTAGGGCAGTGGCGTAGCTCTACCGTTTCCTTTGGTAATGTGCACCGCAAATAGGTTATGTTCAATTCATCGAATTCTCGAGACATTCTAGACAAATTGAGTACAACGAGTACAAATTAACATTCACTATATTTCACTTCTATATAGATTAAAATTTTCACAAGGTCTTGTATGATCAGTTTGCACTCATTTCACTTGGGACTTGACGTGTTGTAAGAACTCGTAGTAGGAAAACGCCGACTCGACTCGGTCATCTACCAGTCTTTCGGTGAACAGCTGTTTTAAAGGTGAGTTATCCCTGAAAACCAAAACTATGTTAGTAACACTAATCTATTGAATTTTAAATTGCTATTATAGTTAAAATTTATAATTCACAAAGACAACTTTTAAAAACATCAAAAGCTGGTAAAGACTTTTTTGAAATAAAGAAAATATATTCGACGGTTGAAAGGCTAATTGGTCTAAGCGAAATTTTTGCGATATTGAGTTATATACATATTTGGAATCAGCAAATTTTTCTCCGTCGTTTGAGTCAGGTTTCAAATGTTTTCGACAACTTTTTTGGCGCTTAGCACCCACAGCAAAACAGGCCTCATTTCTAAGCTCATTAATCTATGCGACACAAAATTAGACAAATTTTTCGACTCGATGACTTAAGCTATTTTGATTTTCAAATTTTTTATAACGTGTGTCGATTAAGGCATTTAGCTTTTTCATCATGGTTGTTGTTTTGTCGTGTGGCCTATTTTGCATTAAATGAAAACAAAAAGCCATGTCTCTTGACTCATTTAGTCTCTATTAAGGATAAGGAGTAATGTCACTTCGGCTATTTTGACCTTACTATATCATTAGTGTTACGGCGATTGAAACATTTTGATGAAATTCAGTATTTGTAAAATTAGCATTTCCATCATTTTATCGAACAGGTTTTAACACATAGGCCGTCCAATACATTACTGAGCATAGCTACTCCTTAGTCGCTTAGAACTAAATTCAATTTATTGCGCGCCCTCTGTACTACTACCTAGGCTTAGGGTGATATACCACCTTACCAATTTGTTCCAAGGCATATAAGATCAACATCTTGAACGATTATATGATATATAATCAAACCTTAAGAACTAGGTACAAAAATAAGTTAATTATTTAGCAAAGCTGGACATATCTCTAAAACAGATCTTTCCAGCCAACCCAGGTAATTGAAGAAAATTACAAAATGACAAAAGTAGGTGACAAAAGTGCAAGTAATAGTCTAAAATACCAAAAATAAAAAAAATTACAAGATATACATAATTTAAAAAAAATACTAAATACCCCATACTTATAATTACAAAGAAAACCTACAGATATAAACATATGATACACACATATTTTACATACATACTTAATACATATAATGTACAGAGATGACATGGACATTGTTGGCTTGAGATGAGATGTTCTTTTAATCTTATTTTAAAGATCCAAACTGAGGGGCTATTTTGTATGTCCCTCGGCAGCTTGTTCCACAAAAGAATAGCTCGGACAGTGAAATACTCAAATCTGAACTTAGTTTTACTTTTTGGACAGGCAAGTGTTTTGGTATGACACGACTGCATTGAGCGCGTGCCAGGAGATAGAGGTTGGAAACGGGATCGCAGGTAGGAGGGACTCATAGGGTCGTTAAGGATATTATACAGCACTGGTATTATATGTAATTCATGACGACGTCGTATAGGGAGCCACTTTAACAGATTTCGCCGTAATGCAACACGTGATCATATTTCCTAAGATTAAAAATACCAAATTTGCTCTATTATACATAACACTTGGTACCTTATTAAAGTTCAACGTCCGTCTAAGTCTCCTACTACCAATTATCAAAGTTTGTGATTTGGCAGAATTAATGAGTAAGCCAAAACATTTGGCCCAAGTCTGCACAGTGGACAAATCCATATTAAGCCTTTGAATAGCATTTTCTGCCTCAGATAGCAAAAAATGGCGATATTTTGTAAATTATCAGCATGGTAGTGAACATTTGATGAAATGACTTTTGCGATGTTGTTTGTAAATATAGAAAAATGTAATGGTGATAATACGCCAACCTGGGGTACACCAGCAGTGAGAGTAGACCAACTGGATGATGCATCCTTGATCTTCATACATTGCCATATAGGTAGGATTGAAGTCATTCTATTACCTCAGAAGAAATATTTAGAGCAAAAAGAGATTGAAGCATAATGTCAAAATCTACCGAGTTAAATGCACTGCTGAAGTCCAATAATGTTAAAACAGTAAGCTTAGTACCGTCCATAGACTGTCTGATATCTTCAGTGATGTTCAACAGTGCGCCAACGGAGGGCAAAGGAGATTGTTGGTGGTACGATATTTGTGTAACTGCATATGAACTATAGACTCCAAAACTTTAGATAGGATAGGAAGGATTAGATGGAGGAAGAAGAATAGGATGGATTGGTACTGGGAATATGAAGAAGGGTTTGATGTTTAAGGAAGTGGGATAGCAAGAGCTTTTTTCCACTCAGTTGGAAAGATATTGTTAGATAGGGAAAAGTTTATTATATGAGTAATAAAACTTGTATTCTCGTCTAGTACTGGTAATATCATGTCCAAGCTTAAGCTGTCACTTCCAATAGCTTTAGTTGAAATGTTTTGAATTGCTTTGTTTATCACCTCTTTCGTAGTTGGTACAACAGAGAAAGGTGAACTGACAGATGGTAAAACATTTGAGAGCAGTGAGAGCGACAAAGATTTAGTTTTGGGATCCAGAGTGATTGGAGGGGTAGAGAAGTAGTTATTAAGAGAATTTATTTCTAAGGTGTTTGTAAGACAATAAGTTATATGGCGATTGATCTTTTTTATAACGAGATTTAGCCTTATCACGCTTTAACATATATATATTTTAAAACTGTTTGTTAACCATGGTGCAGGCAATCGCTTAACTCGTACCGGTCGCACAAGGGCATGAGTATTATTATAGATTTATTAATTCCTGTGTAAAAGTGGCAACCATTTAATCCAAAACCTCACAGTTCAATCCAGTCAAGTCTTCTAGCATCCTTTTTTACATGTTCAATGTTCATTTTGTAAAAGTTTCGATGCACAAGAACTTTATGCTTTACTTTTTGAGGTCGTAGTTTGTAACTTACAAATACTAAAATCATGATATGAAAAAGGAGCTGAGGTTAGACCATGACAGACGACTAAGTTAGAATCAGAAATAAATATTAAATCTATTAGGGATGGTTTACAGTTTGGATAATAATTCGTAGGAGAAGACATTGGTACAACAGACAGATTATACGAAGAAGTCAAGTCTGTAATTTATGATAATGTAAAAAAATATACAAGACACTGTCCAAAATTGTATTAACTGGCATACCAAACTCAAAAATATATTATGGACGATTATGAATAATGATGGTCTGAGCATCAATATCTACTATAATCTAGTAAGGGTTCATTTTGTTTCATCCTACAGCCCCTCTAATGGGCATATGCATCAAACTACTTCATTTTGGTGCAACATCATGGTGCTTAGGCTCATTTGGCGTATTCAACTGTCAGGTTGACTTGGCGCTAAATTCATTTTCTCTAATATTGTTTTATCCTAAGTCTATCCTTGAACCAGTTTACTTTCAGCTATTTTATTTACGATAGGCACTTGAACCATTTTTCCTTTCTCAAAAAATAACTGACTTTGATGCATTTTGGGCTAACCAACATAAATTTTCTAAAATAATACACAATAATCAACGGTAATAGCTTAAATAACTTCCTTACTTAATAAGTTATATACTGTATTAAATAAATAAAAGTCTATTAAACAGTTATTTTTTAATGATTTTTTTTTCCAAAATAAAAACTTTAATCCATCCTCCTGCAAGTTTTACAAAATGTCACTTAGATCAATTAGCCTTTCAACCGTCGATATGAAGATTTTTTTGTAATTGTTTTTGGTTATTTTTACTGAAAAATTTCTTAAACATATTAAAGGATTAAATGCATAAATCCCCATATAAACAAATTATCATTGTCTTACACTTACAACAGTATTGATAAATAGAACATCTAACATAACAACATCATGTGGACTAATCAAATAGTGCATCACGACATAGCATGACTAATAAATGATTAAATATAAATCTCACAAACCTCAAAATAAGAACATCCGATGCAAAAGGCCTGTCATCGTTAAGCTTCTCAATAAAGGCATGGAACAGTGAGTTTTCCTCTGTTGGCTCCGGTAAAGCCCTCATTTCGTCCGGCAGTTGGAGGAAGGAAGTGACTCGGAACGTCTCGGACAGGAATGCTGGGCTTACATTGTGACAGACATAGATGATCATTGTGGAGCCATCGTCCAGTAAGTATGCTCCATTTGAGTTTATTCTGGAATGTTCAGATTTAATGTGTTAGGGTATAATTTATTTTGTATACTAAATATAAGTGCTGTTTATATCACTGGACGAAAAAAGAGGGATATTACAAATTTAATGTTTGTAATATCCCTATTATTGTCTGTCTGTGTCCATCATATGAACCGACTTTGACGCGCTTTTTTTGTTTAAAAGCTGATTGAATTGAAGTTTTAGCCATTTGAAGACAATCAGTTGTTTTACCCGACAGTAGGGTTTTTATATTTTTGATTTCAAATAACTTGTCGAATGATTATAATATTAATGCAAAAGGGCTGTGGTCTTTTGAGAGTAAAACAAAACTTCAAAAATGTGCTTGTCACTGGATTAAGAAACTTTAGAATTTGAATCATGTGTCATTGAATCATTTACAGCTTTTTGCCTAAAACAATTTTTCTCCTTATGAAACTTTAATGAGAAGTCATACATAACAATCCTATTAGTCATATTAATTACCGGAGACTAGTAATACAAAACAGTAATAGTTTCCGAACCTTGTCAGTGTTGGTGACATGTGTGGCTGTATACATATTTTAAATCAAATATATTGAATATTAAAATCGCAGCATTATTTGGTCCTACTTGATTGTTAACAATCAATAAACACTTTTTTCATATCAAAGGCTAGTTTTGTAATTTCGCCGGTCTTCACTTTAGCGATGGGTAACTCAGGAGTGATAGATAAAAAAGATATGTATCACGCCGTTTGAATCAATCACTCTTTATATTCGTTCATATCCAAATGTATCACAGTATCTTTACAACTCACTCGCTCACGCACGCGTCGTATGGTTATCTCGCTCGCACAATGCTAGGAAAAGAAGTCTCGCAACAAATAGTTTTCAAAATACATAGTTTCAGAACCCGTTATTGGGTACCGATAAATAGTTTCGTTTCGATACCGCAAAATGGCGCCATCACTAAGAAACAGCTGCCGATTAAACCAAATCAATCAGTAATCTTTCATTTCATCATATCTTTTATATCTCTCATTGATATATTTGATCAAGTTGAGCTGAGCAAACCTACTGAGTAGCGAGAGTGACGCGCGAGCATGAACAACTGAAACATTTGTGATAAAGATACAAAAGAGTGATACATATCACAGTGATCGAAAGATGCATATCAATCTTTTCTTTTCAATGATACATTTTGCCCATGACTGCTTCAGTTTATTGGAAAAAGTCCCATCAGACAGATAGCCTTTATTAACTTATATATAGCATTTTTTAATATCATCATTTGTATGGATCAATTTAACACAGCACCATTATTGCATTCTCTACAACACTTTCCCCTGCTATATTAGCTACTTTAAAACAATATGCACGAAGATTTAACATATTTCTTACCTCTCGGCAGTCAATTGCAATCTAGGTGGATCAGGCACATCCTCATTCTGAGACATGTAGGAGCTCAGGTCATGTATGGGATAGAGATCCGGGTAGACTGAACGCATCAACTCATACAGAGGCAGGCTCTTCATTTGACACATGTCTGCTATTCTGTCGTCTAATCGGGTTGATGTCCCTGTACGGAAGGCTTTCTGGAGTTTGAGAAAACAAAATAATTCATTGAATGTTGGTGTTTTGCTTGGTACCAATGTACAAATAAGCACTGCAACTTTATGTAGATATGTATAAATATCAAACAAATTATCTTGTATTAAGGTTATATTTGGGTAAGTGTAAACCCAAACGCTTAATGTCGCTTCTGTGGAGATGAATCAAGGGACATGTCTCTTGTTCGATTATTATTATAACATTTTACGAATTAAGATGTATTTATGAATGCTATATTTATTTACATAATTTTATAGCTTCTTTTCGTATAGTTTTTATCAGCTTTTACGTTAACTATGTAATTATGATCAACCTATTTAATTACATAAATCAATAATTTATTTAATAAGGTGAGAGTAACAAAACATCAACATATATTTAGATTACATACTGTGTAGACCCGACTAATTTAACAATTTCTTAAGTGACTACATATTTAATCACTCCCCATCACCACACACTCACCGTCTTAGTCAATGCCAGTAGATACAGCGGCAACAGCCTCAGAGTGACCGGGGCGTGCAGGGTAGCACTGACGGAGCCAGCAGGGAGGTTCTGAGACAGCCTGTAAGCGGACAGGGCATCGATGGCCACGTTGATAAGTGCTTCCCTGGCTTCGGACATTGAGGCTGACATGCAGCGGTCTACGGCTGGAAGGAGGGAGAAAAATGTCATTTACTTGGGGATATTAAATTGAGAGAAAGGAAATGGACAACAAAATCAATCACTTTTCTTTGCTGATATACTTCTAGGGTACTATTATGTTAAATAGGCTATACAAAGTGACTGGCGGGACAGTTTGTTCCCGAATGTGGTATATTTTCAATTGTAACTATTTATTTTGATTTAATATACTTTTTTCATTATGATTTTCTGTAATGGTTAAATATTTTACAGTATACATTGAACCATCTTATTAAACTAACGTCAAAAAATATTATGGTGGTATATTTTTGCGAGCTTTCAAGAAGTGTGACTGGTGGGATATAAATTAAATTTTTTGCCCAAATACTGCACATAACAAGATACTATTTACTTATACATGATTAATCGAGAATTCACGAACATAATAAAACGATAAGCAGCAAAAAAAATAATTTTGATGGTACAGATTGTGAAATATTAAAAAAAATTTATATATTTATTATTATTTACTAAGAGGCTAAACACAACATAACGATAATTTCTTACTAGACTCACATCTTGGTTCAGTATTGGTTATATCACATTTAGTTTTGATTAGATTTTATACAGTAACAGTATTTTCTCATTTCCTATGGAATGGCCCTAATACTTATACAGTATGTAAACTAAAAGGAATCCTTGTAACTAAGCTTTGTTTAGTTTGGAAAAATCTTATATTGCAAATTTTCTTGTCGATGATGCGTATGGCTCACAACCATTTGTTCTTGTTGGAATGGAAGAGCAAGTAGTTAATTACTTTCGTCATCACCCTGACTCCAGTACCAGGAGAGCGGCGCGGTCTTGAGCCGTCAGTCACACATGCACATACGTACACAAGGTGCTGAAACGTCCATTTGCAGTACGTAAGGTTCACGTGTTAAAATAGCCGACGTGTGGTCCTAGGTTAAATAAGTAAAGACTGACATTTTAAAAGAAAAGTTCTTTGGACTGATGAGAGTTTGTGCACACGGAACACCATGTGGCATCGACGACTTGTGCACCCAAACCAAACCCGTGACAATAAATTTGTGGGCTGATATAAAAGACAACAAAATATACGGACCAGGTTCTATAAATGGAACGTTAAACAGACAGCGTTACCTTGAAATTTTAAATACCGGTAAATCGTTGTCTTTAAATAATATTTACCCCTCTCACCATTGACGCAGCCGTGGTACAAACATGACCTCCTCAATTATCGGCCGAAGTATACTATTCGAGAAAAGTAGAATGAGATGTTTGCCAGTCAATGGATCAGTCAGCGCGCTCGCCGGTATTTACTCCACTCCACTTTTTTTTTGGGAATTAGGTGAAACAACTTGATTTTCTTTTAAAAGAGAAGTACAATGCCGTGTACACATGAAATTACGCATTATTGAAGCATTTTCTATTATTTAAAGACGACAAGAAACAAATTTGATGCTTGTTCAAGGAAACAACCATTGTCCACTGCAACGAGGCGAATTAAGATGCATTAAATTTTTTTTTATTGAAAAAGCATTAGACGTTTGTCTTCTATCTCACCTGATGGAAAGTGACGAAGACGAAGGTGTTACACGTCTATCCACGAGATACCTATTCACTCGACGCTTGAAAGAACTAGGACTATAGTTTTTTGGAAAAAAAGTCTCAGGCAGTTCATTCCACACCTGTGCGACCCGCACCAAAAAGGAACTATCGAAGCGTTTGGTTCGACTTCTTGGGATGTCTACCATGAAGGGATGGAAGGTCTGTCTGCATCTAGTAGTCCGATACAAGAAGCGTGTGGGTTCAACCTGATCAAAAATAGCACTCGCGCGCTCTCCAAAATGTAATCTGTAGAAGAATGCTAAACTGGCAACTTTCCGACGATGGTCGAGGCTTTGCAGCTTTTTGGTGGTGAGGTCAAAGTTGTTAATAATTTTTCGGGCTCTTCGGTCAACTGCGTCCATCGCTCTAGTTGGTACTTTGCAGAACCATCCCAAAGGTGGCTACAGTACTCCATACAAGATCCAACTTGAGCTGTATACAAATTAAGTAGCTGTTCAGGGCTGAAGTACCGTCGGACCTTCGAGATGATTCCCAACTTCTTTGAAGCTTTTGAGCCATGGACACAATTTGTTGCCCGAAGTTTAGTTGGGACGATATAGTTGCGCCCAGAAGCCCTAGGTGGTCGGTTAAAGGTACAGAAACATTTTGGAAAGTGGGCGTTAGGTCGAAACTGCTCTTTTTCGCGGAGAATAAACACGCCTGTGTTTTCGACGGGTTAAATTTGACCAAGTTGGACGCGCCCCAATCGGACGCTTTCTTTAAGGCCAAATCCACCCACTCAATCATGGACTCTCTCAAAGCCCGGATTACTTGAGGACTCGCTCGCACATTGGACATGTATCTCTCTACAACGGTGCTGTCATCAGCGTAACCAATAATGCCTGGGGTTAGCAGGTCGTTAATGTGCAGCGAGAATAACGTTGCAGAGAGAACAGATCCCTAAGGTACCCCGGCATTAATTGCCATCAGGTCAGAAGAGCAGCCGTCTAAGACTACCGTTCCCTCAGAAAATCAGATATCCAGTCGCAGAGCCCTTTAGGTATTCCGTATGCTGGAAGCTTACTCAAGAGACCATCATGCCAGACCCTATCAAAAGCCTTCGAAATGTCTAAGGATACAGCTATAGCTTCATCGTGATCTTCCAAGGCTTCGCTCCATAAGTGAGTGGCATACACAAGAAGATCTCCAGTCGAGCGTCCACTGCGAAAACCATATTGGTTATCACTAATGATATTTTTATCATTCTGCTTTTTTTTAATTAAAGTTTATTTATTTTTCAACGAGATTCAAACTCATTGTAAAAACTTTATTCAAGTAATTTTGGTTTACTTTGTACGCCCAGTATTAATTTTCAAAAATCATTTTTATAAATTTTAAACAATACCAAAATTGTAAAAATCTTGAATCATGAGATTTTTTCCAACCTACACACCGCCTGGATAAACGGATGACCTGTAGTAAGTTTACACGCTGTGTAATTAAATAGTAAAGAATGTTGTTACTTATTTGACATACATAGTAAAGTTAAACTAATAATTCTTCCACCATTACAAGATTAACTACGCAGAAGTAAAATCAAATATTACCATTCTAATTTACCTCTAAAGTTATAAAATAATGTTTCTTTCCTGTAAAAAATAACATAGCCAAGGTAAGAACCCTTTTGAATATTTGCAAGTGATTGACATTCAATCGAATCCCGCTACTTGTCGGGTTCTGAATCATATATAGGTATTGATTTGTGAAGCATAAAACCGTTTCTTAGTACGTTTGGTAATATGTACTGAGCAAAGTTAAGTTTCCTGATACTGGCACTATCATACTTGCTTCGACATATTTGCCAGTAATTAGATAACATTGTAAGAATATCGTATAATATTAGTTGAATACGTACCCATCTTAGCCAGTAATCCGATGATGCACTGTTGGTCGGCGGCGTACAGCACTTCCGTTAGATTACTGGCCAGAGGCAGCGCCAGGGTGTGCACGCGTATTCTGCGTTCGCCTGTCGCAAATCAAATCAACATGAGCCAAGTTATCTTCACGATTGCATCGTTCTGCCTAAATAATTGTTGCTCAAGAACTCTTGTCATTCTTGAGATCTCAAAATAAATGGTTTTTATATTTTAACGCCTTACTGTACATAAAAGTCAATCTAATAATGAAAAAACATAGCAACTGTTTTCCCAAGACACAGGCCCTTTGAGCCTGGTTTGGGAACCACTGGCAACTAGTGCATATTTAAGTTTGATTTGGCCCTTATATGGCAATGCTATTCAATGTGAAATTCGTGTTTATTAGGGTCTTGTTTTGAAGCCCAAAGGTTGTCAAACTAACCCTATTATTAAGCCTATTATCTACACCATCTATAGAAAAAATGAAGTATGTATAGAAAAAATATGATTTTAATTAAAAAACCATTTCCAGTCATCACTTTTTTATAATATATTCTTAGCAAAAGCTTGCAGATGAAAGCGATTAAGGTGATTTTAACTAAAATGCGTAAAATAATTTGACTCAAGGTCAACCTTTACATGACGTCAACTAGCAACATTTTGGTTCAACTGTCATGTTATAGTTTTCAAAAAATATCTGTCATCAAGAACCCACAGAGAATTGTAGAGTTGATCATTCCAGGTCATATAACCATCTCCGTAATGCGATTTTGAAAACAAAACTAATACCTGACGTCATCGTATGAATTTTGTTTAAATATTGATTTAAAATGAAATACTGCACAGAAAAGAGAAATATTCAAATTGCTCTCGCAAAATACCTCATTCTTTTAGAAGAAAAAAATATACCTCAAAATGACTAGATACTGAATTAACAAAAGTTGTGCAAAGATTAAATTGCTATAAAGATTAAAAACTGAAACTTAACTGAGGCCTAAAACCATTAGCGTAGGAACAAATAGTCGACGGGTCCAATGGCAATTTTTTTTAAATAAAAAATTTACCACACCGCTGATTTCTGTTCACAACCGCTGTTCTACTAGGTAGACCCCGACTTGCCGAGGTCTCCTCGCCGGGGTCCATATTATATTGGGTTGGGTTAGGTGTTATGTATGTAACAGCAACCACTAGGCCCACATTAAAATGAATCCTTTTGCGTACTCACACCCTAACGGTTCAGACAGTTTTCAGCGCAGGCGCAAAGCCCATTTCAATGCTAAAACCAAAAATAATAAAACACCAAACACCTCACCTTTACTGCTAGTGTACAGCAAGGCAGCCTGGAAGCACACTTGCTGCAAGTCTGCCAGCGACTCTTCGATAGTGAGCTGCATGCCGAAGCCGGCGTCCGGGGACACGTTGGGCAGCGACAGCAGGTCGGTCGACCGCACGAAGAAGTTGCCGTGGAAAGTGTGGATTGTTATGCCTCTGTATGCGGAAATCAAATAAGTAGTCATATTTAATAATAAGTCTTTAATATTAAAAAAAAATCTAAAATTTTAATTAGTGTTTGAAAGAGATGTATGTTTCCAGAGCAAATGCGTGTCAAATGTAAGTAACGGTGCATGCATTTCAATGTATTCAAATATCAAATAAATCTTCCGCATTACAGAAATGAACTTCTTGTAACCGGAGTGAAGTTTCGTGGTAAATTTTACATTTGCGTAGCCGCGAACTAGCTTATCCACCTGATACTAATCGGCATTAAAGTTTTTTAGATTTAATCCTAAATAATTAACCTTTGTTCCTATAACCACACTGGCTAATCCTGTCCAATAGAAAGAACACACATGTTACCGTTATGAATCCTGGTAATTTTATATTCTTTCAATTTATAAATTGTTTAGTTTTAAGTTAAATATAGGGTTTTTTTTAAATGTTGCATTACTTTTTTTTGTGTCTTGTAATTTTTATATTTATGTGTTTTGGATACAAATAAATGATATTCTATTCTATTCTAACTTTGCAAATAATAAATATTAGGGTTAAGATAAAAAGTGTTCATAGCACCCAGGCATCGCCGAGACACACTATACAAGTGTACTACTAAGAAGTAACAATATAAGCCAATGTTACCACAACACACAGACCAACCCCAAATAAATATAATTTTGTACATCACAAGTATATAAAATAACCGCCGCCAGTCATACATACCTCGTACACCGAACTCTCATAACAGCTTCGAACCCAATCTTCCTGGTTAAATAGCGAGTCAGAGTTTTCTCCAACTGTAACCTTTGATAATGCCTCTTCGCCAAGAACAATGGAATGTGGTACAACGTGCCTCCGCTGAACTTACTGATGCCACCTGTCAATTTAATATTAATATAATTAAACCTGTGATGGAGTTATACAATCGGTTAATGGAACAATCTAGAATAAAGATTGTAGATCAGGGGATGGTCATTGTTAAAACAAGTCTTATCAGGAAATTTGTAGCAAAAACAAGCTGACTACATTATTGTATGAAAATGCAAAATCTTTATAGAATTAAATCTGTCATGACAGAGATCGGATCCGGACTAGGATCATCAACTTTTATATTTTATTTTATTTAGAAAATATGCAGTGTAACTATGTCTATTTTAAACATTGTAAATACATGAAAGATTGGTTCAAAAATACTTTTAATTCTTAATATTTTCTAGTGGACAGTAGGGAAATCAAAAGCGCTTTGATAATACTAATTTGTCGTTTTTCGTTCTTATTTTTTGACGGCCTGTTTGGTGTGGAGGTAAGTACCCTTGCCCTCCATGCCAGAGGTCCCGGGTTCGAATCCTTGTAGAGGCAGATATTTTATTATATTTGCTTTCTAGTCATGGAGGTGTACGTATGTTTATTTAAGTTTATTTTTAATATTTATATATGAAAAAATATATATCTTTTTGTGCTTATATATTTGGGCTAGATAGTGTGGTGTGATAAATAAAAATATTTAATATTTATTATATATTAGTATGTTAAAATTAGGGAATTCAATCTCGATCTCGCGAGATCCCGAATACCCGGGATCTCACCTCATTTTTCGAGATCAGTCTCGAAGCAATAAATGACGAGATCTCGGCCGAGATTGACGAGATCGAGCGGCCGTAGTCAGCGACGCATGACGCGCGGGAGCGAGTCGCTGACTGGCGAACTGGCGAAGGAAAGTGTCGGACGGACTGCACACGCAAACTATCCCGACTATTCACGATGTTGGGCGAACGGAATAGAATGAATAAGCGGGTTGCTACTATTACAGACAGGCTAGATTAAAAAAGAGATGGATCTCTATGAGTGTGGAGGATCGAGGGATATGTTTTTGCAATTTGCCTACAACAGCTTGCTCACGCTGATACCAACTAGCGTTGAATCGGAGCGGGCCTTTTCAGCCGCTGGCTACATAGCGACTGACATAAGATGCCGTTTATCCGACAGCACTCTAAGCACTATTTGCTTTTAAATTTTTCTATTTGTAAATATTTAATAAATTTGTCTATTTCCAAAAATCACTCTTAATTTAGTTAGGCATGATCACTCGTAATCACTCCTAGTTTAAGAGTTTATCTTTGTTAAAATAAGTACTTTCTTTATAAGAGATTTTGCGGGTCTGATTTTTGTGTTCATACATACATATTATATGAAAAAATTATAAAAATAAAGACTTTTTTCAATAATTCATGTTGTATCTTACTCGCATCATAATCACAAATAAGCAGTTTCATTCATGTTTCAGTTATCTAATTAAGACAATACTTTTCGAAATCCATTCGAGATCTCGAATTTCTGATCCCTCGAGATCTCGACATAGCGATCTCGTCCCCCCAATTACATTTGCTAAAATCCAATTACTTACTCAAAGTAGCCAAATCGGAATATTGCGAGTTAAGTAGGAACAAGTCGACCGCGATCTGCGCTCCGCTGCAGTCTAACGCTATCCTCTTGTAGAAGTCCGTCGCGGGATTCAAATGCGCCACCTCTTTGGATGAACGGGCGTTCGGATCCTCGCTGAAAATGAGGCAAATTGTATGAAATTGAATGAATTTTAGTTAGGTATACTCTTGCAAGGGAAGTAGAAAAGGAAGAGAGTGAGAACGTAATAAATGTAATAAAATGTTTTGGAACCCGCCGCGTGTCAAGAAAGAGTGAAACAACATTAGAACATACTCTTTGAAAAAAGTAATAATGGGAATGGTAAATAGGTAATTCAAATTTAAATAATTATTTCTTAATTGGCAATTGCTTGTTCTTATAGACGTTTACATTACCACATTTTAAGAATAATGTAATTCTATTAGTAAATACACCAATTAGAAATAACAGGCTATTTGACAATATAAAAATAATGATAAAATATTGATTTCCATCCGCATAGATAATATTATATAAATTAGTGAAGCAATTCGCATCACTAGACAAAAACAATAGTTAATATTTTTTGCAAGAAAAAAACCATAAATAACCTCAGCTATTTTGAGCTGGAACACCAAGACATTACACGGAGTTTTAAATGAGCCACAAGTAAGTAAACATCTTGTTTCTGTTAATGCATGCCGCCACTGTGTGACGTCACAAGTCACGACGCCATATTGCTGGAGCACACGTTTTGACAGCGTAGTGTACTTTGACAAACGAGTAGAGTAGGGGTAGCTCTACCACATACGCCGGAGGTCCCAGGTTCGAGTCCTGATCGGGGCACGAATTGGTGTGATGAACACAGGTGTTTGTGCTCAGGTCATGGTTGTTTATAATATATGTATGTTTATCGGGGTTCCCCTCCAGTTCGCTGTATGATCATCCAGAACACAAGCTCTGCTTACTGCGGGGCCTTACAGTTGGTGAGATAGTACTTAAAAAGAAATGAGTTTTTTTGAATGAAATTTACAAAATAAATATTGTTGTTTCTAGGATCCTTATACACCAGAAAATAATGTGAGATGGTTTTAGAAAACTAGTCAAATAGCCTATTGTCATCAAAAATATTTTGCGAAATTAATATAATAATAAGTATTTATTTACTAATGTTAGTTAATTTGTTATTTATGTTACTAGTATGTACTAGTTATAAGTTTCTTTTAAAACAAGAACAAACGTTTTTAACATTTTGATTACACAAAGAGTGAAATGACTAAGCTGGTTCACTTACCGCGGCTGTAACGCCCCAGGGCCTATATTCGGTAAACAAGTTTGGAAAACTGTTATTCTGCCTCCTGTTGGTGCCTGGAAAAAATAAATATGTATTTATAAATATTTTGAAGGAAATATTCCATTGTCGTCCCTTTAGTTATGATTAACTGCAGATGATTTTTTGTAGTATTTTATAAATGGAATGTACAAGTTACAAATATTGAAATAGTTTGAATACTGGTATACTTTTTCAACTTAATAATCGTAATTATTGATATTTATATGCGAAAACTTTTAATTTGTGCATAGAAATGTATTTAGTCTGTTATTTTTAGTTATGGAACACTGTTTGTTTTCCAAATAAAATAAAATAAATAAATAATAAATACAGTGAAACTAGTACTAACAATTAATTATCTAAAATTAATATCTGTAAATACATCATTCATAATATTTCCTCAATTAAAAGAACACAAATCTAAACGACCGAGTAGCGTAGTGGTCTGTAGCCCTGTTTCATACGCCGGAGGTCCCGGTTCGAGCCTGGCCGGGGCATTCATTTGTGTGATTAACACAGATGTTTGCTCTCGGGTCATGGTTGTTGATTTTATACATGTATGTTTATTCTGGGTTCCCCCCAGTTCGCTGTATGGTCATCCATAACACAAGTTGTGCTTACTTTCGGGCAAACAGTTGGTGTGTTTGTCTGGGGATTTATTTATTTATTTATTCATAAATACAAAAAATAAAAGAAAACAAGATTCTTTTAAACAGTTTCATAACCTATCTGTAAAGTAATAGTTAGTAAATAATCATTTTAGTTTTAACATTGTACATTTATATTTCATTGTTCTATTTAAAAATACATCAACTACCTACATATTGTTTGTTGCACCCCTGTTTTGCACAAACAAACAGCTCACCATTAACTTATACCCCGCCTGCAAAGCGGCCCCCAGAGCACTGGAAGGTACTCCGGGAGCGGACGTCCTTTGCGGAAGCACCGACAGCAGCTCGCGCACCAACTCCCGGCGCTCGCGCAGGTTCACCAGCAGGGAGGACGGGGACGGCAGGAATACGTCTGGGAATTTCATATTTCATGGTTTTTAAATGATCATTATAATGGAAAAAGATACGTTACATACAGTATGTTTAAAAGTGAGGAAAAAGCTTAAATTAATTTTCAGATTATAATAATAATATAGCTAATTGGGGGGCTTAAAATAATTATAACACAAATGTGAGTCTTGCCAAGAATACCTGACAGTTCCTTAAACGGAGGCAAAGCTACTTCTTCACAAAGCAAAATGCAAAACTAATAATTTAAATTTAAATATGTATGAAAATTAAATTAGTATGTCAAAATGAAAATTCAAGATTATTATCATAGCAAGTTATTTTCATACTAGTGATTTATTATGTTAAAAGATTTTCATTGTATATTTAATTCATGAAAAATCTCATTGAGGATCGAGTTCCTTAGTTACCTGTGTGAGAGTACTTAAAATGGGGAAGTATACTTAAGTATTGTTTTAAATATTTAGAGGAAAACCTGCATTTCCAAGGTTCAATCGGACAAGGTCAATTTACTTTCTGTCCTTATTCTATGCAGATAAGGAAAATGAGAACTGTACTCATTCAACCTTTATCCTATTTTAAGGACAAATTACTGATACTTCCTTCTATTTATTTACACTGATATATACTTCTGTTTTGAACAAAACATTTCACTCACGTTTATTGTCTAGTTTGTGGATAGTCCATATTAAAATATACTTTAGTTACATAAGTAGAAGATAATATATTTTCTCTAGACAACCTTGTAAAACCTTAGCGACTTACAAAAACTACTAATGTTTCTTCAAATTTATAATATAATTCCTGTATTTTATTTAGTAAAATAAATATTTTTTTTGATATAGATGGTTCAAGTCATTTGCGTGCGCAGCCTGTGTGTGCGTTAAGCTTGTACACGTATATAAGGAACGTTGTGGGCGTGACAAGATGTCCTGCGTGCACACGCACAAAGCGACGAGAAGATGTGACAAGATGGCGGCCGCCGCACAAAGTTAATTTGCATATTTACAAGCACCCGCACACATAGATTGAACAAGAGACATGAAACACTAATGGTAGCGTCGGGTGGCGGGTCACTCACTTCCCACTAATATGGTTGAGGAGGGCGATGCCTGGATCCGTTAACTCGTGAACAGGCGCCGTTTGAGGGTGTTCGTCGTTTGGATACTTGGGGGGACTTGCCGAGCCAACAGGTGCAGATAAGAATAATGTTGTACAGACATAAAGAAATACTGTAAATTGATTTTGAAAAAGATATACCCGTGAAGTTTCTTGCCAGTTCTTCTTCACGACGGTTTTTCCGAACTGGTGGTAGAGTGGTGTTTTATTTGTCGTCAATAAGAACAAGTAATTGTCAATGTTGAGAAATAAATATTTGAATTAGAGCCGCGCGCACAAGTGATCTGGACCTGCACGTGTTCTCACCATCAATATCCAAGATGGTCATCTCCTTAGGCCGGGTCAGGTCATCGCTCATAAGGTAGTAGTGGACGTGCGAGTCGTAGCAAATGAAGCCGACCTGCGTCCGCGCATCGCCGGGGAGTTGGTCCAAGTTCTCCTTTAGAGTATCGCAGACAATCTGGAAATTCAATTATAGCAAAGCCTTAGTAGTATAAATGGATGTTACATTGCTTTATACAAAACTTTTGCTGAGTTCAAATTAAACGCGGTTTAAATTAAGTGCTCTATGTAAATATTAGTTTCCTTACTTTCACAAAGCTTTTGTAGAAGAGTCAGTTCACTTCACGATAGATTTTATATTATCTTTCTATTCCAATTTCATAAACTGTTATGAATTTGCCAGTTGATAAAAGCGTGAAAATAAGTATAATGCCTTTATTGTAGTCCAAATGTAACATTAAATAATATCGTTTTACAATTGTTACATTGCCTGCAAGTATAAATTGATAATTGATAAAAAAAAACTCCCAACAAAATTCTAGAGAGTTTGTTATGCCAGGTGAACTTGCGTTAAAAAAGGTACTATTTTAACGAGACTTCACCTGCAAATACCCGGAGTCCCTCGCGATCTGCGACACGTCAAACAGGAACAGGTACACCGCCGGCTGCGGAGGCCTCAGCATGTACTCCCCGGGGGCAATGAACTCTATGGTGGCGGACTTTATCTCTGGCCTCCGAGTTGGGTCTCCATAGGATTTGCTCACTGGGTCGTATTGGAATTCTTCGGGCACTGTGGACGAATAGCATGATATTATATTCTTTTACCGCGATTAATCTGTTGTTTTTTTTCTGAATTCAACTGCTCTTTGGTATGAAAGCTTCTTCTTTTCACTTTAATATAAAACAGGAATATAGCAGACGTCTTCGGTTCGAGATATTCGAAATATTTAATGAAACACTAACGTTGAGTGTTGTTTGTCTAACCAGTCGTCGCCTGCTAAACTAATGGACCTACAACACATAACTTATGTAGGTTAGGAGAACACTAAAAAAGGCATTTTAATTTCATGGATCCCCTAGACGCCGTAGAGACTGTAAAAGCCTTTAATAAGCTTTAATAACAGAAATGTATATACAGATTAATCTTGCCACAAAAAGTTCAACCATATTATCACAAGTTCCGACTCATTACCCATTTACTTCCTACCAAACTGCCTCCTGCCTAGTTGTCCTCAAACTATCAAATAACAGCTAATGACGTCACTGCGTACTCACAATCATTGACCCGATAGCACAGATTGCACTTCCAGCGCTTAGCGTCTACGAAGTACACGAACGGGTTTATGTAGGTGCGGCACGCTCGGCACCGCACTATTGTGGTGCATTGTATTACCGGGAGATGCTGGAAAATCAAGGTTTTGCTGTTAAAATACAGACAGACAATAATACATTTTAACCCGAAACCAACTATTTTTTACCGCCATAATGATTGCGTGTTTGGCCTGTTCTCGCTAAAGTGAAGTATTGACAACAAGGGTATTTCTACTGACTACGCTTGCAATATGCAGATTCTCTGTAACGCTTGGAACACGATTTTTAGGAACGATTACAAGTTATGACAATGTAAAAAAAATATGGAAATGGATTAAAAAACGTTTTGGTTAGCCAGCATTCAGAGACACCATTGAAATTGAGAACATTTTAATTGCGTTTTAAAAGTGTGAGCATGTAAATCGTGGGCTGACTAAAATACTAATTAAATACAGTGTAAGGGGCGCTGTATATTTAAATAAATCAGCGCACTCGGGCGGCTAAATTGCATTATGAGTAAGTAAATGTTCGAGAAAGCGCCATTCGGGTTTTAGCGAGACCAGCCGAAGAAAGCCTAAATGGCCTGCCCAAATTGGCACTTGTCGGGTTTGCAAACTACAAGTAGTAATTCCTTTGTCATACAACATATACTGCCAAACCGAAGATGCCAGCCCGACAGAGCGGGTAGCGCCTTTGAAGGAAAGAACCGAAACAGAATAAAAACTGTTGGTCAACGCAGTAAAACCATGCCAAGAACAGGTTCCCTTGAACATCTGATAGATTTAAAAAGAGTCATAGCTTTGTTTGAAATATTCTATTATTAATATATATTTATTATGAAATTAAAAAAAGGTAGGAAACTTACGTTTAAATCCTTAAACGGGTGTACGAGTATTCCTAGAGGCAACCTGGATTTTTGTAGCAGACTGTTGTTCTCGGGAATTCGGTTTATGGTGCACCGGAAAATTCTGAAGTAACAAAAATAATAACGTTACAATAAATCACTAGATAAACAAACCAACCGCATGGCCCCGCAGTAAGCAGAGCTTGTGTTGTGGATGACCATACAGCGAACTGGGGGGAACCCAGAATAAACATACATGTATAAAATCAACAACCATGACCCGAGAGCAAACATCTGTGTTTATCACACAAATGAATGCCCCGGCCAGGCTCGAACCGGGACCTCCGGCGTATGAAACAGGGCTACAGACCACTACGCTACTCGGTCGTTTAGATTTGTGTTCTTTTAATTGAGGAAATATTATGAATGACGTATTTACAGATATTCATTTTAGATAATTAATTGTTAGTACTAGTTTCACTGTATACCAGTATTCAAACTATTTCAATATTTGTAAC
This sequence comes from Marasmarcha lunaedactyla, assembly GCA_923062675.1. Taxonomy (NCBI): domain Eukaryota; kingdom Metazoa; phylum Arthropoda; class Insecta; order Lepidoptera; family Pterophoridae; genus Marasmarcha; species Marasmarcha lunaedactyla. Next base: position 6,662,402 of record OV281341.1, read on the forward strand.
TTGTACATTGCATTTATAAAATACTACAAAAAATCATCTGCAGTTAATCATAACTAAAGGGACGACAATGGAATATTTCCTTCAAAATATTATAAAATATTTATAAACAAACATAAATAAACAACCATGATCCGACAGCAAACATCTGTGTTCATCACACTAAAGGCCCCGACCAGGACTCGAACCTGGGACCTCTGGCGCATAGACAGGGCTACTACCACTGAGGCTACTCGGCCGTCATCAATAATCATAATAAGTAAAAGGATATTTCATTTATAACAAGCAGTTTAACGCAGGATAACTAAATTGACAAGATCAGATCTTTTAAATTGAGAACAATCCCTTCATGCATGCATAGGTAAATGATAACTGATTGAAAGTACTTCATTATATTGTTAATATATTGGAATGATGATAAATACGACGCTGATTGATTTTCCTTTTTTTCGCCATACACGGAGAAGAACTGCAGTATCGCATCAAACGAGCTTCTAACAAAAGAAACTCTACTAAATCAAACTAGTATTTATTTGAAAGCAAACTAGAAATAACTTATACCAAGTGCAGTTGCCAAGCAAATTGTGCTCAATCAGCAAATTATAGCTTATCATTGTCACGGCGACGACTTCACACGATTCGACAGGCCTGTGTATCAAGCAATAACCAGAATGGTTGCGGCCTTTCAAGCCTCCATGGAACAATCGTACAAACATTCGCCTTAGACGCCAGGATCGGCGGAAAAGAAAAGTATATACAAGTTCCTCTTTGCATGTTACATTGCTAGTATATAGCGCATTGGAGAGGTGGACGAAAGCCCAGTGTGGAAGGTACGATTGTGCACAGAAGAGGACCACGTAAAAATATTTTTAAACAATCGTCGTTATACAACTTGCAATAACATTGACAAATGTGTGAAAGTTTAGGCTAGTTACGCATCGTTTGAAATATAATAATGAATATTAATTAACAATAATTAAGCACCTACAATCAATTATGTCCTAATTGTTTCGGATACCAGCTCACTTTACCATCAGGATCGGGTGATCCTTTGCCAACATGTTAATATTAAATAAATAAGTTAAGTATCTGTCTCTCATATAAATTCGGTCACTCCTGCGCAACAAACGTTGCATCACTCGCGTCGCAACTAGTTTTTTTGGGCGTTGCGCCATTGAGTCTTCAGACATTCCGAATTCAATTAATTGAAATTATAAAATTTTAATATTTATATTAATTTAAATATAAAATTAATAAATTATTAAATATTCAACAAATTCATTTGACTGCCATGAAATAAAAAAATACATTGCAATGTAGACATGGGAATGTTCCACCAGTTGAACAGAAGTTTTGTTTTTGCGATTCCAATGGCATTGTCAAGGTCTGATTCAATGTTAAACAACTTATGTTTCGTAATAAGCCGAGTTTCCAATGTCAAATTCATCCAAATGAACATCTAAAAGGCTAAGTTACTTTGTCATAGGTCTGCTTGTTTCATGTTAAACTGTTCAGTGTTAAAAGACTTTGGGGCAATTCATATGTTCCATAAACTGGCGTATATTTTATTGTCTTCGTTGACCTACGCTTTTTGAGTATTTATACCCGTTTGGTTCGCAGACTTTTGAACGCGGATGCGAAGGGTGTTACCACACCAATCGATCGTCCGTCGATCGATGGCAAAATAGACCAGTCGACGTCGATCGATGGTTCCACGACACCCATCGATCGACTGGGCGAAGTCGATCGACGGACCATCGATTGGTGTGGTAACACCCTAAGGCTGAAATCTGTACAGCCTACTTAGACTTATTTCTAAACGGTCAATAAAAAGCGACTTTGTTTTATACTGCATTTTCTAAAAAAAAGTGACAAAAATCTTGTCAAAATAAAAGCTATCGTTTTTTTTCTGGAGTTTCACATCGCTATACGTAGCATAAAACTAAGTCGCTTTTTATTTTTAAATTTTGATGAGATAAGTCAGATTAATGTCGACAATACTTCGTAGATAATACTTCGTTTTAGCCTGACACAGAAAGTGTATATTCTTTTATTACTCGAGTTGTGGTAGATTTTTGCCAGCATGTCAAATGGTCCACGGGTGAGTTGATAAATGAGGAAGATTATAATTTGAAGACCGCAAAATGGCGGTGTAAGTGTATTTAGTCGACTTATAAAGTAATATTTTGACTTGATGGATTTAAGCAATGAAAATATTATTAAGCATATAAGGTTTACAATGTTAACTTTGATTTGAAAATTGTTATAAACAGTTATTTTCCTTTTTAGTAGGTATCTACTTCATTGATTATATGCCTAAGTTATGCTACAAAGCCTATGTTTGTTATATATTACGTTTATAATAATAATCAATACAAATCAGACTGTTAGTCATTCTATTGCTCCAAAAATATTCACAATTTGATTACATCACATAAAACTACTCATTTAAAATACTTTCAATTTCACTCAAATCTTAGAAAGTAGATGTCTTGTGTGGTGGAACTGAATCTCTACTTCAATTTAACAACATTTCGAAAGAATATTTAATAAAATTGTTAATAAACTAGACTAAGAAGGTCTGCGACTTTCCGACTGTCGATGCTAAGCAAAGGTATTAAAACAGGCACATAAATGCAGATATTTTCAAAGTATTAATTTGAATTATCAACGAAAGCAGATGACAATGCCCTATGTTCAACTAACATGAAATAAACTAATAGTATTAGTTTTTTTAACATGCTTCTCAGAGTCTTTGTTCAATAAAAACTTAAAAGCCCTTATGTCTTGTAGGGCTATATTGGATTTCACTATTGAAAAATCACTAATATAAAATATTCATTAGTGCATGTATTAATGATCTGTCTGTCTGTACGTATATTGTAGTGCGGCAAACATTCGTAACAGAACAATATTATGTAAATATTGACTAACACAATATTTTTAGTTTTTAATTCTATTTTTGGTTATAAAAACTGTTCAGTACAATTTAACTTATTTTAAGTTTCTCCACCTTTTGCTCTATAAATAATACAGCATGTTTTATTATTAGCTGACAATTATATACACAACACTTCTCATTTTCAAGAAATTGTACTTTTAAAAATACTTCTACAATGAAACCATCAAGTTACATTAACCTTGTGCTAACATTTTTTTTATATCAGTGTCAAAGATAAAATATAAACCAAGCAGGTAGCTGTTATCTTGATAAACTCTCATACTGTAAGAGCAGCCACAACTGAATAAACTCATTAGTACTTATTATCTTTGGTTAACAATGAAAGTGTATGAAGTTTTGAATAATATTCAACATGATACATTTTTAAGTTCATTCTTCAAGATATAAATTAACATGAACATAGTTAGATTTCAATATTATATTGCTTATTGCAAACATATAAAATCTTATAATCTACTAGTATTCTTATCTTATCCAATTGGAATGAGTCAATTATATTTAAGGCTCAGTTCATTGTAAAATAAAAAATAGACAAATATTTATATTCCACATAAATATTTTTGGTTTAAAATATAACCTGACCTAGACACCCCTAGAGATTCTAAGTAAAGTGTCTTTTGAATTGTACGTGAATATTCTGAGTGCATCGTTTTAGGCTTGTGTTGACACATGAGTCATACAATCAGTTAAGTTAGTGACACGGACCTCTTTTTGACCTCTTCTAGTAAACTTTTGGCTTATAGAACCTACTGAAATAGTTGATCGAGTCAGAAATATAAGATCATGAATAGGGACATGGTATCAAATAGAAAGCATTGATATTCTACTCTTGAGTATTATTGCAAAAAAAGGTTTGTTCTCATAAAAATACTGATGTAAATCAATGCTTTCAGGGATTCTGGTTTTAGTATGTTAACTATAAGGGAAAAAGTAGATAGATGTGGAACTTGTCTGTAGATTGTCTGTAGATTTTGTTTAGCAGAACATAAATGTGGGGGAAAGTATTAAAAAAAAATTAAACAGGGGCAGGGGTGCGGGTCTGCACGGGCCTAATGAACATATAGAGTTATTTTAGCAGCTTTAGTTGGAGTTTAAGTGTGGACAAAACTACTCAGCTTAGCATCGCTGATTCATCCATCAATGATCTTAACCCTAAAAACATGAAGAATTACCACGAGTGCAAGGCAATAGAACTAAGTATTGCGGTGCCTTCATCAAAATAGATAAATAAAAGTTTATTTATTTATTTCTCCACAAAAATATTACAACCACTCACTCTTCTCCGAAAATAAGTTTACATTTTGATGATAATCTGTTTCATGGTTTGCTAGCCCCATCTAATAAGTTTTCAAAGTAAATTTTCACAAATATTGTTACCCAGTACAGAGCAGTAAGCACTTTTTTATTCTACAGTATAAAAATCAAATATTGATATAACCAAATGGAAGCATACAATATCAATTTACAATACCAATTTATTACGAAATAGAGTGACCAACTGAGTACATAGCCCCTTATTTCAAAAAGTTGAACATCCATAGATGATTGGTAGATTCATTTCTATATTACATTTTGGTATCAAGTATTTAATATTTTGATACCTATATTTATTATTACCTATATATATATATATATTTGTACTCTGTACCATTCCATTAATTACATGCTCATGTCATCAATCAAATCCATGGATATATTGACAGACTGTGACAAAAAATTTATGAAACTTTATTGAACTTTATCCTTAAAAATTACTTGTTGAATAAAAGTATCAAGTTGAATATTCTCAAGTCAAAAATATGGTATCAAAATAAAAGTACTTGATACTAAAAAGTATCGAGTATTTTTTCATGTCTATTAAACATGAGATATTGATGTATGTAATTGTCAACATAGAATTAATTGACCCTTGGACTGTGATATTTTTACACCAGTACTTGAAATATTTGTTACAAAAAATGTAGTGCGCCTAAAGATGATAATAACAGCATTTTATGTTTTGGTTTTGTTTATGCTAGTAGAAAAACTTAAATGTAAACCACAATTCATTAGAGACTGTGTGAAATCTCTTCTAGTCATTGCATAATTTATAAATTGATGAATGTACTCACATTTAAGTAATTTTTTCATAGCATGTGTAAGAAGTTAACATACTTATTTCTTATTCTTAAAAATAAATGAGAATGTTTACTTGGAATAATGTTCCTTCTACTTAGTAGGAATGAAAAGGAAATTAATAAGTTTAGCAGTACATCCAACTAATTAAGAGCTTAACTTGAGTATTAATATTATGTCAGAAAAGCAAACTTGTATTTTAAAGTATGAAATCATTGAATTTCATAGAAATTACATTTAAATATTATAATTTTTCTAGCATAACATTTTAATGATACAATGAAACTTATTGTGACAGTACATTCAGCTATGGCTCATCAGATTTTATTTATAGCTCAATAACAAGTTATATTTATGAATGTCATTTAAAGTTATAAAATTTTTATTTAATATAATAAGATATAAAAACTGTACTTACTCTGGACTGCAGTTGGGTGCATCAACAAATGGATGGCCTAGTTTAATCTCCGGTGGGTCCTCAGGATATTCAGGCACTATGTGCCTTGCTGTCATCAAGTCCAACATTTGATGTCCCCAGAGCTGATCAAAGCCTTGCTTGGTGACACTCAGTTGCCCCATTTGTTGAGTTATACCTTGGGTATTGTACTGCTGGGGGTATTGACCCTGCCCCTGTTGTAGTGGAGGTGGCAGCTGCTGCATTACATTGCTCTGTTGCGTTGGTGGATATCTATTCTGCATATTACTTTTCATTGGCTCTACGGGGGGTGGCCCAGGATGGGGATGAGGTGGATAATTTTGTAGGTGAGCAGGAGCATGAGGTGGTGGTGGATAGACATTTCCTGGTCTCAAAGGCTGAACTGGCATGGGGGCTGTCATGGGCCCTGCTGGACCATTCTGAGGGGGCATAGTTATCGGACCAGAGCCGGAAGGCATACTTCTCGGTGGACCCGCTTTCTGGGTAGACATAGGAGGTCCATTGTGATTTAGAGGGCCATTTTGTCCATTTGTAGGCATTGGAGGAAATTTGGGTGGTCCAGATAGGGTATTTGGAGATGGGCCATTGGGAGGTCCTAATACTCCAGATGCTGGTGGGCCACTCATTGGAGCACCAGTTGGGAGTGGGCCAGGTATAAGAGGACTATTCCGCGGTGGCCCATTTGATGGTGCTGATAAGGAAGTAAAATTAGGAATTTGCGAGCCCAAAGGAGGAGCAGCAGGTGGTAAACTTGCTACACTAGCTGATGGTCTGCCTGCAACCATAGCATTGTATGGATTAGAGAATGGAGGTTGAGACTTAACTTGATGTTGAGAGACAGCTGCTGTCACAGGAGGGCCTTTAGACAGAGCTTGGTTAAACTGACTAGATGGAATGAGAGGAGGTGCATTATCATTTATATGCTTTTGTTGAGGGTATGGCCGGGGATAGGGATTGGATAAAGAATTTGCATTGTAGCCAGGTCTAGGACTAGAATTTGTAGAAATGTTTGGGCTTTGATTAAGAACTGGAGTTGCAGGCTTAGAGAGGGGTTTTAAAGGTGATCCTTGTGTTGTTGAGGCTGTTGGTGGCAATATTCCTGGTGCATTAAATGCTGGTGAGTTACTTCCGCTTTGATTATAGCTAGTATTTTGAATATATCCTATGGTTTTATATGGTGGTCCATGAACTGGGCTATTTGAGTTGGGATCCTGTTTTAACTGCCCATACCCAGGAGGCAGTTGACTTGCAGGAACTTGACTAGGGTTTGGGTTGTGATTAAACGATGGCAAACCAGGATTAGCGTTTATTGCTGGTGCCCCTGGGACATTGTTGTAAGGATTTTGTGGTAAATTAGACATGGCTTTTCAATCTGTAAATAAATAACTTAATTGTATACATCAAAATAAACAAAAGTATGTTGGAACGTCATTAAATACAATTCATCAATAATCTTCAACAAATAGAAGAAGACATGCTAATTCATTGTAACAAGTGACAGATAGGCGAGGTTTCAAAACTACTTACCACAGTCAAGAGGATGGTAACACACATTAATTTTATGCACTGTATTCTTCTGTTAAATCATTCTCACATAGTATCACTTTGAAGAAAAATTAACGCCATAAAACAGTTCAATAAAGAAAAATACTACTCTGACTTACGTGGCCGAGCAAATCAAAGCGACCTCTACAGAAAAAAAATGGAGCAATGTCAGAATGAAATTGACTTTGATAGATATGTGACAAAACTGCGTGCACGAAAGTCCATAGACATTTTAGTCCAATCTGTAAAATATTATATGTTTGTTGCAGAACTAAGAAACAAAATCAACATAAATTATTATACAGGGTGAATCTTTATAATGTGCACATATTAAAATGGGGGAAACTAGACAAAGAATTAAAAAAAAAATTGTAAGAGTTATGATGTTTTTAATTTTTCATTCGGGAAATTTGAAGGTATGTAAATAAATTGCTATAATTTTTGAACTACATGGCCTATCGTGTTCAAATAAAATCTCAAATGACAGAAAAGCAATGGCAATACTGATTCAATACTATTTTTATTATTTTATTATAATTTCATCTAATTCTACATCGTATTAGCTTTCGAATACTAAAAAAACATCCTTCTAGCTCAAACATAACATTTGCTGCAGGCTGTTAAACAAAAACACTCATTACGGGTCTTTCGCGGCCGCATGAATCATTTATGGGTACTTTTTGTTTATAAATCAGTATTGCCATTGCTTTCCTGTCAATTTAGTTATTATTTGAACGCGATAGGCCATTTAGTTCAAAAGTTATAGCAACTTATTTACATAGCTTCAAATTCCCCGAATGAAAAATTAAAAACATCATAACTCTTACAAAAAACTTTTCTGTCGATAAAATTCGGTCTAGTTTTCCCCAGTTTAATATGTGCACATTGTAGAGATTCACCCTGTATAATACGGATAAGCTCATAAGCTCACCTATTATTTGCTTCCTATTTTGGTGACAAATGTCGAGATAGTTTGTCCATGGTATTATAACTACTGCCACCTATTGAAATGTAATAGAACTTTTTAGAAAATGCGTAGAAAATTTCACATTGAAGTTCCAATTTTTACTACTAGTAACATCGTGTGACGCATGTCATCCAAGCTACCCACCGTTCAGCTTCATTCATAAAAAAATCATGCGATGAAATATGTATATAAAGTAGGTAGACCGTCGTAACCCCGTCAGAAGGCGGTGAGGCGGTAGTTGGGGGGATTTTTAGTGGGTATACCGTGGGTCTCATTAGCCTATACGGGAGTCCCACATAACCATTTGGGCGCCTGGGTGGTATGCGTAATGCATTTTCCCCCCCGAGAAAAATAAAAGTTTTGTTTGTTTGGGAGCAGAGTACTGGGGGGCCATGGTCTTTTTCTGCGAGGAGGTGATGTCACTGGAGGAGGCTACGGATCGGCAAAGGGAAGATGACGCCTCAGCAGCGCCCCGCTCCTTTTTAGGCGGAGGGGGGGGAGAGAGAAGGAGGTACGCCCGCCTTCTCCCTCTTGATAGCCAGTCGCAGCAGGTGAGGGGACCGGCTGGGACTACGATGGCTGTGGCTGGGGATGGTCACGTATCACCGGACCATCCCCTGATTGAAGAGCTGGGCTCCTGCGGCCAGGCGTAGTCGCCGGGGCTCGCGGGTAATGCCGATGGCGATACCGTGAGCCCCAGCAAAGGCAGCAGAGGTATACCGCGGTGGTCCCACAGAACCTGGCACTCCCCCTTGGGTGTCAGGTAGGTGATGCACCTTTACTCGCGAAACCAAAGAAAAAAAAGATTTGTATGTAGTTCCTAAACCAGGACCCAGGACCAAATTAAGTACCATTTTCAGCTTTTCACGAAAAGCGGCTTTGGTTTAATTTGGTTCGAACAAACATCACGACTCGAGGTGTTTTATCATTAATATTTTAACAATTATATTTCCTAAGTAAAACATTTGCGAAACCTGTATTTTGTCAAATAATTCTTTTTAAAGTAATAGGTTTGCGAATTGAAAGTTTGTCAAATGATTATATTTTCAAACGTTGTTTGTACAATGATCTACGTTTTTTGTTAAACAATAGTAGGTAAACCAGGAACTATATTTGTTTTGTTTTTCTAAATATTATCTATATAGAACACTTTGCGTTGCGTAGTTTTCTTTGGAAAGCTCCTGATCCAGTGAAATAATTTTGGTACATTAAGAGTTTAATATAATATAAATATAATTAGACGATTTACATAAAATCTCCTCTAGCGCTCTGTAGCAAGTTTTGACGGTGCTGAGGTCGTAACAAAAGGCCATAAGGTCGAATTCTCTTGAGGACCAACATTTATGTAATGAACATTGGTATTTGAATTAGAGTTAGGTACAATATTTTGTTATTTTACTATTTTTATAGCCGGCAAACGACCACGTTGATGGTAAGTGAACCCCTGAAGTCCGAAACCCATGGACACATCAGTCGTGAGTGTCCTATTTATCTATATTGAAAGTAATTATTATATCGACTAATGATGCGTTAGGGACCGACGGCCTTTAGTTGGAATTGCCTTTGTTCCAGTAATTCAACTGGATGTTCCTTCCCTTTAACCAGAACACACCCACGTAAATGTGATAATTTTGGCGGTCATATAGGAATCAACCATAAGTAATATACCAGATTGTAATTCTTTGACGACCCTAACACACCGCTAAGATAAGCTTTGCCTCGCCGCCACGGCTTGGAAAATTTTAGAATAGAAGCCTTACGAATTAGACTTGTCTTGTCTTAGTATTGTCAGAAGATCTCATCATTCTTTAATAAAATGTAACTTTGGTGATTCTGATTCCTTCTGGACCGTATTCTATGGTCGGTTTATACTGAAGGTACATACACCATGGTAGATCATACCTTAATTATACAATTATAAAATAAATTAAAAAGCAGAAAAAACATGTTTCTAAATGTATATTTGTGAGTGCATTTATAAATCTCTAAGTATTTGTAAGTATATAATAATAATTTGCACAATAATATAAAAAATACTTATGTCTAGCCATTTCCTTCATGAATGCAATGTCAAAAGATTCCCATCGTTCCTCCAATAGATATTTCAAAATAAGAAAAAATTTGTTTGTAAATCAAGACTCTATGTTAACTTTCTTCTGTTCCATAGTTTTATCTTTTTCGTTGGGTATGTTGACTACTTTGAGTGGGGTGAGGTGGATGTCAAAAGGCCAGGTGTCTTTGCAGAAGAGGGGTCCTCTGCAGAAGATTTGTCTGTCGAGGAGGGAGCAGAGCCAGAAGTAGTCCGAGGCGCGGAGCAGCTGCTCGCTGGCTTCCTGCACGGCCTCCACGGCTCGCATGCACACGGGGTCATCGTAGGGGTTGGCAGTGCTGCTCAAGTTGATTATGTTACATCGGAATACCTGAAACAAAAATTGTTTAGGTCTGACGAATCAATCCTACATTAATACTTTAATGTTCATTAAAACGTGTACAGTACCTAGTGTTTTTAAATGTCAACTTATAATCTTATTGGTTTTTAAATACTAAACCCGCGTTTCGCCGGACTAGCTCTTGAACCCGTGAGAATTTCAAGATATTCCCAATACTTTTGGATAAGGTAGCAAGTGGTGAAATAGTTTTCAAAATCCAAAGACCTTGTGAACCGAAGCGCTCATGGGCGAACGGTTGTGTCTGTCACTTAACGATTATCAAAGTTAAGCGATAATTGGTGCGGTAGACCCAGGATGGGTGACCGCCAGTGGCTTAAGAACTTGAGCGTTCAGCACTTCGGAGGGCACGGAGCCCTATGAATTCCCAGAGGCGCCTTGATCAATTGACATCAGAGGTTGGCATTCCCTCACACGATAAGAAAAAGAGGATTAAGATAATATAAGTAGTACCTTTATACAAGACTATTTTTGAATCTTTTTGCAATTTATTGATTTATACTGTGTGTACAGAAATTACAAAAAAAGTAAATGAGAAAATTTGCCCACGAGTGACAATTGTAATTCTATTTAATTTCAGGTTGCCAAGTCAGGGTTCCCTGTTGACCGTGTACCATGTCACCAAATTATTTAGATTGGGCTCAAGTGATATAAGTACGATTTTTCTTTTGACTATTAATTTTAAATACTATTTTTTAGAAGGGCTCAGACGTGTTTGTCGCTAACACTATTAAAATATTTTTTCTTTTGGCCTTTAGATGGCAATGCAATTGTAAAACGGGAAACTTGTGTAAAAGTTATGTACATACAATTCCTTGAACTCATAAATATGTATAATTGTAAGTGCACTAACTTGTAACTGTAGGAAACAATATAAACATTTTTTATTCTTAATTATACAATTATAACTCGCATGTAACTATACCTCAAATCCACCCATTTCTATCATAAAATAGTTTCTCCAAGAAACAGGTACTAGGTCTACGCGATAACCAGACTTTTGTAACACATCTGAAAAAGAACTTAAATTATAAAAAAGCTCGTATAAGATACCTAAAACCAACTTTTTTGTACACATAAATGAAATGGAATGAAATATTTATTCCTCAACATTGACAATTACTTGTTTTTATTGACGTCAAATAAAACATCATTCTTATTATTATTAAATATTATGATTTTTTATTAAGTGGTAATCGAGACTAAGAATTTAGTCTGTAGACTGTAGTATCTAGTTCTTTCCGATTTTACCGCCATATTAACTACAGGAAGGTACAGCTAATGAAATTGTGAACATAGCAACATTAATCAACATATAAATTAAAAATTAACGATGACCATGGGCACAGATGCCACTAACTATCAGGTCATTTTCTGGCTACGACTATTGAAAGAACGACGTCAGTAACACACACTGAGTTAGTTTTTACAAAATCAAAACTTGAAAATTCATGAATATTTGAAGTAGTCTAACCTCTCAGCCCTCGCACTTTCAATATTTTATGTGATACCGTATAAAATGATTCGTAAGGCCCGTAATAAAGTTTTACATATTTAAAAGGCATCTTTTTCACTTTCAATGATAGTAATATATTTATATACGGCAAAAAAATTGCATGCAACGACAATATACAATAACGCTTTAGCTGTCAAAAAAACGTCTCAATTTTTTTTTTACTTTTAGAAATACAAGGTATTTTCTTGTATTTTCAATAGTAAAATTTGATTTTTTAAATACCAATTGGTCATTTATTTTATTTATCAATTTATGTACACACTAAAGCATATAAGGAGACTTAAAAAAAGAAAATAAAAACAAAAAGAAAAGTAATGCACAAAGGTACTGCTTATCTCTAAAAGAAATTTCTTCCAGCAGACCTGTGACTGGAAAGCTTAGTTAAAGAAATGCAACTAAGTGTGTCATGAAAACATATATTTACGTACACTAAATACAAATAATATACCTACAAAAATATTAATATAATAGAATAATACATAACTTATAATTTAATGGAACCGAACATATAATAAGCAACATGACGACTACGATTGTATTAAGGATAGGTAGTGCTCTCTAACTTTCTACGAGTAAAAAACCTACGAGTAAAAAAAAATTGTAGTGCGTACAATAGCTTCTTTATTAATTTAATTTCAATTATATTGTCTTTTGTTTAATAAATATTTTTACAAAATGAAATTATTTGTGAGGCCAATTTTACGCTTCATTTAATCTTTTTTAGTTTTCTTTCTCTTTAACCAGAACACCACTACGTTAATAAAAATAAATAAAATAAAATAAAGCTAAAATAAAGTCGTTTATTTCTGACCATAATCCATACCTTGGTGAGTAACAAATCTAACATAAAGACTATATTAGTAGACACAATATAATATCAAATCATAAGTTTTTTACCCCATTTTTTGAGGCACTGGGCACATGGACATGCACATGTGCCCAGTGCCTCAATATAGGACACTCAGGTTTATCGGTTATAACACCCAGAATGCTGTTGGCGCTCCCACGCACCCTATGCAGCAGCAACGCGATTCTATTACGAATAATGGCATGGGCGTCGGCAAACATACCTGACTCACTACAGTGTTGTGGGAGCCCCAACAATAGCCTGAAAGCGTTATTGTATTGAACACGGAGAGCGTCGTATGCCCGCCGCGTATGTCTAACCCACAAGGCACACGTAGAAGGCGTTGAACAAAGTACAAAGTACGTAATTTTTATCTGCACCGTGCAGCTATAAAACCTGTGTCATATTGCAGCTGTCAGCCATCGCCCTCCGTTCTCTTTCTATGTGTTTATCATCTGTTAAACCCCTCGGTTACTACATGGTCCATTTGAATTCAGTGACACGTTTTAGAGGAATGACTCCTAGTGTCACTTGCGGGACGTTTGCAGGTTTTTTATTGCCTACTTTAAACAGAAACCGTTCACTCTTGGTAACATTATACCGCAGACCAGGTGACTCCGCGTAAGCCTCACAAATGGCGAACAGTCGCCTAAGTGTACTGGCTGACGGGCTGAGCAGCATCATGTCGTCTGCGTAGCTGATGCTATTTACATAAATGCCATCAATGGAACAGCCAACACGTGCGCTACCAAGCCCCTCAATCAGCTCATCTATATATAGGTTGAAAAGCGCAGGTGAGGTTTACCCCTCTTGCCTTACCCCACATTCCAACCTATACTCGTCCGACAATGCATTAGTTAGATCATCTGACCTGGTTAGTCTGGTTTCCACACCAATAAAAAAACGTATTTATATACGATTTCGGAAGTCCGGTAGCGGTAGTCCAAAGTTTTTCCCAAAAAATATTATTCCTGGTATTTGTGTATGGTACTAATTCCTATATTCCTACCCTAAATATTATACCAGGTCAAATGCCTTCGAGAGGTCTAGAAAGGTCGCATATATAGCTGTATCCCTATCTGTGTAATACCTAACGATGTGCTTCAGGGACAGGATCGTATTTCCTTGGACAGTTTTGTACTAAAACTAAAACTAAATTGTGCATCTTTTGGTTGAATATATTCATTTAAATGTCGCTCAAGTACACCGTCAAGTATCTTAGCCATAGTTGTTCCTAAAGAGATTGGTTGGTAGCTATTTATATCCGAGATGTCACCATTCTTATTTTTTTTAAACGGAACCACGACCGTTCTCATCATCTCATCCGGCAAATAACAATGCCTTATACAAATTTTAAATAAAAGAGCTAACAATCTAGGCAAATGTGGACCTGCATGCTGATAGTGTCCTATGCTGAGGCTGTCATGGCCAGGTGATTTGCCTCCCTTCATGCCCTTTAGTATACAGGCGATTTGCTTCGCAGTAACGCGTTCCGGAACGAGGACCGGTGTATCTGTCAATTTAGCCTCAGCATCGACCTTAACAGCTGGCCTAAAGGAGATTGTGTTAGTAACTTATTTTTGAAAAGATGGCGCCCTGATCACTATCATTTGCGCCGCCAGCGCTCACCAGGGCACCCGCTCTGGAACTCAAGTTTTTAGAATTGTTTTTAAATCTTGGGCTCTATGTTTATTTATTTATTTAACAATATTGGGGAAATTTACAGCTACTATTTTTTTTTTACAGAAAGATAGATACAGAAGGCCAATTACAAATTTCCACAGACAAGTAAATAAATAGTAAAAATCAAAACAAAGGTGATAACATTACCTATTGCATACAAAATGTAGAAGATTAGCCAATATAATATACATTAAAACAAATACAAATAGACAAAAAAAAAAAAACACTACCACATACATATTATTTTTTCATAAAGTTTTTACATAAAGAAGCGATTACTAAATAACCGCTTAAGCTGCCCAACAGAAGTGTTATACAGATCTATATCATGACTTCTGCACAGTTTATTGACACACCTGCTTGCTCTTAATAAGTAAGAATTTTGCCTGTAATTTGTCGAAGCAAAAGGTACGTAAAGGATATTTGGATTTCTCAGAGATGTGCCAGGAACATATAAAGATACACGTTCTAATAACTCAGGGCAATCGACCGAGCCGTTAGCTATATTAAGCAAAAAAGCAAGGTCTGCTATACGCCTTCTCTCCTGTAAAGGTAGTATGTGAAACTTTTGGCAACGCCTATTATAGTTAGGTACTTAAGATTTAACTCTAAATTGGAGATAACTTAAAAACCGTTTTTGAATTTGTTCGATCCGTTTAATATAAACATTATACAACGGGTTCCATATTTGTGAAGCGTACTCCAAGTGACTGCGCACAACTGCGCAATATAATATCTTTACCGCTTTAATTGAGTGAAGTTATTAGACAATCGCAAAATGAAACCTAGCGCTTTAGAAGCTTTGTTTATTATATTGTTAACATGATCATCAAAAAGTAATTTGCTATCAAAAGTTACTCCTAAATCTCGTATAGTGGTAACTCTGGTAATAATTAGATTTTTGATGCGTGTATGTGTATTGTAAAGGATCATTTTTACGAGTGTATGGACAAATGAAGCATTTGGATACATTCAAATCCAATTTATTATTATTACGGTAACTCTCAAATCTACATAAATCATCTTGGAGACGATTTGCGTCAGCGACAGATTTAACTGGACATAAAATTTTCATATCATCTGCATATAAAAATATTTTAGAAAAATGAAAGCATGATGATATGTCATTTACAAATATGTTAAATAGAAGAGGCCCTAACAAAGACCCTTGTGGGACACCAGATGGAATTAACAATGCTGCAGAAGAATAGCCGTAAAGTGCAACAATTTGCATTCTATTTTGAACGTATGATGTAAACCATCTGTATAGATTGCCTCTAATACCAACCGATCGAATTTTACGTAGGAGTAGTAAGTGATCTATTTTGTCAAAGCACTTGGTGTAGTCAGTGTAGATAGTATCGACCTGTGCGGATTTTGACATGTGCTCTGACAAATAGTCACTACATAAGATAAGGTTAGATGTTGTGGACCTTCCCTTAAGAAAACCGTGTTGCTGTTCGTTAAATGTTTGTTTTAGTGACGAGTGAAGTTGTTTATATACTATTCTTTCCAAGACTTTACCAAACAAACACAATTTTGGTCTATAATTCTCAACTCTATCTTTTGGTCCACTCTTATGGATTGGAGTGATGAATGCTGTTTTCCATACTGCAGGAACAAAGCCTTCAGATAACGATCGTTTAAATAAAATTGTTACTGGGACCATTACACTACTAGCACATCTAACGATAAAAAGAGCTGGAATGCTATCGGGCCCAGCTGACTTATTTAAGTCTCGTGATTCAAATAGTTTGTAGACCTCAAGCGCAAAAACCTCAATGTCCCCTATGTCACTTATCGATACACTATCTTCTATATTTTCGACGGGATCATCATTTTGATTGTAACCTAAAAACGTCGAGTGAAAATATTCGCTGAACATGTTACAAATGACCTGTCCACTGTCCGACGGTTGCTGCCCGAAATGCATCACAGCAGGGTACGCATTATTCTGATTTTTAGCTTTCACGTAAGACCAAAAAGCTTTTGGGTTTTTAATAATATTTATCTCTATATTGCCGTTTTTCACGAAATAAATGAAGCGTGATTTTTTTATATATTTTTTATTTCTATTAATCAAAATAATCACCCATGCAATCAATGCATCTTTGCCAACGCATTGGTAGCTTATTGATGCCTTTCTTGAAGAAATCAGCTGGACGGGAGGCAACAAATTCTTCAAAGGCATTTTGTACTGCCTCTTGGGTATTGAATTTTTTTCCCGCCAAGAAGTTATCCAAATTCTGGAAAAAGTAGAAGTCTGTAGGCGCAAGGTCTGGTGAGTACGGCGGATGACGGAGAACTTCCAACCCCAACTCTTGTAGCTTGGAGACCGTCTGCTGTGCAGTATGAGGTCGCGCGTTGTCGTGCAGGAGCAGTGGAGCCGAACGATAGACCAAAGCTGGTTGGAGACGTGCGAGCTTCTCCATCATTGTGTTCAGTTCTTCACAGTACACATCTGCAGTAATGCTTGTCCCGTTTGGCAATAAGCTGTGATGAATTACACCCGCGTTAGACCACCAAACAGTGACCATCACTTTTCTAGGGGTAAGTTTTCGTTTAGGGCATTGTTTGGGTGCTGAACCAGTGTCCAACCAACTTGCTGAGCGCTTACGATTGTCAAACAGGATCCATTTCTCGTCACAAGTAACAATGCGGTTCAGAATTCCTTCATTTGTATGCCTGCTGAGCAGTGCAAGGCACGTCTCCACGCGTACTTCGCGCTGGCGGTCATTGAGTTCGTGGGGTACCCATTTGTCAAGCTTTTTTACTTTGCCAATTTGCAAAAAAAAAATTTACGCAAATGGACCAATATTGTTTTGATGCTAACGTCGAAAGCTGCTGCTAATTCAGCCGTGGATTGAGTTTCATCAGCTTCCACAATTGCCTTTAATTCGTCATTGTCGACCAAAGTTTTCGGACGACCACGGGGTTCATTTTTCAGGTCAAAATTTCCAGAACGGAAGTGGGTAAACCAATAACGGGTGGTGCGTTCGTTTGTAGTGTTCGCTCCGTAAACGTCGTTGATGTTGCGTGCCGCTTATGCCGCTTTGCTGCCACGACGGTACTCATACTCCATAATTACTCGAATTTTTAACTTATCCATGATGACGAAAAATGTTCGAATGCGTTGAAAACAAAACACTAACTATTAAACAAATGACGATTTTAGAAAAAGAATTCCATGTTTGTCAAATAAAATTAATTTGAAATTAGAATTATTAGTCAAAAAAAAAATATTTTCATTTGAAATGGCCAGTAGTATTATATTATAGTAGTAGTATTATATTCATCACACATCTCCTTTTCCAATATTTTAGCACGATCCCGTAACAAAATAAATGATTGAAGGTCTGACTGGTTACCGTAGGTTTTATATTTGGAGTGGTGTTTAGATTTCTCCTTTAAGAGTTTGATGAGGGGTTTTTTATACCATGCTGGATATTTCTGTGTATTACTCATGATTTTACTAGGTATATAGGTTTGTCGAAGATCATATAGGACATCGTAAAAATAGGCAACTGCTTGATCAAGTGGACAATTTAACAGTTTATGTTGCCAATTTACAGCGCCTATTCGATTATTAATGGACTGATAGTCTCCATAATGGTATAAATACTTGGTATACGGCATGCTACTAAGGGTGTGAAGCTGAACAAAGTCAGCGAGTATACATAGGGCTGGATGATGCACATCTTCTGAAACTAACGGATCTTGGCAGCGAGTCGACGATATAGGACTGTTAGAAAATATTAAGTCCAAAATTCTGTCATTTTGGTTTTTAATATAATTATATTTATATATGTATGTTTATTCTGGGTTCCCCCCCAGTTCATTGTATGGTCATCCATAACACAAGCTCTGCTTACTTTGTAGCCATACAGTTGGTGTGTTTGTCTGGGGATTTATTATTATTATTATTATATTGAGATAAATCACTTAGATGGAAATTGTCAAATATTCATATTGTGCAGAACCCTGTAAATTTTCGGCTATACAACAGTTGCTACCGTCATCTGTAACCGTCCAGATTAAGTTGGGCATATTAAAGCCCCCGAGTATGATAAATTTGTCTTTAGGATAAGCCAAGACAATATCTGAAAGTTGTTTTGAGAAATTTGACAACTGTTGCGTAAGAGAATTGCCTGTGTTCTGATTACAAATATACACAATACATAGATGCAGCTTGTACGTAACTCTGGGTTTTCGGCATTGGAGTGTCAGCGATACCCACAAATCCTCGGCATCTGAGCACCAGTCCCTGCGAGGCTCGGCCGTGAGTTCGCGGCGAACAGCTATAATCACTCCACCTCCTAGCGTTTGTTTAGTATTTTTATAGTCCCGGTCCCTCCTCCAAACGATATATCGGTCATCGAACAACTCACTGTCTTTAACACCCTCAATTAACCAAGTTTCCGTTAAGCAAACAATATCGTAGGTATTCATGAAATATTACCATAGAAAAGCGTGGTTTTGGTACGCAAACCACGGACGTTTTGACAGTAAATTTTAATCATTTTTGATAACGGAGACAATAAAGAAGAAATAATAATAATAAATCCCATAATAATAATAAAAATATTACGTATTACATGAGCTGTAGGGCTTTTTTGTGCAGAAATTTTGCAGCCCTTTACCCGAACACAGGCCAACCCCCGTTCCTTGGCAGCAGCTTTAGCTTTTTTTACTAGTGTTTCGTTCTCCCAAGTTAAATGGTCATTTATATAGACTCTGCTGTCACCTCGCAGGCCAATATCTTTCGGAAAACATGGACATTCTTCGCTGCGGCTACAAAATCCTCCTTTAAATATCGGTTTTGTATTGAAACTATAATTGTCTTCTGATGTTTGTCATTACGCATAGGTATTCTCGCAATATAGTTGATATTTTCTTTAGGAATAGGGCAACTAATATGTTTTCCAATTTTACCCATAATCTCAAATAGGTTTTCTGACTGCGACTCAGGCACCCCTTTGATCTCAATGTTATTTAATCGAGATCTCTGCTCGTACTCACGCATAACGCCTTCTATTTGTGTAAAACGCCGTTGTAGAATTTGTACTTCATCCTTAGTCTTTAGTTAATCTTGAACTTGTTGATCAACATTGGAGATCCGGTCCGTTAACGTCTCCACAGAATGGTGCATGAACTCTAAGGAGGTTTTCATATCTGACAAGTCAGATTTCATGAGTTTCAATTCAGCAATATCAGCTTGTATGACCTTGAGACCAGCTATGTCTGCTTGGATAGCTTTAACGCTCGCTACTAAACTTGGCAGTGCGGATATTTGACCAGATAAAAGCTTCAAGTCCATGGCAATGCTCTCCATATCAGCCGGCGTGGGCGATTTGGCCGAACTACTTTTTTTTTGGGACGTTGAGCGGACTGGTGCTACCACCACTTTTGCACATTGGGCACTTCCAGTTATTTCTCCTGTCCCCAATTTTCTGTATCCTGTTTTTGTAATGGCAGAGCACGGGAAGTCGAACCGTCCCTCACAGGCAGAACACTGAGCCCCATCTATAAATTCTACTTCACAACGTTTACATTTGAACATATTGATAGTATTTAATAGTTTTGGCGTGCAAGTGACGTTATCTATACGAGTAAATTAGTAACAAAGTATGAATATTAAAGTATGAAAAAAAAACCAATCAATTAGAAAATAACAAACTTAAAAAATATATTTGATTAAAAAGAAAAGATATAGCTGACAATAAAAAAAAACAGTAACAATACCAATAACAATAACTAAGCAAAAGTACAATATTTCTAATCCAAAAAATACACTTAAATTTGGAATATATTAAATTTATCTAAAATGCAATTCTTTTTATTGCCCCTTTACCCCAACTAGAGTTACAATTCACCAATCCTTCAAAGTACAGTAAAAACATATATATTTTTTTAATTTATCCAAAATATTATGTTTAAAAAAAATTATGATTGCAAGTTTTATACCTATTAAAACAATTCAAAGACAAGAAAAATAAAATAGTGCCAAAACCAAAACTACAACAAAACATAAAAAGCAAAAGAACAAAAGCATTAAAAGTCAATCACGGATTTGAACTTCGGTCTCTTAATTGATAAGTTGCTGCACTTCCACTACGCTACACGTTTGTGACGTCATGCGAGAAAATAAGCGATCACTTGTATCTTCTCGCACGAACTTGCAGGTAAATAGTAGTAGGGAACGTTGATAGTATCACAATGAGACTTACGATAATTTGCAGAGAAATAGCACAGCTCGAAGGTTGAAAATATTCACAGACCCGATTTAAACACTAAACTGCAGATTAAGATAGCTTCGGTTAAAAGATTTGACGTTCTTCTAATTTTAATGCAAATTTGCACAGGAGCGTATTTGTTTAGCACGGCAGTGATCTTTAGAGGCTTTAATATTCATTTTCACTTGGTCTTGGCTATTTTGACAGAACTTAAGTTTTTTTAAATATCTTTTTAAATATGCCAAACCCAGTTAAGGTACTTACTTCGAGCATCCCGGTGCGCATTACGCACTTACTTGTTCCATCCTAGTACCTATAGGCCGACCTAACTTGCTGACCCTCTGCCGGTCGGAATCAGCGTCATAACTGAGCTCAGAACCTTCACACAAAATACTAATAATAGAGTAATAGAATGACACCTCTGTGAGCTAAACAATTACAAAAAATATCAGAGTACAGACTCAATTCCTGATGGAAATGTATTCCTCTTAATTTATTATTACAATAGGTACTTATTGTACATGTCAATTTGCTATATGGTGCGTTCACCCCATTTGACTTTATTAGTTATATCTGACTGAACTGGCAGAGACCTGCACCTGATCATTTTGAGATCGCAATTTACTTCTAACGGGATGTGATCCGACCAAAAAACGCCGTAATGAATTTTAACTGAAGTTACATAGTTCCATGCCGCCTCCGTTGTCAAACAACGGTCAAGCCAGCTACAACTACCATGTACGTCACTAATGTAGGTAGGTATAAGAATGGGAGTCAATTCCTAATTTTCAACGTCAGCACAAAACAAATTTTGTTCTTGGTAATAAAGTAACATTTTCTTACCAAACATCTTAAAAGGATCGGCATTAAAGTCCCCAAGTCCTCATTCTCAATGATTGCGTAAACACCTAAACATTCAACAAATTCAAGAAGTTAATGAGCTTCTCAAAGTACATAATATACAAAATAGGAACGTCTGTAGTACCGCCCCAGACGTGTTCTTGATAAACAGTACTTTCCAATAATGACGCTAAAGTTCTTTTTTGCTATACTAGAGAATGCAAAACCGGTCCAAATTAAAACCCGGTTTAAATTTTAGTTTATTGAGCTTCATGGAAAAATTATTGGTTTCCAAGAAAGCGGCGGTTATGCTGTTGTAGTATGCTATGAAAGGTAGCAGTAATCCCAAATGAAATTGTTCATAGCATTGTAGGTGTACTTTAATACAACGTGTCATTTCGCTCTTTGGTTAAATTAACTGTATTTGTTGGTGGTATACAGAGTGGTGATATAAATATGACTTTTAAGTCAAGATATTCTAAATTCTTTTGCTTCGATCTAGTCGCTCATTGCATATATTAGGGAGGATATTTTTTGTTGTCTCAAATATTAGTTTTAAAATGACATTGCTTGCAAATGCCTGGCTGGTAGCCTTGTGTCTTTTGTACATGACATAAATGGTTTCCTTATTATAATATCACTGCAATATTATGTTTTCATGTCAAAACGGCACATTAGATCAAACACAGATCTTACAAATATAGGTAAATGTATTTACAAAGGTTAGAACGTTTTATTTTTAAAGGTATTACACTTTAATACTAATGATGTTGAATTAGATTTAGTATACTCGTAATCATAAAAGTTTCTCATTAATTGTTGCATAAAGCATTTTCTGTAGAGTTACTTGGAACGACTGTGAAGCATTTTCTGTAGAGTTACTTGGAACGACTGTGAAGCATTTCACGTGGAGTTATTTAGTGTTTTCCTCCATTACTTGTGTTGTTATCCACGCAATATAGGGGCTTATTGGTGTGAAAATGCCTATTTCGCGCTGTTTCAATGGCGCATCACACGACTGTCCGGCGGTAGTCACTGCCACGATTCTTGATCTATAGATAAGTGGTCCCCCCGAATCCCCATCACAAATCGACTGGCGTTCGGTTCCACCACATATTGCTCCAGCGCAAACATTGAAGAACATCTTAGGTGGAGGTGGGCATTTTATCACCATGACATTTAAGGTCATAAGATCTGTGGAAATTGAAACAATAGGCTTGCCTTTATCGGTCCTATTACGATTAGGACCTGTGTAACCGTAACCAGCGACAGTAGCTTTTAAACCATATAACGTGGAGTATTCAATAGCACTTGGTTTTCCGTATAAGTCCAACTTTATTTCATCATGATTAATAACTCCCACGTCGTTAAATTGGCGCATGGATTGACTTGGTATTGGGTTAGAGTAAGTAGGATGCCTTGAAAATTTGCGAATTTTAACAATTTTTTCTCCATGTTTTATAAACAGGGGTATTTTTACGTCCACAACTAGGCAATGGGCTGCTGTAAGGTACCATCCGGGCTTTAACAGATGCAGTACAAAAACCGAAAAAGTTTTTGATTGAAGCTTCTTCATCAGGTTTATTTTTCGTTCCGAAAACTTTAACATATGCGAACTCTCCATTGTTGGTTTTGTTCCTCCCATTATGCGAAGCTGATTTTCTGTTTTATTTCCCAATACTGAAACAATAAGTATATTGAAAATAAAACTTGATATCATTTTTTTTTAACACTTCGAAATTACACTGTTGGGAATATACATTTATTTGATATTTGGTTATAAAAAGTAAGTGCCTTTATGCAACGATAGTTATAGGTAAAAATTTGAATCCCAAGATATCACGTTCGTATCGACATTCAACAATAGGGGCGATGATTAAAAGAATATTATTTCGTATTTTTTTTCGAAATGGACATTATTAATGGCCCAATAGAAACACAGCAACAAATTACTATTTAAAGGCAATTTAAATTTCACTGGACTTAGCGCTGAGACGTCGCTTACATACGAATCGCCACACCCGAGAGGGCACGGACCTCGGCGTAGGACTTCGTATATTGAAACTACCGCTGGTTATTTTTTCTCACGACTACTAGCTTTATGGGGGAAGCTAACTTTATTCTACGCTGTTATCTCTCATTCCAGTTCTATCATTTATAATGCTCGCACTTTCATACTTCATACTTTGTCTTTCTTTCATTCAATCTCTTTCGCAATCTTACGGGTGGGATTCCCGTCTATCGTACTTTACATGGACTAGCACTTTTCAGCTTATGGTCTAAATACAACAGGGTGGAGGATGGGGGTAACACATAATACTTTTTTATTTATTTTGGTCAACTTAATTTTGAGCATTTCCAGTATTAAATTCTCCTTGCTCTACAATTTATACCTTAATGCTTATTACATTTAAAAAAATATTTTTATTCTTATATACTTTAAAGTATACAGTTGCTGCTATTTATTTCCTATTTAGTTACATTTTTATCAAATGTTTTTAACTCATGTTTATAAATTATATACACTTATTATTATTTTCTTTTCTTATTATCTACTTTTTTCATTATACAGTTTTATTTTATGCTGGTTGGGTACCTTCGATATCTTGGCAGATAACGAAACCGGAGATTTCTAGATTAAGCTCCAAGGCACTACTAACTCAGAGTCAATGAAACTCCTCCGGCGTGCACTGGGCTAGTCAATCATAAAACTCAACAATGACTACCAAACATCCACCTCTTTAGCTTTTGTCAAGGCAATACTATATAGGGTAAACAAAATGAAGCGATTAGGAAACACAAAGCATAGCGTAAAATAAAATATGCTGACAAAATATTTTGATAAATATTTCTGGGACAGCATATGCAATTAAGAATAAATAGATCTAATTAATTAGCCATAAGTATGTAATAGTGTGTAAAAGAAAGGAACAGTATCTATATAATAAAAAATGTTGACATAGAATAAGAATTGAAAATGTAGAGAAGCAAACTCTACTATTTTAAATATGTAAACTGCGTGTAACAGTAGGTCTAAAATATACAAGACAGCAATGTAATAACCATCCTAAGGGCTACCTAAGCAAGCGTCCCCTAGTTAGGTGACGTTTAGTGCGGAGGTACTACGTCAACGTTAATCGATAAATTATTTCAGGTAACGATTTTATTGATATTTAGCTGAAAAAACCAAATAAAACACTTAAATCAACGTTATTAACTCCAGTTTATTTTAAAAAAGGAGGGTCTAAGGCTTGTGCAACTTTTTCAAATATGAAAAAATAATAACAACAAAAAATTACAACAAGTCCCTCATAAATAGTGCTACAAATATTTCGAGGACATCTTGCAATATTATTAAGGCCAACGTTGCATCGAACTTTTTGCTTCGTGACATGACAAAAATAATTGACATGAATAACAATACTTGTATTTATCCTACTGACATCTGCAATACTTTCAATGACTTTTTAATTTATAATTCTAAGACAAACCTACATGCGCAAAATTATGACATTAATACATCTAAAAGTGCGAGCATGTTATTATTTCCCATTGATAAAGAAGAAATATTAGGTATTATTAAATCGTTGAAGGATACAAACTCAGTCGGCTATGATAAAATTTCTACCAAAATTTTAAAACTCTGTAAACATATAATTTCTCCAGTACTTGAACCTATAATAAACTTATCCTTTAAAGACGGTGTATATCCTAAACGGCTTAAACTAACAGTTATAAAGCCAATACATAAAAAGGCGACAGAGAACTACTGATGAACTATAGACCGATAGCATTAATTCCTATATTAGCTAAAATATTTGAAAAATGCATGCAACACAGACTTATGAAATTTATATCTAAATTTGGAATATTAAATTCAAATCAGTATGGCTTCCAGAAGGGTAAATCCACAACACTGGCGGCATTTAAGTTGATTAACGAAATAATAAGTCATGTTAATAGAAAAACTGTCGTTGTATTCTTCGATATGACTCAAGCGTTCGACCACGTACCACACAAATTATTATTAAGAAAATGCGAGTCCTATGGAATTCGTGGTCTACCATTAAAATGGTTAGAGAGTTATCTTTATGATAGGCTACAGTTTATTGAAATAATAGGTACAAATAAAAATGCTCACCAAGAAACGTGGTACAACAAAGTCAAATAAAGTTGGAGATCCACAGGGTAGTTCATTAGGTCATCTTTTATTTCTAATATATACAACGTGTTCTTTTTGATATCCCATAACTTTGAGGTTTTGTTCTTTAGTTAAAAATAATACATTTTGCCAAAGAATATGTGGTTCAAAAATGCAGTTTCGGAGATAACATCAATCTTAATATAATAAGTTCATAAATTATCACCCTTGTAAAATCTCTTTAATGATGCGACGTTGCCAAACTTTCACTATTGCAGTTCCGCTATTACACGCTAGATGCCATTTTTGCAATAATACTCTAAATGACAACTCTGAAACACTTGAAATAAGAG
Source organism: Marasmarcha lunaedactyla (assembly GCA_923062675.1). NCBI lineage: Eukaryota > Metazoa > Arthropoda > Insecta > Lepidoptera > Pterophoridae > Marasmarcha > Marasmarcha lunaedactyla. Next base: position 6,688,484 of record OV281341.1, read on the forward strand.
TGAGATTTGGGTGTGTTCGACGTCCTGTCTCTGTTGACTAGTGATGGTATATCACTTCTAAAGTTATCGATTATTTCAATGGGTTAGGAAATAAAATTAAATAATCAGTACTTATTATAATTTATAATTTTTATAACTTATAATTTTTTAAGCGTGCAATTCAGTATTTTTGCTCTAATAAAGTGTAAATATTTTGTTCGAATAAAGGGAAAATGGAGATATTGATGTAAATACATGCCTTATAAAATAATTATTTAATCGAACAGAACATATATCAAAACTTTGCGCCAAAAGAAGCTAAGTCAATGTGACAAAAAGATGTAATATCTCATAACATCGAATATTTTGCGATTTCAGCATTGCAAACTTGACCAGTTTCATTTTTTTAGTTTTGTAACTAAAAATATGTAGTAAAAAAATTTGAACCGATTTCAAATTTGATGTTTTCAAATTTGAACTTTAAATTTGACGTCCGTTTAATTTCTTTTTAATTACTTTTGTATTTCGTAATTTTTAGGTAACTAGCTAACAGTTAAAAAAAAATTATAAAATAATCATTGCAATCCGATTGGTAGTTTTTGGAACGAAGAGGAACGGAGATTTCTAGATTAAGCTCCAAGGCACTACTAACTCAGAGTCAATGAAACTCCTCCGGCGTGCACTGGGCTAGTCAATCATAAAACTCAACAATGACTACCAAACATCCACCTCTTTAGCTTTTGTCAAGGCAATACTATATAGGGTAAACAAAATGAAGCGATTAGGAAACACAAAGCATAGCGTAAAATAAAATATGCTGACAAAATATTTTGATAAATATTTCTGGGACAGCATATGCAATTAAGAATAAATAGATCTAATTAATTAGCCATAAGTATGTAATAGTGTGTAAAAGAAAGGAACAGTATCTATATAATAAAAAATGTTGACATAGAATAAGAATTGAAAATGTAGAGAAGCAAACTCTACTATTTTAAATATGTAAACTGCGTGTAACAGTAGGTCTAAAATATACAAGACAGCAATGTAATAACCATCCTAAGGGCTACCTAAGCAAGCGTCCCCTAGTTAGGTGACGTTTAGTGCGGAGGTACTACGTCAACGTTAATCGATAAATTATTTCAGGTAACGATTTTATTGATATTTAGCTGAAAAAACCAAATAAAACACTTAAATCAACGTTATTAACTCCAGTTTATTTTAAAAAAGGAGGGTCTAAGGCTTGTGCAACTTTTTCAAATATGAAAAAATAATAACAACAAAAAATTACAACAAGTCCCTCATAAATAGTGCTACAAATATTTCGAGGACATCTTGCAATATTATTAAGGCCAACGTTGCATCGAACTTTTTGCTTCGTGACATGACAAAAATAATTGACATGAATAACAATACTTGTATTTATCCTACTGACATCTGCAATACTTTCAATGACTTTTTAATTTATAATTCTAAGACAAACCTACATGCGCAAAATTATGACATTAATACATCTAAAAGTGCGAGCATGTTATTATTTCCCATTGATAAAGAAGAAATATTAGGTATTATTAAATCGTTGAAGGATACAAACTCAGTCGGCTATGATAAAATTTCTACCAAAATTTTAAAACTCTGTAAACATATAATTTCTCCAGTACTTGAACCTATAATAAACTTATCCTTTAAAGACGGTGTATATCCTAAACGGCTTAAACTAACAGTTATAAAGCCAATACATAAAAAGGCGACAGAGAACTACTGATGAACTATAGACCGATAGCATTAATTCCTATATTAGCTAAAATATTTGAAAAATGCATGCAACACAGACTTATGAAATTTATATCTAAATTTGGAATATTAAATTCAAATCAGTATGGCTTCCAGAAGGGTAAATCCACAACACTGGCGGCATTTAAGTTGATTAACGAAATAATAAGTCATGTTAATAGAAAAACTGTCGTTGTATTCTTCGATATGACTCAAGCGTTCGACCACGTACCACACAAATTATTATTAAGAAAATGCGAGTCCTATGGAATTCGTGGTCTACCATTAAAATGGTTAGAGAGTTATCTTTATGATAGGCTACAGTTTATTGAAATAATAGGTACAAATAAAAATGCTCACCAAGAAACGTGGTACAACAAAGTCAAATAAAGTTGGAGATCCACAGGGTAGTTCATTAGGTCATCTTTTATTTCTAATATATACAACGTGTTCTTTTTGATATCCCATAACTTTGAGGTTTTGTTCTTTAGTTAAAAATAATACATTTTGCCAAAGAATATGTGGTTCAAAAATGCAGTTTCGGAGATAACATCAATCTTAATATAATAAGTTCATAAATTATCACCCTTGTAAAATCTCTTTAATGATGCGACGTTGCCAAACTTTCACTATTGCAGTTCCGCTATTACACGCTAGATGCCATTTTTGCAATAATACTCTAAATGACAACTCTGAAACACTTGAAATAAGAGTGAGATTTGGGTGTGTTCGACGTCCTGTCTCTGTTGACTAGTGATGGTATATCACTTCTAAAGTTATCGATTATTTCAATGGGTTAGGAAATAAAATTAAATAATCAGTACTTATTATAATTTATAATTTTTATAACTTATAATTTTTTAAGCGTGCAATTCAGTATTTTTGCTCTAATAAAGTGTAAATATTTTGTTCGAATAAAGGGAAAATGGAGATATTGATGTAAATACATGCCTTATAAAATAATTATTTAATCGAACAGAACATATATCAAAACTTTGCGCCAAAAGAAGCTAAGTCAATGTGACAAAAAGATGTAATATCTCATAACATCGAATATTTTGCGATTTCAGCATTGCAAACTTGACCAGTTTCATTTTTTTAGTTTTGTAACTAAAAATATGTAGTAAAAAAATTTGAACCGATTTCAAATTTGATGTTTTCAAATTTGAACTTTAAATTTGACGTCCGTTTAATTTCTTTTTAATTACTTTTGTATTTCGTAATTTTTAGGTAACTAGCTAACAGTTAAAAAAAAATTATAAAATAATCATTGCAATCCGATTGGTAGTTTTTGGAACGAAGTTCCTTATCGCGCGTTGCTAAAGGGGGCTAGACGGAAAAAATTAAGACCAAAAGTTGTAACGACACTTTTTGCTATAGTTGTAAGCCGTGCGGCGTGCTCGTGTTTCTCTGTCTGTCTCTCTCAGGGTGTTACCACACCAATCAATCGACCGTCGATCGATGGCAGAATAGAACAGTCGACGTCGATCGACGGTTTCTACCACAAAATCGATTGACCGTCGATAGACGTCACAGCAGGCGTGATGGCCTATAATTGTCGGACACCACCCCTAAGTTGGGAGAGGCTGACATATAGTCTGCCATCCCACAGTTGGCGTGATGGCCTACAAATGTCGGACACCACCCCTGAGTTGGGAGAGGCTGATATCCCTCGAGTGATTATTATCCGTCGAAAAAATTGTAGATTTTTAAGCGGCGGCGGCGCAGTGGCGGTGGCGGCTGCGGTGGCGGTGAGTCTCTGCAACGCGGCATTGCATAACTTCGTACCATCCGGGAGTCCCTTGACACCTCTCTTTTTTTTGTAGATATAACATACAAACATACGTTCATACACTTATGACATTTGGGGTACCGGCTAGGAAGCTTATGTACATCAACATATTTGAATATCATGCAATTCTGACAAAATTACATACATACGTATCGAACTGATAACTCTATTTTGAAGTCGATATCTCGATCATCCGAAAAACGTCCACTGCTGGACAAAGGCCTCCCCCAAAGTGGGGGTTTTGCCGTAATCGCCACGCTTGGCAGGCGGGTTGGCGATCGCCGTAGGTGGTCAAACTGGTATAAGGAGGATGCTGCTGCCCATTATCCGTTCTTTGAGTCCTTTAGTCGCCTCTTACGACACCCACGGGAAGAGATGGGTTGGTGCTATTCTGGTGCCGCACCACACGCAATCGTTATAAAAAAGCTTTATTGCCTTTGAAATATTTTCCGTAACAAACTTTCAGATTTACGTTTTTCTTTTCCACAATCAAAATGTGTAATATCGATAATTATTTATCGTAAAAAATGCCCTAACTGAGTAGCACAAATACTATTGAATAGGATTCGTTGAAAAATTTGTATCATTCAAAAGACGCGAGCCACTGAACCCATACAATAAACAACAAAAACATTTCAAACGCTTAGGAACGTTGCATACAATGTACAACGCAAAACGTTGCGAACTATACCCGTGCATAGCGCACGCACACACAAGTCACAACACGGCTAATCACGTGAAGTTATGTGTCGCTTCTTTTAACATGAGGGATGTCATTATTCAAGAAATAATGGAAAACTTAACAGAAATTGTTTTAATTGTTACTAAGTCAGTTTTGGTCATAGATATTTTATTTTCTTAGTGAAAATTAAACTTTAAAATTCCTACCAAAACTTTGGTATTTATTTGTTTTTATTAGGTATCACCAGTAGCTACACAGAAAATCTTTATTGAATCTTATAGGTGCACAATAAGCACAAAATTTTCATTCAATTTTCATGTGTATTTTTCTTATTTTTCTTTCATCAATCACCTACTGGAATCTTTCCCATCCTTATTTATAAAAAAGATAACGTAATTTAAGTACCTGTCAGGAGTACTCATAACTTCAACTGTTTATTTTTAAAAAATATAAAATTTTAAAATTGTATGACTTTTTGATGGTCCTTTAAAAATTTACCCTCTTATTTTATTTATCATTACTGTTAAATCAAAAAGCCTTCATAATTTGTTTATGACTAGAAGTTTTGACAGCCCTGGTTTGAATAGCACCGGCAAGTTGCAACCGAAGACAATGTACGCACACACTAGTATAATGAATAACCACTCGCAATTGTTCGGTGTCCTTTGAAGATAGCGTCAGTATTAAAAGTTTATTACTTTTTGAAAAGATTTAATTTGTGTCTGCGCTGTGCTAGAGCTGTTACTATTTCGTTGATCTGTATTGTTGTTATTGTTAATTTGTATTGTTAATTTTTTTGTTGATTTGTTTTTTCTTAATATTTACGGTGTAAACCATAAGTAACCATGCCACGGCACACATATCCTCCTGAACATCTAGCGGATATGCATTTTGTGTATGGATACTGTAATGGAAATTCCATGGCAGCTGTGAGAGAATATCGGCGTCGATTTCCAAATCGTACTGTTCCGGATAATCAAACATTCATCAACGTGAGTCTTAAAACATATTTTTTTATTTACAGTCACTATCATTATGGACCCCTTCACTTAAACTAGTTTAAGTAAAAAAGCTAGTTTATAATCCGTTCTCAATAAGTGCCCTTCCAGTGAAAGTTTTTTAATAATTTTATTACAATTAATTATAGTGAATTTTACACAAAGCTGCAGTTAAATCATCAGAAATACCCTGTTGCTAAAATTTAATTAATCAGAATCAGGCTCATTATTTTGAAGCCATTCAATTAAATGAATGTATAGCAAACACATTCATTTAATTGTCATGTTTATATGTAGATTTTTTTAAACTTACACTCAGTTAAACTATTTTATTTATTACAGATACATAGATTTCGCGAAAACGGATTGAGATCATCTAGACATGAAAGAGTCGTTGCTTTATCTACGCAACAAGAAACTGCTATTATGAATTTAATAGTAGAAGCCCCACATTATCAACCAGACGTGTGGGGCGAATAGTAGGAGTCTCACATAAATTGGTTTGGAGTCTATGGAAAAGATATGGGCTCCACCCTTACCATTGTAGGAAAACGCAAGGTTTGTTACAAGCAGACCATTTTTCAAGAATAGTCTTTTGTCAAAGATTTAGCAAATTTTTAATACGGGACCTACAATTAATCAACAAAATTTTTTGTATGAATGAAGCACAATTTACGCGAGCTGGAGTTTTTAATTCAAAAAATCAACATCAATGGAAGACAGAAAATCCAAAGGCGGTGTGGGAAACATCTTATCGACATGAGTTTTCAATCAACAAGTGGGCGGGAATTTCAAACAATAAACTTGTAGGGCCAATAGAAATCCCGCATCGCCTTAATTATCTAGAATTCCTGCGGAGTATTTTAAATATGGACTACCCGAATCGGTGGATCGGTCGGGGAAGCCCGATTTTAGCGTGGCCGGCGCGATCACCTGATCTAACCCCCTTAGATTTTAATGTGTGGGGTACACTAAAGAGTAAAGTATATGCAGTTAAAATTGTGTCCAGAGACCATTTACTCCAAAGGATTGAAGAAGCAGCAAATGAGATGCGTCAAGTAACAGTTAATTTAAATAGACAAATACGTAATAGAACAAGTTTATGCATAGAGCTCGGTGGTGGATTTATTGAAAACGAGTTAAATAAAAATACTTTTATTAACAAACTTGTTTTATTTAGTTAGCATACTTTAGTAGCGGTTACTTGGGTCCTAATAATTTTTTTTAGAAAGAGACATTTTTTTCTTTTTGAAATCAAACAATACTGAAACAATAGCGATTATTTTCTTTCTTCTTCTTATAAAAAGATTTACAAATTAGTTCCCAATTAAAGTTAATAAAGTTGCATCTTATGAAATCTATTTACGATGAGGTTATTACGAATACAAAAAAATGTAATTTTACTAAACGATTGATTCCGTTTTGTCCATGGCACAAAAAAACTATTCAGACATTGGTTTAATAATACCTCTGGGCACCTCTATGCCGACGTGTACCTCAACGTTACCCGCAGATTCAATATTTGCTTTCTTTTGTATTTATTTATTTCATTGGAAGACCAACATAATAACCTCACAATAAATAGCTATCATTGAAAAAATTGCCAGTTTAATATTTAATTATGAACGAATTACTATGAAAACAAAATAAATTGTTCAGCGTGTCTAGCGCGAGTTTTTCTTTGACAATTTTTAAAAATTTGACACAATGATTGTGAAAACTTAAAACGTGCCGGTATATTAGATTAAGAAAAACTTGTAAAATATGCGCATTCGCAGTGCGAGTTTTTCTTTGACAATTTTTAAAAATTTGACACAATGATTGTGAAAACTTAAAACGTGCCGGTATATTAGATTAAGAAAAACTTGTAAAATATGCGCATGCGCAGTGCGAGTTTTTCTTACTTTTGATAATATTACATATTAACTTTAAACTATTGACAAAAGCATAACAGTTGACTTCTTTCGTACGAATTATAACAATATTGAATAAATTAGTAATATAATGTATGCCTAGAATATAATTTTAAATGTCAGCTGCTGAATTTAATGAGTAAAACACATAAATTTATTCCCAAAATATTATTTTGAGAAAAATTATCGGAAACAGTAACCGCGTTAGTTGATTTTAAAATCTTGTTATTTAGAGACCTTAAAAGGAGTTACTTAAATAATCTAATGTTTAATATTCATTTTAATAAAATGTTAAATATCAACCGATTTTTTGTTGACTGTACAATGACTTACTTTGATTGATAAAATATTGTTTATGATTTTCGTTCATGTTTTCTGAGGGATAAAAAATGCGACGTTGTCATACTTCACATAAAGGTGATTTACATAAGATGTTTTGACTTAATTGAATTATTTTGTATGAAAATTCAAAACAAACAAAAAAATTTTATTGAAAAATTATTCACATGTTATTCTATTACATGGTCCCATTAATACCCTAGAGTTATGGGAAATCAAAAGGAACACCTTGTATAATAACACTATAATAACACAATAAATAATATAAAACACATAGATATATTTTATTAAAATAAATAAAAGAAATAAACTTAGATAAACTTACGTTCACATCCATGACTAGAAAGCAAATCTGATAAAATATCTGCCCCTACCAGGATTCGAACCCGGGACCTCTGGCATGAAAGGCTGGGCTACTTACCTCCATACCAAACGGGCTATCAAATGAAATTCGTCAAAAAGTTTTTATGATGCATAATAAATCTATAGTTTCTCTGAATGTGCCTATGTATTAGATAAAAAAATACGAGTGGCAGTAAGTTTCAGTAGTTGGGTATTAGTACTTAAAATTATTTTTTATATTATTAAAAAAACTCAAGAATAAAGATTTAATAGAAATCAAACTAAAACAGACTTCGTCAATGTTGAATGTAGATGTTTTGTAATGAAATGCTCATTCCTACCTAAAATTTAAATTAACTTTAACAGAAATATTTGTAGAACTGCAAACAGAGATACACGAGACATACGTTTGTCTGCGACAGTGGGCGACAGGGCTGCGTCGCGTTTGGCCCAAATTCCACTTCGCCACATTCCTACCCCACATTCCGCTGTATTTGTGGCTGAGACGATGTGACCTTTAGCTCTCAAGTCTTAACCAGTATATTACTTCTGTATGAAATATAAATGTCAAATTCTAAGGTTTCTGTTTATAATATTTTGTGAAGATGCTTCCTTCCGCAATTAGTTCTAATTTATTAAGTTCGTGAAGGATTTAAAGACTATTCAGATATTTGATGCTCAATGTTTCTGACAAAAGTTTAAATTTATGACTGTAATGGAAATAATAAAGTGCATCATATAAGTTTGCAATTAGCAGACATAGTTACTAACCAATAAATTAAAGGTATCATAGTTCCACATACGATGGTTGCGTGGTACTTGCATTCCTGGATATATAATATATATTTATAGAGAAATCTTAATACGCAACACGGCGGCACAACACATTAGTAAGCGCATTCCAACTGTCATAGCTGTGAGTTTTCACACTTTCGTTTTTAATGATCCAAAACACAAGGCAGGGTCGTTCTTTGAGATGATATCAGCTTTTATTCGTGGTAGTCGCTGATATTTTTATTTGTGTCTTATATTTTTTGTTTATTACTGGAAGTATGTAGCTCATAAGACACACGTTATTCTCAAGAAGACGCTAGAAAAAGGTCAGTAGTTATCAACATGATAAAACGCTTTAAAAAGAATAAAGGATCAAGGCGTGAAAAACAATCCAAAAATAAAACTTAACAAAAAACAGCAAACTGTAAAACTGAAGAATCTATACAACGGCGTATAAATAAATTCTTATAAATTGTACTTCTTGCAATTACCGTATTTGACAACATTGCAAAATAGTTCTGCCAATACCAGAATACACTTCAATGGCATATCTTTAAATAACATCATATCTACGATCGTAATCTCTGAATATTGGCATCCATTCAATGATTAAATTAATACATTTTACTATGTTGTTAATGGCCAATAGAGATTCACTCAAGTCAAGTCCTAAAATTAAATGTGGATAAAGAATTTATTAGGGTTGTCTCTGCGGAATAACCAAATTATGTCAGCGGATCAAAATGCTTCAAGTTGACAGTGGGTATAGTTCTTGCTTATTTAAGAACAAACTGCTCCAATGGTAAAGGAAAACTATATGAGGAAACGGTAAGACCTAACCTAAGAAATTATTTAGAAGATATGTGTAAAGTCTATAAATGGCCTGATATCAGTCCTTGGTTGGGCAAGGTTGATGTCCTTGCAGTAGAATTCTTGATACTGCTATGTTTTTCATAGGGTTCTTTTTTAGTTGTGACACGTGTAATTAAAATTGTTAAGTACTTGAATTAGTAGTAAGTATAAGAATCCAATTTTCCAGAATTTGTGCATTAAATTTTTTTCATAAATCCACGTAGCGCTCAAGTTGATTGAACAATGGATATTTATTTTTTTAATTAAATATTCTATTACTATGATTACACTTCATTATACTTTATTTCAAAAAGGACGAACAAAAATTTACGACGGCGGCAGCCCTAAGTTTGGTATTTTGGCAATTAGCCCAATCAACACAGGCTGAAGGAATTCGGTCGCCACGAGTATATCAATAAATACCTTATAAGAAGATTGTCACGTGGAAGCTTAATTCAGAAACACTTCAAAATAATCTTAAAGATAAAATTCATAATATTGTAATTGACTAAAACTGTCACCTGTTCTTTTTAAATGAGCCAAGGTAGCCGTGTACCTTATTCATTAATTATGGGCATTTTAGGTTTTTTATGCTTTGATATTGTATTTGATTCAAATCAATTTTAAACGTCATCTCACTTTGTAAGTATACTATGCATAAATAAATAATTTAGACTTCTAATGGTGCAAGAATTGAACAATTCGGATCGGTTCAGTACTTTCAGAGTTTATCGATTAAAAACACACTAAAAAGAAGTATTTTCTCTTTACGATAAAATATAATTAATGTAGAGATAATTACAATAAAAATAAAGTACTAAATTCATAATTATATCAGAAAAATATAAAGCATACAAACAAGCTCGTGGCCACGGCTTCACTCGCTTATCGTTTTTGGTTTGTGGGTTTTGTTAAAATGACTTCCTTCACTGCTGGAGAAGTCGCATTAAGGCACTTTGGATAGTTGTGAACACGAAGGCTTGCCGAGCTATCCGATGCAAATTATTGAATGAATTATTTGCAGAGATATACTAGCCATTGTAAAAATGTCTCCCGGAAAGTTTCTTGCCAGTTTCTTTTCACAAAGATCTTTCCGAACTGGTGGCAGGACCATGCTCATTAATACACTTTGATCAAACCCGGAACATTAAGATCTTGAAGCCGGCACCTTGACCACTGCGCCGACGTTGATTTTATGTTATTTCATTCATTATTTTAAAGTAGAAATTGTTCTTTGTTTCGATGACTGTTGAGTTGCCAACTTTGCCCAAAATTGGAGAGAGATATTCGATGGCCAGTGTCTGTGTCATGACGCTGTATGTATTTAACTTCTTTCATAGATGATAGATAATTACAGATTATATTTACTACTATTATGGAGAGGAAGTATTTTCCGCTTAATGATTGATCGATATTTACTGTATCGATCTAGTTTTACTATCTTTCTGAACTGTCATCTCTTTTTACCTTCAACGATTCAGTCGTGCTTTGTTGTTCCCTTCCACGGAAATTTTATAAAGCATTTTATAATGTAAAAATCTTTCTAGATACAAACTTTGAAATTAGGCTTCCCAAAATAGCCCCCAATCTTTGGAATTACTAGGTAAATATCTTCTAAACTAAATGTCAACAAGAGACATCTAATATTACTTTGTTTATATCTAGTTTTAAAAAGTGTACTTGTGTCATTGTCTCATTATAGTTCTTTTTTTAGGATATGACCACTAATAGATGTTACTGAGTTGTAACACAAAAATATTTCACTATAAACTGGTAACCTAGAAATATTTCTAAGATAATGAAGAAAAATTAGTTTCAAACAATTCAATCTGATTCAGAACATTTACTTTAAATTTTTTTACAAAATCTTACGAAGTTAATAAATATAAGATTTATTTAATATTCCAATCAATAAAGATAACACATAATTTGTGTCCTTTATTTCAATACGCTAAAGATACAGAATAAGGAAACAGATTAATTTGAAATTGCTTTTTATTACACGTTAAAGTTCTGTGAATACACAATATGCCTATTCGTAGTATATTAATTACATTGTCAATGTTTACGACAACACAGAAAATATAATAGTACCACGTAAAAAGGTCGCATCGCATTACTCCAATTAATTTGCGAATGCAAGCTTTTATCGTCCTTCACAGGTAATTATTCCACTCCGTATTTATGGAATACTCGTACAAAAAATTTTAAATTTTAATATTTTAAATAATAATCCGCTATTGTTGGTAGTCTCATATTTGATGTTTCCCCTACGAAGTATAAAATGACTGGGGTAAGGTAACTAAGCAGGTATAACAAATGCATCCGACAAGCGCAGGCGCACGCAGCGTGACACATGACGCAGTGACCTAAATATACTCTGTGAATCACAAAGAGACCTGGCCGCTAGAATAGATTACAATGCACGAGTTATTAAAGGATTCTGGGTTTATTATTCAAAAGAACAATGCTTTTTAGGTAAGATTTATAGGTACTGCTGCCAAGAGAATTTCCTTTTCTATGAATGGAATTTCTATGGAAGGTTCTGAACGCAAAGGAGAGCTTGCTGCTGATAAGAAGAACATTTCGAAGTAGACGTATGTCCTGCTATTAATTTTTCCATTTTTCGTATAAGGAGAACACGTAAACATAGCTCTAGACTGGCTGTACTGTTTCAGTAAGCTATGTGTAGACAAAACCTTTATCCTTTATTAGTAATTTACGTACATATAGGTTAGAAAAGATATAAGTAAATAGTGTACGAAGTTTCTGCTTAAAGGCTGTAGAACCTGTTTCAAGGATTTCAACATATAACGGAGTCGTATCGTTAGATTCGAGTGTAATTAAAATTCGATTGAAATGTTTAATGTTTAAAGATCTTTATTACGTGTTAACAAGTTATGCTTAGTACAAGTTAAATATTTTTTCGTCACGTTTATACAGACAAATAATATATTAAAGCCAAGATTAATCATAATTGTTAAAAAAAGAAAAAATACAATTGAATTGCTCGAGCAAAAGTATGCGAAAATTTTCGATCCTGAAATAAATATTATCAATATTTGCAATGAAATACTTAAACGTATTAAAGATTGTAAATTTGATATGCCACGTGAGTGTTTCCCTTTAGATTACTTGAAAAAAATCTATATGTTAGATTCAGAATTTATCACACCATCAAAAGAAACAATAAATTATAAAAAGAAAATTATTAGAGTTAGTAATTTGTGAAGTATTCTCTCATACCGAGTAATAAAACTATTTAACAATTGATTTGTTTAATTTGTCTTGACCTATTGTGACAACCCTACCAAAATAGGTAACAACTTGTTACGTTCTTAAGAAGCTTTGTCTCTGTTCCGTTTATCTACTCATGTGCTATTACGTTAACATGGACGGCATATCTATATGGAGTGAAATCAGAAGTTAATACAATTCAAGAGCGCTGTCAGGATGGCACCTCAATGCATGTGATTTACATGGTCGCCTGTCACGTAATGAGGGACCCTTGAAGGATCTGTCACGACGATGACTCCGGTAACCGTCCTGCGGGAGTGAAATAAAACAGGTGGTTATCAGGAATATAAAGTAAATCAAAGAAGTTAATTTACAAAGGTATTTACATTAAATTTAAGAAATAAAAAATACTAATTTAAGTTGAGCGTGACTCGAGGAGCGGATCTAGGTGTCGTGAGGCAGGAGCGGCGACGTCAGGGCGAGCTAGCTGGCACGTGTAGCAGGATCACCGAGGACGTGCTGGCTAGCTAGCAAGATGCAAATGGTGAGGCGTGCAGATTAGTACGCAGGGCAGGAGAGGAGTCGGCGTGCGGACTGGCGTGCAAAGCAGGAGCGGAGTCGGCGTGCGGACTGGCACGCAAGGCAGGAGTGGAGACGGCGTGCGGACTGGCATGCAAGTCAGGAGCGAAGACAGCGTGCGGGCAGACTGGCACGCACGGCAGGAATGGAGAAGGCGCGCGAGCAAACTGGCACGCACCGTAGGCCAGTCAGTGGAGGCACGCAGGATAGAAGTACTAAGTAGTCAAGGTTTGTTGGTAGTTATGTTAATAACTCCGAAGCTTGAGATCGACTGGCTTTCTTTGATAAGTGTGGGCTTTTATAAGAAAATCGTGTTCTGTCGAAAGCGTTGTTTGAAGTTTGAATCTGTCTTGCCGGCCAGGGATAATCGAACGAGTTCTTACTTGTGGGGGCGCTACTGTAGTCGTATTTATTGGTGGGAATTCGTCCGAGTGGGTATTATCGCCGCCTTGAGTTACATATTTCGAAAAGTATGCATGATAAGGTTGCCTTCAGTATGTTACAACGTCTTTGGTTTACTTTACATTAATCAAAATTACAATTGGACAAAGTCATCAATATCAACTAAACTGTCTAAGCGACATGACAAATATTTTTATTTATACAAGAAAAACAAATATAATTAATTTTCAAGAAGATAATAAAAATTAGCAATAGTGAACAAGGAAAATATTTATATTATATTATAGGATCGAGAACAGCAAGTTTCATAGTTTCGTTTCTATTAATGTTACATTTCCCCAACGCCCCTGAAAAAACATGCTGTACAATTTTTTTGTAAAATTATAAATTAGAGATTGGTGAACTGTCATGTTTACATACATCTCTTGCATACAATAACTACATCCGTCTTCTGACATTCTGAGGGGTGGAGCTCGCGTTCAATGGATGCCACTCCAGCACGAACGGTTCGATTGTTATGACAGTAAGGCTTATTTATGGAGTTGTCAGCCGCTCCAACTGAAGACCCATTTGAATTGTAAGGCTTGTTTAAGGAGTGACTAACCGCTCCACCTAAAGTCCCAAGTGTATACTATACGTACAATGTAGAACAATAGTAAGTTTAAAGTAGCTTAAACCCAACATAGTTGAGTTTATTTCAACGAGTTTTCTTTTTCAGAAGTTAAGAAAGTAATGAGCCGAGAAGCCCGCAGGAGTATAGTGTGATATGAAAATAATAAAGTACAGGAAGCCTAACATGTTTATACTACGTGTAAGCTAAAGAACTAGGAGTTAATAATCTGATACGAAATCAGCCGTGAAGTGTACTTACAAAAGCTGTATATCTAATAAAAAATAACAACCCATTAGTGTCTTAATTATGCTAGTTTAAAAATTAAGGTAATGATTGATTTAAATAAGAATAAAAGGATATTTTCAAAATTAATTCAATTATTTAATGTCTTTAATGTGCCATTTAGCTCTTATGCCGTAGGCGTCTTCTAATATATATACCAAAGGAGAAAGTTTTTGTATGACCCTACATTTGATATATTTAGGGGCAAGTTTAGCAGAATAGTTTAAAGGCGCCACCGCTCACTCCTGCCAACTTCCCGCCGCTGCGCAACTGGGGTCCCCCGGAAGCAAAGCCCGTGCAACCGACGCCTACTCCAGCTCTGTCCTGGAGACAGCGTCCGGCCGCTCCACCTGCACGTTCCCGTCCTATCCCAGCTCCCGTAGCTCCCGTAGGCTAGCGTCCCATTCCGTCGTCTTCACCTCAGTCGTCGGCTGAGGACATGAAGACCGTGTTCGACGTCATTCAAAACGTTGACATTAAGGAAATTTCCGTACTCGCACGCAAACTGCGAGCCGCCCGCTCTCATCAAGAGCGTTTATTTGCGTTAGCCGAGCATCACTCGCTTCTAAGTTCGTTATAAATTTTATTTTTTGTATACATTCGTAAATAAGTAAATATAATGTCCCGAAAACCCGCAAATCCCGCGTCCGGTCGTATCAAACCCAAGGGCTTATCCCTAGTTTCTTCTAACGCTCGTAGTCTCAGTACTAACCTTCCTGAGCTCAAACTGTTCCTTCAGAACAACGAGCCAGACTTATTGCTTCTTCAAGAGACGTGGCTCACTCCAAACTAGGGTTGTAACGGAGCTTCGCCTCCGCCTCCGTTACTGCGGTAGTTCCACAAGAAATCGTACCTTCGCCTCCGCCTCCGCACAATTTTTGCGGAATTGTAACGGAGGTTTATTTACGTAATCATAAAACAATAACGCGCAAGCAGCGACGCTCGACGACCGTCCGGCTGCGTGTTGCGCGCGAAATGGTCAAGATCAAGAATCAACGAGTGCGAGGTGGGAACGCGGTTAAGTGGGGGTGGGCATATCTCATTTGTCAAATTAATGATACGAATTATTTAGTTCAGCTGGCTTAATTCATGAGCCCCTCAGAAATCGTCTTGAAGGTGACAAAGCAGCAAAACTATTGTTTGTCAAATACAATTTGCCTCTCCTTAACTTTAATTACTAGAAGGTAATGTTCTTTATTAAGTGTACTACTATGAATGTACGTATTTAAAATAAAGATTTTGTTTTAATGAATCATAAATTTCAATTTTTTCTATATCTACTTTCACGTGAAACTCGTCGCCTCCGCATCCGCCTTCGCCTCCGCTAACAAGGCCTCCGTTACAACCCTACTCGAAACCGCACCAGGGGATTCGCTGTTCCATATTACGTGTTCATTCGTAACGATAGGCCCTACGGTTACGGCGGCCCAGCTATTTATTACAAAAGAGGTTTCCACTGCACTCCTCTCCCTACCCCTCCTCTCCTTAACATGGAGGCCACTGTGTGTAGATTGGCTATGACTGGTCATTCGACCGTCATCATAGCTTCAGTCTAAATACCTAGTGACATCCATCATACCAGACCTATCCTTAGCGACTTCGAGGCCATTCTCGCCCTCGGCCATTCAGTCATTATGTTCGGAGATTTTAACTCCAAACATACTGACTGGAAGTGCCTATCGACCAACCAAAGCGGTAGAGAACTCCTTAAAATCACTCAGCAACTCGACTCGTCATCTCTCCCGTCACTCCCACTCACTATCCCGGCAACCCTAACTACTCTCCCGACATCCTCGATTTTGCGATCGTCAAACCAACCAACCTCGATCTCAGGTCTATCGAACCGCTCAGTGACCTTGGCTCTGATCACCGCCCCGTCTCCTTCGTGCTAGGACCGCCTAACAATCACGTCACTCCTCCTAAGACTTTTACCAACTGGAAAGGTTTTAAAAATACGTTAGCTTCAGCCTTAGAGGCCCCAAACTCTCCGCTCGCGATCTCACCCGACCAATAAGATAGCCCGGACAAAATAGATTCATTAGTCGACTCCCTCACTGATGCTATCAACACAGCCATCAGTGTTAACGAAAAGGCTGCTAAGCGAAGTATACCCAACCTACCCTAAGCCGTTAGCAATCTTATTAAAGCTAAGAACGCGGCTCTCCAGAGAGCCAAGAAATATCCCACGCCCGCCTATAGATCAGCTGCGAACAAAGTACAACGTAAAGTTAGGTCTTGCCTCGCGGAACTCCGAGACGCTCAGTTTAACAATCTCATGGAGAATATCTCCCCGTCCCACCAAGCGTACTATAGTATGGCCCGAGCCCTACGCGTAGACGCCGCCTCTCACGTTCCTCCTCTCACTCGTCCCGACGGCACTATTAAGCACCGACGGCACCGACGTCACAGTATTTAATTTATAATATTTTAAGGACTCATTTTCATTTTCTCAAAAAACTATCATTTGCCATTGCCTATCATCTTCACTTACAATCATTTGCCTAAGCATTTTGGCTATGTCCGCCGTAAAAACAAAACTATGCTGTCTAAATCTATTCAAAATGCTAAATAAATCGTCCTGTATAATTTTACCTACACCCTGTATATCGTTCAATGAACGCCCCGTGCTAGTTGTGGTGGACGCGTGAAACAACTCTGAGTTTGGTGGTTTCACTCTTTTCACGAAGCACCGGGTGGTGTGGTAAATAATATACACGTTCAAGCTTACGGGATTGAGATAAATGACCTGAATTCCTATATTCGCGAATACAGTCTGTATAAAGTTGCTTAGTATGAGGTTGTTTCCTAAACCTTCTCTCTAAATTACAAAATCGTTGTTTAGCAATACCTAAAGAATCTCCTAATATTTCAGGTGAAGTGTGAAATGGTATCTTTACACAAAACCTACCGTTTTGTAATCTACGCGTATTTTCTACAAAATGCATCTCACAAAATTCCATACCAACATTACTACTGCCGTTTAATTTTTCAGCCGACAATTCTTCAGTCATCCAAAATCTTTCCATCTGTTTACTTATATCAATATTATTTAATTGACATATTATCCAACATGTATATAACATTTCTATTTTTAGATTGTTGTATACATACGGGTCCGGAAACCAACCAACCTAAATTTGAATATTGCAATGTGGGTTTACCCTTACCCAATCTTAATTGATACCATTCACGATTTCCCAATACAAATCAGCTCCAATTGAAATATCAATTTCTACCGGATTAAAAAAGTTTGGATCTGCCAAATCTGCCAAAATGTAATTAGGAATGTTTAAACCTTGAATATCTACATTTACGTTCGGTAACATACTAGTTACATGCAGAACTACCATACTATTTACTTCAATTGAAAAATTACCTTTTAAATTACTTATTACAAAATTACAACTGTCCGCAATATCTAACAGTATGTTTCCAATACCCGAGACTGTCATGGGCCGCTCGTTCCTTACACTGCACAAACCCAGCTTAGCACGTAAACAATCAGTTATCATTGTGATTTGACTCCCGCTGTCCAATAAAGCACGCAATATAAATACTTCATCACTCAAATTATTAATTACTCGAACGAGCGCCGTAGACAAAAGAATGAATTGAGTTGTTCCCGGCAGCGACACTGATAGGGAAACCGGTTCTGTCGAAGCGTCACCACCGCCGGCGCATTGCGACTCCTGTTTTTGCGATACAAAAGATTGCATATTATTACTTTTATCAGCTACTGGATGGTACACCTTAGATCTGTGCAATAAAGTATTATGCCTTGATTTACATACCTTACACGGCTTATACCTACAATTTTTAGCGAAATGTCCACCATTAAAACAATTTATACACAATTTATATTTGACACTAAGTTATGACGATCATCTAAACTCATAGAAATAAAGGTGGGGCATTCGTACAAGCGGTGCGATTGCTTACACATTACACTATTAGTTTTATTACCGTTGGTTTGCACCTGACTAGAATTTACGAAATTAGATATTTTCTCATTTTTTGAGGTCTTTGTAAGTTTTATAGTTTCTAAAAAGTCAGCTCGATTGCGTAAAAATAACATGAACTCCTTTAACGTGGGTATTTCCCCGAGTGTACATTTATGTTCTTCCCATATTCTATTGGTATAGTGATCTAGTTTCGTAGTAATTAAATGTGTTATCAATGTATCCCAGTATTCAACTGGTTGACCTAAATTTCTTAAAGCTTGCAAATTTTTTGAAGCTTGATCAATAACAAAACGCAATGAAATATCTGACTCTCTAAGAATGTTTTCAATACCAAACGTGATTGGTAATTAGTAACCGTTTATTGTTGTATCTTTCACATAGTAGGTCCCACGCTGCAATATAATTATCAGAACAAAATTCTATTGATTTGATAACTGACGCAGCGTCTCCTTCCAACGAAGACCTTAAATAGTGAAACTTGTTGATTGCACTTAAACCTTCAATATTATGTATCAATGAAGTAAATGTATCCCTATACTCTAACCACTTATTATAACATCCGTCGAAAGTTACCGCATATTCAACTTTCGACGGATGTTATAATAAGTTTCCTACCTCTTGAATATGAAAGTTACCGCATATTCAAGAGGTAGAAATATGCGGTAACCTATTAAGATGGCTGGAATCTTATCTGCGTAATCGAAGTCAGGCTGTTGAGGTGGGTGGCTTTCCTTCAGACTATATATCTGTATCCTCAGGCGTGCCTCAGGGCTCAATCTTGGGGCCATTATTATACTCTATTTATCTCTATGACATTGGGCAATCCATTCAACACTCTAATTTTATATTGTATTTTATTTTTATTTTATTTTATTTTATTCAGATTGGTACAGTTACAGACATCAGATCAAAAACAATTTTAAGTAACTTGCATATGATAACATTACAAATCTAACATCCTATTACAACTATACACAGCTTACAAGAGAAACTTTACGTATCAGTTGTTACTGGTCAACTAAAAACAGTAATTAAAGATTACAAAAATAAAAATCAAATTAAATTAAGAGTTACAAAAGGTTTTTTCTTTTTTAAGATTTTTTTAAGTTTCTTTTTAAGATTCACAGTTAAGCGAACATAATATAAAAAACAGTTCAATAACACTATAATAATTCCAAAGCTCACTGTAAAGTTTGGTCTTAAATGAAAAATAACTGTTAAATAGTATATCAATATCGTCACTTTTTTAATTATTATAAAGTCGGCACATCCGATGTAAGGGGTTATTTCCAGAAACATTGTTATTTGAGAGCGGAATATGGAATAACTGCGGATGACGCACAGACCGAGTCGGAACCTTGAACAGTATTTATTCCAGTAATTTACCTTCATCACCGCCGTCACCATGTGTGATTTTATAAAGAGTACAAAGGTCCGAGATCTTCCTTCTTGTAGCTAAAGATGCTAAACTAAAGTGATTTAGCCTATCTTCGTAAGTAGAGATTTTCTTTCGAAGTCCTAACCTCGCACATAAGCTACGTAAGAAACGACGCTGTACAGACTCTATGCGATCTATGTGAACTTTATAAATAGGTGACCAAACATTGGAACAATACTCCAGTATACTTCTTACCAGAGAGCAGTACAATAGTATCCATGATGAGGGCTGCCGAAATGGTTTAGCGACGCGAAATATGAATGAGAGCATTTTGTGTGCTTTACTACATATATGATCGTAATGTGATCTGAAAGATAAAGCCGTATCATACATAACACCTAGATCTCGCACTACATTGACGCGCTGTACAGCATCTCCTTTTATTTTATGTTTGTATGATACCTTATATTTATGTTTACAGAATGTAATTACTTGGCATTTTTTGATGTTAAGAGCCATGCAATTATCCGTACACCATTGGTCTATTCTGTCAAGATCTTTTTGTAGCGCTTCACAATCAGATTCATCATGGATATGACGATACATTTTTATGACGAATCAAAAATATTTTTAAGTATTAAAAACGCCCGTGACAGTCTCAAGCTACAGGATGACTTAAACCGTTTATCTATTTATTATTTAAAAAATCGTATTAATATTAATATTGACAAGTGCTTACACATCACGTTCACTCGGAAGAGGAACCCTTTTTTAACCAAATACTCATTTAATGACACGGTTATTCGTAAAACTAATCTTGTTCGTGACCTGGGCGTGCTCCTTGACTCGAAGCTTAATTATAATGAACATGTTTCTAGCATCGTTACAAAATCGTACAAAAATCTGGGCTTTGTATTAAGGACAGCTGCACCATTTTCAGATTCAACGTGTTTAAAAGTTCTGTATTACTCGTATGTTCGTAGCATAGTGTTATATGGAATGCCCAGTATGTTGACGACGAACATGCCATCGAATCTATCCAAAAAAAATTCTTAAAACATCTAAACTATAGACAACAACTGTCTCACATGCCTTATCCTGAAGCCTGTAAACATAACCAATGTTGGACTTGGAAAGTCGACGTAGCTTACTTGACATGCTTTTCTTATATAATATATGTAATGGTTCTGTTGATTGTATTGACTTGACACAACTTACCCTTAATCTACACAATCCCTCCACCAGAACAAGGCACAGTCAACTATTCAACACACAACTCGCAAAAACAAGAGTGCTATTCAGCATTTGGCTCGATGTACCTCTGGCTTCAGAGGAACATCGATAGCCTACAAAATTATTCAAAATATTTATAATTTGTTAAAAAATAACAAAGATGTGAGATTGCAATGGGTCCCAGCATATATTGGTTTGAGAGGAAATGAGGAGGCTGACAGATTGGCAAAAAAAGCGTGTAAGGAGGGTGCAGATTTCGAATTTTTACCATGCTATTTCCATTATCTACCAGAATTCAAACGTATGACCTACAACATCTGGAAAGAACATTTTGATAAAAGATCTGTGGAGAAAGGAATTTGGTACAAAACAATTCAATGTCAGCCTCTTCATTTTCCCTGGTTTGGCCACGGTAGAATTGTAAGGAGGTACCTAAAGGTTATATTAAGATTGCGCTCTGGCCACTATCCCACAAACAAGTTCGCTTACTTAATGAAAAAACATAACTCCCCAAATTGTGATTCTTGTAATAAAGTAGAAGATGTGCAGCACTTGTTGGTTGAGTGTACCAGAAATGTCACAGAGAGACAGTCTCTATTGGGCACGATGAACATGACACTACTGAGCGTCGGCATATTTCAATCTCTTCTGTCAGAACCAAATTCGGGCGCTGCGAGGCTAGTGTGTGACATGGTCATCGCGTCACATAGATAATAAATGAATTTGTGTATTAATAAAATGTATTAATTTAAGAAATTTAATGGGGTTGACATATCCGGATGGACAAAAATCCCTTAATAAATAAAGATTAAAAAAAAAAGAATGCACAACACTTACAATAAGCAGTTCTCACATGTCTCAGATATATTTAATGATAGCAAACCTAAGTTCAGGTACGAGATACTAAGTTCCCTCCCTACTGGCAAGTGACAAACAGTCATAAACACACACACACACACACACACACACACACACCCACACTCACGCACATACACACAAATACATACAACACAAACTTTACACTAAACACCCTCATTGTGTTAATTATTATATATAATTTTTTTTTGTTGTACTTAAACCTGCTAAATGCAAGGTTTCTTATCGTTCAATTTAATTGTTTTTTTAAATTCTTCTTTTTATAAAGTAATTGTCTTTTTTTTGCCTTTGTTGAATTAAGATAGTATTTTTGTACTTTTTTTTTGGTATATTGCTATTTATTTTTTGTGTAAGTCTGATTAAGGTTAATATAAAAATTATAAGTCCATAAATGGCCGTCAGTATTTTCACAATTGTTATTCTACTTATGTCTAAGGGCTGTGGATTTTGTAATAAATAAATAAAAATAAAAGTAGGTAATTTAAATGTAGGCAAGGTAATATTATGTCTAGGTGTACAATTATCAAAACTACTAGATTGATTACCCACGATTGTATTAGACAAACTTTGTCGCTTACTGCATAAATCACTCGCAGCATCTATAAAAGATTGGATTTTCGACATTAATGTAAAGAAACTATTTTCTATAGCCTCTCTTTCTACAAATTGCTCGCTAGAATCTTCAAACGATGTTTCTATTTCGGCCTGCAAATGATCAAATAATCCAAGATTTTTATCTAACTTGTTTAATCCTAATTTTAATTCTGAAATATGTTGATTAGTTAATTTTGATATATTTATTTGTGTTATAGTATCTAAATAATTTTTACAAACAGTTAATTGACCTTTCATACAGCTACGCTTTTTTATTAATTTATCCAAAATTTCATTAGTATCGACCATTTTGTGGAAACTAAGAATTATCAATTTACAAGACACCTAATAAAATAAAATAGCGGACTACGGGAATGTAATGAATAAAATGAATACCTCGAAATGTTATAATCCGTTACACTAAGATGTTTCTAGATTAACCACCTTTTCACTCACTCAGTATACCCCACAAGACGGTAGCTAGTAGAAAGGCGATGGCGGCTTCTTAATCTTATGGCTGTGCTATCCTGGTCACGGCACCACTTTCCTTGTACAGGCGACAAGGAAAAACTCTAAAATATTACTGATGGCTCGTTTATTACCGTTTTAAGATTACAAAATATAAAGTAAAATTGTCGTAGCTACAATGCGTGCTCGCTTCTTCTTTTTGATTGGCTGTTGCAGCCGGGCCAAAGTTTGTAGTTCGTGACGTCACGCACTGCACGCGTTAAGACAGGGTGTCAGGTTGTCCAAATTATTTTTTGATACTTATAATTTGAAAGTACATGAGCAAATTTTTATCTTTTTTATTTTTCTGATAGCTGTCACGACGTGGGCTTCTATTCCTTCTTTACGTTGATTTCTAAGACACCCCGTATAAGATACTGGAATGAAGATTAACTTTGTTATGACGTCATGAATCTACAAATGTAGATCGTTTATGTCTAAATGATTTAAATTTCTTACTATCAAAATAATAGCCTCCTCAGATTTCATTTACACTAAAATAAAATACAACATTGCACTTTGAAGAATATATATTACGATGTACAAGGGAACTTTCATATGATTTGTGTCACTATTAAATTGCTTAGAATTACATCTCCTCAAAAACTCGTTAGTTCGAATATAATTTACTTTAGACGTTTCCAAACTAAAAGTCTCTAATTTCGCATGTCATTTGTTGCCAAGTCTAAAAAATGATCTCGCTTGCACTTTACGAGTCCATATATTTGCGTAAATGAAGTGATAGCGATCAGCATTAAAATAGTAAATTAGTTTAATGTAATAAATTTATCTCGAGACTCATCGGTCGCTGCAAAGGCACCTCGGTAAGATCGTAAACTCAGATATTTCTGAAAGTATTTCTTGGTAAACAGTGTGGAATGTATGGCCGTAGTGATTTGTTGTTTTTGTGTTCACCTGTGGAGAGGTCCAACTATTTGTAATGTGAAATTAGAATTAAGGTAATTAATATCTTCTGAGATAAGTAGTGGTAGTAAAGTTCATATCCTTAAGAGCTCGTCCAGGGTGGAACGAGAGTCTTTTCTATTTTGGCTGCCATAATAACCAAGTTACGCAAGCAACGCATCATTAATCTCTATTCCAACCAATATTAATATATAAAACATCTAGATTAATGGTATCCATATGCAGGATGCCACCAAATGTCAGGCGGAACGCGTGCACGTTTGATGGCTATAAAAAAGTTAAAAAAAAAACAAAATTTTAATAAAATTCAAATTCAAGTATTTTTTCTGAACATTGACAATTACTTGTACTTATTGACGTCAAATAAAACATGACTCTACCACCAGTTCGGAAAAACCTTCGTGAACAAGAACTGGCAAAAAACTTCACGGGTATATTTTTTTCAAAATAAATTTACGGAGTCTCTTTATGTCTATACAAAATTATTCTTATCTGCACCTGTCAGCTCGGCAAGTCTTCCTCCCCCCAAGTATCCAAACGACGAACACACTCGAACGGCACTGTTCACGAGTTAACGCGGGATCCAGCCATCGCCCTCCTCAACCATATTAAAGAGAAAAGGTATGTGTATAATATGTATAAGTAACAATGTGCCTTGTTGAAGTTCATAGATATCTTGTAATTAAGAATTCCCGTAAATTATAAATTAAATCACTGTGACAGTCTAACGGCCGCGCTCAGAGACGTCGTACGGCACAACTTATGGCGCTCTTAGATTTTGCTTAGCAAATATAGACTTAGGCTATATCTAAAGTATGAGTCCGCTTAGCAAAATCTACACTTCGAATCAAATCAAGGAAAGATTAATATCTTGTTCAACTGACTAAATTTTACAGGATTTAAACTCAAATAATTGTTGACTCGTGATTTTGTGAGGTAAAAAAAATTAATACACATTTGTGTCTATCTTTTATTTAAAAGATTCATAATAACTGTATGGTTTCAAAGTAAGCAGAGCTTGTGTCTTATGTTATGGCTGACCATATAGTGAGGTAGTGGTGAAACCAAGAAAAAACATAAATAAATAAACCCGAGAACAGACGTCTGTGTTAATCACACAAATGAACGCCCCAAATAGGACGAGAACCTGAGACCTCCGGCGTATAAGGCAGGGCTACTTCCCACGACTCCACTAAGCTGTCTAATAAACGGCTCGTTTCAACATGTGAAAAAATATCTAAAATAGCGCCCGAATTCGGTTCAGATATATATAATGGAAAAATCATCCAGAAATCAGCGCAAACTTAAGAAATGTCAATGTCAGTGACCCAATGATGTCCGTGACTCTATTTCACTAATGACAGAAATACACGCATTTGCATGGCTCACACACATACTTTACATATCAAATGAAAGGAGACATTTCATTTTCGGTTAGCGTGACGTACACCAGTTCAAAATGTATCAAAACATATGGTAATTACACTAAAATATTAAAAAAACTCTATTCTACAATATTTTCAACTATGAAACAAAAAACAAAACGTCATGTGGCCACAATGAGGCGACGTTTCCATATTCCGTCATTTTTTTTATTTGTTTTGGTTCCCCTCCACGGTAAGGGCAGGAGGATATAATAAATGCTCTGACGCATACTCCGCGCGCACGATCGGAGTTATGTGGGACTCGTCCCGACGCCTACCAGAACCATACCCACTAAAAAACCCCCTGTCGGCTCGTGCATTTTTGCCACTCAGCCTTCATCTGAGCAATGGCCAATTGGAGAAAGAGGCCGCGCTAGCGGGGCCCTTAAGGGGTCACCCGCTGGGATTTACATAGCACTGAAGGTGCTCAAAATGAAAAGTAAATGATTAAAAACATAAAAAATTGAAAAATAAAATTGCATTAATTCGGATTTACGTTAGAATTAGAATTTACGTTAGAATTAGAATTTGCGGCCTGAAGGGCCTCGAGATCTAAAGTTAATTGCGTGGGTTCGCCAGTGTGCGCGTTTCTCGGTCTAGCGACTTTGAATTTCGAATCTAAGACAGGAGCAGTATATGAGACTGAATCTCGAACAAGATGATTGAGATGGGATTCGGCGCGTTTGAAGAACGATTCTGAGAGTGTTTTGAGGTGCTGTTGCACTGTAGGTAGTTCAAGATCTCTGTGCAGGTCCGCGTTACGCACGTACCAAGGTGCGTTTGTGGCCCTGCGGCAGAAGAGATTTTGAACTACCTGCAGTTTATACAGGACGGAGGGTTTGGCGTGGGCAAAGACTGGTGAAGCATATGACATGACGGGTCTAACGCAGACCTTATTACTCTTATTACTTTTTATTCCTATCATACTTTATAGGCGGCTTAAGTAAAAACGCGAGAGTATCGTTACTCTATCGACGTGTGGCTTGAAAGAAAGCGTCTGATCTAAGGTGACGCCTAAGTATTTCATACTGCACTTCCAGGGGATGGGAGTGCCTAGCATTTTAACTTGGAGATTGTCGGTGATACGACGGCGTTTGCAGTCAAAGTAAACCGCAGAGCTCTTCTCTGGGTTGACATCGATACGCCATTTTTGAAACCAAACACCGAGGGCGTTTACGGCCTTTTGGAGTCTGGTGATGTTATACGGGATCGCTTGACCTTTAGTGTAAAGGGCGGTATCGTCTGCAAAGAGGGCGAGTTCGACGCCTTCCGGCGGGAAGGGGATGTCGTTAGTGTACACAGTGTACAGCAGAGGGGCGAGGACTGAGACTTGCGGGACTCCAGCCTTTATGGGACGAGGCGCGGAGAGCGTGCCTTCATGATTGAATTGAAACGTACGGTCTTTAAGAAACGACGCGATTAATCTGACTAGGCGAACCGGTAAGCCTATTTTATAGAGTTTAAAAACGAGACCGCTGTGCCAAACTTTGTCGAAAGCCTTGGCTACGTCAAAGAGAACCGCGATCGTTTTCTTTCGTTTTGGATAGAAATCTTCGAGTATATACTCGACGATTCGATGGACTTGCTGGGGGCAGAAGTGCTTAGCGCGAAAGCCAACTGGTGGGGAATAATGAGAGGGTCGCCATCCGTTGGAAACAGATGGTTCTGCATTCAAGAGAGTATGACTCTTTCGAGAAGTTTAGACATGGCCTTGAGGAGGCTGATGGGTCTCTGATTAGCCGGGACATTCAGAGGTTTACCCGGCTTGGGAATGCCTATGACTGTCGCTTCTTTCCAGGCTTTTGGAAAGTAGCTATGGTCGAAGCAGGCATTAAAGATGATAGCTAACAAAGTAAGCACCTGCTGGGGCAGGTGCTTAAGTGCGTGGTTGAAAATTCCATCTGCACCCGGAGCCTTTTTGGACTTTTGACTTCTAATGAGAAGCAAGATTTCATCATTAGAGACTGTGACGGGGTCGTCGGTGATGGGGAGAGATTCTCTGCGGAGAACTTCGTCCTCCACCGCCTGGATGTGGGAGGGATCCGCGGGTTGCGTGCTGGGCGAACATTGTGCCGCTATGCTATCGGCGAAGCATTCGGCTTTCTCTTCGACTTCGAAGGCAATAGTGCCGTCGGGACGAGTGAGAGGAGGAACGTGAGAGGCGGTGTCTACGCGTAAGGCTCGGGGGACGGGGAGATATTCTCCATGAGATCGTTAAACTGAGTGTCTCGGAGTTCCGCGAGGCAAGACCTAACTTTACGTTGAAGCTGATTCGCAGCTGTTCTGTATGCGGGCGTGGGATATTTCTTGGCTCTCCGGAGAGCCGCGTTCTTGGCTTTAATGAGATTGCTAACGGCTAAGGGAAGCGCGGGTTTGCCTTGCTTAGCAATAATTACGTTGTCGCTGATGGCTGAGTTGATAGCATCAGTGAGAGTGTTGACTAATGAATCTATTTTAACCGGGCTATCTAATTGGTCGGGCGAAATCGCGAGCGGAGAGTTCGGGGCCTCTAAGGCTGAAACTAACGTATTTTTAAAGCCTTTCCAGTTGGTAAAGGTCTTAGGAGATGTGACGTTATCGTTAGGCTCACCTAGCACGAGGGAGACGGGGCGATGGTCGGAGCCTAGGTCATCGAGGGGTTCGATGGACCTGAGATCAAGATTGATTCGCTTGATAATTGCAAAGCCGAGGATGTCAGGAGAGTAGGTCAGGTTGTTGGGATAGTGAGTGGGAGTGATGGGGGATATGACGTCTAAGTTTAGTGAGTTAGTGATGTCGAGGAGAGCGAAACCGCTGGTGTTGGTCGATAGGCACGTCCAGTCAGTATGTTTGGAGTTAAAGTCTCCGAACATAATGCTTGAATGGCCGAGGGCGAGAATGGCCTCAAAGTCGCTGCGGGTTGGTCTGGAGCCACATGGTATGTAGACTGAAGCTATGATGATGGTCGGATGACCAGTCATAGCCAATCTACACACAGTGGCTTCCATGTTGAGGAGAGGAGGGGCAGGGATAGGACAGCAATGGAAGCCTCTTTTGTAATATAAAGTGGTGCCGCCGAAAACGTCGGAGTTGGGCCTATCGTTGCGAGTAAACGCGTACTTAGGAATAGCGTATCCCCTGGATCGGTTTGGAGGAAGCCATGTCTCCTGGAGAAGCAATAAGTCAGGTTCTTTGTTCTGAAGGAACAGTTTAATCTCAGGAAGGTTGGTGCTAAGGCTACGAGCGTTAAAAGATACTGGGGATAAGCCCTTGGGTTTAATACGACCGGTTGCGGGATTTGTACAAAATCTTATTTATACAAAAATAAAATTTATAACGAACTTAGAAGCGAGTGATGCTCGGATAACTCAAATAAACGCTCTTGAGGAGAGCGGGCGGCTCGCAGTTTGCGTGCGAGTACGGAAATTTCGTTAATATCGACGTTTTGAATAACGTGGAACACGGTCTTCATGTCCTCAGCCAACGACGACTGAGGTGCGGATGACGGAGCAGGACTCGGCCCTACGGAAGCTACGGGAGCTGGGATGGGTCGGGAAGGTGCAGGCGGAACGGCCGGACGCTGCCTCCAAGACAGAGCCGGAGTAGGCGTGGCCAGACTGGCCGCACAGCACACAGGCAGGGGGGGGATTGGATTCGGGAGTGCGAGTGCACTCCTTTGTTATGTGGGGATCCAGGCACTTGACGCACCTGGGGGGAGCTGAGCTGTTAGCCGCTGCGTGGCCATAGAGCTGGCAGCGGTGGCACTGCCCAGGGTGACCGCGGGGGTTGGGACGCTCGACGGAGATATTCGAGAGTCCGCGAATTGTGCGAGCCTCTCTAAAGATCTCCTTCGAGTTGGGAGTGTTGGACAGGATTACTAGAGCTAAAGGAAAACGCCTACCGCGGTTGGAGTGCATCTTGTGCAGTGCTTCGGCCGGGAAACCCTGGGACTTAAGGTCCTCGAGGATTTCTTCGTTCGCGAGCTCGAACGGGACGCCCCGTAGTACTGCGCGGATCTTACGCTCCTCCGGGAGGGCGTAGGTGTGATAAGCGATTTGTTTTAAAGAAAGTAACCTGGTGAACGCGCGAAAGTCGTCGATGGTCGCGACCTGGATTTTAATTGAATCGCCTGCGTTGGTTGCTTTAAGATAGTTGATTTTTTGCTCTTTGCAAAGATTAGATACTACGGTCCATCGCGCTTTTTCGCGGAGAAAGACGGGCGGAGGGAACTGAGGCTTCGGCGGGACGGGACCACAGCGCGTCGCTGGCTTCGATGGGACCGACGGAGACGCGGTTGCTTCGAGCGATTTTAATGGCGCGGGAGCTGGTGTTGAAGACACCGAGGAGGGCTCGGGTATTGAGGATACCGAGGCTTTCTTAGAGCGCTTCTTGGAGCGCTTGGCGACTAGCTGGAACGTGGGCTCAGGAGAGCCGGTTAAGGTGACGACGTATCAGACGCGGGTTCGGAGTTGCTCCCGGGAGCGGTACGCTTGCGACGCGACGCGTGAGAGAATGCGACCGATTCGCAGTCCATCTCGGACGAGGCGGGAGACGCGGGAGAGCTGTAGACCTGAGGGGTCTGGACGTTGGAGGCCTGAGGGGCCGGGGTTGAGGCCTGAGGGGCCGGGGACGCGATAGATGCCTGTAAGGCCTGCGTTATTACGTCATCTGATAAGTTGGCGCCGGACGCAACGAGCGCCTGGGTGAACGACCTAAGAATGTTTACAAGGTCCATTGGAGGGCTTGGAACTACAATATATAATATATAAATATATAATGTATGCCTAGGTTCCCTAGCAAACCTAGCACCTAAACCTCCCTACCCGCGGTAGGGGGCTGGGGACGACGCGAAGTGGTGCCCCTAATTCGGACAGCACTGTATCGTCACCCTGGGAAAGTCAGCCCTGAATTCAGACCTTGGGTCAGCCGGTTTCTCCTTGGCCTGAAGGGCTTTGGAAGTGCACCGGGGCAACGCTATCAGGCTTAGTTGTCACCGTTAAGTATCCACCTGATCAAACGCGAGTCTACTACGGAGTGTGTTGTCAATAAATTGACAACAAAAACCGGCCGTAGACCTGACAAAGTTGGGTTGCACTAAAAGTGCGGGATTGACTACGTTACGACCGGCCGGAGCCGGCCGCAGAGTGAGTCTCTGACTACGTAACAGGCACCAAGCGTCAAGTACGTAGCCAGAAAGACAGCCCGAGTCTTGCGAACCACTATCGAATTTAATCGACCGTGGTAAGCTCAGCTCTGTTGTTGCTGTGCGAGACCGACTTAGTTGCAGCCGATCGAAACCGGCCGCAGCGTAAGCCCTACAGAGGCTATCTCAATTCGTCGAGGACGAAGCAAGATTTGTACGAATCCGGCGTATGAGTATTGCTAACGAGTTTTCGTCGTGAGACGACAATCGTGACTCAACAGCTGGAGCGACTGCGAACGCGTCCGAGCGGGGCCGGACGCAGAACGGATCTGAGAGTGGCGTTTGAGTATTGCTACGAGAGAAGTCGTGAGACAACAATCGTGACTCGGCAGCCGGGAGTGACCTTCAACACGTCCGAACGGGTCCGGACGCAGATCGGGTCTGTGTGTATATTCCGTCATGTTGAACATGATGCTAGTACCATTGCGTCTGTGGCAACTAATCTGTGCTTTGTTCAGGTCAGTTTTTCGAACTAAAGTTGACTGTATGGTTCGTTCGCACCTCAAAACGAAATCGCTATTCACTACGAGTTGCAACATAACGTTTACCTTAACGACTTACAAAAATAATTTGTTGTCTTTGGAGGTGTTAAACGATCGGTCATGAAGATCGTAATCATTTTGGCTACCTGAAATTTTACACATTATCAATTACTCGATTATAAATCAAGATGTCTGGTAGTTGTAACATCAATGGTAAATAAAAATCACGGTAACAGTAGAACATATAAAACGAATGAAAAACTCCAAAGAGACTCGTAAAATTTACGCGATATTTATGATAAGCGACAGTAAAAGTAATGTCCGAACTAACCTCAAAACTTGAAAAAAAAATAAAACATCAACATGACAGATAACGCCATGTTTTCATTATGTAGTGTGGCTGATTTATGGAGTTTCCTGAGACAAAACTAAACGAAATTATGAAATATTGGCATTTAATACTCCTTCTATATTTATTTTATGGAATCCTGGGAACACCCGTACAAAAGCTAGCCAAGCGCCCCTTGAATACTGAAATGACTCCTTTAATGACGAATGCAGCATAATGTCAGAGGAAGCTTGATCGTAAGCGTAGTGGCTATAAATACATGTTATAAATACACACATGCACTGACGAAATAAGCATGTGTCTAAGCGTGTGTAAAAGCCACATAGGATTCCCGAAGATTCAATTGTTTGAAGCGATAATGCACAGTGCTGCTGGTGTTGCTTTCTTAACGTCCCCCGGTCGAGCCCAGTCACTGACCAATGTACCGATAAAGTCTTGTCATATAGTTACGGCTGATGTCTTATCGTGGAAAGTATATCACATCAGACAAAACAGGTACACTCAGGGAACTTAGTGCAGGCTCTGATTCGCGTTCGAATCCTCTGCAGAGATTTCGATCCTTAGTATGCGGAGCGCCTACAAATGACCGAACAACTCGCAAGCGATTTTCGTCTTAGCCTGCGTACTCCGTCGAGTTCCCCAACCCACGCAACTTATTTGAGTTCTCATATAAATGTACAGAAATTTAAAAATAGGCTTTTTGAAGGAATTAATCCTTAATATTTGTAATTATCAATAATATCATTAGTTCTAAAATTTTTTTAAATAAAGTTAAAACAGGTAAGAATCTCTGCAGTGTTATTCGACGCCACGCAACAATACATCAGCATGCCAATTCATAATTAAATAATTTAGTGTGAACTGTAAAACCTTGGTATTTGGCAGCGCCGCAAGGACGACCAATGAAATATAACAAAATATGTGGACAGGCACATCTGTATATTCTATATTTATGATGACAATAAAAGAATTTTTACTTTACTGGCTTTCGGGAAGAGTATTAAAAATAACTTATTTAAAACAAACGTATAAATATGCAGGTATAAAAAATGCCTTATTTTTTAACTGTTTTCTAGCCGGCAAACCAGAACGTAATCCTCGTGAGCGGTTGTTGAAAGATACTTAATATTTTAACCGCCACATGTACGCTATTTAGTTGTTGTGTTTCGTATAAATGATCAAACCGTGTTTATGGACACGGTCGTTACTTGCCCTCGGGTGTACAGCCAACCAAACATCATAACATTGCGCCTTGCCTGCTATTTATATTTGGTCAGCTGATTGCATTTTCTTTTCTTTTCAAATTAATGGTAAGTGGCATTCGTGCCCATAGACATTATTAATATTTATTATAGATTAATTATATTGTTATTTATTGATTACCGATGAATAATGCATTGCCCTGACGGCCTGTTTGGTTTGGAGGTAAGTAGCCTTGCCTTCCATGCCAGAGGTCTGGTAGAGGCAGATATTTTATCATATTTGCTTTCTAGTCATGGATGTGTATGTATGTTTATTTAAGTTTATTTGTAATATTTGTATATAAAAATATATCTATGTGTGTTTATATATTTCTTAAGTTTATCCGTTATCTAGTATCCATAACACAAGTTCTTTAATGATACTTAATTTGGGCTAGAT
Organism: Marasmarcha lunaedactyla; assembly: GCA_923062675.1. NCBI lineage: Eukaryota > Metazoa > Arthropoda > Insecta > Lepidoptera > Pterophoridae > Marasmarcha > Marasmarcha lunaedactyla. The sequence goes on from OV281341.1 coordinate 6,721,593, forward strand.
AATGTGGTGTGACTGTTAGAAATATTTATTTATTATTATTATTGCCCGTATCAGCTCATAATGTCAACTTCTCAAAATGACAGATGGACGCAAAATGTCCCTTTCTCAAAAAGTCAACTCAGTGAAATGTCAAATTCACAAAAAGACAACTTCTCATAATGTCGATTTCTCACAATGACAAATTCACATTTGGTCAACTTCTAGGAAGGACAACTAGGAGAGACTTTAGTATGACCCAGAAGAGATCTTAACATGAGGACTCTAGTACCACCGTTGTATTTTAATTGAACTGTATTTCATTCGTCATAGTAAAGGTTTTTCCACTGTGCAGTCATGCAGTAAATTATTGACTCCATATAAATAATATTAAAAATTTATTAGTCACTTTTCTTCACTATTTAAAAATGATACTCTTATTTAGGTGTTTGAAGTGCAACCTTTACTAGGTATAAAAATCTACTACGCCACAGCATTACATTCTAAATTATATACCTAACAGTAAGATTACGTTTAGAAATTTCTTCGACTACGGTACCCTTGCGGTGACCGTTGAGTCCCGAGATAAATTTATTTTATTGAAACTAGTTTACTTTTTTATTCCTGATTGTTATTACACCTTTGCTTAAATATATTACCTCGTAAAGTGCACGCGAGAACATTTTTTAAATACACATTCCACTTTGCAACGCTTTGCACGCCAAGATTAGTCCCTCGGTAAGCTATCACACATCTAAAGTCGTTTATCGTTACGTTCTTCGGATATCCGAGAAGATAAAAAAATAAATAATTTAATTTAAATAGTAAAACAAATCAATTGTATGTGCTTCCGAACATCGTTACAGAGTGTGACATTGTATGGTTTATTTTTATATAAATGCAAACGGGTTATGTAGCAGCAGTTATTAAATTAAATATTGTCTAGGATTTAAAGCCTAACTAACGCTACAAGCGTAGTCTGAAGGTATCGTAGCATGCGCGTAGGTAACGATCCGTAGCAAAGTAATTTTAGACTTAGAACATATTTATGGGTCGCAGTGAATTTGTCGAGTTCACCAGACCATGCTGCTATTTGATAATGAGGCCTTTAAGGGTGTGCCCATGATGTGCCTGTTAGAAGATAGGGCGGATCGTCCAGAGTGAACTATTCAACTTAAACACTGGGCATATTGTATGCTAATTGCATATTTCGTCGCTAGTAACATTAAAAAAATTATGCCACAATTTTGAATTCTTTTAGGAAAAACTTGACTTTATTCATTTTTAGATTGTTATAAAGTCAATCGTAAAAGAAACTTAAAGTTGATGTAATGCCTAAAAATTATTCCTTCTTTTTTATGTGTTTGATTTACAAACTAGCTTTCCAAATATTCGAACAATTTAATTTGTCATTATGAGAGTTGTTTCGAAATAGTTTTTTATATGCATTAAGAAGTGTATCTTTTATCAAACACTATTTACTTTATTTTGGACCCATGTGTAATCATTATATTCAGTCTTCTCTGGACAAATTGTTAAACGATGTTTATCGGACAATATAAGTTACTTATCTAGATTTGATCATGAAAAGACGCCCTATCATTCAATGAAATGCCTAGGCATATCGTGATCTAGCTAGTTGTACGGTAATTATTATGTAGATAAAAAGACTGAAGAAGTGTTCGATTTCCGTGCATGGCAGATATATAAAACAATATTTGGATTATTTTTGAAACCATTTGAAATCTTTATTCTGTTCTTTCTGTACAGTTCAGGCTAATTTCAGAAACAGGTATACATATTAAGGTGAATGCAGTTTCAATTGCGGATTTAGAGCAAAAAGGTTTTATTTAAAAAGAAACTGAAAAATCAATTCAATTGATTTCAATTTGCTCATATAATATAATTTATACGGGAACGTGTTATATCTACTGAAAAATAAATAATTTTTGAGATCGGCTTAGAAGTTTAAGACTTTCTCATTTACTTATAAGCAGAACTTTTGTCCGAATAAGGTTTGCAGCACCTACAGGATTGAATTTTATATATATTTTTTAGAAAAATCCATAAAATGTAATAAAAGGTTCAGCACCATCACAGAGCTCATTTTATTACACCTCTATGAACACTTCTACTCATTACGGTCCAAGAGGATCTAGCAAGAGGATATAGAGGAGTTAGCATCTTCTGAGTAGAGACTCTTTCTTATACATTTTCCTATCATTTGTTCACGACAATCTTCAACCAACAGAATGAACCATGCAACTTCTGCCGGGAGATTAAACTTGAGCTTGCCGCAACATAAGCACATGAGTAGATAAACGGAACAGAGACAAAGCTTCTTAACCCGGTGGTAGGCGCTACCGGATAAAAAGTACCGCAGAGGTATAAAAACATGTCGTATTTTTTGTTTTTCATACTTTTGAACGGCGACCCTCTAAGTGTCTTCTAGAATGACATTAAAGAAAGTGCTCTCCGCGCCCCGCTCAATTAGCGCCTGTCACTTGGACCCCACGGACGTACAAAGTGAGTATGGGCATTTTTTACCGGGTAGCGACTGTTTACGTACCATTATATTTTGTAATAATGTTATGATTTTTGACCATCATGTTTTATAATTGTAGTTATTTTATGATTTTGCGACACAATTTTGTATGTTTTTTGTTTTTTTTTTAAATAGTTATAATAGTAATGTACTATTTTGCTTTTTTTGGGGTTATAAAAATGGCTTCTAATTATATTAGAGATATAATGGTATGAAAAAGGGAAAGATGAAAAAAAGTCCGTAAAACTAAAACTAATTGCAAATTTAGCTTGATAAATGATATGCCGTGAACATAATGTACCAGTTTGTGATGATTCTTGTTATGAAAATATCATATAGATTATAAAAATGTTTAGTACGCAACGTAAATTAAATGTCAAATTAGGTGCCATATTACATATGTGATATGAATAAGAATAACTTTGAGTAGACTATATTTTTGTGTTATAATTTACAATACTGTTTAATATTCCTGTGATACCTATCTCAGTTGGACTTTCTTTAAGAATAAATCTTTAATTTTTGTAAGAAATTCCCTTTGAACTAGAAAAACATATTATTTTTTGAGTATGTAAGAAATATTAGCATATAATTTTTTTATGCACATTTTTATTTTTTTCCTGAATATATTACTAAGATAGTGTAAAATTTACATCAATAACAACATTATTGAAAGTTCATCAGAAATATCTGTGTTATTCCTACTTTTTCACTGTGGTATTTTTTACCCGGTAGCGATTGTTTATGTTCTAAAAAGGGGTGCGCCTTCCGCTGGGTTAAGAACGTGAAAAATTGTTACCTATTTTGGTAGGGTTGTCACAATAGGTTAAAGCAAATTAAACAAAACATTCGTTAAATAGTTTCATTATTCAGTATAATAGAATACTTTACAAATTACTTACTCTAATTATTTTCTTTTATAATTTTTTTAAAATAATTTACTGTTTCTTTTGATTGTGTTGTAAATTCAGAATTTAACATATAGTTTATTCAAGTAATCTTACGGGAAATACTCACATGGCATATCAAAGCACCATGGGCGGAATCGTCTCCACCCATCAACAAAAATGAAATGTAGCTTAATTGATATATCTTGCCAAGATGATATTTCTTTTCTATGGCGACGATGCCCAAATGCGCGGGGTTGTCATGGTATAAACAAATATGTCGTTGACGTATTATTTAAGAGTAATTCCAAAATACCTAGTCATTTAAGTATTCATTAGTGCACAGCAGTGGGCGGTGCATGCACATAAAGATGACCGAGTACAAAATAACGCCCTCCCCCCACTCCCCGAACTGCTCCCCCGACAGCTCCCCCATGCTGTTGCGCAGGCAGGTGGAAGCGTTTTCTTTAGATATTTGAAGCTGAGCAAAAAATATCAACAGGTGCTGCAGCGAGGCGTCGTGGAAGGTGTGGTTCACTGTGCACACAGCCCGCTTGTACCCCTATCATTACACGCCTGTGCAAGCCGTTGAGGAAGGAGACCCTGTCAGAAAATTACCATTCTGCAGGTTAATGGTCGACGCCGACATGGAGGATAAATTTTGCAACCCTTTTATTATTTAATGATTATGCATTTTTTTGTACACATTGTGGTTATTATTATATTATTGTGGTTTGTTAATGATTAGAGAAAGTTATTTATGAAAGTTGTTAATGTAGAGAAAAACCATTTATCTTAGAAATTCATTATCATTTTAGGGACATAGTAATTTTTTTTGGACCATCCATAACTAGATTTGTGATTCATATAAGTTTTTTGTTTATTTACTTTAAAAAAAACACAAAATCTTATTTTTTATGGTATTTCTAGAAAATATATCAATTAAGAGCTTGAAATCGGGTATTTTATATATATTTCTTTAGTTACTTTGTATTATCATATTTTGTACTATAATGTTAGTTATTTAATCAATATGGTTATAATTGTAAAATAAAAACAGTTTATAATTATTAATATACGTTCCCACTGATTTATCTAAAACAAAGGATTGTTATCAGACAGGGGGCACTTTAGGAACACATCGGTATCAGTAACATAGGTCGGGACGGAGCCCATACATTTTTGCCCAAAGTCCTTTACAATCTTTAATACGCTTAAGTATTTCATTGCCAATATAGACAATATTTATTTCAAGATAAGATCGAAACATTCACAAAACTTTGGCTCGAGCAATTCAGTTTTGTTTTTTTTAGAATTATTCATACACACAGTACAATAAGCAACCATTATTAATAAATACAATACAACGTTATTACATTAAGATAATCAAACTTGCAACTAACAAAACAAACAACCTGCGTCGCAATGACCCTGAGAGATTGTCAACTGGCTGTGCCTTTTGACAATGTCTTTTGACCTGTCTCGCCGAGTGACAAGCGGCCAGTGGTGGCCACACATGCCCCGCGTGCTTGTAGTAGTGCAACCGAGTCGTGCGGTTGTATGGAGCTTTGTCTCTGTTCTGTTTATTTACTCATGAGACATAAGGGCATTGTTTCGTGCAGCCGACGCCCTTCCGGCTCTCTCCTGGAGACAGCGTCCGGCCGCTCCACCTTCCCGTCCTATCCCAGCTCCCATAGCTCCCGTAAGCCCGCGTCCCGCTCCGTCGTCTTCACGTCAGTCGTCGTTGGCTCAGGACATAAAGACCGTGTTCGACGTTATCCAAAATCAGAAAAATCTCCGTACTCGCACGCTAACTGCAAGCCGCCCGCTCTCCTCGAGAGCGTCTATTTGCGTTAGCCGAGCATCTCTCACTACTTAGTTCCTTGTAAATTATATATTAAGTAGATATTCTTAAATAGTAAACATAATGTCTAGACCTGCAAATTCCGCGTCCGGTCGTATCAAACCCAAGGGCTTATCCCTAGTTTCATTTAACGCTCGTAGCCTTCGTTCTAACTTTCCTGAGCTCAAACTATTTGTTCAGAACAATAAGCCAGACTTATTGCTGTTGGGTTTGTATGACTTAGCCGGAAACTTGGTGGAAGTATGCATATTTATTATTGGAATTCGTTTATTTCTACCGAGGATTTGGCGAGGTTATGCAGTTGGAACATTGGTAACACTTCCGGGTCCGCTGCTCAGTGATTGGTCAGGTTAAGCCAATCACGGGGCGGCCGACTCTGATTTGTTGGAGTTTACACCAGTAAAAATCGAGGATTTTGCGCGGGAACTCTTGACGGGGCATGGGTTGAAAAATGGCCGGTTGGGGCATTTGAATTTACGGCGCTGTAAGTGCTAAGGTGTATAAGCAATTATTGTGCGAAATAAAAGTTATAATCAGTGAAGTTTCGTTTTTACTTAATAACCACTATCTTTCGGACTATACTCGAAGAGCAAAAGTTATAAAGTTATAGCGTTGTTTTTGCATTAAGAACTACGACCAGTGGAGTTCCAGCTTCGCAGTATAGAGAGTAATTTTGGGAGTGCTAACACTTCAGAAGTGGGATCAGATTCCGTAAGTACATGCCCACGCACGTGGTTTCCTATTTGATTTTATCTGTTGTCCATACCGAGTGTATTAAGATTTTACTTTTAAAGAACATGTGATTATTTTAAAGCCGTCGGAAATTTGTCTACTAGTGGACTACTTTAGTCCACTCTTGTGTACGGTTCGTTTGTTATCCAATTATAGCAGGGCTAGATTGAAGGGGGTGAAAATTTGGCATTTTTGAGCTACGACGCACCGTTTTCGAGATAAATGAACTTAAATAATTAAGCGTCTTTTATTTTATTTTAACATTACATACCACGTGCTTTTATTAGATGATTCTTCCTTTAAAAGTTTAGTTTGAGTGATTTTTTATATGAAACCTTTATCCATGTGCCCTTTTCCCCTAGAGATTTATTGAGGTATTAGGTAGTTTGTAATTGTTTTAAAGCTTTTGTTAATTAATATTTGTTTTATTTCCGAGGTGATGACTGGGTCTAAAGGTCGTCGAAGTCACGACCCTGATCGGCATCGGCTCGAGACTCCACACCGCAGGTCAAGAGAACGGAGCAGAAGCCGGGTTGGCAACAGCGGCCGCAGTTTGTCGCGAGAACACGAACGCCGTCGAAGCCGAAGGTCAAGTGGGTCGAATCGAGGCGCACCCAGTCTCGAACGTGTCAAGATACTGGAGATGGAGCTGCTGCGAGAACGCAGGCGACTTCTCGAGGCCGAGGGCGGCCGTCGCCGTGCAACGTCACCACTCGCCGACATCACCAGCCAGCCACGGGATGACAGTCACCATAGTGTGGAACCACGAGACTACGCACGGGATAGCAAAAGGTCACGTAGTCCCTCTATTTCTAGAAAAGATTTTGTAGATATTTTTAAGTGTTTAAAAGATAGTTTGACGTCCCATTCATCTACACGAGACGCACGGTCAATTCAGAAGGTGGATCACATGAACATAGTACCGAATTTTGATCCAAGCGCGAAAAATCAACGGATAGATATATGGTTGCGAAAAGTAAATGAGTGCGCTTCTGTATATGGATGGGATGACAAAACAACTACCCATTTTGCCATGCAAAAGCTTCAGGGTCTGGCCAAAACCTGGTACGAAGGATTAAATTCTGTTATGTTTAGTTGGTCGGAATGGCAAACAAAGTTGTTGAGTGCTTTCCCTTTCGAACAGAATTATGGCCAGATCCTGGAAGAAATGCTTAAAAGAAAAAGCAAAGTTAATGAACCTATCGAAGTCTATTTCTACGAAAAACTAGCTTTGCTCAACCAGTGCGATATAGAAGGAAAACGGGCAGCAGATTGCATAATCCATGGGATCGGGGATAGGAATCTTAGATCTAGTGCTCTGGCGTTGCGTTGCTCACACCCTGATCAACTTTTACAATTTTTGATGAGTAGCAAAGATTCTTACCAGTCAATAGATCGAAATCAATTAAGAAACAATCAAAGTAGTTACAGAAATGCTGATGCTAATCAGAACCCTGCGGGTAGTAGACTGCAGCCCACTGGCTGTTATAACTGCAAAGAGAAGGGTCACAGTTTTATATATTGTCCTAAACCGATTTTAAAATGTACGCAATGTAACAGAATCGGTCATACGAAGGACAATTGTCCTCGTACAAGCAAAGATAATGTTACCAAAGTCAACAATGTACAACGAACAATGCTAATTGACTCGTGCAACTTTCAAAGCTGTACCAGTGATCCAAAGTCAAAGTTTATTAAAAATGTTGAAATAAATGGCCTGTCATTCGAAGCATTTGTTGACTTTGGCAGTGACGTCACACTTTTACGAGAATCGATTGCTCATGAACTAGGATTGCCGCACGATAACATTCCATCTAGTATGAAGGGTTTTGGCAATGATATTGTGCAGTCGCTAGGCGCAGTTTCGATTACTATAGGTATCGACGGAGTAGAGGCTCAGCTAAAATGCTAGGTAGTTCGTGATGATTTACTTGAGAAGCCAATCTTGATAGGGCAGTCGTTCACCGAACAACCACATATAATTGTCTACAAGGATTCAAGGAGTCTGCAGTTCATGGAGATTAGCCGGGAGATGCCTCATTCGGATTTCGAAACACATAGTTGCTCTTTGTTCAAGGTCAAGGTACTCAATTCGGTAGAAATTTTTGGCGCAGCTTCCATAAGGACTATAATAGACTCTGACATCAGTGGTTTTATTCTCATAAAGGGTGGTTTAGCAGGAAAACCCAATAAGCAGTATTTCGTGGAAGGGGGGCTATATGAGAGTAGGAGTGGCCGAGCTAATTTGACAATAATACCTTGCTCAGGGACTTGCTGGTTTCCAGAAGGATCAACGTTGTGTCGAGCAGAAAAGGTTGAATTCGTCAACAAGGTAGAAGTAGAAACTCCCGCAGTTTCTACGATAGCCAGTAATCACTATGATCCCAGACAAGTCCGTGTAAATGAAAATGTCTCTGAAAATATTAAGCAGCGTTTATACCAGTTGCTAGAACGATTCAAGCATTGTTTTGCTTCATCACTTAAAGAACTAGGGTGTACAAATGTAGCGGAAATGAATATTGAATTGAATAGCGCGAAACCTGTAGTTTATCGCCCCTATCGGTTGTCCCATCACGAGCGTGAGAAGGTACGTGCTATGGTCTCTGAGATGGCAATTGCGGGTATAGTGAGAGAGTCAGCTTCTGAATATGCTAGCCCGATTTTGCTTGTTCGGAAGAAAGACGATAGTTTGAGGATGTGCGTCGACTACCGGATGTTAAATTCGATAACGGTAAAGGAACGATATCCTATGCCTATCATTGAAGATGAGATAGCCCGCTTGGCGGGCCAAGCCTGTTTTATCTCACTTGATTTGGCATCAGGCTATTACCAGGTCCCTATCGCAGAGCAGAGCAGACACCTCACATCGTTCGTCACCCCGGATGGCCAGTATGAATTTAATCGTATGCCATTCGGTTTGGCGAACGCACCTGCTGTCTTTCAGCGAATGATGAATTCCATCTTGGGGTCTGCTCGCTATAGCAAAGCGACGGCATATATAGATGACGTGTTAATATTTGGTAAAGACGCTGCAGAGTGTTTGGATAGGCTAGAAGAAGTATTGCAGATAATTGAAAAGGCTAACCTTACGTTAAACTTATCAAAATGCGATTTTCTTCGAGATAAAATTGACTACCTGGGATATGAAATAAGCGCATCTGGAATAAGAGCAGGCGAGAGAAAGATTCTGAGCGTAAAGAATTTCCCACGGCCGGAAAATGTGCATAATGTGCGACAGTTTTTAGGCCTGGCTGGCTATTTTAGGAAGTTCACAAAAGATTTCGCCCAGATTGCTTTCCCACTTAGTAAGTTATTAAAGAAAGATGCAGCTTGGGAGTGGGGAAGTGGTCAAGAACAGGCTTTCGAGAGTCTCAAGACTCGACTCATCAGCAGGCCAACTCTTACAATATATGACCCATCCGCCGAGACGGAGCTGCACACGGACGCCAGCAAGACTGGTATTGGTGGTATGCTCCTTCAGCGTCTGCAGAAGGACGAAGCTTTCCGTCCTGTAGCTTATTATAGTAGGCAGACCTCTCCGGAGGAGAAAAACTTTCACTCGTACGAGCTTGAAACATTAGCAGTAGTGTGCTCGCTACGAAAGTTTAGAGTATACTTATTAGGGAAAGATTTTAAAATCGTAACGGATTGCAGTGCACTTCGCTCTACGCTTTCTAAGAGAGATCTTATCCCAAGAATAGCACGCTGGTGGCGGTTGCTTCAGGAATTTCGGTGCACTGTAGAATATAGGGCCGGCCCCAAAATGAGCCACGTCGACGCGTTATCTCGGAACCCTGTACGTGTGAGTGACGACACATTTGTAGAGCAATTTCCAACAGTATTGTCTATCTCTGATGAGGACTGGTTACACACTTTGCAGCTGGGCGATACTGAACTAGGTAGGATCCGCAACATTCTAGACAAAAATCTAGATGAAAAAGAACTAGACTATATTAAGGAGAACTACGTAGTTAGGGATAATAAGTTATTCCGTTACGTTAGTGAAGATAAGAATGAATTTCGCTGGGTGGTTCCGAAGGGTGCAAGATGGCAGCTGTGTCGCATGAACCATGACGATATTGGGCACCTTGGGGTGGAAAAGACTCTCGAGAGGATAAAAAAACACTACTGGTTCGCAAAAATGAAAAAATTCGAAAATAAATATGTTAACTCTTGTATTCAATGTGCTTATGCCAAAAACAATACGAATGCTCGCGAGGGTCTTTTACACCCAATAGATAAGATTGGAGTGCCGTTTCATACATTGCATGCTGACCATCTTGGACCCTTCGTCAAATCAAAAAGAGGTTATACTCATTTGCTGGTGGTAGTGGACGGATTTACCAAATTCTGCTTTGCTAAACCCGTACGAAACACTAACAGCCAGAATACAATCAGAGCACTCGATGATATATTTTGTACGTTCCGAACTCCAGACCGCCTTATTAGTGATAGAGATAGTTGCTTTACAGCTCATGTATTCAAGCGGTACTGCCTTGATAAGGGAATCAAGCACATCTTAAATGCCGTCTCCAGTCCAAGATCGAATGGTCAAGTGGAACGGTATAACCGAACGATCCTGGATTCTTTAAAAACAGTAAGCATAAAATACGGGGAGAGAGATTGGGACAGTCAGGTGGGAACCATTCAGTGGGGTCTGAACAACACCGTTCAGAGAACTACCGGTAAGTCGCCATCCGAGGTGTTATTCGGTACCAGTATGAGCAGTGAAAAGAATCCCATTCTCAACGAAATCGTTGCAGAGACTCGCAGAGAATGTGACGTTTCTACACTGCAGCAGGAGGTCAAAGATAGAATAGACTGTGAACAGATTAAACAAAAGAAATACTATGACGCAGGTAGAAAACCAGCATGTGTTTACAGTGAGGGAGACCTCGTAAAGATAACCAAGACGTATTTTAACAACGACGGGCAGAGCAAAAAGCTTATGCCATCGTATATAGGTCCATATCGCGACGCGAAAGTCTTAGGCAAGGACAGATATAAGGTCGCTCCCGTGCCAGGTATGGTGAGCACGCAGAATAAGCGACCCACAACAGTTGCTTCTGATCGAATGAGACCTTGGATACACGTTTCTGCCCTGAATGTTAATTGTGATGATACTGATAATAGTGATAATGATTGAGTTTAAGATTTAAGTTAAATTATTTCATTTGCTATTGTTTCGATGTAATTCGCGCTGTACGTCAGCATATTTAAAAACTAGTTGCTACAGAATGTTTTTTTTGTTCTTGTTACAGATCAAGCACGAGGATCGATCGATTCGTGACTTGATACAAATGCCGAAGCACTGTCGTCTCAAGTAATCGATCGTCTTGTAGACTTCAGTTGACACCTTGATAATCGATCGTTCGAGGTGTCTTTCAGTCGATTGGGTTTCCGATAATCGATCGTTCGGCACTCAAATTGCACTACGTACATGTCGATTGTTTTCCCTCTTTATCGATCGTGCAGGGATAAAATCTATTGCCTGTTCTCCGATAATCGTTCGTTCGGTACCATGTTTTAAGATTTATTAAAGCAATATAAATGTAATTTATCGATAATCATATGTGACTTCGATCATAAGTATTGTACATTTGTTTGTATTAGTATTTTCTTTCTTTTCTGAGGTCAATGGTGTAATAAAATGTAAAGTTAGGAAATAATAGAACATAATTTATAAACCCACGCTTGCTGTATATATCTAGTATACAAATTATGATATGTTAGGTTATATGTAAGTTGGTATCTATATTGTGTTGTTTAACGGCATGATCACTGTTTGAATTTTACATAAAATTGTTAAAAAGTCGCTTAATGAAATCATAAAACTTGTCTTATTTAATTTGATAAAATTAGGTATTTCACCTGTTTATTGATGTGTATAATTACAATATTGTTGTTTGATATTGTTCCAAGGATATTTTAAAAGTATAATTATCTATTTGTAATGATTGCGCAACTGGCCATAGCCATATATACATATACATGCCGATTGTTGGGGTGACCACCTGGTGTCGTGTGCAGGGACGCACACGATGTCAGGATGGTCGATTGTTGGGTTTGTATGACTTAGCCGGAAACTTGGTGGAAGTATGCATATTTATTATTGGAATTCGTTTATTTCTACCGAGGATTTGGCGAGGTTATGCAGTTGCAACATTGGTAACACTTCCGGGTCCGCTGCTCAGTGATTGGTCAGGTTGAGCCAATCACGGGACGGCCGACTCTGATTTGTTGGAGTTTACACCAGTAAAAATCGAGGATTTTGCGCGGGAACTCTTGACGGGGCATGGGTTGAAAAATGGCCGGTTGGGGCATTTGAATTTACGGCGCTGTAAGTGCTAAGGTGTATAATTATTGTGCGAAATAAAAGTTATAATCAGTGAAGTTTCGTTTTTACTTAATAACCACTATCTTTCGGACTATACTCGAAGAGCAAAAGTTATAAAGTTGTAGCGTTGTTTTTGCATTAAGAACTACGACCAGTGGAGTTCCAGCTTTGCAGTAAAGGGAGTAATTGTGGGAGTGCTAACATTGCTTCTCCAAGAGAAGTGGCTCACTCCAACCCGCTCTAGGGGATTCGCTTTTCCCAAATACGCGCTCACTCGTAACGATAGGCCCAACGCCGACGGTCATGGCGGCACAGCTATTTATTATAAAAGAGGTTTCCATTGCTCTCCTCTCCCTACCTACACAGTGTGTAGATTGGCTATGACTGGTCTTCCAACCGTCATCATAGCTTCAACCTACATACCTAGTGGCACCAGACCTATCCGCAGCAACTTTGAGGCCATTCTCGCCCTTGGCCGTTCAGTCATTACGTTCGGAGACTTTAACTCTAAACATACTGACTGGACGTGCCTAGGCTTTAAAAATACGTTAGCTTCAGCCTTAGAGGACCGAACTCGCCGTTTGCGATCTCGCCCGAATTTCTAGATAGCCCGGACAAAATAGATTTATTAATCGATTGCCTCACTGATGCTATCAACTCAGCCATTAGTGATACCGAAAAGGTTGCTAAACAAGGCAAAACCTCACTTCCCTTAGCCATTAGCAATCTTATTAAAGCTAAGAACGCGGCTCTCCGGAGAGCCAAGAAATATCCCACGCCTGCCTATAGATCAGCTGCGAATCAGCTTCAACGTAAAGTTAGGTCTTGCCTCGCGGAATTCCGAGACGCTTAGATGAACGATCTCATGGAAAATATCTCCCCGTCCCACCAAGCATATTATAATATGGCCCGAGCCTTACGCGTAGACGCCGCCTCTCACGTTCCTCCTTTCACTCGTTCCGATGGCACTATTGCCTTCGAAGTCGAAGGGAAAGCCGAATGCTTCGCTAACAGCGTTGCTTCACAATGCTCGCCCAGCACGCAACCCGCGAATCCCTCTCACATCCAGGCGGTGGAGGACGAAGTTCTCCGCAGAGAATCTCTCCCCATCACCGATGACCCCGTCACAGTCTCTAATGGTGAAATCTTGCTTCTCATTAGAAAGCAAAAGTCCAAAAAGGCTCCGGGTGCGGATGGAATTTCCAACCACGCACTTAAGCACCTGCCACAGCAGGTGCTTACCTTGTTAGCTATCATCTTCAATGCCTGCTTCGACCATAGCTACTTTCCAAAAGCCTGGAAAGAAGCGACAGACATAGGCATTCCCAAGCCGGGAAAACCTCTGAACGTCCCGGCTAATCACAGACCCATCAGCCTCCTCAAGGCAATGTCTAAACTTCTCGAGAGAGTCATACTCTCTCGAATGCGGAACCATCTGTTTCCAACGGATGGCGATCCTCTCATTATTCCCCATCAGTTCGGTTTTCGCTGCCCTCAGCAAGTCCATCGAATCGTCGAGTACATACTCGACGGTTTTTATCCGCTGCGTAAGAAAACGGTCGCACTTTTCTTTGACGTAGCCAAGGCTTTCGATAAAGTCTGGCACAACGGTCTCGTTTATAAACTTTATAAAATAGGCTTACCGGATCGCCTAGTTAGAATAATAGCGTCCTTCCTCAATGATCGTACGATTCGTTTTAGGCAAGCTTTCCGCGCCTCGTCCCATAAAGGCTGGAGTCCCTCAAGGCTCAGTCCTTGCGGCTGTATTGTACACCGTGTACACAAACGACATTCCCATCCCGCCGAAAGGCGTCAAACTCACCCTTTTTGCCGACGACACCACCCTGTACACCAAAGGCCTTAGTGTCCCGGGTCTCGTCATCACTCACTCAAAAAGGCCGTAAACGCCCTTGGTGTATGGTTTCAAAAATGGCGCATCGATGTGAACCCAGACAAGAGTTCTGCGGCTTACTTCGACTGCAAACACAGTCGCGTCGCCGACAATCTCAACGTTCGAATGTAAGGTATTCCCATCCCCTGGAAGCGCACTACCAAATACTTAAGCGTCACCTTAGACCAGACGCTTTCCTTCAAGCCACACGTCGATAGAGTAACGAAACTCGCCCGTTGTTACTTAGGCCGCCTGTATAGTATGTTAGGTAGAAAAAGTAAAATAACCCGTCATGACATATGCCTCGCCAATATTTGCCCACGCCCAACCCTCCGTCCTGCACAAACTGCAGGTAGTTCAAAATCTCTTCTGCCGCGGGGCCACAAACGCACCTTGGTACGTGCGTAACGCGGACCTGCACAGAGATCTTAAACTACCTACAGTTCAACAGCACCTCAAACACTCTCTGAAGCGTTCTTCAAACGCTCCGAAACCCACCCTAATCCTCTAGTTCGAGATTCAGTCTCGTATACTACCCCTGTCACCCCTGCCCAAACGGGGAACAAAAAAAAGTGCATTGTTTTATTGAAGTCAGATTAGGGAAGTAAAAGGTATTGTTTGTGTGTATGTTTGTACGACTGTCAACAAAAAACCACCAAATAGATTTGAACAGGGTTTTTAACATTTGCTACCATGTTTTCTTCTTCAAATCTGCAAAATAAGTAGAACAGAAGTAACAGCAAAGTACGAGGCCCCCATTCGAATCTCCATGAAGTAATAAGTATTTGGAGATTAAACTATAAAATATTTTATTTCATCATAGGTATAATTTTACATTGGTTGAAAGACTTATTTTTCTTCATATTTATCGAGAATAACAATTTAATCGGAATACAACATCGGAATTACAATTTAACTTCGTCTCTATAAGGTTTTATGGGTAAACTGAGCGGAAAAAAAACCGGCGGAAAAAGAACCTCTCGGTACTTTTTTTATAAAATGCTTTGACCACAACATAGAAGAAACACATACTAGGCTAATTTACCTTCTATTATCACAATAATTTAACAATTTTTTTACGCAGTACCTAAATCATTGTTTGGTCAAGAGTTCGAATCCTGTTTCGTACAACTTGGTCTACAACGTTTAATTTGTTGTATTTTTAATAGTATTTTGTTTGTAGCAATTTGTAAATGTAATGTAAATGTTTAGTTTCGAGATATATTTATCAATCTACTTATATTTATATTTTTTTCTTGATCTTAGATATATAATGCATTCAAAAAAAAATTTGGTGGGTATGCGCCTAAAAAAAATGTATACGTATACGTATAGTTAGGATGTCTGGGAAAAAAGTGCCTGTCCACGGAATGAATAATTAAATAATGAACAACTTTTGTTCCTACAATTTTTCTACACAGGTTGAAAATGGCCGAGATATTGATGAAAAGTTTCCCACTTTAAAAACAAGATGGCGGCGAACTCAACGGTCGAATTTGGTTGCGATTTTTAATTTACACTCCCAGTAACCCCTGTAAAATGGTGAAATAAAATTTTGGCCTTGAATTTTTCCGAGGTTGAATAATAACTTGACTGGAATAATAAGTTGCTAACACGTCGAGTGGCCTTCGTAGATGTGACGTCAAGGGACGCGGCCGACATTTATATCCCAGGATACGGCGTTCAGATATAATTCAAGAGTTCACTTTACCTATATTTAGGATATTTTGGAAGACGTACTGAATAAAGTTAATATGCTGTGTAAAAAAACCCGCCAGTACGTATTATTATTATAAAAGCCACTCAAACAATAGTGCGCCTCGCACTGATTCCTTTTACAATAAAACAAAAAATATAAACAGCGACGTGAAGAAGTAAAAACAATCCCCAATAACCTCACGATCGAAAGGGATACCATTGGTCCTGTACAATTGGTAAACACTACTTGAATTACTTTTTCGTTACTATACATATATAAATTACTACCAAAACAAAACCATTTTTGTTTTGCTATCTTGCATAACATACCTACATTACATGTACGAACAATACCCACTCCTTTAAAACACTAATACGTCAAACAAAATTAACGTTCGCAGTTCCGTCAATTGTGAACGAGCGATTGTATCGACCAATCATGAACCGCGAGCTACATCGCAGTATCAACTTTTTTATCCGCACTGAGTTTATATAGATCTGTTTGAGTACAATAAGTGGGGTCCGTTGCTACATGGTAAACCGGTGTTGGCGGGGATCCGGTCTGAATCCCCGCTGCATGAATTGGAGGATGACCCGACACAAACAAGAAGTTAAACTAAATTGCGTTTGCAAACACCCACCAATGTAGCAAATATGACTCTTATGCCTCGGTAAACTTTATTTTTCGAAATGGACAGTTTATTTATGGCCCTGTTAGCCTTCTGAATTTCATCGGACTTTGTGATTTAGCGCTGAGGGCGCTTAGCCTGCTGAGGGCACTTAGACTAAATAAAAAAGTTATAATGAAAGGAATTTGTTTCTCTCTAATTTTAACAATGTTATTACTTAGTTAAATAAACGGAGTCAGTACAAGTTTATCAACATTAGAAATAATCTATTGAGTAGTTACAATAAAGACAGCCGTATTAAAATAAAAGTTATAAGGATCTAATTAGCTTATTTATTATGAAATGTAAGCTACGTAATAAATTTTATATTTTATTATATATTAGTTCGGCTGTTAATATAATTTATTTATTTATTTATATTATCTATGTTAGCATAAGTACACACTGTTGTAAGCTAGCCTTGTTGCAACGACTAGCCGCGTGTGAGAAAGAGATGCCGCTGTACTCTCGTTGCATAAGTCTGTCTCTTTTACTCGAAGCATATGCGAAGCGTTTAGAAATCTAGTTGATATGATTTTAGCGGTTTTTTTGGTGTAAAAATAACAATTATAATATATTAAAATTGGGCTTTTTAGTGTCTAATTATATACCATAAGCCCGTTTTAGTACTCATTTAAAAATAGAAATTTATATAATTATTTAAATTACAAATAAATAAAGTTTTACTTAGTGTTGTTGTAAAAATAAATTGATTATGGCGAGTTGAGAACGCACCTCCATTCATGTTTGATTTGACAGCTTTGCGAAGGACCGCCGCGCCGAAGACCCAGCGGCCAGTAGGTATTTAGCCCGCGCAAGTACATCGAGTTACACAGGCCAGGTTCACCTTCGTAGCGCCTGGGGGTCTACCCACCCTTTTTACAATCTAAAATCGCTAACGCTATCGAGCATCGCGTGATATAACAGTAGTCACATGATATGCTCTATACATTTTAGGCGTTTTCCATTAGCGATTTACTAGTAGATTGTAAAATGGGTAGACCCCTGACCCCGTTACAATTTCGAGATAAAGCCTTTATTATTTTTTTATGCTGTACCATTGTAATTGTGAAAGTAATTTTAACACCGATTCGGTAGTCCCTAAGTATATTGAGCGCATATAAACAAATGAACAATCAGATCTTTTAAATAGTATATATATAAATACTAGAGAAAGGTGCGAGTTATACCGTAACATGTTCGACGGCTAAGGTATGCTTCGCCAATTATTAGATATATCGACAGCGTATTATAGAACTAGCGTTTTCCAACTTAAAATCGAAAATTGATTGAGACACTAATAAACACAGTAAGTAGAATATTAAAATCAATACCGTCAGTGACTATCGGCGTAAACACGAAACTGGGTTTTCTACTAGCGGCAGAGTCATGCTTTATAAGATAACGTCAACAGTAACGAGCAATATTTGAAATTGAATTTGAATAGGCCATTTGACTATTTTTTCGAAAACCATCTCACGCATTTATATGTAAAAGGACCCTAGAAATAATATTGCTTTTATTGATTTAAAGAATTTATCTAAAAAATACTAAATACAAAGTACAAACTATTATTTAAAGTAATAACCTTTTCACCTCAATGAGATGTACCATCGTTGTTACAACGTAACGACAATAGTCTTTGTTCGTAAAAAGCGTCTTGAAAAGACGCTCAAAGATTCAGTTAACCAATAGCACTGCCAGCTCTGAATCGTAATATCATCTTTTTTAATAAAGTTTGTATAAATATGCCTATCAAGTTAACCCTTGTGGAGTCCGATGTTACATGGTAAGCCGCTTGTGAAGGGGAGCCGGTTTAAGTCCCCGTATACTGATAATGTGTAATCCTTCGAAACGCAACAAAGTAGACTGAACATGTTAGGGACAACCATAATAACCCAAATACCATTGTAGCCAACTCGACTCTGCTTTTGTTTGTATTATTTATGTTAAAGTAAGTGTCAGTAGCCTCATCACGGTTATAATCCACAAATGGGCTTAAACTGTTATTGTCAAAGTAGTAACATTTATAAACGTTTAGTATTTATCCCACGAACTCTTTAATCGCTGCACAAACATAACAGCACAACATCACAGGAACCGCATTAGCTGTGTCCAGTGGCGGCAACCGGACACAGTCGCCGGTTGCCTGTTGCCAACACGGCTCACCGCAAGTACCGTAGTCTGCGCTGTACAAATGTTTGAAAAGCTTTATGTTGCTTGTGTTTTGAACTGACCACTTTTAGTTTTCAGTGACCTAGACCTAACACTTTTTCCGAGTTGACGCGACTGGACTCAAAAAGAGTCTGCGTCTGCCGAGAGGTGTATGGGGTAACAGTTGTATATTTGTTCTCGGGTCATTACTGCTATATTTTATATATGTATGTTTATTCTGGGTTCACAGTACTTTCATCTTTGGGGCCATTCAGTTGGTGTGTTTATCTAGGGATTATGGTATATTGGTAATGTGAAAATAAAATATTTGTTTGTGTGTTATGTCCGACAGGCGACAAAAAAGTGTACCCTTCCAAACCAGTGGTAGTTTCATTATACGACGTCCTAAGCCGAGGTCTGTGCCCTCTCGGGTGCCCTTAGGCGTATCGTATGTAGGAGTAGTTTAAGTTCCGGCTAAGCGCCCTTAGCGCTAGGCCACAAAGTCCGGTGAAATTTAAAAGGCTAATAAGGCCATAAATAAACTGTCCATTTAGAAAAAAACAAAAAGCCTCGGTAGTCGTGACTGGTAAATATGTAAAGAGATGAATATATCCCAAAGAAAACAAACTAGAATTCTATCCTATCCTAATATTTAACGGAGAAAATGTTTTTGTATGATACGCTTTCGCGGTTTAACTCTGGCACACGCATTTTGATATCTGCTAACACGTTTTTACGGTACAGAAAAGGACCTTTTCGTTCACTAAAATGCAATTGTTCGTGATGGATACGCAAGTAAAGCTGCATGTAAAGCGGCAAACTAGATCTTGCAAAAAAAACTTTCATTGTCCGACAATAAACGGCGACCCTACCTTACGATTAATCTATTCTTGGAGCCAGGTCTCTTTGAAGAGATTCAGAGTATTATTTAGGTCACTGCGCCGCCGTGTCACGCTGCGTGCGCCTGCTACGATGCAATGCAGCTGCGCGCGAGTTGTGCTACAAACCGACCAAACCAACTAGACGACTGTTAAACGTGACGTCTTTTGTTTCAGATGTGAACTGCAGCACGATTGTTATTTATTAAGGTATTTAAAGTCTGTATTTATTTACCTGACTCAATTAACAAGTTGTCAAGTGGTATTTCTTGTGCAGTGCTTGTTTTGTTTGTTCGTAAAAAAAGGATCGCAAAGGGAAGACGCACATATTTTTGCTTGGGTGTTTAGTTCTTACCTGGGTTTCATAGGGCATTGCATCATTGCGTGGGATTATTTGATTCAATAGTCTTAGTTTTGAGATTCGGAAGTGTTTTGTGAGCCAGAAATAAGTTTAGTATTGGTAGTATTTAGTGTCGATGGCTGCCGGAGGTCTGCTTCGTTTAACGTGGTCTTAGGTTTGAATCCGGGTAGAATAAGATAATAGAATTATGTATACAATGTTGTTCCCTACTGATTCTGTTCTGATTTACATAATTAAAACAAACGCTGCAAAAATGAGAAATTGGTTGCTTGTATTGGATAAGTTAATATTTACTTGTGATTGTACCTCTGCCAAATGTAAGGTTGACCATTATTTCTTTATCCATCAGTTGTAAAAATTTTAAACAGCAAGACTTTTAGGTTTGTTTAAATAATCATCGACACTTTATTAATATTCTACATTTAATTATCATTTTTACTGATAGTGTTTAAACGATAAAGCGGTTTCATCCGCTTCTCTCTCTTCTCTTCAAGATCTCATCTGAGGCGGTTCTAGAGTCCTTCCTATTTTGACCACAGGTTCCGGTCCAAGGCAGAACAAAGGCAATCCCAACCCGAACCTACGGCCGGCAACGCATTGTTAATCGACAAATCAATAAACTACAACATCGATAACCTACGATTATTGATGTACATGGGTGCGGATGCTACTTACATTCAGAGGAATCGCATGTTAGTTTGTCGGCTTTACCGAAGTATAAAAAAGCTCCGGATTTGTATAAAGCCTTTATAAGCGACTCCTGGGTTGCCTTGACGATAGTAAGAGATTGTTTAAAGCCGATCTGGGATTATCGATTGCATGTAAACAAATGACGTGACAGTGAACAAACGTCCCCCTTTCTTATAAAAGTATATATGTCGCAGGCGAATGATTGAATTAAATATTCGACTAAACAGCTAGCCGTTTGGTTGAACGTTTTATGTTTTATTTACAGTTTGTAATTTTCATAATGGCGCTTCGCCCGGTGCTGCCGCACTACGCTTACTTCGTTAGCTCGGCTTGCGCAAATCGCGCAGTCTCGGTCTGCGTGCGTTCTCGAGCGCACGTCGATCGCAGACGCCTTCCCGCTCTTTTAGCCCCCGCGCTAATTGAGCACCCAAATTTCATAGTTGTTTACCGTACTAAGTTTCTAACGCCGTTTTCACGGCGGACAGTGGCTCGTTAACCGTACTTCTAAGTTTCTAACGCCGTTTTCACGGCGAATAGTGGCTTGTTAACCGTACTTCGTGGAACGTGAGCTTCGTCGACGGGAATTCGTTGTTCCAGGACTTCAAGTGCCGTGTTCGAGTAAGTTATCCGCGTCGTTCTCAACCGCCCTACTGCGTGTAGGGTGGTTTTAGGGAGTTAGTCATCGTTGTTAGGTTCATATATTGTCCCTCCCCAACCCCTCCGCAATGGCTTCCCTAAGCTATGATGAGATTAGGAAGAAGTTAGCTGATAGTATCGGTGCTGAAGGCATATATATAAATGCTGACAAGTTCCGTTTCCTTGATTCTCTTATCCCGCATATCATGGCGTTAACTCCACCAATGGCCCCTCAGGCCACCCCAGTCCCCCAGACCCCTCAGGTCTTAGGCCCTCCCGCGTCCCCTTCCTCCAGTGACATGGAGTGCGAAGTAGACGTCCCTCTGCGCCGCAAGCGCGCACCCGCGACTGAGTCTTCCTCGGACGCCACCCCAACTGGCCCTGAGTCTCCCTCTTTCACCCTTGTTAAGAAGCGCTCTAAGAAGCGCTCGAAACAAGACCCGGCGCCCTCCACGCCCGTCCCTACACCCCCTGCGGCGTCTTCAACGCCAGCTGCCCCGGTGTCTTCAACACCCGCTCCGGCCCCAACTTCTGTCAAGGCCAAGGTCCCACCACCCGTTTTCCTTCGGGAAAAGGGTAAATGGACTGAGGTCTCGACACTGTGCAATGAGCACAAAATCCATTACACCCGAGCGGTAAACTCGGGTGAATCTATTAAAATCACTGTCTCGTCGATCGACGATTTCCGAGCTTTGACTAAGCTCCTCACCGATAAGCAATATGCTTATCACACTTATGCTCTGTCAGAAGAGCGTAAGATCAGAGCGGTACTCAGGGGAATCCCGTTCGAATTATCGAACGAGGCCATCCTGGAGGATCTGCAGTCCCAAGGCTTCCCGGCACTCGCGGTGCATAAAATGCACAGCAAGTACGGGAGGCAACACCCTCTCGCTTTGGTGATTCTCGCCAACGTCCCCAAGTCCAGAGAGATCCTGAAAGGGGTTAGCTCTATTTGCGGCCTCTCTGGGATCTCAATCGAGGCGCCTCATCGCCGCGGTCATCCCGGCCAGTGCCATCGGTGCCAATTGTACGGGCACGCGGCAGCCAACTGCCGCGCACCGCCCAGGTGCGTCAAGTGCCTGGTCCCGCACTTCACTAAGGAGTGCAATCGCACTCCTGAAACTCCCTCTCCTCCCGATTGCGTGCTTTGTGGCCAGTCCGGCCACACCGCAAATTACAAGGGCTGCCCTCGTGCACCCCGTTGTATGCGCTCCAATTTCAAAAGGACGGCGCCCAAACAGGCCCCGCGCCTTTCTCAAGAAAACTTTCCGCCGCTGCGTAGCCGGGTTCCTCCGGCTGCAAAGCCTACTCAGCCCAAGCCTGCTCCAGAAAACTGGAGGCAGCGTCCCGCATCGAATCCCATCCCGGCTCCTCGCCCATACAAACCCGCTCCTCAATCCTCCGTAGCAGACGATATGCGTATCGTCTGCGACGCTATTAAAAATGTCGATGTTAGTGAAATCGCAGTCTTAGCCCGTAAACTTAGGGCTTCACGTACTCCGACAGAGCGTTTGCTAGCTCTGGCGGAGCATAGTTCCCTTCTCAATTCATTGTAGGTTCATTTAAATGAATTGATCCCTAAATCATGCTTCGGCCGACCTCTGCCCAGCCCCGGCTTCACCGGAGGCTGCCCAGAACGGCCACCAACTCATGTCCCTTTGAGCACCTTCAGTGCAACTTTCACTACAGGCGGAAGACCCGCTAGCGGGTCTCCGCCAGCGCGCCCAACTTCCCGACGGGTGTCGCTTCCGATGAAGGCTAAAGGTATACGCTTACCACAGCCAACAGGTGGTTTTTAGTGGGTAGGTGCCATTCTGGTGAGTCCCACATAACCCCCCCGCAGAGGAATTTACCTGCGGGCGGGTATGCATGACGCATCTTCCACCTCCCTCCCGTGAGGGTGCCTCGGCAGCAAAAAAAAAAAAAAAAAAAAAAAAATGCGCAAATCGCAGAATATCACAAGTTTGTAAGACAATAACTAACATATTTTTTTTAAATGGACTGTTTATTTATGGCCCTTTAAAAGAGAATGGCAGACTGGGTACCCTGTAATATTTATAAATTGTAATCATATCAAAACCGGGCTATATTTAGTTTATAGGTCAATATTAGACACGTATTTACCAAGCTCAAATATTGAGATAGTTTTTGGGGATACTTAGAAATATAATAAAATCCAATTATTCTCGTAACAACGCCATTTATTTTTTCATCGACATCTAGAAAAATTATACACTGTCAATCTGTCAAACTTCAAAGACATTGAGCCGCCATTTCATGAGCCCTTATGAGTTCAGGATTAACACAGAATGGGCTGAAAGTGTCTTGAGTTTTTGGTCTTGCAGCTTGGTAGATGTTGGATTTTATGTTTTTAAGTATGAGATCCCATGTTGAAGAAAGCTTCCAGCCATCTTCACGATTGAAATTAGGGTGTTTTAATTTCAATAGCTTCATCTGATCATTATATGAACGTTTTAACCCTCTAACCGTATTCGTCCTATTATGTTAACAACGTTTTCACGTCTTTTTCAGATTAGATTTTAATTTCGACTTTTTATTTCCAACTTCTATATAAATCTTATGATTGCATTTCGATTATCCGTCAATCAAATATTCAAACCCACATATTCAAATTGAGATACGTGAATGCTCTGCGAAAATAAAAGCGGTACTGACAATGTGTATATGAGTTTGCCAATATTCTTTCACCGGACTCCACAGCTTAGCGCTGACGGCGCTTAATAACTAACAAATCACATAGTCCTTGCTTAAGAATTACCAATTCAACATAACGCCTAGCTGGTTCGCTGTACAAATCCACAAACGGCCCATTGTTTATTCTCTGTTACGTATTAACCTCAAAAAGCAAATAATTGGGTTCCAGATTTTTGTCGTCAGCTTTAAACCATTTGGACAATATTTATGAGAATGTAAAAGTTTTAGAATACGAATTTTCGGAGCGAGGTTATCTTATTTAAGGTTTGATATGCATATGAACAAAGTTTCTAGGTCGACAGTTTGAAGTGAAATATCTCTCTGACACTTTTAGTAACATCTCTTTAATGGCGAAGTTTCAGAAATAAGATTGTATTGAGGACACTCTTGATATTTGCGATAAACACGTTAAAAAAAAACGCAGTATTTCTTGGCAACGTTTGTATAAGTATTGTTACGCTTTTATTTATTTTTCTAACAAAATTTGAAGATTTTTGTGTTTGTATTTACTATTGTAACTTTGCCTGACATGATGAAGCAAGCTGACATGATCATGCTTTGTATTTTTTTAACTTGCCTAAGTTATATCATAAACATAAGGTTCTCGTCTCGACCTCGGAATGATCAGATAGCCTTTCGTCCGAATATTAACATGATTACATCGCCTGGGGGCTGAACCACGCCCGGACAAGATTGCCAAAATATTAAAAAAATATATATTAAGTATATGCGCATAACTTGATAGCCTTTAGAATAGAGGCACAGAAAGCTTTACGTCAGCATATATTATATATGGTAAGAGAAAAGGGATGTACCTATGTATTACCAGACATCTTAAACATTTTACTTAACTACATTGTTAATAAGTATGTATTAGGAACTAAATGTAAAACTTATCTCCAACAATATTTTATACGACTAGCTAGAGTGTATTATAGTTAAGTACGTTTATTTAACATCCATAATTGTTTTCCGAACCCCACCATCGCCAACCGGTAAATCGCTAACCTAGCAGTGAGTTTTTTGTGACGGTGTTATGTAAAGAAACATTGTTTATTTTATATGTGTTGTTCAATAAAATAAAACAAACATTTCACAACGTAAGTATGAGTATTATGCAAACATTCCGATAGCCAATATGTACGTCATCTTTCATTACTAAAGGAGGAACAACTACTGTGTTACTGTTAATTCCGAGCACGCCTTAACACAATACACAACTTGCTGAACAATGACAACTTAACACAAGCATTATAGTTTCTAGCAATGAATGGCTGTTTACCTCGACTCTGCAGGTTCTCCCAACCCGCTCGCGCAGGTTTTGTTTACATCTGGCCGGCGCCGGCGCACGGGGTTGTTCCAATCAGGAACTTATAAAGTAAAAGAAGGATTATCAGTGAATTTTGGCAAATAGCAGACAAATAACCAGACATAATATGTATGATTATGCGTTATTTTCAGACGGGTACCTTATTTGCTTACCTTTAAATTTAGAATATTTAGCTTTGCTATGACAATAAACAAACCATGCATGGGATTGTGACTTTTTGGCTCAGATACTCACCCGGATCCCCTGCAGTGATTTCGCCCCTTAGTATGTGGAGTGCATACAAAAGACCGAACAACGCGCGAGCGATTCACGCCTCTTTCGACCTCAGCCTGAGTCTCCGTCGAGTTCCCCGACTGTACCTAAGTACTAGGTTATAATTGACGACCGACATGCGTAGTGGTTAGCCCTGCCTCGTGTGCCAGAGGTCCCAGGTTCGAGTCCTGGCCGGGGCATTCATTTGTGTGATGAACAGATGTTTGATCTCGGGTCATGGCTCTTGATATTGTAGTTATGTTTACTCTGGGTTCCCCCCAGTTCGCTGTATGGTCATCAATAACACAAGATCTTAGTTTGGGGCCATACAGTTGGTAATTTTGTCTGGGGATTTTTTATCACTATTATAATATTTTATGGAAGTGAATAAAAGATTTTTGGATGAGAGTGGCCGTTTTCATTGTGATGATGATGTCTGCGACTTCATAGAATTCGTATCTCTCAAAAGGTTGGGAAAGTAGATTGAGTAATATTTTTTAAATAGATAGATAGATAATCTCTACAAATCATTATAAAAAAATTTTTAACTGGAACTAACTGATATAACTTTTTATTTCTTAACAGGAATCACCCGCCGCCATCGCGCGGCGCTGTGCTGGAATGCGCCGGAGTCTGGAGATTGTGATGATCTGCGACGTTTTGAACTATGTTTAAATTAACTTTGAAAATCGACGCTAAACTAAACAAGGATTAATAGTTTTATGTAAATAGTAGTTCGAAGCCAAAGATAACTATTTTTAAATGATTAGGAAGTATGCTTATTAGCTGATCTATATAGAAGATATCTGTTACTTTATTACTTTTAAACAGTTACCTCTTACAGTTATAAAACCATCTATTTACTCGCCAGATATGAACATACCCTTAAAAATCAAACTGCACGGGTTCTAGAACATAAAAATAAATTAAGGTCTTTTTCATATTTTTTTCAAAATAAATTTACAGTGTCTCTTTATGTCTATACAAAGTTATTCTTATCTGCATCTGTTAGCTCAGCTAGTCTCCCTCCTCCAAGTATCTAAACGACGAACACTCTCAAACGACACCCGTTCACGAGTTAAAGCGGGATCCAGCCATCGCCCTCCTCAACCATATTAGGGAAGTGAGGTAGATATACATACATACATACCAAAATGTCAACAATAATCCACGAACACAAAGTGTAACAAACATCCCAACATAGCAATAATATAACAATAATAACCCCAGACAAACACACCAACTGTATGGCCCCAAAGTAAGCAGAGCTTGCGTTATGGATGACCTTACAGCGAACTGGGGGGGATCCCGGAATAAACATACATATATAAATATCAACAACCATGACCCGAGAACAAACATCTGTGTTCATCACACAAATGAATGCCCCGGAATCGAACCTGGGACCTCCGGCGTATGAGACAGGGCTACTGACCACTACGCTATATATTTAAAAAAATCGTATCAATTAAAAAACATTTATTAAATCAATGTGATAAAGCGATAAAAGAAAAGGTTGAAACCTCTTATAAACTCAGAAGCATCCTGAACTGCTCATCAAACACTGAAAATAATTTGCCAGTAAACAAATCTGTTTAAAATCGAAAGCGTCCTAATAATGTAGCGCGGTAATCGCTCAACTTCGCCAAAAGACATTTATTAAAATGTAAATAAAAATCTACAATATGTTAAATACGTCACAACAAATGATTTTTGTAACCTTTGTAATAAGATTGTAATCTGTCATCAAAGCCAAAGTGCATTTGTAACAGAACATTCCATGAACAAGCATGGATCTATTGAAACTGCCTTGACCTGTGAGCCAGTTAACATTTTCCAAGTACTGATTCAGTGTACTGATATCATATTCATAATGAGACCAAGGTTACTTCATACTCGCATATGCATTGCTCGTTGCAATCATTTAATAAAGCAATCACAAAACATTTATTAAACAACCAAATAATGATGCCGCGTGGGACACGTATTGTTCCAACATACCAGTGGTAAGTACAGCTTTTTATATATATAGGTATATGAGTATCTTAATCTATTGGCAAAGCAATTGTATAAATTCAAATTGATTTTTAAATTAATGTCAACTATATCTCGTCTTTAGTCTTAAAGTTGACCTAGAGTTGAATAACAGATAATAGATAGGAAAAAAAAAATAATTTCGAAATATTTTAGTGATGTCCATAACAAAATAAATAAATACTTCTATTAGACGTAAAACATAAGTTAAAACAGTAATTCAAGTATAATATTAGCTTATGTTTGTACAGAGCAATGGTCGTATAACTTGTTGATAATCTATCAAATTCCTTCGCTCTGTGTTAGTTCGGCTAATTGCCAACATACCAAACTTAGCTTCCTTAGTTTATTAGAATAATTAGCTGCTATAACACACGTGAGGAAATTAATTGATGCACCCAGGTTTAATAGTAATACGCTACTGTATTTTTGAGCTTTTGAAATGTGGTGACGCGGTTCATAAGCTAATTAGATATTAAGGTAGTGGACTGTATGCGGTTGATTAATAATTTTAAATTGAATTGCTAACACCTTCAGATATGAATAGGAATAAGGAAAAGAAAGATAGGTACCTGTGGTTGCACGTGGCTCGTTGACATGAACGAAACCGGCGCCGGCGATCACACTTGTTAGGGTGAATTTGATGATATTCAATTCTATCATATGGATTCACATGCGTCATAAAGCACTTAGATAAATTTCACTGCACATAGGTTCACTGATAACTGTCCAACATTTGATTTTGCGAGCGAGAGATTGCGTGCGAGCATTTCTTCAAAAAAACGACGCAAATACAATGGCGACCGACAGGCAAGTGAGGGGAAGGGGCGGGGGATGAGGAACGGAAGGAGTTAGCAATTTTAATATGAACGAAAATGACAACTATTCGCGCGCGATATTTGAAAACTATAAACTATTATATTGCGGCGCAACCATTCCCCCCCCGGCTTGAAGGGTTCCCTTCAAAAAAAAATATATATATATATATAACTAACTAACGAATGAATTGCTATATACTAACAAACTACTAAACGAAAACCTAACCTAACTGCAACAACAACAATTCTACTGGTTAGGTAAGGGACAGAGCCGCACTACCGGGCGTAGATACGAACCGGTCGCGGTCTTGACGCGAACGACGCGAGTTACACCGTCAGCTCCTGGAAAGACCTCCTCAACAACCCCTAAAGGCCAGTGAAGCGGAGGAGCGTTTTCGGTCGAGAGAATCACGACAGTGCCGACTGTAATTGGATTAACTGACGTATTCCACTTTTCTCGAGACTGCAACGTATGCAGATATTCTGTTCTCCATCGTTTCCAGAATGACTGGACAAGTTTATCCAGTAATTCATGGCGCGGAAGTAAATGAACTTTAGTCTCCGAAATATCCTTCGCGGGTAAATATTTTAAAGGTGTTAAGTTAAGGAAGTGCGCGGGAGTCAAAGCTAATTGTTCCGACGGATCACTGGACAGTGTACGACATAAAGGGCGAGTGTTCATAACCGCTTCGATTTGAGCGAGAACGGTACTTAACTCTTCGAATGTTAGAATTTGGTCACCAATGACACGGTATAAATGCGTCTTGAGACTCTTTATATTGGTTTCCCAATTTCCACCAAAGTGACTCGCTGCAGGAGTGTTTAGGGACCAATTGATACGATTTTGCGATAACATTTGTCCGAATTCTGAGTAAAAATGTTTTGAAATTAAAAAAGAATGAAGTTCCGAGAGTGTGCGTTTGGCGCCAATGTAATTGGTGCCATTATCCGAATACATGTGACTAACTGGTCCACGGCGAGATAAAAAACGTTTAAAGGCTGCCATGAAACAAGTAGTACTCAAGTCTCCAGCTAATTCTATATGTACGGCGCGAGTCGTCATACAAACAAACAGGCAGACGTAAGCCTTAGTGGCGCGAATGCCACGTCCACGAGTTATAGTGACCTTAAGCGGCCCAGCGTAGTCCGTACCGGTGTGAACAAAAGGTTTAGCTGATTGAACGACACGACAAGTTTTGTGTTCAGCCATTTCCGGGAAAGTTGGCTTAGGTTTAAAACGGAAACAAGGGAGACACCTATGTACCCTTCTACGAATAACACTACGTGCGGACAGTATCCAATAATTTTGGCGTAAAACAGACATTAACAAGTCTGGGCCTGCATGACAGTTAACCTTGTGATGATAATCCACTAAAAGATCTACAACGTGATCCCCTTTTGGTAGAACAATAGGATGTTTCTGACCGAAGTTTAAATCAGATTGGCGCAAACGACCACCAACCCTAATCAAGCCATCGCTCAAGAACGGTTTGAGACGTTGAAAAACACGTGAACAAGATTTGTCAGCTTCTAAATTTGCGATTTCCTGTCGAAAATGAGTGATTTGTAATTCACGAAGTACTAAGCGTTCTGCGTGATCTAAATCAGCTGCGGTTATGAAGTCGCGTCGAGGTAACGTCTTCATAAAGCGACATACGTAAACGACGCAGCGTAAAAGCCTTGACCAAGAAGAGATACGTCTAGCTAAAGTCATAATAAAGGATTCTTCTCTTGGCTTTGATACAAGCAGAGTATGTTTTTTCTGTTCTGGCAGTTCAGAGACAGTAGACGGGTCGAATGAAATAATAGGCCATTCACACGGCTCTAATTTGGCCCAAGGAGGTCCATCAAACCAAAGCGGATGATCTATAATCTGAGCCGGTGTGAGGCCGCGTGATAAACAATCAGCGGGGTTAATGCAACCTGCTATGTGATAAAAGTTATGCGGCGGACACAAAGATTGTATTTTTGCCACCCTGTTAGCCACGAAAGTTCCCCATCGATGGGGTGAAGAGTTGATCCAACAGAGTGTCACTGTAGAATCCGAAAATGCATAAATATTGTCTATGGAATGGCGATTATTACAAGCTTCTATAACTGTTTTGATCAGCTTTGAAAGCAAAAGAGCTGCACACAATTCGAGCCGAGCGAGAGACACGACCTTACGGGGTGCTACTTTAGATTTAGCACTTATGAGATTGACAGAAATGTCACTGCCATTCTGAACATGGAAATAAACAACAGCCCCGTAAGCCCTTTCACTCGCATCAGCGAAACCGATTAAATTGACTACGGATTTTTTGGTGATTCCTACATGACGCGGAATTTTCAATTGCTCAAGTGCAGGCAATTCTTCTCTAAAACGAGACCATAGATTAACAATATTATCAGGGGGAGTATCATCCCAGTCACTATCACAAAGCCACAGTTCCTTTATGAGAATCTTGGCGTATAAAACTACAGGTGCGACAAACCCAAGAATATCCCATTGTCTTGCTACGCAAGATAATATAGTGCGTTTAGTACATTTTTCGGATGGCGTATTAATTTTAAAACTAAATAAATCAGTTGCAGGTGACCAACACAAACCGAGTATTTTGTGCAAGCCATTTGCATCAAACTGTTTGAGTGACGAGAGACGATGTGAAGAAGGAATTGAGTTTAAAACAGTTTGCGAGTTGCTTGTCCATTTCACCAGATCGAATTGGCCAGCTTTCATGAGAGATATTAACTGGGACGCGGTCTCGATGGCCTCGTCTTCGTTATCTACGCTATAAGCCACATCATCCATAAATAAACCAGTCTCTACGATGTTCTTCGCTTTAGGAAAGCGCACACCTTCGTCAGACGCGAGCTGTTTTATAATACGCAATGCATGAAACGGGCTTGACTTCAATCCAAAACAAACGCGGTTGAACTGATAGGTCTGTAAAGGATCTTCAGGCGAAAAACGATATAAGATGCGTTGATATCGGCGATCGGATTCGCGGACACCGATACACAAAAACATCTGGCGTATGTCAGCCGAGAGCACGACACGAAACAAACGAAAGTTAATCAATATATTATACAAATTACCTTGAAGATTTTGACCATTGTAAAGAATGTCATTAAGAGACACAGACGTACTGGTTTTACAACTGCCGTCGAGTACGACACGTAATTTCGAAGTAATTTTATCCTCACGAATAACTCCGTGGTGAGGGATAATGTAATAAGGTAGGTCTCCAGAATCATCTGTTTCTGCTGGCGCAACCGATATGAAGCCTTTATCCAAATATTCATTAACCACTTCATCATAATGCCTTTTAAGATTAGGTGAAAACTGCATCTTGCGTTCGAGACAAAAAAAACGCCTTTCAGCACTTCTACGCGAGTCTCCGAGGGAGTGAATATCACCTTTGAAAGGAAGCGCAACTGTGTAACGACCATCTTTATCACGAGTGGTTGTTTGAACGAAAATATCCTCGCATTCCTTGTCATCTAGACTAAGAATAGAAGATGCAGGTACGCTAACTTCCTCTAAATCCCAAAACTTATGAATAATTTGTTCTAATGGTTCTGACGCGCAACAGCAAGAAACGGTCGAAAAGTTAACGAAGTTAGCGGGTGCGGAACCAACGATAACATAACCTAGCACTGTTTCTAAAGCGCAAGGTGAAGTTTCTATAGGGTGACCTTGAACCCTGTGCGGTAGCAGGAGGTGCGGAAAGATCGAAGCGCCGATCAACATATCAATACTACCGGGCACGGCGTAGGTATCGTCGGCTAAAGGTAAATTATCAAAATAAGTTAGTGCTGATGTATCGACTGATATAGTAGGTAAACGTTCTGTGACCTTGTCTACGACCAAGGACTCCATGTCGAAACTAATTTTACGATTAAAACGCGAGAAAAATTGTAAACCTACTGAACCCTGAATAGTTTTGCTTGACCCTCCTATTCCCTTCACAACAGTACAGGTAGGTCCTTGAGTGTTTAGACGTAAACGATTACAACACTCACGGGTAACAAAATTACTTTGTGATGCACTATCTAATAGCGCTCGAATACTATGTTCATTCCCGTGTACATCAAAAACTATTACTCGCGCAGTAGCCAGTAATACCGTACTAGGAACATGCGAAACAGATTTACTATCTGACAACGAACAAAGGGTTACATCTTCGGTACGCGATGGCGCGGGCGGGGTTAAAGACGAAACCGAAGTGTGTGCGTCGGTTGACGCTGAGGTGCGGGCAGGCGCGGGCGCATCGACAACAACGGTGGCGGCGGCGGCGCGAGCGGAGTGAGGGCGCGCAGCGCGCGGTTCGAGCGCGTGCGGTGGCGGCGGCTGTACGGTTACAGCGAGCGATGAACTATTATTACCATGGAGCGAACTCGCAGTGGTTGCGAAATTATTAATTTCAAAATGTAACATAGTGTGATGTTTACTATGACACTTGTGACAACTACTATTAGAATTACATGCGGAAAGTCGATGATTTTTACTTAAACAATTGATACATAAATTATTTGTTTTGACAAATTTATAACGATCGTAAGGAGATAAATTTTGAAAAACGTGACATTTATACAAATGACCGTTATGGCTATGCGAATTACACAATGTGCAACTTGATTGAGTTTGCGCAGGTGTGGTATTAACGTAGGTATATGTCGAAGACCGATCCGATTTCGATACCTTATCCACGTTAACCCTTTTACTCGATTCTGGTTTGATATTCGAAGTGCGTTGTAATATTTTTATGTGATCGCGGACAAATCTAACTAAATCACAAAATGATGGTATATCGGACGTACGATTGTCCATTTCGAATGCGCGGGCGGTTTCAGAATCTAATTTCTTTAACGCGAGATACAAAAACAAAAAGTCATCTAAGTCACCTAGCTTGAGGTTACGAAGTGCGGAAACTGAAGTAGCAAATTTGTCAAGAAATTGTTCTAAGTTGTGTGTACTTGCACTGGATAAGGGTTTCAAATCGAATATTTGATCTAAATATGAGGTTGCCAGAAGACGCTTATCTTCGTACTTACTAATTAAAGTGTTGAAAATAAGAATGTAGTTGTCGGCCGTCGGGTTAATGCCGGCGTAAACCGATTTTGCCTTGCCGGAAATTTTACCGATCAAATAGTATAATCTTTCGGCATCGGTAAGCGATGGGTTATCATGTACTGTGTTTTTAAAGTTAGCAAAAAATATCGGCCAGGCTTTAATATCACCATTAAAGTCCGGTATTTCGATTGGGGGTAGTCTAGGCCTATCGCTCCTGACTTGCTGGGTTACCGGTTTTACATCCGGAGACTGTAATGACCTTGCAACATGCTTAATTCGACAGTACAAGTCATCAAACGCATTGAGAGCTTGGTAAGATACCTCGAAATCGGGCTTTAACTCCAACTCCAAAGAATTAATTTTATCTAACAAGTTTTCGAAATCTAGACGCAATTTATCGATTGTTTCGATTTCACAAAGAAATGTTTCACGAGTTGCGTCGTCCGTAATGTTTTTAGAACGATTACAAATATCTTGAATACGTGAAAACATGGAATCCCGTTTAGGATACAATAGTTTTAATCGAGAAGCAGCCATAATTAAGTACGAGTTATATACGAGTAACTAACAAAATATTGGGATGCTGTGATTGAGAACAGATTATCTGCCTACGGTAGTATCTTTCTGTGCGGTGCGGTATAAACGAAACAAAACGAAATCCAGAAAGTACCTATCTACGCAGCGACAACTCTGTCCACTAAATACCTACCTGTAGTACCTAACAACCTAGCGGAAAACAACAAAATTTAGATAGTCAAGTACGTGGTAGGTATGTAGGTATTGTAACGAAAGTAAAGATCTATAAGAACACCTGTTTACCTAAAGTTCAATGATCTTCTGACCTATATTTGCGTTGCGAGTAGGTAATAACAATATTAGGTTATTACCGCTATGTTTTCTATTCGAAATATTAATATGTAGAAAATAGCGAATCGACAACCATAATTATGTGAAACTATGCCCAGTGTTTATCAATAACGAACTAAGATACTTACTAAATGCGAAATGATCAAATAACTAACAAATGCGTTGCGTTTGTACTTACGAAAGCAATGCGAAAACAACTAACAAATACGGCTCGACTGGACCAACAAATGGTGACGCGGTTCATAAGCTAATTAGATATTAAGGTAGTGGACTGTATGCGGTTGATTAATAATTTTAAATTGAATTGCTAACACCTTCAGATATGAATAGGAATAAGGAAAAGAAAGATAGGTACCTGTGGTTGCACGTGGCTCGTTGACATGAACGAAACCGGCGCCGGCGATCACACTTGTTAGGGTGAATTTGATGATATTCAATTCTATCATATGGATTCACATGCGTCATAAAGCACTTAGATAAATTTCACTGCACATAGGTTCACTGATAACTGTCCAACATTTGATTTTGCGAGCGAGAGATTGCGTGCGAGCATTTCTTCAAAAAAACGACGCAAATACAATGGCGACCGACAGGCAAGTGAGGGGAAGGGGCGGGGGATGAGGAACGGAAGGAGTTAGCAATTTTAATATGAACGAAAATGACAACTATTCGCGCGCGATATTTGAAAACTATAAACTATTATATTGCGGCGCAACCAAAATGTATAAATATTAAGCAATAGTATAATATATTACATTGAAATGCATATTAAAAATTTGTAACTATGTATAAAAAATGCACTGCATTCATAAGAATTCCTTGTGCTACAAATTATTATTCTCAAAACTTTATGAAATCGATACGAAAAAGAGCGAACCTAAATGGCCAACTTAGGAAGAGTTAAGTTAGTAAAAGTGGCCACAAAACAAAAAATAATGTAACAGTGAGATATCCGAGTTTACACGGGTAAAAAAGTATTTCTGTCAGTGTTATGGAGGCGATAATAATCTTAATCAGGCGTACCATTTATACAAAATATTACGTTTGATTTTATAAGTAAGGTTCCAAGGTCGGTTAGTGTTATTTTTGCGTGTAGCATGTATTCCGGTACAATCGGAATGATTTATTTTAAATAAAGAAGTATAATTATTTACATCATTTATTAATGGGAACTAAACACAGTAATAAATTATAGTCACTGTCTGGGATATTTATTATTATTACATTATTGAATAGTAATAGTGTTACGCATTATTTGAAGGATAAAACTTATAGACATTCAACATCAGGTATTGTTCAATTATGAAACTAATTATTTATAATACTAATTATATACAACAATTACTTTTTCTTGTTGACGTTATATGTATAAAGCAGGACTCTACCATCAGTTCACAATAATTTGGTTGGATGGTTTCTAGTTTTTGTCACAGAAATCATATTACAATAATTTAATGAATTTACGGGATTCTTACCACGATTTTCGATTTTTATTTCGGCGTCCGATATTTCGATGCTGTTGCAAGCATCATGATCGCGAACTGGATGAATTCATTAAATTATTTTGAAAATAACCGCGATAGTCTAAAACAGTTTTTAGAAATTATATTGTTAAAACTTTAATTTAAAAACAACTCGTCCTCTTGAGCCGCCGTGTTGCGTATAAATAGCGAGGAATGCAAGTACGACACAATCTTTGAGGGCGTTCTATGATTATAATATAGTGTATGATATTGCCCGTCATTCAGTGTTTTATTTTACTCTTTAGAGAAATTTCTTCTGAATGAAATGTTTATTTGAAAGTGGAATTACGTATGCCATAGTAAAATAATTTCTACCACAACAATCAAGCATCACCTCAATAACTATCTGTATACAGAATAAGAAAGGAATTATCGTAGAAACAAGCACATTGTACACAAAATAAACTTTAGAATTTGTCACTCATATTTCATAGTAAAAGGTTACATCGTCTGCGCCGAGGAAGGAATGTGGCGAAGTGGAATTTGGGCCAATCGAATATCAAGATATGTGGAGTTTCTCAAATTAAATTTTGTAACACTATACCCAAAAATAAAACTACAAGTTCTAAAATATGATCTAGTGAAGAAAGTTAAACAATTTTTGGCCAAACCGGGTTTTGAAAAATATCGTTTCTTTAAATTAGCACCAGGGATACATTTTTCGGCGTTTTAGTATTGTAAATCTTTTGAACAACGAATACATTTTAAACTTAATCTGCTTGTCCACAGTTCAGCCCGTAGTTCTACGTTGAGCAAGGTCTTAATTGTGGCTGCACAGTTTGAAAGTATACTTATCTGATTTAGCTGAAGTGAGCCACGATAAAATATAATCATTTATATTATAATAAATTTATTTCTAATAGTTTTATTAGAACATCTTGCTCCGATGACGGAGTCAGAATGTATCGCTTCATTTCTTTCTGTTCTGTCAACGGTATATTTAAATATCCTTTATTCTTAATTCATAATAATTCATATTAACCTCTTTACTCAACTGTCACGGCATTCTGACGT
Organism: Marasmarcha lunaedactyla; assembly: GCA_923062675.1. NCBI lineage: Eukaryota > Metazoa > Arthropoda > Insecta > Lepidoptera > Pterophoridae > Marasmarcha > Marasmarcha lunaedactyla. The sequence goes on from OV281341.1 coordinate 6,758,519, forward strand.
GTCTCTAAGGCTTAGCCGTGACGATACCTACCTTTACCTTAATGACCTTTTAAGCAAGGTTCAGATACATTTACTTTGGCAAAGTTATCCAAATTAAAATTAACTAGCCATTGTGAAAATAAACTTTTTGGATATGATCCAAAGATCCGTTCAAAAATTTTGAAATTGTTTACCGCAAAAAGATAAATTAATTAAATTCATTATTTTTAGATGAACATTTCAAGTTTTGTTATACTTGAATTTAACCTCATTGATTTAATTATAAGATTTATGCTAAAAAGCTAATTAAAATGTACCGCATGCAAGATACAATGACAAAAATTTTACCTGCACGTTTATACCAAAATATAAGAAAAGGTTATAAATGTAACTTTAAACTGTTTCTCCAATAAAGCAATCAAAATAACTTTACAAATATAATCGTCAAAATCTCTTATGGCCAAAACTATATTCATCTTAATTTCAAAAAAATTATTATCTACACCGACAAAATTCCTTACAAAAATAAACCCATCCCGCTAATTACTCTTACGCAAACGAAATAATTTAGTTTGCGTTTAAAAAACATCGTTTCGCTTTACGAAATGTTTGGCTGTTAGGTTAGCTGCGCGGGCGTCAGCGTAATTAGCTGAAAAACAAAAACATTGAACTTGGGTCACGTCCGGTAAAAACCGCGCCAACTTTTTATATCCAGGTGTACAGACAGAAATAAAAATATTAAGGAATATCTTGTCTAATAGATTTAGGCATTTTTTCAAGAACAAGTTACTAATAAACAACCTTTTCCAGTATACAGTGTGTCCGGTTATGAACTGGCGATATTCTAGGTACTTTTAAAACCACTATTTTTATACACAAATACACTACAAAGGGGGGCCCAAACCCCTCCTCCGCTAAGCGGGAGCCATTTTATTTTTTGTTAAAAAATTCTTTGTGCGTGTACAAAAATCGACATATTTCTCATAATGTTGGTCTCACTGAGATAAAAATAGGCTTATTCAAAGGGCAATAATTTTATCTGTCGCTTAACTGTATGAAAAAAGTTTAACTTTAACAAAACTGTTTGTTAAGTTGCAATAATGAAAAAGCACTGGCAGGTAAAGGTAAATGCATGCTGCATTCAAAATGAAAGACTTTAATACATTTAACAAATATATATTTGGTCCCATAAACTTAACACATAAAAGTACCTTAGTACATTTTTTATCACATTCCTTATATGTATATGCATAAAAGATACACAGATTTATGCCCGATATTTATAACTAATAATATACATGTTTCTATTTATTTACAAGGTATATTATAATAAAATATATCCATACGTATGAGTCAGTCACACAGTTCGACTTCTTTAACAATATTGCGATAAGATAGTTCATTTTGCTACTTTAAATTCAAACGCCACTCTTATTGGCACTGACAAATTCAAACCTAAGCCACAGCTTGACTGATTGAAAACCCTAGCCCACTGTGCAATTTCACTTGTTTTCTTTCTAATTAGTTACAAATGTGGTCCTTGCAATAATCACCTCACTTTTATTTTCGTTTTGATCACTTAACATGACATCATTTCGCATTTCAGTTATACCTGAAATACATTCATCACTTTTGTCTTTTAACGCATCAAGTTTTGATAAAGATCATTCATCTTATTGTTTGCATTATATATGTTTAACTTATTCCATTTCTAAGGTTTGTCGTCTTCATATCTTTCTACTTGATAATCAGTTCTCAATCGGGCCGTACCGCTGCCGGAACCAGGTCATGGCTCTGTACTCGGGCTCGTAGACGTCGGGGATCTGTTTGTCTATGGCTTCGCAGTAAACCATCTTGACTGACGCTTGGCTGTACAGTCGCTCTTCGTATTTGATCAGCTGTCGGAAGAAGCCAGTGTTGGGTCGGATCTGTGGTCTGCGGGACAATATAGTAGGTTATATTACTGGGATTATTTGTAGCAAGAAGTTGCACGTTATTGAGAGTATGGCAATAAGGACATCGGTGGCGATAAAACTTTTTCTGTCTTTCTTTAATTTATTGATGTTGATCAATACTCCAAGATTATGTAAAAGTTGTATGCAAAATCAGCAATCCACAAGGATCATAATGCGGAAAGCGTGATCTCACCGTCTCTGTTTCATGTGGTGGTAGGCGTCTCGGAGCGTCATCCTCTGCCACTTGACGAGGTAGCCCAGACACAGTGAGACGGAGCGTGACACACCTGCCACGCAGTGCACCAGCACCACCCCGCCGTTACTGATTACCTGATGACGATGGCGGATAATTAAGATTAAAATCTAACAAATCTTACATTTAGAACAACTTATTTTGAGATATTTAAAGTACTTGATAATATTAGGATTAATTCATATCACTTTTCCAACCAAACAGTCTCAGAAAAAAATTGTACTGTTGTTAATATTTGTAATAATATAAACAAACTGCTTGTTGTTTGTATAGCAAGAAGCGTTACTCAAGTGCGGTTTCTCAAACATTTTTTTTTTGAGCACTTTGCTGTGTTAACTGCCTCTATATTTGAATTAATTCATAAGCCATTTGAATATTTCTTCATATCATTAAAATTGAAGAATTTTAGAAGGTGTTAGCAAAACCGTTAACGTAAAGCGACTTAAACAGGCACAGGCATTTATCAAAATGAATATTATGAATTTTTGTTGATTATATACTTTAATTATTTCCAAAATCAGGGGAAGAAGGTAACAAAGTGGTTAAGACGCTTCGTTCTCCATCGGAAGATCCCTGGTGCAAGCCACATGTACCAATTACTTTTAAAACTGAAGTTCATCAAGCCGACTCTTCCGGTGAAGGAAAACGTCATGAGGAAACCCACATAGCCGTACTTTAAAAATTATTTTTAAGGTATAATTAAAGTCTGTCAACTCGCATTGAGCACGAGTGGTCGGCTGTGAGTTGTCCGGCACCACGTCTTGGCTGGGATGGTGACAGGATGGAGGATGACATCAATGCAGTGTCATTGTGATTGGATGATGTTTTAAATCTGAAAAGAGGCTGATCCGAACATATGTCCTTGTGGAACACCAAAAATTTGGGGTACTTATATCACTTATTTATGAACCAATTCATATATGTAGGGTGTTATTTCAAAAGTTTTTATTAAGCTTCTGTGAGACGCACCTTTTTATGAACCAGAATGTGACAGAGACCGTGTCAAATGCCTTGGATATTTCATGAAAACCTGATTTACCCCTATTGTCTTTATGAGTGAACAAGGAATTATCAATGGTACGCTGCTGAAAATCAAACTGATTAGATGCATTTTTTCGCTAAATGTTCCTTTTAGAGGCTATTGTATAATCTATTACAAGCCAAAGGTAGCAAAAAACTAAACATAAACATCCCCAGATACATTTTCCCTAATGTAATCAGGCAAGATGCCTTTGCCAGAACACAAACTTACTTCATTCATCAAATCAGCGACTTCATCCAGGAAGGGGTAGATATCGTGTTGCGGCGTGTCGAGCAGCGACACGGCGTGCGTGCGCACATCCTCGAGCGGCGGCGGCAGCTCGGGCGCGGCGGCGACCACCAGCGCGGGCCGCAGCGCCGCCACGCCGCCGCGCAGAGCGTGCGCGCCGCACACGTACAGCGAGGACGTCACGCGGGAGACGCCGAGCGGACAACCTCTGATGAGGGTGGATATTGATAAGATTGACTTCTCTGCTAAATAACTAACAATCCAAGGAGATGTCCAGTTGACATTGACATGATATAAGCTATTTATGTTAGATATGTAGACGGCATCGTGATATTGGCACTAGCTGTAAAGCTAGCGTTAGTAGTTCGGCGTTCAAATTGTGAATGGGTCAGACATTGATGTGATGAACACAATTTAAGCTGGCCGAAAAGATCATTATTTTTTATACGACGTGTCAATTCGGTACTGAGATAGGAATTTCTCAACTATTTTTACGATCACACTAATGTACCACGAATAATAATAAAGCTTAAAAGTAGGTTAAAATATATTTTCTGAAAACATATCTTTCAAAATTAGTTTAACCTTTCTTTATCATACAAAAAATGTAATCCCTCTTGAACAAAGTTTAATAAACCACCTTTTTGATGTAGGCTTTAAAGTTGGTCGTTAAGAAATAAAATAATTTTCTAATTCATATCCAATCTTTTCTCAATGCAAAATGTGTGTATCTTAATTAAATTGACAATTTGATCTGATCAGATGAAAATCGGTTCTCAAAAAATGTCTCACTCCGTTTAAGGGGATTCACTTAGAAACCAATTCAAAGGGTGTTTACATTCACATTCTTTCATGACAATTATGAAAGACGCACGTAAACAGAGGATGCCGCGGCGGTGTGTCACGCTGGCGGCGCGCCAACTAGCCTGACCTCGGCAAGTTCAGGCATCTTTCATAATCAATACCTTTCATATAAATATACACACATCAAAAAAAAATCATCTATTACATCTTTTCTTACCAAGTAGGTATTACTAAAGTAAACTTTTTTCTGTCTCGGTTTGGGTTTAGGCCTGATACTAGAAGGGTAAGAGTATACCGTCGTCCTGGAAATACCGAGAGGCTGAGGTGCGTTCAAGAAGTTCATCCATACAACGGTTCAACAGTGATGGTATGGGCGGGTATTATGAAGAACAGACGAACTGATCTCGTTTTTGTAAATGGCAACATGAACGATGCAAATTACGTTGAGGATGTTCTAAGGCCTTATATCTGTTCATTTGCACAAACCCTTGACGTCGGTTTTACGTTGATGCATGATAATGCGCGTTCGCATACAACTTTGCACACCAGGGAGTACTTGGCAAGGGAAAACATCTGGGTATTGCCTTGGCCTGCTCAATCGCCAGACCTCAACCCCATCGAGCCATCGAGCACGCATAGGACATGCTCCAGAGACGTGTTTTAGAGGACTTGGACGGAGTGACAAAATCCCGACAACTGATGGACTTACCAAAATTTCATTGGCAGCAATTGCCGCAGGGTAATATAAATAGTCTCATCGATTCTATGAATAATCGGTGTCAGCAAGTTCTTAACAACAGAGGCAGCCACTCTTTGTATTAAGTTATCCAATTTCTCTTACAGTAAATTTATATAATTTTGTTTAACAATTTCATTATGTTTATAAAAAGTTTAGTTGCTTCGGCATCTATCAGACTACGTATGATACAGTACTCGCAATATTGTTAATTTATGATATTGAAATAAAAATTATAAAAAACAATTGATTTTTACGTTGAAAATACACTAAAGAATAATAAAATACTAACGATTTAATGTGAGAATATTTTGTAAAATTCAAATTTGTATATGTTGCTTAGACTTTTTTGATGTGTGTAGTTATCAACAATGAGAAATTATTTCGATAATGTCTCATGTGTATAAATACTTTACACCATTTTTTATTCAAGAGACACGCATAGCAAATTAAACCAGTTGAAAAACTATGTTGATATCTGAAGTTAACACTAAAAATACAACACTTATGGCATAAGTTAAAGCACTTATGTGCTATGTTGAAAAGATGCTTAAGTTGAAAAAAATTAGTTCAATTTACTTTTGGTTCTACATAAATATTATTATTATCTAAGCTTTGATATTTAACAAAACAATCATTTCAAACCCAAAATATACTCTGAAGTATGGACGTAACGTTTTGTTCCAGCAATATGAGACCTACGTTTTATGTACTTGTAAAAAAACAGCAATACTCAATGAACCCTATACTTTAAAACAGTCAACAGTTATAACCGAGTGGTGTAGTGGTAAGTAGCCTTGCCTCATACGCCGAAGGTCCCAGGTTCGAGTCCTGGCCGGGGCATTCATTTGTGTGATGAACACAGATGTTTGTTCTCGGGTCATGGTTGTTTGTATTTATATATGTATGTTTATTCTGGGTTCCCCCCCAGTTCGCTGCATGGCTATCCATAACACAAGCTCTGCTTACTTTGGGGCCATACAGTTGGTGTGTTTGTCTGGGGATTTATTATTATTATTATTATTATAACAATAAAAATTTGGTGCGCAATATTAATACCTGTTTAGTTCCTCTTTAGTAATCTTCGTGTCTATAACAACTGTAGGCTCATTGTCGTCGCCGACACTAGCCACCTTGTCTTCTACGTTTAAAACCTTCATTTTCACAGATCAACACAAATGAAATCACAAAAAAAATTGACAAGTTTATAAAAAGAAGTCTGCGCTCCGATCTCTAAATTTGGAACAAATAAAAGTAAGCAGACCTTGTTCGTTTTCAATAACAAACTTTTTTGATTTTCGAGTGAAACATCGATGAAATCCGTAAGGAGTGTAACGTGCCGGCACAAGTATACTCTGCTGCTCACGCGCACTGACTGACTGAACTTTCAGCGTAGAATGCGGTCGACGCGGCCACCTGTAATTGCGCGGCATGTCGAAATATCCTGCATTCCTGCGCTATTTTCATGTTTGCTGGACGAAGCTATTTTGTTTACATCGCAGGAATGCTGGTTTTCATGTTTTTCTGGACTAAGCTTTCACGAACCTATAACAGTGCTGTAATTTTTTTGTTTTATGGTCGCACACTATATGGGGCACGTCTTCGTGGGTGGTACTGACTAAACACGTCCTTTTGAAGTAATCAGCTTTTATTCAAAGACTTCAAGATTATTGACAGCATTGTGGTATCGTTGGTAGAACTCCTGCAATGTATATATTTTTTCTAGGTAACTACCAAGTACTTTTAAGGACCGTCGTACAATCAGTGTTTCAATACGTACTTAGCTGGAGATGTGTCTTTGATGATCTGGCTAACACCAATAATTGTCTGCCACACAAAATTATGATTAAATAAAAATGTCTTGCTACGAATCGTTCTACGTACATGCTACGATGTGTTTACACTGCGTTCTGTGGGAATTAAATCCTCGACAATATTTATGTGGCACGTTGAATAAATGCAGCCATATATCCCATTTGTACTGAAATAAAATTAAACCATACAATGTCGCACGCTGCACGATATATGTAACGATGTTCAGAAGCACTTTAAATTGATTTGTTACACTATTTGCATTAGTGTTTTTATATTTACCGCGGGACTAATGTTGGGGTGCAATTCATTGCAAAGTGGAATGTGTTTTAAAAAAATGTGCTTGCGTGCACTTTTAGAATTCAGATGTTTAAGCAAATGTCTATGCTGTTATAAAATCGGCATTAAAGAAATAACCTAGTTTTAAATAATCTATTTATCGCACTTGAAGAGGATCATGAAAGAAGATATTTCTAAAGATATACCCTATTTTTAGTTAAATAATTTGGAATACAGTACATTCTAACGTGGCGCAGTCGTTGATATTATGTTCACCTTTGAAGAGGTCGAACATCAAATAGATAAGGAAGTGTATTGTTTTTTATTTTATATTATTTATCTGCAAATAAGAACTAACTGCGTGGCAGCAAACTTGGAAGCACTTGTTCTATTAATGGAATGTGTTTTAAAAAAATGTGCTTGCGTGCACTTTTAGAATTCAGATATTTAAGCAAATGTCTATGCTGTTATAAAATCGGCATTAAAGAAATAACCTAGTTTTAAATAATCTATTTATCGCACTTGAAGAGGATCGTGAAAGAAGATATTTCTAAAGATATACTCTATTTTTAGTTAAATAATTTGGAATACAGTACATTCTAACGTGGCGCAGTCGTTGATATTATGTTCACCTTTGAAGAGGTCGAACATCAAATAGATAAGGAAGTGTATTGTTTTTTATTTTATATTATTTATCTGCAAATAACAACTAACTGCGTGGCAGCAAACTTGGAAGCACTTGTTCTATTACTGGCCTGAATGAAGTACAGTTAACTATTAATGTAAGGGCGACTATCGTAAATTGATAAAATGCGTCCGAAAGTACATTATTCTCATCATTATTAAATTTTCATAATTATAAAGAGAATGGAAAATTTATTGTTGTTAAAAAATAATAGTGAAGTCTGTAAAAGTCAGGCTAGCTGCTGACCAAATAAAGATTAAAGAATAAAGAATATTATGCGCACCACCTGATGCGAAGCGGCATCCACACCCATGGTAGATTAGTATTAATTTAAAGATAAGCTGCCCACCGTTGGCTACGGTTGGATTTTATACCTGTTTTTTGACCGGTTTTTGTTTCTCTTGAAACGGAACGCAGCCTTTACGTGATTGGTGCGATTACAGTAGTGAGGAACTGCATTTTTCGATGACCTGGTGGACCACGTGCTACTAGAAATTGCAAGAATGTAAAATGAATGTAAAGTATTTCTTCACATTTAAATATTTTTTTTTTACAATTTTAATATAGTTAATTATAATATGTTATAATTATATTCAATGTTCACTTCCCTCTAATATGGTTGAGGAGGGCGATGGCTGAATCCCGCGTTAACTTGAGGATGTTCGTCGTTGGGAAACTTGGGGAAAGGGAGATTTGCCGAGCCAACACATGCAGATAAGAATAACTTTGTATAGACATAAAGAGACTCTGTAAATTTATTTTGAAAAAAATATACCCGTGAAGTTTTTAGCCACTTCTTCTTCACGAAGGTTTTTCCGAACTGGTGGTAGAGTCATGTTTTATTTGACGTCAATAAGAACAAGTAATTGTCAATGTTAAGAAATAAATATTTAATTTCATTTCATGCTCTTTGTGAAAATGTACCTAATTAATATAAACACTCCTTCAGAATTATTTCATTATCATCATAAATATGAACATACAGATGTTTTTGTCCGTGCATATTTTGTTCAATTTCGTTGGTCGTCCTTGCAGTGTTGCCAAATACCAAGGTGATCGAACAGTTGCTGTAAACAATAATACTTTAACAGTTCACATTAAAAATACTTTTTATGATAAATCAAGTCCAAAGGTTAGTATTTTTCGAAATGCGTGAATATTTCATTTCATTTCAATATTATTACAATAGTCTTAACGTAAAGACTACAAAATTAAAATATTTTACTTAATCGCAGGTAAAAAGTACACGTGATTTTTTTTCATTTAATTTCATTACGACATGGAAGAATTGAACACAAGACAGCTACCTAATTGTGGAGCTAATGTCATGCCACAAACAAGCTGTTTACACAGTATTTATATATTGTTTTTCAGTTACAAAAACAGAAACAGCCTATGTAGACCTCAATCCTACGCCCGTATGACATCTAAATAATCTTTGATTTTATACAGCAGTAACCGTGTTACAAAAATATCAGTACATTTGGCAGTGACGGGCATCGAACACAGGTCGAGCAGCCAGTGTCTGAAGCACTGAGCAACAACTATACAAGTTATTGAATCCGGCCTTTATACACATGCGCCTTTCGTCATTGCATGTGTGTATTTATAGCAATAGTGGCTTTCGATCAAGATTCCTCTAACGTTACGCTGCATTCAAAATTAGATTTCACAATTATAGTGGCGTCCATGCCACTTGCAATAAATTTACACGGAAAGAATGCCTGTGTGTGTGAGCTATGCACATGTGCGTATTCCTGTCAGATTTATTGTAATAGAGTCACGGACATCATCGGGTCACTGACATCGACATTTGTTTAGTTTGCGCTGATTTCTGAATTATTTTTTGTGAAAGATATCCAAGCGGACGCCAACGCAAATAATTTGGAAGCTATTTTAGTCATTCCTGAATGTTAAATTCATTTGTTATGAATCAAAACTGTTGACGTGTTTTCATTATTATTTAAAAACAGTTTTAATTTAAAACTAAAATTTTCAAACTTAATTTAATATCATCTGTTTATTTTTAAAAGCATTTCACTTATATTTTACTACATTTCATGTGACTGGTAACTACAATTTGTGAGTTAAACCACCTCAATTTAACTGACCATTGTTACTTAGGAACCGCGTCTAATTTCATTCGCCTAACAATAAATGGCTTTTTTGTCCATGGACATCATAAATCGTAGGTGTTTTTGATTACGTTCATGTACTCATCACGTTCAATCGTAGGTGTGCATGGTTCTAACCGCAGGACCTTTCCTCCTTATATTTCACTTCTCATTCTGGCTGAATAGTAAATTATTTTGGCAGGCAACACAAGGCAGGAGATAGAATTGTGTCTAAACTGTACGTTATTTAAGAATTTAGCCAGTAATTAAATCGATTCTGTTTTTTCAAATTGTTTGACCTCGCCCAAGGTGAACATAAAATCAACATTTCGCCACGGCCATACATTCCTAACTGTTTACCAAACATTAAGAAATACTTTCAGAAATATCTCAGTTTACGATCTTACCGAGATGCCTTTGCAGCGACCGATGAGTCTCAAGAAAAATTGATGACATTTTTTAGGATCACATACCACTTTTGAACAATTATGTTTTAAAACATCTGAGCTTTGAAATTTTCGTTTTCAAAGCGATATAATTCTAAGGCATTTAATAGCTACACAAATTAATTAAAAGTACCTCTGTACTATATATGTAGCTTTATAGGAGAATCGTTATTTTTTTAATTTAAATTTAAACGGAATTATATCAGCGACAATTTTGTAAATAAGACACGTAAATCATTCACATATAAACGATCTACAGTCGTAGTCTTATGACGTCACCACAAGGTTTACTTCGTGGGCCGTAGCATATACATTGTAATCTTCTCGGCTTAAATAAATTTCTACTAAACTACGTATTGTGTTGTTATATAAAACACAAAATATATCTGTTAACCTTTAAAACAGACATTAATTGTTTTAGACTATTACGGTTATTTTTTTTCTTTGACAATTTTTATTTAAAAAATAGATAAACACGATTTGTTGACGAAACGAGCAATTAAACCTGTTTTAAGTTTTAGTACCACTCCGCAGTACAGATGTTACTCCATGCTTAATTGATTTTTGAACGGAATCAGTTGAAAGAAGATACTATAAACTAGAAATTAATGCTTATTGTATTATTATTGCACAGTTGCACTCCACAACGAATACTATTTATAAACAACACAATACAAAGCGATTCCTTTGTCAACTCACTAGCCAATCACCGGCCGCGAACTGCATCGCAATATCAACTTTTTTTACCTGAGTGCGTATAAATAAAATCTTGCGGGCCATGAGTGTGGAGTCCGATGCTACATGGTAAGCCGGTCTTGACAGGAGCCGGTCTAAATCTTGTTGACAGATGATGATGATTAAAATATAATGACGATTCAATGTGTAAACACAGTAATGATGATAATTCAACTGCGAAAGCAAAACACACCTTAGTAGCAGCTTCGACTCCTTTTAGTGTAGTACAATTTTACTCTAATCTTACTGGCACATTTTAAACATGTAAATCTTTACAATGTAACATCTGCAATCACAGCAAATAATTCACTATGCATTTTTGTATAAAAGTAAAAGTAAACATCTTGATTCATCGAAAGAAATATATATTTCACCAATTTGTACTGTATTTTGTGTATTATTTTAATTAACTATAATATAGTACATAATATTGATATTTCCATTTGTTTAATTTGTGATTCCACAGCATTTATGACTTCTATACTTCGGCTTACTGACTTCTCAGGATCCAGTTCCATCAATGGTGTACATATTGACCAATCTCATACTGTGATCTACATCGCAATATCAACCTTAACCAGATAAGAACTGTGAATAAATCAATATTTTAGACCTCGCCCCATGGAGTCCCGCGTTAGTTGGTAAACCGGTAGTAGAGTGGAACCGGTATAATCCCCGTTTTAATAGCGAAAGACAAAGTTACCACACTGTGTTCAAATATAATTAATTCTTGTCACAATATCACAGAAGCAACGTCGAATCCGTTTGTGAACTCGATTTAAGATAAAAGGATGTCTAAAATTGAATAAAGCAGTACCTACCTTTGTACATTATTTACTTATATCTTTTCTAAGTCTGCATGTACATAAATTATGAAAAGGAAGCATTTTATTTTTTAACTAGTCTTTCATATTGATCACTGCGACAGTACAGCCAGTCTAGAGCTAGACTGATGAGACTAGATGCATATTTACGTCGCCTCTTATAAGTAAGCTACTCAAAGCTCACAATTGTTTTATGTTATGTTACATTTCTTGTTATTTCTGAAGTACAACGGCAAGTAACAGGCATTTAAAAAAGTTGCTTGATTAAGCATATGTGCAGTAATCAGCGCAATGTCTATCGAATTCCTTAAACCTGACACAAGTTGTACCGAGGCTAATTGCCAAAACGCGAAACTTAAAGCTGCCTAGGTACTTATTAATTTTACAGGATTAACACACATAACACATTAATGTGTGTTTCTTTATTAAATATGTAAAGTATACTAAGTATACAAAGTGTTTGTCATCACTGCGTATATAAGAAATATAAAAAAGGATTGTAGATTGATAGAAATTGATGTTGGTTGATTGAAGAGATTGATAGAAAGATTGTAGGAGTTATCGCAGTATAATAAGCAAATGTTTAAGAATTTCAGTAATAATACGTTCATAACTAAAGAGGAACATTACCTAACTGCAAAATTTGGTCAATGCCGTATTGAATTTGAATGAGGCCATTTATAGAATGCGTGCCATTGATGTCATATATACGGTGTAACAATACGGTGTAAATATACCGTTGTTAGAATATACTGTAAAAGAATTGGAGTTATTGGGGCTAAAAATAATATTATATATATATTATGTATATATATATATATATATACACATAAACATTTACAACGTTGATAAAAGCGAGAGGCATTTAATGAAACATATACTATAAGTGCCTACTTTTAATCCGAAACTATTAAAAAAAAGTTTACGAGAAGTATACGAAAAAACGTTTTTCAAAGAACTTAAATAGCTTAATAATTAAGTTAAAATGTAAACATCCTCATCCTTTGTTGAGTAGCCTGCCGCCACCTGCGTAACAAATTGGCAACGTAGCATTTGAATAGCCATAGCGCGTGCGGCGGCGGGCTCACCGGCTCACACACCTACACAGCGGAGCGCCCGGGTTTGATGTGGATGATAATGTAAACATGTGTTGTAGGTAACGTTGGAAGGTATGATCATTGAAAATAATAAACAAAAATAATTAATTGTAACACTTACACATTAAATCTTCAATTGTTCGAAATGTCCGCCGTTGGAATGTTACAGAAATTATAACGACGTATAACGTGCAATAAGGTCACTGTTTGTTGCTAAATTTTTTAATTTATTAAACGCTAAAATAATCCGGTTTTTAAGTTCCTCTACGGTATTCACGTTTGTCGCGTACACCTCACCTTTCACAAACCCCCAGATAAAAAAGTCCATTTGAGTGAGATCCGGAGACCGTGGAGGCCATCGTATTGGTCCAAATCGACCAATCCATTGCTGTCCAAACATTTCGGTGAGAGCTCTCTGGAAGACGTCACTGAATGTGGAGGAGCTCCGTCCGATTGGTACCATAAATGCCGATAATTGGCTAAGGATAGTTCTTCGGTATATTTAGCAACGGGACCGGATAATATCTCCAAAAATTGTACCGCGTTAAGGGTGCCGTCAATAAAAACAGGGCCAATAATCTGGTCCCTGTGTATACCAGCCCACACATTAACAGAGAAGCGGTACTGATGCTCTGACTCCCGAATCATGCGTGGATTTTGAATACTCCAGTATCTGAGATTTTGTTGGTTCCATATGCCATTGCGTGTAAATGTGCTCTCGTCGGTCCACATGACATTTAATAAAAAATTCGGGTCGTCAGTAACTTTGTCAAGTATTCACTGGCAGTGAGTACGTCTGACTGGCAAATCCCTTCTTAAAAGGGCTTGAACGTTTCTAAATTTGTACGTTTATTCCTTTTTAAAATGTTATGCACGGTTCTATGGCAAACTCTAAACTGGCGTGCGGCTCTATGCAGACTCGATGTGGGGTTGCGGTCAAAATAGTCAAGAATCTGTTGCTCGCGCGCAGTAGGTATCTGCTGCGGTGGGACTCCCTCCTGATGCGCTGCTAATGGTTTGTTTTCCCGTGCCTGTTGTACTGTCAGTACTATGGTGCGAGCGTTCCTAGGGCACGCGCGGCTGTCTCCATACCTTTCTTGGTAAGTTCGCAGAGGTAGAGCTGAGTTTCCGTGGGATTCCCCGTAGATTAAAATCGTGTCAGTGTATTCTGACGCCGTGTATGTAGCACTTACATACTTACAAAATAATTAAAAATTACTCACAAAACTAAACCGAAAATACTCAGTTACGTGTCCCATCACAATAAAAACTTAACATTAGTAAATGGGACGCGTGAGCGACAATAATCCGTGCTGAATTGCGCAACGTGCACCCCGGATGAACGCGTCTTCGCACTAAACAAAGTAAAAATTGTGCCATTGACCTAATTAGCCGAGCTGCCGCCGGCGCAATAGCAACAATCTATTTCTATTTCTATTACGCTTATTACATTAGAGTGAGATAACCGTGATCTGTACTTTCTTTTAAGGAAAAATTTAGTAAAAGTACTTCCTTGTTTGTACTGCAAACTTACGATGCGAACTGGCAACGTCGCATCGCTGGCGTGAATTTTGTCGTTTAGATAACTACGTATGCGTATAGTACAAACTTACGATCAGGTGATCGGGAAGATACAGAGTGTTTAAATGAAACTAAGTAAAAACTAAAAAACATTCCTGTGATTAAACTATGGCTAACATTGATCTGATTTTTGTTGTGTAGCCTGATAATGATACACAGAATATGTGGTTTCATAATGCCTCTCGTTTTTATCAACGTTGTATATACCAGAAATTGGTAAATGTTTAATTTATAAGAGTTTATTTACGTTACAGTACGAGTATATAAAAAAAACATCTTATAATAATTATTATTATTTAGAAGTATACTTAAATCTTTAATATAGCTATGAGGTTTATTGAGCATAATTTTTTTAATGTTCCTTCTTAAAGATATCAGTTAAATCATTTTTGAATATACAGTTTTTTGACAAATTCTTACTAATTCCTTGTTTCTTGTGGCCTAGATACTTGAAGTAAATATTTACAATAATAAGACACAATAAAAATAAGCAAAAACATAAATGAATATTTATATATATCTGTGATTAGCAAGCATATATCGTGCTCTTTCTTGTACTGTTACTAAAGTCATAGATTTTATCTTTTGTAGACAGCTCGATCGATAAAAATAGCTCATCAACGTCTTTGAAACCTTTAAGAACTGTCTAAACAAATCAGCAGTAAGTGCGGAAGGTAGCACCTTAAGGCAAAGTAACAGAAAACCTATAAATATTTAAAAAATGTTCATATAGAAGTAAAAAGTAGTTGACAGTTCAGAACAAAACGTCACATCGCCTGAGCCGCAAATACAGCGGAATGCGAGCTAGGAATGTGGTGAAGTGGAATTTGGGCCAAACGCGACGCAGCCCTGCTGCCGACTGTCGCAGACAAACGTGTGTTTCGTGTATCTCTGTTTGCACTTCTACAAATATTTCTGTTAAAATTTAACGAATGATCTGCCTCATCATAAAAATATTTCCAATCTAGAATAAAACTGACTTTACGAGGTAAATATTAAACAATGTTTAGACTGTGGACGTAAACAAATATGAAGCTTATCAGTAATTTATTCGAGACGAACGGCAAAATAATTTATGAAACAATTACCACATACTAACATATTATCGAAAAATTGTTTTAGTACTTAGAAGGAAAATATTAATTATAATCCATTTCGTATGACACTTGTAGAACTCATTCAAGTTTATATATCAATCAATAATTTTGATCTTAAGGTTTATCTCCTTAACGGGGCATCAATTCCTTTAAGAAACCAAAGTAGAATCAATGCAGAGTGGTTATCTTCCAAATGCCTGCCAGAAGTTTTTGCTGCTGGGAGACCAAGCTACTAAATACGGGACCCCGAGACCTTTTGCTCCACCTCTACAAAGCGGCAGCGCACTACGCGATCCAGACGAGGGACTTCCTAAACACCACATCGGCAAAACTTTTGGGTTAACTAACACCCACCTTACTTACAGCCCCGATTTGGGACCGTGTGACTTCTTCATGGTCCCTATAAAATTAAAAACCAGCTCCAGAAGATGCGCTTCAACGGCCTGTTTGGCGTGGAGGTAAGTACCCTTGCCTTCCATGCCAGAGGTCCCGGGTTCGAATAAAGGGGCATATATTTTATTATATTTGCTTTCTAGCCATGTATGTGTATGTATGTTTATTTAAGTTTAATTCTAATATTTATAAACATATTTTATAATAAATAAGACCACGCGGGAAGAACAAGGAATGTCAGTATTTTTAAAGAATTAAACTATTAATGCCATCTAGTGGTAGTTCGGCAATACTTTTTATTCTGAAATTTCATTTAACGCTAGAACACGACTAGTCAATGACAGATCGCATTTTTTATTTGGTTAAAAACAAGGAATATCTCAGTCGATTAAAACACGGAGTCAGTGCAAGCGCGCACTTTAGCCAAAACTCAACCATTTATAACGTGTGTGTATTGTGTAATGTTTATTTGTATATTGAAATCCTGTTTTGCAGGTCTTTCTGATTAACTTACGTTTTGTTAAAAGAAAATAAATATTAAAAACGTCGGATAGTGATGAAGCTCAGGATAGCTAGTGCTAAATATATGCAGACCTTCAAGCTTTGAAGACATTTTGCTCTGCTGAAGCCCACATTTTATATGAAAATCTATGTCATGAACAATTTCTCATGAATAATGAATATCTGATCATAATTCTATTCTTTTATTTAAATATACCTTATTCATAATAAAATTATAACTAACAAAAAGTGGAATAGTCACTGACATTCCTTGTTCTCTGCAATTACATAATGATAACAATTTACTTTTTTAGTAACTTTGCAGGGTTTCCTACCATTAATATTGTAATTTTACTAATGAAAATGTAAAACAAAATAGTTTCTGCTAATAATATACTGAGATAAATGTTTTCCAGACGTTTATGAGAAATTATATAGAATTGCAAACTCACAAAAATTGATTTACTCGAAAACTCTTCTAACTGACATTCCTTGTACTTTCCGCGTAGTCTTCATATTATTTGTTAGTTATTTTCTTACACACTAATTGAAATCGTACGATTTGAGGATTTAAGCCTATAAATAAATCATAAAACGTTCAACCAGACAGCTAGCTGTTTACTTGAATGTCTAATCCACCTCCGCCTGCGACATGTAATGCTAGCTCACAGCTATTTGTTATAATGAAAATATTCCAAATAGTGAAAGTTATACAACCATGTTCAGGCAAGTAGTAATACAAATAAATAAATTTTCATAAAAATATGTTTTAGCACAGGCACATAATAAACCAGCCAGAGAACAAAATCACGTTTTCAAAAGTAATCCGTTTATGTAAGCTGAAACGCAATAAGCTAACAGAAATCTTCATGACCGAAACCAGCTTCTTTCAACAAATTAAAAAGTTACTCTTTTCTACGCCAACAACATTCCTGACAAACATATCCATCCCGCTAATTACATTTACGAAGTGACTTTCTAAATAGTTTTGTCATTAGACAAGCTGCGCGGGCGGCGTAATTAGCTGCAAAACAAAAACATTGAACTTGAGTCACGTGATGCAAAAACCGCGCCTTTTCATATTATCCAGGTGTTCAGTGTCAATGAATTTGTACAGTCAGTAAACTCACCTATTTATCTTATCAATAACTTATCCAAGAATTCTAATGAGCGCCATCCACTGCAAGTCATTATTTTTAAGGTTTTTTATGAATTTGATCACATTTTAATATTGATTAATTTTTTTCCATAATGAAATTGAACTCTGTGTTGAGAGATTAGCTGTTCTTTATATTGTGATTAATTACATATGCGGTTCTTAAGATCTTATCACTAATATACTTCTTTTGGCATAGTTATTTTATAAAATGTATTTTTATGTATTGATATTGAATACGAGTAGATGAAAATTAGCGCTTTGGATCGCGTTCGACAGACGTTGTGAATAGTAAGTTCCAGCCCAGGGTCACTAGTTTACTTACCAATGGTTTTCAGATTTCACTGAAAAGTCTGTGAGCACCCTTTTATGAGGCTGGGTCAGCGACAATAGCCTCAAAATGAATTCGTAATTTAAATGTTACTTTTTCATATGCTTGACACTTTCCGCGTCAAACTTTCTAACTAAACCATATGTAAAAAAAGCCCTCTTTGACTGTACTTACTATTATTTCAATGAAATTACCAAAAACCGAATACGTCCTTGACATTGGCGAATGTCAGAAGATTACTTCTAGCAGTTTCTTAAGTGAAGGAGGAGATTATTAGTATATTTCTAGCGGTTTAGTGTTGTGCTCTACTTCTATCAGCGACTAATCTGGGTTTTAGGCAGGTAATACATATGTGTGATTAAATCCGCATTTATTTGCGTGTCATGGATGATTTTTATTTATGTATGTTTATTTTGGGTAACATTTATTCTCACTGAACGGTCACTCATACAACTGTATTTGGGTAGTTATTAAACTAAACATGCTTAATTATGAAAACTTTACGATTATAATTACTTTTCAACAGTTAAAATAAAATTATATTATCTGTGTTGAACTTATGATTTTACCATACCTACACACAATCCTGTTAATTAAATTAACTACAAATTCCTAACTATGCTTAAACAGAGCCAAAAGTATATAAATAACATTTAAAAAAATATTCAGATAGCACTTTGAATTTTATTTTTGTTGTCTATTTCTGGATTACACATAGTTTTCATGTCCTACTTATAACCAAGAGATAAATTTGATCCACTAAATTAATACAACTGATTGCATCATACGCGGAAGTTTTCCCGCGCTTTGTGAATTGTACCCCTCCGCCCCACCTACTGTTCTGCTGTTGTACTATTTGCGTGCGCGCCAATGCCACGAGACCAAAAGCCGACTTCAATGAGATGGGATATTTCATGTTTGTGTGGAGGAATTTTGCATAGATCAGACGCTTTCTTTCAAGCCACACGTCGATAGAGTAACGAAACTCGCGCGTTTTTACTTAAGCCGCCTATATAGTATGATAGGAAGAAAAAGTAAAATGTCTTTTAGAAATAAACGTACGCTTTATAAGGTCTGCGTTAGACCCGTCATGTCATATGCTTCGCCAGTCTTTGCCCACGCCAAACCCTCCGTCCTGTATAAACTGCAGGTAGTTCAAAATCTCTTCTGCCGCAGGGCCACAAACGCACCTTGGTACGTGCGTAACGCGGACCTGCACAGAGATCTTGAACTACCTACAGTGCAACAGCACCTCAAAACACTCTCAGAATCGTTCTTCAAACGCGCCGAATCCCATCCCAATCATCTTGTTCGAGATTCAGTCTCATATACTGCTCCTGTCTTAGATTCGAAATTCAAAGTTGCTAGACGGAGAAACGCGCACACTGGCGAACCCACGCAATTAACTTTAGATCTCGAGGCCCTTCAGGCCGCAAATTCTAATTCTAACGTAAATTCTAATTCTAACGTAAATCTGAATTAATGCAATTTTATTTTTCAATTTTTAATGTTTTTAATTATTTACTTTTCATTTTGAGCACCTTCAGTGCTATGTAAATCCCAGCGGGTGACCCCTTAAGGGCCCCGCTAGCGCGGCCTCTTTCTCCAATTGGCCGTCGCTCAGATGAAGGCTGAGTGGCAAAAATGCACGAACCGACAGGGGGATTTTTAGTGGGTATGCTTCTGGTAGGCGTCGGGACGAGTCCCACATAACTCCGATCTGCGAACTCCGAGTATGCGTCAGAGCATTTTTTATATCCTCCTGCCCTTCCCTTGGAGGGGAACCAAAAAAAAACAAAGAATTTTGCAAGTTGTAGTTTTAATTTTAGGTGCTTTTGATGAACACAATGTTGGCGAACGAACGCGTAACTGATGCATTGTTATGGGTCCATGCACGGTTTATGGTCCTACTCTGTGTTGTGATGTTGAATAACCGCCGCGCGCCGCCAGGAAAGTAATTTAGCTGTGACGATTACTTACCTCTTTACGTGCTTTTGCGCGAATTGAAAATTCGCTTGTAGTGTCATTATGATATTTCGCAAAGCCTCAGTGTTTTGACTCTATTAAACGAATTAATAAATTATATGTTTATATAAGTTATTAAATTACCTACAATCATAAAAAAGTGAAAAAATCATAAAAAATCATACAATCATAAAAATATGGTGGTAGGCGTCCCAGAGCGTCATCCTCTGCCACTTGACCAGGTAGCCCAGACACAGTGAGACCGAGCGTGACACACCTGCCACGCAGTGTACCAACACCACTCCGTCGTTACTGATTACTTGCTGACAAAAAGGAATAATTAAGATTACAATCTAACATATCTTTTAAGGTGCATTTGACTTATGGTATTTTTATGGACCTTAAGAGCCTCAACTCAACACTATCCCGAATCGGTAAACTGCAACACGCATGTCACAATCTGGCTTACTAAGGATCTGCATATACTGTAATCACGATCTAAAGGTATTCACTTTCCCTTGATAAAACGTCAATCTGAGAAAGTCACAATTTATAGTGATTTTTAATCTATAAAACAATACCGAAAATGACACGATTGACATAATTGCATACCTTCAGTTAACATAATGAGCTAAAGGTTTTTTTTTTGTTCCCCTCCGCGGGAAGGGCAGGAGGATAAAAATGCTCTGACGCATACTCTGGCGCGATTCCAAAGTTATGTAGGACTCGTCCCGACGCCTACCAGAACCATACCCACTAAAAACCCCCTGTCGCCTCGTGCATTTTTGCCACTCAGCCTTCATCTGAGCGACGGCGAATTGGAGAAAGAGGCCGCGCTAGCGGGGCCCAGAAGGGGTCACCCGCTGGGATTTACATAGCACTGAAGGTGCTCAAAGATGAAAAGTAAATAATAAAAACATTAAAAATTGAAAAATAAATTGCATTAATTCGGATTTACGTTAGAATTAGAATTTACGTTAGAATTAGAATGTGCGGCCTGAAGGGCCTCGAGATCTAAAGTTAATTGCGTACGTTCGCTTGTGTGCGCGTTTCTCGATCTAGCGACTTTGTATACCGAATCTAAGACAGGAGCAGTATATAAGACTGAATTTCGAACTAGTGAATTGGGATGGGATTCGGCGCGTTTGAAGAACAATTCTGAGAGTGTTTTTAGATACTGTTGTACTGTAGGTAGTTCAAGATCTCTGTGCAGGTCCGCGTTGCGCACGTACCAAGGTGCGTTTGTGGTTCACATCGATACGCCATTTTTTAAACCAAACACCGAGGGCGTTTACAGCCTTTTGGAGTCTGGTGACGAGACCCGGGGTCTGCGGCCTTTGGTGTAAAGGGCAGTGTCGTCGGCAAAGAGAGCGAGTTCGACGACTTTCGGCGGAATGGGAATGTCGTTAGTGTACACGGTATACAAAAGAGGGGCGAGGACTGAGCCTTGAGGGACTCCAGCCTTTATGGGACGAGGCGCGGAGAGCGTGCCTTCATGTTTGAAACGAAACGTGCGGTCTTTGAGAAACGACGCGATTATCCTAACTAGGCGAGCCGGTAAGCCTATTTCGTAGAGTTTATAAACGAGACCGCTGTGCCAGACTTTGTCGAAAGCCTTCGCTACGTCAAAGAAAACTGCGATCGTTTTCTTTCGTTTCGGATAGAAGCCGTCGAGTATGTACTCGACGATTCGATGGACTTGCTGAGGGCAGGAGCGCGAAAGCCGAACTGGTGGGGAATTATGAGAGGATCGCCATCCGTTGGAAACAGATGGTTCCGCATTCGAGAGAGTATGACTCTCTCGAGAAGTTTAGACATTGCCTTGAGGAGGCTGATGGGTCTGTGATTGGCCGGGATTTTAAGAGGTTTACCCGGCTTGGGTATGCCTATGACTGTCGCTTCTTTCCAAGCTTTTGGAAAGTAGCTAAGGTCGAAGCAGGCATTGAAAACGATAGCTAACAAGGTAAGCACCTGTTGAGGCAGGTGCTTAAGTGCGTGGTTGGAAATACCATCCGCACCCGGAGCCTTTCTGGACTTTTGACTTTTGATAAGAAGCGAGATTTCATCATTAGAGACTGTGACGGGGTCGGCGGTGATGGGGAGAGAGTCTCTACGGAGAACTTCATCCTCCACCGCTTTGATGTGAGTGGGATTCGCGGGTTGCGTGCTGGGCGAGCATTGAGACGCAACGCTGTCAGCGAAGCATTCGGCTTTCTCTTCGTCTTCGAAGGCGATAGAGCCATCGAGACGAGTGAGAGGAGGGATGTGAGAGGCGGCGTCTACGCGTAAGGCTCGGGCCATACTATAATACGCTTGGTGGGACGGGGAGATATTCGCCATGAGATTGTTCATCTGGGCGTCTCGGAGTTCCGCGAGGCGAGATCTAACTTTGCGTTGTAGCTGATTCGCAGCTGTTCTATAGGCGGGCGTGGGATATTTCTTGGCTCTCCGGAGAGCCGCGTTCTTAGCTTTAATAAGATTGCTAATGGCTAAGGGAAGCGTGGGTTTGCCTTTCTTAGCAACCTTTTCGTTTACACTAATGGCTGAGTTGATAGCATCAGTGAGAGAATTTACTAACGAATCTATTTTATCCGGGCTATCTAATTGATCGGGCGAGATCGCGAGCGGAGAGTTTGGGGCCTCTAAGGCAGAAACTATCGAATTTTTAAAACCTTTCCAGTTGGTAAAGGTCTTAGGAGAAGTGACGTTAACGTTAGGCGGTCCTAGCACGAGGAAGACGGGGCGGTGGTTAGAACCTAGGTCATCGAGCGGTTCGATAGACCTGAGGTCGAGGTTGATATGCTTGACGATTGCAAAGTCGAGGATGTCAGGAGAGTGGTTCGGTTTGTCGGGATAGTGAGTGGGAGTGATGGGGGAGACGACGTCTAAGTCGAGTAAGTTGGTGATGTCGAGGAGAGCTATACCACTTTGGTTGGTTGATAGGCACGTCCAGTCAGTATGTTTGGAGTTAAAGTCTCCGAACATAATGACTGAACGGCCGAGGGCGAGAATGGTCTCAAAGTCGCTGCGGATAGGTTTGGTGCCACAAGGTATGTAGACTGAAGCTATGATGACCAGTTATAGCCAATCTACATACGGTGGCTTCCATGTTGAGGAGAGGAGGGGTCGGGAGAGGACAGCAATGGAATCCTCTTTTGTAGTAGATAGCAGTGCCGCCGAAACCGTCGCAGTTAGGCCTATCGTTACGTGTAAACGCGTACTTAGGAATAGCGAATCCCCTGGAGCGATTAGGAGTGAGCCATGTCTCCTGGAGAAGTAAAAGATCTGGGTCGTTGTTCTGAAGGAACAGTTTGAGCTCGGGAAGGTTGTTGCTAAGGCTACGAACGTTAAAAGATACTAGGGATAAGCCCTTGGGTTTGATACGACAGGACGCGGGATTCGCGGGTCTAGACATTATAATTTACTTGTTTACGAATTTATACAAAAATAAAAATTTATAATGAACTTAAAAGCGAGTGATGCTCGGCTAACGCAAATAAACGCTCTTGAGGAGAGCGGGCGGCTCGCAGTTTGCGTGCGAGTATGGAAATTTCGTTAATGTCTACGTTTTGGATGACGTCGAACACGGTCTTCATGTCCTCAGCCAACGATGACTGAGGTGCAGATGACGGAGCGGGACGCGGCCCTACAGAAGCTACGGGAGCTGGGATGGGTCGGGAAGGTGCAGGCGGGACGGCCGGACGCTGCCTCCAAGACAGAGCCGGAGTAGGCGTCGGCTGAACGGGCTTTGCTTCCGGGGGACCCCGGTTGGGCAGCGGTGGGAAGTTAGCGGGAGTGAGCGGCGGCGCCGGTTTAGGCGCGACCCTCTTGGGGGTGGAGCGCGGAGCGCGCGGGCAACCCCTGTAGTTAGCTGTATGGCCGGACTGGCCACACAGCACACAGGCAGGGGGGGAAGTGGATTCGGAAGTGCGAGTGCACTCCTTAGTGATGTGAGGATCCAGGCACTTTACGCACCTGGGGGGAGCTGAACAGTTAGCCGCTGCGTGGCCATATAGCTGGCAGCGGTGGCACTGCCCAAGGTGACCGCGGGGGTTGGGACGCTCGACGGAGATGTTCGAGAGTCCGCCAATTGTGCGAGCCTCTCTGAAAATCTCCTTCGAGTTGGGAGTGTTGGTAAGGATTACTAGAGCTAAGGGAAAACGCCTACCGCGGTTGGGGTGCATCTTGTGCACTGCTACGGCCGGGAAACCCTGAGACTTAAGTTCCTCGAGAATGTCTTCGTTACTGAGTTCGAACGGGACGCCCCGTAGTACTGCGCGGATCTTACGCTCCTCCGGGAGGGCGTAGGTGTGATACGCGATTTGATTGATCGACAGAAGCCTAGTGAAAGACCGGAAGTCGTCGACGGTCGCTACTTGAATTTTGATTGTATCGCCAGCGTTGGCGGCTTTTAAGTAATTAATTTTGTGCTCTTTGCACAGCGCGCTTTTTCACGGAGGAATACGGGCGGAGGGAGCTGAGGTTTCGGCGGGACGGAAGCGCAGCGCGTCGCTGGCTTCGATGGGACCGACGGAGGCGCGGTTACTTCGAGCGATTATAACGGCGCGGGGGCTGGTGTTGAAGACACCGGGAAGGGCTCGGGTATTGATTATACCGAAGCTTTCTTCGAGCGCTTCTTGGAGCGCTTGGCGACAAGTTGAAACGCGGGCTCAGGAGAGCCGGTTAAGGTGACGGCATCTGACGACGTATCAGACGCGGTTTCGGAGTCGCTCCCGGGAGCGGTACGCTTACGACGCGACGTGTGAGAGGATGCGACCGATTCGCAGTCCATCTCGGATGAGGTGGGAGACGCGGGAGAGCTGTAGACCTGAGGGGTCTGGACGTCGGAGGCCTGAGGGGCCGGGGTTAAGGCCTGAGGGGCCGGGGACGCGATAGTTGCCTGTAAAGCCTGCTTTAAGGCGTCATCTGGGATGGGGATGCCAGACGCAGCGAGCGTCTGGGTGAACGACTTGGTCCATTGGAGGGCTTGGAACTACAATATGTAATATATAAATATATAATGTATGCCTAGGTTCCCTAGCAAACCTAGCACCTAAACCTCCCTACCCGCGGTAGGGGGGCTGGGGACGACGCGAAGTGGTGCCCCTAATTCGGACAGCACTGTACCATCACCCTAGGAAAGGCCCAAGTGCAATGGGATCGGGTCAGCCGGTTTCTCCTTGGCCTGAAGGGCCTTGGAAGCGCACCGGGGCAACGTTATCAGGCTTAGTTGTCACCGTTAAGTATCCACCTGATCAAACGCGAGTCTACTACGGAGTGTGTCGTTAATAAATTGACAACAAAAACCGGCCGTAGACCTGACGAAGTTGGGTTGCACTGAAAGTGCGGGATTGACTACGTTACGACCGGCCGGAGCCGGCCGCAGAGCGAGTCTCTGACTACGTACAGGCGCCAAGCGTCAAGTACGCAGCCAGAAGGACAGCCCGAGTCTTGCGAACCACTATCGAATTTAATCGACCGCGGTAAGCTCAACCCTGTTGTTGCTGCACTCATTGAGGTGAGGTTTTTAATGCGAGGGGTGCACAGAGTGCGGGATTGACTACGTTACGACCGGCCGGGGCCGGCCGCAGAGCGAGTCTCTGACTGCGTAGCAGGCGCCAAGCGTCAAGTACGCAGCCAGAAAAACAGCCCGAGCCTCGCGAACCACTATCGAATTTAATCGACCGCGGTAAGCTCAGCTC
Organism: Marasmarcha lunaedactyla; assembly: GCA_923062675.1. Taxonomy (NCBI): domain Eukaryota; kingdom Metazoa; phylum Arthropoda; class Insecta; order Lepidoptera; family Pterophoridae; genus Marasmarcha; species Marasmarcha lunaedactyla. The sequence goes on from OV281341.1 coordinate 6,784,234, forward strand.
TGTTGTTGCTGTGCAAGAGACCGACTTACTTGCAGCCGATCGAAACCGGCCGCAGCGTAAGCCCTGAAGAGGCTAACAGCGTATGAGTATTGCGAACGAGTTGTCGTCGTGAGACGACAGTCGTGACTCAACTGCTGGAGCGACCGCGAACACGTCCGAGCGGGGCCGGACGCAGAACGGATCTGAGAGTGGCGTTTGAGTATTGATACGAGAGAAGTCGTGAGACAACAATCGTGACTCGGCAGCCGGGAGCGACCTTCAACACGTCCGAACGGGTCCGGACGCAGATCGGGTCTGAGCTAAAGGTGAAGAAGGTGTATATATTAGGTCTTTACCTATGAAATTGCCGTTTTTCACGAAATAAATGAAGCGTAATTTTTTTATATATTTTTTATTTCTATTAATCAAAATAATCACCCATGCAATCAATGCATCTTTGCCAACGCATTGGTAGCTTATTGATGCCTTTCTTGAAGAAATCAGCTGGACGGGAGGCAACAAATTCTTCAAAGGCATTTTGTACTGCCTCTCGGGTATTGAATTTTTTCCCGCCAAGAAGTTATCCAAATTCTGGAAAAAGTAGAAGTCTGTAGGCGCAAGGTCTGGTGAGTACGGCGGATGACGGAGAACTTCCAACCCCAACTCTTGTAGCTTGGAGACCGTCTGCTGTGCAGTATGAGGTCGCGCGTTGTCGTGCAGGAGCAGTGGAGCCGAACGATTGACCAAAGCTGGTTGGAGACGTGCGAGCTTCTCCATCATTGTGTTAAGTTCTTTACAGTACACATCTGCAGTAATGCTTGTCCCGTTTGGCAAGAAGCTGTGATGAATTACACGCGCGTTAGACCACCAAACAGTGACCATCACTTTTCTAGGGGTAAGTTTTCGTTTAGCAGTGCAAGGCACGTCTCCACGCGTACTTCGCGCTGGCGGTCATTGAGTTCGTGGGGTACCCATTTGTCAAGCTGGTTTACCTTGCTAATTTGACGCAAATGGACCAATATTGTTTTGATGCTAACGTCGAAAGCTGCTGCTAATTCAGCCGTGGATTGAGTTTCATCAGCTTCCACAATTGCCTTTAATTCGTCATTGTCGACCAAAGTTTTCAGACGACCACGGGGTTCATTTTTCAGGTCAAAATTTCTAGAACGGAAGCGGGTAAACCAATAACGGGTGGTGCGTTCGTTTGTAGTGTTCGCTCCGTAAACGTCGTTGATGTTGCGTGCCGCTTGTGCCGATTTGCTGCCACGACGGTACTCATACTCCATAATTACTCGAATTTTTAACTTATCCATGATGACGAAAAATGTTCGAATGCGTTGAAAACAAAACACTATTAAACAAATGACGATTTTAGAAAAAGAATTCCATGTTTGTCAAATAAAATTAATTTGAAATTAGAATTATCAGTCAAAAAAAAAATATTTTCATTTGAAATGGCCAGTACGGCAAAACGGCAGTTTCATAGGTAAAGACCTATTATTACGATTTTAGCACATATAGTTTACACTTCAATTAATTAAAAGTCTGAACTTTTAAGTACCTGGTAAAAAAGTAATCATCACCAGCTCATTGTCGACCCGCTGCAGGGTAAATGCCTCCTCCCTGAGGGATAATATCGCATTATATTAGGAAGGCATCGGTGCCTCCTCACGAATGTCTTTTAAACTTTGGGTTCCAGTTTACCGGTCAGTGCAGGTTTTAATACGCTCATACATTTTTCAAAGATAAAAAATCATTAGTGCGTGGCTGGGTTTGTTCGAACAAACGACCCTAGGATTAAGAAGCCAGCCACTGCGCCACCACAGCTGTGAATCATCATCATGATCATCAACCCATTTTCAACCCACTGCAGGGTGCGAGCCCTCTCGCGGCTCTGAATAATATGTGTAATGAATGAATGAATAAATAAGAATAAGGTAACGTGCCTTTTTGCTTCTCTAGCCTTCATGATATTGTTATTTTGGCCACCGCTTCGATTTGTTATTTTTAAATTATATTGTTTCCTACATTTATTACCCAATTTAAAAGTTGGTGGTAACTACACTCGTGTTTATAATAAAATGTTGGTCTTGGTATAACTTTATCTTTTTATTTTATATATAACTATAATTTAATACATCTTACTCCGATGATGGAACAAGTTGATTTTTTTATTTCTTTTGTATGAAACATATATTCAAAAAAAATTTCTCCTTAATTTATATCGACCTCTTTACTGAAACATATTAGCATTCTGACGTGCTTCCTAAAAACAAAGACTTTTATAGATTTGTGTATACTTATTATAGTTAGGGAGGCGAATAGGGGAATTTTCGGTAATACTCGAGCGTGGCAGTTTAAGATATGAGAGATACCTTAGACCTAATAGAACAACCTTGTAAATTATTTAGCTCTATATGTAGTGACGCGCGCCTAGGATAGACGATCAGATTAGTAAAAAAAAATCGATAGTCTGAAATACTCGAGCGCGTCAGATTAAGATATTGGGGGTTGATTTTAGTGTTTTAAGACTAAATTTAACTAATCTGACGATAAGTCCTTTACGCCGCCGAGTTATAGGGTCGGGAACTTGTAAAAAAAAAACGTTAATCCGGCATTCTCGAGCACGATTTTTTTATTTTTATTTTGAAGAATATAATCTAAAACTTACTAAAAATACAAAATCTGCCGGTTTCCGCATGACCGGAAGTGTGGAGGAGCTATTTCGTCTGACGCATAATCCCCCCTCTACGATGCAGCTGACGATTTTTTTTTGCTCAGTATAATGTTAACTATTTATGGAAAAAGTTCCAGCCAGCCTACTATTACTAATTTTTTATTTTTTTTTACCACTTTCGTAACCTCCCAATTCCACACCCACCGCGGGTGCGCCAGCTGACGCTTGGTTCAGTTATAAGTAATTCGCGATAAATAGTAAAATAAGGCAAACAATCGGCGTAAAATCACTGCCGAAAATGCAACGCTACCTCCCGGACTAATAAGTCGAGAACGATACATTTTACAAAAAAAAAGTTTAAATAAACAAAAAAGGTAATTTTATTTTACACAAAAAAGGTCTCTTTACATTTTTGTCCAAAGTTAAAACTTTTTGACTTGAAGCATCATAAAAACTCAAACTCCCGGTTTTTTGAGTATATCTCGAAAACTGAGGGTGTTAAAAAAATTGATATGAAATAACGATGATTAAATTATGTGACTTTTATTATATCTCAAAAAATTTTTTTTTCTAAAGCTTCTCGACAATTTTCGTGGACTCCGAAAAAGTTACGCGTATCTGTATACAAAAGTATTATTAACATGTACAGTTTCATGTATGTATATTATTCAATAGCCTGTTGATCCTCAAATTGTTTTTTGGACGTACCGTAAGCAAAACGAAGTGAAGAATTGAAGCAAAAAAGAGGAATTTGCCATAAACATGTAATACAGACTGAGCACTTCGCGGAAATATGCCGTCCTACCAGTATTATATATATATATATATATATATATATATATATATATCTACATTTACGTTGGTTGTATCTATCGCTTTATTGTCATTCTTAAATTCCCCGTTTTATCAAGGAGAAAGAAAGGAAAAAAAGAAACCAAAAAACCTTTTTCGGTCAGATTAAGAGAACCCACCAACATTTTTGTCAGATTAAGAAAATATGCTTTCAGGATACCGAGATAAACCTCCCCTATGAAAATCTGACGCGCTCGTGTATTAAAAAAAAATTTTTTTTTTGCATTTTCAAAAATTCATCGTAACTTATCGTCACGCCGAAATCGTCAGTTTTTTTTAAAGGGAGCTTCCTTGGGGCTTACTTAACACCCCTTCCGAAAATCTGAGGCGCTCGAGTAAATTTTTTTTTTTTGCATTTTTGACTACTTTATATGCCTACCCCCACCACGCAAACCGGCAGATTAGTATACCGTTGTTATCAGAGGCACTTGGGGCATACGTAGTATGAATATCTGACGCGCTCGAGAATGCCCAAGTAACTGTTTTTTTTAACATTTTTGAAAAACCGTACACGCCAAACCCACCGCTAAAATGGTTTTTACCATACGAGCTTTTCTTTTCGAAATTATTTTATCTTTCGATTTTGATATGTCTCGACGGCGCCGTTGAATTACGCCATTTAGCTATCTCGCCTCCCTAACTATTAGTAAAACAAAACTTGGAAAAATTCAGTACTTCAATATTAATTTTAGTATTTATCATAAAAATAAATATTTATACCAAAAGTATCAAATTTGATGGCAAGCGTTCGATATTTACGACCGAGTTCGATAGCACTAGACAAAAGCGCGGGAAAAAAGCGATCCATCCACACTCTGGAAGGCCTCGGCCGGTACTAAATGCAAGCAAAATGCTTTTTTTGTTCCCCTCCACGAAGAGGGCAGGAGAATAAAAATGCTCTGACGCATACTCCGCGCGCGCGATCGGAGTTATGTGGGACTCGCTCCGAGCCTACCAGCTCGCCTACCCACTCCCTAGCCACTCCCTACCCACTAAAAACCCCCTGAATGACTCGTGCAATCCGCTTCCAAGGCCCTTCAGGCCAAGGAGAAACCGGCAGACCCGATCCCATTGCACTTGGGCCTTTCCCAGGGTGACGGTACAGTGCTGTCCGAGCTAGGGGCACCACTTCGCGTCGTCCCCAGCCCCCCTACCGCGGGTAGGGAGGTTTAGGTGCTAGGTTTGCTAGGGAACCTAGGCATTCTTATATATTTATATATTTTATATATCGTAGGACCAAGCCCTCCCAATGGACCAGCAAAGCTTGGTAAACTTTGCTAGGTCGTTCGCCCAGGCGCTCGTTGCGTCCGGCGCCAGCATATCTAATGACGTACTAACGCAGGCCTTACAGGCAACAATCGCGTCCCCGGCCCCTCAGGCCTCAACCCCGGCCCCTCAGGCCTCTAACGTCGAGACCCCTCAGGTCTTAAGCTCTCCCGCGTCTCCCGCCTCGTCCGAGATGGACTGCGAATCGGTCGCATCCTCTCACGCGTCGCGTCGTAAGCGTACCGCTCCCGGGAGCGACTCCGAACCCGCGTCTGACACGTCGTCAGATGCCGTCACCCTAACCGGCTCTCCTGAGCCCGCGTTTCAACTCGTCGCCAAGCGCTCCAAGAAGCGCTCTAAGAAAGCTTCGGTATCTTCAATACCCGAGCCCTCCCCGGTGTCTTCAACACCAGCCCCCGCGCCGTTAAAATCGCTCGTAGTAACCGCGTCTCCGTCGGTCACATCGAAGCCAGCGACGCGCTGCGCTCCCGTCCCGCCGAAGCCTCAGCTCCCTCCGCCCGTATTCCTGCGTGAAAAAGCGCGCTGGACCGCGGTCTCCAACTTGTGCAAAGTGCACAAAATTAATTACTTGAAAGCCGCCAACGCTGGCGATACAATCAAAATACAATTAGCGACCGTCGTCGACTTCCGCGAGTTTACCAGGTTACTCAGTTTAAACAAAATCGCGTATCACACCTACGCCCTCCCGGAGGAGCGTAAGATCCGCGCAGTATTACGGGGCGTCCCGTTCGAACTCAGCAACGATGATATTCTCGATGACCTTAAGTCTCAGGGTTTCCCGGTCACAGCAGTGCACAAGATGCACTCCAACCGCGGTAGGCAATTTCCGTTAGCGCTAGTAATCCTGTCCAATACCCCTGACTCGAAGGAGATTTTCAAAGAGGCTCGCACAATCTGCGGACTCTCGAACATCTCCGTCGAGCGTCCCAACCCCCGTGGTCACCCTGGGCAGTGCCACCGCTGCCAGCTATATGGCCACGCAGCGGCTAACTGTTCAGCTCCCCCCAGGTGCGTAAAGTGCCTGGTTCCTCACTTCACAAAGGAGTGCACTCGCACTCCCGAATCCACTTCCCCCCCTGCCTGTGTGCTGTGCGGCCAGTCCGGCCACACAGCAAACTACAGAGGTTGCCCGCGCGCTCCGCGCTCCACCACCAAGAGGGTCGCGCCTAAACCGGCGCCGCCACTCACTCCTGCCAACTTCCCGCCGCTGCGCAACCGGGGTCCCCCGGAAGCAAAGCCCGTTCAGCCGACGCCTACTCCGGCTCTGTCTTGGAGGCAGCGTCCGGCCGTCCCGCCTGCACCTTCCCGACCCATCCCAGCTCCCGTAGCTCCCGTAGGGCCACGTCCCGCGTTGTCATCTTCCCCTCAGTCGTCGTTGGCTGAGGACATGAAGACCGTGTTCGACGTCATCCAAAACGTCGACATTAACGAAATCTCCGTACTCGCACGCAAACTGCGAGCCGCCCGCTCTCCTCAAGAGCGTTTATTCGCGTTAGCCGAGCATCACTCGCTCCTAAGTTCATTGTAAATTCTTTTATTTTTATAAATTTTAAATAAATAAATTTTAATGTCTAGACCCGCGAATCTCGCGTCCAGTCGTATTAAACCTAAGGGCTTATCCCTAGTATCTTTTAACGCTCGCAGCCTTAGCTCTAACCTTCCCGAGATTAAACTGTTCCTTCAGAACAACGAACCAGATCTTTTTCTTCTCCAGGAGACATGGCTCACTCCTAATCGCTCCAGGGGATTCGCGATTCCCAAGTACGCGTTTACACGTAACGATAGGCCTAACTGCGACGGTTTCGGCGGCACTGCTATCTACTACAAAAGAGGATTCCATTGCTGTCCTCTCCCTACCCCTCCTCTCCTTAACATGGAAGCCACCGTGTGTAGATTGGCTATGACTGGTCATCCGACCATCATCATAGCTTCAGTCTACATACCTTGTGGCACCAAACCTATCCGCAGCGACTTTGACACCATTCTCGCCCTCGGCCGTTCAGTCATTATGTTCGGAGACTTTAACTCCAAACATACTGACTGGACGTGCCTATCAACCAACCAAAGCGGTATAGCTCTCCTCGACATCACCAACTTACTCGACTTAGACGTCGTCTCCCCTATCACTCCCACTCACTATCCCGACAATCCGAACCACTCTCCGGACATCCTCGACTTTGCAATCGTCAAGCATATCAACCTCGACCTCAGGTCTATCGAACCGCTCGATGACCTAGGTTCTGACCACCGCCCCGTCTCCCTCGTGCTAGGACCGCCTAACGTTAACGTCACTTCTCCTAAGACCTTTACAGACTGGAAAGGTTTTAAAAACACGATAGTTTCTGCCTTAGAGGCCCCAAACTCTCCGCTCGCGATCTCGCCCGATCAATTAGATAGCCCGGATAAAATAGACTCGTTAGTAAATTCTCTCACTGATGCTATCAACTCAGCCATCAGTGTAAACGAAAAGGTTGCTAAGAAAGGCAAACCCACGCTTCCCTTAGCCATTAGCAATCTTATTAAAGCTAAGAACGCGGCTCTCCGGAGAGCCAAGAAATATCCCACGCCCGCCTATAGAACAGCTGCGAATCAGCTGCAACGTAAAGTTAGATCTCGCCTCGCGGAACTCCGAGACGCCCAGATGAACGATCTCATGGCGAATATCTCCCCGTCCCACCAAGCGTATTATCGAATGGCCCGAGCCCTACGCGTAGACGCCGCCTCTCACGTCCCTCCTCTCACTCGTCCCGATGGCTCTATCGCCTTCGAAGACGAAGAGAAAACCGAATGCTTCGCTGACAGCGTTGCGTCTCAATGCTCGCCCAGCACGCAACCCGCGAATCCCAATCACATCAAAGCGGTGGAGGCCGAAGTCCTCCGTAGAAACTCTCTCCCCATCACCGACGACCCCGTCACAGTCTCTAATGATGAAATCTCGCTTCACATCAAAAGTCAAAAGTCCAGAAAGGCTCCGGGTGCGGATGGTATTTCCAACCACGCACTTAAGCACCTGCCTCAACAGGTGCTTACCTTGTTAGCTATCATTTTCAATGCCTGCTTCGACCTTAGCTACTTTCCAAAAGCTTGGAAAGAAGCGACAGTCATAGGCATACCCAAGCCGGGTAAACCTCTTAATGTCCCGGCTAATCACAGACCCATCAGCCTCCTCAAGGCAATGTCTAAACTTCTCGAGAGAGTCATACTCTCTCGAATGCGGAACCATCTGTTTCCAACGGACGGCGATCCTCTCATAATTCCCCACCAGTTCGGCTTTCGCGCTAAGCACTCCTGCCCTCAGCAAGTCCATCGAATCGTCGAGTACATACTCGACGGCTTCTATCCGAAACGAAAGAAAACGATCGCAGTTTTCTTTGACGTAGCCAAGGCTTTCGACAAAGTCTGGCACAGCGGTCTCGTTTATAAACTCTATAAAATAGGCTTACCGGCTCGCCTAGTTAGGATAATCGCGTCGTTTCTCAAAGACCGCACGTTTCGTTTCAAACATGAAGGCACGCTCTCCGCGCCTCGTCCCATAAAGGCTGGAGTCCCTCAAGGCTCAGTCCTCGCCCCTCTTTTGTATACCGTATACACTAACGACATTCCCATCCCAGCTAAAATCGTCGAACTCGCTCTCTTTGCCGACGACACTGCCCTTTACACCAAAGGCCGCAGAGCCTCGGGTCTCGTCACCAGACTTCAAAAGGCTATTAACACCCTCGGTGCTTGGTTCAAAAAATGGCGTATCGATGTGAACCCAGAGAAAAGCTCTGCGGTTTACTTCGACTACAGACGCAGTCGTATCCCCAACAATCTCCAATTGAGAATGCAAGGCACTCCCATCCCCTGGAAGCGCAGTACTAAATATTTAGGCGTCACATTAGACCAGACGCTTTCATTCAATCCTCACGTCGATAGAGTAACGAAACTCGCACGTTTTTACCTAGGCCGGCTTTACAGTATGTTAGGTAGAAAAAGTAAAATGTCCTTCAGAAATAAACGAACGCTTTATAAGGTCTGCGTTAGACCAGTCATGTCATATGCTTCGCCAGTCTTTGCTCACGCCAAACCCTCCGTCCTGCACAAACTGCAGGTAGTTCAAAACCTCTTCTGCCGCAGGGCCACAAACGCACCTTGGTACGTGCGCAACGCGGACCTGCACAGAGATCTTGAACTGCCTACAGTTCAACAGTATCTGAAAACACTCTCAGAATCGTTCTTCAAACGCGCCGAATCCCATCCCAATCCTCTTGTTCGAAAATCAGTCTCATATACTGCTCCTGTCCTAGATTCGGCATACAAAATCGCTAGACCGAGAAACGTGCACACGAGCGAACCTTCGAAGATAACCGTAGATCTCGAGGCCCTTCAGGCCGCTAATTCTAATTCTAACGTAAATTCTAATTCTAATTAATGCAAATTTAACTTTTCAATTTTTAATGTTTTCATTATTTACTTTTCATTTTTAATGTTTTATTTTACTTTTAATTTTTGAGCACCTTCAGTGCTATGTAAATCCCAGCGGGTGACCCCTTAAGGGCCCCGCTAGCGCGGCCTCTTTCTCCAATTCGCCGTCGCTCCGATGAAGGCTGAGTGGCAAAAATGCACGAGCCGACAGGGGGTTTTTAGTGGGTATGGTTCTGGTAGGCGTCGGGACGAGTCCCACATAACTTCGGAATCGCGCCGGAGTATGCGTCAGAGCATTTTATCCTCCTGCCCTTCCCGCGGAGGGGAACAAAAAAAAAAAAAAAAAACTCGTGCAATCACAGTCTCGGTTTGCGTGCGGATTCGTTCGCACGTCGATCGCAGACGCTTTTTCCGCTCTCTAGTCCCCGCACTAGTTGAGCACCCCAAATTTCAGGGGTCGTTTTCACGACCCAGGCTTCGTACCGTATTTCCTAAATTTCATAGAAAAGTCGTTTTCACGACTAATCTTCGTTCGCCGCCTGCTGCCCGACGTCGCCGACTGCGTCGCCGTCGCCGCTCCGGCAAGATCTGCGTTCCAGAACTTCGAGTCTTCGTGTTCGAGTAAGTTATCTGCGTCGTTTCCAACCGCCCTACTGCGTGTAGGGTGGTTTTAGGAAGTTAGTCATCGTTGTTAGGTTCATAGTATATATATTTATATATTGTTGTCCCTCCCCAACCCCTCCGCAATGGCTTCCCTAACCTTTGATGAGGTTAGGGAACAGCTATTTGAAATTTTCCGTGTTGAAAAATTCTATGCAAATGCCGATAAGTATCGTTTCGTAGATACTCTTATCCCTTTTTTCATGCAGATAATGTCCAAAACGGCCCCTCAGGCCACCTCCGTCCCTCAGGCTACTCAGACCACTCTGGTCTTAGGCCCTCCCGCGTCCCCTTCCTCCAGTGACATGGAGTGTGAAGTAGACGCCCCTCCGCACCGCAAGCGCGCACCCGCGACCGAGTCATCCTCGGACGCCACCCCATCTGGCCCTGAGCCACCCTCCTTCACCCTAGTTAAGAAGCGCTCTAAGAAGCGCTCAAAACAAGCCCCGGCGTCCTCAACGCCCGTCCCGGTGTCTTCAACACCCACCGCGGCGACTGCATCGCCAGCTGCCCCGGTGCCTTCAGCACCCGCTCCGGCCCCAACTTCAGTCAAGGCCAAGGTCCCACCACCCGTGTTCCTTCGGGAAAAGGGTAAATGGTCCGAGGTCTCGACTTTGTGCAAAGAGCACAAGATCCTCTACACCCGAGCGACCAACTCGGGTGAACCTGTTAAAATCACTGTCTCGTCGATAGACGATTTCCGAGCTTTGACTAAGCTCCTCACCGATAAGCAATATGCTTATCACACTTACGCTCTGTCAGAAGAGCGTAAGATCAGAGCGGTACTCAGGGGAGTCCCGTTCGAATTATCGAACGAGGCTATCCTGGAGGATCTGCAATCCCAAGGCTTCCCGGCACTCGCGGTGCATAAAATGCACAGCAAGTACGGGAGGCAACACCCTCTCGCTCTGGCGGTTCTCGCCAACGTCCCCAAGTCCAGGACGATCTTCAAAGAGGTCAGCATCATATGCGGCCTCTCTGGCATCAAAGTTGAGATGCCTCACAGACGCGGTCACCCCGGCCAGTGCCACCGGTGCCAGTTGTACGGGCACGCGGCGGCCAACTGCCGCGCACCGCCCAGGTGCGTCAAGTGCCTGGTCCCTCATTACACTAAAGAGTGCAATCGCACTCCTGAAACTCCCTCTCCTCCCGATTGCGTGCTTTGTGGCCAGTCCGGCCACACCGCAAACTACAGGGGCTGCCCCCGTGCACCCCGTTGTATGCGTACTAATTCTAAGAGGGCGGCACCCAAACAGGCCCCGCCCCTTTCTCAGGAAAACTTTCCGCCGCTGCGTAGCCGGGTTCCTCCGGCTGCAAAGCCTACCCAGCCCAAGCCTGCACCAGAGAACTGGAGGCACCGCCCCGCTGCACTAGCGAATCCCATCCTGGCTCCTCGCCCATCCAATATCACTCCTCAACCCTCCGTAGCAGACGATATGCGTATCGTCTGCGACGCTATCAAAAGTGTCGATGTTAGGGAGATTGCAGTCTTAGCCCGTAAACTTAGGGCTTCACGTACTCCGACAGAGCGTTTGCTTGCTCTGGCGGAACATAGTTCCCTTCTCAATTCATTATAGGTTCATTTAAATGAATTGATCCCTAAATCATGCTTCGGCCGACCTCCGCGCAGCCCCGGCTTCACCGGAGGCTGCCCCGAACGGCCACCAACTCATGTCCCTTTGAGCACCTTCAGTGCAACTTTCACTACAGGCGGAAGACCCGCTAGCGGGTCTCCGCCAGCGCCCCCAACTTCCCGACGGGTGGTCGCTTCCGATGAAGGCTAAAGGTATACGCTTACTACAGCCAACAGGTGGTTTTTAGTGGGTAGGTGCCATTCTGGTGAGTCCCACATAACCCCCCCGCAGAGGAATTTACCTGCGGGCGGGTATGCATGACGCATCTTCCACCTCCCTCCCGTGAGGGTGCCTCGGCAGCAAAAAAAAAAAAAAAAACTCGTGCAATTTTTTGCCACACAGCCCTCATCTGAGCGACGACTAATTGGAGAAAGAGGCTGCGCTAGCGGGCCCCGAAGGGGTCACCCGCTGGGATTTACATAGCACTGAAGGTGAATACATAGCACTGAAAGTGCTCAAAATTAAATTAAAAATGGAATTAATTCAAATTTACATTAGAATTAGAAGTTGCGGCCCGAAGGGCTTCGAGATCTAGCGTTAGCTGCGTCGCTACGTTCGTGTGCACGTTTCTCGGTCTAGCGACTTTGAACTTCGAATCTAAGACAGGAGTAGTATTATACGAGACTGAATCTCGAACAAGAAGATTGGGATGGGTTTCGGAGCGTTTGAAGAACGATTCTGAGAGTGTTTTGAGGTGTTGTTGTACTGTAGGCAGTTCAAGATCTTTGTGCAGGTCCGCGTTACGCACGTACCACGGTGCGTTTGTGGCCCTGCGGCAAAAGAGATTTTGAACTACCTGCAGTTTGTGCAGGACGGAGGGTTTGGCATGGGCAAAGATTCGCGAGGCATATGTCATGACGGGTCTAACGCAGGTCTTATAAAGCGTATTATTTCTAAAAGACATTTTACTTTTTCTACCTAACATTCTATATAGGCGGCCTAGGTAAAAACGGGCGAGTTTCATTACTCCATCGACGTGTGGTTTGAAAGAAAGCGTTTGGTCTAAGGTGACGCCTAAGTATTTGGAACTGCGCTTCCAGGGGATGGGAATGCCTAACATTCGGATGTGGAGATTGAAATCGGCGATGTGACGGTGTTTGCAGTCGAAGTAAACCGCAGAATTCTTGTCTGGATTCATATCGATGCGCCATTTTTGAAACCATGCACCGAGGGCGTTTACGGCCTTTTGGAGTCTGGTGACGAGACCCGGGACACTGAGGCCTTTGGTGTAAAGGGCTCAGGGCCCTTTGGTGCAAAGGCAGACTAGGCTGACACCCGGCACTGTGGCCCCTAGCAGCACCCAGTCGTAACCGATGTTCCAGAGGAGTGAACCTAGTACCGACCCTGAGGAACACTGCATGAAACTACATACAAACCTAGCCTAACCCAATCGAACCTGTATTGTGTCCAGGTAGAACGCAAGTGAAGTGACGTCAAATGCAGGTAGTTTAAAAAAAAAATCAATTTGTGAAATGATGTTTTGGCATAATGAAATTTTTTCTAGTAAATTTTTTGTCCAATGAATAGTTTATTAAATAATAGTTCGTAAAATGATAAATTTATCAAGTATAATTTTGTCAAACGTTGTTTTTCAAATGAAAATTTGTTATTTGTTTTTAGTCAAATGATTGGATACCGATGATTAGATTTAGAGGCATGGCGTTCAAATCATTGCTGAGATAGATATTGGCGCGATGAATACCTTTGGAATAAGTCTCTGTATATGTAGTTAAATAAAAGCTATAAAGTATTTTGATAAAAGTACTTAACGTAACTTTTTGTTATTTGCTTTCGTTGGTGAGTTTTAACGATTTTCTTGTGTAATATAGATTTAAAGTGAATATGTTTAATATTTTTGTAATTTGGATAAAGGTACAATAAGCTGTAAATATGTCATAAAGAAAGTTTTTCGTTAATACCCAGACTTTTATTGAAACTTTTTCATCTTGCCAAAACCTTGATTGAATCGACAATCAGACCCTGTAAAACTATTCATTCCATATTTGGAGATTCACGATCAAATACAATGGATGTTTACATTTACATTCTGTAATGACACTAATGAAAGCCGTACGTTAACAGAGGATTCCGCGGCGGTGTGTCACGCTGGCGGCGCGCCAACTAGCCTGACCTCGGCAAGTTCGGGCTTCTTTCATAATAAATACCTTATCAACAATGAGAAATAAGGAACAGTAATATATACGTGGGTTAATACTGTATAAGAAGCCTTGTTAGTTCAATATTCAAACTCAAAAACTCAAACTCATTTATTTCACAAATTACTACAGCAACAAAATATAACAATAAAAACACTTAGACACACACAGTAAATTACAGATTTTTAACATAAAACAATGGCCAAGACCGGAAATACAGAAATACAAAAAAAAAGGGAACAATGCAATGTAAGATATAAACACACAGAAAAGAGATAGAAAATAATAATAATAATACACAAGAATTTAAAAGCAATTATGAAAACTGATCGGAAATAAAACAATAATTGTTAAAAATACATAGAACAATATTCGAGAGTCACCCGAAACAAACTTAAACAACCGTTAAGTCCTGGGAGATATCTCTTGACGTTCAGTTTTAAATTACAACAATTATGACAAAAAAATTTATAGTTCGATCGAAGTATAAGTTCAATTTGTTTTTTAATCATAAATATATTATTATTATGTGAGTACCTATATTTTACAAAACAATTATTTAAAAGCAAAAGATAGTCTTAAGTATGGACATCAAACCGTTCAACTTTTTTTTTTCTATTACCGCTTAAACTGCTTGTTGCAGAAAAGTGGTAATCAACAAGCTTTCAACACTCAATGATCAGTAATAACTATAAAAAATTGGGTGCTCAGTTTGCAAAGAAATATCATAAATCTGTTTAGTTCCTTACTAGTAATCTTCGTGTGTATAATAACTGTATAGAGTATACCATATAAAAAAAAAAGTTTGTAACCAAACCATTTTACGGATATAAATTCGTCAATTTCATCAAGAATCCCACTTCCAAAACACTAAAATTGCACACCAGTAACTCAGAAAACACTGCCGCCCTTTTATTAAACAACTTTTAAGTAGTACTTGAAGCTAAAACTTGCAAACCTAAAAAAACTATAATAGATAAAAAAAATTGAGGTTATTTCTTTTTTTTTTTATAAAAACATTAGGGATAACCATCGACATAAAATGTAAATGAATGAATGACAGGTTTCGATTCCCGATTCCTTTCGACATTTTTATGTGTCGATACAACAAGATCCGATAAGACTAAAGCACTCAGATAAATATGTTTATGTAATAATGAATGTTTTTACTTTCAGTATAATGTAGTAAAATTATAGTTAACAACGACTTTTTGCCGTTGGAACAATATTGTGGTTGTTACTGATTCTTTTATTAGGTGAGTTTTGAGCATAATTCTTTCTGCTTATAGTTCTGTGAATTAACGTACCACTAGAATGTGTCGTTTTTTGGTATAGTAAGTCCTATTCGGGAGAAAAAATATCCTTTTTTAAATTAAATTACAAAATTAAATTCTTAAAACTACAAAATACATTAATATTAATTTCAACTGTTATTTTTTTATGTGGCAACTTTAAACTGGGTTTATGATGGCAAACGCATATCTGTAGCGCGTGTACGCCTACGCCTCATTCACAGGGGAGGTCAGCTTTATTGTCTGATTGCAAACTACCTAGAAGGACAAACTTTTAAAGCTATCGGAAGAAGCTAATTATGCAGATGACTAAATTCTTCTACTTTCATTTTCAAAACTTCAAAAAAAAAAGTACCAAAAAGTTTTAGAACAATATGTTTGCTTATAATAAACAAAGAGTTTTACCCAAAAAGGGTAAACAGAATTTATTTATTTTCAATGACAAACTATTTTGATTTGCCTGTAAAACATCGATAAAATTCGTCTGAAGTGAATCTAACGAGTGCGTGCGCGCTCTGCTGCTCGCGCGCTGACTGAATTTTCAGCGTTAAATGCGGGTGACGCGGCCACCTGTAATTGCGCGCCATGTCAAAATATCCTGCATTCCCGCGCTATTTTCAAACTCGCTGTAGTTCTACTCTACTGTAGTTCAACTCGCTGGATGAATCTATTTTGCTTACATCGCAGAAATTCTGGTTATTATTTTTTATTTGACAAAGCTTATCCCAAATTTTTAACAGCACTCTCTTATAAAAAAATGTGATTGAATTAATGATAGTATAATATAAAAATCAAAAATTATATAATATTTTACAATGATGAATTTTTTTAATATTATTTTATTTGAGTTTGATTATTAAAACCTTCGAGATAACTCACACGGAGCGATTTTGATTTATTTGGTGACATATACAAACATTGATAGAAGGTGGACAATAATACTAATAAATAAATAATAATAAAAAATAAGGCTATTCTTATACGTTCATTGCTGCAAACAATTCGATCAGATGATTTATTAATGCTTTATATTTAAGGCGCGCAGCCAGCGGAACGCATGCCCTTCTTTGTCTTGTTTTTAGCAGCCACCTACTTGTTATTTAATAAACATTGTCAACTATACATCAACGAAACTAAATATCGAGAACGAGTCGATATCTTAATAAAAATACAATTCTTAAACTGTGTATCGTTATTTTTAACATTAACGTTACAAAATAGGTGAACCAAATACACAAGCAAAAAAAAAGTAGTTTACGTTATAATAATATAAACTTTATAAAACTTTGTAACAAAATTACTTTAAAATTTTTCTTAGTTAATTAGAACTACTGTAAAGCCTGTAGAGCATTCCACGAAAGCCATTTAAACTAGTAAAGCTGTTTTTAGAATCCTTTCCTTTGTCACAAAGGCCCACAATGACATTTCTTTACAGTTATTTAGTAACCAAGGCTATTATTAAAATAATCATTCAAAAAAGTCTAAACTGAATATTATCAGGTTCTGTACCATTTGAAAATTTAAGAAAATATTATATGATTAAGAGAGCAATATTAAAAAAAAAAAAATTATGAAAAAAATTGGTGCAAAGTTTCATAATGTTTTTATTATTAAAACGCCTTTAGAATTAAAGGATTTCTTATGATGTGCCTAATGTTCGAGTTGAATGAGTTGCTCTCGCCTGTCCTCTGTATAGTCTAATATGCACATCCTGACCTGTCAAATTCCACAAATTGACGGCGACCCATTAATTTGATTGAAGTTTGAACTGCAGATCGCTTTCTACGCACACGCTACGATGT
This sequence comes from Marasmarcha lunaedactyla, assembly GCA_923062675.1. Taxonomy (NCBI): domain Eukaryota; kingdom Metazoa; phylum Arthropoda; class Insecta; order Lepidoptera; family Pterophoridae; genus Marasmarcha; species Marasmarcha lunaedactyla. Next base: position 6,800,977 of record OV281341.1, read on the forward strand.
TTCAGACTACGCTTGTAGCGTTCCATAAGACTTTAAATCCTCGACAGTATTTATGTGGCAAGTTAATACAAATTGCTGCCATTTGCACTGAAATAAAATTAAACCATACAATGTTGCACTTTGCACGATATATGTAACGATGTTCAGAAGCACTTTAAATTGATTTGTTACACTATTTAAATTGAATTATTCATGTTTGATCTCTGTGAATATCCAAAGAATTTTAAAAGAACAACTTTATGATTTTTTTTAAGTTTACCGTGGGACTAATCTTGGCGTGCAATTCGTTACAAAGACATTCCGTATTTAAAACATGTTCTCACATGCGCTTTACGGTTACAGATATTTGAGAAAATGGTGTAATAACAATCAGGATTAAATAAATAATCTTTAAAATAATCGATTTATCGCGGGACTGAGCGGTCACCACGAGGGCAATTCGGGAAGGTGGTAAACGAAGATCTTTCAGAGAATATGTCTTCCTGTGAAGTAAATATTTTGTGTTTCTTAGATTTACTGTTCTGTGTTTTCCTTGGGTTAGCTGGAAGAGATCTGTTCCAGCGATATGCTCGTCCTTGTACATTTTATTAACTCATCCTGTGTTTTGTATGAATTGTTATTTCTTACGTTGCCGACCGTAGCCTTAAGTTGGAATTGAATTTGTTCCAGTAATAGCACTGGGTGGTCCTTCTCTTAGACCCGAACACAACCACGTGAACGTGATTATACCCTCCCCTGTAACCTGAAGCACTGTACCTCCCCTGTACCCTGAAGCTCTGTACCCCAGACGAGATCATAAAAAAAGAAACTCGGCAGCCGCTGACGTCATATCAATGCAACTTAAAGGTTTTTAATTTTTTTTGAACGCTCTCTCTTCCTAAAAGCCAGCTTACCTGATTAATATAAACACTCCTTCAGATTTATTTTATTATCATAAATATAAACCACACAGATGTGCCTGTCCACATACTTTGTTCAATTTCGTTGGTCGTCCTTGCAGTGTAGCCAAATACCAAGATGATGGAACACTTGATGTAAATATTGAAACCTGTAACACTTCATGTTTAAAAACTATTTATGATAAATTAAGTTCAAAGGTTTGTTATTTTGGGAAAGGCAGCGTAGTCTTATTATTATATTGGATTAGTCATACTCAATAAAGGATGGAATTTCCCGGCAAGGAAATAAATTTTAATAATTTATTTTTATTTATAAGATAATTAAAATGTATTGCGTAGATACACTCGGCGCACCCAGCCCAAGCTACGGTAGACAGCCTGCATACTTTACTGAGATTTGAATGCCAATATGAGCTTATACCAAAACTCCCGACTGTATTATTTACCCTTTAAAGCTCAATGTGATATACTTGTTACAATAGCTATAATAATCCTCGAGGTTGCAGCCGTTACTAATTTACAAGGGTTCGAACGCGGGATGTTTGAGCATAAAGCCAGCGCCTGAATCACTGTGCACCAATTCAATCGTCGGAAATCCTATGTGGCTTTTAAGTGTTTGTGTTTATTTATATCGATAGTCTTCCGATTAAAATTCCTGTAACATTACGCTGCATTCTAAATTCAAATTCAGGATATAGTGTGTATTTCTGTCATCAGTTAGTGAAATAGAGTCACGGACATCATTGGGTCACTGACATCGACATTTGTTTAGTTTGCGCTGATTTCTGAATTATTTTTTGTGAGATATCCAAGCGGACGCCAACGCAAATAATTTTGAAGCTATTTTAGTCTCTGCTTTATTTATTTATTGTGTTATTTATTGTTATGAACCATAACTTTGAACATGATTTGTTAAAATTTAAAAGCAGCATTTATATTTTTTATTACAATTGGCCGTGACCAGCCTAATTTAGTTATAAAAATTCAAATTTTTTTGGATTATAATGGATTGTAAAATTCACAAATCGATTCGCTTGATTTTAATTATATATTTATATATATATATTTTTTCAAAATAAATTTACAGAGTCTCTTTATGTCTATACAAAAATTTCACGCGGGATTCAGCCATCCCGCGTTAACTCGTGAACGGGTGTCGTTTGAGGGTGTTCGTCGTTTGGATACTTGGGAGGAGGGAGACTTGCCGAGCTAACAGATGCAGAAAAGAATAATTTTTGTATAGACATAAAGAGACTCTGTAAATTTATTTTGAAAAAAAAATATACCCGTGAAGTTGCTTGCCAGTTCTTCTTCACGAAGGTTTTTTTCGAACTGGTGGTAGAATCATGTTTTATTTGACGTCAATAAGAACAAGTAATTGTCAATGTTGAGAAATAAATATTTGAATTTTGAATTTTGAATTTGAATTAATTCTATCATCAAGAATCGTTTTTTATATGACACAGAATATATTTTTTGAACATATTATGTTTTGATTTGCATTCACGTCTTTTCATTTTTATATGATAACTAAGGATCAAGTAAAAATTACCGAAGAAAATCTGTGTCTTTAGATATATTTTCATAAATTACTTTGAATTTAAGGTTTTATTTCAGTTCCGATTACCAGCAGTAATAAAAATTAAAAGTATTAACCAGCGAAAAAAAGATAGTACTGCTTTAACAGTATGATTGGGAACCCTACTTCCCAATTACTAAGTACCGATGACAGCCGCTGTCATGGCTAATACGGCAGCAACTTTTCTTCGCCACGGGTTAGCTTTTCCTCTACATCGACTGCTTAGGTACTTTTTGAAAATGTTATTTTATTTTTATTATTCAATCAGAGGTATACCATAAATTCAAACTTCTTGACAGTTAACTTTACCTTCAAATACAAAAATCTTAATATCTATTTTGTTGTGGCAACACTTCTTTAAAACTAAAATTAGTTTAAGTGCTTATCATCTATCGTCTGGACTTATTTTTCGTTTTAAGACGCCTCCAATATTTGCAAGAAAAGATGTGTATAGGGACTGATAATTATTTTTTTATTAATACCTTTGCTTGACTTATTAAGTCGACTTCAAGAATCGAAAGGTAATAATATAATAATAATATAATAATATTTTATTTCCAAAAACAAAGGTACAAAGCTAATGTCTAAGTCATACAGTAAAATTAGATAAATCTAAACCTACCTTTTTGTTTTCTTTTTCGAAATGGATTGTTTATTTATGGCTCTATTGGCCTCGTAAGTTTCAACAAACTTTGTGGTTAGCGCTGATGGCGCTTAGCCGCAATTTGAACTACTCCTAAACACGGAACATCTAAACCTACAACAACGGCAATGTCAAACTAAAATCTATATCACTTCAATTTACGTTACGTTAAAAAAACTAAACATTTGTTTCCATATCAAAATACTTTACAGTGAAAAGTATATTAATATTTCCATTCTGTTTTCGAATATTATTTATCTTACTTTTATTATTAAATATTGCACAATTAACAACTTTTGTTTTCTATCGACACGTGTTACCACGGCAATAGTAGCTCAAATTCTTTTCAAAAACACACTTAGGCGTCTCTACTTGCGGCATCTACTTAAATGTACCTAAGTAGCTCTATCATTTTCATTAGATATTTTTTATTTTTTTTAAAGGAGATATAAGGTTTTGTGAACGTTCTGGTACTGAGCTTTATGTAACTCTAACCTAAAGAAATGAAGTTAAATTTATTCTTATTAAGTTGGTTTAGCTGTAATAATTTTGTAGACCGCCGTTTTAAAAAAAAACAATAAAATGTTTTCGTTAATTTTATTACAGCAATAATAAAGTAGCTGACATAAATCAAGACCCGTCAATGACAATGTCTATGTCAGCTTTGTCACTGACATAATGTTTCATAAAAAATCAAGTTAATGTTACCAATTATTGTTATAATTTGAATTATAACAATAACATTAACATTATACAATAATTTTCACTACATTACACAATCATTATACAGTAATTCATTATTATAACATTATAACAATGAATTACCGTTATTTTGCAATATTTTGGATAACAAGTATATAGAAAAGCAAATAACTTAGGCTTATTTGTTACGAATTAATATTATGTGCTAAGTATAAAATGAATTAAAGATTATTTTTGATTGAAATAAAAAAAAATTACGATCATTTTTTGAAACTGGGGATAAAATTATCGGCATTCTTAGTAATACTAGCAGCTTCACATCTCAGCTCAGACGATCTTCCTCCGTTCTCGCGTGTTGTTTCGTTGTGCTCTCTTCTGGTACTCCGCCTTTTTTCTGACCCTTGCGTGTTTTGGACTTGATCTTCCTGTGATTATTTGTTGACCCTTACTATTCTGTTGGACCCGATCACTGCCTTTCAGCTTATTTACCAACAGCTTATTCACGACAGCACGTAAGTACTTTTAACATAGTTCAGTAAGAAATATTTTCTTTAAAGCGATATAGGTATATCGTGAATTTCTAATATCTGTTCCTTTTACATTTCAGATTACTGTGTAATTTGATGGATGGATGACCAAATTACACTTTCTATGTGTTTTACCATAACACAGTTTAAAAAAACTTTAAAAGCGAAGCTCATATTAGATCAAATGCTAAATTGTGAAGCATCATCCACTTTATTTTAGATTAAATTAAATTATAATTAAATTAATTGAATTATTTGACTTGACCCGGTACTAACGTAGTTTCATTTTAAATTGATTGAAATTCTAACCATGTACAACCGACCGATGACATCATCATACTATTTCGATGATTGTGAATTTGTGAGGATTTTATATTTACAGTAGGACACTTTTCTGGAATGTTGTTGTTTATATTTTATTTTTAACTCTAAAAAAAGTAAAGTCTTTGCATATTGTGAAATAAGTTTGAGCGGCAGCGGAGCGTGTAAGTAACCACAGGCATTGGCAGAATCATCAGCGTTGTTGGACATCCGTGCAACAACATTAAGCTGAGCCATATAGCCTATTTACTCACTGCAATAGTTATTTAGAATTCCATGTATACAACTCATTGTTATTTGTCTCTGTTTGCACATGTGTATGTTTTGTGAGTAAATAAATATTTTTTCTTTCTTTCTTTCTAATGGTAATGTTGCTTTGCGACATAATTTTCAATCATGTTTAATTTTGAAATGTGTCCAGATTTAGTATCCGTTGTTGAGGAATGGACAACTCAAAAGTTTTTTTTTTCTATTTGAATTATATTTTTCTATTAAATTAATTCAGTTCGTTATGTGTCCATACCTAAAAATATTATTTCAGGCATCAGCTCATGACCAACTCTGCAGTGAGTGCTTTGGTCTGGTTCTCAATGCTCTTTACGAAGAGAATCTTTTGTCACCGCAGCAATTGGTCCATGCAAATGTTTGTGTGAGATGTGGCATATCTCTGGGAGTACGAAAGGGATGCAGATCTTGCTCTTTACTAGAAGATCGACCTGCTAGGGCGATTATAGCTGCTGCTATAACCCTCGTCAGGTATAATTATACCCAATATAATAAACATTGCTTATAACTAAATTGATTATGATTATTCGTTTTTACAATTATTTATAATTTTTACAGATTCCTAGCAATGCACAAGCTTGCAATGCTTGCTGTACTATTGCTGTACTACTTGCTCACTCCAGTGAGTTAAATGCTCAAGGAAGAAACATCAGTGAAGAAGCTCCAGAATTACTTGAATTAGGTGGAGGAAGCTGAGGCTTAGGTGGGACGGGAGCGCAGCGCGTTGCTGGCTTGGACGGAGCCGACGTAGTCGCGGTCACTTGTAGTGACATTAACGGCGCGGGGGCGGGTGTTGAATAGACCTGGGTGGGCTCGGGTGTTGAAGACACCGAGGCTCTCTTTAAGCACGTTGAGGCTGTAGTGCCAGACCCGGGTGATCTTCAAGGGGTTGATGCAAGGGCGCTGATAATTCTTCCACAATACAGTCGTACACCTGACACCCCAAACCATTGCTTTGTGGAAGGTTGCACAAATATACTAAGACTATGCGTTCCTCAATATTGAAAAAAACATATTTTAATGAATTATAAATTGTATGTCACAAAAAATTCACGTGTGTGACAGGAACATTGTTCTATCTATAACTGGGAAGAATTGAATGATATGAATTATTTTAATGTATTTAATTCCCAACAATTGGAGGAGATGTTGATTCTTTTGAGCAGTAAGAGTGTGAATCAAATGGATTTTGAAAACATTCAAGAAATGCAAAACAATATTTGTTGGTACTGGACAGGACTTTCAGTACAAAACTTTTTAAGTGTATTTAATACGATTGAAAATGATTTAAATCATTGCAAAAAGAAAAAACTCACTTTAGGACTCTTTTTGGTAAAATTAAGAACCGGAGAGTCATGTGTACGCATATCCAGCATTTTTAATATTAGCACTTATGTTGTTCAGAAATATGTAACAATTTTAAGACATTTTTTGACAACAAATTATGTCCCAATGCACTTGGGTACAAGTCATTTAGATAGACAGGCCTTAAGTGGAAGAAACTTAATTATACTTCAAGGACTTTTTGGTACAGAGGAGAACAATCCTATAGTTATATGTGATGGCACCTATTTAAACATCCTCTTACTATTTGTATCAAAAAAAGACCTACAGCTTACACAAATATAAAAACCTAGTGAAACCTGTTTGAATTGTAAGCACTGATGGTCACATGTTAGATATTTTTGGGCCATATCCAGCCACTATTAGTGACGCAGATATTATGAAACTTCTGTTTCAAAATCCAAATTCGGAATTAAGAAATTATTTTGAACCAAATGATGTGTTTATCCTTGATCGTGGATTTAGAGATAGAATAGGATTGCTCGCCTCTTTAGGTTACTCTGTGTATAAACCTGAGTCATATAGTGTTAATGAAGGACACAGCTGTCTACAATAAAGGCTAATAAGTCACGCTTAGTAACAATGTGCAGATGGGTGGTGCTAGTTGTAAATGATCGGTTTAAACGGGATTTTCAAATATTCAGATCAAATTATTTTAATAAAATGTTCCATTACAGGGAACATTTCCATTTGGGGTACTTCACCATCAATTCTTACAAATGCTCTTTCTAAAATTAAATTGGCATCAGGTCGGTCGGTTATAACGGGATAAAAGTTATTGAGCATTGAAGGTAATAAATGATTTTAATTTCAACTTTGTAAGAATTGATGGTGAAGTACCCCAAATGGAAATGTTCCCTGTAATGGAAATGAATGATCTCATAATTTTTGCATTAGGTACATACCAAATAAAACGAGTGAGATCATATTACGGGGAACATATCCGAAGAAATGGAACATTTGTTGTGAAAGTTAGTGATAGCTGGACCACCACGAATGCTCCTGGGTTATCAGCGTCACCACATGATAGTTTATTAATATGTGGTAGAATTAGGTCCCGATACCACGGTAATAGAATCTATTACACATTTTTTATTGAAATGTGTAGAAGCAGATTGCCAAGAAAAGTTAAATGCTTATTATTGTACTTGTTTGATCGGGACCTGTGCTCATGTGATGAAGCTAGTTTGATACTTTAGTTGGGCTCGGCATCAACCCCCCCCAGCTGGTCAGCTAGATGAAATATTATTAAGAGATGGTGTTGAATAAATAAATAACAGTATCTAAAAGGCTGTTTTATTTATTAATTTTATTAAAATCTTAACTTTACTTTTATCTAATAGCCAATACAGATTTATTGTACAATACATATAAGGCAGTGTTAACATTTATACAGTATCATATCATTAGTTGCATAGAATAAATAAATATTGGTTTATTAAAAATGTTATTTGCTTATTTGTTTCTTAACAAGAATTGCCGAAACTCTGCACTAGATATTCTACTTATAGATGTTTAACTTAACTATAAGCCTATCAAGCGAATGTGATATGCAGATAGAGCACAGGTCATTGGCAATTTGTAAAAATATGTCTGCGTATAGATTAGCAGACCAGTTCAGGTTAACATATTAATTTGAAGGTTACTGCTAAAGACTATAAACATTTATATGTTGGCCCATGGTGCTCATTTTGCAGTTTCATTATAATAATGTTTCAAGCGGATTGCTCCCGGTGAGTCATACCATTTTGTGTAACACTGTTACTCAATGCCACATTTTTTAGCTATGTCAATATAGTGATTTGGTTGAATTTCTGTGAATGTCATACAGATTGCCCTGTTCCTACCTTATAAAACGATAGTTTATCTAAAACAGATTGTTAAACAGTCACATATATCTTGAAAGTGGTTACAGATAGCCATGATTCACAAATATTAAGGTTTTTGGGCAAACTATTATAATATATTAAAATTCAAGTTTTTAACTCAATTTGTTTATGGTCTGTTAAGACATTGTTATAATTAGACACAATACATCCCCACATGGACAAGTCTTGTCTTCATAGGAGCCATAATTGCCACGATGGGAGACCGGATTAGTGATACAGAATGCCGCCTCGTGAAGTTTTATTGGATTCTTAGGATACTCATGAGATGGAAAGGGTGATGTGATTTGAAACACCACAGACCGATGTACAGTATAATAATCCAAATAATCGTTTTATCTTCTGATAAACAAAGAAATCCAATCCAGACAGTTGTCACTGGCTTGTCAAAGTCACATTTAATTGACATACGGATTCGAAAAATATGGCTGTCCCTGAGTAAGGGACAAATATTGTTCCGTTTACCCAATTTTGACATCTTTTAATCGGCGGTCTACAAAAATCCTACAAAAGCAGAAATTCTTAGCGCCTTTTGTATCTTAACAAATAGTACTTCTACTGTGGTGGTTAGAGTTATATTATTACCCAGTACCAGTACTACATGTGTCCTTTGTGGTTGTACATGTAGAGCAGTTCTGTCTGCGCAGTTTAGTTTATCTTGCTGACCTATTTCCGGAGTGATATGTGTAGCCAATAAGGTCATCTTCAATGTGATGCAATCTGACATTTCTACTTTCGTTTGTTTCCCTATGGATTTATTTTTTAGCTAAGAATGATTTTGTTGTTTCATGTTTGCCTCCGCCAAGGTGAAGAACATAAAATTTACAATTCACAATGTTTACCAAATACTAAAAAATATTTTCAGAAATATCACATTTTACGATTTTACCTTTGCAGCGACTGATGAGGATTACATAAAACGAATTTACTATTTTAAAAATGATTGTGAACACTCCATTTGTACACACAAATAATCAACGCGTCAAGTGTAAGCGAGAGCAGGTTTTAGATCCACATTCCACTCTGCAATAAATAACACGCGAAAATCAGAATTTCATTCATGATTTTATAAATATTTATGATTACTTGCATTATTCGTCTTAAAGTAATTTACCTAATAGAAGCACTAATTGATTGGATTTGCGCTTTCACATCGTAACATATATTATTAAAATTGCAACTTTGTGTTTTATTTTGGAGTAAATAGAATTTATATTAGCAATTATTTTGTTGACAAGAAACGTAACTCATTTAAGATATAAACGATCTGCACTCGTAGTCACATGACGTCACAGCAAAGTAAGTTTACTTTCACGGACGTGGCATATACTTTTTAGTTTTCTGACTCAATTACGCATTGTGTGTTTATATAAATTATGTTCCGACAATTTTTTAATATCGTTAGCGCGAACGGTCATTGTTTTTCTCAACAGTTTAAAAACATAAGAGTACGGTGACGTCACGCGATGCGACAAGCAAACATTCAAACTATGCATGTCACAGTAGCTATCAAAATACGTTTTGTTTGACAATGCGACAAAAGAAATCCAACGATGATAGTAAAGTACAATCATACAAGTATCTGTTTATAAAATTGTCAGCTTTGCCAGATTCAAAATGGTATTACTATAAGAAAGCACTGCTGCACCGCATTCAATGTACAAAGCAGAAAATACAAAGAACTCGACTTATGCGCGGTTTACGAGTATTAAGTAGTTGAGTTGGTAACTAAATTTTGACTAAATTTTAATTAAATTTTAAGTTACTACATTACACTTGTATGTCCAAACGGATTAAGTAGTTAAGCTCATAAGTTCAATGAAGATGAGCAGTGATGAATGTCAAGGAATTCGTCAATTCTGTACTTAGATATGTGGTAAACGCGATTTTGAACAAATTCAGAAAATAGTTTGTTTCGGAAATTGAAACCTATACAAGAATATGATTTTTGCAAATTTTTTTACCTCATTTATTCTACAAGCATTCCTATTTTAAATATTCTTCAACAAATTTTAAAGTTGAAACTAAACTCCACTCCTACATTTTGAAAAAAAAAAGAGTTAATGCGAAATAAATACGAGCTCTTGCCGCCACCTGCTTTGTCAACTTAAGCACTTAACTAAAAAAATCACGTACAAACGTGTTAAGTGAGAAGCCCCGCCCACCTACTTACACGAAAAATAGAATGAATCCTAATCTGCTTAATCACTTGCGTAGTAAATTTTTAGTTACCACTTGTCACTTAACTGACTGTTTACATGTAATTTTAAACTTTAAATTTAGTTAAAATTTAGTTACCGACTTAACTACTTTAACTGATGAGGATGAGGAGGTGAAAATACAATAATGATTATAATTCAACTGCGAAAGCAAACACACCTTAGTAGCAGCTTTGACTCTTTTTGTGTAAATACAATTTGTTACTATAATACTACAAAACAAGTACATATTGTTATTAAACAGGGTAAGCTAAAGCTATTTACAGTTAACGTTACACTCCTTTTATGAAATAGCAGGATTGCTCCTGTAGGTTGCAGAATAATTAGCAAAAAAATATTACATAAAATTTATTGTTTACTTTTCTTACATTCTTTACGTTTTCATGGTGGACATGGTGTCCGACTGGCAGTTAAATTTATTTTCACTAAAATTTGTGTTCCTAGGCAGGTATAATCCTATTGAGTTTACCAGGTCAGCTACACTACAAGTTTTATTCCAAGCAAAGCAGTACAAAAGTAAATGTTCTAAACATAACTATTTTTTATTCAAAGCTGCTGTAATAGTATAGCTATTCATTATCACAGAACTCGTTTTTGTCCCATGTAATAAGTTCTTAAAACGAATTTTTTTTTGTTCCCCTCCACGGGAAGGGCAGGAGGATAAAAAATGCTCTGACGCATACGCTGGCGCGCGCGATCCAGAGTTATGTGGGACTAGTCCCGACGCCTACCAGAACCTCTACCCACTAAAAAACCCCCTGTCGGCTCGTGCAATTTTTTGTCACTCAGCCTTCATCTGACCGACGGTCAATTGGAGAAAGAGGCCGCACTAGCGGGGCCCAGGAGGGGTCACCCGCTGGGAATTGCATAGCACTGAAGGTTCTCAAAGCACTGAAGGTGCTCAAAATGAAAAGTAAATAATTAAAAACATTAAAAATTGAAAAATAAAATTGAATTAGAGGATTGGGATGGGATTCGGCGCGTTTGAAGAACGATTCTGAGAGTGTTTTTAGGTGCTGTTGCACTGTAGGTAGTTCGAGATCTCTGTGCAGGTCCGCGTTGCGCACGTACCAAGGTGCATTTGTGGCCCTGCGGCAGAAGAGATTTTGAACTATCTGCAGATTGTGCAGGACGGGAGTTTGGCGTGGGCAAAGATTGGCGAGGCATATGTCATGACGGGTCTAACGCAGACCTTATAAAGCGTACGTTTATTTCTGAAAGACATTTTACTTTTACTACCTAACATACTATAAAGACGGCCTAAGTAAAAACGTGCGAGTTTCGTTACTCTATCGACGTGAGGCGCGACCCTCATGGCGGTGGAGCGCGGAGCGCGCGGGCAACCCCTGTAGTTTGCTGAGTGGCCGGACTGGCCGCAGAGCACACAGGTAGGGGGGAAGTGGATTCGGGAGTGCGAGTGCACTCCTTCGTTTTGTGGGGATCCAGGCTCTTAACGCACCTGGGGGGAGCTGAGCAGTGAGCCGCTGCGTGGCCATAGAGCTGGCAGCAGTGGCACAGCCCAGGGTGACCGCGGGGGTTGGGACGCTCGACGGATATATTCGAGAGTCCGCAAATTGTGCGAGCCTCTCTGAAGATCTCCTTCGAGTTGGGAGTGTTGGACAGGATAACTAGACCTAATGGAAAACGCCTACCACGGTTGGAGTGCATCTTGTGCACTGCTTCGGCCGGGAATTCCTGGGACTTAAGGTCCTCGAGGATTTCTTCGTTCACGGGACGGGACGCTCCGTAGTATTGCGCGGATCTTACGTTCCTCCGGGAGGGCGTAGGTGTGATAAGCGATTTGTTTTAATGAAAGTAACCTGGTGAACGCGCGAAAGTTGTCGATGGTCACGACCTGGATTATAATTGAATCGCCTGCGTTGGTTGCTTTTAGATAATTGATTTTTTGCTCTTTGCAAAGATTTGATACAACGTTCCATCGCGCTTTTTCGCGGAGAAAGACGGGCGGAGGGAGCTGAGGCTTCGGCGGGACGGGTGCGCAGCGCGTCGCTGGCTTCGATGGGACCGACGGAGACGCGGTTACTTCGAGCGACGTTAACGGCGCGGGGGCGGGTTTTAAAGACACCGGGGAGGGCTCGGATATTGAGGATACCGAGTCTTTCTTCGAGCGCTTCTTGGAGCGTTTGGCAACTTATTGAAACGTGGGCTCAGGAGAGCTGGTTAAGGTGACAGCATCTGACGACGCATCAGACGCGGGTTCGGAGTCGCTCCCGGGAGCGGTACGCTTACGACGCGACGCGCGAGAAGATGTGACCGAATCACAGTCCATCTTGGACGGGACGGGAGACGCGGGAGAGCTGTAGACCGGAGGGGTCTGGACGTTGGAGGCCTGAGGGGCTGGGGTTGAGGCCTGAGGGCCGGGGACGCGATAGTTGCCTGTAAGGCCTGCGTTAGTACGTCATCGGAAATGGCGACGCCGGACGCAACGAGCGCCTGGGCGAACGACCTAGCAAAGTTTACCAGGCTTTGCTGGTCCATTGAAGGGCTTGAAACTACAAAATGTAATAAATAAATATATAATATATGCCTAGGTTCCCTAACAAACCAAGCACCTTAACCTCCCTACCTGCGGTAGGGGGGCTGGGGACGACGCGAGGTGGTGCCCCTAATTTGGACAGCACTGTACCGTCACCCTGGGAAAGGCCCAAGTGCAATGGGATCGGGGCAGCCGGTTTCTCTTTAGCCCGAAGGGCCTTGGAAGCGCACCGGGGCAACGCTATCAGCCTCTGTTGTCACCGTTAAGTATGCACCTGATCAAACGCGAGTCTACTACGGAGTGTGTTGCCAATAAATTGACAACAAAACCGGCCGTAGACCTGACGAGGTCGCAGAGCGAGTCTCTGACTACGTAACAGGCACCAAGCGTCAAGTACGCAGCCAGAAAATCAGCCCGAGCCTTGCGAACTACTATCGAATTTAATCGACCGTAGTAAGCTCAGCTCTGTTGTTGCTGCGAGACCGACATAGTTGCAGCTGATCGAAACCGGCCGCAGCGTAAGTCCTACAGAGGCTTATCTCAAGTCGTCGAGGACGAAGCGAGATTTGTACGAATCTCAGCTTATGAGTATTGCTACGAGTTGTCTTCGTGAGACGACAATCGTGACTTAACACGTCCGAACGGGTCCGGACGCAGATCGGGTCTGTATGCTTAAAACGAATTGTGGGTACACGCCTTTATATTATAAGTAGACTCTTCTGCGACTCTTATTGAATGCGGTTCTATCGACCAATCACATATTGTGATCTACATGGCAATAGTAACATTTTTAACTTCACTGTGTATAAATAATAAATATTTTCGTTCTCTTCACATCAGTCTCGGTCTGCGTGCGTTCTCGAGCGCACGTCGATCGCAGACGCCTTCCCGCTCTTTTAGCCCCCGCGCTAATTGAGCACCCAAATTTCATAGTTGTTTACCGTACTTAGTTTCTAACGCCGTTTTCACGGCGGACAGTGGCTCGTTAACCGTACTTCTAAGTTTCTAACGCCGTTTTCACGGCGAATAGTGGCTTGTTAACCGTACTTCGTGGAACGTGAGCTTCGTCGACGGGGTTTCGTTGTTCCAGGACTTCAAGTGCTGTGTTCGAGTAAGTTATCCGCGTCGTTCTCAACCGCCCTACTGCGTGTAGGGTGGTTTTAGGGAGTTAGTCATCGTTGTTAGGATCATATATTGTCCCTCCCCAACCCCTCCGCAATGGCTTCCCTAAGCTCTGATGAGATTAGGAAGAAGTTAGCTGATAGTATCGGTGCTGAAGGCATACATATAAATGCTGATAAGTTCCGTTTCCTAGATTCTCTCATCCCTCATTTCATGACGATAATGTCCACAATGGCCCCTCAGGCCACCCCAGTTCCCCAGACCCCTCAGGTCTTAGGCCCTCCCGCGTCCCCTTCCTCCAGTGACATGGAGTGCGAAGTAGACGCCCCTCCGCGACGCAAGCGCGCACCCGCGACCGAGTCATCCTCGGACGCCACCCCAACTGGCTCTGAGTCTCCCTCCTTTACGCTTGTTAAGAAGCGCTCTAAGAAGCGTTCAAAACAAGACCCGGCGCCCTCGACGCCCGTCCCTATACTTCCTGCGGCGTCTTCAACGCCAGCTGCCCCGGTGTCTTCAACACCCGCTCCGGCCCCAACTTCTGTCAAGGCCAAGGTCCCACCACCCGTTTTCCTTCGGGAAAAGGGTAAATGGACCGAGGTCTCGACATTGTGCAATGAGCACAAAATCCATTACATCCGAGCAGCCAACTCGGGTGAATCTATTAAAATCTTAGTCTCGTCGATAGACGACTTTCGAGCTTTAACAAAGCTCCTCACCGATAAGCAATATGCTTATCACACCTATGCTCTGTCAGAAGAGCGTAAGATCAGAGCGGTACTCAGGGGAATCCCGTTCGAATTATCGAACGAGGCCATCCTGGAGGATCTGCAGTCCCAAGGCTTCCCGGCACTCGCGGTGCATAAAATGCACAGCAAGTACGGGAGGCAACACCCTCTCGCTTTGGTGATTCTCGCCAACGTCCCCAAGTCCAGAGAGATCCTGAAAGGGGTTAGCTCTATTTGCGGCCTCTCTGGGATCTCAATCGAGGCGCCTCATCGCCGCGGTCATCCCGGCCAGTGCCATCGGTGCCAGTTGTACGGGCACGCGGCAGCCAACTGCCGCGCACCGCCCAGGTGCGTCAAGTGCCTGGTCCCGCACTTCACTAAGGAGTGCAATCGCACTCCTGAAACTCCCTCTCCTCCCGATTGCGTGCTTTGTGGCCAGTCCGGCCACACCGCAAACTACAGGGGCTGCCCTCGTGCACCCCGTTGTATGCGCTCCAATTTCAAAAGGGCGGCTCCCAAACAGGCCCCGCGCCTTTCTCAAGAAAACTTTCCACCGCTGCGTAGCCGGGTTCCTCCGGCTGCAAAGCCTACTCAGCCCAAGCCTGCTCCAGAAAACTGGAGGCAGCGTCCCGCATCGAATCCCATCCCGGCTCCTCGCCCATACAAACCCACTCCTCAACCCTCCGTAGCAGACGATATGCGTATCGTCTGCGACGCTATTAAAAATGTCGATGTTAGTGAAATCGCAGTCTTAGCCCGTAAACTTAGGGCTTCACGTACTCCGACAGAGCGTTTGCTAGCTCTGGCGGAGCATAGTTCCCTTCTCAATTCATTGTAGGTTCATTTAAATGAATTGATCCCTAAATCATGCTTCGGCCGACCTCTGCCCAGCCCCGGCTTCACCGGAGGCTGCCCAGAACGGCCACCAACTCATGTCCCTTTGAGCACCTTCAGTGCAACTTTCACTACAGGCGGAAGACCCGCTAGCGGGTCTCCGCCAGCGCGCCCAACTTCCCGACGGGTGTCGCTTCCGATGAAGGCTAAAGGTATACGCTTACCACAGCCAACAGGTGGTTTTAACTATTTCTCTTCACATGGAGTCCCGCGTACTTGATGAACCGGTCATAGCGGGAAACCAGTTTAATCCTTGTTTAAATAATGAAAGACAAGTTACAAACCATATGAACTGACAAAATTTTTATTAAAACATTACCACAGTAGCGACGTCGACTCCTTTTGTTTACACGATTTGAGATAAAAAGATATAAACCGCTTGTACTTCATTTTATAAGAAGATTTTCATTTACAAATTTATTGATCATTTACAAAATATGATCTTCTATTTAAGATCTTACCTTAAAGCATTGTTCTCACCAACAGTAAACCAATAATCCTTGAATAGTCCGTGCACTATTCTAGTGGCCAGGTCTCTTTGTGATTCACAGAGTAGGTATATTTAGGTCACTGCGCCGTGTGTCACGCTGCGTGCGCCTGCGCCTGTCGTATGCAATTTTTGTCGAGTTGTGCCTGAATAGGTTTCTACGATTCTTAAATATTACGTTGTGGACAAATCAAAGGCGAGATTTAAAATAAGTGATTATATTATTTATGGTTTTAAAATTATCACAATTGCATTATGCTTTAGATTTGCACAAAAATTTCCTTAAAATCAGAGCAGAACAAGTCCATAAGTAGGTACTGGTTTCTGGTTTTTGTTGATAGTGGCATGATTTTTATAATTACAAAGTTGAGAAATAAATATTTTAAATTGAATTTTAATTTATAAAAAAAGGATTTCAGTACACTTACGTACCTACATCATCGTGTTTTTGTGAAATTATTAACTTATCTTATTTAAACATTGAAACGTTTGTGCCATGTTTTCAATTTATGTACCATTTTCCATTTATTGTAGCGTAATATATCCTTATGGAGTAAAACAATTAGAAATTATCGTAATTGAAATAACAGTTACAGAATTGCCATAATAAGGACGTAGCGTTTTTCTCTATCCAAGAATACTGTAAGCAGGTGATTTGATGTGAGCTCGATGGAATGTGGCGATGGATCTGGGTCGCGGTGTGCTTGCCTGTGTACGTGATAGTTCATGCTGATTTATATAAACAGCTCTTGGTGTTTGAAACAAAAAAAAAAAACTAAGCATTGGAATAAACGCTCCAACTTTATCACCGTGATTCGCGATATCGCGAAAGTAAACAATTTTATGTCTCATCAATAACAACATACCAAAAATTACTGTGAAACTCGAGACATTAACAATGTCAAAAACTGAAGCCCTTATTTCTAGTTGGTTAAAACTGCAAACTGGATAAACATTAAAGATGTACATCGATATTCAAGTATGAGCCTCAAAAGCGTAATGTATAACCAAACCCAATTAAACAAAACTTACTCCAGCAAAGTAAATCTGTACTAGGCACTAAGTATCTACACACAGTAATCGCTCAACGCCCGATACGATATTGGAAGTCAAAATAAATTAAACGTCGTTAATACTGCAAGTCGTACAGTCGAAAGCTACTCAAGAAACGACTGGGATCAATATAAATCTTGTTACCAATGTGATAAGATTTCGAATGATAAATCAAACTAGATTTGGTGTAGATCGCAACAGAGATTTATGAAAATTACCTTGACCAGTGTGCTTGTTAATATTTTCCTAGTACTGACACAGCATACCGGTCGTTAAATGTTTGATTTCACAATTTAATAATCGGAACAAGGTTACTATAACCTAATATGATTAAGAATTCATGACACAGTGAATCATTATATACGTTTATTAGGTTTAAACCTACGTTTTGTAACAAAATCATCTCAATAGGGAATGAAAGTAAATCACCAATTTTAGGCAAAGTTGACAGTAATGTTTGCCATACAAATATTGTGTTAACCTAAAAAATCTTGCGCACCCACCTCCCTACCCGGATGTCGCTTCGATGAAGGCTGACAGTAATATTTTGTAATAAATATATATATTTAGTTAAATACGGGAATTTATAAATGTTCTATTTATAAGACTTTATTTATGTATTGCAACTTATTCAACTTACGTGTTTAAAAATAAGTTAAGAGACGTGCTAAGAGCTATACTTCAAACTTTAACTTCAGCTGTATGGTTTTGTTATGTTATTATTTTAGTTAAATTAAAAAATATCATGTTCATAACTTTGAATTTACTTTTTTTCTGCCAAATTCTTCCGAAGAACTTGTTTCTCGTGACCTACACTATAATTAGTACATTAAAAAACACGAATATAGCTACGTCAATTACGAATGAAAACTGAAATAATTTTAAAGACACTCTGTCTTGTGTTTTGCTTCATTTATAACGAAAGTGTGAAGGCTCATAACTATGACAGTTGGAATGCGTTTACTAAAGTTTTGAGCCGCCATGTTGCGTATAAATAGCGAGGAATGCAAGTACGACGCAACCATCCTCTATGTGGAGCGTTTATATTATCTTCGTATATTGATAAAAATAACTAAACCAAACATTCTATTGAAAAACTTTATTATTGGTATTGCAAATTTAAATATTTGCAGAAGCTCAACAACTACAAGCATCTTATGAACGTCTTTAAAACTTTAACGAATATCTTCAATAAATTATTGCGGAAGGAAACACCTTGAGGCAATGTTACTTTTAGATATTGGTCAGACTTTTTGGCGGCAATTTCATGAAGCAAGTCATTTTCTACATTGATTTTTCTTTGTGTTCCTAATTCGGTGTTTAGTAAATGATTAGTACTGTGGCTTGGGCAGTGAATACTCATAAAAATGTGCGTTACAGAGAAAAGGCAATGAGGAGAGTAGATAGTGATTATCAATTACGCCAATACCATACTATTGATTGTCTTATGTATCGTATGGATTCAGTGCTTGATTTTTTCAATAAATTGGAAAAAAAATTGAATTTGTCACTCATATTCCATGCAGCAGCAATATAATACTGGTTAAGACTTGAGAGCAAAAGAGCCAGTCTCAGCCACAAATACAGCGGAATGCGAGCTAGGAATGTGGCGAAGTGGAATTTGGGCCAAACGCGACCCAGCCCTGCCGCCGACTGTCGCAGACAAACGTATGGTTCATGTATCTCTGATCTTCTAAAAATGTTTTTATTAACATTTATTTTAATTTCACACATTACTGGTTGATTTTCAAAGTATATATGCACTACGGAATATAAAAAGCAATTCGAATAAAATATTACAAATTTAGACGTTATCGAATTTTCGTAGCTTACTTAATTTACCCTAGGTACGAAGAACCCTGTTTGCTGACAAATATCTTAGAATAAAATAGAATAGAATATCGGTTTATTTGTAATTAGACACAAAACAAATGACATTATAAAATTGTAGAGTATACAGAAAAAGAAGCAAGAAAATTAAGTATAACTAACAGAAAAATGTGAGCAAAGTTTAAATATTTTTGTAATACAATCAAAGAATAAACTGGTAGGAAAGTGCATAATTTTATAAATATTTAATTTTATTAAATAGTTGTTAGTGTGTGCAATGTTGCAAATGGGCAATGGTTATTTCGTTCTGTTGAGCAAATCACAGATTTTTAGCAAGAAAATAAAAACAAAAATGAAGTGGCCGGGTGAAATAAATAAATCGATTTAAAATAATTACAGTAAGTTTATATAAAATGTAATAAAATAATAATAATAATAATCAACATTACACATAGTACTTTAAATATGCATATATAATAAATTGCACTTGAGAGCCAAAAGCAATAGAAGGCAGCGTTAGTAAAAAAAAAAAATTAATTACTTAATACTTTATTCGTTTCAATAACTACGAATTTAGATTTTTGTTATGGCCTTTATCCTAAAATAATAAATAAAATATTATCTTACAATTATCTTTACAATAACTTCGAATCTATGCAAAAGGTAGACTTTTTATTTACTTTGGCAAAGTGAAAAAGATCAAAACAAACTTGGCTTTAAAAGAACATCGTCAAAATATACCATTTGGAAACAATCCAAATAATCGTTCAAAGACTTATTTTAAGATTTTTGTCCCCGAAAAGAAACGTTTAAAAGATCCATTCAACACAAAGGCTTTTATCCGTTTATTTGGGCTCATGAAGAAGTAATTCAAGTTTACACAGCTGTTGGTACTAAGTAGTGGACCCTACTTACTTACTTACTCGGAAGTTTTTCAATCAATTTCAGGCATACAATAAATAATTGAATTAAACTTTGCTGTGATACAACTAGCAATCAAAAATGTCTATAAAACTATTTTTTTGTATAGCCAGACATAAAACGTTATCAAAAGTATTTTTTAAATGTCAGCTCAAACATAGTAGACTAACAGAAATCTTTAAAATGACTGAAAGCAACTACTTTCAACAAATTGAACAGTAATTCTTATCTACGCCTACCACATTCTTGACAAATATATCCATCCCACTAATTACACTTACGCAAGTGAGAAAAAAAGTTTACGTCAACAAACATCGTTTGACTTTCCAAATTGTTTTGTCATTAGACGAGCTGCGCAGGCGGCGTAATTAGCTGAAGAGTAAAAACATTGAACTTGAGCCACGTGACGCAAAAACCACGCCAACTTTTCATAGCCAGGTATTCAGTGTCAATGAGTGTGTTTATAGTCAGTATCAAGTCACTTGAATAGTTAAAATTCTGCAAAAACCGTTGATCAATTTTTATCTACTGCTGCCAATTTTTGTAATAACAAAGAACCGATTGAAATTGGAACAGAAATATTAATTTAAGTGCTTCTACTTAAAGATTTATAAAGGAGGTCGAAGACGAGAGCAAATTATGTCCGTACGGTATGTAAGTAATGTCCGTACGGAGCCCGCTCGGCTAGCAGCACTGTGGTATCAGGACCTCTATAGAAAAAGAGTAAACGAAGAAACAAGATTAGAATGGACGCTTCTTACCATCCTACCCTCCTTGCCCCTCGGTCGTTTTGAAATACAAACATAAACCACATGCCTGTCACTTGAATTGACTATACACAGGGCGATAGTGGTCAAGTAACAAATTACTTATTTTTAAGACATTTACAAAGAGAGTATGTACAAAAAATAAAGTAGGTAGTAGTTGTAAGAAAAACGTAGAAAAATTAAAGAAATCAACGTTAAAAACATAATAATACAATTACCTCGGCGTTAAACCAGTCATGGTGGCTACTTCGTCGTATGGCCAAGGGTATGCTTTGCGCGAGGCAACTGCCAGTGCCAGCCTATGGTAGCCGGAGGCCTGGAACAAAAATCTAAATGAAAATTGCCCGTTTTTTTTGGTCTGATGACCACGAGCCGAATGTCTCTACCGCTAGTGCCACAAACTAGTTAGTCCTTTCTTATTAGGTTCAAGTGTTTGCGGCGCTTGACAACCAAGCCGACGTTGCAGCAGCACTACCCTAGAACTCTGGGCCAATGGGAAAAAGGGCCTGTCGGATCAAGTTGTGTAATGTGTTTTATTGCAAGAACCGGCCAGAATTTGTTGGGCAAGATAGTCCTTAGTGCACCTCTGTGCCGCAGGAGCGTTTATATTGCTGACAAATCTTGGTAAAGATGATTCAACACATTTATGCGCGCAGCCCTATGTGTGCGTGTGCTTTTAAATATGCAACTTAATGTCGGTTTCTTCGCCTTGGTGTGCGTGAACAATCAGTGCATTTGTTTTTCACACACACAATTTCAGTTTCTGTTTAAGTTCAAGCTTAAGGCAAACACAGGATAGCGGCGATAGCGGACTTCTGCTGTACGTGGCTGTGGTCGAAGCTGTGCTTCTTAGATCGGCTAGTCTGGGTTTGAATTTGTGTGTATACTTCCGTATTTATTTGCGTGTCATGTTTTGTTTCTATTATTGTATATTGAAATTGGGTTTCAATTTAACTCATTGCGTGGTTACTTGTGAAAATAAATTTTAAAAACTGTGTTTGTATAGGTATTAGTTTATTATTAGTAATATTAAACCATGTAATTGTTAGTTGTGTTAAAAAAAGCATGAAATAGGTTTCCTAACATGAAAGTATCTCTTCAACTGTTTAAATATGTTAAATTACCAACGTTGAACTCATCATTTTACCCATAAGTCACATAATTCATTAATTTAACCACATATTTCTTTCTCTTTTCAAGTTGAGGGAACACATTGAATATATGTTCTGTCTATTCCTGACTAACACCCACCATTTAGATGGATTTTCTGTTGAAATTATTCAATCTGTCATTGATGGTATAGCCCCGTACTTAGCCAGTATATTTAATGACTGTGTTGATAATGGTGAATTCCCTGATTTAATGAAATTGAGTAAGGTCATCCCAATATTCAAAGCAGGTAGTATGTCTGACCCTAATAATTTTAGACTTATACTTAGATATTTATATATATATAGTCGTCAGTACTCTTTGCCGGCGACCTTTCAATATTATTTAAGCTAGAGAAGGACATAGACCCAAAACCCCTAATACAAACCTTAAAATCTATTGCAGCTTGGCTCGAAGAACATAATTTAGAAATAAACTTAAAGAAAACAAAGTGAATCCACTTCCGACCATATAATGTTGAACCTCTGAATCTAGTTAGCAATTACATAAACGTAAATTTAGAAACTGTAACCACATTTAACTTACTAGGCTTAAACATAGACTCAAATATAAATTGAAAAATCCATATTCAAAATATAAAATCTAAATAAGCTAAATTTAGTTACGCTCTTTTTAAAAATTAGGAATTGTACAAACTTGGTAACCGCTTTATCTACATACTATGCATACGCTTACGCCTGGCTGCGGCATGGAGTTATGCTCTGGGGAAATAGTGTAGACTCCCAAGATTTATTCATCATGCAAAAAAGCTTGTTAGGATACTTACCAGCGTAGACAATTCACAAAGTTGTAAACCATTATTCAAAAAATATAAACACACTTTACATTTACACTTCCCTGTATTTATATATTCGACCTGTCTATTTTTGTCTTTAAAAATATTGGAACATTTGAAAAAGTTCATCAAACCCATAACATTAATACTCGTCATAAAAATAAACTATATATGCCTACTGCAAGAATTAATATGCTGTCAAATAGCCCATATCATACGGCTGTAAAAATATTCAAAAAACTACCTCGAAATATAAAATAAGAAAATAAACTATCAATATTTAGCACAAATTTAAAAGGATTCCTTATTGGAAATTGTTTCTACTCAGTAAATGAATATTTAAGTAAACCTATTAAAATATAGTCTTAAAGTATGAATGAAACCTAATAAAATATAGTCTTAAGTATTATATTAAATAAAAGTTAACAAATATATATGACATATAATAAAAAGAATTATGCAGTGATATGGTAGATCTCAATAAAGTAATAAATCATATTGAAATTAGGTAGGTCGAACATTAATATCACATCTGCAATTAAAGTAAAATTAAATATATGCAATAAAAATGTCATCTTAATGTTAAGAAACTAAATGAATATTTCATTCTATATTATTTGTAATGCCCTCTAACATTTGCAATACCCCATGCAGGGGTGATTAAGTTGTAAGTTCTATACTGTTACAATAAGACCTCTGTAAAACACTTAATATGCAAATAAATAAATAGTAGGCTTCACAAAGTCACTAACTCATTCATGGGTCAATGTATACGCTTTTATAATAAGGTTCCTGAGGATATCCAAGGTCGTCCTATTGACAAATTCAAAGAAACTATAAAGCAGAAGTTGTGTGCTAAAGCATATTATAAACTATCCGATTATTTGGATGATAAAAGCCCTTGGGTATAATCCCCTCAATAACAGGATTTTATTAGTATTTGTAACAAAATATGTGTAATGTGTCTGTTTGCTCGTTGAGTTCTTCGTCCCGATAAATACCTAAAGCGTCATTGTCACTAAAGTACGTCTTCTTATGGTAGCGTCGGGTGACCGGTGGCTCACTTCCCTCTAATATGGTTGAGGAGGGCGATGGCTGGTTCCCGCGTTAACTCGTGAACGGGTGCCGTTTGAGGGTATTCGTCGTTTGGATACTTGGGGGGAGGGAGACTTGCCGAGCTAACGGATACAGATAAGAATAACTTTGTATAGACATAACGAGACTGTAAATTTATTTTGAAAAAAATATACCTGTAAAGTTTCTTGCCAGTTCTTCTTCACGAAGTTTTGTTCGAACTGGTGGTAAAGTCATGTTTTATTTGACATCAATAAGAACAAGTTTAGTAATTGTCAAAGTTGAGAACTAAATATTTCATTTCATTTCTTTTCAAGCACACGGAAGTTTTCCTCCACTCCCGTCTTTGTGCTATTTGCGTGCGCGCCAATGCCACGAGGCCAAAATCCGACTTCAATGAGACGGCGGATTACTCATATAAAGGCGCTAGAATTTCGGAAGTTAATGTTTTAATTTTAGGCTCTTTTTACAAACTAAAAGTTGGCTAACGAACGGGGGTTTTGCCTGATGCTATGTTTTGTGTCTATGTGCAGCCTACGATCCTAGTGAACCTGTGTGATAGACGATGCTGACTTGGCACTGGGCAAGTCATTTAGTTTGGACAGTACCCTATTCAGTTGTACTTAGATATTTTTTATTAGCTAACGAGATGTAATGATGTACAAAAAACTCACCAAGAAATAAAGGTTCTTTGTTCAGTTTCCATTGTATGAGAAAGATTCATTTAATCTTTTTTTGATTGTTGATTGACCTTAAGAAACGTTCTACTGTGTTTTTTATATGAACAAACATCGTTTTCTAATTAAGTATTAACCTTACAAAAATGCAACTATCTTTTTGAAAAGAAGTGCAATTTAAAGACATTGTTATATTTTTGTGAAATATTTATTTTGGTCCCATTATCTTAATTAAACCGTAACAGAAATTACATTATACTTATCACATTGCCGATATTAAGACATAATATTTAGATTCTTAGACTCTATAGATACGATAATTATTAAATCAGTTCAAACTATGGACATGAATCAGTCGGTTATTCCTTTCTTTCTTACTGGTCTTCTTTCAAATTTTAAGAATCTTATTATAGTGCGCATCATATACAAAAATAATATAGTGCATTAGTACTCATGAATATTAACAAGATAACATATTCAATATTTTGATTTTCAGGTACTAAAAATACATAACCTAATACAAGTATGATGTCACTGGCGAAATAAGAAACTCTTATACCTGAATAAAAAATATAAAACAAATATTTTACTTTGCATACTTATATACTGTATTCTATCAAAATAATCGCTATCATTCGTTTTACATAAACAAGAAAGTTACATAAACAAGAAAGTTAGAGCCGAGTTCAGATAGTTTTATTATGAGAATAATTTTGAGGATTTCACATAATTTCTATGAAGACTTGTCATGTGTTATTTTCAATATAAAAGTTATCTGAGCACTGAACAATCAGCTTTTACTCTCACATATTGAACTGAAGCAATCAAACAATTCTCATTCCTGGCACGAGTATCATTGTGATATACCTAGGGATAGCTCGTAGGTTTATCACAATTTTACACAAGTCCCAGTCATAGCCCCAATCATATCACCTTACATTCTATTCATTTAGCCGCACATATAAATATTCTAGTTACTTAATTTTAATTATCAGTCACTTTTATATCATTTGGTTTCTCTCTTCCCTCAGTTCTCAATCGGGCCGTACCGCTGCCGGAACCAGGTCATGGCTCTGTACTCGGGCTCGTAGACGTCGGGGATCTGTTTGTCTATGGCTTCGCAGTAAACCATCTTGACTGACGCTTGGCTGTACAGTCGCTCTTCGTATTTGATCAGCTGTCGGAAGAAGCCAGTGTTGGGTCGGATCTGTGGTCTGTGGGACAAGAAATTGAGTTATATCACCAGAGGTTCGAGGTTAATAACAGTTATGCTAAACGTGAAACCAGCAACGTGCAAATTGTTTACTACTTTTTGTAGAGACATTGATAAAATTTCCAAGATTGTTTCAAAGTAATATTTATTTATTTCTTTATTTGTGTCTTTCATGTCAGCAATTTACACAGAAGCAAAATGGCAAAGCAAAACCTTCTCTGTTTCATGTGGTGGTAGGCGTCCCGGAGCGTCATCCTCTGCCACTTGACCAGGTAGCCCAGACACAGTGAGACGGAGCGTGACACGCCTGCCACGCAGTGCACCAACACCACCCCGCCGTTACTGATTACCTGATGACAATAAAAGATTATTAAAATTATAACCTAAAAATATCCCATTTTGAAATCAACTTATCTGAGGAGTTAAGCTGGAACAAAATTAAGTTCAGCAAAAAGGTTTAGAATTAAACTGATCTTTATAATAAATAAGGATTTTAAAACAAACTGCTTGCTGTTTGTATGGCAAGAAGCATGGCTCGTGCAGATTATCAATAACATTTTTCGGCATCAAAATATCGATTGCAGCTGTGTTTACTGCTTTTTAATTTGTGTTCATTCACAACACGTAAGAAAAAACCTTGAATAAGAAGCATTCCTTAAAACACCGTCTTTAAAACTATAGATTTTTTGTTTGCGCATGAAATAAAAGCAATAATATGATTTTAGTGCTGGTGATATGCTAAGTTTTTGTTTACATTGTAGATGATCAAATATGGTAAGCAGATCGTTTCCATAAATCGTAAAGAAGGTTTGACCCGAGAATACTGCCTTGCGGCACACCAAAAGCTACCAGCAGGTTTATAGTTATATGGGTTCCTATTTAAACTCTCTAATACTAGTTTATAATAAGGCTTTTTGACAAGTTCTGTTTTACAATTTACCAACCAAGGACAGAAACCGTGTCAAATGCCCTGGATAATCTAAGAAAAATTGGTTTATGTTTTAAAATATAAAACTTCTAATTCCTGAAAACCAAACAGATAAGATGTGCTTTTTTTCTCAAAAGAAAAATCATATACAAGAGGCTACTGGAGGCTGATGTAAAATCATATACAAGAGGCTACTGGAGGCTGATGTATAACATATACAAGATGCTGCTGGAGACTGATGTAAAACATATACAAGAAGCTACTGGAGGCTGATGTAAAATCATATACAAGAGGCTACTGGAGGCTGATGTAAAACATGTACAAGATGCTGCTGGAGACTGATGTAAAACATATACAAGAGGCTACTGGAGGCTGATGTAAAACATGTACAATATGCTACTGGAGCCTGATGTAAAACATATACAAGAGGCTACTGGAGGCTGATGTAAAACATACAAGATGCTACTGGAGGCTTATGTAAAATCATATACAAAAGGTTGCACAACAATTTAGACGATTTTAGACAAAGATTTCAGATTAACGTATTTACTGTCCTAAATATTTTTTGTCCTAAAACAATAAATTGCTGCCTTCGCAAACACACCCTTACTTCATGAATCAAATCAGCGACTACGTCCAGGAAGGGGAAGATGTCGTGTTGTGGCATGTCGAGCAGCGGCACGGCGTGCGTGCGCACGTCCTCGAGCGGCGGCGGGAGCTCGGGCGCGGCGGCCACCACGAGCGCGGGCCGCAGCGTCGCCACGCCGCCGCGCAGTGCGTGCGCGCCGCACACATACAGCGAGGACGTCACGCGGGAGATGCCGAGAGGGCAGCCTCTGTTAAGGGAGGATGGATATTGATAAGATAGATTTTAAAGGTCCATCATACAAAATATAACGAACAATTAAATTGGGAGACAATAAAAAATTTCAAAAGTATTTGAAACCATTTATGGAGATTCACGTAAAAAAAATTCAAAGGATGTTTACATTCACATTCTTTCATGACAATTTTGAAAGCCGCACGTAAACAGAGGATGCCTCGGCGGTGTGTCACGCTGGCAGCGCGCCAACTAGCCTGACCTCGGCAAGTTCGGGCTTCTTTCATAATAAATTCCTTTTCAATATATTTCAACAGTTATTAACAATGAGCGATTAATAATAGTTGTATAGTAAATATAGTATACGTGAGTAAAAAGTCTTTACTTTTGTTTTAATTTTGTTTAATATTTTTCAATTACGAATTTAATTTTGTCGAAATTCTTTAATTTCAAGACCTATACCTATTGATAAAACTTAGTGATAGCAGAATTGTCCTTTAAAAATTGTTCAATTTATTTTGGATCAAAAAAAGCCGTAAACAATAATTTTAAAGTTTGAAACGTGGAAGTGAAACCATTTCATTACAGCAGTCGTGAGACCTAGGTTCTATGAACTTAACGAAAATAAATAAACATCAAAAATATATTTGAAATTTAACTCAATGATCTATAAACTAATACAGTCAACGTATTATATATCAATGAAAAAATGTTATACAAAATGATTTAAAAATTTTTTTATCTACCTGTTCAATTCCTCCTTAGTCAGCTTCGTGTCTATAACAACCATGGGTTCATTGTCATCACCGACACTAGCCACCTTGTCTTCTACGTTTAACACCTTCATTTTCACAAGTTCAACCCAATTAGGGCCTTTACCCGGTGTCTAATAAAGTTTAGAAAAAAAAGGTAAGGATATCTCTTCTTACAATCACAATTTTCAATGAGTATCGTTGTAAATATCGATAAAAATCCGACTGAAGTATATCTAGCGAGTGCGTGCACGCTCTGCTGCTCGCGGGCACTGACTGAACTTTCAGCGTACAATGCGGGTGACGCGGCCACCTGTAATTGCGCGGCTTGTACAAATATCCTGCATTCCCGCGCTATTTTCAAACTCGCTGGATGACGCTATTTTGTTTACATCGCAGAAATACTGGTTTTTAATTTTGTTCTTGACAGAGCTATCCAAATCTTTATGGTGACATAACACACTATATTAATTACAGCCTCGTGGTGTAAGTGGGAGGACGCCTGCCTCCGAGAATAATGGCGGAATACATATTTGAGTTTCCCCAAAAATCTATATTTATTCTAGCTTCGTAATCTTTCATAATATAGGCTATTCTCAAAAGCTCCATCGCACAGTTAGCGTGTTTGTCCCGGAAATTCCTTTTTTTTAAGGGAGGAATTCTATGTACCGAACGACGTGTCTTTGATTAGTGTTTGTTTAGTAAGCTTAAAGAAAAAGTATGCTTAAACCGATATTACTATAAAGTTCTAAAATACTACTCGTAGAAACTTCAACACAGAACTTCCTTTCTAAGTAAATAAGTCGAGGCACTGGACTATCTAAGGGTATGTTCAGACCTGAGCTAAAAACTTAAGCTAAAATAATGCTGTGTGTCTCTGATAGTCAAATAGAAATTGACAGTGACGGAGGAACACGGTAAATGTCTAACCAGCTAACTCTGACTTAATTCCATAACCCAGGTATGCACAAGTCGGCCCAAATAATTAAGACTACATGTATTTGATCTCTTATCGCAGTCTACAATTACGAATTACCGCATACAAATGTTTTGGTTTATAATTTATATTTCGTAAAAATAGTGAAAAATGTTTATCAAATAAAGAAACATCACAAACACTGCGCCTTTTTGAAATTAAGCTAATAATTATCCAACGTTCAGCTGGACGCACGCGAAGGACAGTGGAACACAAACCTCTTAACAGTCAAGCTGTTACCCGTACTAAGACATTTCCAATTATAATTTCTCTTGGTTTAAATATTTACCTGTACTGATACATACTTTGAGACGCAAAAAAGAAATAAACACCCTGGAGTCAGTGACCCGTTGATGTTCGTGACTGTACGACGACTCAATGCGATGATAGAAATACACACATTTTCTAAGGAATGTCATTGCGTAACAATCTATAGAGTGTGGTATCGGGGCAGCTTTAGTTTCTTAATTAAATTTTATAATATTTTATTGCTTTTCGTTTTAAGGTAAAAATAGATTTTATATTTAAATCTTTTTATAGATACTTCAACTCACTTGTAAACATGCTACTTAGTTTTGTGCGACTGTGACGGACATTATATATTTTTTTTAAATCAGAAAATCAACAGCTTACATAAAATTGCACTAAAACGACATTTAAACTTAAAGTTAGGCCAATTACAGATTTTCCTTAAAAATTAATCACAGCTGTGCCATTAAGAGGCAAAAGTAAAACTAAATAAAATATTGTAGGCTATTCTATATGTATATAGGCATTATAAGTATGCAGTGCAGGAGTTCATGATTTAAATCTGTATTATAGCTTATTATCTAAATAAAACACACCTTTTTTATTTTTTTATTTCATTTATTTAAGGTCACTTTTAAACAACAAAAAACACCTTTATTACCTATTTTAAAAAAAGTTTCAATCAACTTTTTTATTATTTTTTATTAATGTCGATCAACTATAAAAGGTAAATTATTTTATCGGAAAAAATACCATTAATGGTATTTCCTCTGGAGTTGTCCTTGAATCGTCACCAAACTAGTAGTCCCTATTTGGGCACGATGAAAATATATTCGATAGAGGATCATATAACTTAGGTAATACGTAGTTAGGGGACAATATTGGGGTAGTTAATGAAAACGAGCAATAGTCTCAAATTAAAAAGTCATATTCCAATTTCTAATTTCAACACAATAAATAGAATGGCGCCGACATTCTCAAAATAACAAAAACCAGACACTCGATTTATCATAAAAAGCATTCTTAACAAAATATTAAAGTATTATTGTTAATAATAAGTGGCGAACATAGAATCACCTTGGTATTTGGCAGCGCTGCAAGAACGACCAACATAATAGAACAAAATATAGGTGAACATAAACATCTGCGTGGTTTAAATTTTTTACCATAGAAACCATAAAAATATATTTAATTATTTAAACATAACAAATTCTAGAATATTTTTTGGTAGATTATCTGCAAAAAAGAGATGACAAATGTTTTTAATGTTAGAATACCAGTAGAGTTTCTTCTGTTATGAGTAGTCTGGGGCTGACTACATCTTTCCTATTTTAACCATCATAAATATCAAGTTTATTTGTTTGTGTTCCGGTTAAAGGAAAGGGACAGCCAGCGGAAATACAGAAACAAAGGCAAAGGCAAACTGACGCGTACCGTCGACTACAAGTCATCAATCAATCAATCAAAAACAATATAATTGATCTCCAACGCCTACGATTTAATGATCCACTTACCATCGGGTGGCACCGTGTCAGAAATGACACACCTAAAAAAAGTAGAACAAGAGGAGATAGATGACAATTCGAAGTCGATGCTTAAGGGAAAGAGGTACATATGTCTTTTGGAAGAAGAAGAATTTTTTTTAAAATTTTATAGGAACTTCGCCGTTTTTTGAAGCGTATTTTTTCATGAGCTAAGCTAGTGATTTCAAGAATATAAGCCTTAGCCAGGTTGTATAAGCTGTATTTGTGACTGGTTAAATCTGGGCGGATGAACATACTATAGTTGCGGTTTCAGAATTAAAATCTTGACGGTTAAAGTGTTATATTTGTGCATAACATAACATATTATGCACAAATATATGTTATACTTCTTGTGTTTCGTATAATATGCATGGTGTCGATATTAATATATGTTTCATCAGCGTTTATATTCCTTATTCGTAATAATTAAATACTCTTTAAATCAACAATTATTTGTTATCATATCGTGACAAACGTCTAATAAAATTGCTACATATAACTGTACAATACTATACCATATAAGAATTGATTAGAAAATGAAAATCTGATTTTATATTTCGTAGAACCTACCAAAGAGTCCATGTTTTACGGTACTACAATACATTTTTCACTCTAGTTCACTTTAGTTCTCCAACGTGGCAATATTCCATTCTATGCTTAAGAAAACAAAACAATTAAAATGTCGCGCTCTATCATTTTCGGCTCAGGAATCCCAGGAATGCAAAACAAAATGGCGCTTTACAAAAACGGTTGAACAATGACGTCATTATGGTAGCAAATCACCAGGTCACGACAGGATTACTTACATTAAACCGACAAATAGCCACTTAGTTAAATTCCCCAGTTTATAGCTTAGTTTTAATATTAGGTATGACAAATTATTGACATTCCTTGATTGTTTTTTTTAATCGTGAAAACGGAAGAACGCGTGGATCATGGTTTTGCATAATATTTTAGAAACGTCACTGATGTTGGATATTCGATAATTATGTGGTCGCCGACAAGTTGACTGCATACTTTTAAATTAACATATATACAAATTGACAGTCGACGAGATATGCGGACTCTATTCGGGTTATGCACCCACTTCTGAATACTTAAAAACTGGAGGAAGTCTGGAGTGGAAGCCCCTTTACTTCTGGGAGGGCTTTATTTAGAAGTCTTTCGACTGAACAAAAGGAAAAAGATACTGAGGCACTTATCAGTTGTTACAAAAGATGTTCATAAATGTTTCATTTTAGAGCTCAACTAGTAGTTTAAATGGAATGTCGAGATGTCTATAGTTTATTAAATGCAGGTTCACACTTAAAGATAAATTTAATTAAAAAAAAATCATAAAATATGTTAAGCTCGAAATAAAAAACAAATAAAGTACATTTTCTATTTTTACAGTCCATCTGTTTTGAAATTTTTCATTACACAAAAAGTAATTTTTAAAACATTATACAATATCGCAATTTACGTCTTGTGCTCGTCATGAAAGGTGTAAATATACGTAAATCCTGTGTTTACAGTAACTCCCACACTAGTCATGTGATCGAAGCGGCCACGCTAAATATGTTAGTGGTATTGTTCACTGGTTTTGTGACAAGTTCATATGTATATAACTGTACATAACTGTCAAATTCACATGACTAGTGTGGGAATATTTTTATACTATGTTTATACTTGTATTATTACTAATAGTTACTACTATTCATGGGCCTGCCTTTTTCACCTCTATTGAAATTTTCATCTGCAAAGTAAATGTTTTTTTTTTATTGAAAAAGGATAAAACGTTTGTCTTCTATCTCACCTGATGGAAAGTGACGATGAAGACGAAGATGTTACACGTCTATCCACGAGATACCTATTCACGATAAATGTATGAATAGCTTTTATTATTATTTGGCTTGTTCTGCAATAAAGCATTTCCTACTATTGTTACATGTGATTGATATCCTCTGGTTTTTTAAATAGATATTACCTTTTGTATAGTGTTGATGTTCAATAATTTTAATGTATTTGCTTAAGTCTACAAAAAACTGAATCCTGCTCTAGTGGGGATTTTTAGGCAAATTTTGCTTAAAATTGAGGAATAATTTATAATAATTATAATAAAATAATATTAATTAAATAAAAATAATTATATAAACCTCTCAAACCTTACCTCTTTATTGCCAGATTATCTAAATGAAATATTAGAATTTATGATATATAAATTTATATTAAGTTCCTCGTATGTACACACCCACTAACACAACGTCATGAATAACTCGCCTACGTAGTTTATGGCGAAAAAATCTGCGCGTTATTTGACGCGCCTCTAAACAAAACATTAGTTCAAAATAGATACAGTTGGCTTTGAAAAGTTTGTTGTTTTCACACAATTAACCGCGACAGAAAACTGTTTCCATAGTAAAAACATTTAAACTATTTTTGGATGATTCTATTTTAAAAAAGCTGCCGTTTTGGGATAGTTTCTAACGCAGTTCTAAATTTTTTGTTGTTTAGGCATTTGGTAAATTTATCTGAAAATCCATATACGTCCGAGTGGCGTAGTGGGTAGCCCTGCGGAGGTCACAGGTTCGAGTGCTCATTCAAATGAAATGAAATATTTTGAAATGAAATTTTTATTTCTCAACATTGACAATTACTTGTTCTTATTGACGTCAAATAAAGCATGACTCTACCAACAGTTCGGAAAAACCTTCGTGAAGAAGAACTGGCAAGAAACTTCACGGGTATATTTTTTTCAAAATAAATTTACAGTTTCTTTTTGTCTATACAAAATTATTCTTTTCTGCATCTGTTAGCTCGGCAAGTCTCCCTCCCCCCAAGTATCCAAACGACGAACACACTCAAACGGCACCCGTTCACGATTTAACGCGGGATCCAGCCATCGCCCTCCTAAACCATATTAGAGGGAAGTGAGCGACCCAATCCTCATCATTGCATTAAACACAAATGATGGTTTTCAGGTCATGGCTTTTTATATTTATATACGTATGTTTATTCTGGGTTCCCCTCCAGTTCGCTGTATAATTTGCCAAGCTGTTTTGCTGGGGATCTAAAATTTATTATTATTATATAGGAAAAATGGTTAGTAAAAACAGTGTTTTGACAACATCCACTTTTCGAATTATTTCACGATGAAAATAAGTTTGTATACTAATATTAATTAACCGAAATGAACTCAATTTTTAAGTACCAAACGACTATAATGTGGTCGAAAAACGATTAATTTTAAAATTATTATATTTTTTTTATTGAAAAAGGATTAGACGTTTGTCTTCTATCTCACCTGATGGAAAGAGACGATGAAGACGAAGGTGTTACACGTCTATCCACGAGATACCTATTCACTCGACGCTTGAAAGAACTAGGGCTATAGTTTTCTGGCAAAACAGATGCAGGCAGTTCATTCCACACCTTGGCGACCCGCACCAAAAAGGAACTATCGAAGCGTTCGACTTCTTGGGATGTCTACTATAAAGGGATGGAAGGGCTGTCTGCGTCTGGTAAGCCGATGTAAGAAGGGTGTGGGTTCGACCTGATCAAAATGAGCTCTCGCGCACTCTCCAAAATGTAATCTGTAGAAGACTGCTAAACTGGCAACTTTCCGACGTTGGTCGAGGCTTTGCAGTTTTTTGGTGGTGAGGTCAAAGTTGTTTATAATTTTTCGGGCTCTTCGGTCAACTGCGTCCATCGCTTCAAGTTGGTACTTTGCAGAACCATCCCAGAGGTAGCTACAGTACTCCATAAAAGATCGAACTTGAGCTGTGTACATATTAAGTAGCTATTCAGGGCTGAAGTACCGCGGGACCTTCGAGATGATTTCCAACTTCTTTGAAGCAGTTTGAGCCATGGACACAATTTGATGCCCGAAGTACAGTTGGGACGATATAGTTACGCCCAGGAGCCCTAGGTGGTCGGTTAAGGAACATTTTGGACAGTGGGTGTTAGGTTGAAACTCCTCTTTTTGGCGGAGAATAAACATGCCTGTGTTTTTTTTTTTTTTTTTTGCTGCCGAGGCACCCTCGCGGGAGGGAGGTGGAAGATGCGTCATGCATACCCGCCCGCAGGTAAATTCCTCTGCGGGGGGGTTATGTGGGACTCACCAGAATGGCACCTACCCACTAAAAACCACCTGTTGGCTGTAGTTATTACCGTTAGCCTTCATCGGAAGCGACACCCGTCGGGAAGTTGGGCGCGCTGGCGGAGACCCGCTAGCGGGTCTTCCGCCTGTAGTGAAAGTTGCACTGAAGGTGCTCAAAGGGACATGAGTTGGTGGCCGTTCTGGGCAGCCTCCGGTGAAGCCGGGGCTGGGCAGAGGTCGGCCGAAGTATGATTTAGGGATCAATTCATTTAAATGAACCTATAATGAATTGAGAAGGGAACTATGCTCCGCCAGATCTAGCAAACGCTCTGTCGGAGTACGTGAAGCCCTAAGTTTACGGGCTAAGACTGCGATTTCACTAACATCGACATTTTTTATAGCGTCGCAGACGATACGCATATCGTCTGCTACGGAGGATTGAGGAGTGGGTTTGTATGGGCGAGGAGCCGGGATGGGATTCGATGCGGGGCGCTGCCTCCAGTTTTCTGGGGCAGGCCTGGACTGAGTAGGCTTAGCAGCCGGAGGAACCCGGCTACGCAGCGGCGGAAAGTTTTCTTGGGAAAGGCGCGGAGCCTGTTTGGGTGCCGCCCTCTTGGAATTGGAGCGCATACAACGGGGTGCACGAGGGCAGCCCCTGTAATTTGCGGTGTGGCCGGACTGGCCACAAAGCACGCAATCGGGAGGAGAGGGAGTTTCAGGAGTGCGATTGCACTCCTTAGTGAAGTGCGGGACCAGGCACTTGACGCACCTGGGCGGTGCGCGGCAGTTGGCTGCCGCGTGCCCGTACAACTGGCACCGATGGCACTGGCCGGGATGACCGCGGCGATGAGGCGCCTCGATTGAGATCCCAGAGAGGCCGCAAATAGAGCTAACCCCTTTCAGGATCTCTCTGGACTTGGGGACGTTGGCGAGAATCACCAAAGCGAGAGGGTGTTGCCTCCCGTACTTGCTGTGCATTTTATGCACCGCGAGTGCCGGGAAGCCTTGGGACTGCAGATCCTCCAGGATGGCCTCGTTCGATAATTCGAACGGGATTCCCCTGAGTACCGCTCTGATCTTACGCTCTTCTGACAGAGCATAAGTGTGATAAGCATATTGCTTATCGGTGAGGAGCTTAGTCAAAGCTCGGAAATCGTCTATCGACGAGACAGTGATTTTAATAGATTCACCCGAGTTTACCGCTCGGGTGTAAAGGATCTTGTGCTCATTGCACAGTGACGAGACCTCAGTCCATTTACCCTTTTCCCGAAGGAAAACGGGTGGTGGGACCTTGGCCTTGACAGAAGTTGGGGCCGGAGCGGGTGTTGAAGACACCGGGGCAGCTGGCGTTGAAGACGCCACAGGGGGTGTAGGGACGGGCGTCGAGGGCGCCGGGTCTTGTTTCGAGCGCTTCTTAGAGCGTTTTTTAACAAGGGTGAAAGAGGGAGGCTCAGGGCCAGTTGGGGTGGCGTCCGAGGAAGTCTCAGTCGCGGGTGCGCGCTTGCGGCGCAGAGGGGCGTCTACTTCGCACTCCATGTCACTGGAGGAAGGGGACGCGGGAGGGCCTAAGACCTGAGGGGTCTGAGGGACGGGGGTGGCCTGAAGGACCAGTTTGGAAATCAATTCCTCGATGTGAGGGAGAAAGGATTGAAGTGTTTGAATCATTTTAGGGGTGCAGTAAGAGCTTTTAGCGTCGTGAGCAGCGACCAGCTGATCTTGAATTTCCCTAATGCTTAGGGAAGCCATTGCGGAGGGGTTGGGGAGGGACAATATATGAACCTAACAACGATGACTAACTTCCTAAAAACCACCCTACACGCAGTAGGGCGGTTGAGGACGACGCGGATAACTTACTCGAACACGGAACTTGAAGTCCTGAAACGACGAGACCCCGTCGACGAAGCTCACGTTCCACGAAGTACGGTTAACAAGCCACTGTTCGCCGTGAAAACGGCGTTAGAAACTTATTAGAAGTACGGTTAACGAGCCACTGTCCGCCGTAAAAAGGCGTTAGAAACTTAATACGGTAAACTATGAAATTTGGGTGCTCAATTAGCGCGGGGGCTAAAAGAGCGGGAAGGCGTCTGCGATCGACGTGCGCTCGAGAACGCACGCAGACCGAGACTGATGCCTGTGTTTTTGACAGGTTAAATTTGACCAAATTGGACTTGCCCCAATCGGACAGTTTCTTTAAGGCCAAATCCACCCGCTCAATCATAGACTCTCTCAAAGCCCAGATTTCTTGAGGACTCGCTCGCACATTGGACATGTATCTCTCTACAACGGTGCTGTCCTCACCGTACCCAATAATGCCTGGGGTTTTTTTTTCTATTACCTCCGGCATATATGGCCGCAGTCTTTTTCCTTTATTTTTAGCTTTGTTACCATATCTCCATTTTTATTCTTCTTTTCCTTTCATTCAAATATAGTCATCATATGTTGATCTTTAATCATTGACGGGTGAATTCCCCGTCTGCTTCAAGAACAAATAAATTATTTATCATTTATTATCATGACACACAAAATTAAACAATACAATGATTTTAAAACGATATAACATCTTAGCTCACCGCCTAGTTTTCATATTGGTCAACAAGCCTCTCGCAAGCGTATTTCTATATTTCTGAATTTTAATGCTTATTACTTGCCTTCCTTAAACTATTTTTGTTGCACACTTTTAAAACATTCATATACTTTCACATCGTATGTTGAGCTAAAATATAATATATGACGTATGACGTTTTGCCGTACTGGCCATTTCAAATGAAAATATTTTTTTTTGACTGATAATTCTAATTTCAAATTAATTTTATTTGACAAACATGGAATTCTTTTTCTAAAATCGTCATTTGTTTAATAGTTAGTGTTTTGTTTTCAACGCATTCGAACATTTTTCGTCATCATGGATAAGTTAAAAATTCGAGTAATTATGGAGTATGAGTACCGTCGTGGCAGCAAAGCGGCACAAGCGGCACGCAACATCAACGACGTTTACGGAGTGAACACTACAAACGAACGCACCACCCGTTATTGGTTTACCCGCTTCCGTTCTGGAAATTTTGACCTGAAAAATGAACCCCGTGGTCGTCCGAAAACTTTGGTCGACAATGACGAATTAAAGGCAATTGTGGAAGCTGATGAAACTCAATCCACGGCTGAATTAGCAGCAGCTTTCGACGTTAGCATCAAAACAATATTGGTCCATTTGCGTCAAATTGGCAAGGTAAAAAAGCTTGACAAATGGGTACCCCACGAACTCAATGATCGCCAGCGCGAAGTACGCGTGGAGACGTGCCTTGCACTGCTCAGCAGGCATACAAATCAAGGAATTCTGAACCGCATTGTTACTTGTGACGAGAAATGGATCCTGTTTGACAATCGTAAGCGCTCAGCAAGTTGGTTGGACCCTGGTTCAGCACCCAAACAATGCCCTAAACGAAAACCTACCCCTAGAAAAGTGATGGTTACTGTTTGGTGGTCTAACGCGGGTGTAATTCATCACAGCTTCTTGCCAAACGGGACAAGCATTACTGCAGATGTGTACTGTGAAGAACTGAACACAATGATGGAGAAGCTCGCACGTCTCCAACCAGCTTTGGTCAAACGTTCGGCTCCACTGCTCCTGCACGACAACGCGCGACTTCATACTGCACAGCAGACGGTCTCCAAGCTTCAAGGGTTGGGGTTGGAAGTTCTCCATCATCCGCCGTACTCACCAGACCTTGCGCCTACACACTTCTACTTTTTCCAGAATTTGGATAACTTCTT
This sequence comes from Marasmarcha lunaedactyla, assembly GCA_923062675.1. Lineage (NCBI taxonomy): Eukaryota > Metazoa > Arthropoda > Insecta > Lepidoptera > Pterophoridae > Marasmarcha > Marasmarcha lunaedactyla. The sequence continues at coordinate 6,839,681 of OV281341.1, forward strand.
TGCCGGAAAAAAATTCAATACCCGAGAGGCAGTACAAAATGCCTTTGAAGAATTTGTTGCCTCCCGTCCAGCTGATTTCTTCAAGAAAGGCATCAATAAGCTACCAATGCGTTGGCAAAGATGCATTGATTGCATGGGTGATTATTTTGATTAATAGAAATAAAAAATATATAAACAAAATTACGCTTCATTTATTTCGTGAAAAACGGCAATTTCATAGGTAAAGACCTAATACATATCATATTTTGCCAACATACTTTTCTTCATCTATTTAACTATGTTTGTTATTTTATTGCAATAATTCAAGAAAACATCCCTGTTCTTTCATTGAATTAGGCTTGGGATATTTTCCAGGGTCATTTTGGAGCCAGTTTTGTTTTCTATTTCCAGCCTTGACAGTGCGTGAATAGGGCATTCAGTCAAGAGATGCGCGACTGTTTCACGTTTCTCAGCCTCACATGCACATGATGGGCTCTCTTTGCGTTTGAAGCGATGCAAGATCCGAGAACCCACCATGCCCTGTAATTACTTCTGTGGTCAGACGATCAATCGGCATCTTTCTCGTGGTCCTGTAAGCGGTAATGGCGTCGGGGAAGAAAAGCTTGGTGTTGCTTGCGGTTGTGCCATTTATATATCGTTCAATCCACTCATGAAGCGACTGCAAACGGATGCATCGCTTGATAAATGAATTGGGGCATTTATCGTATGCAGGACTTCTTTTGGTATTTTTAGCAGCCTTCTTCACCAGCTGGGCTGCACTTTCATTACCTGCTAAGCCTATATGCGCCTTAATCCAATAAAAAACCACAGATTTTCTCATTTTGGATAGGTATGCAGGTTTTTCCGCGTTTTACACGCTAGGTGGTGACGGCAGTCCAGGGCCACGATGGATTGGAGAGCAGAGAGTCGCTGTATATGGCAACATTATGCTCTTTCCGCTTTATAGCCTTATGTTTGCTAGCTTCGCAAAGAGCCAGAAGCTCCGCCTGGTAGATGGTGCAATAGGATGGCAGGTTAAGTTTGTCGGACTTGATTTCGGCTTAACCAACTAAAAACCTAAAAACAAACAAATAAATACAATATAATAAAATATTATCTACTACAACCGGTCGGAACGGTATTTTGTCTATACTTTTACTATAAGAAAACAAATTTTCCGGGATTTCCACAAGTATCAATAAAGAAAATATCACCCAAAAAACCTTTATATATATATATATATATATATATATTTATATTTATATTTATATTTATATATATTTGTATAATCAATGCCTGGGTTTAGCAGGTCATTACCGTGCAGCAAGAATAACGTTGTAGAGAGAACAGATCCCTGAGGTACCCCGGCATTAATTGCCATTAGGTCAGAAGAGCAGCCGTCTAAGACTAATCGAATCGACCGTTCTCTCAGAAAATCAGATATCCAGTCGCAGAACCCATTAGGTATTCCGTATGCTGGAATCTTACTCAAGGGACCATCATGCCAGACGCTATCAAAAGCCTTGGAAATGTTTAAGGATACAGCTATTGCTTCACCGTGACCCTCCAAGGCTTCGCTCCATAAGTGAGTGGCATACACAAGAAGATCTCCAGTCGAGCGTCTACTGCGAAAACCATATCGCTTCCCGGCAAGAATAGTGTCACAACACAAAAATAGCAGTTTCGAGAAAATGCAACTTTAATAGCTTTTTGTTTAATTATACGTCAATAAATTAAAAACTATTGTAGTCAGATAAATGAAATTTTATGTACAAATAGGTTATTTATATGTTTATTATAGGGCTGAGAATTAAGGAAAAAACTTATTTTTTTTTAAAGTAACTTTTAACAAACTTATAATTAAATGTATATTATGACTCTTTTCTCGGTAAAAATTTTTTGAGTTTCAGAAATAATACACATTTTGATGTATCCAATCACCAGTACTTTTATTATAAAAACACTTCAAACTTAATTAAAAATAAAGAAAAAGTAACCAAATTATAAACTTCTATAAAAAAAACATCAAAAACCAACTTCTGGATATACCTTAATTAGTACTTTTGCCCTAATTACAATCAGTCTTTCTCAGTTCCTGGCCGTTAGCAATATAAAATTTAATCTTATAACTAAAATGAGGTATAACATATAATATGCAATCATCATTATTACTTTTATTAGTAAATTGACTTTAAACATACCTACAATAAGAAAAAGGAACTTATTTTTTAACATATTTTTAACACGACAGTCATGACTTTTTAACAAACATTAAAAAAAAAAGAAAAATTACAAAACAAACTCCTTTGGAGATAATAATAATCTTTTTTTACGTGAATTATTCACGTAAAAACTATTATTATAAAAAATATCAATTACTTACTTCAGAGACTTATAAAAAGATTCATAAAAATGGGGAATGTGATTATTTTGTAATAAATCTAATAGATCCTTTATTTTATTTTCTTTGAGTTTCGGTTTAGATCGGTACGCGAGTTTGAGGGAAATCGAACCAAGATTTTTTTTCCGCATATTAACGGTTTCAGAGAACTGATCATCTTTAGAAGAGACTTTATATAGCAACTTAGCAGGATCGTCCTGCAACAGTTTAAAAATCTTCCTCCTCCCTCAGAAATTTTAAATGATCTTGCTGTAGTTAACCCAATATCCTCGGACAGACGCTTCAATGAATAAAAATCACAAGATGACATTTCTGTCACGGTATAGGGTTTGCCTTTTTTTTTGCGCATTTTATAGCTTCAACGTACTGACTGGGTACATAAATTGGACCTGACTTGAGTCTTCTTTGTATTTGCTTTTCAATTGTTGAATGGACAGAGTCAGCTTCATTTTGTGTATGTCCGGTACTTGTGTGTTATAGATTTTATTTTAGGAAATTTTAGCAGCGCATATAGATAAATAGAAATTATAAATCTCTTTTTATTCTGACCGCAACAATTGTCAGAATAGAATGTTAGATCTAATACCGGTCCATCGTGATTTACTACACTATTTTCAATAAACTTAAACAAACAAGATCCGATTTCATCAGCTCCGCGGTTTGCTTCTCCTTCATGCCAATAGAAACAGTCGGTTTTATCATCACATATTTGAGACACAGTAAAATTTAAGGTATTGAGTTTAGTTTTATGCAGAAAAAAGGACAGAACACAACATATAACTTGTGAAAATTATAATAGTTCACAATAAAAACGTCATTACCATGTATTGGGTTTTTATTACATTCTTTAAAACACGAATATGGATCAGGAACAGTAAAAAAAAGAGACTTATTACAGGTTATGTCGGTTTTTTGTATAAAGTGCAAATTTTTACAACGCTTTTTCGTCAACAATACAGTCATGACACAGTTTGTGTCGCCTTTTTTATATTGATTCTAATATTTAAACATAAAACTTAACGATAAAAAGTCACATTACACGTTTAAAACTCTTTTCTGGCGACACTGTACACGTCTTCTGTGTCTTAACACAAATGTGACACTGTTCGCGCCGGAAATCGGAGCAAAACAGCTCCGTGAAAAAGAGAATTAAGTGCCCTCTAGCGGTAACCATTCGCAACATAAAAACGATGTTTTTGCAGCCGAACAAATGAAATGCGCGCTATTTAATTCTGTGATTATGTCATTTTGTACCTAATATGTGTTGTGACACTATTCTTGCCGGGAAGCGATATTATTATCACTAAGGAGCTCGTTGGACTCAAGGTATGCCAGGAGACGATTGTTCAATACACGCTCCATAACTTTGCAAAGTATGGAGGTGATTGCAATAGTTCGGTAGTTGATAGGATCTGCACGGCTTCCCTTCTTTGGTACTGGTTGCACGTTAGGCAGCTTCCAGGATTTAGGGACCCTTCCGGATTCCAGAGAAAGTCGATATAGGCGCGTTAGAATGGGAGACAACTCGGGCCTAAGGCCGCTGGCCTTATTCACATCTAAATTCTGCAAGCATTTAAGAACCTCCTATTGGCGAATATGAACGGTACCCATTTTGGGTCCGAACTGAGGTGACTGGGGTGGGACATTACCTTGACGTGAACAATCTGCAAAAAGATTATCAAAAAGGTCTGCTTTCGCTTTTGCGGTGTGGGCTTTTCAGAGGTGGCGGCGATGGGCGACAAAAGTTCGACTCAACCGACTTGGCCAGAGACCAGAATGCTTTGCTTCCTGAAGGGTATGACGCTATCTTGTCTCCGATGTGGCCAATGTGGTAAAAGCGAGCTTTCCTGATCACCTTTTTGCAAGACTTGGCAGCAGCATTGTATCTTTTCTTCAGTTCATGAGAATCCACGGCTTTGCTTCTGCGAGCGTCAGCCCAGGCTTTGTACGATTCTTGCTTAAGCTTTTCAGCTGTGAAACAAGCAGCATTAAACCATGGTCGACCTTTGGTTTCAAGGGATAGGTCAGCGTAAGGGAAGAAATACTCCATTGCTTGGCCTATCACTCTTGATACAGTATCAGCGCAGCACGATGGATTGGTTGATGTAAAACAAGTCTGCCGCCAATGATAAGACGCGAAAAAATGCCGCATCTCATCCCAATCTGCTGATTTGTATCGCCATACTCGCCTAGCGCCTTTTGGGCGGGTGTCAGGTGGCGAGTACTGCGACACAGATTTTACCACGCTGTGGTCGGATGTCCCTAAAGGTGTAGTTACGGACACCGTGCACCTGTCAAGATCAGTTGTCAGCAGAAGGTCTAAGCAATATGCAGTGTGCAAGCTGTGAAAGGCCTTGAGTCCCGGAAAACTTAAAAGCCTCTCTTCCAGCGTGGTCAGTGTCCTGATACTGGTATAGCCATTGCCTGGGATGAGCGTTAAAATCCCCCAGGAACACCAACTGCTCCAACTGCAACTGAGAGAAAAGGTTGCCGAACCTTATCTGCTGCATCACTTAGATACTCCATGAGCCTCGTTGTCTCCCGATCTTCGCTATGTGACCGGTATATACTAGCATAAACCAGTTGGTCAAGGCCGGTATCAATGTGAACCCACATAACGGAAAAGTCCAGATCTTCCAAGTAACGGAGACGCTGACAACAGATCTCGTCACTGGCATACACACTCCGGCGTTTGGGCGGAAATTGGACTCCAGTATGTACCCTGGGTAACAAAAGTATTACGAGCCTGAAGGATTACAGATCTGCGTCTCGGTTACGAGTAGGTGAGGCCTCTCTGTCTCAAGGTGGTGGTGGCCATCGTTGAGATTTGAGTGCATTCCTCTGATGTTGCAGAAATGAACTTTAAGAGAGAGGAAGTGCAACCGCTGTAGAACCTTACTCTTCTTGTGACTTTTTATATTAGTTGTGTGAGTTAATAGGGAGGAGGACTGAAGTTGAGTAAAGCGCTGCAAATGGAACCTAGCAGCTCGCAATAAACAACGCACCGATGGGGAACTGGCTTGGAGACTGCAGAGACGCCCAAACCCCCCCGGGGATTGTCATCCGGTCCTCTCTAACCAGTCGCCAGCTGGCACGATGAAGCCTCCCAGGATTTTTCGCGAGGTGGCGGAGCAGCCTTTCGCATGTGGCTAGCACACTACTTGGGCCCCCTACTACCTGCGGTCGGCCAGCGGTGCACCGTTTCTTCGGATCCCGCTACCCTTCAAAACCAGCTACCCGTCGAGTCAATAAATTACGAGCTGAAGACAGTTATCTGATGTGGCACGATTACACAGACCTACCCTCCTCGATGGTTACACTAAACATCATGCTGGACCGCGCCCATGTCACTTGGTGGCATGGCTTTGTTTAGTGGGTGGTGACAAGCCACGGCCGAAGCCTACCACCAGAAGATACTGCTCGTTTAGCACCACCCTTTTTTGTTTTGTATTTGTTCTAATGGTTGTAATGCCCTAACAATTATCATATGCAAATTAATCAAAAGCTCCCTGATTTGATGAATACATCCGCACACCGGCTGGTCCGAATAGTGACGTCCCAAATCTTTACGGAACATTTTATTATGTTAAGAATTTGTAATCAATATATGTATGTCTTCGTAAATCTAATCTCTCTAAATTAGTTTACTGATTTAAAGCTTGAGGAAAAAAGAGAATTTTTTCCTCACGCTTACACAACAGCACTTAAAGCGTTTTAGTCAGTATAATATATTTTTTAAATACAGCTATGCTGTGCGAAACGATAACATTTTTATCGGACGAATTAAAAGGTAGAATGGAAACTGTACATTCCAGAGGTAAATATGCGCGTCATTTTATTTTCAGAACGAAACACGCTCGGCATCGCCAGACCCGGCGGAATGAATGGAGTCTAATAAAGAATGAGTTAACAGGCCTAAAGCATATAAAGTGAGCAGTTTTAAAACCTTACATTCGGTTTAAAGATATTCGAAGTAAATACAATAATTGCGTTCTAAAAATACACAGTTTTTACTGAGTACATAGGGTCGATTATCGCGGTTTTTTCTGCATATAAAAGTCGTTTTTGCAAAAAATTGCAGAAGTGACCCTTTGTTCCCAAAGAAAAATATATTTATATATATTTAATACTTTCCACCGCTATACACGCAACTGATTGTTGTTTCTGTACTCTTAGTTATTTAAAGAATCACGTAGTTAAATTTCATTCGGCGTAATATAACTGTTTTTTGACTTTTTTTAACCAGTTCATAATCCCCAAATCCACGATGCAGCTGAAGAATTTTTTTTGAGCTCAGTATCATAACAGCTATTTATGAAAATAGTTTCAGCTGGCGTACTATTACTAGTTTTTTACAACTTCCACGACATCTGTTTTCCACACCCACCGCAGGTGCGCCAGCTGACACTTGGTTCAGTTGTAAGTCATTCGAGATCTACTGAAGAAGATGGCAAGCAATCGGCGTAAAATCACTGCCCAAAATACAACGCTACCTCCCGGACTATAACGGATAACTATCGCTTATTAAAACAGAAAACCAGAGGAAATTACTTCAAGTATGGAATGTTTTATTGCCGAAGAAAACTGTTGGAAAACAAGTAGGTATACATACAAAATTTTCAAATATTTATAGTCCAAATGGCGACTTTTTAGTGTCGTTCGATAGGGGCGGCCTGTCATTAAGACATACATATGTGACATTTATCCGCAAGTCTATAACAATTATATTACCTTTGTTGTATATAATATAAATATTAATATAATAAATCATAAGCCAACGGCATACAGAGTTCATAATACCTAAATCTCATAAACGTGTAGGCATAATGTCAACTCATTTGTGCTTGTAAACGTGAAACTTATCTGTGCCGCCGTCGTCAAACAGTGTTATCGCTTTGGTGTGCGTGTAAGATCAGTACATTTTGTCAATATAGTATATACACAAACTCAACGCACACAAAGAGCCGCAAGCACAAATTACTTGAACCATCTAGTCTACGCACCATCTTTATTACTAAAATACCGCCAAAACGACTTACCATCCTAGGTACATGTAGTTAAGTTGGTACAAAATTTTAATGTAAATAGTTGTTTTGTACAATTTTAAGTATTTATTTTAGTAAACGGTAACTCCTTTTGCACCAAGTTGTCCTAAGGATTTATTTTAAAAAAGTTTTTGCTTACACGTTCTTTACTTTAACTCAAAATCAACGCCATCTCTTTGTCAATCAACAAAGCTTTTGTTTACGATAAACGAGAGCTTGCTGAATTTCACACTAAAGCTAGCAAGCAAACTTTAGTTTCAAGTGAGCGCAACAGATGGCGGTCATGATAAATTGTACCAAAATGATACCAAAACTATTTAACATTTTGAAATGTATGTTACACGTTTCAGATCATGGGTATTTATTTGTCATTTAGAATAGTTTCTGCCCAATTCGTAAATTTTATTTAAAGTCTCTCGATGTTTTTTCTTTTGAACTCACAAAAAAATAGTTCAAGTAATCTGAGTTTACGTTTTTGTATTTTATTGTTATTCAGTAACAAAACACTTTTTAATATTTGTCATTTTGGTTCAGGGAATTAAAAAAAAATACTCTGCACAAAATGAATAAAAATATCGGTAGATTTACGGGCCCTACCTCACATTGCACTGGACGAAGATAACAATAACGAGGTTAAAACATTTGTAAGCTTTCGTAGATACAATAGAACTTTATTTTCAAACTTTAAGTTAATTTTGTCAGTTTTGAATTGCAAGAAGTTCCACCACAAATCAATGGATTACTCAAAATGTAAGTGAAGGATATGTCCCATCGGCGAAAAAAAAGAAAGTGTAAAGTTCTTTATAAGTTACGTCCCTAAAATAGCCAAATCGAAACCATGGCCCTAAATGGCACTCCAACTCGGATCAGTTAATATACACCTCAGGTTCAATCTAGTTTGGAGTGCTAAAGCTATCTTTGAATTAATTCCGCGACGTACTGACTCAAATCGTTGGATTTTGACGATCGACCAGCTCGTCGGTTTATTAACTTTGAGGTTGCACAACATCGTTGCAAAGACATAAGTAGATCGGTCTTTTACAGATTACACTTGTGCTCTTTTAGAGTGGATTGGAACTCACCTCCACTCCTCATACCGAAACTTATAGGCACAACCGAAAAGTCAAACAATAGGCATCGACCTTCTGTCTCTACATTTGCTTTCATTTTGTGATCAAACATTTTATTAGTTACCTACCGGCTGAACTCACAGACACCAAATAGTTAATTAAGGTGTTCCTAACAACAGATTTTGCAAAGCTATACTTATTGTTGATGACAGATCTGGCTGAATGGCCGCGTCCATACCCGTTGCTTAGGCATTAAAAGAATATATTATTGACTCGCACTTTACCACAAACTAATTAGTGATGCTACGCATCAGACGAACATCTTCCTAACTATAACACTAGGAACTAGGAATCCCCACGTTTTCAATTTGACAACTATTTTTTATTATTAGATTGTCTTTTGTTTCTTAATTTTAAAATGACGGCTTTGGATTTTTGGCGTAATGCCATTGTGGCAGCGCGAAAGCCCCTCTCCTTTTCTACAAGATATTTTAACAATCTAAAAGATAAAGAAGGTAAAATAAATAAAATACTTGTATATTTATGACTTTTTTTATTTCTAAATTTTGTTTTATATTTTTATATGCTTTGTTTGTATTGCATGGGAGGCAAATTTTTATTTTCTAGAAGCGAGACATTAGTACCTTTTATTCATATTCTGTTAATTATGTTACACCAATTAAACACCGTTATGCATATTTAGTAACCCAGAAAACATTTCTTGTGTGGCTCACAAACAATTTACAAAGTTTTACCACACTTAAACCTTGTAAGCACAAAGCACTATTAGCACAAAGACACGGAAACCAATGTTAAGTCTTATCTCAGTTCTTGGAAAGTGATGGAAAATAACGTCCTTTCGCCTACTTTCTCATTCACTACACAGCACTTGTTGTACATTGTGAAGCACCGAATAAACGCAAAGAAGAATGGCAAACATCTATGTATCGCTGGTATCGTCTTTTATACACTAAGGACGAAGTGTAGGATCATGAAAGTATTATCAATTTATTTGTCATGAATTATTTAAAAAATATTAAATGTATCACATTTCTACAACTTTTCAGTAAAAAGATATAAGTGTTTGAAGTTAGTATGGAGCAAGGGATAAAGAGATTACTAAACGCAAAAATGGAGGATAACAAAACGTAAGGAACGTCGATTGTCATTTTTGATTGACATACCTAACCTCACTCACTCACAGTCAGCGAATGTCATTGTCACGCCATGAATTGCTTTTGTTTTTCTTATGTAATAACAAAGAGTAGAATCATAGCAGGTAGTCTTCATACAAAAAAGCTAGGAATTATGTCTATGGTTAGAACTTTTTAAATACTGACAGCTCCGTTGCTACTTTTCGAGTGAACAATAATAATTGTCATATGTCACTTCAATGTGAATGTTGAATGATAACACAATGTTCAATCAATGATGTACGGTGTTCGGTTATCTTTCAATGTTTTAATTATGTTAAAGCTACTTTTATTATATTACTACTTGAAATTGGTAGAAATAGTAATTGTGAAGTAACTACAGCTAATTGCCATGAAACGCAAAATTTAATTTGATTTTCAATCATTCAGCTCGATCTGCCATTACATTGTTTGTTTTAAGCTACAGTCAGCACTAAACAGTACTGCCTGTTGCGTTTGGTTACTGCAAATCAGTTACTTATGCGTTTTGTTATCAGTATTTCACGGGAAATGAAATATTGATATTTCTTTACTCATAAAAGTTGTAGAAAATGATACATATGTAGAAAAGATGTAGCCAAGTATTAAGCACAAAATATAAAAAAGTCAACATTCTAATGTTCCACTTTAATGAATACCACGTTTGCCTATATTCTTTATTACTATATTTGGTAAATGAGAGGTTATGTTACGGAAATTGATCAATGCACTCTTCACTCGTCAAACATTGAAACCGTAATGGCAGATCGAGCTGATTGATTGAAAATTAAATTAAATTTTGCGTTTTATGGCAATCAGTTGTAGTTACTACACAATAAATATTTCTGCCAATTTCAAGTATTAATATAATAAAAGTAGTTTTAACATAAATAAAACATTGAAACATAACCTAAAACCGTATTGATTGAACATAGTGTTATCATTCATCATTCACATTGAAGTGACATATGACAATTTTTCGCTCGAAAAGTAGCAACGGAGCTGTCAGCATCAAAAAGTTCTAACCATAGACATAATTCCTGTTCATTTTTGTATGAAGACTACCTGCTATGCACTTTGCCTACCGACACGGACAGCAACGGTTGGTAAGGTTAATTTAAACATTACTTATTGTATTGTCAATTTTATTATAACTATAAGTATCAGCCTCACTGGTTTTTTATTTGGTCGTTAATAATTACGTTACCCTGTATAAACTTTTTGTCATGTCTGATTGCGGTCGTAAGTCTTTAAGCAAATTCGATTAGGAAAATAAATAAATAAATGTCTTCAATATCTTTTGGAAAGTACAAATAATTGATAAAATTTTCGGTAACTCGGACGACAAGTCTAGCTGTACAAGTATTATTAAATTATACTGTACACTTCATATTTTTTATACAATCTTTGCCTTGTTTTATTACCCCTTTGACCAAACAATTTTAAACACCCATCTTACATGAGGCCCGCTGTGGTTTTTATGATGATAATAAAAACCCACATCCTGACGCTTTCATAAAATTTAATACAGCGTTGAACATACAAAATTCAAGGAGCTGAATGGGAAAATCTGCATAATCGTTATACCCGCGGGAATCCATTATGTTGTCCGCTAGATAAATAAATAAATACACAAAGTATGGATAAACCTGCCACCTAACAATGGACAATTTATTATTTAGATTCCGCCTCCAATTATTTACACGGTTACGATTTGATACGATGTCTGCACAATAGGTAATCGTTCTTGTAAAGGGTTGAGTTCAAAATGTTCGTGCCGTCGGCCACTTATGTTTCAGTAAAATATATAGGTATAATTATTTTTATTATAATAATCAATAAGGTTAATACCATATTTTATAATCACATGAGCTAAATACTAATTAATTGTTTTTATTTTTAGTCTTAAAATAGCCATCATTAGAGTAAACTTATAATAACTATATTGTATTGGACCACAAATTATTTAATCTAAAAATATTTGTTACTTCATTTAATAGGGAAAAAAGGAAAAATAAGCAATTAACAACTAATCAATTATTTATTGTGTTAGTTTGCTATCTCATTAGTAAGCAGGCTGCATTCACTTGTTGCACTAAAACAGAGCGAATGTTTTTTTTTATTGAGGGTTGCCGATCAGAAAGAAAAGAAATAGAAAGAAAAATATTTCGCACATAAACCCAAGCAAATAAAAAGCACAAAAATAAAATTTTTTACTATAAAGCTGACATAAATATATTTTTAGTGATATTATTTAATATGTTACAATTTCGACATTTTTTAAAGTAATCAATGCAACTGAATATTTATGTCATCTATTTTAAATCATAAAGATTACCTCAAGTATATCTTTTTGCATAATGATTAACCTATAGTTCGAGAACCTTGTCTGTATCGGTAAAGAAACACGCAGTTACATATTATTTGATTTGCTTTTCTGTCTTTTATATATTTATATATTTAATTTGGTTCTGACTTTCTTTGTAGTAATTATTATAAAAATGTTATAAAATTAAGGTATAGTCATTTTTTGCGTAAAGTACTGAAATCAAAAGCTTATTGAGGGCCTGAAATGAACTCAACTATTTATTTGCTTGCTTCCATAGGTAATATGCTTAGTGACTAAAATATCGTATGGGTTCGAATTTGTACAACCACCATTCAAACAGTAACCCATCATATTTTATCTTCCACATATCACATATTACTGAATTATTTATTTCTTTATTTAATTTTAAATATTTCTGTAAGATCTTTATAAAACAAAAGAACAAGAAGGAACCAACTTAAAGATAATTGCAATTCTTGTTTTTTTGTAATGAAAAATAGCCCGTACGCCTGGTAAAATTGCAATACATCAAAAAATGGTTTTCAATGCATCAAAATATTTTCAGAATTTTATTATATGTTTTTAAACTTGATAAATCACAGCATAATAGAAAGTAATGTTTTACCATTACGGTTAGGATAATTGAAAAATAATAATAATTTACCTTTTCGCCTTAAATCGTATCGTCACGTATAAAGCATGTCAGTTGATTGTCGGTTTTTATGTAAATTCCATTAAGCGAGGTTCTTTCGCTCGTTTTCTGCGGACTCCGCGATTAAACATGCGGCCGTCATTTTATTGTTGTTTTGCCGACGCCATGCTTTTGTAATGTGAAATTAAACGATTTGATTTAAATATTTGTACACTGGTATGTAAAAATAATTTTGGCTATTTTAGTGAATTGCGCTTTTTTTCTAATTATCTGCTTTGATTATGTTTTTTTTTGTATGTTTACGCCAATAAAGGCACTAAATATTGGACACAAGTTAATTATTGCAAGCCTAATCGTTGATTGCACTAATTTAATTAAATAATAATAATCATAAATATTTCTAACAATCACACCACATTATCTTTCCCAAATTAAGTATCATTAAGAACGTGTGTTATAGAAACTAGATAACGGCTAGGTAAATAAATTTTTTACATTTTCCTTCAAGAGGCCTTCAATGTCGTAAATCTTCGCCGTCTTTGCTTTTCACTATGTTTTAACTACTACCGACGGCTGTACTTTCACCTAATATCAATCTTTAATGACACAATTTTGTACTAACATGTTTAATCTCATTCCTTTAGCTATACTAGCGTTTCTCTACTACTTGGCTACATCTCGTGCAAAAATGCAGCGGCATTTGTTTTATAGAATTTATGAACAAAATATACCCGACGACGACGATTAAGCTCGTCTGGAACCGTCTTGCAGGCAGACTAAACCTTGGAATTTGAACAATTGTCAACCATTTTTGAATGATTTGAGACTTAAGCGCCTTGACAAGTTATACGTATACACAGAAATATGAAAAAAAGAAGACGAAGAAAAAAAAAATCATTAAAATCTAAAAATTTGTTTCAAAAATACTTATAATTCTTAATATTTTCTAGTGGACAGTAGGGAAATCAAAAGCGTTTTGATAATACTAATTTGTCCTTTTTCGTTCTTATTTTTTGACGGCCTGATTGCTGTGGAGGTAAGTACCCTTGCCTTCCATGCCAGAGGTCCCGGGTTCGAATCCTGACAGGAGCAGATATTCGATGATATTTGCTTTCTAGTCATGAAAGTGTATGTATGTATAAGTTTATTTCTAATATTTATAAATGAAAAAAAAAAAATGTGTGTTTATATATTTCTTAAGTTTATTTATGCGTTATCTAGTATCCATAACACAAGTTCTTAATGATACTTAATTTGGGCTAGATAATGTGGTGTGATGGTTAGAAATATTATTATTATATTATTCTTATTTTAATGCCTTTTTACTGGCTACGAAACTATGCTAAATGATACTATGAGCGTTCTTTTGAGAGCGAGTCATTATCTGATACTCCAATCAGAATAAGAGATTAGAATAAGAAATTGTTCCATATACCCCGCAGTAGAACGCTTTGTGGTGCAAATTAATTTGATAAATTTTTTACAGCGTAAAAGAAATTAAGGAAACAATAGTTCTGTTTGCTGTAAAATTACTAATATATTATTTTGTGACCGTTTCTTTGTGTTATAAATAAATCACTCTTTAGGCTTTTCGGTGTTCACTGATCAAAAACATTTGTTTCACTTATTCTTAATACATCCTTAAAATACTATGAATAAGTAGAATCATAATTGCTTAGTTCAAACCCTTTATTTAAGAACTTTCTTGTTTTCATTTCTTGTGGCCAATTCAAATATGCCCTTTCTGTTCAGTTATTTTACACCTTAAATTTTATAGTACAATATGACTACCGAAATTATTAACTTAGGAAGCACCCAGAATAATGTAGTTAAATTAAACTATATTTTTTTTACTTGTTTTAACGCTATCGCTATTTAAGCGCTATCGGTAAGACGTCTTAAGTAATAATATAGAAACAAAACATGCATTGTTTTACATAAAATTATTTTAAACCAAGACCCTAATTATTTGACACATGTATTAGAGCCAGCTTTCCCTTATGACGCCATGTATCCTCGTTTTCGTGGAGAATGTAAGTGACGTCACAGGCAGCTGTGACTGGGGCAGGAGCTCGTTAATTCAAGGATCTCAGCCACCGTGAGAACTCCATGGAGGTAAAGACTATAGAAAGGAGTTCATTTTAGATAAGCTTTATGTGTTTTGTTGGAACTGGCTGGTAATATTTGTTGCAGTTTTTAATTTTCGAGTATCTATTTGAATAGTGAAGTTTGTTTTTAAGACGTTTGTTTGTGGGATCTAAAAGGTGAAAATGAAACCGTGATGTTTGTACACATTTTCTTCGATGTACTTTCAACAGTGACCCTTCTGCCTGATATGAATATTATAAATTTGAAGGTTGTTTGTTTCATTGATTCTTTCCTGGTTTGTTAAAACTGCTAAATGCTTTTATATAAAGTTAAGTATACAGAAATGCTTACTTTGATATCAGAAACGAGAATTCACGATAATTGAGTCACGGCTACTTTCGATCTAACTAAGACAATAAGTATATAAGGTAATAACATGTTAATTACCTATTTTGTTTCATACTAAAATGAGTTAACCTTATCTCACACCTTTCGTGTTAGCTTATATCTTTGTAATTTAAACTTACAAGAATATCATTCGTGTCTACGTTCTAAACTTCAAGTATCATATATGTAAGTATACAACGCTACGTCTAACACCTGAGCTCACATCAAACCTGCGTGATACACCTAGGTGTCCAGACAATGCATTCCAAATCTTATCATACCGGTTTAAGGTTGAAACTGGTTTAGGAGATTAAGTGTGGTTTGCGTGCCACTAAGCAAATATGACCAAGTAAACTTCGTTACAGAGGAGAGATAATGGAATACAGAGGGTTTAATTTGAATATCACTGGTTTAGGCGTTCGTAGTTATGGATCATAAAGATTACATTTCGTTTTCCGGAAACAAATGACTGTGCTCTTTAATGTAACTGTCAGTTTCGAAAGGAGTAGTGACAGTTTTGAAAGACAAAGTTTACCTAAAGTGTAAAAATTTAAATAAAGAAAGTAGCTCGAAACGGTACAAACATTGAAGTGGAAGAGCCTGTCTGTAGACTTGAGATGGGCAGTACCACCTCCTCACAGAAGATGAGCGTGAAGTAGCTTTTCTAGCTGCATTTCGTACGGTGAGTGAGTTTACCGACGTCGAATTCTCTCCCCATCCTTTTTCCATAATTTTATCCTTCTTTTTTTAATTTACAAACTAAATAAAGGTCAGCACAACACCTTCCTCAAAAGGTCAGCAACTTATCAATAATCAGCTCGTCCTTGCTGGGTGGTAGTGATTATTTAATATGAGATCCAATTAGGCAACTAAAATATGAATATGCTTTATCTAATATAAGTAACAAGTTTGTTGGATATTAAGAATCAGATAATTTAACCACAACAATATTCTCACACGAGAGTACCAGAATTTTATTCATTCTCAATGCAACTTGGGTAGAAATACAGAAAGATTTTTCTAAGAGATGAAGCAGTGTTGTAATAACGGTACGCTTTCCTTCTAGCTGAAGTTTAATTTCTTACCTAACCCAAGTCCTAGGAAATCTGCAATCTTACTTCAAAAGAACATTCCAATTACAACAACTTTACTCGCTACGAACTGTGGCTACTATCAGAGGCCATTCATCACTGCTTTGATGTACAGTGACCTAAGCGTTAACACAAAACGTTTAACTTGTTTGTGAACCTTACGTCAATTAAAATACTGGTGAAGTTTCGACGGCAAAAGATGGCCTAACTGTGCAAGTTTCTGAAGTCAATTTCATATAAAAACATGTAGAAAATCCTTCGCAGATTTATTGAAACTTACATGAGTGAATTTGACGTGAATTGACAAAATGCAAAGGTATAAATAAAGGTCTTGTGTTGATTTATTACAAGTAACCATTGTCTATCGCATATTATGTAGGTTTACTCTTTTATTAACATTTTTTGTAAAGTTACTTACAGTATTGGGGGTATAACAAATATACCTATGGCATATAAAGTTGATTTGAACATTACAAGTTACCACGGTACCAATATTATTTATTATTATTATTTATAATATCGCAAATTTCCGTAAATGTCATTTAACTTTCTCCTACATTTTCTTACCAATTACTTGATCTACATTCCGCGACAACGCTTTGTTGGTCCTTTCTGACCTGTGTTGGATAATTTTACTAAAAGAGATCGTATAAAATTCTGACACAAGCAATTTGAGCTGGAATCAATGAAGCGTGCTCAGACTTAACTCAAACTTTACTCAGCTAAATGTTCAGATAAATAACGACTTTGTTATATACTTCATAGTGAATAAAATCAGTCAAAAATACAGCTTGCCATTTTGACAAGATTGGCGTCACATGTTTACACAATATGTATTATTATCTAGTATAAAATAAAGTCGCTTTTTAAATGACTTTTTAGCTGAGATAAGTATACGTTCGCTCTATAGATTTCAGCATAATTTTTTGTGCCATTGTTATTTGTGAATCTTACCCCATGGATTCAAGCTTAAGCATTCATTTTGATTAAATAATTGGAAATTTATTTGTAAAGGTTATTTGCATGAAGTCGGTCATCAAGCGATACTGCCGGCGGAAAGCCGGTTCACTATAATGCATTACTCGTATTTACAGCGAACTTCGTACTTCAGTCGTATTATGGAAGCGTTGTTATAATGTAAAATACCACCGTGACCATCTAAATACCTACAAAGATAACAAAGAGATATAAAAATCCTCGACAAGTCTTAATGCGCCCTCAAGACCATTTACAAAGCAATAAGATGTCTTCAGTCAGTTGAAGTGGACGCAGTCTTCGTGAGGACGCGATCGAGATATTTGGTCCAATCTTGACAGATATTTCAACTGGACAATTCGTATAGTAACGTGTAACTAGTTTTATCGGTAGAGTTTCTTTGTCTTGTCCGGCGCTTACTACGTACCGTTGGTTTTGATTAAAATATTTGGTCTTGGTGTAAAGTTTTCCTTTTATTTTATATATAACTTTAATCTAGTACATATTACTCCGATGATGGAGCAAATCAGAATGTATTGCTTCTTATATTTAGTTTACGTCAAACGTATATTTAAATATCTTTAATTCATATTGACGTCTTTACTGAAACATCGCGGCATTTTGACGTGCTTCCTAAGGTTCAGCCGTGACGGTACCGCCATAAAAATCACGTTTACGTGGTACCTACGGTCGGCAACGGATTATTAATCGCAATAATCACAATTACTATTAATATATAAATGAAACACTTACGACTAATTATGTCCATGGGCGCACATGTCCATGGGGGTGGATTGCTCGTTTGCTGACAATGAAAATAGTAAAAAAATATAACTAAATGTAATTTTGTTTTATTTTATTTTATTTTAATTTTATTAAACATAAGGTGATCACAAATAGTAATATACATAACGGATTTAACAGTATAAATTAGATGTGATTACATACATCCCAATGACATGATCCACAGATGATTGAACATTATTATTGTTTCACGACAATCACACGAAAATAAAATATAAAAACAAAAAGCAAACTTAAAAATACAGTACAAAGTGTGTTAAATTTGTAAATTAATCAATAAGCACTTATTATATTTTACGTTAATAGATATTAATGAAAGTCATGTTCATTCAATATAGTTACAATTTATAATATATATTTGTTTATGTTACCAAAAAAAATGTCTAAATCTGTCTCTCAGAATAAACCCCGTCATTTTATACAATTTTATGTATCGATCTGAAAATTGACGTATTAACTTCTTGAACTAGTTTACAACAGAAATATATTGCTGCGTATTGCACCAAAAATCACGGGGTTTATTCTGAGTGAAACTAGAGTAGCAGGCAGGATAGAAGATACAAAACCCTGTTACCGACCAACTTTCAAGGTGCACAAAAGCTGGAATTCAATTATTTCCTATAATCAATTTCACAAGCTGAGTCCCCCACTAAGCTATAAATAAAACGAAATTGATTTTTCTCATAAGAGGCTTAGACGCAGGTAGCCGAGAAAGTAATAACTACTTTATGACGTATTTGTTGAAACTGCGTAAATCTTATGAACTTGCTGTTAAAGATGTTATTTTCTATATCGGTTATGTAATACGCATTATATCTCAGTACTCTAAATTATGAAATTTGTGACAGATCTAATTGATACAAAATTAGGTCATCGGTATGTTGGAAGTTGCTCATTTTTTCTTTAAATAGAGTATCTAAAAAGGGATAGTTATACATATAGTAATATAGGAAGTATTTACACGCAATCACCGCTTATTTTGGACACACCAGTGATAACATATTCACCTGCAGGTCTAACATGAAGCCCTCGACATCTGGAAGACATAGCTAATTTGACAGCTAAATGAAGACACTTTACTTCGATCACGTGATTGGTAGTTTTTGTCTTACATGAGACCCCAAGACCTATGTTTGTATCTATCAATTCTGTCAGAAGGAATAAAATTAAGGCGGAAAAGGAATAAGGCGCGACCAGCAGTCTCGGTCTGCGTGCGTTCTCGAGCGCACGTCGATCGCAGACGCCTTCCCGCTCTTTTAGCCCCCGCGCTAATTGAGCACCCAAATTTCATAGTTGTTCACCGCATTAAGTTTCTAACGCCGTTTTCACGGCGGACAGTGGCTCGTTAACCGTACTCTAATAAGTTTCTAACGCCGTTTTCACGGCGATCAGTGGCTTGTTAACCGTACTTCGTGGAACGTGAGCTTCGTCGACGGGGTTTCGTCGTTCCAGGACATCAAGTTTTCGTGTTCGAGTAAGTTATCCGCGTCGTCCTCAACCGCCCTACTGCGTGTAGGGTGGTTTTAGGAAGTTAGTCATCGTTGTTAGGTTCATATATTGTCCCTCCCCAACCCCTCCGCAATGGCTTCCCTAAGCTCTGATGAGATTAGGAAGAAGTTACTTGATAGTACCGGTGCTGAAGGCATGTATATAAATGCTGACAAGTACCGTTTCTTAGATTCTCTCATCCCTCATTTCATGACGATAATGTCCACAATGGCCCTTCAGGCCACCCCAGTTCCCCAGACCCTTCTCAGACCCCAGACAGGTCTTAGGCCCTCCCGCGTCCCCTTCCTCCAGTGACATGGAGTGCGAAGTAGACGCCCCTCTGCGCCGCAAGCGCGCACCCGCGACTGAGTCATCCTCGGACGCCACCCCAACTGGCCCTGAGCCTTCCTCTTTCACCCTTGTTAAGAAGCGCTCTAAAAAGCGCTCGAAACAAGACCCGGCGCCCTCGACGCCCGTCCCCACACCCCCTGCGGCGTCTTCAACGCCAGCTGCCCCGGTGTCTTCAACACCCGCTCCGGCCCCAACTTCTGTCAAGGCCAAGGTCCCACCACCCGTTTTCCTTCGGGAAAAGGGTAAATGGACTGAGGTCTCGACATTGTGCAATGAGCACAAGATCCATTACACCCGAGCGGTAAACTCGGGTGAATCTATTAAAATCACTGTCTCGTCGATAGACGATTTCCGAGCTTTGACTAAGCTCCTCACCGATAAGCAATATGCTTATCACACTTATGCTCTGTCAGAAGAGCGTAAGATCAGAGCGGTACTCAGGGGAGTCCCGTTCGAATTATCGAACGAGGCTATCCTGGAGGATCTGCAGTCCCAAGGCTTCCCGGCACTCGCGGTGCATAAAATGCACAGCAAGTACGGGAGGCAACACCCTCTCGCTTTGGTGATTCTCGCCAACGTCCCCAAGTCCAGAGAGATCCTGAAAGGGGTTAGCTCTATTTGCGGCCTCTCTGGGATCTCGATCGAGGCGCCTCATCGCCGCGGTCATCCCGGCCAGTGCCACTGGTGCCAGTTGTACGGGCACGCGGCGGCCAACTGCCACGCACCGCCCAGGTGCGTAAAGTGCCTGGTCCCTCACTTCACTAAGGAGTGCAATCGCACTCCTGAAACTCCCTCTCCTCCCGATTGCGTGCTTTGTGGCCACTCCGGCCACACCGCAAATTACAAGGGCTGCCCTCGTGCACCCCGTTGTATGCGCTCCAATTTCAAGAGGGCGGCACCCAAACAGGCCCCGCGCCTTTCTCAAGAAAACTTTCCGCTGCTGCGTAGCCGGGTTCCTCCGGCTGCAAAGCCTACACAGTCTAGGCCTGCCCCAGAAAACTGGAGGCAGCGCCCCGCAATCCGCGAATCCCATCCCGGCTCCTCGCCCATACAAACCCACTCCTCAATCCTCCGTAGCAGACGATGTGTGTATCGTCTGCGACGCTATGAAAAATGTCGATGTTAGTGAAATCGCAGTCTTAGCCCGTAAACTTAGGGCTTCACGTACTCCGACAGAGCGTTTGCTAGCTCTAGCGGAGCATAGTTCCCTTCTCAATTCATTATAGGTTCATTTAAATGAATTGATCCCTAAATTATGCTTCGGCCGACCTCTGCCCAGCCCCGGCTTCACCGGAGGCTGCCCAGAACGGCCACCAACTCATGTCCCTTTGAGCACCTTCAGTGCAACTTTCACTACAGACGGAAGACCCGCTAGCGGGTCTCCGCCAGCGCGCCCAACTTCCCGACGGGTGTCGCTTCCGATGAAGGCTAACGGTAATAACTACAGCCAACAGGTGGTTTTTAGTGGGTAGGTGCCATTCTGGTGAGTCCCACATAATCCCCCGCAGAGGAATTTACCTGCGGGCGGTATGCATGACGCATCTTCCACCTCCCTCCCGCGAGGGTGCCTCGGCAGCAAAAAAAAAAAAAAAAGGAATAAGGCATTTGTCTTCTTTTCCTAAATTGAGATTGAGATCTCTTATGTAATTGAGTTTTAGTTGAGTCTGCTTAATGTGGTG
This sequence comes from Marasmarcha lunaedactyla, assembly GCA_923062675.1. NCBI lineage: Eukaryota > Metazoa > Arthropoda > Insecta > Lepidoptera > Pterophoridae > Marasmarcha > Marasmarcha lunaedactyla. Next base: position 6,861,192 of record OV281341.1, read on the forward strand.
TATTATTTTAATATTTATTTAATTATTTGAGTACTAAACAGACATTGTTCGTGTTAAAATTTAAAGTAACCTAAAAATAATATTAATTGTAGCTTTGCTGGTTAATTCAAACATTTTATGAAGCTTAAGTTTCATATTTTTTATGATGTATCCTTTGGTTGCAAAGTCTTTCTAATTAATACGTTTTCTGCAGTGTCTCTTTGTCATTCATTCATTAATCACTCTCGTGCTAGGAGACATGAAGAACAGACATAGTGAACTACTCTCATGTTAGACCTGCTGGAAACTCAAAACTTTAAAATCTGAAGGGTTAAAAAACTGCAACGTTTACTATTTTCAAAACTTTGTAACTACATATACCTGATCATAAAAACACGTTGGGAAATATGAACTGGTCGGATTTGTCCCATGGGTGCGTGGGGTGACAGAATGTCAGCCTCAAACTTGGCTAATGATGCATAACTTTGATTCAAGGATTCATATTGTCGTGACTATGACGTGTTGCTATTAAAGTAAAGGGCATTTTATTATGTTATTGACAGAGATTTGAGATTGACAGAGACAAGAGATTTATTTTTATAAAGTTAATAAAACGTATTTAAGTCAAGTTTCAAATCAATATATTGTTTATTTTTGAGGAGCCTTATTGCACTCTACCACAGACTTTACATCTGTCAGTGTAGTGTAGGTATTTGTGTTATCGTAGTGTCAACCACCACTCACCAACCTAATTTAATTCAATGATCTGATACATGGTATGGAGATAGCATTTTATGAAAGGTTTATAGAAAATCAGTTTTAAGTTATTTCACCGTTTGCAAGTTTGAGCGCGGGATAAATATTTATAAAACAACATTTTCTTTTATTCTACACTGTTTGTTTGTAATGCCAGTTTTGTTATTCGGGAGTTAAAAGAGGGGTGTTATAAGTTTAGCATGTGGATCTGTGTGTTTGTTTGTCATCTGCCATACGGAAGCACTGATCTTGACGCGGTTTTTTTTTAAAAAGCTTGATGAATCGAAAGTGTTCTTAGCTTTTTTTAAGGGAACCGGTCCAGCCATGCAAAAATTATGCATACTATGGTCCTGTAATTGGGGGAATCTGTGTTTACAAATACACAACACAAATTCTTATAAACTTAATCCAAATAAAAATTTCGACCATTTAACACGAGATGGAAGTAAGCTCAACCAGCGTACAGTGACTTTCACGCGGGATATTCCATTAAGGCATTCCGCAGAAGGGTTGAAAGCTGCAAACAATATCAAAGGGCTCTGTCTAGCAATTTGTCATCCCTTGATTAGACACGTAGCAACAGTACACCTGCACACCCCGAACAAAGTGGGGTTGTGGCGCGAGTTGTCATGAGATTAAGATTTTTAATAAAAATGTAGTGAACATTGCTATGCGACACACATTTCTAGGAATGAAATAACTCTGCGAGGTGAAAATAGATACTGTAGTTTGCATTTATTTCAATAGAGCTGATATATGGTACAGACCTTTGTCACAAGGTCAAATGACAAATATATCAATTAAGATTTTCGATTAATTCAAAGTTATATCATAAAATAGGTAAAAGAAACTTGTAGAATATCAAATTGAAAAAAAAAGTCTGGTAGCAAACTTAGCACATTTTTAATACTCATTCTTAATTTTAATAATGTTTAGGGAGTCGTTTTCATATTATAGATTTCAAAACTACAGCTTTTACTCACGGACCTTTCTGACAATAACGCGTGAGCAAAAGCTGCAGTTTCAAATTTTATTTACATTCTTATTTCAATAATATGGAAAATCTGTTTTTTTACGATATCTATATCGCTTCCACTTACTCCTTGCGGCGTTCAGACGACAGGTGCATACGACTGTCGACAGCGGCACTCGAATGGGTCATGTGACTTGAGTTTTGAGCTTTTAGCGTCCAGAATCGTGCGACCGATAGAGACAGAGCGACCCCAGGTTTATTTAGAATTGTTTCATTTTGATGGTTTTAAGAGGGAAGTTTTTAGTGTGCTACAGGCGGTAATATTAATGAGGGAAGTCCACCAGCTGGAACGATCTTTACTACGGCGGATTATAATAACTCGTTTTAAAGCTAATTAAATTTAGATGTTTTTAAAATAATATGCCAAGTAAAGTTACCGCGTTTTTTAGTGTTAAAATTAAGTGTTAATGAGCAAGACTTGCAAAATGTTGTGCTTCTTTTATTTTTCTGAAGCACTGCATCTAAATTAACAAATAAATGTACCTAATTTAGTGGTGATTTAGTTACTCAAATGTAGCAAATTAAAATTCATTCAAAATCTTGAAAAAAAAAACCGATAGTTTTATTTTTTTTCAAGCCTAAAGAGGACTCGTAATTTTTTTTTTTTTTAATTATTAAAATTGAAATATCTCAATAATGATTGACTTTGGCACAATCATATACATAACTAAAGTTGTTGCAAATAGCCTGTACCATACTCCCTTACAAGGGTGTCACTAATTTTCAGTCACTTTGTATAGTATATATTAATAATGTAAAAGTTTACGAACGGTATTCAAATACGTGTTTGTGAACTTTGTCTAAATCTTGTAAGGCGTCAGTGGTATAAAATATCTCAAAAACTTCTATTTTTATTGTAAGGCAAAAAAGTGTGGGCAATCCTTCATATAATAATGGCACGATCCAGCACTTTTCCCTGCCATTTGTCATGCAGGTAATTCTGGATGTTATTTGTTCAGCAAATTGAGATTATAAATAAGGCGTATTACATTGGTAATAACTACAATGAATAAAAGAAAACAGGTGCGATGCATACTTTCTGACAGAAGTAATTCTTTGGGTACCGTAAGTTACAAGAAAATAGCAACGTACATTTGGTTTATTTTAGTTATTAGGAACAAATGGTTTCTCTCTTTTTATAAACCGGTATGTTTAACTTGACTTAATAATTTCGAAGTAAAAATTCTTATATGGGATACCTTTTTATAAATTACAGAAAAAACATGTCTTGATCCAACATCAATTACTCAAAACTTTTTAATTTATCAGTTTTTAACACATTTATTGTGAGGAATTGGTAAGAATCTTTTTTTATTATTCAACTAAGTGGTACTATGACGCCATTTAACACACAATAAATATATTTTTTCAAAGCTGTACAACGCTATTTATTTAAAGCCATGACGAATTTTTTTACAGATCAGTTGGGTAATTCAGGAGAGCATCTTTAGAGTCTGCAATCGCTTACTCTTTAGCTTTTTTGAATGTAGCGTAAAAATGCCGAAATTCAACTTCGCGCGTGTACAGAGAGTGTTTACCAGTATTACAAAGCCAGAATGAGCCGTGTTCGAGCGCTAGTTTTTGTAAAGGTTTTTATTGTTTAAATAAAGGCTTTTGTATCCAGTGCTGGTCGCTCGATGAGATGAAAAATGCGTGCACTTTAGTGGATATCGGAAAATAAAAGGAACTTATTCTCGTCTGCCGGTTTTGATTACGTTAAAAAAAACTCTTGTTTAGTAGCGCTCTGTATCCATGTACAAAATGTTTTTTTAATTTGAAATGTAAAGTATCCATTCTAACGTAATTGGTAAGAATTTAAGTTTGTTTTCTGTTTATGTAATAAATTTCTATGCCTTTCTTGTTTTTTTCCTGCAATAAAAGCTCTCACAATATTTTCACTTCTGGGCAAGTGATTCGAGTAAATACCTAAGTGACTTCTGTAGCTACTATGATTTATTTTGTATCCCAGCATACTTACCTGCAGTAATATATCTTGTATACATATATAAATAAATAGGGCCATGTTTATATAAAGACGGCAAATGCGTACAAATGTGGCGTCGGAATTTCCAAATGGGTAGAGTGTATATAATGGGTGTAATTGTTGCGAATACACTCATATACACAACTGCTTCACACGACAAAAATTATGCGAATTAGTAAAGTTTAATTTACAAAATATACCGTTAATAGTGTCAATGGGCGTAGTTGCCTTTTAACAGAAGATGGATCGCGTTTGCCGGTCGGCTAAATTGGAAAAAAATGTAAACTATAAATGTTAAGAGGAAAGTTCTAATCCCAAAACTTAATTTAAGTTCAGAATGTTATCCGATCAAGATAATTTTCCCCTTCGATGGAAAAGAAAAGCTTCTTACACGCTGTCGTAGTACTGCTTAATAAGGTCGTTATGTAAGTTTACTGGTATACCTTTCCAAAAACTTAGACTTTTGTACATTTTGTTGTATAATATATTATGTAATGTCTGTTACCGTAAGACCATTTAATCAATAAAGTTTATATGGCCGGTAGTATACTATGCTATAGTCATGCCAGACACATTAATCAAGACACTTACCACTCCCACTTAGAGTTTGAGCCAAGCGTAGATATCCGGTGTATTCTCGAATTTAATTGTAGTAAACCTAGATATAAATTATCGGTTGATATAAATTAGGTAGGTATACCGTTCGTGGCGTGCGTTTAATAAAAAAGGAATGTTTTTGTTTTAGAGGAACTGACAAGATTCCTGACTGTCATGTTTATTTATGTTATATATAAATTAATATATAAAAGCAATTTTCATGCTTAGCAAAGTTTTAAATATTTACATACCTAGGTATTTTTTTGTGCAGCCCGTGAACCATTTAGGCAATTGTTTCCTAGCTTGTGTTTACAGCAAAAGGCTCATTATGTCTAGACTTTTATTAATCGAAAATCTTAATGTATACTTGCATAAGAACCGTATAGTATTACACAACTTCAGCCAAAATAAGACGGATTATGAGGGCGTAAAGCCTTGTCGCACTCTCCCTTCTTGTCGCATAAACTTCGAATATTGAAACTGAATCTTAATAACTGGTGTTTAAAGATCAAAATTATATTAATTCATAAAGCATATCATTGGCAAAGTATGAAATATGATAATAGTCTCGACTGATGGTGGTATTCAAGTCTGAGGGGAAAGCAGCTTTAAGACGACGTTGGCTAAATTACAGTACGCTGCGGTGCGGTACCTATTACGATTACTATATTGATCTACATTAATATATTGATCTTAGTTCATAAAAAAGTTTAGTTTGCAGCTTAAATACAGATAATAATATTGATGCATAACAGTAATGATGTCCAAGAGCGCACATGTAATTTAGCACCACCTGGGGCAGCGAGCTCCTAAGCTGGCTATAAAAATAGTCAAAAAAAAAATCTAGTACCTCTGAATTGATTATAAACAAGTTTAATATTCTCTGTAATTTGATATTTATATTTATTATCTCCATTATTAGCTGTATTGATACAATTTTTTTAATTTAATAAAACCAATAATATTGAACCTGTATAGTTTTGTCGAAGTCGCGAAGAGAGGGAAAGAGATGTGTGGCTCGTAGAACTTCTATATTAATATATTATTAATTAAGGAGCTTGTAGAGACAAAATTATTACAAAAGCAGGATTCGTAAACGATAAAAAAAAAACAAATACTTAAAACATAAATACCAACTTAGACAATTCAAACTCACATTCTAGCGTCTCCCAAATATCTCAGAACATCTCATCACATTACGATTATGTTACACCCATAATTTGGACACGCAATACAAAACTCTATTTCCTCCACAGTTTAAAAATAGCGTTGTAAAATATCACAAATTTTTCTTAAAAAACCTTAAATAACTTGATGGTGTCTCCATACAGGGTATACAAAAAAGTATTTTACTAAAACATATTTTAGATTGAGTTAGTCTTCACCACTCGACAACAAAAAACCGTGTTTTATTTGGACTTATGGTCTTTCCATACAAAAATTCTAAACATTTAGAGTTAAAGCGTGCGGCCACACACGATCAGCTGGGAGGTAATCACACAACAGAAAAAACGTAAACGTAGATAAATAGACACCTTGTTACTTACTTGCGTAAACAGCTTTCTTACATTTCCAGTTCAGTAAGACTTCTAATAAGAATCGAAAAAAATGGTATTGAAGTAAGTACTTACCAGTGTTTGTTAATATCTATTGTCTTGTGTGTATAATACGCGACTGTCTGTTGATCGCACAGTGCTTGTTTGCAAATTGGATGGAAAAACTATGTTTACGTTTTTTCTTTGTGCAGGTAGTTGCACAGGTGATCGCATGGTCCGTGCGTTATCTGGATAGGTGTGTGATCGCGCGCTTTAAGTCTACATGTTTAGTATTTTTTTTATGGAAAGACCATTAGTCCAAATGAAAAACGGTTTTTTGTAGTCGAATGGTGGAGACTTACTCAATCTGGACAATTTTTTTGTAAAATACTTTTTTGAACACCCTGTATATGATGAAAATTAAAATACAGCTGACAAATATATCAAAATAATAATCAGAATTAAATGGAAGTTCCAAACTTCTTTTTTTTTTTTTTTTTGCTGCCGAGGCACCCTCACGGGAGGGAGGTGGAAGATGCGTCATGCATACCCGCCCGCAGGTAAATTCCTCTGCGGGGGGGTTATGTGGGACTCACCAGAATGGCACCTACCCACTAAAAACCACCTGTTGGCTGTGGTAAGCGTATACCTTTAGCCTTCATCGGAAGCGACACCCGTCGGGAAGTTGGGCGCGCTGGCGGAGACCCGCTAGCGGGTCTTCCGCCTGTAGTGAAAGTTGCACTGAAGGTGCTCAAAGGGACATGAGTTGGTGACCGTTCTGGGCAGCCTCCGGTGAAGCCGGGGCTGGGCAGAGGTCGGCCGAAGCATGATTTAGGGATCAATTCATTTAAATGAACCTACAATGAATTGAGAAGGGAACTATGCTCCGCCAGAGCTAGCAAACGCTCTGTCGGAGTACGTGAAGCCCTAAGTTTACGGGCTAAGACTGCGATTTCACTAACATCGACATTTTTAATAGCGTCGCAGACGATACGCATATCGTCTGCTACGGAGGATTGAGGAGTGGGTTTGTATGGGCGAGGAGCCGGGATGGGATTCGATGCGGGACGCTGCCTCCAGTTTTCTGGAGCAGGCTTGGGCTGAGTAGGCTTTGCAGCCGGAGGAACCCGGCTACGCAGCGGCGGAAAGTTTTCTTGAGAAAGGCGCGGGGCCTGTTTGGGCGCCGTCCTTTTGAAATTGGAGCGCATACAACGGGGTGCACGAGGGCAGCCCTTGTAATTTGCGGTGTGGCCGGACTGGCCACAAAGCACGCAATCGGGAGGAGAGGGAGTTTCAGGAGTGCGATTGCACTCCTTAGTGAAGTGCGGGACCAGGCACTTGACGCACCTGGGCGGTGCGCGGCAGTTGGCTGCCGCGTGCCCGTACAACTGGCACCGATGGCATTGGCCGGGATGACCGCGGCGATGAGGCGCCTCGATTGAGATCCCAGAGAGGCCGCAAATAGAGCTAACCCCTTTCAGGATCTCTCTGGACTTGGGGACGTTGGCGAGAATCACCAAAGCGAGAGGGTGTTGCCTCCCGTACTTGCTGTGCATTTTTTGCACCGCGAGTGCCGGGAAGCCTTGGGACTGCAGATCCTCCAGGATGGCCTCGTTCGATAATTCGAACGGGATTCCCCTGAGTACCGCTCTGATCTTACGCTCTTCTGACAGAGCATAAGTGTGATAAGCATATTGCTTATCGGTGAGGAGCTTAGTCAAAGCTCGGAAATCGTCTATCGACGAGACAGTGATTTTAATAGATTCACCCGAGTTTACCGCTCGGGTGTAATGGATTTTGTGCTCATTGCACAGTGTCGAGACCTCAGTCCATTTACCCTTTTCCCGAAGGAAAACGGGTGGTGGGACCTTGGCCTTGACAGAAGTTGGGGCCGGAGCGGGTGTTGAAGACACCGGGGCAGCTGGCGTTGAAGACGCCGCAGGGGGTGTAGGGACGGGCGTGGAGGGCGCCGGGTCTTGTTTCGAGCGCTTCTTAGAGCGCTTCTTAACAAGGGTGAAAGAGGGAGACTCAGGGCCAGTTGGGGTGGCGTCCGAGGAAGACTCAGTCGCGGGTGCGCGCTTGCGGCGCAGAGGGGCGTCTACTTCGCACTCCATGTCACTGGAGGAAGGGGACGCGGGAGGGCCTAAGACCTGAGGGGTCTGGGGAACTGGGGTGGCCTGAGGGGCCGGTGTGATTAGTGGCATGATTAGAGGGAGAAATGATTGCAGTGTGCGAATCATATGAGGGGCGCAGTAAGTGCCTTGGGCGTCGTAATCAGCGATCAGCTTATTCAGGAGCTCCTCAGGGCTTAGGGAAGCCATTGCGGAGGGGTTGGGGAGGGACGACAATATATAAATATATATAATATGAACCTATCGACGATGACTAACTTTCTAAAACCACCCTACACGCAGTAGGGCGGTTGAGAACGACGCGGATAACTTACTCGAACACGGCACTTGAAGTCCTGGAACAACGAATTCCCGTCGACGAAGCTCACGTTCCACGAAGTACGGTTAACAAGCCACTATTCGCCGTGAAAACGGCGTTAGAAACTTATTAGAGGTACGGTTAACGAGCCACTGTCCGCCGTGAAAACGGCGTTAGAAACTTAATACGGTACAACTATGAAATTTGGGTGCTCGATTAGCGCGGGGGCTAAAAGAGCGGGAAGGCGTCTGCGATCGACGTGCGCTCGAGAACGCACGCAGACCGAGACTCATTCCAAACTTCTTAGTTTTAATGTATAAGGTCTGTAGCCCAGCAGGTCTAACGTAAGTATTATTCGCTATGTTTTTTCTCCCAAAGAGGTACTAAACGAACAAGCAAACGAGAAGAACGGGCTTGTTTTTTCAATCCACAACATGTTAAATAAAAACAGCGCTGGGAAAAATACTTACAATCTCTTGTCTTCGGTATTTTAGTCAGGTATGCTGGTATTCAATACCGAAAGAAATAACCATAAATGTTGTTTTTGTTAATTTTTTCCCGTTTTTGGGAAAGGCTAATGAACTAAGCCATACAGCGGAAGTCGTCAATGTAAATGGCATAAATGGCACTTTTGTCTGTAAGTATATGACGTCACGTTTGACAGTTGTCTAGTTGGCTTGGTATAAACAAGTCACGTGACATGTGATTGTGGGAGGCGCATTGTGGCAAAAAGGTTTAAGTTGACAGAACGCCAATGGACAGTGTTACAAGCTTTCATGTCTTACTGTTTTAATTAAAATACTTGACTAAAATATTGCTTTGGTAACATCCAACGCAAAAAAGGGAAAACAGTTTTGACCAATATAATATATTCCATGCAGAATGGCTCAATAACGTGCTTTATTTAATATTTTTACTGTGATAGCCAATCAATGTTCTTTAAATTCACTTTAAGAGCAGCCCATTGCAGCAAAACTAAAACCATTTCTCAATAGTCAGAAAATCACAAACCACATAAAAATATAACTTCCAAGGAGCACCGAAGCTTATTGGATCTTATTAGAAAAAGGCTTACTGTATTTAAGCTGGATTTCCGGCATTCAATTTCAACTACTGAGCAACCGTATGAACGTATCCACTCAGATATTACTTTTCGTGCTTATACGAACCACAGAGTTTTTGAATGGTACACAATATTGCTGATAATGCTATTAAAATTAGGCTTAAATTGAGAAACTATTGGTAAGCCTAAAATTTTGTAATATAAATTATTACAAAGTATTATTATTTTTATTTGTTTTACGGGACTATGTGATCACTTGAACTGCGCCCTGTCACACCGCGACCTAGTAGATCTATTGTGTGACCTGTTTATAGCTCACCGCTTACTCCGATCGAGTCCAGGAAGCGAATCATCTTCCTGACGGCAATGTATCCGATCTCCCTTGTGTCCAGTTCATGTTTGTCCAAGTGTATTGATTGCTTCTGTACCAGTGCGACACTATAAAATAGCATATGAAGGGACGTTTCTTCTTCCGTGTTACAGAATCTGCAGCACGTAGCGTCCGCTGCGCCTAGATTGAACATGTGCTTATTCAGCTTGCAGTGACCTGTCAGTGCGCGCACTAATGTTCTAAGCTGGGTCCTGTTGAGAGACCCTTTTTTAGGGTTTTGGGTAACCCTCTTTTAGCGTCCTGGAGTGTTTCATGCCCTCTGCTTTGGTCCAGAGGCGTTTGCTTTCTGTTAGACACAGGCTTGCTAGTATTTGTCGTGTTAGGCTCCTAGGGATTCCACAGAAAGTTTCTGGACCTGTCTGTTTCTGCATTGCGCCATCTCTCGCCAATTCATCAGCCTTGTCATTTCCTGTGATGTTTGAGTGTCCCATTTTAGGCGTACCGTGTTTTGTTCCCCGAGCTTATTTAGAGTCTCTTGGCATTGCATTACCAATTTGGAGTCAACTTTGAAAGAGTTTAGTGCCATTAGTGCTGCTTTGCATTAAATAGCATATTACAAAGTAACTGATACATGTTAGCTATTGATAAACTTATTTAAGACTTGTTGGAAAATATTTTTTTTATGATAATTCCTTTTGGTTTCGATCTCGAAAATAATATAACTGTTTTAATGTGGCAAAATTATATTTTACTGTGTAAAAAGAGTTTTGTTTAAATATGTATAGGTACATCCTAATATTCAAGGTAGATATGTAACTAAAATCTTGTTTTATTGTGTTGTCAAGAAGAACTATTGCTTTCGTACGACTTAAATGAAATAAAATAAAAGCATAAAATATGAACCTAAAAACTCATTAATTAGAACTCTAATTTATTTCCTCCCCTTTTAAAATAGATTGGCCATAAAAGAAATATTTGACAACGGCGTCATTAGATGCTTAAGTCAAACAACAGCTTGAAACAGTCGCTAACTTAAGCCACTCGCTGCTGTGTTTCTTACAATACAGTTTAGAACAAAAGCGGTGCACGGGAAAGTTCATCGTTAAATTTTAACCTTTGTCTGAAATGCATGAGTTTGAAATTGAATATTGAATTTTTGATCAAACATGGCTACTAAAGCCTTCGGTTTAGATGGATTGTAAGGATGACGGATTTTGTTGTCAGTGGAACGAGGTACTTCGCTTTAATACAAATATTTTATTGTTTTTTTTTAATGCAAACTTAGGGATTAAATAACATCTAGGTTGCTCATCCTTGTGTTCATAAAAACTATGGATGGATGGCTCAACTTTCATTATAATGTTACAGTTTTTTATGGATTAAAAAAAAGTAACTTTATTTATTTTTAGGTAGCTCTGTAGTGGGTTGTAACGTTTTATTTAGTATAGAATAAACCACTGAATTAAATTGTTTAAAAACTGAAAAGAGTCGATAAACAATAGTATATTATGCAACTAGTGAATAAAGGACGGATTTAAAGCGAGGGCCGTAGATGAGTCACGAGCAAGTGAATCTAAGAAATCTAACAGTTGAATAACTCGCTGCGCTCGTGATTCAATCGTTAGAATCCTAAGCGACGCGAGTGATTCATGGCCCTCGATATAAATTCGTACTTTATTCAGGAGTTGCATACTATACTTTATACCATGACTACGAGAAAAAGACATAATTTTAGCGAAAATAGAAATTTAATCAAGAAATAATAAATGTTACATTAATTGAAATGGACATTAAAATTAGAGCAATGACTGAAATTAAGCGTAATTTTCTTATTATTATCATTAGGGAGGTCAACTTGTGAAACAATATTTATTTTTTTTCTATAATGGCAGCAAAGAACACAAAACAGTTTTTAATCTAATGCCAAACTCCTTGTCACAAATATCGACCAATCAAATCTCGAGAATTTATTTGCACCAAAGAGTTTGAATTTCGAATCTTAGCGCAAGGAGTTTGTGTAACCATTGAAATGGAGATCGGATATATTTTGTGTTCCAAATTCAAACACCAAAACAGTGAATAAAAACAAAACAGTGAATGAAAGGCCTGTATTCACTGTTTTGCGTGAATAAAATAAGCTTTTTAGAGTAGGTATGGTATAAATATTATTCCATCTCTTATAACTTTACCTATGTTCGCGTAAAGTGGCAAATTTCACACAAAACGAGAGTATTAACGTTCGCTTTTCGCATAAGTTAAAAGGTATGCAATAAGTGCAGTGAGTAGAAAGTGAAAAAAACCAAAACGACATTAATAAGGGATGCCAACGGAACCCCTTATTCATAGCAAGCAGTCGTTCTTCTCACACTTTGGTAGTCGCGTTTATGAGACTCGCTTTGGACTCGATACCTTGTAATTTTTATTAGTTTGAATACATCAAATAATATTGTAGTATATTGTACAAGACTGACTTTCTCTGCATGAAACTAAGTTATCCCATGCTTATAGTATAAGGGGTTATCCTCAATTAGATCCATGGATACGAACGCTATTGACAATCTTTAAAAAGCTTACAAAATTTGTAAACTTTCTAAGATATATGGCAGCTTAATTAGAAAGTTATTTATTTCTTTTATATCTATCTTAAAGAAATAAAGTAGGTAGTTAAGTATTTTATTAAGAAAAAATTATAAAGGTATGAGTGCTGTTCGAATTATACCCTCCTTTCAGTATTAACCTTGAGAACGAAAATGACAAATACCAATGGTGCTTAATATTAGGCTTCATAAATGAGAATACCTCAGAACATCGATTGTTTGACGTCGGCATTAAAACAGCTGTATGTCAATATTTGCTGCAGAGGGACGGGGTAGGGCTGAGGGCTGTAATCCCTGCATTCAGCAATTACTGCCAGATACAGCGAGCGGTGGAGATACACCCTATAAAGAAAGGTAACTTTTGTTGTCGTAGTCTCAATTGACTTTTAATTACAGCCACAAATAAATTTTTATTGACTTATCGTTATTTCCACTCAAAAAAAAAGATGACAAAACAATTCAACCAATTTTTTTAATGATTTCACTACTAGAAAGGCACATTATCTAAAAGTTCAAGCATCGGTGGTGCAGTGGTTAAGCCGCTGGCTTCTGAATCCCGTTGACTGCAAAAACTGTACCAAGGAGTAAAGAACTTAAGTGCATCATGCCATCTGCTCTAATGGTGAAGGAACACATCTTAAGGGAACCCCTTGGAAACCCACACACTTGAGCAAATGTTCTGAAGGTATGTGTAAAGACTGCTGACCCACAGCAGGCAGGCGTGGGCACTATCTATTGTCTGAAACCATCCAGACAGTTGAATGACACATGCAGTAAGATAGACAAGACTATGGTGCTTTTTTAAAAAGTTATTTATCCGGAAAGGCCCCGGGCCCAGGAGTTACGCAGTTGGAGCTACACAGAGACCTCTAGTTCAAATTTACAACGTTTAAATACTAAAGGAATAAGTAACGCATTCTTTTGTATGGTATATTCAATTAAATGTGTTTGTATAATTATTAATATGTTCACTGCGTCTAATAATACCCAATCAATCATATGATGTGAATTCTCGATGTCATTGATAAAGTTCATAATCTTCATCTAGAAAAACGGACTTTTTCTATGGATGTGCGATAGAAGCCACGAGCAAAACCTACTCTACCATAAGCGTTTTTTATTGACGAAAAAATCTCGAAAATTACAACTGCTCAGTATTTTTTATTGATAGATACTAGATAATATAATAAAAGAAGAAAATATTGTTATAGTTACTTATAATTTTGACCTTTGATGCAGAAATATCATGTCTTGCTAAAGCTGAGTATCTCTCGTGTGAATGGACTGATTTTGATGCGGTTCATTCTATTTGAAAGGTATATAAGTATTACCGCGAGTGCTTTTACCAATTTTGGTAAAGATCGGTTTCAAAGTTATACATCCTATTCAGTCGCGAGTTTTTATAATTTGTGTTAACAAATATTTTGGTTTCATTTTTAATGCCTTTGACTGTGACAAAGTGGTGAGATACTACGCGTTCATTTCTTACATTTATTTTATTGGTTACCTTACATTAAACGAAAAAATCAAAATAAACTTTCATCAAAATTCCCAGCAAAGGATTATAAGGACTATCATGGTTTCTGGAAATTAAGGCACCGCATAATTCACGTCTAATGATCGAGATCTGTTCATTATGAGTATATTATGCGGCAGGGACGCTTTGTGGAGTGGAATGGCCGACACAGCTGTTGTATTTGTTTTAGGGAAGAAGACAATGTTGCATTTTCTTTACTTTTAATGTTAAGATTAGTATAAACATATTTTGAAATTGGCATTAGAGTGACAGGAATATTTTTGTCAAACTAATAAAAAATAAAATCATTTCCAGTCATATACAAATATATGTATCATACAAGTTTTTTCGTGTAGCTTGAAACAGAACATCAATTTTAATATTAACTACATAATATATAATGTAGGTATCAAGATTGAAATCCAGGCCCTGTAATGCACCAGGAATACCATTTAAAACATGATCCTGCCTATCAATATTGATTTGGTATTGTTTCTTTACATCTATTTTGTTAAATCTGTTGTGCTCTTGTCGTTTCAATCGTTGTTAATGAAGGTCTATCAGTTTTGTATAAACGAATATCTTCATTAAATGAATTCAAAGTTCAATAAGGAGATTTTTATTTTGCATATTCTTGATACTTTCAAACTATTTTATACTTCCAAACACTTACTTTTGCTCGTCAACAGTGCAAACTACTACTTTCATTTTATTCGGAAAATACACTGTCATCAAATTTTTTATCGTACACGATTTATATTCATCCATATTTTACAATATGTAAATATGTTATTGAAGTGCTTTTCAGATGTCATAATATGTCAGATACAGCCGAAATGAAAAAATATTTTTCTGTTTGATAAATATAAACTAAAAATAGATAATATTAAATATATTGCAGATAAGTTTTCTATTTCACTTCGTTTTCATTAGCGAGAGTTTTCAGCCTACTCCGTGCCGACCGGTTTTCGGTCCGGCAGGGGCACGGCGGCTCGGCTTCTTCCTGTGTCTTTCAGTGAATATTTTGTTACCATGGAGCAGCGATATATGGATGGATCATCTAATAGATCGTCTATTGGATCGTACCGAGATTTATTCTCTCCAGTTTCTCAAGTGAGCGTCCCATATGCGGAACGAGAAAACAATGTGTGTGTTGAGGTTAAAAAGTATGGCGAGCTTTCGGAAGATGAAAAAAATATTTTTTGTGTAGAAGATAAAGAAGTGGAGTTAGGAGAGAATTTAGAGCGATTAATCGGTACTAAAAGACCAAGAGTACAGGGTGACACTTCGGAAAGTGCTGAAAATGAAGAGAAAGAGGGATGGCAGGACACTAGGAAGAGTAAAAAGGGGAAGAAAGAGAATAAACATGATAAGGTGATCACAATAACAAAGAAGGATGATATGCGAGTTTATTTAACTGGGAAAGGTCCATTACCTAAACAGTTTGCGATGGCCCGATTCCTCAAAGAAAATGATATTAATGGTATTGTTCAGGTTAAATACATTAATTCCAATAAACTGAGAATTGAGTTTGATAGTGTGAAAAATGCACAGCTACTTTTTAATTGTGAAAATATAATTACAAGGGGATGGTTAGTACATAAGCCCATGGAAGTAAATCACTCATACGGAGTTATTAGGGATGTGGATGCAGACCTGACAGATGAAGAGATTAAGAATAAAGTTTTGAGTAGTGTTGAAATTTTTTCAGTTAAACGTCTTAAACGTCGAGATAGAGTGGATGGTCACTGGTGCCCGAGTGAGGTTGCTCGCCTTGCATTTAAAGGCTCACACTTGCCTTCTCATGTTTATGTTGATGGATTAAAGATCAAAGTAGAACCTTATGTATTTCCCGTGACACAGTGCTTCAAATGCTGGAAAATAGGTCACGGAATAAGTTTATGTTCTTCCAAAAATTTCATTTGCCCTAAATGTGGAGGTAATCATTCCAACTGTGAAACCTCCTCTTTTACGTGTGTGAACTGTAAAGGGGGTCACATGGCGATGGCAAAAACTTGTCCAACGTACCTTAAAGAGAAGCGCCTCCGAGAATTGATGGCAGAATTCAATTGTACATATAAAAAAGCGATCAACCTTTATGATACATCATCTAAAATTCAAGAGTTAGAAAACAAAAATATTCACCCGCTAAAGAGACAGTTTCCCCCTTTGTACAATAGTTGTTTGGATAATAATGTAGAGATAATAAATGTTCATACTCCATCTTACAAAGAAGTTCTATGCAATAAAATTGATAATGTTGATGTGGAGGTTAAAAAACTACGACAAAGAAAGAAAGAGCAAATAATAAAAGAAAAACCTTTAAAACCAGAGAAGCCTGAAATGAAATGGAGAAATGATGAGGAGAATAATGAAAAGGAAGTTAGTGATAGTGAGGAAGAACAGCTTAAAGATAAAGTTTCATTTATAGAGTTGATAAATAGAGTTAAAAATGTCCTGTTTCTTAAAAACGTATGTTTTAAATCTAAAATTTTTAGTATCATCAAATTAGTTGTGGAATGGTTAGTTATCTATGCTGTGGGTTTAATTTCAGATTGGTCTCTTATTAAAATGTTATTAAATTATATTTCCAATGGCTTCTCCTAAACTAATTAAGTTAAACATTATACAGTATATTATCATCCCCTATTTCGAAGGAGGCCAAATTGTTATATAATGTAGTGAAAATATGTTTAGATAATAGGTAATATTATATTATTAATTTTATTGATGTGGATTTAGAGAGTCACGATGAGGGTGGCTTTTGTAAAACCCTCTATAAATAAATATTGATTAAAAAAAAAAAAAAAAGTGCTTTTCAATAAATCTCCTTGATAACTTTTACAGAAGATTTCCTGTTTCGAACAAAACGTGGTATTTCCGGGAAAAAATAATTTTCTTATACATTAAGCATACTGAGAGATAACAAGGTGTAAATGAGGTGAAGTGTTCTCGCCTTAGGCCTCACAAGCATTTTTTGTTATATAGTTAAATCGATTGTGAAATAAAGACGACGCTTCAGGGGGCATTATAATGATAAGGGTGGTTTTGTGCGTGTATTGCAAATTAAACACTCGACAATCATGTTTTCTTCACGTATGTTTTCACTTTCACGTTTCATTATGATATTCTTTTAATGCCCACTTGTAGGCAAATAGTACTGTACTTACATTGATTTTGAATGTCTTATGATTTAAGATATTAACATAATAGACATAGACATTAAGGTAATTTAATATAATTATTGCATGCAATCAATACACCAGAACTGGAGCCGAAATTTTTGTTTCCACTGCAGTAGTCTGCAAATACAAACCAACATTTATAACTAACATTTATACAACTATGAAATACTCCGTTGTAAAAATATTCTGTAAGATCTGTAAAACTGAAACTGAAGCACTGAACATAAAATTTTTTGGAAAATAAAATAAATTTTGTTGTTTGGAGCAACTAAAAATAGTAAATGTTTATGAAGTTCAACAACGCAACAATCCTCATCGGTTTCTTGAAAACGGCTTGGTTTACCAGAAAGGTACAGAGTAAGAGTGCTTGCGCTATGAAACAGGTGTTAGCAATTTTATAAACAAATATAAAATGTTTTTTTATAATAAAATCCTTTTTGGTTATCGACAACAGTAAGAATTGCAAATATAATACTCCTTCAAAATCTTTTAGACACAACCTCAAATAAATAGTAAAAGACAACGAGAAATGGAAAAACACTTATACTTTACAGGGTGAATCTCTATAATGTGCACATATTAAAATGGGGGAAGCAAGACCGAATTTCATCGACAGAAAAGATTTAAAAAAAATAAAAATTAATTTTTGTAGGAATTATGATGATTTTAATTTTTCATTCGGGAAATTTGAAGCTATGTAAATAAATTGCTATAACTTTTGAACTAAATGGCCTATCGTGTTCAAATAAAATCTATCTATCTATAATAAATTTACGTGCGACGTCGTGTTTGAAACACATTCTCGCTCCGATCGCCGCCCGGTACGGACGCGCAAGTCGACTCCGATTGATCGGTCTCTTCCCGTTATTCGGTGGCGCTCAGTTTTCTGACGTCACAGTATAGCGTGTTGGTTCCGTGACTTTCTGTGTTTTCTTACTCCCTCCGAGTGCTTTCGAAGTGATTATTTTTCTTTGCGACTAAGCCCCTTAGTCTTCAAAGTGCTGTGCTGAGTTGTGTTGTGCTTGTGCTGAGTGCAGTGTTGTGCCCAGCGTAAGTAGTCTGGTTTCAATACAAAGGATACTTAACGGTGACAACGACTTTGTACTGATCCAGTCCTTTTATTTTTATTTTATTTCTTTCTTCTATTTCATTTATTTCTCTTTTTTCATATTTATTTTCACGTGTTTACGTGTTTTCGTGTGCATTTGTCCTTTTTGTCGGTAAAAGGTAAAAACCTAACGCGGTCAACTCTTTACCTGCGTACCCTTTTTTTAGGTTTCTAGGAAGCGGCCTTTGGCGTACCACGGTTAGTTTTAAGTTATTTTCCCCTGCCCCCCTACCGCTGGTAGGGAGGTTAGCTGCTAGGGTTCGCTAGGTTTATTTTAGGGAACTCTAGGCATCTTTTATATACCTATATATTCACATTCATATTTTTATATTCATATTCACATTCATCCAAGCCCTCCCTAATGGATTCGCAAAGCATTATTAACTTCGCGAAGTCGTTCGCCCAGGCGCTCGCTGCGTCCGGCATCTCCATTCCAGACGAGGTCTTCTCACAGGCCTTATCTGCGCTTAACGTGTCCCCGGCCCCTCAGGCCTCAACCCCAGCCTCTCAGGCCTCAACCCCAGCCTCTCAGGCCACCAACTCCCAGACCCCTCAGGTCTTTACCAGCTCTCCCACGTCTCCCGTTCCATCCGATATGGACTGCGCGTCGGTTACGTCATCTCGCGCATCGCGGCGGAAGCGTACCGCTCCCGGGAGCGACTCCGATTCCCCAATTCCACGTCCGAACCGTCGTCGGGCGCCGCTACTTTAACCGGCTCTCCTAAGCCACCATTCACATTGTTCTCTAAACGCTCCAAGAAACGCTCAAAGAAAATCGCGGTGTCTTCAACACCCAATCCCACCCCGGTGCCTTCAGCACCCGTCCCCGCGCCGCTTATATCACTCGAAGTGACCACGTCTCCGTCGGTCCCGTCGAAGCCAGCGACGCGCTGCGCTCCCGTCCCACCGAAGTCTCAGCTCCCTCCGCCCGTCTTCCTCCACGAAAAAGCGCGCTGGACCGCGGTATCTAACTTGTGCAAAGAGCACAAAATCAATTATCTTAAAGACGCCAACGCAGGCGATACTATCATGATTCAGGTCGCAACTATCGACGACTTCCGCGCTTTCAATAGGGTCCTATCACTTAGGCAAATCACTTATCACACCTACGCCCTCCCGGAGGAGCGTAAGATCCGCACAATTTTACGGGGCGTCCCGTTCGAGCTCGCAAACGAAGAAATCCTCGAGGACCTGAAGTCCCAGGGCTTCCCGGCTCAAGCAGTGCACAAGATGCACTCCAACCACGGTAAACGTTTTCTGTTAGCATTAGTTATTTTAGCTAATACTCCCAACTCGAGGGAGATCTTCAGACAGGCTCGCACAATCTGCGGACTCTTGAATATCGCAATGCCATCGTTGCCAGCTGTACGGCCACGCAGCGGCTAATTGTTCAGCTCCCCCAGGTGCGTTAAGTGCCTCGATCCGCATATCACAATGGAGTGCACTCGCACTCCTGACTCCACCTCCCCCCCTGCCTGTGTGCTCCGCGCTCTTCCGTAAAGAGGGCCGCGCCTAAATCGGCGCCACCGCTCACTCCCACTAACTTCCCGCCGCTGCGCAACCGGGCTCCCCCGGAAGCAAAGCCCGTACAGCCGACGCCTACTCCGGCTCTTTCCTGGAGACAGCGTCCGGCTGCTCCTGCACCACCTTCCCGTCCTACCCTAGCTCCCGTAGCTCCCGTAGGCCCGCGTCCCGCTCCGTCATCTTCGCCTCAATCATCGTTGGCTGAGGACATGAAGACCGTGTTCGACGTCATCCAAAACGTCGACATTAACGAAATCGCCGTACTCGCACGCAAACTGCGAGCCGCCCGCTCTCCTCAAGAGCGTCTATTTGCCCTAGCCGAGCATCACTCGCTACTTAGTTCTTTATAAATTCTATATTTCGTATAAATTCGCTTAATAGTATATATAATGTCTAGAGCCGCAAATCCCGCGTCCTGTCGTATCGAACCCAAGGGTTATCCCTAGTTTCTTTTAACGTTCGTAGCCTTAATACTAACCTTCCTGAGCTCAAACTGTTCCTTCAGAACAACGAGCCAGACTTATTGCTTCTTCAAGAGACGTGGCTAACTCCAAACCGCTCCAGGGGATTCGCTATTCCCAAGTACGCGTTCATTCGTAACGACAGGCCCAACTCCGACGGTTTCGGCGCCACTACTATTTATTTCAAAAGAGGATTCCATTGCTGTCCTCTCCCTACCCATCCTCTCTTCAACATGGAAGTAGCTTTAATCTACATACCTAGTGGCACCAGACCAATCCGCAGCGACTTTGAGGCCATTCTCGCCCTCGGCCATTAATTATGGAGACTTTAACTCCAAACGTACTGACTGGACGTGCCTATCAATCAACACCAGCGGTATCGCTCTCCTCGACATCACTAACTCACTCGACTTAGATGTCATCTCTCCCATCACTCCCACTCACTATCACGACAACCCGAACCACGCTCCTGACATCCTCGATTTTGCAATTGTCAAGCGAATCAATCTCGATCTCAGGTCTATCGAACCGCTCGATGACCTAGGTTCTGACCACCGCCCCGTCTCCCTCGTGCTAGGCGCGCCTAACGATAACGTAGGTGACGTAGGCTCCTAAGACCTTTACCAACTGGAAAGGCTTTAAAATTACGTTAGTTTCAGCCTTAGAGGCCCCGAACTCTCCGCTCGCGATCTCGCTGTATCAATTAGATAGCCCGGATAAAATAGATTTATTAGTTGACTCTCTCACTGCTATCAACTCAGCCATTAGCGATAACGAAAAGGTTGCTAAGCAAGGCAAACCCACGCTTCCCTTAGCCGTTAGCAATCTTATTGGAGCTAACAACGCGGCTCTCCGGAGAGCCAAGAAATATCCCATGCCCGCCTATAGAACAGCTGCGAATCAGCTACAACGTAAAGTTAGGTCTTGCCTCGCGGAACTCCGAGACGCTCAGATGAAAGATCTCATGGCGAATATCTCCCCGTCCCATCAAGCGTATTATAGTATGGCCCGAGCCTTACGCGTAGACGCCGCCTCTCACGTCCCTCCTCTCACTCGTCCCGATGGCTGTATCGCCTTCGAAGTCGAAGAGAAAGCCGAATGCTTCGCTGACAGCATTGCCTCTCAATGCTCGCCCAGCACGCAACCCGCGAATCCCTCCCACATCCAGGCGGTGGAGGACGAAGTTCTCCGCAGAGAATCTCTCCCCATCACTGACGACCCCGCCACAGTCTCCAATGATGAAATTTCGCTTCTCATTAGAAGTCAAAAGTCCAAAAAGGCTCCGGGTGCGGATGGAATTTCCAACCACGCACTTAAGCACCTGCCTCAACAGGTGCTTACCTTGTTAGCTGTTATATTCAATGCCTGCTTCGACCTTAGCTACTTTCCAAAAGCGTGGAAAGAAGCGACAGTCAAAGGCATTCCCAAGCCGGGCAAACCTCTGAACGTCCCGGCTAATCACAGACCCATCAGCCTCCTCAAGGCAATGTCTAAACTTCTCGAGAGAGTCATACTCTCTCGAATGCGGAACCATCTGTTTCCAACGGATGGCGATCCTTTCATTATTCCCCATTAGTTCTTTCGCGCTAAGCACTCCTGCCCTCAGCAAGTCCATCGAATCGTCGAGTACATACTTGACAGTTTCTATCCGCGTCGTTATAAAACAGTCGCGATTTTCTTCGACGTAGCCAATGCTTTCGATAAAGTCTGGCACAGCGGTCTCGTCTATAAACTCTACAAAATAGGCTTACCGGATCGCCTATTCAGGCTAATCGCGTCGTTTCTCAAAGACCGTACGTTTCGATTTAAACATGAAGGCACGCTTTCCGCGCCTCGTCCCATGAAGGCTGGAGTCCCTCAAGGCTCAGTCCTCGCTCCTCTGTTGTACACCATGTACACCAACGACATTCCCATTCCGCCGAAAGGCGTCGAACTCGCCCTCTTTGCCGACGACACCGTACTCTATACCAAAGGTCACAGTGTTCCGCAGCTTGTAACCAGACTCCAAAAGGCCGTAAACGCTCTTGGTGTATGGTTTCAAAAATGGCGCATCGATGTGAATCCAGACAAGAGTTCTGCGATTCGCTTCGACTCCAAACGCCGTCGTCCCGCTGGCGATCCCCACGTTCGAATGTTAGGCATTCCCATCCCCTGGAAGCGCAGTACTAAATACTTAGGCGTCACGTTAGATCCGACGCTTTCTTTCAAGCCACACGTCGAAAGAGTTTCGAAAATCGCCCGTCACTACTTAGGCCGCCTTTGTCTTTCAGAAACAAACGTACACTTTACAAGGTCTGCGTTATAATAATAATAATAATAATATAATATTATTTCTAACAATCACACCACATTATCTAGCCCAAATTAAGTATCATTAAAAACTTGTGTTATGGATACTAGGTAACGGATAAATAAACTTAAGAAATATATAAGCACAGATAGATATTTTTTTTTCATGTATAAATATTAGAAATAAACTTAAATAAACAGACATACACATCCATGACTAGAAAGCAAATATAATAAAATATCTGCCTCTACCAGGATTCGAACCCGGGACCTGTGGCATGGAAGGCAAGGGTACGTCCACACCAAACAGGCCGTTAGATCCGTCATGACATATGCCTCGCCAGTCTTTGCCCATGCCAAACTCTTGCTCAGACAAAAATTCTTTTTCCGCAGGGCCACAAACGCACCGTGGTACGTGCGTAACGCGGACCTGCACAGAGATCTTGAACTGCCAACAATACAACAACACATCAAAACACTCTCTGAAGCGTTCTTCAAACGCTCCGAAACCCATCCCAATCCTCTAGTTAGATTCGAAGTTCAAAGTCGCTAGGCCTAGAAATGCGCAAGCGTACTCTTCCACCAGAACTCGAGACTCGAAGCCCTTCTGGCCGCAAATTCTAATTGTAACTTAAATTCTAATCCTAACGTAAATCCGAATTAACTTAACTTCTTTTAATGTATTTTAATTTAACTTCTCTTTGCAATTTTGAGCACCTTCAGTGCTATGAATTTATTTACCTTCAGTGCTTTGAGCACCTTCAGTGCTGTGTAAATCCCAGCGGGTGACCCCCTCTTTCTCCAATTGGCCGTCGCTCAGATGATGGCTGTGTGGCAAAAATTGCACGAGCCGACAGGGGTTTTTTATTGGGTAGTGGTTCTGGTAGGCTCGGAACGAGTCCTACATAACCTGGATCGCGCGCGCCAGTGTATGCGTCAGAGCATTTTTTATTAAAGGGGCGACCATTTCGAAAACTTAATCCATTAAACTTTTGTATTTCTTTACAATGAATAAATGCTTTGATTTTCATAAAATGTCTATTTTTTTATCACAGACGAACAATACATAAAAATGGTCTCTACCTGAGATATGATTCATGCGGCCGCGAAAGACCCGTAATGAGTGTTTTTGTTTCACGGCCTGCAGCAAATGTTATGTTTGAGCTTGAAGAATGTTTTTTTTAAATATTCGAAAGCTAATACGATGTAGAATTAGATGAAATAATAATAAAATAATAAAAATATGAGATCTTTTTGACAAAATCGTCAATTTCCTGAAAATTAAATGTTTATTTTTCAGGTGCAGATAAATTTTATGGGTACTTTTTGTTTATAAATCAGTATTGTCATTGCTTTCCTGTCATTTTAGATTTTATTTGAACACGATATGCCATTTAGTTCAAAAGTTGTAGCAATTTATTTACATAGCTTCAAAATTTTGAATGAAAAGTTAAAAACAGCATAACTCCTACAAAAAAATTTTTTTTCGTTTTTTAAATTATTTTTTGTCGATAAAATTCGGTCTAGTTCCCCCCATTATTATATGTGCACATTACAGAGATTCACCCTGTACATATATTATAAACTTACTTCATTTTGGCGATGGCCGCCATCGTTCGCGCCTCCTTCTAGACTGATGCATTTTTTCTGGACGAAACGGACATGACGTGTACACCATATCCTTTACTGTACCCCTGACGTGTAAAATAACTTTAGTTTTTTTTAATACAATAATAATTAGGCAACTAAAACATATCAGCAAACAATGAAAAGCCCATCACAAACCAACTTTAATAATTTTATACATTTTAAATATTAAACTACTGGTATTATCATTCTAATCATCGAAAGGAAAACAGCGACCAAAAAGAATTTAATAAACACAAAATCCTTTCAAATGGAAATCCTTTTTATATTCCTCGTCGCGACTTGAAACTGTCGTCGCTGTTTTGTCATCAATCTTATATCGTAGCCAGGCGGGTCCCGGGAGACGCCGAACGTTGAGAGGATGCATGCTTCACGCGGCCACGTCTCGTTGTCGTCGGTGAGCCGGAGTTCATTGGTACTAAGGGTTGTCGTGAACGACGCTGATTTTCGTTCCGTTAACTTCTGCTTTGAAGTGAATGAGAGAAGAACAAGAATGATAATATAAAAAAAATTATTAATTCTTTACTTTTTGTTGATTTTGCCGATAAATAATATACAATTTTGTATTTTGCATAATAAAATGCTTTTATAAATTTATTTATGAACTTATCTTACCGTTCGTACATTGTTATTCATGTCGTAAATTTAAAT
Organism: Marasmarcha lunaedactyla; assembly: GCA_923062675.1. NCBI lineage: Eukaryota > Metazoa > Arthropoda > Insecta > Lepidoptera > Pterophoridae > Marasmarcha > Marasmarcha lunaedactyla. Next base: position 6,885,878 of record OV281341.1, read on the forward strand.
TAAAACTATCATAATCTAAGAACCTTTCTTTTAACCCTTACACGTCTTTTAAAGTTATAATCTATTTTGTATGTAAAACATGTCTAAAAAGTGTGAAACTAAACGTCCGTCGCACGAGCCCCAAAAGTCGCTCGCATAGGCCTAATGAAACTAATGGAAAAAGGTACAACCGAGTGAGAGGAGCTAGCTTGTAAAGAAAGAGCTCACTTACGAGATCGAGCTGACAGGTAATGAAGTTCATTCACAGTTTTCTTTGCCTTCCCAATAATTAACTTTTTAACTGACCTTTTATGTTTTGTTACACAAAAGAATATTAATAAATTTTAATTTCAAAAAGACCATTACTTAACTAACGGCATTAAAACATTTATCAGAATATCAATACGTTGTTTAATAACATTTTGAAACCAATTCAATCCCTTTAATCAATTTTAGAAAACTATTAAGGCAACATATTGTCAAAAAGCTTATTATTAAAGAAAATATTATTATTATATCATTATTTTTAGTATTGAGGCTGTTCTGTTTCTGTTTCGAAAAATAAAAAATAAATTCTGGTTGGCGCAACATGAATTAAATAGAAAAAACTTAGAAAATATTATTTTTATAACAACTTTTAGGTAATACATAAAATTGCATATTTGCTTTTGCTCAATACATAACATGTACAAAGGTCTGTCTTTAACGAGCTTTGACTGACTACCCCGAGTGACGATTTGTAAGCCAAGTTTTGATAACTATATAAAATTAAATTCAGGTTTTAAATTTCACATGTAAACATTGTCTTAATTGATAGATAACATCCTGAATTTTTATAATATTCAACTCTAATTATAGTTTAAATAATATTTTCTCACGAAGCTGTTAACATAGCGAACAACTTTTAAAAATTTGTATAATGTATATAATTTATGGGTTTTTATCAAACGTTTGCATGGTCGGGCTTTTCCACTTACTGTTGCTCAGTACGTATGAATTTTTACAATAAGTTATTTCCTTCTAACCTGCTTCAAAATGATGCTGAAAAATACAGTATTTTCCATAAAACATGTGATTGAAATTTGTACCTTATTTGTATTGGGATGATATGAAAATATAAAATAATCTCTCGTGACCACGGTCTCTTTACAGTTTCGCTTTTGCGTTTCCCTAAAACGTCGAGTTTCAATGTATAATTATTATTAAACGCTATAAAATTCGATTAAAAGGTGTTTTATTTAACATTGAATCATGAAAACTTGAGCAAATGTTATTGTCTACTTACACGAGAAATAAATGTTTTATTTATTTGTGAAATTGATCCTGAAAAGTTTGTATTTTTGACTTTTTTATACTTAAATGTGTAAGACACCTTAAACTTGTTTTACTATATAATTATATAAAAAAATACCGCTTTGCAGACTCACGATGAAGAGAATAATTCCAAGCCTGTCTGTGTTAGTTTTGTTAGTTTTGATTTTGAACTAGTTTTGTAACTATTTACCAACCTTATTTGTAAACATTTTGTTTGTAAGTAAATACAAAATTTGATCAGTAAAGGTTTAGTAAATTTACATTTAGTAAATTTCAAGGTTTCATTCGTGCAAAAATAGCAAGTTTTTATCTAATCATATGTTTTACTGGTGTTTCACTTTGTATTTATCATATCAACTTAATTAAGTATATAATCTAAAACAATGCAAATAATTATTTTACTCCACACGACCCGTTGGTCGTGTATCTTTTTGGTATTTTTTATGGTATTTTTATTGTATTACCACATACATATACTTTTTAATAAAACCTAGCTCTAATAAGTGAACCCCTAAAAAAGCGCTTCAGTTTTATGTTCATCAATTTTCCAATCCATTTTCCCTTTATGCTTGCAGGCTTTTTGTTAAGTTTGCATGTTCATTTACATCGAGTGTCGGGCAACTTTGTTGGTTAAACCATTTTGACGAAAATTCCTCGGGTATCGGAATCAACCGCACGAAAGTTAAGGCAGACCACACACTGCGGTTCGCTTGTATTAAGGTTTTTAGCTATATTTTTCAGCATCGTGTTTGTACTTTGAGCGTGATATTTTATTTTACTATTGTCATAGTTGGCAAACAAACACGCAACCCATCAGATGGTTAGTAGCATCCACACCCATAGATATCATTAATCGAAGGTGTTTTATTGATTAATAGTAAATGTGATTATAGTATCGGGTAAAAACGAGCTAGCAACCGTAGGGTTCAGTTAAATTGCCTATGCTGGATGAATATTTGAATGATAATAACCTTATTTTATAATTAATAGAAATGACTAGAACCGTGAAAGTAACTTTTATTTTTTATTGTAGATTTATTGACATTAGTAATGTTGACTTGAGAACCATGACTGTATGTTTATTTTTATAATTTTTTTTAAATGTTTAGACTGACATGTAAACTAAAAATTAAATTTTAGTGAGAGTTGGTAACCTACATGTAAACCAATAATATTTGCACGCCTATATCTGGCAGTTTGTGAATTGGGAATACTATTATCTACAACATCTTATTGTACACACATTCTTGCAAATAAATGATTATTATTATTATTATGTTCCAGTAATTGCACCGGCTGTTCGTTCTCTTTGACCGGAACACAGCCACATAGACGTGATAATTGCGGCGGTTAAATAGGAATGATTGTAGTAACAACCCCAGACGAACTTTTTTCTTTTCACAAACAGTTTCTGGAATATCCAGTAGGTACCGTCACGGCTAAGCCTTAGGAAGCACCTCAGAAGGCCGCGATGTTTCAGTAAAAAGGTCGCTATCAATTAAGAAGAAAAGATATTTAAATATACGTTTGACATAAAATAAATAAAAGAAGCAATACATTCTGACTTGCTCCATCTGCGGAGTAAGATGTAGTAGATTTAAGTTATTTATAAAATAAAATAAAAAGTTATACCAAGACCAATATTTTATTAAAATGCTACGGTACATACTTTAATACTCCACATCTTGCTATGTATACACACTGAAGCTTTCAATTATTATAATGATTTCGATACGCCACCGCCCAAATTGACACATCCACTACAGATTATATGCAGTCGATGATTTTTGCTAATCAGGCTTTCAGATATGTAGCTACTGATTTATAGAAGCCAAATAAAAATATGTTCGTGTAACTGGTTTGAAATCTACAGAAATGGACTAAGTACCATCAAGACTTTTATTACAAAAGAGGATTGCATTGCTGTCCTCTCCCTACCCCTCCTCTCCTCAACATGGAAGCCACTGTGTGTAGATTGGCTATGACTGGTCATCCGACCATCATCATAGCTTCAATCTACATACCTAGTGGCACCAGACCAATCCGCAGTGACTTTGAGGCCATTCTCGCCCTCGGCCATTCAGTCATTATGTTCGGAGACTTTAACTCCAAACAAACTGACTGGACGTGCCTATCGACCAACACCAGCGGTATCGCTCTCCTCGACATCACTAACTCACTTGACTTAGACGTCGTCTCTCCCATCACTCTCACTCACTATCCCAACAATCCGAACTACTCTCCTGACATCCTCGACTTTGCAATCGTCAAGCGAATCAACCTCGACCTCAGGTCTATCGAACCGCTCGATGACCTAGGCTCTGACCACCGCCCCGTCTCCCTCGTGCTAGGACCGCCTAACGATAACGTCACCTCTCCTCAGACCTTTACCAATTGGAAAGGCTTTAAAAATACGTTAGTTTCAGCCTTAGAGGCCCCGAACTCTCCGCTCGCGATCTCGCCCGATCAAATAGATAGTCCGGATAAAATAGATTCATTAGTCAATTTTCTCACTGATGCTATCGATTCAGCCATCAGTGTTAACGAAAAGGTTGCTAAGCAAGGCAAACCCACGCTTCCCTTAGCCGTTAGCATTCTTATTAAAGCCAAGAACGCGGCTCTCCGGAGAGCCAAGAAATATCCCACGCCCGCCTATAGATTAGCTGCGAATCAGCTACAACGTAAAGTTAGGTCTTGCCTCGCAGAACTCCGAGACGCTCAGATGAACGATCTCATGGCGAATATCTCTCCATCCCACCAAGCGTACTATAGCATGGCCCGAGCCTTACGCGTAGACACCGCCTCTCACGTTCCTCCTATCACTCGTCCCAATGGCACTACTGCCTTCGAAGTCGAAGAGAAAGCCGAATGCTTTGCTGACAGCATTGCCGCACAATGCTCGCCTAGCACGCAACCTGCTGATCCCTCACACATGCAGGCGGTGGAGGACGAAGTCCTTCGCAGAGACTCTCTCCCAATCATCACCGCGAAATCTCGCTGCCTCCACAGGTGCTTACCTTGTTAGCTATCATTTTCAATGCCTGCTTTGACCATAGCTACTTTCCTAAAGCTTGGAAAGAAGCGACAGTCATAGGCATTCCCAACCCGGGCAAACCTCTGATCAACCTCTAATCACAGACCCATCAGCCTCCTCAAGGCAATGTCTAAACTTCTCGAGAGAGTCATACTCTCTTGAATGCGGAACCATCTGTTTCCAACGGATGGCATCCTCTCATTATTCCTCATCAGTTCGGCTTCGCGCTAAGCACGGCTGCCCTCAGCAAGTCCATCGAATCGTCGAGTACATACTTGACGGTTTCTATCCGCGTCGTTATAAAACAGTCGCGGTTTTATAGTGTCAGTGCATCAAGTGCGTGTGCGATCACAATGCATGCAATGATCACAATGCACAATGCATTGATAGTAAATTTGTTAGAAGTGGAGCTTCGTGATTAAATCCATAGAACGTAATTTAAAATACATCTTTGTAAAATTTTAGTTCTGGTAAAAGATATACAATGATTGCTTACCGGTGAGAAGCTTCTTACAACGTTACGTCTTACGACGAGACAATGATTCTAATGGATTCACCCGAGTTAGTCGCTCGGGTGTAGTGGATCTTGTGCTCTCTGCACAAGCTGCTCCGGGACGGGTGGCATTGGTGGCGCCGCGGATGGTGTTGAAGATACCGGGGCGGGCGTTGAGGACGCCGGGGCTTATTTTAAGCGCTTCTTGGAGCGCTTCTTAACGAGGGTGAATGATGATGGCTTAGAGCCAGTTGGGGTGGCGCCCGAAGCGTGGCGTTCCGATTCATACTCCGGGTCACTGGAGGTGGGGGAAGTAGGAGGGCCTAAGACCAGAGGGGTCTGAGGGACGGGAGGGCTACTTTTGTCTGGGATGATAGCATCGAATAAATGTTGGGGAATGTGAACACCCAGAGGTGCGAGGGTATCAACCAGAGTCTGGATGATCGCCCTGACTTGCTGCGTGGACATTGCGGAGGGGTTGGGAAGGGATAACAATATATAAATATATACACTATGATCCTACCAACGATGACTAACTTCCTAAACGGACTAGTAAACGGGTTGGGGACGACGCGGAGTGGTACCCCTAATTCGGACAGCACTATTCTGGAATCTAGACTTCCGGTTTCTTAAAGGCTTGAACGGCGTATAAAGCGCATCGGGGCAACGCTAACAGGCTTAGTTAGCACCGTTAGGTATCCACCTCTTCACGGAGAACTAAAGACGACTCTAGTCCTGGAACGCAGAGCTTGCCGGAGCGGCGACGGCAACGAAGTTCGGCGAAGACGAGCTGCAGGCGACGATGTTGAAGATGCGTTGTCAAAACGACGGTCCTAGATCATTCATTCTCGCTCCGATCGCCGCCCAGTGCGGACGTGCAAGACCCCGTTCTCCGTTGTTTGGTCCCTTCCCGATATTTTGTGGCGCTCAGTCTACTGACGTCACAGTTTAGCGTGTTGGTTCCGTGCTACGGTTTTCAAGGTTTTTCTACTCCTTCTGAGTGCTATCGAAGTGCGATTTTTCTTTGCGACTAAGCCCCTTAGTCTTCAAAGTGCTGTGCTAAGTTGTGTTGTGCTTGTGCTGAGTGCAGTGTTGTGCCCAGCGTAAGTAGTCTGGTTTCAGTACAAAGGATACTTAACGGTGACAACGAATTTGTACTGAACCAGTCCTTTTTATTTTTATTTTATTTCTCTTCTCTATTTTATTTATTTTTCTCCTATTTTCATATTTATTTTTATCATATCTGTGTGTTTTCGTGTGTATTTGTCCTTTCTGTCGGTAAAGGTTGACCCTAACGCGGTCAACTCTTTACCTGCGTACCCTTTTTAGGTTTCTAGGTTGCGGTGACTACGAATTTGTACTGAACCAGTCCTTTTATTTTTATTTTGTTTCTCTTTTTACATTTTATTTATTTTCTCCAAATTTCATATTTATTTTTGTCATATCTGTGTGTTTTCGTGTGTATTTGTCCTTTCTGTCGGTAAAGGTTGACCCTAACGCGGTCAACTCTTTACCTGCGCACCCTTTTTTAAGGTTTCTAGGTAGCGACCTTCGGCATACTACGGTTAGTTTTAAGTTATTCTCCCCAGCCCCCCTACCGTGGGTAGGGACGTTTAGGTGCTAGGTTTGCTAGGGAACCTAGGCATTTTTATATATTTATATATTATATACTGTAGTTTCAAGCCCTCCAATGGACCTTGTAAACATCCTTAGGTCGTTCGCCCAGGCGCTCGCTGCGTCCGGCGTAAGCATACCCGCTGACGTACTAACGCAGGCCTTGCAGGCTTCTATCGCGTCCCCGGCCCCTCAGGCCTCAACCCCGGCCCCTCAGGCCTCCAACGTCGAGACCCCTCAGGTCTACAGCTCTTCCTCGTCTCCCGCCTCGTCCGAGATGGACTGCGAATAGGTCGCATCCTCTCACGCGTCGCGTCGCAAGCGTACCGCTCCCGGGATCGACTCCGAACCCGCGTCCGATACGTCATCAGATGCTGTCACCTTAACCGGCTCTCCTGAGCCCGCGTTTCAACTTGTCGCCAAGCGCTCCAAGAAGCGCTCGAAGAAAGCTTCGGTATCATCAATACCCGAGCCCTCCCCGGTGTCTTCAACACCAGCCCCCGCGCCGTTAAAATCGCTCGAAGCAACCGCGTCTCCGTCGGTCCCATCGAAGCCAGTGACGCGCTGCGCTCCCGTCCCGCCGAAGCCTCAGCTCCCTCCGCCCGTATTCCTGCGTGAAAAAGCGCGCTGGACCGCGGTTTCAAACTTGTGCAAAGAGCACAAAAATAATTACTTAAAAGCCGCCAACGCTGGCGATACAATCAAAATTCAAGTAGCGACCGTCGACGACTTCTGCGCGTTTACCAGGCTACTCTCGCTAAATCAAATCGCGTATCACACCTACGCCCTCCCGGAGGAGCGTAAGATCCGCGCAGTACTACGGGGCGTCCCGTTCGAACTCAGTAACGAAGACATTCTCGAGGACCTTAAGTCTCAGGGTTTCCCGGCCGTAGCAGTGCACAAGATGCACTCCAACCGCGGTAGGCGTTTTCCTTTAGCTTTAGTAATCCTGTCAAATACTCCCAACTCGAAGGAGATTTTCAGAGAGGCTCGCACAATCTGCGGACTCTCGAACATCTCCGTCGAGCGTCCTAATCCCCGCGGTCATCCTGGGCAGTGCCACCGCTGCCAGCTCTATGGCCACGCAGCAGCTAACTGCTCAGCTCCCCCCGGGTGCGTTAAGTGCCTGGATCCACATATAACAAAGGAGTGCACTCGCACTCCTGAATCCACTTCCCCCCCTGCCTGTGTGCTGTGCGGCCAGTCCGGCCACACAGCTAACTACAGGGGTTGCCCGCGCGCTCCGCGCTCCACCGTCAAGAGGGTCGTGCCTAAACCGGCGCCGCCGCTTACTCCCGCTTACTTCCCGCCGCTGCGCAACCGGGGTCCCCCGGAAGCAAAGCCCGTTCAGCCGACGCCTGTCCAGGCTCTGTCTTGGAGGCAGCGTCCGGCCGTCCCGCCTGCACCTTCCCGACCCATCCCAGCTCCCGTAGCTTCCGTAGGGCCGCGTCCCGCTTTGTTATGTTCACCTCAGTCGTCGTTGGCTGAGGACATGAAGACCGTGTTCGACGTCATCCAAAACGTCGACATTAACGAAATTTCCGTACTCGCACGCAAACTGCGAGCCGCCCGCTCTCCTCAAGAGCGTTTATTCGCGTTAGCCGAGCATCACTCGCTCCTAAGTTCGTTGTAAATTCTTTTACTTTTGTATAAATTCGTAAATAATAAATTATAATGTCTAGACCCGCGAATCCCGCATCCAGTCGTATTAAACCCAAGGGCTTATCCCTAGTATCTTTTAACGCTCGTAGCCTTAGCACCAACCTTCCCGAGATTAAACTGTTCCTTCAGAACAAAGAACCTGACTTATTCCTTCTCCAGGAGACATGGCTTACTCCAAACCGCTCCAGGGGATACGCTATTCCTAAGTACGCGTTTACTCGCAACGATAGGCCCAACTCCGACGGTTACGGCGGCACCGCTATATAATACAAAAGAGGCTTCCATTGCTGTCCTCTCCCTACCCGTCCTCTCCTCAAAATGGAGGCCACTGTGTGTAGATTGGCTATGACTGTTCATTCGACCATCATTATAGCTTCAGTCTACATACCGTGCGGCTCCAGACCAATCCGCAGCGACTTTGAGGCCATTCTCGCCCTCGGCCATTCAGTCATTATGTTCGGAGACTTTAACTCCAAACATACTGACTGGACGTGCCTATCGACCAACACCAGCGGTATCGCTCTCCTCGACATCACTAACTCACTTGACTTAGACGTCGTCTCTCCCATCACTCTCACTCACTATCCCAACAATCCGAACTACTCTCCTGACATCCTCGACTTTGCAATCGTCAAGCGAATCAACCTCGACCTCAGGTCTATCGAACCGCTCGATGACCTAGGCTCTGACCACCGCCCCGTCTCCCTCGTGCTAGGACCGCCTAACGATAACGTCACATCTCCTTAGACCTTTACCAACTGGAAAGGCTTTAAAAATACGTTAGTTTCAGCCTTAGAGGCCCCGAACTCTCCACTCGCGATTTCGCCCGACCAATTAGATAGCCCGATTAAAATAGATTCAGTAGTCAATACTCTCACTGATGCTATCAACTCAGCCATCAGCGACAACGTAATTATTGCTAAGCAAGGCAAACCCGCGCTTCCCTTAGCCGTTAGCAATCTCATTAAAGCTAAGAACGCGGCTCTCCGGAGAGCCAAGAAATATCCCACGCCCGCATATAGAACAGCTGCGAATCAGCTTCAACGTAAAGTTAGGTCTCGCCTCGCGGAACTCCGTGACACTCAGTTTAACGATCTCATGGAGAATATCTCCCCGTCCCACCAAGCGTATTATCGAATGGCCCGACCCTTACGCGTAGACACCGCCTCTCACGTTCCTCCTCTCACTCGTCCCGACGGCACCATTGCCTTCGAAGTCGAAGAGAAAGCCGAATGCTTCGCCGACAGCATACCGGCACAATGTTCGCCCAGCACGCAAACCGCGGATCCCTCCCACATCCAGGCGGTGGAGGACGAAGTTCTCCGCAGAGAATCTCTCCCTATCACTGACGACCCCGTCACAGTCTCTAATGATGAAATCTTGCTTCTCATTAGAAAGCAAAAGTCCAAAAAGGCTCCGGGTGCGGATGGAATTTCCAACCACGCACTTAAGCACCTGCCACAGCAGGTGCTTACCTTGTTAGCTATCATCTTCAATGCCTGCTTCGACCATAGCTACTTTCCAAAAGCCTGGAAAGAAGCGACAGTCATAGGCATTCCCAAGCCGGGTAAACCTCTGAACGTCCCGGCTAATCACAGACCCATCAGCCTCCTCAAGGCAATGTCTAAACTTCTCCAAAGAGTCATACTTTCTCGGCGGAACCATCTGTTTCCAACGGATGGCGACCCTCTCATAATTCCCCACCAGTTCGGCTTTTGCGCTAAGCACTCCTGCCCTCAGCAAGTCCATCGAATCGTCGAGTACATACTCGAAGGATTCTATCCGCGTCGTAAAAAAACAATCGCGGTTCTCTTTGACGTAGCCAAGGCTTTCGACAAAGTCTGGCACAGCGGTCTCGTTTTTAAACTCTATAAAATAGGACTACCGGTTCGCCTAGTCAGATTAATCGCGTCGTTTCTTAAAGACCGTACTTTTCGATTCAAACATGAAGGCACGCTCTCCGCGCCTCGTCCCATAAAGGCTGGAGTCCCGCAAGGCTCAGTCCTCACCCCTCTGCTGCACACCGTGTACACTAACGACATCCCCATCCCGCGGAAAGGCGTCGAACTCGCCCTCTTTGCAGATGATACCGCCCTTTACACTAAAGGTCAATCGATCCCGTATAACATCACCAGACTCCAAAAGGCCGTAAACGCCCTCGGTGTTTGGTTCCAAAAATGGCGTATCTATGTCAACCCAGAAAAGAGTTCTGCCATTCAATTCGACCACAAACGTCGTAATCGCCGCAACGATCCCCACATTCGAATGTTAGGTATTCCCATCCCCTGGAAGCGCAGTATCAAATACTTAGGCGTCACCTTAGATCAGACGCTTTCTTTCAAGCAACACGTCGATAGAGTAACGAAACTCGCGCGTTTCTACTTAAGCCGCTTAAATAGTATGATAGGTAGAAAAAGTAAAATGTCTTTTAGAAATAAACGTACGCTTTATAAGGTCTGCGTTAGACCCGTCATGTCGTATGCTTCGCCAGTCTTTGCCCACGCCAATCCCTCCGTCCTGTATAAGCTGCAGGTAGTTCAAAATCTCTTCTGCCGCAGGGCCACAAACGCACCTTGGTACGTGCGCAACGCGGACCTGCACAGAGATCTTGAACTACCTACAGTGCAACAGCACCTCAAAACACTCTCAGAATCGTTCTTCAAACGCGCCGAATCCCATCCCAATCATCTTGTTCGAGATTCAGTCTCATATACTGCTCCTGTGTTAGATTCGAAATTCAAAGTCGCTAGGCCGAGAAACGCGCACACGGGCTAACCCACGCAGTTAACTTTAGCTCTCGAGGCCCTTCAGGCCGCAAATCCTAATTCTAACGTAAATTCTAATTCTAACGTAAATCCGAATTAATGCAATTTTATTTTTCATTATTAATGTTTTTTTATTTTTACTTTTCATTTTTGAGCACCTTCAGTGCTATGAAAATCCCAGCGGGTGACCCCTTAAGGGCCCCGCTAGCGCGGCCTCTTTCTCCAATTGGCCGTCGCTCAGATGAAGGCTGAGTGGCAAAAATGCACGAGCCGACAGGGGGGTTTTTAGTGGGTATGGTCCTGGTAGGCGTCGGGGACAGTCTCGGTCTGCGTGCGTTCTCGAGCGCACGTCGATCGCAGACGCCTTCCCGCTCTTTTAGCCCCCGCGCTAATTGAGCACCCAAATTTCACTGGTTGTTGTCGTAATATATAATTTCATAGTTGTATACCGTATTAAGTTTCTAACGCCGTTTTCACGGCGGACAGTGGCTCGTTAACCGTACTTCTAATAAGTTTCTAACGCCGTTTTCACGGCGGACAGTGGGCTGTTAACCGTACTTCGTGGAACGTGAGCTTCGTCGACGGAATTTCGTCGTTCCAGGTGCCTCGAGTCTTCGTGTTCGAGTAAGTTACCCGCGTCGTCCTCAACCGCCCTACTGCGTATAGGGTGGTTTTAGGAAGTTAGTCATCGTTGATAGGTTCATAGTATATATATTTATATATTGTTGTCCCTCCCCAACCCCTGCGCAATGGCTTCCCTAAGCATTAGGGAAATTCAAGATCAGCTGATCGCTGCTCACGACGCTAAAAGCTCTTACTGCACCCCTAATATGATTCATACACTTCAATCCTTTCTCCCTCACATCGAGGAATTGATTTCCAAACTGGTCCTTCAGGCCACCCCCGTCCCTCAGACCCCCCAGACCCCTCAGGTCTTAGGCCCTCCCGCGTCCCCTTCCTCCAGTGACATGGAGTGCGAAGTAGACGCCCCTCTGCGCCGCAAGCGCGCACCCGCGACTGAGTCTTCCTCGGACGCCACCCCAACTGGCCCTGAGCCTCCCTCTTTCACCCTTGTTAAAAAGCGCTCTAAGAAGCGCTCGAAACAAGACCCGGCGCCCTCGACGCCCGTCCCTACACCCCCTGCGGCGTCTTCAACGCCAGCTGCCCCGGTGTCTTCAACACCCGCTCCGGCCCCAACTTCTGTCAAGGCCAAGGTCCCACCACCCGTTTTCCTTCGGGAAAAGGGTAAATGGACTGAGGTCTCGACATTGTGCAATGAGCACAAAATCCATTACATCCAAGCAGCCAACTCGGGTGAATCTGGAGGATCTGCAGTCCCAAGGCTTCCCGGCACTCGCGGTGCATAAAATGCACAGCAAGTACGGGAGGTAACACCCTCTCGCTTTGGTGGTATCGCCAACGTCCCCAAGTCCAGGGAGATCCTCAAAGGGGTTAGCACTATATGCGGCCTCTCTGGGATCTCGATCGAGGCGCCTCATCGCCGCGGTCATCCCGGCCAGTGCTATCGGTGCCAGTTGTACGGGCACGCGGCGGCCAACTGCCGCGCACCGCCCAGGTGCGCCCTGGTCCCTCATCTCACTAAGGAGTGCAATCGCACTCCTGAAACTCCCTCTCCTCCCGATTGCGTGCTTTGTAGCCAGTCCGGCCACACCGAAAATTACAGGGGCTGCCCTCGTGCACCCCGTTGTATGCGTTCCAATCCCAAGAGGTCGGCACCCAAACAGGCCCCGCGCCTCTCTCAAGAAAACTTTCCGCCACTGCGTAGCCGGGTTCCTCCGGCTACAAAGCCTACACAGTCTAGGCCTGCCTCAGAAAACTGGAGGCAGCGCCCCGCACCGAATCCCATCCCGGCTCCTCGCCCATTCAAACCCACTCCTCAATCCTCCGTAGCAGACGATATGCGTATCGTCTGCGACACTATAAAAAATGTCGATGTTAGTGAAATCGCAGTCTTAGCCCGTAAACTTAGGGCTTCACGTACTCCGACAGAGCGTTTGTTAGCTCTGGCGGAGCATAGTTCCCTTCTCAATTCATTGTAGGTTCATTTAAATGAATTGATCCCTAAATCATGCTTCGGCCGACCTCTGCCCAGCCCCGGCTTCACCGGAGGCTGCCCAGAACGGCCACCAACTCATGTCCCTTTGAGCACCTTCAGTGCAACTTTCACTACAGGCGGAAGACCCGCTAGCGGGTCTCTGCCAGCGCGCCCAACTTCCCGACGGGTGTCGCTTCCGATGAAGGCTAACGGTAATAACTACAGCCAACAGGTGGTTTTTAGTGGGTAGGTGCCATTCTGGTGAGTCCCACATAACCCCCCCGCAGAGGAATTTACCTGCGGGCGGGTATGCATGACGCATCTTCCACCTCCCTCCCGCGAGGGTGCCTCGGCAGCAAAAAAAAAAAAAAAGGTAGGCGTCGGGACGAGTCCCACATAACTTCGATCGCGCGCGCGGAGTATGCGTCAGAGCATTTTTTATGTCCTCCTGCCCTTCCCGTGGAGGGGAACCAAAAAAAAAAAAAAAAAACTATGAAATTTAGGAAGCTACGGTACGATTACTAACGTCGTGAAAATGACCTTTTGAAATAAGGAGAGCTCAACTAGTGCGGTGACTAGGCAGAGCGTGCGATGGCAGTCAGTGACACACGTGCGAACAAGTCCGCACGCAGATCAAGACTCATGATCAAACCGATCGAGTGTTAAAGTTACTAATTTGTCATTCAACCTTTTGCGACACACTTCTGAACCAAAGCCTCCTTGTCAGAACGCAATGTACAGAAAAACTAACATCCATACGTCCTTATGAAGTATATTAATTAGAAGAAGTTATAAATCAAATACATTTGCCTCCCTTTGCAAAAGACCCACAAGCAAGCCACGTATTATGAAACTAAACAATACATTTGTTAATGCATTGCAGCAGTTAAAATTTTGTGGCATTATCAATGTTCTTAATGTTGGCTTATACAGAATACAGTCACAATTCTATTTTATTCCTAATAGTTGCAGCACGAACTTAGTTTCTGTTTCCGCAAAATGGTGTACATACAATATAAAATAGATTTACAATGTTAGTATAGACCGTATTGAAAAAATTCAAAACAAATTTTTAAAGACACTAGAATATCGCACCGGTTATAATTTTGTCGATTACTATACTTCATCACAAAGACATACATTCCTTAAAGCAAAGACGTATTTGTACAGACCAGATTTTTCTATATAAAATTATTAACAATAACATAGACTCTGCACCTTTGCTAGAACTGATTAATTTTAACATTCCTAGGATCCTCCCGTTCTAAATATACATTTTACGTATTACCCTCTCGTACTAATTATGCTGGAAATTCATTTATTAAGCGTTCTTGTAAATTTTACAATGACAGTTTGAAAGATATTGACATCTTTTTCATTTCTTTTCATATGTATAAAAAAAAATTTAAGATCACATATTTACTGACAATTGAATAAAACTGCCTCCTGCTTGTTAAGTGCAAGAAAATGTTTATTGTTAGAATTTAAGATGTGGAACTACTAGGTCTGTTTGTTTATATACACGCTACTTATATATATTTGAATGTGACTGTTATGTTCCTAAATAAATAAAAAAAAAAAGATAGTTTTATATAATAAATTAGGGTGACAAATGGTTTAGTAAATCATTTCAAGTAAAATTTCAATTCAATAAAAGTTCAAATGAAAAAGCTTTGCTTTAGTAGAAATACCTGCTCTACCCGATATCTGTTTTGAATTATGGCAATAAATAATAAAAATCTAAATCTTCAAAATTACATCACGAGCCAATCGTTTTATATGTCATTTTGTTATGATTTTATCATCAATATAAACTTTATGACAGTTACATCAATTCTCACGATTCGTTATATTAAATATAACTCTTTTAAACCAGACTAGATCCCGTTTTATTACATTTTTTAATTGGTAAAAGTTATGTACATTCCTTGATCTCATAAATATATATTATTGTAAGTGCTCTAATTTGTAACTGTATGAAACAATTAAAACATTTTAAATTTAAATTTTAATTGATAGTACCTTGTAAAGTAATCACCAATTCCATTACGTTTGTTCCATTATTTTACAAGGCATAACGCATCTGATACAAATTACAACTGAATGTGAGTACAAATAAGTGTCAGATAATGTCGAATATAAACTTGTATTGTTCTATTTAATAAAATTTCTCTTTAATTCATATAAGAACAAAATCAATTTTACTTTGTAAAGAAATAGATACCATTTTTGCATTTATCTTCTTGTTAGAGTATTATATTATAATGACCTTTTGATACCACCAAATAAGAAATGTTCATTCATAAAAAATTTCGCGGAAAATAGTCTCTATGGCAATAATGTTTTTTAGATATATATTTTAGATTTATTTGCCTGTGGGAGGACTGGAGGCCCTGGGGCAATAAAAGGAGAGGAGGCCCCTAATCAATTTCTGAATAAAAGAAAAAATAAATCAAGTAGTGCGCAACAAACTCAAGTTATTAGAATTAACACGTTAATAAGCAATGAATAATAATTTGGTGGACATATTCATGTAAGTTTTTACTTTGTTGAAGTGTTAATGGTTAAAAAATACAATTAAAAAAAAAAACTAAAAGGTTTTTGAAATCAAATTTCTTAATAATCTATTGTGGGGGCCCGCCCCTAAATCCGGCACTGCCTGTGGGAGATATTGTTACAAGGAATTGTATAAAAGTATTAAGTAGTATTTTGAACGAGCTTGATTATAATTAGATTAAGTAAAATTAATTGTGACGTACCACATACCACTGACAAATGATTCAAAGGACAAATGATTTAATAAAATAATATTAAGTAGAATTAAATCTCCAAGTATTTAATTCTACTTAATATTATTTTATTAAATAAACTTGAATCCTGTAGATTTGCTATAGTTTTAATTTTGATTCAGTAATTTATAAACAATAGAGAAATTTTTTCTTTACTTTAAACAAAAAATCATGGAATCCATTTGCCAGGTCTGTTAATCCCATGCTATAATATTAGGTGTTAAAATTCAATTGTTTAGCTAACGGGGTCCACGACAACCTATCAATAACCTTAACAAATTTGAATAATTAATTTCAAACATTCGCAAATCCTTACGTGTTTAAAATAAAAACAGAATTTTACGTTACATTACTAACTACATTATTTGTTGTGTTTAAAAAGTGGTTAAAAATGCCGCAACTTCATTCCCGTTTTAGCTTACGAAGAGGTTAACATACGTTTACAAAATTTCATCCAACCTGTGCAGGTAGCTCTGTATAACCGTGTATGAATGTGGTAATGTTGGTGTGACTGCATGTAATAATAATCTTAAATAAAAAGTAACTTTAAAAAAACAATACATTTTTAGTCAAGACCTAACAAAAATGTTCGTTAAGAATCTAAATAGTTCGTTTTACGATTATTCTTAAGTTGTAAAACCTTGGTAAAAGCTTGTATGCCACAAACTCAGGAAATAGAGAAAAAAGGGAAACGGAAAATATGCCAATAATGCGTTGGCAGCATTAAAGGATAGCGTCACGTCCGGATTTTCTGTAGAACGGGCTCGGCGGCAAAAAGGTTAGACGTTTCAATAGAATGTACTTTATTAAAGTTTACCCTCAGTTAGATTATTTCTAGCTCTAACAGCTTTGGTACAATAATGGAAGATAAGTGACACGCTTCGGACGCACAGCTTCTTCACACCTTCACACCTTCTGAACACTCGTCATCTGATTTAACTTTGTCGCCATCGGGCTGTCACCATCGCTCCGATCGCCACGCGGTGCGGACGTGCAAGCCCAGTTCTCCGTTGATCGGTCCTTTCCCGCTATTCCGCGGCGCTCAGTCTACTGACGTCACAGTCTAGCGTGTTGGTTCCGTGCTACGGTTTTCAAGGTTTTCTACTCCCTCTGAGTGCTATCGAAGTGCGTATTTTTCTTTGCGACTAAGCCCCTTAGTCTTCAAAGTGCTGTGCTAAGTTGTGTTGTGCTTGTGCTGAGTGCAGTGTTGTGCCCAGCGTAAGTAGTCTGGTTTCAGTGCAAAGGATACTTAACGGTGACAACGAATTTGTACTGAACCAGTCCTTTTTATTTTTATTTTATTTCTCTTCTCTATTTTATTTATTTTTCTTCTATTTTCCATATTTATTTTTATCATATCTGTGTGTTTTCATGTGTATTTGTCCTTGCTGTCAGTAAAGGTTGACCCTAACGTGGTCAACTCTTTACCTGCGTACCTTTTTTTAGGTTTCTAGGTAGCGGCCTTCGGCATACTACTGTTAATTTTAAGTTTTCCTCCCCAGCCCCCCTACCGCTGGTAGGGAGGTTAGCCGCTAGGATTTTGCTAGGTTTTAGGAACTAGGCATCTTTTATTATACTTATATTTATTAATATTACTGTCCCAACTCTCCCTAATGGATCCGCTAAGCGCTATTAACGCGTTCACCCAGGCGCTTGCTGCGATAGGCGTCTACATCCCGAATGACATCATAACGCAGGCCTTGCAGGCATCAATCGCGTCCCCGGCCCCTCAGGCCTCAACCCCGGCCCCTCAGGCCTCAACCCCAGCCCCTCAGGCCTCAAACCCGGCCTCCCAGGCCTCCAACGTCGAGACCCCTCAGGTCTTAAGCTCTCCCGCATCTCCCGCCTCGTCCGAGATGGACTGCGAATCGGTCGCATCCTCTCACGCGTCGCGTCGTAAGCGTACCGCTCCCGGGAGCGACTCCGAACCCGCGTCTGATACTTCGTCAGATGCCGTCACCTTAACCGGCTCTCCTGAGCCCGCGTTTCAACTTGTCGCCAAGCGCTCCAAGAAGCGCTCGAAGAAAGCTTCGGTATCTTCAATACCCGAGCCCTCCCCGGTGTCTTCAACACCAGCCCCCGCGCCGTTAAAATCGCTCGTAGTAACCGCGTCTCCGTCGGTCACATCGAAGCCAGCGACGCGCTGCGCTCCCGTCCCGCCGAAGCCTCAGATCCCTCCGCCCGTATTCCTGCGTGAAAAAGCGCGCTGGACCGCGGTCTCAAACTTGTGCAAAGAGCACAAAATTAATTACTTAAAAGCCGCCAACGCTGGCGATACAATCAAGATTCAAGTAGCGACCGTCGACGACTTCCGCGCGTTTACCAGGCTACTATCATTAAATAAAATCGCGTATCACACCTACGCCCTCCCGGAGGAGCGTAAGATTCGCGCAGTACTACGGGGCGTCCCGTTTGAACTCAGCAACGAAGAAATTCTCGAGGACCTTAAGTCTCAGGGTTTCCCGGTCACAGCAGTGCACAAGATGCACTCCAACCGCGGTAGGCGTTTTCCGTTAGCGCTAGTAATCCTGTCCAATACTCCCAACTCGAAGGAGATTTTCAAAGAGGCTCGCACAATCTGCGGACTCTCGAACATCTCCGTCGAGCGTCCCAACCCCCGTGGTCACCCTGGGCAGTGCCACCGCTGCCAGCTATATGGCCACGCAGCGGCTAACTGTTCAGCTCCCCCCAGGTGCGTAAAGTGCCTGGATCCTCACTTCACTAAGGAGTGCACTCGCACTCCCGAATCCACTTGCCCCCCTGCCTGTGTGCTGTGCGGCCAGTCCGGCCACACAGCAAACTACAGGGGTTGCCCACGCGCTCCGCGCTCCACCACCAAGAGGGTCGCGCCTAAACCGGCGCCGCCACTCACTCCTGCTAACTTCCCGCCGCTGCGCAACCGGGGTCCCCCGGAAGCAAAGCCCGTTCAGCCGACTCCTACCCCGGCTCTGTCTTGGAGGCAGCGTCCGGCCATCCCGCCTGCACCTTCCCGACCCATCCCAGCTCCCGTAGCTCCCGTAGGGCCGCGTCCCGCGTTGTCATCTTCCCCTCAGTCGTCGTTGGCTGAGGACATGAAGACCGTGTTCGACGTCATCCAAAACGTCGACATTAACGAAATTTCCGTACTCGCACGCAAACTGCGAGCCGCCCGCTCTCCTCAAGAGCGTTTATTCGCGTTAGCCGAGCATCACTCGCTCCTAAGTTCGTTGTAAATTCTTTTATTTTTGTAAATTTTAAATAAATAAATTTTAATGTCTAGACCCGCGAATCTCGCGTCCAGTCGTATTAAACCTAAGGGCTTATCCCTAGTATCTTTTAACGCTCGTAGCCTTAGCTCTAACCTTCCCGAGATTAAACTGTTCCTTCAGAACAACGACCCAGATCTTTTTCTTCTCCAGGAGACATGGCTCACTCCTAATCGCTCCAGGGGATTCGCGATTCCTAAGTACGCGTTTACACGTAACGATAGGCCTAACTGCGACGGTTTCGGCGGCACTGCTATCTACTACAAAAGAGGATTCCATTGCTGTCCTCTCCCTACCCCTCCTCTCCTTAACATGGAAGCCACCGTGTGTAGATTGGCTATGACTGGTCATCCGACCATCATCATAGCCTCAGTCTACATACCTTGTGGCACCAAACCTATCCGCAGCGACTTTGAGACCATTCTCGCCCTCGGCCGTTCAGTCATTATGTTCGGAGACTTTAACTCCAAACATACTGACTGGACGTGCCTATCAACCAACCAAAGCGGTATAGCTCTCCTCGACATCACCAACTTACTCAACTTAGACGTCGTCTCCCCTATCACTCCCACTCACTATCCCGACAACCCGAACCACTCTCCTGACATCCTCGATTTTGCAATCGTCAAGCATATCAACCTCGACCTCAGGTCTATCGAACCGCTCGATGACCTAGGTTCTGACCACCGCCCCGTCTCCCTCGTGCTAGGACCGCCTAACGTTAACGTCACTTCTCCTAAGACCTTTACCGACTGGAAAGGGTTTAAAAATACGATAGTTTCTGCCTTAGAGGCCCCAAACTCTCCGCTCGCGATCTCGCCCGATCAATTAGATAGCCCGGATAAAATAGACTCGTTAGTAAATTCTCTCACTGATGCTATCAACTCAGCCATCAGTGTAAACGAAAAGGTTGCTAAGAAAGGCAAACCCACGCTTCCCTTAGCCATTAGCAATCTTATTAAAGCTAAGAACGCGGCTCTCCGGAGAGCCAAGAAATATCCCACGCCCGCCTATAGAACAGCTGCGAATCAGCTACAACGCAAAGTTAGATCTCGCCTCGCGGAACTCCGAGACGCCCAGATGAACGATCTCATGGCGAATATCTCCCCGTCCCACCAAGCGTATTATCGAATGGCCCGAGCCTTACGCGTAGACGCCGCCTCTCACGTCCCTCCTCTCACTCGTCCCGATGGCTCTATCGCCTTCGAAGACGAAGAGAAAGCCGAATGCTTCGCTGACAGCGTTGCGTCTCAATGCTCGCCCAGCACGCAACCCGCGAATCCCAATCACATCAAAGCGGTGGAGGCCGAAGTCCTCCGTAAAAACTCTCTCCCCATCACCGCCGACCCCGTCACAGTCTCTAATGACGAAATCTCGCTTCACATCAAAAGTCAAAAGTCCAGAAAGGCTCCGGGTGCGGATGGTATTTCCAACCACGCACTTAAGCACCTGCCTCAACAGGTGCTTACCTTGTTAGCTATCATTTTCAATGCCTGCTTCGACCTTAGCTACTTTCCAAAAGCTTGGAAAGAAGCGACAGTCATAGGCATACCCAAGCCGGGTAAACCTCTTAATGTCCCGGCTAATCACAGACCCATCAGCCTCCTCAAGGCAATGTCTAAACTTCTCGAGAGAGTCATACTCTCTCGAATGCGGAACCATCTGTTTCCAACGGACGGCGATCCTCTCATAATTCCCCACCAGTTCGGCTTTCGCGCTAAGCACTCCTGCCCTCAGCAAGTCCATCGAATCGTCGAGTACATACTCGACGGCTTCTATCCGAAACGAAAGAAAACGATCGCAGTTTTCTTTGACGTAGCCAAGGCTTTCGACAAAGTCTGGCACAGCGGTCTCGTTTATAAACTCTATAAAATAGGCTTCCCGGCTCGCCTAGTTAGGATAATCGCGTCGTTTCTCAAAGACCGCACGTTTCGTTTCAAACATGAAGGCACGTTCTCCGCGCCTCGTCCCATAAAGGCTGGAGTCCCTCAAGGCTCAGTCCTCGCCCCTCTTTTGTATACCGTATACACTAACGACATTCCCATCCCAGCTAAAGTCGTCGAACTCGCTCTCTTTGCCGACGACACTGCCCTTTACACCAAAGGCCGCAGAGCCTCGGGTCTCGTCACCAGACTTCAAAAGGCTATTAACACCCTCGGTGCTTGGTTTAAAAAATGGCGTATCGATGTGAACCCAGAGAAGAGCTCTGCGGTTTACTTCGACTACAGACGCAGTCGTATCCCCGACAATCTCCAATTGAGAATGCAAGGCACTCCCATCCCCTGGAAGCGCAGTACTAAATATTTAGGCGTCATTTTAGACCAGACGCTTTCATTCAATCCTCACGTTGATAGAGTAACGAAACTCTCACGTTTTTACCTAGGCCGGCTTTACAGTATGTTAGGTAGAAAAAGTAAAATGTCCTTCAGAAACAAACGTACGCTTTATAAGGTCTGCGTTAGACCAGTCATGTCATATGCTTCGCCAGTCTTTGCTCACGCCAAACCCTCCGTCCTGCACAAACTGCAGGTAGTTCAAAACCTCTTCTGCCGCAGGGCCACAAATGCACCTTGGTACGTGCGCAACGCGGACCTGCACAGAGATCTTGAACTGCCTACAGTACAACAGTATCTAAAAACACTCTCAGAATCGTTCTTCAAACGCGCCGAATCCCATCCCAATCCTCTTGTTCGAAAATCAGTCTCATATACTGCTCCTGTCCTAGATTCGGCATACAAAATCGCTAGACCGAGAAACGCGCACACAAGCGAACGTTCGAAGATAACCGTAGATCTCGAGGCCCTTCAGGCCGCAAATTCTAATTCTAACGTAAATTCTAATTCTAACGTAAATCCGAATTAATGCAAATTAAATTTTTCAATTTTTAATGTTTTCATTATTTACTTTTCATTTTTAATGTTTTTATTTTACTTTTAATTTTTGAGCACCTT
This sequence comes from Marasmarcha lunaedactyla, assembly GCA_923062675.1. Lineage (NCBI taxonomy): Eukaryota > Metazoa > Arthropoda > Insecta > Lepidoptera > Pterophoridae > Marasmarcha > Marasmarcha lunaedactyla. The sequence continues at coordinate 6,907,780 of OV281341.1, forward strand.
CAGTGCTATGTAAAACCCAGCGGCTGACCCCTTAAGGGCCCCGCTAGCGCGGCCTCTTTCTCCAATTGGCCGTCGCTCAGATGAAGGCTGAGTGGCAAAAATGCACGAGCCGACAGGGGGTTTTTAGTGGGTATGGTTCTGCTAGGCGTCGGGACGAGTCCCATATAACTTTGGAATCGCGCCAGAGTATGCGTCAGAGCATTTTTATCCTCCTGCCCTTCCCGCGGAGGGGAACAAAAAAAAAAAAAAAAAGGGCTGTCACCATTCTCGCTCCGATCGCCGCCCAGTGCGGACGTGCAAGACCCCGTTCTCCGTTGTCGGTCCTTTCCCGTTATTCCGTGGCGCTTAGTCTACTGACGTCACAGTTTAGCGTGTTGGTTCCGTGCTACGGTTTTCAGGGTTTTTCTACTCCGTCTGAGTGCTATCGAAGTGCGATTTTTCTTTGCGACTAAGCCCCTTAGTCTTCAAAGTGCTGTGCTAAGTTGTGTTGTGCTTGTGCTGAGTGCAGTGTTGTGCCCAGCGTAAGTAGTCTGGTTTCAGTGCAAAGGATACTTAACGGTGACAACGAATTTGTACTGAACCAGTCCTTTTATTTTTATTTTTATTTCTCTTCTCTATTTTATTTATTTTTCTTCTATTTTTCATATTTATTTTTATCATATCTGTGTGTTTTCGTGTGTATTTGTCCTTTCTGTCGGTAAAGGTTGACCCTAACGCGGTCAACTCTTTACCGGCGTACCCTTTTTTAGGTTTCTAGGTAGCGGCCTTCGGCGTACTACTGTTAGTTTTAAGTTTTCCTCCCCAGCCCCCCTACCGCTGGTAGGGAGGTTAGCCGCTAGGATTTTGCTAGGTTTTTAGGAACTAGGCATCTTTTATTATACTTATATTTATTAATATTACTGTCCCAACCCTCCCTAATGGATCCGCTAAGCGTTATTAACGCGTTCACCCAGGCGCTTGCTGCGGTAGGCGTCTACATCCCGAAAGACATCATAACGCAGGCCTTGCAGGCATCAATCGCGTCCCCGGCCCCTCAGGCCTCAACCCCGGCCCCTCAGGCCTCAACCCCGGCCCCTCAAGCCTCAACCCCGGCCCCTCAGGCCTTAAACCCGGCCCCTCAGGCCTCCGACGTCGAGACCCCTCAGGTCTACAGCTCTTCCTCGTCTCCCGCCTCGTCCGAGATGGACTGTGAATCGGTCGCATCCTCTCACTCGTCGCGTCGCAAGCGTACCGCTCCCGAGAGCGACTCCGAACCCGCGTCTGATACGTCGTCAGATGCCGTCACCTTAACCGGCTCTCCTGAGCCCGCGTTTCAACTTGTCGCCAAGCACTCCAAGAAGCGCTCGAAGAAAGCTTCGGTATCATCAATACCCGAGCCCTCCCCGGTGTCTTCAACACCAGCCCCCGCGCCGTTAAAATCGCTCGAAGTAACCGCGCCTCCGTCGGTCCCATCAAAGCCAGCGACGCGCTGCGCTCCCGTCCCGCCGAAACCTCAGCTCCCTCCGCCCGTCTTCCTGCGTGAAAAAGCGCGCTGGACCGCGGTTTCAAACTTGTGCAAAGAGCACAAAATTAATTACTTAAAAGCCGCCAACGCTGGCGATACAATCAAAATTCAAGTAGCGACCGTCGACGACTTCCGGTCTTTCACTAGGCTTCTGTCGATCAATCAAATCGCGTATCACACCTACGTCCTCCCGGAGGAGCGAAAGATCCGCGCAGTACTAAGGGGCGTCCCGTTCGAACTCAGTAACGAAGACATTCTCGAGGACCTTAAGTCTCAGGGTTTCCCGGTCACAGCAGTGCTCAAGATGCACTCCAACCGCGGTAGGCGTTTTCCCTTAGCTTTAGTAATCCTGTCAAATACTCCCAACTCGAAGGAGATTTTCAAAGAGGCTCGCACAATCTGCGGACTCTTGAACATCTCCGTCGAGCGTCCCAACCCCCGCGGTCATCCTGGGCAGTGCCACCGCTGCCAGCTATATGGCCACGCAGCGGCTAACTGCTCAGCTCCCCCCAGGTGCGTTAAGTGCCTGGATCCCCATATCACACAGGAGTGCACTCGCACTCCCGAATCCACTTCCCCCCCTGCCTGTGTGCTGTGCGGCCAGTCCGGCCACACAGCTAACTACAGGGGTTGCCCGCGCGCTCCGCGCTCCACCGTCAAGAGGGTCGCGCCTAAACCGGCGCCGCCGCTCACTCCCGCAAACTTCCCGCCGCTGCGCAACCGGGGTCCCCCGGAAGCAAAGCCCGTTCAGCCGACGCCTACTCAGGCTCTGTCTTGGAGGCAGCGTCCGGCCGTCCCACCTGCACCTTCCCGTCCCACCCCAGCTCCCGTAGCTCCCGTAGGGCAGCGTCCCACTTTGTCATCTTCACCTCAGTCGTCGTTGGCTGAGGACATGAAGACCGTGTTCGACGTCATCCAAAACGTCGACATTAACGAAATTTCCGTACTCGCACGCAAACTGCGAGCCGCCCGCTCTCCTCAAGAGCGTTTATTCGCGTTAGCCGAGCATCACTCGCTCCTAAGTTCGTTGTAAATTCTTTTACTTTTGTATAAATTCGTAAATAATAAATTATAATGTCTAGACCCGCGAATCCCGCGTCCAGTCGTATTAAACCCAAGGGCTTATCCCTAGTATCTTTTAACGCTCGTAGCCTTAGCACTAACCTTCCCGAGATTAAACTGTTCCTTCAGAACAAAGAACCTGACCTATTCCTTCTCCAGGAGACATGGCTTACTCCAAACCGCTCCAGGGGATACGCTATTCCTAAGTACGCGTTTACTCGCAACGATAGGCCCAACTCCGACGGTTACGGCGGCACCGCTATATATTACAAAAGAGGCTTCCATTGCTGTCCTCTCCCTTCCCCTCCTCTCCTCAACATGGAGGCCACTGTGTGTAGATTGGCTATGACTGGTCATCCGACCATCATCATAGCTTCAGTCTACATACCGTGTGGCTCCAGACCAATCCGCAGCGACTTTGAGGCCATTCTCGCCCTCGGCCATTCAGTCATTATGTTCGGAGACTTTAACTCCAAACATACTGACTGGACGTGCCTATCGACCAACACCAGCGGTATCGCTCTCCTCGACATCACTAACTCCCTTGACTTAGACGTCATATCCCCCATCACTCCCACTCACTATCCCAACAACCCGACCTATTCTCCTGACATCCTCGACTTTGCAATTATCAAGCGAATCAATCTTGATCTCAGGTCCATCGAACCGCTCGATGACCTAGACTCCGACCATCGCCCCGTCTCCCTCGTGCTAGGCGCGCCTAACGATAACGTCACATCTCCTAAGACCTTTACCAACTGGAAAGGCTTTAAAAATACGTTAGTTTCAGCTTTAGAGGCACCGAACTCTCCGCTCGCGATTTCGCCCGACCAATTAGACAGCCCGATTAAAATAGATTCGATAGTCGATAATCTCACTGATGCTATCAACTCAGCCATCAGCGACAACGTAATCATTGCTAAGCAAGGCAAACCCGCGCTTCCCTTAGCCGTTAGCAATCTCATTAAAGCTAAGAACGCGGCTCTCCGAAGAGCCAAGAAATATCCCACGCCCGCATATAGAACAGCTGCGAATCAGCTTCAACTTAAAGTTAGGTCTCGCCTCGCGGAACTCCGTGACACTCAGTTTAACGATCTCATGGAGAATATCTCCCCGTCCCACCAAGCGTATTATCGAATGGCCCGAGCTTTACGCGTAGACACCGCCTCTCACGTTCCTCCTCTCACTCGTCCCGACGGCACCATTGCCTTCGAAGTCGAAGAGAAAGCCGAATGCTTCGCCGACAGCATAGCGGCACAATGTTCGCCCAGCACGCAACCCGCGGATCCCTCCCACATCCAGGCGGTGGAGGACGAAGTTCTCCGCAGAGAATCTCTCCCTATCACCGACGACCCCGCCACAGTCTCTAATGATGAAATCTTGCTTCTCATTAGAAAGCAAAAGTCCAAAAAGGCTCCGGGTGCGGATGGAATTTCCAACCACGCACTTAAGCACCTGCCACAGCAGGTGCTTACCTTGTTAGCTATCATTTTCAATGCCTGCTTCGACCATAGCTACTTTCCAAAAGCCTGGAAAGAAGCGACAGTCATAGGCATTCCCAAGCCGGGTAAACCTCTGAACATCCCGGCTAATCACAGACCCATCAGCCTCCTCAAGGCAATGTCTAAACTTCTCGAAAGAGTCATACTCTCTCGAATGCGGAACCATCTGTTTCCAACGGATGGCGACCCTCTCATAATTCCCCACCAGTTCGGCTTTCGCGCTAAGCACTCCTGCCCTCAGCAAGTCCATTGAATCGTCGAGTACATACTCGAAGGATTCTATCCGCGTCGTAAAAAAACAATCGCGGTTCTCTTTGACGTAGCCAAGGCTTTCGATAAAGTCTGGCACAGCGGTCTCGTTTTTAAACTCTATAAAATAGGACTACCGGTTCGCCTAGTCAGATTAATCGCGTCGTTTCTTAAAGACCGTACGTTTCGATTCAATCATGAAGGCACGCTCTCCGCGCCTCGTCCCATAAAGGCTGGAGTCCCGCAAGGCTCAGTCCTCGCCCCTCTGCTGTACACCGTGTACACTAACGACATCCCCATCCCGCGGAAAGGCGTCGAACTCGCCCTCTTTGCAGATGATACCGCCCTTTACACTAAAGGTCAATCGATCCCGTATAACATCACCAGACTCCAAAAGGCCGTAAACGCCCTCGGTGTTTGGTTCCAAAAATGGCGTATCGATGTCAACCCAGAAAAGAGTTCTGCCATTCAATTCGACCACAAACGTCGTAATCGCCGCAACGATCCCCACATTCGAATGTTAGGTATTCCCATCCCCTGGAAGCGCAGTATCAAATACTTAGGCGACACCTTAGATCAGACGCTTTCTTTCAAGCCACACGTCGATAGAGTAACGAAACTCGCGCGTTTCTACTTAAGCCGCTTAAATAGTATGATAGGTAGAAAAAGTAAAATGTCTTTTAGAAATAAATGTACGCTTTATAAGGTCTGCGTTAGACCCGTTATGTCATATGCTTCGCTAGTCTTTGCCCACGCCAATCCCTCCGTCCTGTATAAGCTGCAGGTGGTTCAAAATCTCTTCTGCCACAGGGCCACAGACGCACCTTGGTATGTGCGCAACGCGGACCTGCACAGAGATCTTGAACTACCTACAGTGCAACAGCACCTCAAAACACTCTCAGAATCGTTCTTCAAACGCGCCGAATCCCATCCCAATCATCTTGTTCGAGATTCAGTCTCATATACTGCTCCTGTGTTAGATTCGAAATTCAAAGTCGCTAGGCCGAGAAACGCGCACACGGGCGAACCTCCGCAGTTAACTTTAGCTCTCGAGGCCCTTCAGTCGCAAATCCTAATTCTAACGTAAATTCTAATTCTAACGTAAATCCGAATTAATGCAATTTTACTTTTCATTTTTAATGTTTTTATTTACTTTTCATTTTTAATGTTTTTATTTACTTTTAATTTTTGAGCACCTTCAGTGCTATGTAAATCCCAGCGGGTGACCCCTTAAGGGCCCCGCTAGCGCGGCCTCTTTCTCCGATTGGCCGTCGCTCAGATGAAGGCTGAGTGGCAAAAATGCACGAGCCGACAGGGGGTTTTTTAGTGGGTATGGTTCTGGTAGGCGTCGGGACGAGTCCCGCATAACTCCGATCGCGCGCGCGGAGTATGCGTCAGAGCATTTTTTATGTCCTCCTGCCCTTCCCGTGGAGGGGAACCAAAAAAAGGCTGTCACTACGCGGTATGAAAGTAGGTGCCACGAAACGCTTACGGATAACCTTTATTCCGTCTCGCTCGCGCGCCTCGTCATTGTGTCATTCTACGTCTTTTGCAGTTGCAGTAATTTGAAATATCAACAAAGTAATTTACTGAGTTTGAGTGAGTACCAGATCCATTAAATTAAGAATTCATGTAAAAACGGCACCTATCTTCCGCTATTTAATATAATCAATGTTTAAAAGCTTATAGCGGTGTTAGGGCACATGTTAACTGGTTTTTATCTTTGCTTTCAGTTTAAATATTCTTTTCGCTATCTTTAATGGCTGATTTCAGCGATTAATACCATATGAAGTACTACTTTATTATTGTTATTATTAAAGCTTAGAGTCTAACGCATTCTCTGCTTAGAAACGAAGAAACTACCAGTTTAGATTTGAAATTTTAAGTTGAAAATTTTAATGATAACTCATTTAACATATATTCTCAACTTTAGGTAATTTTTTTAACTAACTTTTATCAAAGGTAAGAGGCTGTTTATTTTATGCATAAACACACATTTCATAGAGATTTAGTAGCAAAAATAGAAATCCGAAGAAACCTACTACTTTTTTTTTAAATTTTTGAAACTGATTCGGTTGCATTTCGCGAAAATTCATAAAAAAAATCGTAGCTCGAAAACTATGAAAAATCGAATAACATACATAGGGGTGATTCAGATATATCTCAACACGAGCACGATATAGCAAATGTGAGGTTAATTGATTTAGCGTGTCTTGCTACGTCTCAAGAACAATGTTTTTTGTTACAAACATTTACTTATTACAATTATGAGACATTTTTTCAGTTTTGAAATCTCAAACATTGCCAAAACTTTTTTAAATAACTCACCTGAAATACACAAATTTGTACATTCTGTATTCATTCATAAATTTCATAAATTCATTCATAAATTGTTGTTTAACATCATTTAATGTTATTATGCGGGTGTGTTATCTAAGACGCATAACTACGATACAATGCCTTCCGTTTACAATGAAAAGTTTCAATGTTTACATTGTAATTAACTGTTCGTGTTATTTTTAATATTAGAATGAATAAATTTAGATGGATTAAAAAGAAAACTAGTTTCTTACCTTTGATATTTATTCATTTTACGTAACAACAAAAGGTTGTATAATTTTGACCATTATTGTGTTTAAAAATATATTTTTACTTCGTTGCAACGAAACCTACCTTGTTGCGTCATGTTTGCTTTTGTTATTGTAAAATCAGTAAAATTTTAAAAAATAACCTCTTGTAGAGCATTGTCGATTTGAATTGAAAATAATCAATGAACAATTCTGAATATTTTGATTGATAATATGAAACCACACGATTAACAAACTACTGGTCGTCTGGATTAAACGATAGCTCCTTAATCAAATATCAAGGCTGATGTAACAAAAAAAAATGTTAATTGATTTACTTTGAAACTGCTTACATTTAATATCGCCTTGGATTCGTCTAGCTAGGCCTATCAGGAAAACCACCAATTAAACCTTCGTTTTACATATCGGCTCGTCCTTTCGAAATTTATCAATTCTTGACGTGGTACGGGAACAGAGAAAATAATTATTAAAAACGTTTTTAACTTTTATAATATTGTTTTATAATTTAACAAGATATCTAAGTAATTCCTAAAATTTATGAATGAGGATATCAAAATTTAGCTCGAAGCAATTACAATTTAGTATGAATATTTTGAACAATAAAAACAATTTTAATGTTTTATAGCTCTATGTTAAGCTGCATAAGTACTTTTGTGCGTAGATAATCGGTGGTTAATGCTTTCAAAGTCTGTGATAACTATATCACCACGACAGGGGCCACGAAACAATTCATTTTGTATTGCACCAAGACAGCATATTAAGTCATTCAGCGATTGAAAATGACTTGCAAATATATTTTTTATATATCCCGGCAAATTGATTTTAAGTATTCTAATTAATTTATATGACATAATAATAATTAGTTAAGATTAGCAAATTAACATTAACATAAATACTCAAACCACAACGGAGTCCTGTTTAGCCAGAGTTGCGTCAATAATATTAATGAATATTAATATTGTTGAATGACAACGAACCCACAAATTTATTACTGAAAAGTTTAAAAATGTTATAAAAACACTTTTAAACTTTTGTTTAAAGTAACTTTGTTGATGAAATCGCTAGGATAAGCACATTGTTATTCTAATAAAATAAAACAATCGATGTGGTAAAACATGCATTTTATAAAGAATATTGGCAAAATCAGATACATTGTCAGTACCGCTTTTATTTTTGCAGAGCATTCACTTATCTCAAGTTGTATATGTATGTGGGTTTGACTGTTTGAATGCATGAATGCATGCAATGAATGGATAATCGAAATGCAATCATAAGATTTACAAAGAAGTTGGGAATAAAAAGTCGAACTTATAATCTAACCTGAAAAAAATGAGAAAAAGACGTGAAAACGTTGCTTACTCAATAGGACGAATACGGTTAGAGGGTTAATACGTTCATAGGATGATCAGATGAAGCTATTGAAATAAAATAACACCCTAATTTCAATCGTGAAGATGGCTGGAAGCTTTCTGCAACATGAGATCTCATACTTAAAAACGGCCTGTTTGGTGTGGAGGTAAGTACCCTTGCCTTCCATGCCAGAGGTCCCGGGTTCGAATCCTGGTAGGAGCAGATGTTATATTATATTTGCTTTCTAGTCATGGATGTGTATGTATGTTTATATAAGTTTATTTCTAATATTTATATATTAAAAAAAATATCTATATGTTTATATATTTCTTAAGTTTATTTATCCGTTATCTAGTATCCATAACACAAGTTCTTGATGATACTTAATTTGGGCTAGATAATGTGGTGTGATTGTTAGAAATATTATTATGTTATATTATTATTATTATTATTATAAAATACAACATCTACCAAGCTGCAAAGTTGTATATACAACAGCGAACCGTGACAAGACAATCGACATAAGGGCTCATTGAAATGTCTTTGAAGTTTGACAGATTGACAATATATAATTTTTCTAGATGTCGATGAAAAAATAAATGGCGTTGTTACGGGAATAATTGGATTTTATTATATTTCTAAGTATCCCCAACAACTATCTCAATATTTGAGCTTGATAAATACGTGTCTAATATTGACCTATAAACTAAATATAGCCCGGTTTTGATACGTTTACAATTTACAAATATTACAAGGTACCCAGTCCGCCATTCTCTTTTAAAGGTACGTAACAAATTAAACGCCATGTTAGACTATAAGCTTTCAATAAAAATAATTTAAATGAAATTTACCTTTATTAATAAATCGACTTTCTAATCTTGACCTTCACCGAACTGATTAAAGTCATGTAGTTGGGTTTAAGTTGAAAGTTTGGATATTTTACTTTGTGTCTATTCATCTTATTTCGTTCCAGTTATACGCAACCATATCCGATTTTTTAAATGAAAATGAGAACAGTTTACGAAGAGACCCCTAATGACGGTCAATGCTTTTCATCGCATGAGTCTGAGTGTAGATTATCTTTAGATTATTTAATGATCCTTGTAGCAGGCAAACCAGCGCGCGATCCACCTGATCATATATGGCACCCATGCCCATGGTCACTAATAATCGTAGTAGTTTTATTTATTAAATAAAGAATTTGGGTTGTTCTCGGGTCATGGCTGTTGATATTTATATATGTATGTTTATTCTGGGTTCCCAGTTCGCTGTTCGGTCATCCATAACACAAGCTTTGCTTACTTTGGGGCCATACAGTTGTTGTGTTTGTCTGGGGGTTATTATTATTATTATAAATTATACATATGGATTACATGTATTAACTGTCAAAAGAGTAAAACCATACGCATCTTAGTAATAAAATATTTAATCTTCTTTTATCTATGCATTTTGTTTTGTTTAATAAAGATGTGCTTCTTGGTAAGTGCGATGAAATAAAGTTTTTTTATTGTCAATGTCAAAAAAAAAGTGATCCTTTTCTCCGTCATGCATTAGTGGGGTAAAGCCGATCATATCGTTTGTGATGTCGAAAAATAATATAAAGAAACAATAACAAACAAAATATCAAACAATCTACAGTTTTATAACACTGGGACCACATCGGGCAGAGAAGTCGCGGTAGGTATCCAACATGTCGCCGCCAACGCCTGCCATCACAGCCCTTTGAGCCGCCGCGGCCAAACTTCATTGTTGCACCACTGGTCAAAGCCAGTCGAAGGATCATTCTCCTTTTGACTAAGAACAATTTTTTTTTTAATATTTCGTATTAAAATACGTATAGTATTAAGTTTTACGGTGTCTGGTTGCCAAAAATGTTTTATTTGTTTTTGTTATTTGTAACTAAAAAGTTGTATTTATCGAATGTGCAAAAGATAAGCTATAAAAACCAACATTTGAAAAGTAAAATTTTTTTTACCGTTCTCTTTTTATAAATAATAATAGCTATACGTCAAGATGTTAGTTTTCTTAAAATCTGAACTAACTAACTAAACCAAACACCATTACTTTTTTATCAATTTAATAAAATTTTAGTTATATATCCCTTTTTATTAATGATTTTCTTATTGTTTTTAATAAAGAACCAGTTGTGATAAAATAAATAAAATAATTTATTTTTTGGAAAGGGTTGATAATCAAAAAAATAAATAAATTACAAGCTTATTTTCCAATAACAAACTCTAGTTTCACCGTTTAAAATCCTGTTATAATTGTTTGAAGGGTCGTTTTTCAATAAGGGCGGGTAGTTGTTAAAATTGGATAAAAGAAGCTGTTTGAGATATTATCAATTTCATTTTTATTTGAAAGGTTTTGTGTGTATGTTTACGTATGGAATATTACGTCATTCAAAGGCCCACAAAATCGAAGTTGAAGTTTTCAAAAGGCCGAGTTCTTGTGCACGGCAATGAACACTTTCACGGACCATTGAGATGTTGTTGGAAAACATGGTTTTTTACTGAACCAGTCCTCATGAGGCGACTGTGAAGAACCACTACGTGTGCAGCAAAATAAACTGGTGCCTATAAGTAACAAACATTCATGAATATAATTAAGTTTCATTATTTGGATACGCTGCTCAATTGTTTTACTTGCAATGATGATTTATCACCAGTAACTTAATAATAAACAGCAGGTTTGAAATACCTTTGTCATAACATTTGACTGCAACGGCATTACTTGATTTTCTTTAATGGTGCAAAAACTTTTTGTTGTTCAAAAGATTTCGACACACTCAGTAAAACAAGGCGAATAGAGAACAAACCTGCGATCAATCAGAGCGACGACATATCAACCATTACTCAATTAACGCTCGATGAATGGATACGGTGCCCGTCACTCCAGACCTGTGGACTTTGCATTGCAAGTGACCTTTGGAAATATTTCTATTGTTTTGGTACGATAAAGTTGAATGTGATTTGTGAGTGTTCGATAGAATTGAAAGAGCGTCGTTGAAAAGGGTGACCACCTTAGAGTTAGTAGACAAAAGAAACATACGCTTTAAATAGCTGTGTGATGAAACGATTTTTTAATAAATTTATGTGTAAAAAGTTTTCGTTAGCGAGCGATATAAAGTAAAATATTGAAAACGTTTCATTTTTCATCATTGACATAATTTATTTTATCAATCAATCTATGTAGATCTCCTATGGATCATATTTAATTTAAGACCCCTATGTGGTTTCATGAGATAAAATAAGGCCTATGATACTTTCGAATGGGAATATAATTTAATAAACAAACAAACAAATCTTTCCTTTTAACAATTATAGTATAGACGTAGCAATAAAGATTATGATTTATTATTATATTTAGATATAGATTATGAGACATTATTGTTCAGATAGACCGATTTGATATTTTATTTATATTTATTTCGAAAATTTATGTATGGTTCGTTGTTCCCCATCGTACTTCCAAATGTAAATTGAAAATGTTTGAGTTATACTCAGTAAGTATATTTGTGCCTGTATTTAATATAATACTAATGACAAGTTGGTTTATTTTAATTCGTCTGTTAAACATTTTTATTTCTAAATTCTTTTTCCAACTTATAACGCCTTGTAAATAACTAAGAAGTATAAAAAGTTATAAAGGTTTCATGAAAATTATAACCCACTCGCATGCCTTGGGCTAATTCGCACAATTTCAGGCCAGCACGCGCGCCATGGAGGTCTGTCAGTCATCTATAGCTCCATCATCACCGAACAATCGTTTGTTCTTACGTCAAATTCCTTGTTTCAGCATAGTTTAAATAAGGACAATTTAATTATACCTAGTAAACTGTATTTTATGAAGACAATGTATTTAAAATTGTTTATGTAATAATAATGATAATAATAACTTTTTTATTATCCCAGAAAAGTGTTACAAGCTTATGTGAAATCTCTGACCCCTAAACCATACAAAGTTTTTTTAATTTTATTTTATTATTATATTATAAGGTCAGCGCCCTCTCTCATTTTAATTTCTTAAAATATGTACAGTTTTAATTTAAAAAGTGACTGTTATACATAATTATATGAACTATGTATTAATTATTATGAACTGTGTAGAGAGAAGCCTGAAAACCACCTCGCACGGAAACCTAATGCAGGTGTTCGAGCTACAATAATTCTGTACCTACCAATAGCTTTTTTTTACAAATAAAAGGTTTTCAAATTCATTTTTCATTTTCATGAAGTATAAACCGTTAAAGTACAACGTTTCTTTGTTTTGTTTGTCTTATGTTTGTACAAATTCAATGAGGTTATAAAACATTGTTAAAAAATACATTTACTTATTGAACTTTTCAAGCGCATCAACATGCAATATTTAAAAAAGAGAAATGAAAACTGCAGAATAAAACTATTGAGAATCAAGCAAATTTCCGTCATAAACGCTTAAACACATTTACAAATCTGTCAAACAGTTTAAGAATATGTGCTTTGTGGATGTTGCCTCTTATCACTAATCGTCATCAAAACCATCATATTAAATCATTAATTTACTCCATTAAATTAATTCTTATTTTACAAAGCTGGATCAATTCGTAATATCCTAACAAGACAGCAATTATAATACATCATTATCTCTAAAAAAAGGTACCGCCATGATCGTGCCTTACAATCGAATCTTAGCATAACGGATAAGGTTTGCTAGTAATTTTGAAAAGAAATTCTATGGGTTCAAAATCAAAGAATAGAATGAAGTGAATTTTGTTTGTCATTACGGATTGGCCGACCCCAGTGCAATATTGTATTACATCATTTTACTAATAATAATCAAAATACCCTAAATATATGAGTTTTGAATTTATAAGCTTTCTGTCAATAAACCTCCTCGTGGTCGGTTGAAGACAATTAAAATTCTTGATTCTTCGATATTTCTTTATATTTCAGATGCTTCTTAAAGAATGCATGGATAGACCTGGAAACGGCGTGGCCCGGAATGTGTTAACCGTATTACAAATTTGTTTTATAGTCATGTACTATTGCGATTTTTTAAATTCGAAATAAATTATTTATTTTAAAGTGTTAGTAACTTTTTTAATAGAAACATCGTGACATTCGATGTGTTTGTAAGCCTACCAACGCATAACATTTCTTGTACTAACCCTACAACCGTTTCACAATGAAAGGCAATAGAGAATGTCCGTGGCTCTCGGCCAAGCATATCAAAAATTTTTCAGATATCACTTGGTTTAGTATCTTTGAAAATCAAATAAAGTTTTTATTGTTAGAATAATACAACTCCATGAGTTTCTACTGTAGTTTCGCAGTCGCGAATTACTCGAACTGTGCTCCTAAACATCTGTGTTCACACAAATAATGCTCTAGCCAGGACTTGAACCTTGCGTATGAGGCAGGGCTTCTACCCACTACGCCGCTCAGCCGATAACGAAAAGTTTTCAATACCATAATATTTGTTTTAATGTTCTTATTTTGTACGGATAAATTACTTAGGGCTTTTTTAAGTTCACAAGGTTTGTTATTTTTAGCATAACTATAGGTACTACTCCTACAATGTCGCCTAAAGTCACATGGTGACAGGTTTTGAACGCGATGCAACTCTGCATTGGACGGAAATGTAATCGTTTACGAATGAACACACCACAACAAAGCGTACGGGACATTAATAACCAACAGCGTATTTTTATTTATATATTTTTTTGGTAATTTTTGGGTTTTTTTTGTCTGCCTATTACAATGTCCTGTGGTTCTTGCATGTAAAAACAATTAGAATCTCTTCATACTAAAATAAATAAATGTTCAAAGATCTGAAACGCTTAAAACCTGCTTATTTATGTTTTGTGTTATTTATTTTGTCGCTTTGGATAATAGAGCTTCGATCACAAGCCATCGGATAAAAGCGCGGGTCAAACTTTTTTTAACTTATTCAATGCTGTTTAACTTTCATGTGATATTTTAATGACATTAATTAAAGATTATTATTATTTACAAAACAATATACTTCTAAGGTTACTTTATTAAGTTATAATTAATAAAGTTTAATCGTTTTCGAAGTAGCAATTCAGTAGACTTCAGACCAATTCGTAACGCTATTGTACATTTCCCAAAATGTTATCAAACAAGGTAGTTAATCCTAGGTATGCCATTATTTCTAGCAGTTGCTGGTAACCGAGCTCATTGGACGTCCAAGAAATGGCAAACAGATCTGTGGCGTCCAGACGCTCTGGCGCGGGTTTTGGATCGAAAAGTATAGTCAGTAGGTTGAAATTATTTAACCTTCGTATTAGAAATTTCACCAAACAATTTAATTAAACAATCCCCTTCAATTTTAAACGTAAATACGTAGTGAGTATCATGTCTTAAAAATATTTTGATATATTTGTTTTTGTTATGTTATTACGCTTTGGACTTTATGATTTGAAAACTTTGCAATATTTGTCAAGACAAAACCTGAGTTCGACCATTTATATTATTTGTTTAACAAAACAGTTAATTAGTCTATTAGATTATTTCATTTTTATATAAAGATACAACTTTATAAAAGCGTCATTACACGGTTCGAAAAGCATTTCCCTACTGACTGTACCACATGCTTTCAAGCACAATTTATTGAAACGCTTGGTTTCTCCAGTAAGTGGGCGGGGCCGAATCGCATGCATCCGCTTTTGTCGACGGATCGTTCGGATTAATGTGTTATGGTGTTTTTCAACAGTGGCAGCTACGAATATATCGATGGATTTAACGATTATTATTTATTTTTGAAGAGCTCAAAGTTGTGACTTTTAACACAACTTTCTTTTCTTCAAGTTTGGCAAGCGATACATTTTTTACGCCTAAACGGTATACATAGGACAAGTTGTACAATATCGTCAAAGTGGCACTAAGGGTAAGAGATAAGATTGAGTACTAGTTTTATTTAGTTACTTCATTTTATACCATCAAGCCTAAATTCCATAGTAATACAACTGTAGAGACACGTTTACATAAAACATTATAACTGCCATACCAGTTCCATGTCTGGTAAAGGTTTTGAACAAACAAAAAAGAGCTTGGGTATTACAGTTATATTTTAATCGCTATGGATGCAGGTATTGATAACAATGAATGACTGAATGAACGACTGTCGAAGCCAGTCGTTTGGAACACAACTTCAAATTCAACAAGAATGATCGGCGTAAACATGGGATTAATATTGTTTTGTTTATTTTTATTTCTGATGACTAATATTTCAAGACAATGGTCCGGTAAAAAAACACAAGAATTGTTTCTTCTAAAATGCTGAGTAAGCAGTTTATTCTCGGCCCAGTTGGCTGCTGATCCATAACAGAAGCTCTGCTTACTTTTGGGGCCATACTTGTGGTGTTGGTGTAGTGTTTTTGTGAGGATTTTTTAAGAGATAAAATAATGTTCTATCTTACTTACTTAAACTGTTTTAGGTTCACTCAATGAAATGTAAGCCTCCCTAAACTGTTCTACTGTTCTACTGCTTACTAAACTGTTCATGTATTTTTTTAAGAGGCTATGTTGCAGTTGGTTTTTTGTAGTTGCCGAACTACGGACGGTAGGTGGTGATCTAAACCATTATCTGAAGGAAAAATCGTAAATACAACACAGAGTTTCATTATAAAGAACAACTCTTTCGTAACTGTATTGATTCGATGGCTATGTCAAATTCTTTAAATTTTAATAACAACGTTAACCGTTTTTCCAGTCCCAACACATCGTGCTTTTTCATCCATTTATTTGAAATTTGAGAAGACATAAACTTTTTGGCACCCACCAAATACCTTCTAAAGAGGTTTTAAATGTAAGCACTCTTTAATATTCTTAGAAGTGGAGGGTCTGCAACGGTTAAACACACTGAAATGCAGAAAGTTAAGGGTTCAATTTGCATAATGATCTGTGAAAAGATGTATCTTCTTGTCTTCGCGGGGAGTTTAACTGGTTACTGTTATGAGAATAATGATCTAGTGAATTTTTTTATTACGTTGATCTTGACATAGATTATAATTTACTTCTGCCCGGTATGCCGTGCCGTATTTACAATACGATAAGTCTCTTTATAAATTTTTATACTTCTATATATTTATTTATATATATATATATATATATATATATACAAATACAAAAATACAAAGTATTTTTATTGATCTGGGCGTTGTATTTATCTGTTATTATGTATTTTTCCACGTTTTCTTTTCCTATTTTGATTTGAAAAGATTCTTGATTTTAAACGAAATCTCATCGCATTCTATAATTAAACTCACCATACCATCCTCAAATAATTGGGTAAATTAATCTAACAAATCCAAAAAAAAAAATACTTTTAGATGAATAGAAGTATTTACTTTAAAATGTATGTAAATTAATAAAATTACCTTTGAATTAATTAATTAGAATAAGTTATTTTTGAATGCGAAAATGGCTGTTTAATAATCGTATGCGTACCAGTAGTTGTAGAGCCATATCAACATACTTTAATTTTTAACAAATGAACTGAATGTTCCAGGTTGAAGCAACTTTTAAACTGGTTAAAAACTTAAGGCTTTATCCGTCATTCTCAATAGTTGTCGCACCGTACATAAGTTCTTACATTCAGATCTAGAGTACATCAAGAATATACCGATGTTCGCCTGGCCCTAGGCCTGTGACCGTCGTTTCACCGATATTCATGCCGAGGGAAAAATACAGTTACCAAAGCATAGTAATCCTGAGACAAAAACCCAGCTGTATGGCCCCAAAGTAAGCAAAGTTTATAACATAGGTGAGCATCCAACGAACTGGGAGGGAGAACCAGAATATTAACATACATATGATTGCCCCGACTAGGACTCGAACTTTGGGCTTCCGGCATATGGGGCTAGGCGCATACCACTTACGCTACTAGGAACGTCAAAGGAAAGAAATAGGGAAATTATTGCATTGATTGCAGCACTTGTGATCAAGGATACACATGGCAACACATGCACCTAACCAGAAGGATCACGTGACCTGACATGACCACGGATCACATCCTCGTTTGCTGACAGTGAAATGTAAAATATAGTTTATTTGTATAAAAGCATATCGAGCAGACCGTAAACAAAATCTTATTTTTCGAAATGGAGTATATATTATGGCCCTATAATAATAATAATATTCCCCAGACAAACACACCAACTGTAAGGCCCCAAAGTAAGCAGAGATTGTGTTATGGATGACTATACAGCGAACTGGGGGGGAACCCAGAATAAACATACATATATAAATACCCAACAACCATGACCCGAGTACAAATATCTGTGTTCATCACACAAATGAATGCACCGGCCAGGACTCGAACCTGGGACCTCCGGCGTATGAGATAGGGCTATTGACCACTACGCTACTCGGCCTTTTAAATTTATCCAGACCATCTTTTCCATGTTTTCGTATGGGTTAAAACTGCTTTCTACCAATTTGATCGACTTTTCTATTAAGTTGGCAACGATGATTAAATAAAAAGATTTAATAAATTTTGTAAAAGTTACAGAGAAGGGATTACACACACACAGAGCACGGAAAAATCTTTTTTTTTTACGTCGTGGATAAAAGTTGAACATACGGTCAGCCTTTTACATTTTATCGTGCGTGAATACTACCTAATTATTAATGTCAGATGCAAATGATCATGAAAATAAATTGATTTTAGTATAATTTGAGTTTATTTTGTATTTCAATTGATTTACATGGTTCAAGTGGCATAAGTCAAAATAAAAAAAAAGTTAATAGCATAAAAACCGAAGCCACGTGTAGCGTGTTCTGCATTTAGTAAAGAGAGTTAAACCAAATTTTGGGTAACGAGCGAAGTCGACATTCTAATGAGTTGAGAAAGCGCCCTCTGTGCTTGTAGTTGGTTACCAAAGTTCACTATTGAATAATAATGCACCACAGTACGGGGAGTGGAGTTTTAAATATGAAAGTATGACGGTTTAAATAATCAAAGTCGCTTGAGGGGTTTTGGTTTTTGAGTCAGTTTAAAGTACATTGATTAAAAATGTGACATGTCTAAAGATAAATTGATACATAGGTCTGGCCAAGTACATTTTTGGACGTTGTAGTTTCATAAAGCTGGCAAAATGTTTTTTAGGGAAATTTGAATTTGGAACTGTGGCGTCCCCAGACGTGACTTACAGAGGATCAGTTTATCTAATTAGGAACAAACGTGATAAAAGTAAGATCATGAGATGATTAAATATTTCTGTATTTCACACGTTTATATCTAGTATATAAGCTCATAATTTTAACAAATAAATTGTCACTCAACATGTAACAGTGTCTTAATTAACAAGCCTTTTCCCGGTCGTAATAACTGGTGACCCCGACGTGACTCAAAGGTGTTGTCGCCGGTGGTATCACCGGGGACATTGAAATTTGTATTACGTTCCCCACGGAGTACGTAAAAACACAACTCCAGTTAGACGAGAAAGGTGGGACCAAAAAATATTCAGGAATAGTGGACTGCGTCAAGAAAACTGTGAAGAGCCATGGATTCTTCGGACTGTACAGAGGGCTTAGCGTGTTGTTGTATGGATCTATACCTAAGTCTGCTGTCAGATTTGGCGTGTACGAGCAAGCTGGAGCGGCCGATGGCCGAGACAGCGGGGCGCGGGCGGATCATAACGGTGCGTCGCCCCGCTCCGCACCGCCGACCGAGCTACTGACGGCTCAGTGCCGTACCAACTATCGTACGCACAATCCGCGCACGCGCATTTTATATTTGTAGTTCGAAATACGAGCTTATAATTCATTTCTCTTAACGTTTAATACATATCATACAGTCCACTACACATAGTTTTATTGAAGGCCCTAACATTTGGTCCTTCGAGCCACCGTAAAAAGAAGAGAACAAAGCGCCTTGGCAAAGAAATTTGAAAGTTAACGGCTAACGGAAATAGCGGTCGTTATCCTGAGGTTTTAACATCGTCGTCTGAGTCCTGCTTGTCGTCGTGCCTGCCTTCTTCGGGTCGTCGTGTACTGCGTTCTGGATGTCTTCGGATCAACCACCTTCAGCCATCCACCCCGTCGGGCATCACTTGGAGGATCATCAGGAGTTTCGAACTTACAACTGCGGCTGCGAGTACATCATTCATCATTCAACAGTACCAACTGATTCGTGCATCAAGAAAGGAAAACACACTTCCAGCATTGGTGCCGCGCATGAATATTGTTGGCATCTCACCGTGATCATCTACTTACTGACACATTTATAGCGCCTTATATTTTTACGTAGCAAAGTTTATTTCGCAATACTTGCTTATCTTTTCTATGAAACTTGCCTATTTTAGCTTATTTATTTATACATTATATTACCTTTTAATTATTGCTGATCGAAAAGATGTCTGACGCACAATTTAAAGCTTTAGTAAAAAAACGAGCTTCAATTAAAGCTAAGCTTACAGTTTTTTCTAACTACATTTAGCTGTCCAAATCATGTGAAAAGTTGAGTGAAGTTATGTTATGGAAATTGAATATAGGCTTACTACTTTTGAAGGCTTATATGAAAAATATGACACCTTACAGGATGAATTGGAGACATTGGCGGACAACCCCGAAGAGCAATATGCGGAGCGCGAAGAGTTCGACACTCTGTACTGCAGCTTGGTGGCCTCCGCTCGGCAGCTTATCAACAATTCACGCAAGCAGTTGGCCGCAGATATTCCATCCGAGGTGAGTTCTTGCCATGGCATACACAAACACAGTACTGTTCGTTTACCTAAGATTGATTTGCCAAAATTTTCGGGCAGTTATCATGACTGGTTAGAGTTTCGTGATACCTTCAAATTCAAATTCAAAATTCAAATTCAAATATTTATTTCTCAACATTGACAATTACTTGTTCTTATTGACGTCAAATAAAACATGATTCTACCACCAGTTCGAAAAAAAACCTTCGTGAAGAAGAACTGGCAAGAAACTTCACGGGTATATTTTTTTTTTTCAAAATAAATTTACAGTCTCTTTATGTCTATACAAAATTATTCTTTTCTGCATCTGTTAGCTCGGCAAGTCTCCCTCCCCCCAAGTATCCAAACGACGAACACCCTCAAACGGCACCCGTTCATGAGTTAACGCGGGATCCAGCCATCGCCCTCCTCAACCATATTAGAGGGAAGTGAACGACCCGTCACCCGACGCTACCATAAGAAGACGTACTTTAGTGACAATGACGCTTTAGATATTCATCGGGACGAAGAACTCATCGCACAAACAGACACATTACACATGCTTTGTTACAAATACTAGTACAATCCTGTTAATGAGGGGATTATACCCAAGGGCTTTTATCATCCAAATAATCGGATAGTTTATAATATGCTCTAGCACACAACTTCTCCTTTATAGTTTCTTTGAATTTGTCAGTAGGAAGACCTTGGATATCCTCAGGAACCTTATTATAAAAGCGTATACATTGACCCATGAATGAGTTAGTGACTTTATGAAGCCTGCTATTATGAGCTGCCAGCATATTTCTTCCTCTTGTGTTAACATTGTGCAGATCTTTTTTTCTTTTGAACAAGGTTATGTTCTTTTTAACATACATTAAATTTTCTAAAATACATTGTGAATGGAAGGTAAGAATATTTATTTCCTTAAATTTACTTCTAAGTGACACGCTTGGACCGAGCTGATAGATTGCGCGAACAGCCCTTTTCTGCAGAATAAATATAGCATCGATGTCGGCAGCACTCCCCCACAGCAGAATACCATATGTCATGAGGCTGTGGAAGTAACCAAAATAGACTAATCGAGCAGTTGTTTCATTTGAAATTTGTCTAATTTTTTTAACAGCATATGCGGCAGAGCCAAGCCTTTTCGCTAAACCATCAACATGCGGTCCCCACTGCAGTTTGGCGTCTAAGGTTATGCCCAGAAATACAGTTGAGTTTACAGGAGTCAGTTCCTGGCTCTTAACTACAATGTTTGTGTTTACCTGTTTGACATTTGGCAATGTAAATTTAACACATTTCGTTTTTTTTTCATTGAGTAGCAAATTATTAGCTGAGAACCACTGCTCTGTGTTAGAGATGCATTTGTTCACCGCTCGATAGTCAATTTCTTGTCTTTTGATTTTAAACAAGAAGGAAGTATCGTCAGCAAACAATATGACCTCGCATTGATTCTTAACGACCGATGGCAGATCATTAATATAAACTAAAAATAGGAAAGGACCAAGAACTGAGCCCTGGGGCACACCCATTGTCACTGCCGATCCTGATGATTTTTCTCCATTTATTGCAACTTTCTGTTTTCTATTAGAAATATATGATTTAATCAAGGCAAGCGCTCGGTTTTTAATGCCGTAATGGTGCAGTTTCATGAGTAGAGTAGTATGATCCACACAGTCGAACGCCTTGGACAAGTCACAAAAGACACCAATAGCATCACACGACTCCTCCGAGGCGCTGAATACGTGTTTTATGAGCTCAACACCGGCATCGGTTGTTGAGCGACCCCGCGTGAAACCAAACTGCTTAAAATTCATTAGACTATTACCGTAAAAATGAGAAAGTAATTGATTTAAAATTAATTTTTCAAAAATCTTACTGAGCGTTGGTAGTATAGATATAGGTCTAAAATTATTAGGGTCAGACATACTACCTGCTTTGAATATTGGAATGACCTTACTCAATTTCATTAAATCAGGAAAAACACCATTATCAACACAGTCATTAAATATACTTGCTAAGTACGGGGCTATACCATCAATGACAGATTCAATAATTTTAACAGAAATCCCATCTAAATCGGCAGTATTTTTTACTTTAATGCTTTTAAATGCATTTAAAACTTGTGGAACAGTAACATGTTTAAAAATAAAATCAATATTGCATGAATTTACATTTTCCGTTAGCAGTGACTGTGCAAGAGTGGAACATGAATTAATACTCGAAGTAGTTGACACAGGGATGGCAGTAAAAAAATTTTCAAATGCTTCAGCAACTTCTTTGTCAGTTGACAACACTTTATCATTAATTTTTAAATTATATTTGGTGTGTGGTTCTTTTGCTTTCCCAGTTTCCTGATTAATTATATTCCATGCAGTTTTTGAAATGTTAGTACTATATTTAATTTTATTATTAATGTAATTAGATTTAGCTACACTGCAAACTCGTTTAAATAATTTTGAATACTTTTTAACATATTCATAAAATGTCTTATTATGATTACAAGTTCTTTCACTGTACAATTCATATAATCTATTTCTACTTCTGCATATTCCCACTGTTGCCCAGTCACTAAACCTAAATAAATTATTATTTATACATATTTTCTTTTTTTTAAAAACAGAGTCATATTCATTTCTAATTATATTATGAATAGAGTTATATTGAGTAATAGGATCTGCACAGTAATCTAATTTAAATGTTTTTTCAAATTTTGTTTCCATTATTCATGAAAACCAATTTATTGACAGAATTAACAAATTACATTACTAGTCCAGTCATTATAGACATTCGAAATCGAAAATTTGATAATAATTCCAAAAGTTTTCAAACTTCGGTCAAGTGAGTGGTACATTGGGACGACAATAAATCTCATTTTGCAACCTTGTCCGCAGTCCGGAACATTGTTAAATTGCAATTAAATTAATTTTTGCTGTATGGTCGTGAAAAAAATTCCAAAAGTTCTGCAAACTTGGGGAAGTTTTCGATATAATATTTCATATCACGTGTCAAATTTGCAACCAATTTAAGTGTACGGAACATTTTTTGTTACAAATATAAATATAAATGTATAAATTTGCAACCTTTTACGTTGACCGGAACATGTTTATTTATAATTCTTTTTAATTTGTGGTCATTTTTTATACAACCGTTCGGTATATTTTTCCGATATATCTGTCAAATTTGCAGAACTTTTGGAACGTTTTCCTTCAGTTTAATAAAGAAAAACATTAATTTTTAATAACAAAAAATGTTCCGTACACTTAAATTGGTTGCAAATTTGACACGTGATGTAAAATAATATATTTAACACCACTCCAACTTTGCAGAACTTTTGGAATTTTGGTCTCAAGAACTGAGCAAATTATCATTTATTGCATTTTTAACAATGTTCCGGACCGCAGAGCAGGTTGCAAAATTTTATAGTTTGTTTTAATACCACTCCCGACCTTACATCAAAATTTGAAAACTTTTGGAATTATAATGAATTAATTGTCTTGACTGACTGGACTATACCTTCGAGCTTCGCTAAGGGGTAGTGCTCTTTTGATAATCAACAACCTTGACTTCAAATCTAAGAATTACGAAGCTGCCTGGAAGTTGTTTGTGAGCGTTACGATAATAAGAGGCTGCTTGTTAATAATCATCTCCAAGCTTTATTTAACATTGATGCATTTGTAAAGGAATCAAGTAAGTCGATAAGACACCTAGTTGATGTAACTAACAAAAATTTAAGAGCTTTAGCAACATTAGATCAACCTGTTCAATATTGGGATACTTTAATTATTTATATTATGACGGGAAGGCTCGATCAAGTTACAAATAGAGAATGGGAGCAGCACCGTAACTATATGTCGGAACCACCTACTCTACCAGTATTCATTTCGTTTCTTAGCAGTTGGGCAGATTTACTCGAAACATTAGAGGAATCAAAGGTTGCTAGAGTGCAAAATGTACAAACTTCTAATAATACTAAACCTAAAAGTTTTTTAATTAATACTAATAATACTAACAACACTTACAAATCTAATAAAACTTTGCCTTGTCAATTATGTAATCAATCACATTTATTATTTTCGTGTCCTAATTTTAGAGAATTACCAATAAATACGAGAATAAAAAAGGCTCATGAATTCAAAGTATGCATCAATTGTCTTCGTCCAGGGCATAACGTTTCTAAATGTAAATTGGGACCTTGCAAATACAGTCGTCTATATCACAACACATTGTTACTCGTTGAGAGTGCACCACAAGAGTCTACCTC
Organism: Marasmarcha lunaedactyla; assembly: GCA_923062675.1. Lineage (NCBI taxonomy): Eukaryota > Metazoa > Arthropoda > Insecta > Lepidoptera > Pterophoridae > Marasmarcha > Marasmarcha lunaedactyla. Next base: position 6,931,991 of record OV281341.1, read on the forward strand.
TCAAAATGTAGCACTTACATTAAATGGCACCTCTGAAACAAACATTGTGTTACTGTCCACAGCGCTTGTGAATGTGGCGGACGCCAACGGAAAGCTCCACCGCGCGCGAGTCTTGCTGGATAACGGAAGCACGGCAAATTTCACTTGCGAAGATTTATGCAGTAAGCTGAACCTTTATACCTACAATGCAATCTCTCAAGTACGGGGTATAAATAGTCAGGCTACTAATTGTTCGAAGTCATGTAGATTCAAACTACAATCTATAGATAGGTCTTACGAAATAGGTATACAATGTTTTGTCCTACCTAAAATTACATCTAATCTACCATCACCTTACTTTGACACTCGGTACATACAAATACCTACTGGCATTCGTCTTGCCGATCCCACTTACAATCATCTTAGTCGGTGCACAAGTATTTTGGGAAGTTCTTGGAGCGAATCGTATCAGTTTAGGAAAGAATAAACCCACCTTGTTCGAATCAAGGTTGGGCTGGTTGATTTCAGGCAGTTTCATAAAACTTAGCAATCCTAATTCACCCGTCTGCATGTTTACAGATCACACACTTACAGATTTATCTCGTTTCTGGGAACTTGATACAATCCCTTCAAAACATAAGTTCACTCCTGAACACTCTTGAACACCACTTACCGCAATCCTGACGGTCGGTTTGTGGTTACTGTTCCCCTCAAAGAGTCGCCAGATACATTAGGCAACTCATTTACAATGGCTAGAAATCGTTTTCTTTCGCTAGAACGTCGCTTACAAAAAAATCCAGGTCTTAAAAGGTTGTATGTTGATTTCATGGAAGAGTATATACGGCTAGGTCACATGCCTAAAACAATAATACCTGTGACTCTAACTCTTCAGAATCTTCATACTATCTTCCACATCATTGTGTTATGAAGGAGTCAAGTACCACTACTAAACTTCGTGTAGTTTTTGACGCCTCTGTAGCGACTACTTCCGGTAAATCGTACAATGACATTCAAATGGTGGGAGGTTCTCTTCAAGATGATTTGGAATCAATTCATTTGCGCTGCCGCCAGCACATAGTTGTTGTGTCGGCGGATATCGAACAATTTTATAGGCAACATCTCATTGTCCCTGAACAACGTCCTCTACAGCAAGTGATTTGGAGAGACAGGCCTAACGAGCCAATAAAAACTTATGTTCTTAATACAGTAACTTATGGCACGGCATCTGCACCCTTCCTCGCAACTAGGTGCCTTATTCAACTAGCCGATGATAAGCAACCTTCAATTCACAATTAAACATGACTTTTACGTCGATGATTACTTATCAGGCTCTACAACTACTGAAAGTACGATTTCACAGTGTCGTCAGGTCATTGCTACTCTCCAATTAGCTAAATACAAGTTGCGGAAATGGAACTCCAACGCCCCAGAGGTTTTGTTAGCTTTAAATAGTACATGTGACAACAACACTTATGTAGAGCTTAATGCTCAAGCGATGTCTAAAACGTAAGGCTTACATTGGAAATGCATAAATGATACACTTTCATTTTCCATTAACCTAATTAAATCTAACAAAATTACAAAGCGATGTATCTTGTCTACGATAGCGCAAATATTTGACCCGTTAGGTCTTGTAGCGCCGTGCATTGTTGGAGCTAAACTAATCATGCAACAGCTGTGGGTAGCTAAATGTTCATGGGATGAACCTGTGCCTTCTAACATTCAAAGATCATGGGAAGAGTTTCAAAACTCTCTACCTTTTTTAAATAACATAGATATTCCACGGTGGATATCGTGCGAATCGCCTACGAACTTACAATTACATGTTTTTACAGATGCGTCTGAGCGAGCCTACGGCGCCTGCGTGTATGTACGCAACATTGATGCTGAAGGCTCGGTTCATGTACATTTGCTCACGTCCAAAAGTAAGGTAGCCCCATTAAAACCTACCACCATGCCTCGATTGGAACTGTGCGCAGCTCTTCTTGGTACTAGATTGTTTATGAAGGTACAACAGTCACTTACACTGAAATTCAGCTCTTCCGTATTTTGGTGTGACTCAACAATTGTCCTCTGTTGGTTATCATCATCGCCTACTCAGCTGAAACCATTCGTCCGTCATAGAATCTCCGAAATTCAGGATAGTTTGGGTAACAGTACGTGGCGATACGTTCCTTCAGCTGAAAATCCCGCAGACCTCGTATCACGAGGATTAGGAGCTGACCAGCTAGCTCAGTCTTCCTTGTGGTGGGCAGGGCCGTCATTTCTTTAGCAAGATCATTGTTTTTGGCCTCAATTCCCGCAACCTAATTATAAGGCTATCTCCAGTTTACCAGAGACAATTAAAACCTTTCACGTCTTAAATGAAAATGTTAACCCAATTAGTATACTTTTTACAAGATGCTCTATATTTAGTAAGTTACAACGAATTGTTGCTTACATAATTCGATTCATAAATAATTGTAAAGTAAGTAAACATAATCGCAACGTAGGTTTAATTAAATCGTTGGAATTAAACACGTCTTTAAACATTATTTTACAAATTAGCCAAAGAGAATCATTTCCTGATGAATACAACCTACTTAAACAAGGCAAATCATTACCGGATAAAAACAAACTCCTATCTCTATCACCTTTTCTTGATGATAATAACATCATTCGAGTAGGTGGTAGACTAAATAACTCCTATTATGACTACAATGTTAAACATCCTATACTACTATCCAGTGCTAACCACATTTGCATCTTAATATTTAACATGTATCACTTAAAATTATTTCATGCAGGACCTCAATTATTGCTAACCTCTATTCGTCATCACTATTGGCCTATTGGCGGTAGAAATCTTACCAGAAAGGTCACACATAATTGTGTGAAGTGTACGCGAATAAAGGGGAACACAATTCAACCCGTCATGGGCAATCTTCCAGTGCAGCGATTGCATCTTGAATTCCCCTTTTTAGACACAGGTGTCGACTACGCCGGACCGATCATGATTGCTGACCGCAAGGGTAGAGGCTGCAGACTGATAAAGTGTTTCATATTTGTTTTTGTATGCTTGGCCTCAAGAGCCGTTCACCTAGAGTTAGTTTCAGACATGACCAAGGAAGCCTTCTTAGCAGCTCTTAACCGCTTTATTGCTCGGCGGGGGAAGCCACGCAATGTCTTCTCGGACAACGGGACTACCTTCGTTGGAGCCTTCCATGAACTAGCGAAACTACTTTCACAGGATTTGGAACTGAGTAGTATAGACACAGGTATTAGCTTTTCTTTTATACCTGCATATACTCCTCACTTTGGTGGATTATGGGAGTCAGCAGTTAAATCCACAAAGCATCATCTTAAACGCGTCTTAGGCTTAACTCATTTATCATTCGAAGAAATGGCTACTTGCCTCATTCAAATCGAAGCCATTTTAAACTCTCGACCTGTGACTCCACTCTCCAACGATCCAACCGACTTCACTCCTCTTACTCCAGCACATTTCCTCATTGGGCGATCTTTACTGATGGTGCCCCATCCACAGGTCACGAACGCCAACGTCTCTTCGCTCAAACGATTCGAGCGCATCGAGAGTCTGAAGCAGCACTACTGGAGTCGCTTCTCACATGAGTATGTTTTATGGCTTCAGGAGAAATCCAAATGGCTGCGTTCTACTGGAGGGGAACTCAAGGCGGGAGCGCTTGTCCTCATCAAGGACAAGGCCTCTCCTCCTCTCATGTGGCCCATGGGACGAGTCATCCGAGTGATACCAGGCAGCGACGGAATCACCAGGGTCGCCGATATCCGCACACGCAGGGGCTTGCAGAGACGGACCTTTAATACTATCTGCCCGTTGCCTCAGCGTTGACCAGCAATCTTCAACGTGGGGAGCATAGAGCGGCCGATGACCGAGACAGCGGGGCGCGGGCGGATCATAACGGTGCGTCGCCCCGCTCCGCACCGCTGACCGAGCTACTGACGGCTCAGTGCCGTACCAACTATCGTACGCACAATCCGCGCACGCGCATTTTATATTTGTAGTTCGAAATACGAGCTTATAATTCATTTGTCTTAACGTTTAATACATATCATACAGTCCACTACACATAGTTTTATTGAAGGCCCTAACACAAGCAAAACTCCAGATGGTTACAGAGAATGGGACCCTAACGACGACTGGCAAACTCGCGTGTGGCCTTGCAGCTGGCGTGGCTGAAGCCGTCTTCGCCGTCACCCCCATGGAGACCGTCACGGTGAAGTTTATCAACGACCTGCGATTGGAGAAGCCCAGGTTCAAGAGCTTCTTCCATGGCGTCAGGACTATTGTTCGGGAGGAGGGTATCGGCGGAGTGTACAAAGGGTTGTCAACAACAGTAAAGGAGCAGGGCAGTAATCAAGCCATCAGGTTCTTCATGGTGGAGTCCCTTAGGGACTGGTATAAGGGCGGCGATAGGGATAAGCCAGTCCCTAAAAACATAGTCGGACTGTTTGGTGGTGTTGCGAGAGCCGCATCAGTTTTCGGCAACACACCGATCGACGCCACAGGAACAAATACATTTTTCAATAATCGCCTTTTAAAAATAATTTTTAACTCGCCAGCGAACCATACATAAAAACATTTTTTCGCTAAACTTTCTGAGTGGCCTGGTATAAGCACAGCGGGCGCTTTCTCAATCTGCCTAAACTTACAAATATGTAGTAAGTTCTAATTCCAAAACATAATTTAAATACAGAATGATATCCGATCAAGATAATTTGCCCCTTCGTGTTTTTTTTTGTTCCCCTCCACGGCGAGGGCAGGAGGATAAAAAATGCTCTGACGCATACTCCGCGCGCGATCCGAAGTATGTGGTACTCGCTCCGAGCCTACCAGAGCCCTACCCACTAAAAAACCCCCTGAATGACTCATGCAATTTTTTGCCACACAGCCTTCATCTAAGCGACGACCAATTGGAGAAAGAGATTACTTTTTCTGCCTAACATACTATAAAGGCGGCCTAAGTAAAAAAGTGCGAGTTTCGTTACTCTATCGACGAGAGGTTTGAAAGAAAGTGTCTGGTCTAAAGTGACGCCTAAATATTTGGTTGTGCGCTTCCAGGGGATGGGTTTGGATTCTAACGTGCAGATTGTCGGCGATACGACGGCGTTTGCAGTCGAAGTAAACCGCAGCTCTTCTCTGGGTTCACATCGATACGCCATTTTTGAAACCATGCACCGAGGGCATTTACAGCCTTTTGGAGTCTGGTGGTGAGACCCGGGACTCTGAGAGCTTTGGTATAAAAGGCAGTGTCATCGGCAAAGAGGGCGAGTTCGACGCCTTTCGGCGGGACGGGAATATCGTTAGTGTACACGGTGTACAATAGAGGGGCAAGGACTGTGCCTTGAGGGACTCCAGCCTTTATGAGACGGGGCGCGGAAAGCGTGCCTTCATGTTTAAATCGAAACGTACGGTCTTTGACAAACGACGCGATTATTCCAACCAGGCGATCCGGTAAGCCTATTTTGTAGAGTTTATAGACGACACCGCTGTGCCAGACTTAATCGAAAGCCTTGGCTACGTCAAAGAAAACTGCGACCATTTTAAAACACCGTGGGTAGAATCCGTTGAGTATGTACACAACGATTCGATGGACTTGCTGAGGGCAGGAGTGTTTAGCGCGAAAGCCGAACTGATGGGGAATTATGAGAGGATCGCCATCCGTTGGAAACAGATGGTTCCGCATTCGAGAGAGTATGACTCTCTTGAGAAGCTTAGACATTGCCTTGAGGAGGCTGATGGATCTGTGATTAGCCGGGATATTCAGAGGTTTACCCGGCTTGGGAATGCCTATGACTGTCGCTTCCTTCCAGGCTTTTGGAAAGTAGCTATGGTCGAAGCAGGCATTGAAAATGATAGCTAACAAGGTAAGCACCAGTTGAGGCAGGTGCTTAAGTGCGTGGTTGGAAATTCCATCCGCACCCAGAGCCTTTTTGAACTTTTGATTCCTAATGAGAAGCGAGATTTCGTCATTAGAGACTTTGACGGGGTCGGCGGTGATGAGGAGAGAGTCTCTGCGAAGGACTTCGTCCTCCACTGCCCGGATGTGAGAGGAATTCGCGGGTTGCGTGCTGGGTGAGCATTGAGACGCAACGTTGTCAGTGAAGCATTCGGCTTTCTCTTCGACTTCGAAGGCGATAGAGCCATCGGGACGATTGTGAGGAGGGACGTGAGAGGCGACGTCTACACGTAAGGCTCGGGCCATAGTATAATGCGCTCGGTGGGATGGGGAGATATTCGGGGTTCTGTGAGGCAAGACCTAACTTTACGTTGAAGCTGATTCGTAGCTGTTCTATAGGCGAGCATGGGATATTTCTTGGCTCTCCGGAGAGCCACGTTCTTAGCTCTAATAAGATTACTAACGGCTAGGGGAAGCGTGGGTTTGCCTTGCTTAGCAACCTTTTCGTTGTCGCTGATGGCTGAGTTGATAGCATCAGTGAGAGACTTGACTAATGAATCTATTTTATCCGGGCTATCTAATTGATCGGGCGAGATCGCGAGCGGAGAGTTCGGGGCCTCTAAGGCTGAAAAGGTCTTTAGGAGTTAGGAGAGGTGACGTTATCGTTAGTCAGACCTAGCACTAAAGCCTTTCCAGTTGGTAAAGGTCTTAGGAGAGGTAGCGTTATCGTTCGGCGGTCCTAGCACGAGGGAGACGGGGCGGTGGTCAGAACCTAGGTCATCGAGCGGTTCGATAGACCTGAGATCGAGGTTGATTCACTTGACAATTACAAAATCGAGGATGTCAGGAGAGTAGTTCGGGTTGTTGGGATAGTGAGTGGGAGTGACAGGAGAGATGACGTCTAAGTCGAGTGAGTTAGTGATGTCGAGGAGAGCGATACCGCTGGTGATAGTCGATAGACACGTCCAGTCAGTATGATTGGAGTTAAAGTCTCCGAACATAATGACTGAATGGCCGAGGGCGAGAATGGCCTCAAAGTCACTGCAGATTGGTCTGGTGCCACTAGGTCTGTAGACTGGAGTTATGATGATGGTCGGATTACCAGTCATAGCTAATCTACAAACAGTAGCTTCCATGTTGAGGAGAGGAGGGGTAGGGAGAGGACAGTAATGGAAACCTCTTTTGTAATTAATAGCAGTGCCACTGAAACCGTCGGAGTTGGGCCTGTCGTTACGAGTGAACGCGTACTTAGGAATATAGCGAATTCCCTGGAGCGGTTTGGAGTTAGCCACGTCTCTTGAAGAAGCAATAAGTCTGGCTCGTTGTTCTGAAGGAACAGTTTGAGCTCAGGGAAATTAGTAATAAGGCTACGAACGTTATAAGAAACTAGGGATAAGCCCTAAGGTTTGATAAGACAGGACGCGGGATTTGCGGGTCTAGACATTATATTTATTTGTTAGCGAATTTATACGAAAAATTGAATTTATAAAGAGCTAAGTAGCGAGTGATGCTCAGCTAACGCAAATAGAAGCTCTTGAGAAGAACGGGCGGCTCGCAGTTTACGTGCGAGTACGGAGATTTCCTTAATGTCGACGTTTTGAATGACGTCAAACACGGTCTTCAAGACCTCAGCCAACGACGACGGAGGGGAAGACGATGGAGTGGGACAAGGGCCTACGGGAGCTACGGGAGCTGGGATAGGACGGGAAGGTGCAGGTGGAGCGGCCGGACGCTGCCTCCAGAACAGAGCCGGAGTAGGCGTTGGTTGCTCGGGCTTTGCTTCCGGGGACCCCGGTTGCGCAGCGGCGGGAAGTTAGCGGACAGTGAGTGGCGGCGCCGGTTTAGGCGCAGCCCTCTTAGCTGAGGAGCGCGGAGCGCGCGGGCAACCCCTGTAGTTAGCTGTGTGGCTGGACTGGCCGGATAGAGCTGGCAGCGGTGGTACTGCCCAGGGTGACCGTGGGGGTTGGGACGCTTGACGGAGATATTCGTAAGTCCGCAGATTGTGCGAGCCTCTCTGAAGATCTCCCTGGTGTTGGGAGTGTTGGTAAGGATAACTAAAGCGAGTGGGAAACGCCTACCGCGGTTTGAGTGCATCTTGTGCACTGCTTCAGCCGGGAAACCATGGGACTTAAGGTCCTCGAGGATTTCATCGTTCGCGAGCTCGAACGGGACGCCCCGTAATACTGCGCGGATCTTACGCTCCTCCGGAAGGGCATAGGTGTGGTACGCGATTTGTTTTATTGAAAGTAACCTAGTGAACGCGCGGAAGTCGTCGATGGTCGCGTCCTGGAATTTAATTGAATCGCCTGCGATGGTTGCTTTGACATAGTTAATTTTTTGCTCTTTGCAAAGATTAGATACCGCGGTCCATCGTACTTTTTTGCGTAGGAAGACGGGCGGAGGGAGCTGAGGCTTAGGTGGGATAGGAGCGCAGCGCGTTGCTGGCTTGGAGGAGCCGACGTAGTCGCGGTCACTTGTAGTGACATTAACGGCGCGGGGGCGGGTGTTGAAGACACCGGGGTGGGCTCGGGTGTTGAAGACACCCAGGTTTTCTTCGAACGCTTCTTAGAGCGTTTGGCGACTAACTGAAACGCGGGCTCAGGAGAGCCATTTAAGGTGATGACGCATCGGACGCGGGTTTGGAGTCGCTCCCGGGAGCGGTACACTTGCGTCGCGGCGCGCGAGAGGATGTGATTGATTCACAGTCTATCTCGGTTGGGACAGGAGACGCGGGAGAGCTGGTAAAGACCTGAGAGGTCTGGACGTTGGAGGCCTGAGGGGCCGGGGACGCGATAGTTGCCTGTAAGGCCTGCGTTAATATGTCATCTGGGATGGGGATGCCGGACGCAGCGAGCGCCTGGGCGAACGACCTAGCAAAGTTTACCAGGCTTTGCTGGTCCATTGGAGGGCTTTAAACTACAATATATGATATATAAATATATAATAATGCCTAAGCTCCCTAGCAAACCTAGCACCTAAACCTCCCTACCCGCGGTAGGGGGGCTGGGGACGACGCGAAGTGGTGCCCCTAATTCGGACAGCACTGTACCCTCACCCTGGGAAAGGCCCAAGTGCAATGGGATCGGGTGAGCCGGTTTCTCCTTGGCCTGAAGGGCCTTGGAAGCGCACCGGGGCAACGCTATCAGGCTTAGCTGTCGTCGTTAAGTATCCACCTGATCAAACGCGAGTCTCCTACCGAATGTGTTGTCAATAAATTGACAACAAAAACCGGCCGTAGACGTGACGAGGTTGGGTTGCACAGAAGTGCAGGATTGACTACGATACGACCGGCTGGAGCCGGCCGCAGAGCGAGTCTCTGACTACGTAACAAGCGCCAAGCGTCAAGTACGCAGCCAGAAGAACAGCCCGAGCCTTGCAAACCACTATCGAATTTAATCGACCGTAGTTAGCTCAACTCTGTTGTGGCTGCAAAACTGACATAGTTACAGCCGATCGAAACCGGCCGCAGCGTAAGTCCTCCAGAGGCTTATCTCAAGTCGTCGAGGACGAAGCGAGATATTGTACGAATCTCAGCGTATGAGTATTGCTACGAGTTGTCTCCTAGCAATACTCGTGGCTCGGCAGCCGGGAGCAACCGTCAACACGTCCAAACGGGTTCGAACGCAGATCGGGTCTGTGAGCACCTTCGAGAGCAAAGAAAGACTTTATATATGTTTTCATTCTGCCTACTTTCTTTTGAAATACTAGTATACCTCGTACAATGGACAATTTTACCGGTGGTTAAATTTGTGTCATTGAATCTAAATTTATAACAGTTTTATCATTGACACCTTATGTGTGGGCACGTAATTTATTTGGATACTAGTACGAGAATATTACCTTTCTTGAATATTTTAATCAAATTGTTGTTTCTATCTGACGATTGTACATACTTGGCTATAGAACCAAACCCTTAATGCCACGGTGCTGTCTGTGAACAAATTGGTATTAAGACATAAAATCAGAGTTGAACCAGAAGTTGTTAGTAAAAAAACAAAAAAACTCCTGTTTATTGAAATCTTTTGGAGAGTATTATATGCGAATTATTTTTTTCTTTACTGAAAAATTTTTTATTTACTGAAAACAGTTGTTTGAATCCTAAAAACTATACCAGTCAAATATTCAAGGAGCACCACCACAAGGATCTTTGAAGGAAGGAAAAAGGGCTATTATGTTTTTAAGCCACATTTGAGGGATTGACTTCGATACTAAGTTGAATGATACATTTTACGTTAGAGAGGACCATATAAATGTTCCAAGACCCAAAAATCTTAGAGCCACATTGTATCTTAAAATTATACTATAAGAATGTTGAACCGTTGAAAGAATGAACCATTTTCTAGTTGTAGTTTACTGTCTTTTTTAATTTATGATTTTGTAATGTGTTTGCAATTATTTGGACATTATTATAGAGACATCGCTTCATTCATCAAATTTCTCCATTTACGTAGTAATCAAAAAAGTTAATTTTACGTAGCATTAAAGAAATTTTGAGATACGATTTCGGAGCTTAGAGCTGTACTAAGAGTAGCAGTATCTACCACAGGACCTCACCTTTCATGATAACATATTTAATTATGTTTAATTTTGGATTGCATACCACGTTTTCTATGATACTGTAAATATCTTCTAATATCATGTGTGTATCGCTTTTTTAAGCCACACACAAACGAGTTTGAAATGAAAAATAAAAAAGAACGGACAGTGCTTCGGGGGAAGAAAACAGTCGAAGAAGCGTTCTTAGTGATTGTGCAAAGGATTGTAGTAAAAACTATGGTTTCTGGAAATTAAGGCGCCGCATAATTCATGGCTAACGATCAAAGCTTGCTCGTTTTGAGTTTATTTTTGCAACGGAGATTCTTTTGTTTAGTATAAATTGTGTAATGGCTGGCTATTGCTGCTGTTGCGTTTTGTTTTTTTTAATAAATTGTGATTGTGACAGTTACTACATAAATACGATAATCAAGATTTCAAATCAAAACACACCATGGAAAAAATTGTGTTTCGTTGAGTTTCGTAAAGTTGGATCTATTAATGAATGACAGTACATATTGCAATCGTATTGCCCTGTATTTACAAAGTCCGTTTATGCATAAAATTTCAAGTGCTTATGATTATTTCACAAGCGGCGTCTTGAAATTTTTTCAATGTTGTTTTCAAATCGCAACTTCTGTTTTCATACTGCAATCTCTTATGTAAGACAATCTTAAACAAAATAAAATAATAAATGATATCCCATTTCCCTACAACTCGTAAGATTATCTCAAGTGGAAGATATTGTGACAGTTATGCGTTCAAGAATTAGGAAGCGTGAGCAGCACTGTTTACGTGGTAGAGATATTTAAACTTGTGTAGTTCACGTCCGTAATATATAGCATAATTACGATGGAAGTTTGATAAGGCTGAATATCATTTTCAACTAAACATTGTAAATTATAAAAGGTCAAAAAAGGTATATTATATTCCTGACCAAGGGTAAAAGAAATAATTGGCGCATTCACAGTAATTGCAATTCTTATGTTAATAATAATATTATTTGTCGTAATTCACGACAGTTTGGCTCTTATCTTAATTTTTTAAACACAAAATGAATACAAAGAACTTCCTATGGTTAAATGTTACATAAGCATCGTATAATAAAGTTAAAAATAATAAACATTTCCTGCAACAGCACAAGTTTACCTCAGAAATTTTCACCAATTTTTTGTAACTTACCCTGTCACGTTTGCTTACCAATTTACAGTCAGCAAAAATTTCTAGGCCCCTTAAGTAATATACAATCTGAGTAGGCTTAACTCAATAATAGCTCTTGCTGCGTTCAGGCACTTCGGTGCATGTGGAGGCGACCTAAGGACACCGGCCTTACCAGTGACATTCTGCAGCTAAATTGTTTACAGCGTGACTTACTCATCTTCCTGCACACATTAATATATATAGTTAATGCTTCATTATTATGTTATCTGTATCATAGATTCAGTAAAATTCGTAGTTTAAGGCATTTGTGTGTTGCCAGTGTACAGGCGACAAGGAATAACTCCAAAACATTATTGATGGCTCGTTTATTACGGTTTTAAGATTACAAAATATAAAGTAAAATTGTCGTAGCTGCATTGCGCGCGTACGCGCTGGCTGCGTGATCGCTTATCCCTTTTCCTTATACTTTTTGATTGGATCGGCAGCCGGGCCGAAGTTTGTAGTTGATGACGTCACGCATTGCGCGCGTTAACATCAGTGTAAATTCTTTTATATGAATGAATTGAAACCAAAATGGTTTCAAATAACTTAAAATATTGTTCAATATACTCGTATAAAGACTCCCTTTATCCATGTATATCAGAAGGTCGTGGATTCTAAGTCCGTAGTAATCTGGAAACTACTATTTTAGATTTATAAGTTTAAGGTTTGTGTAAAAGAGATCAGACAAATAAAACAAGAACTAAGTCGTTGGTGTGATAGTCAGTACCACACCAAAATCTGACCTTGACACCACGTGATAAGTTTGTGGTAGGGCGGTGCTAATATAAACATTAGCAATTATATATCACTGGTAGTGAAGACATCCTCACTCATAAATTACCTTAGGACGGAATAAATTAACGGTAACACAAAGTGTTGCCACTCCGTGTAGCAAGGTCCTCTAATTGTTTATTTAAGTCGAGATAGGATTGTCGATTGTAGGTGGTGCAAGCTACTTAAGACGTAGGAGAATCGAGCAAAAAATTCGTAATCGAATGATAAGAAATGTGATATTGCTGTTAAAAAAAGTGAACCCAAGAACATCCATTAAATGTTAATATAACGTAGGAAGTTAGTGGCGTGCGACTTTGTTAATATTTAACTCGTAACGTTAAACTGAAAATACTCGAAATATTTAATACCGTGCCCTATATGCCCCAATAGCACGATCTCGTGCAACTCGTATTCAAACTGAAATTGAAATTGAATTTTTTTTGAAATTGAAATGAAAATTTTTGTTTTGATGAAATGAAATTTGAAATGAAATTTGAAATGAAATTTTTTTCTTAAAAAAAAACTCTACTCCACATCAGCCCTCTGCATCAGTCTCTTGGAGCCGTAGGGAAATATCTATTTATGAAAAGCCAGATGCTATAATAACAGGAAAATAACGTTACGAACAAACGCTAAACTTTGCAACTTGAACGGCTTGATAACGGCATTTCAAGTGCTTTTAAAACTTAGCCCCTATTTCCTTACCTTGAGTCCCTACTTAAAACAGCTTACAACGGCACCTTTCGAGAAAAGACATAAGAATGCGTCCCTAATCCCTAGGACGCTGAGTGTTTACTTCATTTTCCTCGCTGTTAAGAACTGGTTCATTTAAAATTTTGTCTACTGACAGCTCTGAAGGATATTAAGTAAAATGTAGCTATTTTATTGTACTTATTTAGTTTAACCTTGAAACTACAAAAGAGTGCCTCACTTCAAAATTCATATAATACGTAACATTAAAACAAAAACCTTAAATCGAAAAGAACTTAATCTTGCAGCAGCATTCTCATCGACGAAAAACGGACATTTATCATGTTATTTGTGAGCACAAATTAAAAAAGCTCCCATCTGAGGGGAAAAGGCATGCATAGCTTTTAAATAGCTGTACCGGCCTTGCTATACATTGCAAACCCATGCAGCTTTTTTAACAAATATATAAATATACATATAAAAGCAAATATAAAGAACCATGAACAAGGGTCTGTTTTCAGCACAAATGAATGCCACGGACATGACTTGAACTTGGGTCGTCTACCCACTACGCTACTCGGCCACAATGAAACCTAGACAGCATATTACAAAACTAAATAAACAATTTCTGTCTTTACTGCCTTATTTCGCGCCCTCAGTTTCGTTCGTCAGATTGACAAGGTAAATCAGTTAAAGCCCAACGCACTCTTTGGTGACACGAGTCTCCTTCGTTCGTATTAAACTTTTTACACTTTGTTGAATAATAAAACGTTAAGTAGACGAGTTTAACGAAAAACATTTGAAGTAATAGGGAATTTTGAGTTCCATTCATAGTTTTATTATAGTAAGTTTTTTACAAGATCAATTGTAAAATATAATTATTTTGAGCTTTGAAAAAGGCGAGCCGCCTAAGATCGCGCGGTTCTTGTTTTTGAGATCCTTGTTCTTGCCCAGCTTAAGACGTATTTTGGCGAAAATGTTATACGCAAAAAGGACACTGCAGTCAAACACACCTACTTACCTTACCATCAATACAATTTTCAGAAAGACAAACAATGTTATTACAAAACACATTCAAAGAAACTGTCACTAACATCGCTGAGGTAATTGGGTAACCGCAGTTTAAACAAACATAGGAGGATGATAATTACGTTGACGTCACAATTAAACTATATTGGATTCTACTTTACATTCGCTTCTTTAAAGTTTGTTACTTAACAATTTTTGCTTACTTACTCCTCTATGTCAAATTTTTTTTAAATTCTTTTATTCACCTAATGACAGATACAATATTTTGAGTATATTATATGGTATTTTAAACTTTAGAATCGAAAATTTGGCAGGTAGCGCTCCTAATTTACTACATACATACTCAATATGAGGTTTCCAATTAAAATGTTTGTCAATTGTAAGACCTAAGTAGGTGTGTTGGTCTACTACTTCCAGATGTTGACAGACGCAGGTGGTACGCCGGGCGTGCATACATTGGTTGTTGTGTGCAATGACTACTGGATCCGAAGGGAACTTAATGTATGGTGATCTTATATGCATGAGTTTTGTTTTGCTTGCATTGATGACTAATCCCATGTCATGTGCCCATTTACACATTGTATCAAGATTACGTTGCATTGTGATTTGAGCCTCATAGATTTTCCTGTTATGTGAAATAAGGCATGTGTCATCGGCAAATTGGTACACTGAGACCTCTGTGAATAAATTGCACATGTCATCCACATAGGCCAGGTATTCTATAGGAGCTAGTATTGATCCTTGAGCCTAGTGTTGCCGCTCGATAGTCCACTATCGATAATCTATCGATAGACTATCGATAGTTGGGCAAAAACAATAGTATCGATAGCCCTATCGATACTATCGATACTGTCGATACTATCGATCGTATCGATAGCCCCGTGAACGGCAATACTATCGACACACAGCAATACTATCGAAGCTCAATATCGAATGCACTATCGATAGTATCGATAGTATCGATACTATTGCTACTGAATATAGCAATAACAATCGATAGTGTTATCTTATCGATAGTGACCTTTTTCTCAATAGTATTGCTTATAAAGTAATTGTCTAGCTAGTGGATGGCAGAAAACTAGATGGTTTTTTACTCACCACTGTTGCTGCTTTTGCGTTGACGCTTTGTAAAACCCTTTTTATTTTCTAGTTCGTAATCCAAGTAGTTTCATCAAGATTACAGACTCAAAATATTTACTACCTACATCAACCAATATTCATACACAATTCTATTGAATAACAGCCTACTATCGACCGCGCAAACATATCGATATTATCGATACTATCGATAGTATCAATTATTATTATAATAGTCATAGCCGATACTATCGATAGAATCGATACAATCGATAGTAATTTCGATATTGAGCTTCAATACTATGGATACTATCGATAGTATTGCAATATACTGATACTATTTTCGTAACTGAGCTATCGATACTATCGATTCTATCGATAGTATCGATAGGCCTATCGATATTATAGATGATTTCCGAGGTCAACTATCGATAGTTGAGCCGTACCCTGCTTGGTGGTAGTAGGGTCGCTGTAGCAATCATTTATTTTAACCATTGTTTTCCTGGACTTATGAAAGTTGCGGAACCAATCTAGTGTAGGGCCTTGTATACCAAGCCCCTCCAGTTTAGAGAATAGTGTATTATAATTTAAAACGTCAAACGCTTTAGTGAAGTCAATGAAGACAACCAGCACCTGTTCCCTGTTATCCAGGTGGTGGTTGACCTCATCAACGAAACGACACAAGAGTTGAGTTGTACTTCGCCCCCTTTGAAATCCGTAGATTCTTGTGTATTAAATTATGTTTTGTTAGGAAGTTTATTATCTCATTACCCAGGTATCTTTCAATAATTTTATCAGTACTACATAAAATAGTTATAGGCCTATAGTTATTTATATCTTTAAAACAACCTTTTTTATGTATCGGTCTAATTATACCTATTTTAAGTTGGTTCGGGTAGAGTGACGTGGATATATATGCATTTACCAAGTGTGTATTACTATTACATTATTATTACACTTATACATAATAAATGTTTGGCACGTATATTATCAACACCAGGGCCTTTTCTCTTATCCATACGTTTTATAATATTGTATATAAAATCATTTGTTGCCTTTTTAAATCTCATTGATATTGTTGTATGATTATTGTACGTCTTGTCTAATAACTTAATGTTGCAATTAGTATTAATATTTTCAACATTTTCTTCAAAACCATATGAGAAATTATTCCACACTGTTTTTATGTCACCCCTAAAATACTACTTTGTAATATACTATTACTTACTATTACTATACCTAAAATACTATTACTTGCGGATTTACTCATTTTGCCACATAATATATTTATTATTTCCCATACTTTGTACTTTGTATTTTTAAAATGTCTGCAAATATTTTGCTTAATATATTTGTTTTTGGTTTTATTTATGTACTTATTTGTTAGGTTTGTGTTTATCGCGTTTGTATATTTTATACTATTGTTCTTTCCTTTTGCACATATTAATTACACGTTCATTCATCCATTTGCATTCACTTTGTTGATTACAACTGATTTAAATTTTTTTTTTACATTTTTCATAGGTCTTACAAAATTGTAATATATCATTATAATACAATTTTAAATATACGATTAGGGTTACTAAGGTCCATAGCCGGCTCCCAATAAATTTTACTTAATTCGTTTTGCAATTTCTTATCATCTAAACAATCAACAAACCTATACTTTCTGTCTTTGTTTATCGAGTTGCAAACAATGACGGAACCAGTATTGTAGTGGTCAGCAATCTTATCGTGTACAACAGCTGTTATAACCTGGCGACACCCAAATGTTCTTAAAATATGTGATCTACGCATGCCTTTGTTGTTTGCCCATTTTTTGTTTCGACCCGCGTATGCTGTGTAATTCCACACTCTAGTCCTGATTCACAAATACTGTTAAGGTAATAGGTCCCTACTGTAAAGTGTTCATACTGTAAATCAATGTTCGTACGTAAATTTTTTTTCTCTAATCGTACAATATGAATCATCCATTGTGTAAGGTAAATGTTATAGGTTCGTAGAAGCTGTATTATTTTCTTCTAAACTTGTTTTGTGTTTGTCAAATTAGGTACAATGGTTTGTATATCATTTACATTTCTTATATTAAATATCTTTTCATTATCATTTTGCCGTGCCATAATGTTTCCGTTTTTGTACCAAACGTATTTACATAATCCGGTTTCCTTAAGGCATTTTTTCGCTTTCCACAATAGGAATGACATATGTGGCGTGAGTAGTTCTCTTATGTATATTTTCTTATTATCTTTCAATCCAACGGTTTTACCGGTTATTTCAATGTTTCACGATGCCATAATCCAATCGTTTCGGTGACCTTCGCGCAGCTGAATTACGATGGTAGATGACAAGCCAGGTTTTAGGTTACCCTTCCTTTTTTTACGATATGCTTTTACTATATTATTAGGATTAAGTTTCAGAGGATTACATATTTTGGTACATATATCTAAGACGTTCTCATTTTCGACTTCTTGTATTCCACAGAATTCTACGTGATCTGCCAGCTGTATCTGCTCCATAACCGATAATCCCGCAGATCGTAGCATTGATTTTCTATAGCTTTATTTTGTTTCATTAACGATTGCATTTTGAGTCATAATCATCGATTTTATCTGAGATGAATTGTAGTGAAAGTTCGACTCGTATAGTTTCGCGAACTTCGCGCCGAATGTCCATCAGTATTTGGTTAGAAACGCTGGTGCTTAGTATTTCATGATCAATATTGTCGTCATCGGCTTCTGGCAGTATGCCTTGGCATATACGACACTTTTAATTGTTCTGTTGAGATGCCCATACAGGATGCATGAAACCATTTATTACACTTGGTACACAGTATTCCCGGAGACTTTTTATTAATGATCTTGGTACACTTGTTACATTTCATTTTGGCAATATTTTATTTATGCGCATACGCAATTATAGATTCGAGGATGGTAATTAGTAAATACTAAAACACGTCAGGTAGCGATCACCGCTCAGAAGCGACTGAAAATATATGTATATGAGTACGTTTCTTAAAAATTTGTTAGAAAATTATATAAGGAAGAAGCACGTAACGTTATAAAGATGTTTGTTTCGTGTTTGTACGTGTTTGTACGGAACAAAATAAAACAATTTTATGTGACCTGAATTTCAGCTGCAAATTCAATCCCTATTACCATGACATATAGTGTCTAATAACAGGTCTTTACCTATGAAACTGTCGTTTTGCCGTACTGGCCATTTCAAATGAAAATATTTTTTTTTTGACTGATAATTCTAATTTCAAATTAATTTTATTTGACAAACATGGAATTCTTTTTCTGAAATCGTCATTTGTTTAATAGTTAGTGTTTTGTTTTCAACGCATTCGAATATTTTTCGTCATCATGGATAAGTTAAAAATTCGAGTAATTATGGAGTATGAGTACCGTCGTGGCAGCAAAGCGGCACAAGCGGCACGCAACATCAACGACGTTTACGGAGTGAACACTACAAACGAACGCACCACCCGTTATTGGTTTACCCGCTTCCGTTCTGGAAATTTTGACCTGAAAAATGAACCCCGTGGTCGTCCGAAAACTTTGGTTGACAATGACGAATTAAAGGCAATTGTGGAAGCTGATGAAACTCAATCCACGGCTGAATTAGCAGCAGCTTTTGACGTTAGCATCAAAACAATATTGGTCCATTTGCGTCAAATTGGCAAGGTAAAAAAGCTTCACAAATGGGTACCCCACGAACTCAATGACCGCCAGCGCGAAGTACGCGTGGAGACGTGCCTTGCACTGCTCAGCAGGCATACAAATGAAGGAATTCTGAACCGCATTGTTACTTGTGACGAGAAATGGATCCTTTTTGACAATCGTAAGCGCTCAGCAAGTTGGTTGGACCCTGGTTCAGCAACCAAACAATGCCCTAAACGAAAACTTACCCCTAGAAAAGTGATGGTCACTGTTTGGTGGTCTAACGCGGGTGTAATTCATCACAGTTTCTTGCCAAACGGGACAAGCATTACTGCAGATGTGTACTGTGAAGAACTGAACACAATGATGGAGAAGCTCGCACGTCTCCAACCAGCTTTGGTCAATCGTTCGGCTCCACTGCTCCTGCACAACAACGCGCGACCTCATACTGCACAGCAGACGGTCTCCAAGCTACAAGAGTTGGGGTTGGAAGTTCTCCGTCATCCGCCGTACTCACCAGACCTTGCGCCTACAGACTTCTACTTTTTCCAGAATTTGGATAACTTCTTGGCGGGAAAAAAATTCAATACCCGAGAGGCAGTACAAAATGCCTTTGAAGAATTTGTTGCCTCCCGTCCAGCTGATTTCTTCAAGAAAGGCATCAATAAGCTACCAATGCGTTGGCAAAGATGCATTGATTGCATGGGTGATTATTTTGATTAATAGAAATAAAAAATATATAAAAAATTACGCTTCACTTATTTCGTGAAAAACGGCAATTTCATAGGTAAAGACCTAATACATACCGTAAATGTACAAAACAAGAATGCTGATCAAAATTAATATAAAAGTAGAAGTATTGTTCAATATAGCCTTTACAGGAACTCGCATATATATATATCTTACAGCGAGACGTCTTTGAGACTTGAGATGGGATGAATCCTATTTCTTATAGTGTTTTTCATTTTACAGTCTGATAAAAAAGGATATACCGGGTATCATTTTACTTCTGCGGGTCAGTTGCTAGTTTTATATGAAAAGTTGATTTTTTTTTCAGTATCGTTATACTCGAAAGACTATCTTGGGGACATTTGCTCAGAATTGTGGCCGGAATGTGTGCTTTTTCCGAATGGTAAAAAAGTCAACCGGTAATATTGTTGTGATCTACAAGGATTAGTAACAATTAACGTAGTGTAGACTTGTTGTTTTCTAGGGTCTACACTGAACATTAAGAAATTGATATCAAGCAGATCTGAAGATTCAGGCCGAGACAGAAACAAATTCAACTGTCAATGAATCTCAGAAGTAGTTCTACATGTTTTCAATTAAAACTGACTCCACGATTTTACATTTCAACTCTACTAACGAATGGAAGTTTTAACTTTTTTTTTGGGAGTTAATAAATATGTTTCCTTAATACGACTTAAACAGATCGTTGTTGTATATATTAATAAAGCAATTACTGTATAGAAGAATACAGTTCCAGAACTTATCAAGGAGCAGGGCTTATAAATATCGACGCTATAATCTAAATACTAGTAAGAGTAGGAACAACAAGAGGAAAATATAAAAATGCTTGAGAATGCTTACTTATGACCCCACGAACACTTCGAAAGAAATAAGAGGTCTTAAATCATTACAAGTGGATGTCGTACTCGTGAATAGGCGAGAGAACTATTTCGACCAGTCTTCAAAGATTCTTCACAAGGCAATAATGGAAAGAGTCTGGGCAATAAGGTGTATTTTTGTATCCGTTGTGTTGCAAATGTTGTATAGATTAAGTTGTAATCTTATAGGTTACAAATCTTATACGTCTGCAAATTTTTTTTCCAGCTGTAAATAGACTAAAGCGATCATTATCTTTGAAAATGTATAGTATCTTTCTTCCATAGCAATTCAATTTTTTTGAGATTATGTCGTAGTTAAAAAAAATCTTGAATCTAGAGTTTTGTCGATTGAGATTGGAAAGATATTCTGAAATTCAAGAGAAGTCGAAGAATGTAAAACGGGAATTGGGACTGACTTAGCTTTCAAATTTGTTTTTGGAACGATTTATGGGGATTTTAGTTTACTCATCCCGTACAAAACAATCAATATAAACGCGCTATGTTAACAATTCCAATAAGAAAATTACAAGTTTAGGAAATACAAATAAAAAAAAATTCATTTTCATACCAAAAACCTTTTTTTCACAATGAAAACCAAATAATACAAGTATAAATCACAGGACATCTGTCGTTTCACTAATAACATAAAATGACAACCTCTA
The DNA here is from genome assembly GCA_923062675.1 of Marasmarcha lunaedactyla. NCBI lineage: Eukaryota > Metazoa > Arthropoda > Insecta > Lepidoptera > Pterophoridae > Marasmarcha > Marasmarcha lunaedactyla. Next base: position 6,953,125 of record OV281341.1, read on the forward strand.
ATTTACATTTCCAACGTTAAAATGACAAAGGGAATGATTATTAATTCAAAGGATTTAAAATGTCATACCGAAGGTATATGACAAGGTGTTTATATTATTTGTGGCGGACAAATGAAAGTTACGTGGAACACTCCTTATAGTACGTGGGACACTCAGAAAGTTTTCAGGAAAAAAAATTGTTCTATAGGTTATATTTATTTTGTAACATCTTTTAAAAAAGCTCTCCACCAGCATCTATACAAAGTTTCATGTGTCTGAACCAGTTTTCAAGCACGTTTTTCAGTCTGCAATAGGTACTGCCGCAACGCCCTTTTCGAACACAGTGAGCGCCTCTTCTGGCGATGAAAACCGGGGTATAATAGGGTTTATATTTTTACATAAAAATATAACCATTTGTTGTTACATATTTTTACGAAGTTGCGTTTTTAATAAATTGGCCAAACGAGGTACATTTTTCGAACTTGGTGCATAATCAGATTCGAACTCGAATCCCATGCAGTGTTGTCGCCCCCTTAGTGAGCGCAGCGCCTACAAAAGACCGTACAACGTGCAAGCGATTGTCGCCTTAGTCTGAGCTTCTGTCGAGTTCCCCTACTGTACCTATAAATAATAACTTAACGTCATGCCGTTTCAATACCGACAATCAAAATTCCAAGTATCCGTGAAGCGATTTCTAGACTGAGGTTTTTATTTGAAGAAAATATAATCTGATATTTTTTAGAGTATAATTAAACAAAATATCAGCTATATTTTAAGCAGTTATTTATTTTTGATTGGTCTACAAAAATATAGTTATTTTTTAATATTCACATTACAATATATCAGCTATAATTTAAGCAGTTATTTATTTTTGATTGGTGTACAAAAATATATTGTTATATTTTTTTTAATAGTCACATTGTCAGTGGCTTTGCTTTGGATTTTCAACTTTGTCTCAATAATGTTTTGGTAAATAAGATTTTCCACATTTTATTAAACATTATTTGCTTAAACCAGATTCTGAGACATACTATATACCTTACTGAAACCCTCACAGTCTTAGTTGATATCTATACCTGATGTAGTCTAATTGCCTATTTTTATATATGTGAATCTGAATTGTAGGCCTAGCCGCAATTTGGTAATAAAGTAATAATAAATTAATCACTATCAGCACAGAAAGTAAGCCATGAACATACAACAGTGTACCCACGTCTTTGTTTGCTACATCGAAATGTAGTTTGCAAAACTTGGCAAACAAGGGTGGCCAGAATAAGGGGCGAACTATCTCAGAGATTGATATGTGGTATAATGTAACTTTAGTAATGATGCATTTCTTTTGGCGATTCTTAGGGTCTTTATGTTAACTTTATAAATTTTTCTGCACAGAAAATATACGCCCTGATTTTGAATTTCATTATCTTGGAAGTATTTCCTTGTACAAGTGGTATCCTCGAGAATTCTTTTTTGATTTTTGAAAACGCTACCTTATGTTCGTTCCTAGTCCTAAAAGAGTAATCATTATCATGGTTTTTTGTTTTAGTTTTAAATTGATTAATATTCTTGTAAATAAAACAAAATATTTGCATAAATAAAATAATAATAAATCCCCAGACAAGCACATCAACTATATGGCCCCAAAGTAAGCAGAACTTGTGGTTTGGATGACCATACAGCGAACTGAGGGGGATGAACCCAGAATAAACATATATTATACAGTATTACAAACAACCATGAACCGAGAAAAAACGTCTGTTTTCATCAAATGGATGTCCCGACCAGGACTCGAACCTGGCGTATCAGGAAGGGCTGAGTGGGCAGCTTTTATTAAATTAAAAAAAAAAACTACATAAGCTTTATAGTTCTGAGCTATCTATTAGTATTTACCAAAATAAAAAATTATAAGCTATCTATTAGTATATACCAATATAAAAAATTAAATAATATAAATGGTAACAAATTATAAGTTTTTTGACGGCCTGTTTGGTGTGGAGGTAAGTAGCCTTGCCTTCCATGCCAGAGGAAGCGATATATCATTATCGGGGCAGATATATTATTATATTTACTTTCTAGTCATGGATGTGTATTTACGTTTATTTAAGTTTATTTCTAATATTTATCTATAAAAAAAAATATCTATGTGTGTTTATATATTTCTTAAGTTTATATATCCGTTATCTAGTATCCGTAACACAAGTTCTTTAATGATACTTCATTTGGGCTAGATAATGTTGTGTGATTGTTAGAAATATTTATTTATTTATTTATTAACGATATACGATATGAATTATTAAGTTGAAACAATGCAATGATTCTATAATAGGTAATTTATGTTCTACAGGAAGTCACTATACCACAGAAGAAACACTATATAAATCTGCCCGGGATGAATAATGCATGCATTGTCGAAGTTTTGAAGGCACTCATGATATGCAACTGATACAAAGCAACTCTAAAAGAGTCTAAAAAGGGTATCTCAGTATTTACTGAAACCTTTTTTTAGAAGAATCACACCCAAAAGCAAAAAAGCAGAGAAAAAACAGTAAATCAGCTCATAATTATAAAACATTGAAACACAAACATTTAAGAAACTGTTCAATGTAACATAAAATCGTTAAATATAAGGCATTAAAACAGTGGAAGATTTTACAATCATATAAAACGATCTAGTTTCAACCATCGATTCTGTTTAAATGTTTAAAATTGAAGGAAAAGTTACATAATAAAGTTACATCTCACGACATATAAACGCATTGGACATAAAATAAATAACAAAATGCACACAAAGTTTTGAGATTGTGAAAAGCCAACAATTTTACCACGCATTTTAGTAAGGAACCCGGAGTTATTCCGGGTTCATTAATATTGCATTCATTCTTTGTATAGTTTATTTTATTATTAAAAATATATGAGTAAGTAGAAAGAAATAAAATCCAGTTGAAATAAGTTATTATTGCATTATTCAATATTAAATATCCACGGAAAAGCAATGTTTGTGCTATGGACCTGCTAAATTAAGTGCACAATATAAAAAGAGGTAAGTATAGAAATCAAAAATCAAGCAACTAACGCCAGCGAACTTCCCGCCGCTGCGCAAACGGGTTACCCGGCAAATCCTGCCCAGCCCGCGCCGACACCAGCGAACGCATGAAGACAGCGTTTGGCTGCAGCCACCTGCTCTGCTCCAGCAGTCCGTGTCGATATGTCGCAGATAGCTCAGTGCGCACGCAAATTGCGCGATGCCCGCTCATCTAAAGATCGTCTTCTGGTACTGATCGAGTACGAGTCCCTAATTAACTCATTATAAGTCATTCAATAATGAGCTCACCACTCAGCGCCCTGACTGGTCGTACCAAACCTAGGGGTTTATCCTTGATCTCATTTAACACTCGAGGACTAATCAATAACCTTCCTGAGCTCAAACTGTTCATTAAGAACATCGAACCGTAGTTAATCCTTGTCCAGGAGACATTTCTAAAACCCCATAACACCAGGCGTCTTTCTATTCCTAAATACTCTCTTGTGCGTGATGACAGGTCCATACTCGTTCAAGGAGGTGGCACTGCCATATACTACAAGAGAGGCATTTATTCACTTTTCATCGATCCCCCGGACGAGAAATCGAAAAGAAAACGAACTAGGACAATCCATCATTATGTTTGGCGATTGCAATTGCAAACATATTGACTGGGCGTGCTTGTCGACCAACACCAGCGGTGTTAAACTAAGACATCTAAAACTAGACATCACGAAGTCACTCGACCTTGCACGAATAAAATCGACTAGATAGTCGCATCGCTCACTGTTGCCATTAGTTCTGCCATCAGTGAGAATGAAAAGGTTGCTAAGCATGGCAAGCCAGGCTTCCCTTGGCCATAAGCAACCTATTCAAAGCTAAAAACGCCGCTCTCCACATAGCCAGGGTTACCCTACTTCCACCTACAGGCTACGTAAGGTCAGATCCACTCTCGCAGACTTCAGAGACGTTTATAGGAACGCCCGAACCTACACCCTTCCGTTGTCTCGTCCCGATGGCACTATCGCCTTCTAGGACGACGAGAAAGCTGAATGCTTCGCAGACAGCATTGCTTCACAATGCTCCCCGAGTATCCAACCCACAGACCCTTCACAAATCCAGTCACCGCCGACCCCGTTACAGTGTCTAACGATGAGATTCTTTTTCTCATCAGAAGACAGAAATCCAAGAAGGCTCCGGTTGCGGATAGAATTTCCAATCATGTACTTAAGCAACTGCCTCGGTAGGTGCTTACCTTGCTTGCGATTATCTTCAATGCTTGCTCCGATCTTAGCTACTTTCCAAAAGCTTGGAAAGAAGCTACAGTCATAAGCATTCTCAAGCAGGGTGAACTTTTGAATATTCCGGCTAATCATAGACCTATCAGCCTCCTCAGGGCAATAGGCAAACTTCTCGAGAGAGTCATACTTATTATCCCCACCAATCCGGGTTTCGTGCAAAACACTCTTGCCCTCAGCAAGTTTACCGAATCGTCGAATACATACTTGACGGCTTCTACCCCAGGCCACTTGAAACAGTCGCGGTATTCTTTGATTTGCCAAGGCTATCGACAAAGTCTGGCACAAGGGTCTCATTTATAAGCTTTTAAATACAAGCTTACCCAATCTTAAAGATCGCACCTTTGAAGGTGGTTCATCTAAACATGAAGGTACGCTCTCCACCCCTCGCCCCCTCAGGGCGGGAGTCCCTCAGGGCTCGGTACTCGCCCCTCTATTATACACCACCTACAACAATGACATACCTATCCCGTCAAAAGGTGTCCAACTCTCCCTCTTCGCCAATGACACTGCCTTGTACGTCAAGGGACCCTCGGGAACTCGCCCGTCTATATATGGCCCGCCTAAATAGTATGTTAGGCAGGCACAGCAAAATATTACTTAGGAACAAGCGAACGCTTTTTAAGGTTTACGTCAGATCAGTCATGAAGTATGCCTCCCCAATCTTTGCCCATGCCAAACCCTCCGATTTGTATAATCTCCAGATAGTCCAGAATCTCTTCTGCCGCAGGGCCACGGATGCACCGTGGTACGTGAGTAACGCAGACTTACACTGCTCCGTCCATGCCGTCGAGGTACAAAGTCCGTAGACCGAGAAACGCAGTCTCGGATCCCCCCGATCAGCTATCGATGAATTTGGACCAGCTAAGGCTATCCAGGCCGAATAATCATCATCAATCGTCCACGCTTGCGCACTCCCTTCCCTAACCGGGTGTCGCTCCGATGAACGCTGCTTGGCATTGGCCATGGGACAGCCAGCAAGCTGGTTTTAGTGGGTAGGTGCCACTCTAGTGAGTCCCTCACCACTCCGCAGAAGTCGGTGCCTGCGGAGGTATGCATGACGCATCTTCCACCTCCCTCGACGCGAAGGATGCTGCTTAGGCGGCTAAAAAAAAATTACTGGCAACTTTTCAACTTTTCAATATTTTCAGGGACTATTAGTATATTAAATTATTTTCCACATGGGTAAGTGCTCTGTACATAGTGACATATATATTTTATAGAGCAGTGCGTTATAAAATTAAATAGTTATCAATATTTTTTATTATTTTTACCTACGACTTAAGTTATCGAAACAGTTTAAGTTTTTCTTTATCAAATAACCTCAAAAACACACCAACAAAAATCCAATATTTTATTTGTTGAAAGACTCCACAGACACAATAAAGAAGAAAGGTAGTTCATATAAAGAAGTGGCCCAGTTTCTATCAACAACAGAAGCTCGTTCTGCATCCTTACGTATAACGACCGATATTGTCTCTCTAGAAGTCCGATATTTCTTTTCTTATTAAAATCTGACACTCCTTCTTTCTTCTGCATGGCCATTTTTATAAAAACTCAGAATGAAACCAAATAAAATATCAGACCATAATATGTATAAACAAATTAAGTCATCAAGATTCCAGCGTCTTCGACATTGTTGCGCCATACAGAATAGGTTAAACGCAAAACCTTTACCGTAAGAACGTAAAGTAAATCAAAACGATCGCCAATTCACCAAGAAAGTTGTAACATCACTCGAGTTTGTAAGTTTTTCAGGCCTTAAAATCACCTTAACTGAAATTATCGTTACATCGATCTGAGTTACCCTATCAAGTAAAAATCTCATTTGTTGAATGATTCGTCGTTCGACCTTCCCGTAAAGCAGACACTTACACCAATTTTTATTCAAAATATAAAGCCTTCGTACAAGCTATTATATTCCTTAAAGTCATACGACGATAAAGAATATGACGGCCTGTTTGGTGTGGAGGTAAGTACCCTTGCCTTCCATGCCAGAGGTCCCGGGTTCGAATCCTGGTAGAGGCAGATATTAGGTCTTTACCTATGAAATTGCCGTTTTTCACGAAATATTATATTTTTTATTTCTATTAATCAAAATAATCACCCATGCAATCAATGCATCTTTGCCAACGCATTGGTAGCTTATTGATGCCTTTCTTGAAGAAATCAGCTGGACGGGAGGCAACAAATTCTTCAAAGGCATTTTGTACTGCCTCTCGGGTATTGAATTTTTTTTCCCGCCAAGAAGTTATCCAAATTCTGGATAAAGTAGAAGTTTGTAGGCGCAAGGTCTGGTGAGTACGGCGGATGACGGAGAACTTCCAACCCCAACTCTTGTAGCTTGGAGACCGTCTGCTGTGCAGTATGAGGTCGCGCGTTGTCGTGCAGGAGCAGTGGAGCCGAACGATTGACCAAAGCTGGTTGGAGACGTGCGAGCTTCTCCATCATTGTGTTCAGTTCTTCACAGTACACATCTGCAGTAATGCTTGTCCCGTTTGGCAAGAAGCTGTGATGAATTACACCCGCGTTAGACCACCAAACAGTGACCATCACTTTTCTAGGGGTAAGTTTTCGTTTAGGGCATTGTTTGGGTGCTGAACCAGGGTCCAACCAACTTGCTGAGCGCTTACAATTGTCAAACAGGATTCATTTCTCGTCACAAGTAACAATGCGGTTCAGAATTCCTTCATTTGTATGCCTGCTGAGCAGTGCAAGGCACGTCTCCACGCGTACTTCGCGCTGGCGGTCTTTGAGTTCGTGGGGTACCCATTTGTCAAGCTTTTTTACCATGCCAATTTGACCCAAATGGACCAATGTTGTTTTGATGCTAACGTCGAAAGCTGCTGCTAATTCAGCCGTGGATTGAGTTTCATCAGCTTCCACAATTGCCTTTAATTCATCATTGTCGACCAAAGTTTTCGGACGACCACGGGGTTCATTTTTCAGGTCAAAATTTCCAGAACGGAAGCGGGTATACCAATAACGGGTGGTGCGTTCGTTTGTAGTGTTCGCTCCGTAAACGTCGTTGATGTTGCGTGCCGCTGGTGCCGCTTTGCTGCCACGACGGTACTCATACTCCATAATTACTCGAATTTTTACTTATCCATGATGACGAAAAATGTTAGAATGCGTTGAAAACAAAACACTAACTATTAAACAAATGACAATTTTCGAAAAATAATTCCATGTTTGTCAAATAAAACTAATTTGAAATTAGAATTATCAGTCAAAAAAAAAATATTTTCATTTGAAATGGCCAGTACGGCAAAACGGCAGTTTCATAGGTAATACTACCTATTATTATATTATATTTGCTTTCTAGTCATGGATGTGTATTTACGTTTCTTTAGGTTTATTTATATTATTTAAATATATGAAAAAAAAATATCTATGTGTGTTTATATATTTCTTAAGTTTATATATCCGTTATCTAGTATCCATAACACAAGTTCTTAATGATACTTAATTTGGGCTAGATAATGTGGTGTGAAATATTTATTTATTTATTTTTTTTTTTGTTCCCCTCTGCGGGAAGGGCAGGAGGATAAAAATGCCCTGACGCATACTCTGGCGCGATTCCAGAGTTATGTAGGACTCGTCCCGACGCCTACCAGAAACATACCCACTAAAAACCCCCTGTCAGCTCGTGCATTTTTGCCACTCAGCCTTCATCTGAGCGACGGCCAATTGGAGAAAGAGGCCGCGCTAGCGGGGCCCAGAAGGGGTCACCCGCTGAGATTACATAGCACTGAAGGTGCTCAAAGCACTAAAGGTGAATACATAGCACTGAAGGTGCTCAAAATGAAAATCAAATAATAAAAAAATTAAAAATTAAAAATTGCAAAATAAAATTGAATTAATTCGCATTTACGTTAGAATTAGGATTTACGTTAGAATTAGAATTTACGTTAGAATTAGAATTTGCGGCCAGAAGGGCTTCGAGATCGGCTGACAGTCTGGTGGATGAGTACGCTTGCGCATTCCTAGGCCTAGCGACTTTGAACTTCGAATCTAACACAACAGTAGTATATGAGACTGAATCACGAACTAGAATTTACGTTAGAATTAGAATTTGCGGCCTGAAGGGCCTCGAGATCTAAAGTTTACTGCGTGCGATCGCTCGTGTGCGCTTTTCTCGGTCTACCGATTTTGTATATCGAATCTAACATAGGAGCAGTATATGAGACTGAATCTCGAACAAGATGATTGGGATGTGTTTCGGAGCGTTTGAAGAACGCTTCAGAGAGTGTTTTGAGGTGTTGTTGTACTGTAGGCAGTTCAAGATCTCTATGCAAGTCCGCGTTATGCACGTACCACGGTGCGTTTGTGGCCCTGCGGCAAAAGAGGTTTTGAACTACCTGCAGTTTGTGCAGGAGGGAGGGTTTGGCGTGGGCAAAGATTGGCGAGGCATATGTCATGACGGGTCTAACGCAGACCTTGTAAAGTGTACGTTTGTTTCTGAAAGACATTTTACTTTTTCTACCTAACATGCTATTTAGGCGGCCTAAGTAGTGACGAGCGAGTTTCGAAACTCTTTCGACGTGTGGCTTGAAAGAAAGCGTCGGATCTAATGTGACGCCTAAGTATTTAGTACTGCGCTTCCAGGGGATGGGAATGCCTAACATTCGAACGTGGGGATCGCCAGCGGGACGACGGCGTTTGTGGTCGAAGCGCATCGCAGAACTCTTTTCAGGGTTCACATCGATGCGCCATTTTTGAATCCATACACCAAGGGCGTTTACGGCCTTTTGGAGTCTGGTTACAAGGTGCCGAACACTGTGGCCTTTGGTATAGAGTGCGGTGTCGTCGGCAAAGAGGGCGAGTTCGACGCCTTTCGGCGGGATGGGAATGTCGTTGGTGTACACGGTGTACAGCAGAGGGGCGAGGACTGAGCCTTGGGGGACTCCAGCCTTTATGGGACGAGGCGCAGAAAGCGTGCCTTCGTGTTTAAATCGAAACGTACGGTCTTTGAGAAACGACGCTATTAACCTGACTAGGCGATCCGGTAAGCCTATTTTGTAGAGTTTATAAACGAGACCGCTGTGCCAGACTTTATCGAAAGCCTTGGCTACGTCAAAGAAAACCGCGACTGTTTTATAACGACGCGGATAGAAACCGTCAAGTATATACTCAACGATTCGATGGACTTGCTGAGGGCAGGAGTGTTTAGCGCGAAAGCCGAACTGATGGGGAATGATGAGAGGATCGCCATCCGTTGGAAACAGATGGTTCCGCATTCGAGAGAGTATGACTCTCTCGAGAAGTTTAGACCTTGCCTTGAGGAGGCTGATGGGTCTGTGATTAGCCGGGACGTTCAGAGGTTTGCCCGGCTTGGGAATGCCTATGACTGTCGCTTCTTTCCAAGCTTTTGGAAAGTAGCTATGGTCGAAGCAGGCATTGAAAATGATAGCTAACAAGGTAAGCATCTGTTGAGGTAGGTGCTTTTTGGACTTTTGATTTCTAATGAGAAGCAAAATTTCGTCATTAGAGACTGTGACAGGGTCGGCGGTGATGGGAGAGAGTCTCTGCGAAGGACTTCGTCCTCCACCACCTGGATGTGTGAGCCTTTTTGGACTTTTGCTTTCTAATGAGAAGCAAGATTTCATCATTAGAGACTGTGACGGGGTCGTCGGTGATAGGGAGAGATTCTCTGCGGAGAACTTCGTCCTCCACCGCCTGGATGTGGGAGGGATCCGCGGGTTGCGTGCTGGGCGAGCATTGTGCGGCAATGCTGTCAGCGAAGCATTTGGCTTTCTCTTCGACTTCAAAGGCAGTAGTGCCATCGGGACGAGTGAGAGGAGGAACGTGAGAGGCGGTGTCTACGCGTAAGGCTCGGGCCATGCTATAGTACGCTTGGTGGGACGGAGAGATATTCGCCATGAGATCGTTCATCTGAGCATCTCGGAGTTCCGCGAGGCAAGACCTAACTTTACGTTGAAGTTGATTCGCAGCTGTTCTATAGGCGGGCGTGGGATATTTCTTGGCTCTCCGGAGAGCCGCATTCTTAGATTTAATAAGATTGCTAACGGCTAAGGGAAGCGTGGGTTTGCCTTGCTTAGCAACCTTTTCGTTGTCACTGATGGCTGAGTTGATAGCATCAGTGAGAGAATTTACTAATGAATCAATTTTATCCGGACTATCTAATTGTTCGGGAGAGATCGCGAGTGGAGAGTTCGGGGCCTCTAAGGCTGAAACTAACGTATTTTTAAAGCCTTTCCAGTTGTTAAAGGTCTTAGGAGAGGTAGCGTTATCGTTTGGCGGTCCTAGCACGAGGGAGACGGGGCGGTGGTCAGAACCTAGGTCATCGAGAGGTTCGATCGGCCTGTTCGTTAACCAGCGCGTGACAGAGAAAGTTGTGTCTGTCGGGAAAAGCTAAGAATGCGGCTCTCCGGAGAGCCGCATTCTTAGCTTTAATAAGATTGCTAACGGCTAAGGGAAGCGTGGGATCGCCTTGCTTAGCAACCTTTTCGTTGTCACTGATGGCTGAGTTGATAGCATCAGTGAGAGAATTTACTAATGAATCAATTTTATCCGGACTATCTAATTGTTCGGGAGAGATCGCGAGTGGAGAGTTCGGGGCCTCTAAGGCTGAAACTATCGTATTTTTAAAGCCTTTCCAGTTGGTAAAGGTCTTAGGAGAGGTAGCGTTATCGTTCGGCGGTCCTAGCACGAGGGAGACGGGGCGGTGGTCAGAACCTAGGTCATCGAGAGGTTCGATAGACCTGAGGTCGAGGTTGATTCGCTTGACTATTGCAAAATCGAGGATATCAGGAGAGTGGTTCGGGTTGTCGGGATAGTGGGTGGGAGTGATGGGGGAGATGACATCTAAGTCAAGTGAATTTGTGATGGTGAGGAGAGCGATACCAGTCAGTATGTTTGGAGTTAAAGTCTCTGAACATAATGACTGAATGGCCGAGGGCGAGAATGGTCTCAAAGTCGCTGCGGATTGGTCTGGTACCACTAGGTATGTAGACGGAAGCTATGATGATGGTCGGATGACCAGTCATAGCCAATCTACACACAGTGGCTTCCATGTTGAGGAGAGGAGGGGTAGGGAGAGGGCAGCAATGGAATCCTCTTTTGTAATATATAGCAGTGCCGCCGAAACCGTCGGAGTTGGGCCTGTCGTTACGAATAAACGCGTATTTAGGTAAAGCGAATCCCCTGGAGCGGTTCGGAGTTAGCCACGTCTCTTGAAGAAGCAATAAGTCTGGCTCGTTGTTCTGAAGGAACAGTTTGAGCTCAGGAAGGTTAGTATTAAGGCTACGAACGTTAAAAGAAACTAGGGATAAGCCCTTTGGTTTGATACGACCGGACGCGAGATTTGCGGGTCTAGACATTATATTGCTTATTTACGAATTTATACAAAATAAAAAATAAAATTTATAACGAACTTAGAAGCGAGTGATGTTCGGCTAACGCAAATAAACGCTCTTGAGGAGAGCGGGCGGCTCGCAGTTTGCGTGCGAGAACAGAAATTTCCGTAATGCCGACGTTTTGAATGACGTCGAACACGGTCTTCATGTCCTCAGCCAGCGACGACTGAGGTGAAGATGACAAAGCAGGACGCGGCCCTACGGAAGCTACGGGAGCTGGGATGGGTTGGGAAGGTGCAGGCGGGACAGCCGGACGCTGCCTCCAAGACAGAGCCGAAGTAGGCGTCGGCTGAACGGGCTTTGCTTCCGGGGTACCCCGGTTGCGCAGCGGCGGGAAGTTAGCAGGAGTGAGCGGCGACGCCGGTTTAGGCGCGACCCTCTTGGCGGTGGAGCGCGGAGCGCGCGGGCAACCCCTGTAGTTAGCTGTGTGACCGGACTGGCCGCACAGCACACAGGCAGGGGGGAAGTGGATTCAGGAGTGCGAGTGCACTCCTTCGTAAAATGTGGATCCAGGTCTTTAACGCACCTGGGGGGAGCTGAGCAGTTGGCCGCTGCGTGGCCGTAGAGCTGGCAGCGGTGGCACTGCGGGTGACCGCGGGGGTTGGGACGCTCGACAGAGATATTTGAGAGTCCGCAAATTGTGCGAGCCTCTCTAAAGATCTCCCTCGAGTTGGGAGTATTAGACAAGATAACTAAAGCTAACGGAAAGCGGCTACCGCGGTTAGCGTGCATCTTGTGCACTGATTCGGCCGGGAAACATTGGGTCTTAAGGTCCTCGAGGATTTCTTCATTCGCGAGCCCGAACGGGACACCCCGTAGTACTGCGCGGATCTTACGCTCCTCCGGGAGGGCGTAGGTGTGATACGCGATTTGTTTTAAAGAAAGTAACCTGGTGAACGAGCGGAAGTCGTCGACGGTGGCGACTTGAATTTTAATTGTATCGCCAGCGTTGGCGGCTTTTGAGTAATTAATTTTGTGCTCTTTGCACAAGTTAGAAACCGCGGTCCAGAGCGCTTTTTCACGCAGGAAGACGGGCGGAGGGAACTGAGGTTTCAGCGGGACGGGAGCGCAGCGCGTCGCTGGCTTCGATGGGACCGACGGAGACGCGGTCACTTCGAGTGACATGAGCGGCGCGGGGGCGGGTGTAGAAGACACCGGGGTTGGCTCGGGTGTTGAAGACACCGCGGCTTTTTTCGAACGCTTCTTAGAGCGTTTGGTAACTAATTGGAACGCGGGCTCAGGTGAGCCGGTTAAGGTGGCGGCGACCGACGAAGCTTCGGACGCGGCGGAGTCTGAATCGCTCCCGGGAGCGGTACGCTTCCTACGAGATGATCGCGAGGTTGAGACCGATGCGCAGTCCATATCGGATGGAACGGGAGACGCGGGAGAGCTGTAGACCTGAGGGGTCTGGGCGTTGGAGGCCTGAGGGCCTGGGGTTGGGGCCTGAGGGGCCGGGGACGCGATTGATGCCTGCAAGGCCTGCGTTAGGATGTCTTTCGGGATGGAGACGCCTGCCGCAGCAAGCGCCTGGGTGAACGCGTTCGCGAAGTTAATAACGCTAAGCGAATCCATTAGGGAGGTTTGGGACAAATATAAGTATAAAATAAGTATGTCACAGGATGCCTAGTTCCTAAAAACCTAGCGAACCCTAGCGGCTAACCTCCCTACCAGCGGTAGGGGGGCTGGGGAGATTAACTTAAAACTAACCGTAGTACGCCGAAGGCCGCTACCTAGAAACCTAAAAAAAGGGTACGCAGGTAAAGAGTTGACCGCGTTAGGGTCAACCTTTACCGATAGAAAGGACAAATACACACGAAGAACACACAGATATGATAAAAATAAATATGAAAATAGGAGAAAAATAAATAAAATAGAGAAGAGAAATAATATAAAAATAAAAGGACTGGTTCAGTGCAAATTCGTTGTCACCGTTAAGTATCCTTTGTACTGAAACCAGACTACTTACGCTGGGCACAACACTGCACTCAGCATAAGCACAACACAACTTAGCACAGCACTTTGAAGACTAAGGGGCTTAGTGGCAAAGAAAAATCGCACTTCGATAGCACTCAGAGGGAGTAGAAAAACCTTGAAAACCGTAGCACGGAACCAACACGCTAAACTGTGACGTCAGTAGACTGAGCGCCACGGAATATCGGGAAGGGACCGATCAACGGAGAACGGGGTCTTGCACGTCCGCACCGCGTGGCGATCGGAGCGAGAATGAATATTTATTTATTTATTTATACAGTTATTACTAATCAGTACCTAATTTGAGTGCAGTGCTAACTTGGAAGTGCCGTGTGTAAAACCGTCGAGCTCACCCCCGCTTCGCCCGAAAGAACGAAAGGTACCATATGTGTCTCTGTCATTTTCCCGACAGACACAACTTTCTCTGTCACGCGCTGGTTAACGAACAGGCCGATCGAACATTCAAAATGTCCGTTTGCGCAGCCTGTAAATTTACCCTTTCGGAAAGTGAGAAAATAATTTGCAGCAATTCCGTATGTTTGAAGTCTTACCATCACCTATGCGTAAACCTTAGTCTTAGCAGCTGTAAAAAGCAAGTTAAATGGGTATGTCCAGCCTGCGCTTCTAAATTACCTAAGAACGCAATAGCAACACGCCTGTAAAACATCACGAACAGCCCACTCAAAGTTCTCGTCTTGAACCTGAAGATCGTAATAACGTAACTTTCAGAAGGAATAAGTCGCCTGATAATCAAGATTTATCTCCTGGGTCCTCTACACCTAACTATGAATGTTTAATTTCGCAACTTCCGAATCTCATTGAGAAGTCTCTTGCTATCGAAATCCAACCACTCAAAGAACAATTATCTAACTTAGAATCCTCAATCAAGTTTATAAGTGCACAATATGAAGATATTCTTAAGCGGTTTGATAATAGCGCCGTTGAAATTAAAGCCCTACGGGATGAAAATAGTAACGTCCGGCGACAAGTTACTGCGTACGAAACACGCATAAGTAATATCGAAACAGATATGGCACGTAAGCAGCAGTGTTCTCGACTGCAAAATGTCGAAGTTGTTGGAGTTCCTGAGACTAAGGGCGAGAGCACTATTGACGTCATATCTAAGATATCTGAACACCTTGGAGTGGCCGTGGCTCGCGAGGACATCGAGTTCGCGCAGGGTACAGCCGCGCCAGGTCTCCGCCGCCACGAAGAACGCTCGAGCCATCGTTGTTCGGTTCAAGTACCGCTCCAGCAAGGACGCCGTAGTAGCAGCTGCCAGGAAGAAGCGCGGCTTGTCACCCCAGGACATAGGCCTAGGTGGATTCGGCAACGTTTCTAAAATCTATATTAACGAGCACCTAGCAACCGGTAATAAGATTTTGTTTAAAGAATGTAAAACGAAGGCAGCCGAATCTAATTATAAATATATATGGACCAAGAATTGTATATTTTATATGAGAAAAAATTTTCCGATTCCAATTTTAACATCTAATGATTTAAAAAAGATTATTTAAATTTATCGTTAACTTTCCGTTACCTAACTACTATAATCCTAATTACTGTTCATCTGTTGCCAGCTACTTCATACAAACATAAATGCCTACGTAAGATTCATAAATGCCTAATTCACACTCGTAAGATTCAAACAAACAAATCACGCACACTCAACACTATAATAAAACACACTTCATTATTTTTGCATACCACTAACAAAATAAAAACTCTAACACGAATACTTATCACTAACCCTAAACATTATTCACTATCACATAACCGCCTATCAAACTTAAAAACGCAAAATTCTTGCTACATTAAATACAAATCCGCATATAAAACACATAACCAAACACTCTCACTTCGTCATAGTATTATTATAAATGCTGCCTATTATGCAATTGATATTTACAAGATGAGCTATCAAGCCAGACAAAAACATCGCAAATCTCAATATGACACATAACGCAAACAGCAAATTACACTTATTTTATCAAAACGTTCGTGGTTTGCGAACGAAAACAAACACGTTTTTTAACAATATGTTATTGCATGATTTTAATATAATATTAATCACTGAGTCTTGGCTGTGTGATGGTATTTTAGATCCTGAGATTTGCGATGTTCGTAGCTACGATGTATTCCGGCGGGACCGTGGTGGCGGCGGACTGGGCGGCGGCGTTATGGCGCTCTGTGACATTCGTCTGCATGCGCGCGCGCGTCCGGAGTGGCACCGCGCCGATCTGGAATGCGTGTGGGTCACCGTGCCCGGCCGCAGTCTCGCAGCTTGCCCCCGCGCCGCCGCCCCCTCGACGGACTTACACGTAGCTGTCGTATACATCCCGCCAAATCAACGCGTAGTGGCTCAGACCCGATCTGCGTCCGGACCCGTTCGGACGTGTTGAAGGTCGCTCCCGGCTGCCGAGTCACGATTGTTGTCTCACGACTTCTCTCGTATCAATACTCAAACGCCACTCTCAGATCCGTTCTGCGTCCGGCCCCGCTCGGACGTGTTCGCGGTCGCTCCAGCAATTGAGTCACGATTGTCGTCTCACGACGACAACTCGTTTGCAATACTCATACGCTGTTAGCCTCTTTAGGGCTTACGCTGCGGCCGGTTTCGATCGGCTGCAAGTAAGTCGGTCTCTTGCACAGCAACAACAGAGCTGAGCTTACCGCGGTCGATTAAATTCGATAGTGGTTCGCGAAGCTCGGGCTGTTTTTCTGGCTGCGTACTTGACGCTTGGCGCCTGTACGTAGTCAGAGACTCGCTCTGCGGCCGGCACCGGCCGGTCGTAACGTAGTCAATCCCGCACTCTGTGCACCCCTCGCATTAAAAAACTCACCTCGGTGAGTGCAGCTACAACAGGGTTGAGCTTACCACGGTCGATTAAATTCGATAGTGGTTCGCAAGACTCGGGCTGTCTTTCTGGCTGCGTACTTGACGCTTGGCGCCTGTACGTAGTCAGAGACTCGCTCTGCGGCCGGCTCCGGCCGGTCGTAACGCAGTCAATCCCACACTTTTAGTGCAACCCAACTTCGTCAGGTCTACGGCCGGTTTTTGTTGTCAATTTATTGACGACACACTCCGTAGTAGACTCGCGTTTGATCAGGTGGATACTTAACGGTGACAACTAAGTCTGATAGCGTTGCCCCGGTGCGCTTCCAAGGCCCTTCAGGCCAAGGAGAAACCGGCTGACCCCATCCCATTGCACTTGGGCCTTTCCCAGGGTGACGGTACAGTGCTGTCCGAATTAGGGGCACCACTTCGCGTCGTCCCCAGCCCCCCCCCAGGTAGGGAGGTTTAGGTGCTAGGTTTGTTAGGGAACCTAGGCATTTTTATTATTTATATATCATATATCGTAGGACCAAGCCCTCCAATGGACCAGCAAAGCTTGGTAAACTTTACTAGGTTGCTCGTCCAGGCACTCACTGCCTCCGGCATCCCCATCCCAGATGACGTTCTAACGCAGGCCTTACAGGCAACTATCGCGTCCCCGGCCCCTCAGGCCACAACCCCGGCCCTTCAGGCCTCCAACGTTCAGACCCCTCAGGTCCACAGCTCTCCCGCGTCTCCTGCCTCGTCCGAGATGGACTGCGAATCGGTCGCATCCTCTCACGCGTCGCATCGTAAGCGTACCGCTCCCGGAAGCGACTCCGAACCCGCGTCTGATACGTCGTCAGATGCCGTCACCTTAACCGGCTCTCCTGAGCCCGCGTTTCAACTTGTCGCCAAGCGCTCCAAGAAGCGCTCGAAGAAAGCTTCGGTATCATCAATACCCGAGCCCTCCCCGGTGTCTTCAACACCAGCCCCCACGCCGTTAAAATCGCTCGAAGTAACCGCGCCTCCGTCGGTCCCATCGAAGCCAGCGACGCGCTGCGCTCCCGTCCCGCCGAAACCTCAGCTCCCTCCGCCCGTCTTCCTGCGTGAAAAAGCGCGCTGGACCGCGGTTTCTAACTTGTGCAAAGAGCACAAAATTAATTACTCTTAAATTAATTACGGCTTACTCCAAACCGCTCCAGGGGATACGCTATTCCTAAGTACGCGTTTACTCGCAACGATAGGCCCAACTCCGACGGTTACGGCGGCACCGCTATATATTACAAAAGAGGCTTCCATTGCTGTCCTCTCCCTACCCCTCCTCTCCTCAACATGGAAGCCACTGTGTGCAGATTGGCTATGACTGGTCATCCGACCATCATCATAGCTTCAGTCTACATACCATGTGGCTCCAATCCAATCCGCAGCGATTTTGAGGCCATTCTCGCCCTCGGCCATTCAGTCATTATGTTCGGAGACTTTAACTCCAAACATACTGACTGGACGTGCCTATCGACCAACACCAGCGGTATCGCTTTCCTTGACATCACTAACTCCCATGACTTAGACGTCATATCCCCTATCACTCCCACTCACTATCCCAACAACCCGACCTACTCTCCTGACATCCTCGACTTTGCAATTATCAAGCGAATCAATCTTGACCTAAGGTCTATCGAACCGCTCGATGACCTAGGCTCTGACCATCGCCCCGTCTCCCTCGTGCTAGGTACGCCCAACGTTAACGTCACATCTCCTAAGACCTTTACCAACTGGAAAGGCTTTAAAAATACGTTAGTTTCAGCCTTAGAGGTCCCTAACTCTCCGCTCGCGATTTCGCCCGACCAATTAGATAGCCCGGATAAAATAGATTCATTAGTCAACTCTCTAACCGATGCTATTAACTCAGCCATCAGCGACAACGAAAAGGTTGCTAAGCAAAGCAAACCCGCGCTTCCCCTAGCCGTTAGCAATCTCATTAAAGCCAAGAACGCGGCTCTCCGGAGAGCAAAGAAATATCCCACGCCAGCATACAGAACAGCTGCGAATCAGCTTCAACGTAAAGTTAGGTCTCGCCTCGCGGAACTCCGTGACACTCAGTTTAACGATCTCATGGAGATCATCTCCCCGTCCCACCAAGCGTATTATCGAATGGCCCGAGCCCTACGCGTAGACACCGCTTCTCACATTCCTCCTCTCACTCGTCCCGACGGCACTATTGCCTTTGAAGTCGAAGAGAAAGCCGAATGCTTCGCCGACAGCATAGCGGCACAATGTTCGCCCAGCACGCAACCCGCGGATCCCTCCCACATCCAGGCGGTGGAGGACGAAGTTCTCCGCAGAGAATCTCTCCCTATCACCGACGACCCCGTCACAGTCTCTAATGATGAAATCTTGCTTCTCATTAGAAAGCAAAAGTCCAAAAAGGCTCCGGATGCGGATGGAATTTCCAACCACGCACTTAAGCACTTGCCCCAGCAGGTGCTTACCTTGTTAGCTATTATCTTCAATGCCTGCTTCGACCATAGCTACTTTCCAAAAGCCTGGAAAGAAGCGACAGTCATAGGCATTCCCAAGCCGGGTAAACCTCTGAATGTCCCGGCTAATCACAGACCCATCAGCCTCCTCAAGGCAATGTCTAAACTTCTCGAAAGAGTCATACTCTCTCGAATGCGGAACCATCTGTTTCCAACGGATGGCGACCCTCTCATCATTCCCCACCAGTTCGGCTTTCGCGCTAAGCACTCCTACCCTCAGCAAGTCCATCGAATCGTCGAGTACATACTTGAGGGATTCTCTCAGCGTCGTAAAAAAACAAATCGCGGTTCTCTTTGACGTAGCCAAGGCTTTCGACAAAGTCTGGCACAGCGGTCTCGTTTTTAAACTCTATAAAATAGGCTTGCCGGCTCGCCTAGTCAGATTAATAGCATCGTTTCTTAAAGACCGTACTTTTCGATTCAAACATGAAGGCGCGCTCTCCGCGCCTCGTCCCATAAAGGCTGGAGTCCCGCAAGGCTCAGTCCTCGCCCCTCTGCTGTATACCGTGTACACTAACGACATCCCCATCCCGCCGAAAGGCGTCTAACTCGCCCTCTTTGCAGACGATAAAAGTCAAGCGATCCCGTATAACATCACCAGACTCCAAAAGGCCGTAAACACCCTTTTTCTCATTAATTTTTTGGTCTATAATTGTGATAATGTATTGTGTAGTAAAAACTCATAGACATGTTAGTTAAATAGAAAACCCAATGCGGAGACAGACAGTGTTTTTCATTTTGCTTCAAAAAATCCGCTTGTTGATAATAAACAATAATAAAATCACGCTATCACTGCTACATAGCGCTATATCGTCATCATCCAGTTGGTACAGTGTAGAAATAACTAAACTTATCAAAAGATAAGATCGTTGCAGGTGAAAGTTTAAGTTGTACGGGAACTCTTTGGGGTAATGTATTTAATTAATGTAAAATTATGTAATGTGCTTTAATTTGCTCTTAATTGGTCACTAAAATTTCAAAAAGGCGTATCGATGTCAACCCAGAAAAGAGTTCTGCTATTCAATTCGACCACAAACGTCGTAATCGCCACAACGATCCGCACATTCGTATGTTAGGTATTCCCATCCCCTGGGAGCGCAGTATCAAATACTTAGGCGTCACCTTAGATCAGACGCTTTCTTTCAAGCCACACGTCGAAAGAGTAACGAAACTCGCGCGTTTTTACTTAAGCCGTCTATATATATATATGATAGGAAGAAAAAGTAAAATGTCTTTTAGAAATAAACGTACGCTTTATAAGGTCTGCGTTAGACCCGTCATGTCATATGCTTCGCCAGTCTTTGCCCACGCCAAACCCTCCGTCCTGTATAAACTGCAGGTAGTTCGAAATCTCTTCTGCCACAGGGCCACAAACGCACCTTGGTACGTGCGTAACGCGGACCTGCACAGAGATCTTGAACTACCTACAGTGCAACAGCACCTCAAAACACTCTCAGAATCGTTCTTCAAACGCGCCGAATCCCATCCCAATCATCTTGTTCGAGATTCAGTCTCATATACTGCTCCTGTGTTAGATTCGATATACAAAATCGGTAGACCGAGAAACGCGCACACGAGCGATCGCACGCAGTTAACTTTAGATCTCGAGGCCCTTCAGGCCGCAAATTCTAATTCTAACGTAAATTCTAATTCTAACGTAAATCCGAATTAATGCAATTTTATTTTTCAATATTTAATGTTTTTTATTATTTACTTTTCATTTTTGAGCACCTTCAGTGCTATGTAAATCCCAGCGGGTGACCCCTTAAGGGCCCCGCTAGCGCGGCCTCTTTCTCCGATTGGCCGTCGCTCAGATGAAGGCTGAGTGGCAAAAATGCACGAGCCGACAGGGGGTTTTTTAGTGGGTATGGTTCTGGTAGGCGTCGGGACGAGTCCCACATAACTCCGATCGCGCGCGCGGAGTATGCGTCAGAGCATTTTTTATGTCCTCCTGCCCTTCCCGTGGAGGGGAACAAAAAAAAAAAAAAAACCCGTAGTGGATCATACTACAGTCTCGGTCTGCGTGCGTTCTCGAGCGCACGTCGATCGCAGACGCCTTCCCGCTCCCTTAGCCCCCGCGCTAATCGAGCACCCAAATTTCACTGGTTGTTGCCGTAATAAATAATTTCATAGCTGTATACCGTAATAAGTTTCTAACGCCGTTTTTATTTTAATTTTAAAGGAAAACTTACAGCTATATAACTATATAAAATTAAACAACGGTTACATATTAGCTACTAACAAGTTTTCACACGTGTTAAGTTGAATTAATAATCAAGTTTAAAGATCGCTAGTTGTTCGTTATCGAAAAATTTTTATTTGAAATATATAAGGAACTTCAAATGTCTGGTAGATTAAATGTGAATTTCAATGTTATAACAATAGAGAAGCTAAAGTTTCAAGTTACAGTTAAAACAGATTGAATAATTCGGCAGCGAATGATCGTTTCAAAGATGCAATACTGCTAGAAAACAAATCCTCATCGGTATCGTCGCGTAGCGAGTTGTATAAACGACAAGTGCGAACAAAATAACTGTTTTGTCGGTAATTTGTGCGAACAAATGGAATGTGCAACTTCGTCTTCTTACTACGGGTAGCAAAGCCGCGCGGCACAGCAAATCTAACATGCTCTAGTAATTCAGCTGAGTCTACATTGCCGTTCAATATTTTACATAGATATGTGAGATCTGGTACGACTCTGCGGACTTCTAGAGGGAGGAGATGGTGTCGCGAGCATCGCTCTTTGTAAGTGCTGTCATGGACTGCAGTTTTAAACTCTAAATATCTAAGAAACCTTCTTTGAATCGATTCTAAACGGTTAATGTAGACAGAATACCGCGGATTCCAGACCTGAGAATTAAATTCCAAAATAGACCTCACAAGTGAACAGTATAAAATCTTTATAGGTTTTACATTTTTGAAAGGTGTACAGGTCCTCATCAAGAATCCCAGTGCCCTGGACGCCTTATTAACTATATGGTCTATATGCTTGTCATAGAGTAATTTGGAATCTTGGAAAACACCAAGGTCTTTTATGTGTTCAACTTGTGTAAGCATTTGGTTTTTCAAACAATAATGGTAAGGTAACAGGATACGCTTTCGCGAAAAACTCATTGAATAACATTTACTCGTATTTAAATCAAGTTTGTTCGCATCACAATAGGCCTCAAAGCTGTTAAGGTCTTCCTGTAGCAATAGACAGTCATTGTCGCAGGTAATTTCTTTGAAAATCTCACGTTTTCACGGCGGAAAGTGAGTTATAACCGTACATCTAATAAGTTTCTAACGCCGTTTTCACGGCAGACAGTGGGCTGTTAACCGTACTTCGTGGAACGTGAGCTTCGTCGACGGGAATTCGTCGTTCCAGGTGCCTCGAGTCTTCGTGTTCGAGTAAGTTATCCACGTCGTCCTCAACCGCCCTACTGCGTGTAGGGTGGTTTTAGGAAGTTAGTCATCGTTGATAGGTTCATAGTATATATATTTATATATTGTTGTCCCTCCCCAACCCCTCCGCAATGGCTTCCCTAAGCTCTGATGAGTTTAGGAAGAAGTTACTTGATAGTACCGGTGCTGAAGGCATGTCTATAAATAATGATAAGTATCGTTTCTTGGACTCTCTCATCCCGCATATCATGGCGTTAATTCCCTCAATGG
Organism: Marasmarcha lunaedactyla; assembly: GCA_923062675.1. Classification (NCBI taxonomy): domain Eukaryota; kingdom Metazoa; phylum Arthropoda; class Insecta; order Lepidoptera; family Pterophoridae; genus Marasmarcha; species Marasmarcha lunaedactyla. Next base: position 6,975,777 of record OV281341.1, read on the forward strand.
CCCCTCAGGCCACCCCAGTCCCCCAGACCCCTCTGGTCTTAGGCCCTCCCACGTCCCCTTCCTCCAGTGACATGGAGTGCGAAGTAGACGCCCCTCCGCGCCGCAAGCGCGCACCCGCGACCGAGTCATCCTCGGACGCCACCCCAACTGGCCCTGATGAGCCTCCCTCTTTCACCCTTGTTAAGAAGCGCTCTTAGAAGCGCTCGAAACAAGACCCGGCGCCCTCGACGCCCGTCCCTACACCCCCTGCGGCGTCTTCAACGCCAGCTGCCCCGGTGTCTTCAACACCCGCTCCGGCCCCAACTTCTGTCAAGGCCAACGTCCCACCACCCGTTTTACTTCGGGAAAAGGGTAAATGGACTGAGGTTTCAACATTGTGCAATGAGCACAAGGTTCATTACACCCGAGCGGCCAACTCGGGTGAATCTATTAAAATCTTAGTCTCGTCGATAGACGACTTTCGTGCTTTAACAAAGCTCCTCACCAATAAGCAATATGCTTATCACACTTATGCTCTGTCAGAAGAGCGTAAGATCAGAGCGGTACTCAGGGGAGTCCCGTTCGAATTATCGAACGAGGCTATCCTGGAGGATCTACAGTCCCAAGGCTTCCCGGCACTCGCGGTGCATAAAATGCACAGCAAGTACGGGAGGCGTCACCCTCTCGCTTTGGTGGTTCTCGCCAACGTCCCCAAGTCCAGGGAGATCCTGAAAGGGGTTAGCACTATATGCGGCCTCTCTGGGATCTCAATCGAGGCGCCTAATCGCCGCGGTCATCCCGGCCAGTGCCATCGGTGCCAGTTGTACGGGCACGCGGCGGCCAACTGCCGCGCACCGCCCAGGTGCGTCAAGTGCCTGGTCCCTCACTTCACTAAGGAGTGCAATCGCACTCCTGAAACTCCCTCTCCTCCCGATTGCGTGCTTTGTGGCCAGTCCGGCCACACCGCAAATTACAGGGGCTGCCCTCGTGCACCCCGTTGTATGCGCTCCAATTCCAAGAGGGCGGCACCCAAACAGGCCCCGCGCCTTTCTCAAGAAAACTTTCCGCCGCTGCGTAGCCGGGTTCCTCCGGCTGCAAAGCCTACACAGTCCAGGCCTGCTCCAGAAAACTGGAGGCAGCGCCCCGCATCGAATCCCATCCCGGCTCCTCGCCCATACAAACCCTCTCCTCAATCCTCCGTAGCAGACGATATGCGTATCGTCTGCGACGCTATGAAAAATATCGATGTTAGTGAAATCGCAGTCTTAGCCCGTAAACTCAGGGCTTCACGTACTCCGACAGAGCGCTTGCTAGCTCTGGCGGAGCATAGTTCCCTTCTCAATTCATTATAGGTTCATTTAAATGAATTGATCCCTAAATCATGCTTCGGCCGACCTCTGCCCAGCCCCGGCTTCACCGGAGGCTGCCCAGAACGGCCACCAACTCATGTCCCTTTGAGCACCTTCAGTGCAACTTTCACTACAGGCGGAAGACCCACTAGCGGGTCTCCGCCAGCGCGCCCAACTTCCCGACGGGTGTCGCTTCCGATGAAGGCTAACGGTAATAACTACAGCCAACAGGTGGTTTTTAGTGGGTAGGTGCCATTCTGGTGAGTCCCACATAACCCATCGCAGAGGACTTTACCTGCGGGCGGTATGCATGACGCATCTTCCACCTCCCTCCCGCGAGGGTGCCTCGGCAGCAAAAAAAAAAAAAACGCGTAGTGGATAGAATAAAATGTTTTATTAACTTATTTGAGGAAATTGTTGGCAGCCACCCAAATGATACCTTTCTAATTGGCGGAGATTTTAACTTACCGTGTGTAAAATGGGATTCATCAGGGCCTACATTCTTGCATAAGGGTTCTGTGGAGGCGCAAAAAGTTGCCACCGAATTAATAAATTCTCTTTATTTTTTTGGCTTAAAGCAAATGAACACACTTAGAAACGCCACCCAAAACACTTTAGACTTGGTATTTTCTAACTTTGAATTTGACATTTTGCGTTCTCAGTGTCCTTTAGTGACCGAGGATAATCACCATCCCTCTTTTGAATTTTATATTTCTGACATTATAGTTCCGTCATTAAAGTTGAAACGTATGAAAAAATATTTATTTAGAAAATCGGACTTTGAAAATATAAACATGGTGCTTTCTGAATTTGACTGGTCTTCTGTACTCGAAAATATTGACATTGATTTATCAGTTGACAAATTTTATGATATTATCTATAAATTAATTGACAAACATGTACCACAAGCACAGGCGTCCGGTACCCGACAGTACCCACTATGGTATAGTCAGGCACTTATACGTTTAATTAAGGAGAAAGCAAAATATCACTCATTATGGAAGCGTTACAATCCTAATGATTATAATTCGTTTTCAACTCTGAGATCTCGCCAAAAACAACTACAGATAAAATTTCAAAAAAGTTACTTAGAGTGGTCACAGCGTATTATAAAAACATCGGCTAAGCACTTTTGGAAATATGTTAAATCGAAGAGGAAATCTAATTCGACATACCCGGGACAAATGAATTACAATGGGTTAAATATTAGTGGAGTTTTGGAGATTAGGAGAGTTAGAACTTGACGTTTATGACTCCACCTATACTTCGACATGTTTTCTCGAGAGTGATAGTCTAGGTCCGCTTTCCGTTTCTCCTGCCTCCTTTGAGCGGGTACTTAAGGGACTGGATATAACTAAGGGTCCTGGCAATGATGGTTTGCCACAAATTCTGTTTGTAAAATGTGCAGAGGCTCTGTCCCATCCAGTAGCGTGTATTTTCAACAGATGCTTCTCAGAAGGTTATTTTCCTAAGTTATGGAAAATTGCTCTTATAACGCCAGTAAACAAAAAAGGTGCAAAAACGTCAGTTGAAAATTACCGCCCTATTTCAAAGTTAAACGCTTTAAGTAAGGTTGCGGAAAAGATTGTCTACAACTATGTTTATCCCTTCGTTCGTCGTTTTTTTCCTAATGAGCAGCACGGTTTTATGAGAAATCGATCTACATGTTCCAACTTAGTTGTTTTCACAGATAGAATACTACAGGACATGGAGGGAGGGGGCCAGATTGACGTGATCTACACTGACTTCGAAAAAGCTTTCGATCGTGTGGATCACGTCATCCTTCTGCGCAAACTCCAGGAAATCGGTATCTGTGGTAACCTTTTACGATGGTTAGACTCGTACTTGCGAAATCGTAGTCAAGCGGTGGTAGTGGGTGGCTTTCGGTCGAACTTCACAAGCATTCCCTCTGGCGTCCCACAGGGATCTATATTAGGACCGCTTTTGTACTCTGTATACCTTTACGACATTGGTGTATCTTTGCGATACGCAAGTTACGTAATGTATGCCGATGATATGAAGATATACATGAAGATTATTAACCGTTCAGACACTCAAAAGTTACAATTTGATTTAAACTCTTTATCTGACTACTATAAAAAAATCGAATAACTATCAATGTCAACAAATGTGTACATATAACGTTCACACGGAAAAATAGTCCACTGCTGCATACCTACTTGATAAATGGCACGATTGTTAACAAGGCTAGTCGCATTAGAGATCTGGGTATACTTCTTGATTCAAAATTGCTTTTCAATGAACACATTACAGACATCGTAACAAGGCCGTATAAAAATCTAGGTTTTGTACTTAGGACAACCGCACCATTCTCGGATACCTCATGTATAAAACTACTTTACTACTCTTTTGTTCGGAGCATACTAGAATACTGCAGCCCAATCTGGAGTAGTCAGTATGTTCTATATAAACATCAAATTGAAACTATCCAACAAAAATTTTTAAAACATCTTAATTTTAGACAAAATTTACCCCACATGCAGTATCCAGACGCCTGTTTACACCATAGGCTATTAACTTTAGAAAATCGACGCTGCCTCCTAGATATGCTCCTCCTGTATAATATATGTAACGGTGCTATAGATTGCTCAGACCTAACGCATGTGACTATTACCTTACAGACTCCATCCACAAGAACGCGACATACGCGTCTATTTCACATAAAACGATCCAAGACGAACTGTACCCAAAACACACATAATAAGAATTTCTTACAATACTGTGACATCTTTAATGATAGCAAGCCGAAATTCAGAAATAAAATCATAAGTATTTTAACAAATGGACACACACAAACACACACACACACACATACACACACATACACACACACACACACACACATACACACTCATAAGCATTTGTAGCTGGAAGCAGTTTTATTACTAATATATTTTTAATTATCTCTTAATATTCCTCATATCTGTATTTTATTTTACTTTTACTCTTAATGTATAAGTCTGCATCAAAGTTAATTCTGTATAATGTAACTCCATAATTGGCCTTCAGTCATATTTTAAATAATTCATTTGTATTTAGTGTAAGGGCTGTGGATTTTGTGATAAATAAATAAATAAAAATAAAAATATTTACATATTCAAGGAGTATTAAATTTTTTGAGGAATAGTGGGCACATGTGGTTGACTAGCAAGACTACAGAGTTAAATTTGGTTAACACTGTAAAAGTAGAATAATTTCGGACTGCATAGTGACGAATCTATTTGATTGATAATAGACGAAAAGTTACTTAAAGAGTGTATTTCCTTAAACCGGGTAACTGTTTGTAACCTCTGGAAAAAGGCTCTTCTTAATAAAATTCTCTTCTTCGTACAAAGCCTATGAGTCAGCTCCAAAAGTATGCAGAATTGATTTTTCAATTATTTTCGCTTTAAGATATTTGAGAAAATTCCACAGACGTGTGGTTGTGAACCCAAGCGCTCTCTTTCCGAACTAAAAAAATTATCACAAATTTGAAATTATTGCTTAGGTACGTGGTTCTTATATTAAGATCTGCAGTACTACAGTCCTTCATATTTGAACCGCCATTAACACGTTTAAGTGATTGTGTTCCGGTTAATGTAAAGGAACGGTAAGTGCAATTACTGGAACAAAATCAGTTTCACCTAAAGTTAACGGTCGGCAATGCATTAGATGATGTAATAATCACACTCACTGTTAAAAAATAAAACACCACGCCGAATGATCTCCATAAGTGCGGAAGCCAGTTACCATCAGGCGGGTCACGTGTTTGTTTGCAAAATAGGAATATAGTTAAAAATGGGTGCTAATTCAACAGACTACTTTCTAATAGCATTATTTGCCTCTAAAAATCTACATTGCCTTCTAAATTACTAAGTCAGCCACAATTTACGAGCGTCTGAACGATACTATCTTAGCCACTAAAAATATGTTGTTGCATGATGTTTTTGCTATAAAATTTTGAATTTTCATCCTATTTCGATTATGGTGCTTCGACGGGTGCTCGCGCACCTGCTCGCATCGCTCGCTCGACTCGCGCATGCGATAATTACAGCCTAACATTAACCTAACCCAAATTTAACTACTACGCTTTCTATAGAATATTTAGTAGGCGTTGCAAAAAAGACGAATTAGTTTATTAGAGGCTATCTTATTTTCCCGTGGCTTAGTTATAAAATTAGAAGTTTGATCACGTGGCCAATAAAGAAATTTGTGGCTTGAATTATAATTTACCGTTAAAAATACTCTAAATTAATTATAAAAAAGCAGCCCCAAAACCCAAAAAAAATTTAAGTAAAGGAGTTCTTTTATGATGGAAATTGTTATTGTACTTATGGTTCGTGTGACTTGGGCGTCTCGTCCCAGGATGGCTTTCAATCTTTTAGCATTTGAAACCAGTTTCCGAGAAAATAACGATAGTCATGAACGATACTGAAGATCTTTTGTTTAGATTTAGATGAAACCGATGGAATAATACCCTCATTGAAGTACTTAAGTAATTTTGAAATAATTATTATACCATTCGAATATTTTGGGAACGACGAACCTTTTCCCCTCTTACAGTTTAAAGCAGATTAAAGATAAAGTTTGTATGAACCTTAAAAACTTTCACATGCATCTTATTTATTAGTACAGTTACACGGAAAAGTATTTAAAACAAAATGTCAAGCAAGTGCCAACGGTCCAACCGTTGACAGACAAGTCTAATGAAAACGAATGGACAACCGCAGTCACAAACAAACGAGAGCTGGGTTGCTAAAGTCGAGGCCACAAATTAAACCCATTTATTTTAATTTATATTGTTTTCTTTACGTTTATGCTTTATTACGTATTAGTAGGCCAAATAATACAAATGAGTTAGTAGTTGTAGTAAGTAAGAATAGTTTGAGCTATTCTTTACTACTTGCAACTGTTTTTTTTTTTTATATAAAACTAGTCAAAGCATTTCTTTATAATGTATATTTAATAGGCATTTTAATTAATAACAACACAAAGGCGTTTATAAACGTTTTATAATATATAATGTATTGTATTGTATTGTAAACACTTTCTTGCACAAAAACATGGTACAGGATAATTTATAAAATTAAAAATAAAGGACTTATCCCAGTCAGGGATCTCTTCCAGTCAACCTTAGAGTATCTAGTAGGATTTCGTTGTTTTGGGTTGGCAGGAGTGTACAATAATAAAACATTATTTTATTCAACGTAATAAAAAAAATCAATAAATAAATAAACCTAATCAAAATATATATAAATTTAAAACTCAATAAACAATATAATAAACATATATAATAAAGTTATATTTATATATTTCATTATTTCACAGTATTAATATATCGTAAAATAAAACGCCCGTAGGCATTTTAATAAATAACAACACAAAGGCGTTTAGGAACGTTTATATCATTTTGTACCGAAGTTTTAGTAAATAATCTCTAAGTAATGTAATGTCAAACAAAAAATAACAAAATGAATCCCAATTCTCTGACATAGATGTGGCATAAAAAAAGCATAGAAAAACAGTGTTGGTATTTAAAACGTGTTTCAGGAAAGGCTTCAATATGTAAAAAAAATATTGACGGTTCATTCTATTAATTTGAAACCCTGACCTTTTTACATTTTTTTTTCAATGACTCCGGAAGCAGGTTTTTCTGCATTGGAAACATTTATATTAATTATAAATAAAAAATCTAAATTAAAATTTTACTGATCTTTGTCAGCACTGTCCCGCGAAGCATAGTTTTTGATTCTGGGTTAATTAAATCAATTGAAAGCCAGTTCACCGCACTTCTTGCCGCCAAATGGCGTCCATTTGTACATTAAGCTTATTTTTGCAAAAAATAAACCTAGAACGGTGAACTTTGTTGAATATGATTTTTCAAAGAGAGATTTGTAATTCTGTGCTTCCCTGCATTGAAGGTAGCTAAGGAGTTATAAGTATACTTGTACTTGTACATACCAGTTTAGTTGGTTTAAGTAGAAATAGTCGTAAACTCGACAATGCTGTCCCTATTTATCTATCAGTTTATTAATCTTAAAATAAGTACCTACTGAATGTTTTGAACCAATGAATATTTTTTTAAACATATGTTTAAAAAGGAAATTTGAAAATAAATAAAATACCGTCAATTGTTTCGGTTTTGCGCTTTTTAAAAAAAATGTTTATATTCTTTATTATCAACTTTGAATATTTAACCGGACGTAACACAGTTTCACCGGCAAAACACTTTCGTGGCGAGACAGTCCGAAAAAATTTAAGCTTTTACAAAACCACAAGCAAAAGTTATAGCAGAACAAAACCCTGCGGTATGTTTTGAGAATGGGCTTTGTACCTAGTTGCACGACGCCTATCGTTTGTTGTTTGTGTTTAGAACAGAAAGTTTTGTCAAAGCCGTGAAATTCTGCGTCGAATGCAATTCGCATTTATATTGGAAAGTTATGATTTGTGGTTATTCAATGAAGGTACAGTTTAAATGTATTTTCGAAAATGTAGGTCTGCAGATAGGAAAATACCAATACCGTCGTTAGAAATACTGATGGCATTTAATTTGAGACCATTTGTTTGAGATATAAAAAGACCTGTATAATCGAAAAACTTATCAATGATTATATAGGTAATATTGGTCTGCAACTGCGGTTCTTAAAACTTTTTTAAATTCGAGTTCATAGCGGTTTAATCCTTAAATTATAGTTTAAGTAACAGCGATAGTTTAAATCAGATTAATATTTATGTGATAGGCTAATGTTTTACTTTTAGTTAGCTACTTAACAGCTCTCTCAATAGCTTCACTTATTTTAGAATACTTTTACCGTAGAGAATTTTTTTACTATTTGAACAATAAAAGCAATAAACATTTTGTCTAGTGAATTTTTTAAGCTCGCAGATGCAGATGCAGTAACGTACTCATAGAACTCTCTGACTAAGGATGACGTGTCCAAAATTGCAATTCGCTTTCTTTTCTATATACCACCAAATATCAGACGATCACATTGCAGCATGTAAACTAGGCTTTACGTAAATCAACGTTTTACCGACACAGCCCCTGCATTACAGGTCTAAAATGCAAGCATGCTGTGCTATCTAAATACAAATCAGCATCTATGGGCTAATAACCATCAAGACCGATGAGACTGCATTTCATTGTTTTAAAAGTTGCGAGATGTGAGTGTGGTGTGAGTCTGTATTCACGGCGTCATATCCAAGCAACATTGTTGATGGCATTTAATTTTTCATTTTTTTATTTTTTTATTATTAATTGGCAGGCGTTTGTCTTAAAGAATAATAGCCATCATTATGACACACAGAAAATTTATTTGCGATATTCTTTGCATTGAGTAATAATGGTAGCCGTTTTCCTTCTCTAGATGTTAAGAATTTTAATTTTAATGAAGGCAGAAATTTTATAAATTTTTCTTGTTTAGCTATTCCTAGTTTTACTTTTCCCCTTCTTTTTGCAGCCTTCTTAACAAAATTGGTCTAACTTAAATATTAAGTTTTGATGTGGTACCTGTCCATTTGTTTTTAATTAAAAAACATATCCCATGGATCATAGGTTGGCCGCTGGTGAGGGTTGCAACCAGTATTTAAACTGGTTCGGCTGCCTACAACGCAGAAAGCCTAATAGGTAAAAAAAATGAGAACCCTGGTAATAGTCATATTTTTTCAGGCTCTTGTCGTTGGTCCTTGGGACAAGGGGCTCATCGCCCTAGCGAGGCGATTGGTGAGTGAAACTATTGACTCTAAGGCTGGCACCTACCTCGCACAACTTTTTCTGTTGGGATCCAGCATGGTAATTCGGCCTACCTTGGCTTGCCTTCAATTGATTCTAGTTTAGATTTAGGTTTTTACTTATATCCTTCTAATTATTATAACTATACATTATGCTCATATGTATATTCTAGAATTATAGATATTTTTGTTAGTTTAAACCAAATTAATATAGTAGTATAGTCACATATTTTTTTCGAAAGTTTTTTTTCAATTCGAAGTAAATTCTTGGACAAACAATTTTTTGCATATATAATTTTGGAATAAATAATTCAAATAATAATTAAAATTCTGAATAAAACAAAAATAAATAAATCCCCATCTAACTCTCGTCCTACAGTTTTCTCACAAATCTCCCGGTGTCATTTACACTTCTCCTCTGAAAAGCATCGGCAAATAAAAAATGGAATTTCACTAGCAGCCTTTCTTCACAATAAGCTGTGTAAAGGTAGGGAACCACCACGTTTTGTAGATATCTTTTTTGTTGGGTGCTTTCTTTGGATTGCAAACAGGGATAAAAGGTTCTGTTAATGTAAAAACATTATGACACATGATTTAAAAAAAGGAAACAAAGTAATATTTTTTTTTCTTCATTTTATTTTCCATCTCAAGCAATTCTTTGCTTCCAAAATGTTTTGTAAGAAAAATATATATATTTAAATAAGACATTAAAAAAAACTAATTCCTAGCCGTATCTAGCCCTATAAGCGCCGTAGGCTTCAGTGAAAATTAATTGTGATATTCTGAAATTGATTGATTGATCGGTAATGGTACTGGCCGTTTCTTCCCTTTGACCAAAACACAATAGGAAAGACTTCAGTACCGCCCCATACGAGATCTTATCAACTAAATCTTAACAAAGAAATTCAACGACCGAAAAAAATTTACAACTAATCGTAAAGAATATTTTAAGACGTAAAACATAACGATGAAATTTCATAAGCATAATTTCTACAAATGACTCTACATTTTCTTAGAAAGCTCTCATATGTACTCACAAATAAATATACTCGCATTATCGTCATCGTATGTCATATTGTATTTATTATAAAGTTATTAAACTTTTTACATACATCTAGGTAAATGGAATTTATTAATTAATATCACCCAAATGACAAGAAAAATCGTGCATAGCTTTTTAATAAATGAACCGATTTTCATCAAAGGTGGGAAAATCACTTACAGTGCATTAATTTTTTAAGCAAAAAAAAAACGCTACAAAAATACATACATATGCTACAAACCATGCCACACATACATAGGAGATATTCACGTTCAATTTATAACACCTCATTTTTGCTTCGGGAAATAAATACATATGCATTGCTTGAATTTTTTAGCTCATTATTAAAGTATCAAAATTAGCTGACCAAAATAGCTCAATAAAGAGTAAACCTTGGTTAGAACCGCTACATCATATTTAGGCAACGTCCTGCCGCAATCAATCATAGAGTTGGCATATCAGACATTACTCAATTAATACTTTGTGATGGATGCGGTTTGCCTGACCAACTCGACTTGTTGACTTTGTAGTTTGTATTTTGTTTACAAATCATACATATAGGGTTTGCGTGTCTTCGTAAATTTCATATGAGCTGCATGGTTCATTTGAGTGCACAATGCACTTGTTTAAACTATTTATTTATTTTATTTTATGTTATCTTTTTTGTAACTACAATGTAACATACATAACAAAGCATAAATGTACAGCTTATTTTTAACAGAAATCTCTTTCAGCAGACCTGAGACTGGAGAGGGTGTAAAAAGAGCAAATTTAGTATGCACTAAATTGTTTTTATTTTGCACATATAAAACAATAAAAATAAATTTAAACACATAAGAAATAAATCCATATAATTACAATAAACATACATACATACAAATATAAATATATACATAAATATTATATATATATATATATATATATATATATATATATATATATATATAATTAACGCATTTTTTTATTTAATAAGCATGTAACAGTTTTGTTATACAGGGTGTCCCAAAAAATAGTGTCTAGCAGAAATCCATGGACAGAGCACCCTTTGGGACACCCGAAACACCCGCATGTATGTTCTACGATTTTTTGTAGTTTTCAAGTTATGAATTTTTTTCTGAATTTAAGAGAATTATCTATCTCGACAACATAAAACTTTTCCAAAAAAAAACTAAAAGACTTATTAAATTTTTTTTTTTGTAATTAATCTTCAAGAGTTTAATCAAAGTTACAAAGCCGATTATTTTATGCATAAATGGTAAATTCTTTTTTGTAAATGGTAAAGTTTTTTTTTGGAAAAATTTTAAGTTGTCAAGATAGAGAATTGTCTAAAATTTAGAAAATAATTCATAACTCGAAAACTACAAAAAACCGTAGAACATACATGGGGGCGTTTCAGGTGCCCCAAAGTGTGTCCTGTCCATAGATTTCTGCTTGACACTATTTTTGGGACACCCTATATAAAAATTTGTCGGCGGAACAAAACAAGACACCATTTATTTTTCAACAATCAGTACCAAACAAATTTTGCTTAAATCACCTACATGAAATATTTATGCCATGTTAAATTTCAATAAGATATAGCAATAACTAGAATCCAACTGGATGGTTTTTAACACTGCTTCTTAATCAGTTACTTTAAATCATTTAACCCTCTAATTGTTCAGATAATAAAAGGTAATCTATAACTATATAATGTGCTACAAAATTAATACTGTACTATATAATTAATCTATAACAGGATATGAAGTATGTAACTTTGTTCTTGAATTCTTGTAAGTTACCTACCGCTGCCTATAATTTATCAAATAATTCATAAAAATTTTACAGTTGAAAGAATAGAATCTTGCGTTTTGTATAACATTTAGGCAAGAAAAATTGTTTATCTTTGGTATTTTTGTGTAAGTGTCCATTAATTACAGATCACTTCGAGTTTGTGTAATCCCGAATACCATTTAATCATGAAAACAAGCAAAACTGGAGTTAAGCCGCAGTTAACATAGAGCACGAAGCTAAACTGGGTCAAAATTTTCAATACATTAGTGGCAACACCAAAAACTTTTGGTTTTGGATTTGTTTACACGAAAGAGATCAGACTCTTTGAAAACCTTAACCTTTTAAACAGAATATATATTTTTTTATTTATTTATCAATTTAGGTAACACACAGAAATTAACAAACATATTTACAGATAGTGAACACAATTATACTTAAAGTAACATTGTATAAAATATATATTGAAAGGATATTAGCACACGCAAGTAAGAACACATATGGAATGCAAACAATAAAATTATTACAAATAAATGACTTGTTGTTGATACATATTAGATTGACAAAGTATAATAAAAACAAAAATTAAATAGTTATTTGATTATATATTTATTAAAGATTTAATTTACATTTAGTTTCTTTAGCGATCCAGCGTGGTAATTCAGCCAGCCTTTTGGCTACGTTGCCCTCAATGCATTCAAGTTTAGATTTAGTGTTTTATTTGTAGTATAATTTTAACGTATAATTATTTATTTAATTTAAATTTTAAATTTCTCAAAATTAAATTATACAGTTAATTTGTTTCAAGCAAACAAAAACTTTTTTAATTTGAATTTAAATTTATTTAAATCACGTGAGAAAATATCCACTGCATAATGGACTTAAAAATGGTAAAAATGATAAAAATGACTTCCCACTTTGAACTTTGAGTCGGATTTAAGAGGGATTAACAGCATTTTAAATATATCTAATTAAGTTGCTGCTAAATTTGTACAAAGATCACGTTCTTCTGTGTTTAGAGTTGATAATAGTAACCAAACCCGTTAGGAGAATTTTTTAAGGGAGAATTTTTTTTCAACCTGCCCATGTGCTACTTATTTTCGACGAATTTGAAAATTTGTTAGGTATAAAATGTGACAAACCAGTATGATAAACTTATTGTAATTTTATTTATGAACATTGTCTGTAAAGTTAATGCCTGTATAAATGTTTCAGTAATCCATTTAGTGCGTTTTGGATAAAGATCTTTGATCCCTACTCTCGGGTAATCGAGTCAGCAAAGGGACGATTTTACAGCCATTCGTCTTAAGGAATTTAATTATATCAAGACAAGGGACGTCAAGAAGACAGCTTTAAAAAGTTAAATAACAAGTAAAAGACAATTTAGGGGAAAAAGCATGTTTATAAGATTCTAAATTATATTTTTTGTAAGACTTTTGTGAATTTTTAACCAAACAGTAAAAAGAAAGACCGACGTTTGTTTTGTTGACTATTTCTTACTAAAAACTCCGTTCAAATTGAAGAACTTATGTTCAAATTTTCTCTTTCATGACTATATATATAGATATCTATGGACTTATCATTATATGCACAATATTGGTTCTGTTGGAAAGTTATCCCCAAATACAATCCTACAGGGTGTGGGACACAATTTAAACTGCGACAAAAGCAGGTTACTCGCAATGACGCAAACTTGCATGTGGGGTGACCGAAGATCAGTTTAACGCGTATTACGCGTATTAACATGATACTTATATTTTGGTGTTATTTGTGACTCTTATGACCAACAGTTTGCGAGCCGATGAGATTAATTGAACCTCATTGGCTTGCTTTCGTTAAAGCATTATATTGATTCAATAAAAAGTTCCTAAGTATCAATGTCAATGATGCATGTTTTAAACGAATTACTGCTAAATATGACAATTCCATGATGATTTCACAACTTACAACTCTAGAAATAGATGTATATGTCATAGCAATTTCGTGTAGTGATCAAACATTTCATGAAATGATCGACTGTCCATTAAACACATCATGATGTGGCTTGGCCGGGTCAATGATAAGATATCGTTTTACGATATGGCCAGCCAAAGCGTGGCCTCTTCGTGAAATGACCAAGTTTATTTGATCATATCGTAAAATTATCCTTTAACTTCCGATAGAGGCGTTGGAAATGTTTAGTTTAGCTGATTTATCAAACAAAATGTCGTTTAAAACAAAAATGCGTTTATGTTAGTAATTTTGGCTACAACAAATTTTTGAGACTTCCCAGTGAGTAATCAAATGATACTCGTATTGGGAATGACCCGCTACTTCCCTTAGCTTACAAAATAAAAGAAAAAATGTAAACTAACACAAACATAATTTCTTTCTTCAAGACTTCTGGAAGTATTGAAAGAAAGAAGGAATTTAAGGTAATGCATGTAGGTAAATTAATGATTTTGTGGTTGGTTGTGGGAATATGTTGTTGTATACGAATATGTAGGAATGTGTATGGATGTGTAGGAGAATATAGATCATATTTTGGTAGGTACCTATATTTTAGGATCTATATAGTAGTTGATGTTGATAAATACACTTTTCCAAGCCAGTAATGCACAGGACAAACAACAAAAGACCAGCTAGCTATAAGGCCGAACCCTCCTGTTCCGAGGAAATGCACACGTATCCATGACTGTCATCATCTCTGAGTTCCGACTGTTGGTTAGGTATTGAGGCAATCCGTCTAAGTTTTGCTTTTTCGATTGTATGTGAGTTAACTTTGACATAATTACCTAAAGAAAACTTATTTGTTCTTTTCACATTCATGAATTTGTAGCCAAGTCCATAAGTTTTTTTATTTTAAATGGTTCACCATACTGTTAATAGTTTTAATAATATTAAATAATTTATATAATATTATTATGCAATTTTCTTCGATTGTTTTATATTATGAGTCGTATTTATTGAAAAAATATTTGTTAAGTCAGGTATAACAGTCAGTGTTAAGTGAGGTACAACTGAAATTATTTTTAACTAGATTTATTAAGTAAGCACATCATTTTTTATATTTCAGTGCCTTCATTAGAATTCATCAAACCCATCTTACAATATATTCAATTTAATACTGAATTAAAAACTTACAAAGTTTTTAAGGAACGAACTCTCACCGACCGAGTCCACAGCAATCCTGAACGCTCCCTGTCACTTAAGTTGACGCAGCGAGGCGTGCTCCACGGAAGTAGCAATCCGTCTCGTCTGCTAACTCATTGTCTTCGTTTGATTTCATGTCAGTTTTAGGTTGAGTGCAGACGTCTTGGTCAAGTCATTTTTTTATTCCCCTCCACGGAGAGAGCAGGAGGATAAAAAATGCTCTGACGCACACTCCGCGCGCGCGATCGGCGTTATGTGGGACTTGCTCCGAGCCTACCAGAACCTCTACCCACTAAAAAACCCCCTGAATGACTCGTGCAATTTTTTGCCACACAGCCTTCATCTGAGCGACGGCCAATTATAGAAAGAGGCCGCGCTAGCGGGGCCCAGAAGGGGTCACCCGCTTGGAATTACATAGCACTGAAGGTGCTCAAAATGAAAAATAAAAATTGAAAAATAAAAATTGAATTAATTCGAATTTACATTAGAATTAGAAGTTGTGGCCTGAAGGGCTTCGAGATCTAGCGTCAGCTGCGTCACTACGTTCGTGTGTGCGTTTCTCGGTCTAGCGATTTTGAACTTCGAATCTAAGACAGGAGTAGTATATGAGACTGCATCTCGAACTAAAGGATTGGGATGGGTTTCGCAGCGTTTGAAGAACGCTTCAGAGAGTGTTTTGAGGTGTTGTTGCACCGTAGGCAGGTATCTCTGTGCAGGTCCGCATTACGCACGTACCACGGTGCGTTTGTGACCCTGCGGCAAAAGAGATTTTGAACTACTTGCAGTTTGTGCAGGAAGGATGGTTTGGCATAGGCAAAGATTGGCGAGGCATACGTCATGACGGGTCTAACGTAGACTTTATAAAGTGTACGTTTGTTTCTAAAAGACATTTTTCTTTGTCTACCTAACATACTATATCAGCGGCCTAGGTAAAAACGGGCGAGTTTCGTTACTCTATCGACGTGTGGCTTGAAAGAAAGCGTCTGGTCTAAGGTGACGCCTAAGTATTTGGTAGTGCGCTCCCACGGGATGGGAGTACTTAACATTCGAACGTGTAGATTGTTAGTGACACGACGTTGTTTGCAGTCGAAGTAAACCGCAGAACTCTTGTCTGGGTTCACATCGATACGCCATTTTTGAACCCATACACCCGGGGTTTCGTCGGCAAAGAGGGCTAGTACGACGCCTTTCGGCGAGACGGGAATATCGTTGGTGTACACGATGTACAACGGAGGGGTGAGGACTGAGCCTTGAGGGACTCCAGCCTTTATGGTACGAGGCGCAAGAAGCGTGCCTTCATGTTTAAAACGAAACGTACGGTCTTTGAGAAACAACGCGATTATCCTAACAAGGCGATCCGGTTAGCCTATTTTATAGTTTATAGATGACACCGCTGTGCCAGACTTAATCAACAGCCTTAGCTACGTCAAAGAATATTGCGACCGTTTTAAAACGCCGCGGATAAAAACCGTCGAGTATGTACTCGACGGTGCGATAGACTTGCTGAGGGCAGGAGTGTTTAGCGCGAAAGCCGAACTGTTGTGGAATAATGAGGGGATCGCCATCCGTTGGAAACAGATGTATTCGAGAGAGTATGACTGTCTCAAGAAGTTTAGACATGGCCTTGAGGAGGCTGATGGGTCTGTGATTAGCCGGGATATTCAGAGGTTTACCCGGCTTGGGAATGCCTATGACTGTCGCTTCTTCCCAAGCTTTTGGAAAGTAGCTATGGTCGAAGCAGGCATTGAAAATGATAGCTAACAAGGTAAGCACCTGCTGGGGCAGGTGCTTAAGTGCGTGGTTGGAAATTTCATCCACTTCCGGAGCCTTTTTGGACATTTGATTTTTAATGAGACGCGAGATAGATAGAGACTATGACGGGTTCGGCGGTGATGGGGAAAGAGCCTCTTCGTCCTCCACCGCCTGGATGTGGGAGGGATCCGCGGGTTGCGTGCTGGGCGAGCATTGTGAAGCAATGCGGTCAGCGAAGCATTCGGCTTTCTCTTTGACTTCGAAGGCAGTAGTGCCGTCGGCAGGAGTGAGAGGAGGAATGTGAGAGGCGGCGTCTATGCGTAAGGCTTGGGCCATACTATAGTACGCTTGGTGGGACGGGGAGATATTCTTCATCTTCATTCATTCAGTTCTTAGCTTTAATGAGATTGCTAACGGCTAAGGGTAGATTGGGTATACTTCGCTTAGCAACCTTTTCGTTTATACTGATGGCTGAGTTGATAGCATCAGTGAGGGAGTCGACTAATGAATCTATTTTTTCCGGGCTATCTAATTGGTCGGGCGAGATCGCGAGTTTGGGGCCTCTAAGGCTGAAGCTAACGTATTTTTAAAACCTTTTTAGTTGGTAAAAGTCTTAGGAAGAGTGACGTGATTGTTAGGCGGTCCTAGCACGAGGGAGACGGGGCGGTGATCAGAGCCAAGGTCATCGAGCGTTTCGATAGACCTAAGATCGAGGTTGATTTTTTTGACGAACGCAAAATCGAGGATGTCAGGAGAGTAGTTAGGGTTGCCGGGATAGTGAGTGGGAGTGACGGGAGAGATGACGTCTAAGTCGAGTTGCTGAGTGATTTTAAGGAGTTCTCTACCGCTTTGGTTGGTCGATAGGCAGTTCCCGTCAGTATGTTTGGAGTTAAAATCTCCAAAAATAATGACTGAATAGCCGAGGGCGAGAATGGTCTCAAAGTCGCTAAGGATAGGTCTGGTATGATGGATGTCACTAGGTATGTAGACTGAAGCTATGATGACGGTCGGATGACCAGTCCTAGCCAATCTACACACAGTGGCCTCCATGTTGAGGAGAAGGGAGAGGAGTGCAGTGGAAACCTCTTTTGTGATAAATAGCTGTGCCGCCGTAACCGTCGGGCCTATCGTTACGAATGAACACGTAATTTGGAACAGCGAATCCCGTGGTGTGGTTTGGAGTGAGCCACGTCTCTTGAAGAAGCAATAAGTCTGGCTCGTTGTTCTGAAGGAACAGTTTGAGCTCAGGAAGGTTAGTACTGAGACTACGAGCGTTAAAAGAAACTAGGGATAAGCCCTTGGGTTTGATACGACCGGACGCGGGATTTGCGGGTCTAGACATTATATTTGCTTATTTACGAATTTATACAAAAATAAAAAAAATAAAATTTATAACGAACTTAGAAGCGAGTGATGCTCGGCTAACGCAAATAAACGCTCTTGAGGAGAGCGGGCGGCTCGCAGTTTGCGTGCGGGTACGGAAATTTCCGTAATGTCGACGTTTTGAATGACGTCGAAAACGGTCTTTATGTCCTCAGCCAACGATGACTGAGGTGAAGATGACGGAACAGGACGCGGCCCTACGGGAGCTGGGATAGGACGGAAAGGTGCAGGTGGAACGGCCGGACGCTGCCTCCAAGACAGAGCCGAAGTAGGCGTCGGCTGAATGGGCTTTGCTTCCGGGGGACCCCGGTTGCGCAGCGTTGGGAAGTTAGCGGGAGTGAGCGGCGGCGCCGGTTTAGGCGCGGCCCTCTTGGCTGAGGAGCGCGGAGCGCGCGGGCAACCCCTGTAGTTAGCTGTGTGGCCAGACTGGTTGGGACGCTCGACGGAGATATTCGAGAGTTCGCAGATTGTGCGAGCCTCTCTGAAGATCTCCGTCGAGTTGGGAGTATTAGACAAGATAACTTAAGCTAACGGAAAACGCCTACCGCGGTTTAAGTGCATCTTGTGCACTGCTTCAGCCGGGAAACCCTGGGCCTTAAGGTCCTCGAGGATATCTTCGTTCGCGAGCTCGAACGGGACGCCCCGTAATACTGCGCGGATCTTATATTCCTCCAGGACTGCGTAAGCGTGGTACGCGATTTGTTTAAGCGAGAGTAAACGAGTGATCACGCGGAAGTCGTCGATAGTCGCGACTTGGATTTTTATAGTATCGCCTGCGTTATTTGCCTTGAGATAATTGATTTTGTGCTCTTTGCACGAGTTAGAAACCGCGGTCCAGCGCGCTTTTTCGCGGAGGAAGACGGGCGGAGGGAGCTGAGGCTTCGATGGGACGGGAGCGCAGCGCGTCACTGGCTTCAACGGGACCGACGGAGACGCGGTCACATGTCACTCGGACATGAGCGGCGCGGGGGCTGTCGTAGAAGACACCGGGGTTGGCTTGGGTGTTGAAGACACGGCGGCTGTTTTCAAACGCTTCTTAGAGCGTTTGGTAACTAACTGGAATGCGGGCTCAGGAGAGCTGGCTAAGAAGGCGGCGACCGACGAAGCTTCGGACGCGGTGGAGTCTGAATCGCTCCCGGGAGCGTACGCTTCCTACGAGATGAGCGCGAGGATGAGACCGACGCGCAGTCCATATCGGATGGAACGGGAGACGCGGGAGAGCTATAGACCTGAGGGGTCTGGACGTTGGAGGCCTGAGGGGCTGGGTTTGGGGCCTGAGGGACCGGGGACGCGATTGATGCCTGCAAGGCCTGCGTTAGGATGTCTTTCGGAATGGAGACGCCTGCCGCAGCAAGCGCCTGGGTGAGCGCGTTCGCGAATTTAATAACGCTTAGCGAATCCATTAGGGAGGGTTGGGACAATTATATGTATAAATAAGTATGTCACAGGATGCCTAGTTCCTAAAAACCTAGCGAACCCTAGCGGCTAACCTTCCTACCAGCGGTAGGGGGGCTGGGGAGATTAACTTAAAACTAACCGTAGTACGCCGAAGGCCGCTACCTAGAAACCTAAAAAAAGGGTACGCAGGTAAAGAGTTGACCGCGTTAGGGTCAACCTTTACCGACAGAAAGGACAAATACACACGAAGAACACACAGATATGATAAAAATAAATATGAAAATAGGAGAAAAAAAATAAAGTAGAGAAGAGAATAAAAATAAAAGGACTGGTTCAGTACAAATTCGTTGTCACCGTTAAGTATCCTTTGTACTGAAACCAGACTACTTACGCTGGGCACTACACAGCACTCAGCACAAGCACAACACAATACTGCACAGTACTTTGAAGACTAAGGGGCTTAGTCGCAAAGAACACACACTTCGATAGCACTCAGAGGGAGTAGAAAAACCTTGAAAACCGTAGCACGGAACCAACACGCTAAACTGTGACGTCAGTAGACTGAGCGCCACGGAATGTCGGGAAATCTTGCACGTCCGTACCGGGCGGCGATCGGAGCGAGAATGTGTTGTCAAGTCATTAAATTTGCACTGCTTTATATAAGAAGATGTCATGTTTTCCTGAGTAAGTAGGCGATGACGAGTTATTATGAATAGAATAAAATGTTTAGTCTAGAAATATATTAAACAGTGACTCTTTTAAAATCTTAACTTGAAGCTTAGATTCGATTCTGACCAAATCCCGAAGATAGTTGTGAATGTTCCCTTACAAAAGTAAAATACACTACTGTTGAGGGGTGCTAAGTTTCTAATGTGCATATCTTAAGTAGTACGTCGATTCTAAGATTTTAACCCAAGATATGACTTAATTTTTTAAAAAATTTTATAAAAAATTATGTGTTTTGAAAGGAACCTTGACATGTAAGTAAATCTTTTAAAATCTTCATTCGGTTTTTGTCGGGAGCAAGGCAATATAGCGACGCAACGAATATTATGCGTTTTCCAAAAAACGTGCAAAAAAAGTAATTATGTTTAACTAGTGTTTATTACTATATCCTGTCCTAGTTACTCCTTGATACTTTCTCACATTTAATTCCGGCTTTTCAGTTCTTTATTGGAACGAAGTTCCTTATCGCGCGTTGCGAAAGGGGGCTAGCCGGAAAAAATTAAGACAAAAAGTTGTAACGATACATTTTGCTATAGTTGTAAGCCGTGCGTGTTTCTCTGTCCGTCTCTCTCTCTCATAGAAAGCAAGCCGGTTATTTTCGTTTTGTCTTTCTATTTCGCATTGAACAGTGTGGTGTCGCGACGATTATTTTTGTTGAGTGTATACAGGTTTTTTGTACATAATAAAAAATAATAACAATAATGAGTCCTGACAGAGTTTCTGCACAAGTTCCGGATATTGCTGATGGAGTTAGCTAAGTAGAGATTATACAGACAATAATAAATGCTTATGTATTTTTAGCAAGTACGCAATATAACCTCTCTTTACTATTGTGCTAACCAAGTCATACGCGTTATAATCTCTCCATTATTGTGTGTTTAGCAAGTGTACGCGTCATAACTTTAATAAATTTAAAAGCAAATTATATTTTAATATTACAATATCAATTATATTTTATCAATATTAACTTCGTTCGATCCGGGTGTCCCTTGACACCTCTCAAGGTTTTTCATTTATTTTTGACATGTATGGTATGACGGCCTGATTGGTATGGAGGTAAGTAGCTTGCCATTTATGCCAGAGGTCCCGGCTTCGAACCTGGTAGGGGCAGATATTTTATCATATTTGCTTTCTAGTGTGTATGTATGTTTATTAAATATTTATATATAAAAAAATATCTATGTGTGTTTATATATTTCTTAAGTTTATTTATCCGTTATCTAGTATCCATAACACAAGTTCTTAATGATACTTAATTTGGGCTAGATAATGTGGTGTGTCAGTTAGAAATATTGAAATTTAAAATATATTGTATTGTAATGTATTCTTAGTTCAAGTCATTAATTGAAAAGGTTTCCAGTCTTTACTTCTTGAGCGTGTGTAGTAAATATTCATATTAAATAAGATATGAGCCTGAAACTTAAAATTAAATTAATATTAATGGGAGATTTTGTAATGTGTTGACTTGAATGATGGTTGGCTTTTATTTGGAATTATTAAATAAAATAATTATAGATAGATAAACTGAGCAACATCTAACAACTGAGCTCACATCAAATCTGCGAAAGTCACCTAGACAGTGCGTTCCAAACCTTATGCTCGTCCTTTAGGGTTGAATTTGGTTTAACAGTCGAATTTAATTAAGTATGCTTTGCGTGTTTATAAGTAAATACGATCAAGCGAACTTCATTGAAGGAAAGAGTTAATGGGAAAAGACAAGGTCGATGCGTTGCAGGATCAGTCTCACCACTTAGGTACATAGGGATAATAACAATTTTTATTTAGTTTTGTGGGAATTCCTATCGACATATCTAGGTATATATATTTTGTAGCAGTTTCGCGCCTTTTGGTCCAGCTAGCTGAGATCCCGCTGATTTGTTTTATATAAAATGTATTTATAAGTGCATCTATTTAGATATAAAACAATTTTAGTAAACACTATTACAGATTTGAAATAAAACTTCTTTTTATTTTAGAACCAACAGTACTGTCAATAAAATCTAGCTAAAGCTAATCAGGGTGGTGCAAACTATCTTACTGCAGATTTTTTTGAAAACAAATATTTTAATCTCTACAATACCAAAAATTTGCTTTTATTTAAAATGTGAAAGCATCGAACAAAGAATAATAGGTAAACGATCCAAATAAATAAATATAAATAAATCCCCGGACAAACACACCAACTGTATTGACCCAAAGTAAGCGAAGCTTGTGTTATGGATGACCATACAGCGAACTGAGGGGGAACCCAGAATAAACATACATGTATAAATACAAATAACCATGACCCGAGAACAAACATCTGTGTTCTTGGTCTTAGCCGGCAAATGAGCACGTGATACATCTGACGGTAAGGGGCATCCGACAGCCATTAGTCCTAGATGTTTTATCAATATTGAGTGTGATTGTTATTTTATTGACTAATAATGCGTTGCCGACCGAAGTCTTCAGTTGAAATTGCCTTTGTTTTGGTGATTACACTGGTTGTTATTATTTTTTTATTATTTATTAGCTGTGCAAAACAGTTTTACAGTTGGTATACATGGATTAACTGAATATTACTATGATAAATTGATGGACTGCAACCCCACAGCATGTACAGACTGCATGTTTTACATATTTTGAGTAAACAAAACATTATTAACATTATAAATTATTCATATCATAAATACGTTTTTAGTAACAATTAAATTATATATTAAATTATTCAAATTCTTTAGAATAATACATTAAGGTTTTTGTTTATTTATTATAATATTCACATAATAATTTTATGTTGTTTAGATTTCCAAATCCCTACAGCAGAGCCATAAACTTTTACTTCCTTTTAACCAAAATAAGACTACGTCAACGTGGTCATCATGGCGGTCAAAACAGGAAGGACTGTAGCACCGGAAGTACCCCCCCAGGCGAGACCTGCACAAAAGAAACTCTACTACCACTGATATTTTACTTTGTCTTATTGCAAACGTAACTTCCGTCTATTATAATATTGATATATAAAATATGAACAATTTTTCAGTCGAGATTGATTGAGATTGATTTATAAAAATCTAGCGACAAAACTGTAACAATCGTACTTCCGTTTATACATAAGATAATTATCGTGACTAAACTTGACTAAATTATTTTTATTTGGTACACCCGGTATTCAGAAATAAATTCAAATTCGTATCAGCATGTGGACCCTTAAACGAATATTCTAGAATACGTGAATTTTAAAACATCTGACTGCAACTTTGGTAGAAATTCTGCAATCGATTTGTTAAGAGATTTTCAAACTGAAGTCAAAAGGATATTGTTTCTTCGTGGTTTGAAACTGAAGCATAGTTCCGTACATAACGAAAGTTCTAGAAAGCTGCAATTGTACTTCAAACGAACATTACAAGCACAACTATGTTATTAGGAACATTGCTCAGTATCCGGGACCATTCACCACCACGTCGATGTACAGTAAGATGGTAGTTAAGACGAAACGTTCAACTTGCGTGTGAACCCTACATCCCTTCCAATAATGATGAAGTTTGTCCTAGAAATGAATATGATCTTATGGTGTAAGTTTGTGATGTCAGTTTTATATGGAAACTTGTAGGAAATTCTTGGCAGTTTTAAAGCACAAGCACCCTCCCAGGTGTGTTAAGTGCCTAGCCACATTACGAAGGAGTGCACTCGCACTCCCGAATCCTATTCCCCTCTGCATTTGTGCTGTGCGGCCAGTCCGGCCACACAGCTAACTACAGGGGTTGTCCGCGCGCTTCGCGCTCCGTCGCTAAGAGGGCCGCGCCTAAACCGGCACCGCCACTCACTCCCACCGACTTCCCGCCGCTGCGCAACCGGGCTCCCCGCAAAGCGCGTACAGCCGACGCCGACTCCGGCTCTCTCCTGGATACAGCGCGCGGCCGCTCCACCGTCCAAAAAGAGGGAACTTGAAATGTTTGAAAATGTTTGAAACTTGAAATTCTAAACCTATGTCTGGCGCATTTATATTTTCGCGTTACATTACAAACTGTATAATTTTAGTTGAGTGTAATGCAACATCTTTACAACATATTGTGTATGTTAAATTACAAAAAGAAAAAACCGTGAGATTTCATTTATCATGTTATTTCTTTGACACCCATTTTTAATATGAGCGATGTTGACAGACCCGAGCGGCCAATCAAGCTTGGAAGTCCTGTTTTATAAGCCGCTCGCGGTCAGAACCACTGTGAAAATTAGCTCTCCTAGATAAACTTCTTAGTTCTATGTCAAATTGTACCCTATATGTTACAGTTAAGTTACACTGAAAAGCTGGCAAACGAGCCAATGATAATTATATGGACTTATGATGCGTTGCCTTTGTTTAAGTAATTGCACTAGCTATTCCTCCTTGTTTGATGATTAAGGCAGTTTGACTACTAGACGCAGACAGACCCTTTATAGTAGATATCCCAAGAAGTCGAACCAAACGCTTCGATAGTTCCTTTTTGGTGCAGGTCGCCAAGGCGTGGAATGACTGCCTCTGTTTTTTCAGAAAACTAAAGTCCCAGTTCTTTCAAGCGTCGAGTGAATAGATATGAAATGAAATGAAATATTTATTTCTCAACATTGACAATTACTTGTTCTTATTGACGTCAAATAAAACATGATTCTACCACCAGTTCGAAAAAACCTCCGTGAAGAAGAACTGGCAAGAAACTTCACGGTTATATTTTTTTCAAAATAAATTTACTGAGTCTCTTTATGTCTATACAAAATTATTCTTTTCTGAATCTGTTAGCTCGGCAAGTCTAAATCTCGTGGATAGACGTGTAATACCTTCGTCTTCATCGTCACTTTCCATCAGGTGAGATAGAACACAAACGTCTAATCCTTTTGAAATAAAAAAAAAGAAACTTTACTACTACTGTTCGGATTGAAGTAGTCAATGTGGTTCTTTATATAATAGCATGAAGAATAGCAATATAGAATAGCATGAATTCAGCAATTTGTTTAACCAATTTTTTCAATGCATTCGCCACTATGGCCTGTAGCCATGTTTGCATATTCAATGCGATTGTCCGACTACTTTACTAGTAAAATATTTTGGTGCAAAAACCTTGTAAATTCATACAAAATCGTAAAATAAAACAAAAACCTGAATGAGCTTTGAACCTTTTGAGTTTATTTACAGATTTGCTATCCTTATTGCATTGTTTTCAAAATAGTTAAAAACTTGTTTTACCTATTTACAACAAAGTCTATCAATAAATTTAAAGTTCCTTAACAATACGTGTAGGTAGGCGCACCTCAAAATTAACTCATGCTGCATTCAGGCACTTGGGTGCATGTGGAACTGCCCTAAGAGCACATCTCTGACCAGTGACTTAATGCAGTTAAATTGATAACAGCGTGATTTACGACTCATCTTCTTGAACACAATGTACGGTAACTGTTTCATTATTATATTATTCAGAGGACAATGTATCAAGCAAATATGTATTGCTTATATATTAACGCTACAAACAGAATTAAATAAGTGTTATAGAGTAATTGAAATAAACAAAAGATTTCTTCCAACAATATACATAACAACTAGCTCACCAATATGTAACTCTCAAGAAAAGGAACATCATGTATCAAGTAACATATCGACACAAATAGAGAATAAACGACTTACCAGGAACACATCCGCAACATCAAAAAAAGCAGAACATGAAACTTCTGTAGAAAAACAAACACCTAGAACATCTGTCTCTTCACCGCTCCAAATCGGTCTAAAAAAGTTGAATGAATCAACATATGAACAACTCAACTTTATGAAACCGAAACTAACTACCAGTCAATATAGAAAGCACATTATCGATACAAAACCTGAAATATTAATATTGGGAGATAAACAGGCTGTAGGAATTTCTAGCGCCCTAAATAATATGTTTCTAAATTCACCATACAAATGTAACATTGCCTCATTTGTTAAACCGGGTGCGGATTGTTCTACTGTCCTCAACACAAATTACTCGCATTTAGGTAAAAACGACTTATTAATTTTATTTATAGGCTCAAATGAAAAAAATCCTACTAAAATGTTATGTGAACTTAGTATTGCACTCAAAAAGATGGAGAATACCCAGGTTTTCTTGATACAAAACATTTTTAATCCCTATTTAAACACGTCTGCCATAAATCACAACTTAAAAACCCTAAGCTCCCTTTTCCCCAATTGTAAATTCATTAATTTAACTTTAAACGGAAACCATGACATACATTTTAAATTTCTATGTGAAAAATTAAAAATTGAAATTGAATCCCATGAATACACGAAAAAATTTATAATAAATTTTGGAAAAATTTGGCAAGAACACAAACATAAAAACAATCCTAATACAATAATGAACAATTATTCATATTGCAAACAGCGTCCCCAGGTTAGCAAAGGTACAATCCCTTTCTATTTTAAAAACTGTGACAATAATAAATCCATAATACCTCAAAAACAAAATAACTCAACATCGCAAACAAAAGGTACAATCCTACATTACTTTAAAACAATAAATAAAAAAATAATTGCTTTTTTCGAGACTCAATCTCATAATTTTAGGGTACATCATCAAAATATCGCAAACCTTTAAAAAAAAAAAGATGACCTTGAACTACTACTAGATAAGCTCAAAAATAAAAATAAATGTATTGATATAATATGCCTAAGTGAGACGTTCGTAAAGCGTGGACACGAAATAAATGTTGTTCTACAAGTAACTATAAGTTGGCAGCGCATTGGTCAAGAAATGATAAAAAAAGGGGAGGTTCATGTATATTAATAAACGATCTTTATAAATATAAAACTCTGGAAATTGCGGAGTGCCTTTCAGAAAAGGAGAACTTTGAGTGTTGCGGTATTGAGATTATTAGTCCGAAAATAATTATTATATCTATTTATCGCACTCCATCTTCTAACGTCTCAATATTTTTGGATAAAATTAATATTCTTTTGAAAAAAATTAATAGAAAAGGATGAAAAATAATACTATGCGGTGACTGGAATATTAACCTACTGACAAAAAATAAACATACCTTCAACTTACAAGACATTTTACAAAATAACAATATTGACATAAACATCAACTCACCTACAAGAAAGAAAGCATGTTTAGACATTTTTGCTTCCAACATCCCTAATGCAATAGGATACACTGAGCCGGTATCTTTTTCTGATCACGACACATGCCAAATATTGTCTCTATATGCAGGCGAATTCAATAATCTCAAACATTGGTTTGAATATAAAAGAGATTTCAGCACTGAAAACAAAATAAAGTTCTCAAATTACATAAAAAGCTTAACATTTAACGAAAATTTAAATGAATCTGATTGCGGCAAAGCTTTTGATAAATTTTATGATTTAATAACAATGCTTTTTTACTAATGTTTTCCAAAGATAAAGGTCAAGGTCAGTATCCAACAAAAAAAAGCAACATGGATATCAAAAAGTTTAAGAAAAAGTAGCTCTACGAAACGTAAATTATATTTTAAGTATCTAAATTCCACTAAAACTAATAAAATAAAATACCACAAAAATTATCTCACATATTCAAAAATTTTACAGAAATGTATTTTTACGTCCAGAAAATTGCAAAACATCAAAACCTTGACAAAGTCAACAAATAAATGCAGATCTGCTTGGCAAATTATACAACAAAACATCAACAATTCATCTTTATACAATGAAATAAAATGCATTTAATCGAAAAATACAATTATTGATAATTTTAATGATATAGCAAAGACATTTAATGAATATTTTATTAACATTTCCAAAAAATCTGATTCTGAGTTAATTAACACTAACTCTTGCAATTTGTCAAAAAGTATGTTCTTGACACCAGTTACTCAAAATGAAGTTAAACAAACTATAATGTCCTTAAAAAACACACATTCAGTAGGCTATGCTGAGGTGACTACAGATGTTCTCAAAACATGCTTCCAAGAATTAGCTGTTCCTTTGTGCCACATTTTGAATCTTTCATTTCAGCAAGGTAATTTTCCGACCAAACTAAAACTTTCTATTGTTAAACCGTTGTTCAAAGCTGGTGATCCCACAGAACTAAATAACTACAGACCTTTCACTCATATACCAGCTATCTCAAAGATCTTTGAAAAAATTATGGCCAAAAAATTTGTCTCTTTTATTAGTGATAATAAAATTATAAAAAATAAACAGTATGGTTTTCAACAAGGAAAATCTACTTCTTTAGCGTGTTTCTCACTCATTAAATACATAATTGAATGCCTTGATAAAAAACAGCCAGTGGTAGCTCTATTCCTTGATATGCCGAAAGCTTTTGACCTCGTCAGTCATTCTCTACTTTTATCTAAATTACACGATTACGGCGTAAGAGGAATCGCACAGGACTGGTTTAAAAGCTACCTAGAAAATCGCCAACAAAGTACACAAATTTCTAGAGTAGACACTGTTACTAAAAGCAAAATCACTGCACGCTCGCCTTTTTCTGAAATCCCTAACGGTGTCTCACAGGGAAGTATATTAGGACCTATTCTATTTTTGTTGTACATTAACGACTTACCCGACATCACTAAAAATAAATGTTTTCTTTTTGCTTATACGGTTATAATAAAAGGGGCTAAAAATAAAAAGAATGAAATATTAGAAGGCGAAATTAATAATACACTAACAAGTATTGTTAAATGGATGGACAATAATAACCTTAAAATTAATATAAATAAAACAAAAGCTATTAATTTTCGGACGTCGAATGCTTTAAGGTTAAATATAAATATGAAATTTGACAATAATCCGATACATTTAGTGAATAGTACAAAGTTTCTAGGCATCACCCTAGATGAACACGTGAATTGGAAAAGTCATGTTGATGATGTGTGTAAAAAAATCAACAAATTTGTGTTTGCCTTGTACAGACTACGGAAAGTAGCTTCTGTGGTACATTGGATCAATCCTTCGCTACGGTGTGATAAACTGGGGCAATGTGTAGAAGTAGGTAGAGTATTTAAAGCGCAGAAACAGTGCATTAGAGCCATTGCAGGAATTAAACGTGAGGAGAGCTGTAAACCTTATTTTGTTAAATTTAAAATTCTCCCTATACCATGCCTGTACATTGCAGAGATATGTCAGTTTATTAGAAATAATAGACATTTTTTCGTAAGTCACTTTGATATTAACTAGGGAGTTAGGAATACTCGCAAAAACAAACTGATTATTCCTAGATGTAACTTAACACTGCTACAAAAAAATGCATTCTATATGTGTATAAAAATTTATAACAAATTGCCGCACAACATTAGAGATTTTCCGAATTTTCAGAATAAATTTAAAAAATAATTATATAAATGGTTACATGACAAGAACTTTTACTCTATCTCCAAATTTTTTAATTTTAAAACATGACATTTCTGTAATTTGATATTATTTATAATTCAATCTGTAATGTCGGACATTTTGTATTACCTATTGTGACACATACGTAGAAAACTAATTATGACTTTAGCTATATAATTGACATGATTTTTTGTATTGTAAAATTTGAATTTTAATATCATAATTTGTTTCTCATATGTCCCGAAAATTTGCACACCCACTTCAAACGGGGTAGATACAATTGGAACTAAATGTACAACCACAAAAACTGTTACTTACATTGTATTTTGGCAAATAAATGATTTGATTTGATTTGATTATATATTAAATAATTAAAACATATAGTTTCATTGATCTATTATTCTTTATCTTAATTAAAAGACGTAACAACTCTTGCTAAAATAGCTCAAGCATCAAAAGTGTACCAGCACGAAATTGCTGCCCTAGCGATCTCCTCTACACTCCGATCGCCCGCATTAATTACCGGAAAAATTGTTTTATAATTCGCGCTTGCTCTACGTTTAATGTTAGAGACCCGATCTGCGTCCAGCCCCGTTCGGCCGTGTCGAAGGTCCCTCCCAGCTGCCGAGTCACGATTGTTGTCTCACGACGACAACTCGTAACGACGACAACTTACGTCGGTATCTGACATTCGTTCGCAAGGCTCGGGCTGGTTTTCTGGCTACGTACTTGACGCTGGGCGCTTGTTACGTTAGTTAGAAACTCGTGCAAACCTCGAATAATTCCCTCACTTTGTTGGGAAGCAGCAACAAACAGGGTTGAGCTTACTCGTTGAAGAATGTAAGAAGCCGTCAGGTCTACGGCCAGCTTTTGTTGCCAATTTATTGACAACACACTCCGTAGTAAGTAGACCCCCACGTTGAGCAGGTGGTTACTTAACGATGACAACTAAGCCTGCTAGCGTTGACCCGGTGCGCTTCCAAGGCCCGGCAGACCAGATCCTGGTACAGGGGCCTTTCTTCCCAGGGTGAAGGTAGGCATATCCCTCCCTATCATGGATCCTTCGCAGAGTTTGGTAAGCTTTGTGAAGGCGTCCGCCCAGGCACTTGCCGCGTCGGGTGTCTTAATCTCTGACGATGTCTTCACGCAGGCCTTATTAGCGCTTAACGCATCCCCGTCCCCTCAGGCCCCAATCCCAGCCCCTCAGGCCACCAACGCTCAGACCCCTCAGGTCTTTAGCTCTCCCGCGTCTCCCGTTGCCTACGACTGTCGCTTCTTTCCAAAGGCTTAGAAAGAACCGACAGTTGTAGGCATTCCCAACTTGCCCAACCAAATTTCCGGGTAAATCTCTGAATGGGTACACTACATAAATACGAAAATCTTAATTCCGATAGTCATCACGAATTTCAAAATTACGAATTTTTCTTCTTCGAAACTTCAAAATTCCGAACATTTATAATTACGAAAATCAATATGCCGAATTTAAAAATACCGAACCATAAAAAGCCGAATTATTAATAATCCGCAATATCATAAATACGAATCCCGTCTTCGCTCGTCGTCTCGCCTAATTTGTATAATTTCAAAACGTGTCTTATTAATTTTAATTTGTGTCACAGGAGATTTAGATTATAATTTTTAATATATACCCGTTTTAGAAACAAAATCTGAATGTTAGCATCGATTTTTTGGAAAATATAATTCGGTATACCATATTTCGGACTAGTAACACAGCGGGTTTTTCTTTCTTCGTACTAATAAAAGTCGGAAAATTGAAATTTCGTATTTATGAATTTCGGTAAAATAAGAATCGTGTTTTTGAATAGTCGGAATTAAGAATCTTCGGGATTGTGAAATTCGGAATTTAAAAAATCGGAATATTCAAATTCGGCATTTTTGGGTGTTCCCCCTCTGAATATCCCGGCTAATCATACCATCAGCCTCTTCAAGGCCATGGCTAAATTTCTCGAGAGAGTCATATTCTCTCAAATGCAGAACCATCTGTTTGCAACAACAGCTTTCGCGCTAAGCACTCCTGCCCTCAGCAAGTCCATCGAATCGTCGAGTACATGCTCGACGGCTTCTATCCACGGCATAATAAAACAGTCGCAGTTTTCTTTTACGTAGCCAAGCCTTTCGATAAAGTCTGGCACTAAAGTCTGGTCTCGTTTATAAACTGTATAAAAAGGCTTACTGGAACGCCTAGTTAGGATAATCGCATCCTTTCTCAAAAATCGTACGTTTCCTTTTAGACATAAAGGCTGGAGTCCCTTAAGGCTCAGTCCTCGTCCCTCTGCTGTACACCGTGTACACTAAATGACATTCCCATTCCGCCGAAAGGCGTCGAACTAGCCCTCTTTGCCAACGATACCGCCGTTTACACCAAAAGCTACTAAGTCCCGCACCTCATCACCAGACCCCAAAAGGCCGTTAACGCCCTCGGTGTATGGTTTCAAAAATGGCGTATCGATGTGAACCCAGACAAGAATTCTGCGGTTTACTTCGACTTCAAACGCCGTCGCATCGCCGACAATCTCCACGTTTGAATGTTAGGTATTCCCATCGCCTGGAAGCGCAGTACCAAATACTTAGGCGTCACCTTATACCAAGCGCTTTCTTTCAAGCCACACGTAGATAAGTAACGAAACTCGCCCGTTTTTACTTAGGCCACCAATATAGTATGTTAGGTAGACAAAGAAAATTGTATTTTAGAAACAAACGCACGCTTTATAAGACCTGCGTTTGACCCGTCAAGACTTATGCCTCGCCAATCTTTGCCCACGCCCAACCCTCCCTCCTGCACAAACTGCAAGTGGTTCAAAATCTCATCTGCCGCAGGGCCTCAAACGCACCCTGGTAGGTGCGTAACGCGGACCTGCACAGAGATCTTGAATTACCGACAGTGCAACAGCACCTCAAAACACTTTTGGAAGCGTTATTCAAACGTCGGAGCGAACCCACCCCAATCCTCTAGTTCGAGATTCAGCCTCGTATACTACCTCTGTCATAGATTCGAAGTTCAAAGTCGCTAGACCGAGAAACGCGCACATGATTGTAGCCACGTAACTGTCACTAGATCTCGAAGCCCTTTAGGCCGCAACTTCTAATTCTTATTTAAATTCCAATTAATTAAATTATTTTTCATTTTTAGCACCTTCAGTGCTATGAATTCACCTTCAATGCTTTGAGCATCTTCAGTGCTTTGTATTCCCAGCGGGTAACCCCTTAAGGGCCCCGCCAGCGCGGCCTTTTCCTCAAATTGGTCGTCGCTCAGACGAAGGCTGTGAGGCAAAAAATTGCTCGATTCATACAGGGGGTTTTTTTAGAAGCCTATCTTTACAACTAAATATTTATCCAACATTTACTTTCTCAGTATGTCATATAATTCTAATTAATGTAACAACATTTTAGTAAATTTCAGTTGATTTATCTTAGTATTTTCTTACATACTAGTTGCATTTTTAGATCATTACTATATGTGGAGGTTTGTTATTAGCCTTAAGCGATTAAATTGTTAGTATATTTTGTGTTAAATAAACAAAATAATTAGTACTCTGGAAATGTTTTATTTATGTTGTATGACCTTAACCCGTCGAGTGTCCCTTGTACCACGTAGGTACATAAGAAAAATGTTCGGATGTGTCGCATTTATCACAGATTGAACGAAATCAGTTACTTAACTAATAATAAGTTATTGATAAGTTAAATAAAGTAATTTATATATAAAGAGATCAGACAAGGATTTATTTAGAAAAATTTAATTTATACACCATAACTACGAAGACTGAAAAATCTTTAAATTAAATAACAATAAAATAAAAATAACAATTATGATAAAACAAAAAAGCTCCCCAGTTGTCATGCCCCGAGGATGCATCTCACTTGTTCTCTGTTCTCATAACACTCGTTTTGATGATGGAGAGTGCATTGTTGAGTTGAGTTGAGTGCATTATAATGCTAAGTAATAACTTAGTAATAACTTTTCGTTATATCCTGCATGCTTTATTGATTGGAAGTAGTAGTATCACGCTTAGCGTAGACAAAAAGTTAGTTTATATAACTTATAATCTTTAATAAAAATCAGTAGGATATAGACTTATTTTCAATATTTTAAGTCTAATAGAGAGTACATACAAAATACGAAACTTCATAAAAAATTCAGATATGAAAACACTTACTTCCTTTTATATTGTATGATAATACTGAAAGTGTTCATTTATTCGTTGCCTGCAGGAATAATAACTAATAATTGTGTAATGCGCCTGAAATTTAAATTCCTAATGGAAAATTGACAATGAAATGGTGGTATTAAATGTGGTATAGCTCAGATTTTTTATGAAAAAACGTTTCATTATTTTATGCGACGAATGTTGCTTAAAAGGATGTAAAATTAACTCATAAAATATTGTAATAATAATATTTAATCCCCAGACAAACACACCAACTGTATGGCCCTACAGTAAGCAGAGCTTGTGTTATGGATGACCATACAGCGAACTGGGGGGAACCCAGAATAAACATACATACATAAATATCAACTACCGTGACCCACGGACAAACGTTTGTGTTCATTACACAAATGAATGCCCCGGCTAGGACTCGAACCTGGGACCTCCGGCGTATCATGGACTATATTACTTTATTAGTTACTCGTCACTATATGTACCCACGTTATTACAGTCACTAGATATCAGACCAGTCGAGATTTTTACCAAGGAACTTCCTACTACCACTGTTTTGATTGAACAAGGGCAGCAGTTCCATTTGAAACCTCTGGTCGGTTAAGATTTTACAGCTATAGACATAAATAATAACTATTAATTATATACGCAGTATACCGCATCCTAGTTTACTGGTTATGAAAATGTATTTTCCTTCTTTCTTTCACAACCATGAAATACTACATGAAATACTCATTACCAATAAAATACCAGTTGTAGTTAAGACTTTATCTCTCATAAATTCAACACGTAAAGCAATTTTAAAATTAATTTTATATTTTTGATAAAGAATGCGGTATTTTGAGAAATTCAAATAAATATACTTCATTTCATTTCACTTCGGAAATTAGATTATTTTATTTACATACAGATTTACGTAAGTAGGCGTGTCATCACTTAGCCGTGAAGTGGAATAGAATTAAACAAGAGGCGAAGTATTTCCTCGCCCGATGGCCATGTTCCCTCATTGTTTATTTAAGACGCGATCCGATTGTAACACGAAGGCAGTGCGAAATATTAAAACGTAGGAGAATGAAAAAAAATATACTTGGTTAAAATTACAGTGGTAAAAATTTCCATAAAAGATGTATTGAATTTTAATGAAATTAAATAAGTACAGAAGATAGTTGCCATTTTAATTATGCATAAAAATAACAAATTTAACAGGATACTTTTAATTTGTGTCATTATTATACGCTTTATACTCCAGTTGCCATACTACCATACTATTACACTTTAAAAAAATGTAAACACGATACAAAAAAAAATTACATTTGCCTTCTAGATCCAGATCTGTGTGCATCTGACTCTTAAAGTTATAACGTAATAACTAAGCTGGAATGTCTGCCTAAAAATAATGTACCAAATCAATGCTTAAGTTTTTAACTTAACTCAACAGTACTGACATTTCAAATGCTTTTAAAACATGGCCCTTGTTTTCTTACTAAGTAAACTTAGAAGAGATTACAATGGCATCTATAGAGCAAATCCGTAAGAATGCATCTTCATTTTCCAAGTTGTTAAGATTTGGAACATTTATATATTGTTTTGTGACAACACTGAAAGATTTCGAGAAAGGGTAGAAAATTATATTTTCAGTAATTTATAAAAAAATACGAGTCTTGTATTTTTAGAGTTTTTTGTTACAAACATTAAATCATTTCAATTCTATTTATTACAAATTAGTTTTATTAATAAGTTGCCCATATATTACGAGTTACCACGCAAGTGAGGCACACTTCAGTTTTCATTTTCTACCATAACTTTACGTTCCGTAAGTAAAAAATCCTTAACTAGAAATAAAAAATTAATTATTTCCATTTTCAAATTTCTATTAAGAATTTGACATTTAAACACGAGCAGGCTGACTATCAGGAGTATTATCTACGAAGCATTTCACAAAAGCCTAGCTGGAGTTATCCAGCGTCGCCTAGCTGTGCGAAGATATAAACAACTGACATGGCTTGACATTTACACAAATCAGTCTCGGTTTGCGTGCGTTCTCGAGCGCACGTCGATCGCAGACGCCTTCCCGCTCTTTTAGCCCCCGCGCTAATTGAGCACCCAAATTTCACTGGTTGTTGTCGTAATATATAATTTCATAGTTGTATACCGTATTAAGTTTCTAACGCCGTTTTCACGGCGGACAGTGGCTCGTTAACCGTACTTCTAATAAGTTTCTAACGCCGTTTTCACGGCGGACAGTGGCTTGTTAACCGTACTTCGTGGAACGTGAGCTTCGTCGACGGGGTTTCGTCGTTCCAGGACTTCAAGTTCCGTGTTCGAGTAAGTTATCCGCGTCGTCCTCAACCGCCCTACTGCGTGTAGGGTGGTTTTTAGGAAGTTAGTCATCGTTGATAGGTTCATAGTATATATATTTATATATTGTCGTCCCTCCCCAAACCCTCCGCAATGGCTTCCCTAAGCCCTGAGAAGCTTCTGAATAAGCTGATCGCTGATTACGACGCCCAAGGCACTTACTGCCCCCCTCATATGATTCGCACACTGCAATCATTTCTCCCTCTAATCATGGCACTAATCACACCGGCCCCTCAGGCCACCTCCGTCCCTCAGACCGCTCTGGTCTTAGGCCCTCCCGCGTCCCCTTCCTCCAGTGACATGGAGTGCGAAGTAGACGCCCCTCCGCGCCGCAAGCGCGCACCCGCGACCGAGTCATCCTCGGACGCCACCCCAACTGGCCCTGAGTCTCCCTCCTTTACGCTTGTTAAGAAGCGCTCTAAGAAGCGTTCGAAACAAGACCCGGCACCCTCGACGCCCGTCCCTACACCCCCTGCGGCGTCTTCAACGCCAGCTGCCCCGGTGTCTTCAACACCCGCTCCGGCCCCAACTTCTATCAAGGCCAAGGTCCCACCACCCGTTTTCCTTCGGGAAAAGGGTAAATGGACTGAGGTCTCGACATTGTGCAATGAGCACAAGATCCATTACACCCGAGCGGTAAACTCGGGTGAATCTATTAAAATCACTGTCTCGTCGATAGACGATTTCCGAGCTTTGACTAAGCTCCTCACCGATAAGCAATATGCTTATCACACTTATGCTCTGTCAGAAGAGCGTAAGATCAGAGCGGTACTCAGGGGAGTCCCGTTCGAATTATCGAACGAGGCTATCCTGGAGGATCTGCAGTCCCAAGGCTTCCCGGCACTCGCGGTGCATAAAATGCACAGCAAGTACGGGAGGCAACACCCTCTCGCTTTGGTGATTCTCGCCAACGTCCCCAAGTCCAGAGAGATCCTGAAAGAGGGTTAGCTCTATTTGCGGCCTCTCTGGGATCTCAATCGAGGCGCCTCATCGCCGCGGTCATCCCGGCCAGTGCCATCGGTGCCAGTTGTACGGGCACGCGGCGGCCAACTGCCGCGCACCGCCCAGGTGCGTCAAGTGCCTGGTCCCGCACTTCACTAAGGAGTGCAATCGCACTCCTGAAACTCCCTCTCCTCCCGATTGCGTGCTTTGTGGCCAGTCCGGCCACACCGCAAATTACAGGGGCTGCCCTCGTGCACCCCGTTGTATGCGTTCCAATCCCAAGAGGTCGGCACCAAAACAGGCCCCGCGCCTTTCTCAAGCAAACTTTCCGCCGCTGCGTAGCCGGGTTCCTCCGGCTACAAAGCCTACACAGTCTAGGCCTGCCCCAGAAAACTGGAGGCAGCGCCCCGCATCGAATCCCATCCCGGCTCCTCGCCCATTCAAACCCACTCCTCAATCCTCCGTAGCAGACGATATGCGTATCGTCTGCGACACTTTAAAAAATGTCGATGTTAGTGAAATCGCAGTCTTAGCCCGTAAACTTAGGGCTTCACGTACTCCGACAGAGCGTTTGCTAGCTCTGGCGGAGCATAGTTCCCTTCTCAATTCATTGTAGGTTCATTTAAATGAATTGATCCCTAAATCATGCTTCGGCCGACCTCTGCCCAGCCCCGGCTTCACCGGAGGCTGCCCAGAACGGCCACCAACTCATGTCCCTTTGAGCACCTTCAGTGCAACTTTCACTACAGGCGGAAGACCCGCTAGCGGGTCTCCGCCAGCGCGCCCAACTTCCCGACGGGTGTCGCTTCCGATGAAGGATAACGGTAATAACTACAGCCAACAGGTGGTTTTTAGTGGGTAGGTGCCATTCTGGTGAGTCCCACATAACCCCCCCGCAGAGGAATTTACCTGCGGGCGGGTATGCATGACGCATCTTCCACCTTCCTCCCGCGAGGGTGCCTCGGCAGCAAAAAAAAAAAAAATGACATTTACTAGGCCGTATCTTTGAACATTTAAAAACATATAAAAACAAAGAGATACTTCGAGTAATATTTCAATAATTTTATGAAATGTAAATTTTATAACGTACGAATGAAAAAACATGTTAATATTTAATATCACAACAACTGTCGTACATTTCTTGGCTATGTATTAAAAATAATTCAAGTGTAAATCACAGGACATACTGTGACATACACTAATATCTAGTAATGAAAACCCATAATTTACATTTCTAATAATGAAATGACGAAGTGAGTGTCGTGTAATTCAAAGGATTTAAATTTTAATACCGATGGCTTTTGCTAAAGTAGATATTTGATTTGTGGCAATAAAAAAAAATATTTCTTATTTTTATATAATTGTTTACCTTGGAAGGGTGAGGGCAGGCTTAGCCTCTATTAAAGTATTGAATGTTCCTTCCAATAAATTGGAGATGATTAGCGGTGTAGTTTCAGCTTAAAATCTCTCTCTTCGGCATTGCTATTTGCAAGAGCCGTTGATCACAAAAGTTGTCCTTTCTTCATTTCGTTGTCTTCAACAGCATACCAAATATTAGGTAGTGTATACTGTCCGCCTAGCGAAGC
Organism: Marasmarcha lunaedactyla; assembly: GCA_923062675.1. Lineage (NCBI taxonomy): Eukaryota > Metazoa > Arthropoda > Insecta > Lepidoptera > Pterophoridae > Marasmarcha > Marasmarcha lunaedactyla. The sequence goes on from OV281341.1 coordinate 7,014,419, forward strand.
TGCCGTGTGCAGTAAACGTACTAAAGAATATTGGCAAATCCTTATTTGAGTAAACAGTGAGCATTTAGAAAAGTAACAAGTACTTTTGTTTATTCTTTTGTTTTATATGAATTTCCATGATATTTGCTTCATGTGTAGAAGTCTCCAAAAAAATAGTTTATTTATAAAGCTTGATTTGACTTGATCAGTTTGTATTAATTAGCTCCTGTAATTTTTTATTACGATGCATCGGATTGATTGTGACCAAACACAAGAATTTGATTTTGTAATATAGATTTTAAATTAAGGAAATTATAGTCTCTTCAGAATGTAAGGAGTCATTTTTATGAAAGAACATTTTTTTTATATTCCTCATAGTGAAAATGATTTATCACTCATTCTTATCCTTGGCTGTATAGCTTTTGCCTTAGCCGGCGAGTTTGAGATAAAAAACATAACTTGAAAACAAAACCGTTTACTTACTTTTGGACTTGTCACTTGTGTGTGTGTGAGTGCCTTGGTTTTGTTCTGACGATTTGCGATTCTTTTAGTTATTTTATATAACGTGACTTTGTAAGCCTTTGTGCCCAAGGATTCCGATAGATTGCGCTTACGACGACTTATTGCTGTGATTTTTGGACTAGTTGATTAATTCAAAGATATTGATGAACATTTACCTGTCATTATTATCATGGTCGGTTGGTGATAATTTTATTTATTTTATTTTATTTTATTTTATTTTTAATTATTTGGAAAACATACAGTGTTCTTATAGCTAGCTTAATACTAGAAAATTAACTAGACACCAATTATTAGTTTTCACATATCGTAAACTGTAAAACTTGAGATAGAGCTAGGTACATATATAATACACACAAAATAAAACAAAAAACACAAATACACAAATATTACAAAACAAAAACCAATTAAAAACTCAATCAAATGGATCAGGGAACGTTATCAAACCATTGATTAGTAATTTTAAGCCTGACTCTTTCTACGGAAGAATTAAAGATGTCAATCTCTGGTAAATTTATTTTATTTATCAAATTAGAGGCCCTTACAAAAAATGAATTTTGCCGATAATTAGTACAGCTATGAGGAACATGCAGAGTAATATGTTGTCGGGATGACCTTGTTGGGACCTTCAGGCCCAATTGGGCAAGGAGGTAAGGAGAATCAATCTTACATTGTGCAATCTTGATAACCGTGACAATATCCGCGATTTGGCGTCTTACGTAGAGGGGTAAAATGTGATAACGCCTACATCTGGACTCGTAGCATACATCTTGGACTCTACTTTTGAATTGAAGATGTCTCATAAATTTACGCTGTATGGTTTCAAGCCTGCCGATGTAAATGTCATACAATGGACTCCAAACTTGTGAGCAATATTCAAGGATACTACGCACATACGCACAGTAAAGAATTTTTATAACTTTTATGCTATTAAATTGGGAACTAGAGCGTAAGATAAATCCTAATGCCCTATTAGCCCGATTAGCAATATCATCAATATGTCTATCATAAATTAATTTGCAATCGTGAACAATACCCAAGTCGCGTATTTCATTAGACATTTTAAGAACTTTGCCTTTCAGTAAATACTCGAAACGTAACGGGATTTTCTTCCTAGTAAACCTGACCACATAACACTTTGAAACATTAATATCAAGTCTGTTAATATTGCAGTATTGTTCAAACCTAATTAAATCCTCCTGCAACAATGTACAGTCCCGGCGATCCGCAACACTCTTAAAGATTTTCATATCATCCGCATATAACACAAATTTTGAATATATAAAACAGTTGGAAATGTCGTTTATAAATATATTAAATAAAAGAGGGCCCAGCAAGGATCCCTGTGGGACACCAGAAGGCACATAGTTATATGCGGATGCAAAACCATTCAACACTACGGCCTGGGACCTGTTCTCAATGTAGGACTTAAACCATCTGAACAGACTGCCGTGAATTCCCGCCTTCAATAGTTTTTGAAGTAATACGCTATGGTCAATGCGGTCAAAACACTTCGCGTAGTCCGTAAAAATGGTATCCACTTGGCCTCCAGAGTCCATGTTGACCGTTGTGTAATCGATAAACGATAAAAGATTAGATGTTGTAGATCGCCGTTCAAGAAAACCGTGCTGCTCAGAGATGAAGTAAGGCTTTAGGTTACTGTATACTTGGGTGTATATTAAGCGTTCAAATACCTTTGCAAATATACATAATTTAGAGATCGGCCTATAGTTACAAACATCATTTCTTCTTCCTCCTTTATGAATTGGTGTTATAAAAGCCGATTTCCAAATCATAGGAACAATACCTTCATTTATAGAACGTTTAAATAATATAGATACTGGTTTAGTCAAAGATTCTGAACATCGAACTATAAATAATGGCGGTATTCGATCAGGCCCTGCTCCCTTCGAAAGATCCAGTGATTGAAGTTCTTTTAGTGTGTTTTCGTGGGTAATTTCTATACTACTGATAGTGTTGACATAATTTGAACATTGATCAATTGAATCATTTGAATCTCTCGAGGAGCTATTTGATGTTTGAAAATTTGATTGGAAATACCGCGCGAAAAGACGGCAAGCATCTTGTCCAGATTCTGCGACCTCTCCTTCATATGACAGAGATGAGGGAATAGTGTTGTGCTTGTTTTTGTTATATTTGATGAACGACCAAAATAGTTTGGGATTTTTTTCTATAGATTCCTCACATTTTTTTATGTAAGCAGTATAACATTTGACCTCTAGGTTTTTAGCTCTTAGACGTAAGAGTGAAAATGTATTGTAATCTGAAACATTGCCGTACGTACGATACTTTTTTAAGAACTTATACTTTTCTCTGAGAAGATGCTTTAACGAAGAATTGTACCACGGTGGATATCTAGCGCTAGACAATAACTTTTTAGGTACAAATTTTTTTATTACATCATGTAGATAATTATAAAAATTATCTACGGCTTGTTCAAGCGGTATCTTTTGTAGACAGTCATCTCAGTTTACTTTACCCAACGAAGACTTAATGCTGTCATAATTTGCTGACTCAAAGTGGTGCTTATAACGAGTATTATCCTCCATAGGCTTTGTAAACGCTAAGTCTATTGTTATATTTAACGACTTGTGATGGAGATCTTCGGGTACAAGGGGATCATCGGATGAAGACACCTGGACATCAACATTACTTAATATTAAGTCTAAAAGTCTACCGTGAGTGTTACGGCAAAAATTAAATTGTGTAAGGTTGCATTCAGACAATGTATCAACAAATGTATATTGAAATTCTCCCATGACTCCCGAATATCCAGAAGTGGAGTCGGAAGTAGGATTCCACTGAATGTTACTCATATTAAAATCTCCCATAATAACAAAAATATCATTAGGCTGGGAGTTCACTGTTAAAGCTAGTTTATTAGTAAAGTTCGAAAGTTGTGAATTAAAGGAATTACCAAACTTTTCATTGCACAGATAAATAGAACAAAAATGTATTTTTACAGCAGTAGCGTGGTTATCAGTCAATGTAATTGTGACCCAGATGTCTTCAGCCTTTGACGACCATTCTAGGCGATTAATTGCCATGAACTCACGACGAACCGCTATTAAAACACCGCCACCAAACCTTTCCTGTGTGGACTGGTAGTTTCGATCCCTTCTCCAGACCACATACCTATCATCAAAAAGTTCCCCGTTATCTATGCCGTTTAACAGCCAAGTTTCCGTCAAAGCAACCACGTCATATGAATGCATCAATAAATTTCTTTTGAATACGTGAGTTTTTGTGCGTAGCCCTCTTGTATTTTGATAATAAATGTTTAAAACTTTGTCATTATCCATTGAGTAAGCACTTGTTACAAAAACTGAAGTGATTTGAAACATAGTAAATAATTAAATAAAAACATATTAAGAGGCTCACAATACCAGCATACAAATACATCGGCAGACCTGTCACAGGTGGAACGCTATTTAAAGACAAAAGGAGAAAAAATAAATTTACTTTAAAAAAATTTACGCAAATATTCAAAATGATATTAGGCTTTTCTGAGGTTCCCAGGATTATTTGATTAAGTAAAATATCAAAACAGTATGAAATTAAAAATAGTTTAAAATAAAGCTGTACCTTATATGAGTAAACATTAAGCAACATAAATGAAAGTTTGAATAATTTGAAGCAAAGCTCTACACTATTTTGGATAGGTCGTTTTCGCTTTTTATAAAAAATACTGGAGAGTTGTCAGACCTCCTAGCCATTATTTTACAATGCTTTACCCAGATGTATTTAAAGTTTTTTTCTTTTGCCAATGATCTTGCTTTGCTTAGAAGAGTCTTATTCCGTTGGGTCAAGTGATCATTTACATATATTTGTGAGTCTCCGGTAAATCCTAGGTTGGCCAAGTTAAGCGTCTTGCTTTTACGAGACATCGCAATTAGGTTTTCTTTTAAGTAACGGTTGTTGAATGATATTAGAATTGGTTTCTCGACTTTTGACAAACGAGTTGGAAGCCGTGCAATATAGTTAATATCTTCCTTTTTAACAGTAACATTACATAGTTGACCAATTTTTTGAGCTATATCATACAAATTTTCGTTATTTTTCATAGGTATACCTTTAATTTCAGCGTTATTCGCTCTTGCCCACTGGTCTCTATCCTCCATTTCTTGATGAAGCTTGACTATTTCAGCTTTGAGAACAGGTACCTCAAGAGCAACTTTTTCTATTTTAGTAAGCCGAGAATCTAAGGCCTTACATGTTCCTGAAAAGTTATTAATCAACTGATGTGCCATCTCAAGAGACTCTTTAAGGTGGCTGATTTCCTTTTTAATTAACTTCACGTCTTCTAATAACGATGCTAGAGGCGCCAGCTGTACAGAAACCATGTTGAGTTGTTCTTGAATTTTTTCCAATTGCAGTGGCAGGGGCGAAATTGCTATAGGAGAAGGTAAGGGGCTAGATTTACATTTAGGACATCTCCAGCAATTTTTCCTTGTGTCTCCAAGTTTACGATAGCCGCCTTCGCTAATACCAGAACATTGGAAATCATAGTGTTGCTTGCAGATACTGCAAACGGGCCCTTCAGTGTGTTCCAAACCACAGCTGGCGCAGGTAAACATTTTGATTTAGCGCAAAATAAATTTACTTAATTATAAAAATATATATGTTTATGTTGCAATCATTCACTCCTAAGATTTATCAATATATTTGCTTTTTTTTTTTTTTTTTTTTTTTTTACAACTCTACTTCAAGCAACTTCTTTCCGCTCGCTCTTTTATATTAATGTGTCACAATACCAGATTAAGTGCTCTATTTCAGCTAATGCTCACACGAACCTTGTGGTCGAGCGGCTAAGTGTTTGATAATGGGACCAGAAAACGTGAGTTCGATCCTCACCACAGCAGCAATCGTAATTTTTCGCTTTTCTGCCAAAATTTGTGGCAGCAAAAACACTTAACATCACTCACACACACTGCACCCTCTCCACGGCAACACAACAGAATACGAGATGTTGAGTTCGGTACAAAATGGCCGCCGCAGGCAATGTCACACCACTGCAGATAGAACAGGAGGGACCGATTATCAGCGTTCTCACTCAAATAGGCCGCATAATAGAAACAAATAAATCCGAGCCAACAAACGACACAACGTGCGATCAACTGAGCAGCTGAGCTGGAACTGAATAATAGTAATTACCTATGTAAATGTAGGTAATTTGAAATCATAACCTCAAAATTAATACTTAATGAAAATGCAATTATTATTGTTCCTAGACATACTCCATAATATACTTATATATATATTTTTTAAATGGATCCGGATTTTATTGACATCATAATATGCAAAAAGTTAAATAGTATAAATTAATAAAAAAATCACACAGTTTCCAAGAATAAAATCAGAAGCTGTGTCTCATTTTACGCCTTCATTGGATGAACGCCACACACAGACACAGTTTTGTCACGTCAGACATGTCAATGAGAATTGGATTTATTACGGACTGTCAGGTAACATTGAATTCACAATCCAACTATTTCAAAATTCTTTATAGTACCTACGTAGGACTAGCTCATTTCGCCACAATGCATGTTTTCTGAGCCACCCCCTTGCTTCTTTAAACTTTGCTTGCACTCACTACATGTTACGAAGCATAAAAATCTCGTTTGTATGCGAAAGTAACTCCTTTAAAATGCAGCTACCATGGTCTTACTTATTTATAGGTAAGCGGGTTGCTTTGAAAATTATTACTGACACTTACTTGGGAAACTACGCAGGCGAATAGAGACACAGAGTAGTGGTAACAGTAGATTAATAACGATAGTTTACACTTACATTATTTCTTGTGAGAGAATTTAGGGGACAGGTCATCGTTTGTTTCAGTTTTTCGGTTTTCAGTAATAACGGCACTTTTTTTTGGGACAACAGAAGAGGGTCATTACATACATTACATTATTTTCCACATGTTAATAGTTTCTAGCTAAGACTTGAATTTTATTTGATATAAAAACTGTCCAATGCCTGACCATAAATTAAAATGTAATTCTACTTTTGTAAAAATAAATTGCAACATATTAAGTATATAATAACTTTCAATAAAAATAAATAAACACATTTTAGTAGACAGCTGTTCACTAAATTATGTCTACATTAATTTCACTTGTGTATCTTACCAAAACGTACTTCAGAATTTTGTAGCGACTTGCCAGAACGCAGTGTGTATTTTGATAAATACTGAATTTTCATGACTCCCAAATTAGTTTTTTTTTAATTGTGTCATAATGATTCTTAATGACTAATAATAAATTAAATAAACACCTCTTTACTATAAAGACGGTTTTATAATATATTTTTACAGTAAATAATCTCACAGACGTATCCAAAATGGCATAGATATGGATAAAAAAATTGGCCTTATCATAGAATGAAATGATGTACAAAATCTCGTGTAAACAAATGAAAATAATCACAATTTAAATAGGTTGCATTTTTTATAATTTAATAAAACTTTGGTTACTTATAGAATTATTGTGTTATTTACGAGGGTGTGAATCGATATACTGTAACACCTTATTATTTAACTTGAAAATAATCAGAATTGTGTTGTAAATATTTAAAATAATTAGAATTATACATAATAACTTTTCCTCATACTCAGTTGCAGATTAGCACAGTTAGCAGCGTACCATTTTCAGTATTTGCTAGGAGTGTTTATTTAAGTTATTAACGAAACCAACGAATGGGAAATCTAATTATTTTAAAGAGCTTAGAAAATTTACTAATTTAAATACAAATGAAGTATAAAAACTATACGAATTTTCCCATGTCAATAAAAAAAACATTAACAAAATATAAGATATTTTTAATTTCGGTTATTTTATAGTGCTATTCAATATACAATTAATTCAAATAGATAATATTAACATTTGAAGTAATGCGATAATTAATAAATGTGCCTCTTTGCCTGGAGCATGTCTTCAAGGATTGTTTTCGAGGCTTTGTTCGCTACCAGATCCTAATCCAGCAAAATTGGAAACAGTCCACAACCGACCCAAGAGAATGGTTTAACTATGTGAAAATCTGTCAACCCACTGTAAATAAGCGTGATGGACTATAAGAGCCAAAAAACACTCCAGTCCTGGAGAGGCTGCAGTAGGATTATAAGGCAGTCCTGGAATAATATATGTGAATCATTAAAGTTTAATTTTTGAATGGTTAGGTAAATATGATTTTCTATATCAGACAATAATCTGAATATATTTCCGACCATACGATCTGCCAGACGACTCTCGGTAGAGCGCATTTGCAGTAATTATTATTTTGTTTTTTAATTAACGACGGTCAATAATTACACTTTTAATAAACAATTATCTTATATATACTAATAATAAACAGTTAAATTTGCATAAACTGCTGTTCCTGTTGAGTTACCCCATTTCAACCCTTGATTGAATTTTCATGATCATCTATATACATAAATCTTTTACGGAGAATCCTGTAGTTTGCATTGCCTCTTATTAAGCCACAAAAACGAAAAAATAGTTGTTATTAATAAAGTCGACAATCACGATCAGGTCTTAATTTTTTTGTTTTTCAAATCCGGTAAAGGTAACTAATTACATAAATCCCTTGCCTCGAAGTATTATAAAAGAAAACAAGGAACCCGGCTTCAAAAATACAATTTATGAACGGTTTTAGATAAAGAATATTATAGAAATCTTATACATAGAAATACTTAAGGGAGAGCATATACGTGCCTAGCAATGTCAGTTTTATCTCGACGGGCATCGCGCAACCAATTGCTACTATCCAATCCAGGGCTGGCGCTGACTATCGAACGACTATTGACAGTCAAAATTTAATTTTAGTACTATTATAATTTATATAGGAAGTTATTTTCTATGATCATTTCTGTTTTACCATTTCAATAATCATATTGTCACAAAATGCTATTACATAAAAAAAAGCAATTTCCACTTTTAATCAACGTCTAGTTCGAAATGTAGTGCGTATTTTCTCATAGACATTTAGCTCTTCAAACTGCAATATTTTTTTATGTATGAAATTGCTTGGATAGTTTGTAGCCAACCCTACAGCATAGCTACAAGAGTAAACTAGATAAGATCCGATGCGGACCCGTGCTGCATATTGGTTGTCAGATTTCTTGTAAGTTTCCCTTTTTGAATTGACGTGGTGTAGTGGGTTTGTTAATCAGAACGTGGAGATAAGCTACGTATTGTGTAGCCCCAAATACGTCTCAGTATATACATATATATATATATATATATATTGCAAAATCGTATAATTACAGTAAACTTGTGAAACATGCCTACGTACATCAGTTACATTTAGGCTAAAAAAGTGTTCCAAAACGCAGAACAAACACTCTCCTGCAGTTACATATAGATAGAAAGTAATATATATATATATATATATATATATATATATATATATATATATATATATATATATATATATGTGTGTGTATTTTCCTTGACATAGCCTATGTACTTGGGTTATGTCAACACTGTGGTGATGAAATTAACGGAATATATTGCAAAATTTTTGTCTAAAAACAAGTAGAAAACTATTTTAATTTTTCTTTTACTGACACCCCTTTATAAATATAAAAAATTCTCTGTATAAATATAAATAATAAATTCTTGTAAAGTTCCTTATTCCTGGTAACTTCGTACATTATACGATTGGTTTAACAATTATGTTAGTTTTTATCTCTGTACTGTAACGTAATTGGTGGAAGCGCTTTTGGAATGACTTACTGGCTCAGTTTTTGGACTTTAAGGTTAATAAAGAAGCATTCCAACTCTTATATCAGAGTTGGCACGGTACATTTTTAAACTAAAATTAAAATCGTAATAAACTCTTGATCCTTAATTTTTTTCAACTTTATGCAAATTTTTTCAGTATAAGAATACGTTACCCTGCCTACCATATTCTGTTAGTCCATTGACTCGTCACCCTGTATATATGTACATTTTCTCTTTTTGCCTAATAAAACATTACCACAATTCGAACAAATTGCCAAACTTTCTTGGAAACAATGAAAATAACTACGCAAACAAAGTGATTACAGAGTTCAGTCAGACGCACATTGAAAATAAAGTTCCCAACATTGAAAGGCTACAGTTTATCATAGAAACAAAGAAGAAATCCGATATTTTATATAATAGATGGGCTAGTTTCCGAAAATTCGTAGATTTGTGAGTCCGTGCTTAAACAATAGGACAATTCGACAATAACTGCTCAAGAAAGCGGCTTAGAGCAGACGAGAGATTTTACACGGCTATACAAAAGGGGTTAATTTTTTTCTACGGTTGATACGTTGATTCACGATTTTAAAAGGTCGTCGAGTTCTAATAATTGAATCTATTATTTACACTATTAAATATGGCCGTCCTGTTTGGATAGTCACAATAAATAGTTTCATTGCATTTTAAATGGGGTACCGGTATTATGGTTACCTCCTAAGCTAATCGTAAAATGTAGCTTCCAATAAAGTAGATTTCTTCTAGAAACTTGTAACAGGGGTGTTTTATAATAAAAATCACAGATTGTATTTTTTTTCCGCTTTTTTAACGCTATTTTTTTTTAATTAACAACAGCACTTGTAATGATTAAAAGCTAACTGTCGCTTAATGAATTTGTGTAGAACAATAACAAAGTACCTAATTGAGATAGTGACTTGGTTCAGAATTCATCCTTTTGACTCATTTGAAGTAATTTGACTCAAAATTATAAAATTTAAAGTCATAGAAAAATTAAAATTACATATTGGAGCATCAACATTGAACGTATAAAAAATGATTTTACAATAGGTTAATGCCATGGGTTTGATATCCAATGTAGAAATTTCCAAACTATAAATGATTTAATTTTATCATCAGTGCTTTTTTTTTTTTTTTTGTTCCCCTCCGCGGGAAGAGCAGGAGGATAAAAATGCCCTGACGCATACTCTGGCGCGATTCCAAAGTTATGTGGGACTCGTCCCGACGCCTACCAGGACCATACCCACTAAAAACCCCCTGTCGGCTCGTGCATTTTTGCCACTCAGCCTTCATCTGAGCGACGGCCAATTGGAGAAAGAGGCCGCGCTAGCGGGGCCCAGAAGGGGTCACCCGCTGGGATTACATAGCACTGAAGGTGCTCAAAGCACTGAAGGTGAATACGTAGCACTGAAGGTGCTCAAAATGAAAATCAATAATTAAAACAAAAATTTAAAAAATTGCAAAATAAAATTGAATTAACTCGCATTTACGTTAGTATTAGGATTTACGTTAGAATTAGAATTTACGTTAGAATTAGAATTTGCGGCCAGAAGGGCCTCGAGATCGCGTGACAGTCTGGTGGATGAGTACGCTTGCGCATTTCTAGGCCTAGCGACTTTGAACTTCGAGTCTAACACAGGAGTAGCATATGAGACAGAATCACGAACTAGAGGATTGGGATGGGTTTCGGAGCGTTTGAAGAACGCTTCAGAGAGTGTTTTGAGATATTGTTGTACTGTAGGCAGTTCAAGATCTCTATGCAAGTCCGCGTTACGCACGTACCACGGTGCGCCTGTGGCCCGGCGGCAAAAGAGGTTTTGAACTACCTGCAGTTTGTGCAGGAGGGAGGGTTTGGCGTGGGCAAAGATTGGCGAGGCATACGTCATGACGGGTCTAACGCAGACCTTGTAAAGTGTACGTTTGTTTCTGAAGGACATTTTACTTTTTCTACCTAACATGCTATTTAGGCGGACTAAATAGTGACGAGCGAGTTTCGAAACTCTTTCAACGTGTGGCTTGAAAGAAAGCGTCGGATCTAATGTGACGCCTAAGTATTTAGTACTGCGCTTCCAGGGGATGGGAATGCCTAACATTCGAACGTGGGGATCGCCATCGGGACGACGGCGTTTGTGGTCGAAGCGCATCGCAGAACTCTTTTCAGGGTTCACATCGATGCGCCATTCTTGAAACCATGCACCAAGGGCGTTTACGGCCTTTTGGAGTCTGGTTACAAGGCGCCGAACACCGTGGCCTTTGGTATAGAGTGCGGTGTCGTCAGCGAAGAGGGCGAGTTCGACGCCTTTCGGCGGGATGGGAATGTCGTTGGTGTACACGGTGTACAGCAGAGGGGCGAGGACTGAGCCTTGAGGGACTCCAGCCTTTATGGGACGAGGTGCAGAAAGCGTGCCTTCGTGTTTAAATCGAAACGTACGGTCTTTGAGAAACGACGCTATTATCCTGACTAGGCGATCCGGTAAGCCTATCTTGTAGAGTTTATAAACGAGACCGCTGTGCCAGACTTTATCGAAAGCCTTGGCTACGTCAAAGAAAACCGCTACTGTTTTATAACGACGCGGATAGAAACCGTCAAGTATATACTCGACGATTCGGTGGACTTGCTGAGGGCAGGAGTGTTTAGCGCGAAAGCCGAACTGATGGGGAATAATGAGAGGATCGCCATCCGTTGGAAACAGATGGTTCCGCATTCGAGAAAGTATGACTCTCTCGAGAAGTTTAGACATTGCCTTGAGGAGGCTGATGGGTCTGTGATTAGCCGGGACGTTCAGAGGTTTGCCCGGCTTGGGAATGCCTATGACTGTCGCTTCTCTCCAAGCTTTAGGAAAGTGCTATGGTCGAAGCAGGCATTGAAAATGATAGCTAACAAGGTTAGCATCTGTTGCGGTAGGTGCTTAAGTGCGTGGTTGGAAATTCCATCCGCACCCGGAGCCTTTTTGGACTTTTGATTTCTAATGAGAAGCAAGATTTCGTCATTAGAGACTGTGACAGGGTCGGCGGTGATGGGGAGAGAGTCTCTGCGAAGGACTTCGTCCTCCACCGCTTTGATGTGAGTGGGATTCGCGGGTTGCGTGCTGGGCGAGCATTGTGCGGCAATGCTGTCGGCGAAGCATTCGGCTTTCTCTTCGACTTCGAAGGCAGTAGTGCCATCGGGACGAGTGAGAGGAGGAACGTGAGAGACGGTGTCTACGCGTAAGGCTCGGGCCATGCTATAGTACGCTTGGTGGGACGGAGAGATATTCGCCATGAGATCGTTCATCTGAGCGTCTCGGAGTTCCGCGAGGCAAGACCTAACTTTACGTTGAAGCTGATTCGCAGCTGTTCTATAGGCGGGCGTGGGATATTTCTTGGCTCTCCGGAGAGCCGCGTTTTTAGCTTTAATAAGATTGCTAACGGCTAAGGGAAGCGTGGGTTTGCCTTGCTTAGCAACCTTTTCGTTGTCACTGATGGCTGAGTTGATAGCATCAGTGAGAGAATTTACTAATGAATCGATTTTATCCGGGCTATCTAATTGCTCGGGAGAGATCGCGAGTGGAGAGAGCCTCTAAGGCTGAAACTAACGTATTTTTAAAACCTTTCCAATTGGTAAAGGTCTTAGGAGATGAGACGTTATCGTTCGGCGGTCCTAGCACGAGGGAAACGGGGCGATATCATCAGTGCAAACAGGATAGTGGTCATAAACCAAACAGTCAAGTATAATTTAATATTTCTTGCAATTACCACATCTTATCGTAACACAACCAAAAGCCACAACGTTCCACCCACACTTCCCTTCCTATATTTCAATTAGATTTACTTTGTGTCTGCCATCTGTAGTAACTGACCAGCTGCTCACAAGATGTAACTGATAAACTGGGGTAATACAAGGCGTCGGTAATTACAAATTATATATCTCATTGGGATAGAATAGTCAGAAAAGCAAGGAAATTGCAATGCTTGAAAAATTTTAAGGACTAATATGATTTGTTTTGGTTCACCTTTTTTACGACAGTAGTTATTCATATTGTTCTTACAGATCTCACAGAGGATAAATTAAAAGATGTCTGAGAGTTCTATCGTAGAGATAAAATTGTGTAAAATTATGTATGTCATGTAATGTTATTTTATACAAGTACCTTTCTCCTCATTGAAGAATCGTAAGTTCTGCATTTTTCTAAATACCTAAAATAAAGCACTACCAGTTTACAAAGATCTTTTAAAACAATAGTTCTTTTAATAAAGTAAACGTTTTAGATGAATACGAATAAAAGATATTTGAAAGAAGGACGGGGCTTTTGAATACTGCCTCATTGTCCTATAATATTTATGTGGTATTGATACAGTACTAATATTTTCTCTTTATAATGATACCATAGATATATTTAGGGTGATCTAATTGACGTAGAAGATTTTGTGGTATTATTTCCAGAATTGCAACAATACTCACATGACAAAAACTGTTCTTCAGCTGTTAGCTTCACATGACACCGAGTAAGTGCACTGTGTGTGCATTACCATGGCAGTCACCCATTCACTATTTAAACAAGTTATTTGGGTAAAGTATCTTCTAAAACTATGGTAGAGTCGGGTGACGGGTCTTTTTTTTTTTTTTTTTTTTTTTTGCTGCCGAGGCACCCTCGCGGGAGGGAGGTGGAAGATGCGTCATGCATACCCGCCCGCAGGTAAATTCCTCTGCGGGGGGGTTATGTGGGACTCACCAGAATGGCACCTACCCACTAAAAACCACCTGTTGGCTGTAGTTATTACCGTTAGCCTTCATCGGAAGCGACACCCGTCGGGAAGTTGGGTGCGCTGGCAGAGACCCGCTAGCGGGTCTTCCGCCTGTAGTGAAAGTTGCACTGAAGGTGCTCAAAGGGACATGAGTTGGTGGCCGTTCTGGGCAGCCTCCGGTGAAGCCGGGGCTGGGCAGAGGTCGGCCGAAGCTTGATTTAGGGATCAATTCATTAAAATGAACCTACAATGAATTGAGAAGGGAACTATGCTCCGCCAGAGCTAGCAAACGCTCTGTCGGAGTACGTGAAGCCCTAAGTTTACGGGCTAAGACTGCGATTTCACTAACATCGACATTTTTTATAGCGTCGCAGACGATACGCATATCGTCTGCTACGGAGGATTGAGGAGTGGGTTTGTATGGGCGAGGAGCCGGGATGGGATTCGATGTGGGGCGCTGCCTCCAGTTTTCTGGGGCAGGCCTGGGCTGTGTAGGCTTAGAAGCCGGAGGAACCCGGCTACGCAGCGGCGGAAAGTTTTCTTGAGAAAGGCGCGGGGCCTGTTTGGGCGCCGCCCTTTTGAAATTGGAGCGCATACAACGGGGTGCACGAGGGCAGCCCTTGTAATTTGCGGTGTGGCCGGACTGGCCACAAAGCACGCAATCGGGAGGAGAGGGAGTTTCAGGAGTGCGATTGCACTCCTTAGTGAAGTGCGGGACCAGGCACTTGACGCACCTGGGCGGTGCGCGGCAGTTGGCTGCCGCGTGCCCGTACAATTGGCACCGATGGCACTGGCCGGGATGACCGCGGCGATGAGGCGCCTCGATTGAGATCCCAGAGAGGCCGCAGATAGAGCTAACCCCTTTCAGGATCTCTCTGGACTTGGGGACGTTGGCGAGAATCACCAAAGCGAGAGGGTGTTGCCTCCCGTACTTGCTGTGCATTTTATGCACCGCGAGTGCCGGGAAGCCTTGGGACTGCAGATCCTCCAGGATGGCCTCGTTCGATAATTCGAATGGGATTCCCCTGAGTACCGCTCTGATCTTACGCTCTTCTGACAGAGCATAAGTGTGATAAGCATATTGCTTATCGGTGAGGAGCTTAGTCAAAGCTCGGAAATCGTCTATCGACGAGACAGTGATTTTAATAGATTCACCCGAGTTTACCGCTCGGGTGTAAAGGATCTTGTGCTCATTGCACAGTGTCGAGACCTCAGTCCATTTACCCTTTTCCCGAAGGAAAACGGGTGGTGGGACCTTGGCCTTGTCAGAAGTTGGGGCCGGAGCGGGTGTTGAAGACACCGGGGCAGCTGGCGTTGAAGACGCCGCAGGGGGTGTAGGGACGGGCGTCGAGGGTGCCGGATCTTGTTTCGAGCGCTTCTTAGAGCGCTTTTTAACAAGGGTGAAAGAGGGAGGCTCAGGGCCAGTTGGGGTGGCGTCCGAGGAAGACTCAGTCGCGGGTGCGCGCTTGCGGCGCAGAGGGGCGTCTACTTCGCACTCCATGTCACTGGAGGAAGGGGACGCGGGAGGGCCTAAGACCTGAGGGGTCTGAGGGACGGGGGTGGCCTGAAGGACCAGTTTGGAAATCAATTCCTCGATGTGAGGGAGAAAGGATTGAAGTGTTTGAATCATTTTAGGGGTGCAGTAGGAGCTTTTAGCGTCGTGAGCAGCGACCAGCTGATCTTGAATTTCCCTAATGCTTAGGGAAGCCATTGCGGAGGGGTTGGGGAGGGACAATATATGAACCTAACAACGATGACTAACTTCCTAAAACCACCCTACACGCAGTAGGGCGGTTGAGAACGACGCGGATAACTTACTCGAACACGGCACTTGAAGTCCTGGAACAACGAATTCCCGTCGACGAAGCTCACGTTCCACGAAGTACGGTTAACAAGCCACTGTCCGCCGTGAAAACGGCGTTAGAAACTTATTAGAAGTACGGTTAACGAGCCACTGTCCGCCGTGAAAACGGCGTTAGAAACTTAATACGGTAAACAACTATGAAATTGGGGTGCTCAATTAGCGCGGGGGCTAAAAGAGCGGGAAGGCGTCTGCGATCGACGTGCGCTCGAGAACGCACGCAGACCGAGACTGGGTGACGGGTCGCTCACTTCCCTCTTATATGGTTGAGAAGGGGGATGGCTGGATCCCGCGTTAACTGGTGAATTGGTGCCATTTGAGGGTGTTCGTCGTTTGGATACTTGGAGGAAGGGAGACTTGCCGAGCTAACAGATCCAGATAAGCATAATTTTATATAGACATAAAGAGACAATGTAAATTTATTTGGAAAAAATATATACCTGTGAAGTTTCTTGCCACTTCTTCTTCACGAAGGTTTTCCCGAATTGGTGGTAGAGTCATGTTTTATTTGACGTCAATAAAAACAATTAATTGTCTTGATGAAAATCTCAATGTGTACAAAAACGCTTCATCTAAAATCAAAATTAAAACCTTAGAAGTATACTTATAAGAAGATACCTTTTGTAAAAGGTTCATAAAATATTTACTCAACGATGTCAGACACCCAGGCAGCATTGACTTCGTCCCAAAGAGAGGGTACAGGAACCGGAACTTGGCTGTGTGGCGGCCCGCCCTAATTACTACTACAAATATTTACTTTGGCAAGATTCTCAACCGAAGAAATGTGGGGTATGGTCTCAGTTTCAGAGATAGCTTTCGTAAATTTTTATTTTAATTAGAACTACGATGAATAACAGCCATTCAGACGATTAAAAAGATGTCTCAAACTTATATTTTCAGTCAGTAGTTTAGGACAGCAAAATAAATCTAATGCACAAGATCACGTCTTTCAACACCAAAAAATATAGTGAATCTATAAAAAATTTAATGAAACTGATTTTGGATACTCTCAATAGAAAAGTATTTTCAATAGAATAGGTTAATAACAATTTGCATTACACAAATTCAATAATTTGTGTTATGCAAATTAGGGATTTCATCAGAAATTATAGGTATTTAATGGTTTTTAATATTAACCAACCCTTTAAAGATACGCGCTTGGAATACCTACCACAGTTTTCAGAGATGTCTCGGCTACTTAAAGTCACTTGTTGGGGGTTACCGAGAAGTTAAGTTATGAACTTAGATAAAACTTTATCTCAGATCGCCATATTGACTTCCAATAGACCAAGTACTGGTCTATTGGAAGTCAATAAAAAACTGGCAAAACATATTATATTTATCACTTATCTATGTAAAATGATGTACTAAATACGTGAACTGCTCTATAAATATGTAAAATAACGAAAAATAGTAAAAACAAAAAACATCTTCACACCGCAAGATGTGCTCAAAAAATATAAATATAAATAAGAAAGCACTACGGCAATATTATTACATGGTGAGAGACTGAGGTATCCATCGCGACGCAAACTTCATTATATCAAGGTGTTCATGCAATCAAAACCTTAGTAGAAACTGCCTGATATCCAATCTTCAGTACGGCATGAACCTCGCGATGTGTATTCTGCCACACTTACTTATTTATTTATTTATTTTTTTATTTTTACATATTGAGGAAGACTATCGATTGGCTTAATTACAATAATATAAATGCAATAGCGTTGTTATAATCATTTACAAGTCTCCACAAATAGAATCAAGCTATACAATGTAAAACAATCTTATCCACTAGATAAAAGTGTCTATTAAATCAAAATATTATATTACAATTCATATAACCTGTCAATATCGTACTCATTTGGAAGTGCTTAATGAAAGCACTATATGCGCTCATCAATCATCAAATTACATGAATTTACAAACATATACGCACACACACCCCAGTTACTTAAAAAACAGTAGCAGAATAAACCGACGTATGATGTCTGTGGATCCGGATGCTATTTACCACCAGGTAGGGCCGGCTCTGATTTCTTAAATTAATTAGAACTCTTAAATTCTATGGTACTTGGGTCTATTCATTACTTTTTTCTTTATGTTATAAAGCCAGCAGCTTCATAAGAGGTGATATATTCTCGATTTTCTTGGAAATGTTGATGACGTCATGGCTGGAGCTAATTAATTCAAGGACCTCAGCCACTGCGAGAACTACATGGAGGTAGTAATACTGGAAAGAAGAATATCATAGCAGAAGTACCTCCTGATTTAATCTTCTGGATGATTATATCGATGTACGGAATTATGTTTTTGAGTACATGAAAATAGCATTCAAATATAAAAATATTTACCGATATTGTGTAAGGATTCTAAGGAATTCATTTGTTTTTGTGATTAATAATGTTTTTTAATAAACAAAGCCAGAGTATAATAATTCACTTAAGACCTTATAGTAAATCTACGGTGATATAAAAAATAATATTAACTTTTGCTGGCATATTGTAAGTTTTTAAACTTTTCTTACAACTTCCATTTCAAGTAATATCTTAGTAATCTTAACTTGCAAGGAGATCATTTGTGTTCTGTTTTGTTACGTTTTAAACATCAAGTATAATATAAGGTATGCAGGGGAACATTTAACACCTGAGCTCACATCAAAACTGCGTGATTCTCCAAGAAGCTTGTGATGGTGGTGTAAGGTTGAATTTTGATTAATTTGATAATTAAATTGGTATATTTTGCGTGCCTGAAAGTAAACAATTATATGCGAACTTCATTACAGGAAAGGGCTAATGGAAAAAAAGTACGTTTATTGAAATAAGGCGTCCTTGTTTGGCTTCAAGGTTTCGATATAAAATACTTTATCTGTTTTTCGTTACTAACATAGTTCATAAGAAATGTGTAACTAGCATAATTTGGACCGATGGTCTGAAATAAACGATTATTATTGTTATTACTAGTGCGCGTAATTTTTTTGCTTGATTTGTACTTTTTCATTCAAATCAATGCCTATAAGCATTTCTTGATGATACAAGCATATGCCTTGAGATTACTTGCATTCGTATCAATAGACCCGCCTTATTCGTGTACCAGGCACCGATGTAGTTGCAAACTGTGCTGAGCACAGCTGGTATATCATCCCGCCCAAGTATACGGTGTATCTCCTGGATTGTAGACAGAACTGCGCTGTACCTGTGTACTAAAATGTGAGATAATGTGTCTGTCCAGAGATGTCGTAAATGATAACAAAGCTAGTTTATTTCATTATTTTAAGTTAAAAAATATATACCTACCTAATTATTATAAGGTATATTTGATTTTGGTTCTCGGATGTGTGATATTAACTTACCAGTGGTATAATATAGGTATACACTTATACTAATTAGAGGCAAGAGGTTTTCTTAATGGCAGTCAGGATGCTAAATTATAAAACTTCGTAATATTAAGAAAACTGAGAAGATTTCTTAATTCACTAGAAATCATTTTAATTGGTATAATCTGAGAAAACTGAATCGATGGGGAACTAAAAGTAAAATATTTTAAGATAAAAAAATAAACAGATAGTTGGAATGGGACAGTTTGATACGAACCATCTGTCATAATTTATGATATGATTGTCACGATAATTAAGTAAAAAATAATCCTACACACCATTTGACGCGTACGTTTCTTAAGAAAAACTCTAATTTATAGCAGTTTACGCTAAATTCAGCATACTCGCTGCATCAAAATGTCGTTTGCAAAACTTTGCAAACGCGAGGGTAGTCCAGAATGGAAGCGGAAATATCAATCGGCGCGGTAGAATGTCAGATTCGAATTCGACTTATGATGCATTACTCTGATTTGGTGATTCAAAGTATGTCGTATGTCCTACTCTATAGAAAAAGGGCATTTTTGTTATATTGTGATTTGCCTCGAAAGCTTGGTTAATGATGGCAGGTCATAATTATTTGGATAAGAAGTTAAGAACATTTTTAAATTCACATTTTAAGCGAACATTTCATTGCCAGTATAAATCACCTCTTTAGTTATGGGAATGGTATTTTTATTGTGAAATTTAGTTCAATTTGTAAGGATATCGATGATAGGTCAATGCTATTATCGTTACATAGTATAAACAAAGTCGCTTCCCGTTGTTTGTCTGTCCCTTTGTATGCATAGATCTTTAAAACTACGCAATGGCTTTTGATGCGTTTATATGTTTAGGTTATATGTTTGATACAAGCATTATGTAATAGAGAAACACCGATAATTTTAGCGGTTTCTAATGTGATGTCGTAAATGAACACATTTCTTTGCGCTTACATTGTAAACGCTGGCTGAACAAATTGAGATAGATTAAAATAATGTACTACAGTATTAAACATCTTAAAAACACCTTAAAAAGGTCTACAAAAAAATCCGCGATTGTATATATCTATCTGTTAGGGATTACCCAGAATAACCATTTTTTATCCTTTAATTTTTACGAGAAACAATGGCTTATTTACGAAGCGATTTTAAGCAATACAGCATGTATCCTTATAAAATTAAGTCCCTTAAATACATTGTGCATGTCATATAGATCAATATGGCCCTTTACAGCGTGTAATGTAAATGAATATTTTCGATGATAGGTATTACAGATTTAAAACGCCGGGACATAAACCCGTGCGAAGCCGCGGCGGCGGGTCACTAATACTATTATATTCTAATAACTATTATATATTTTGAAGTAGGTTCGTACCTTATGAAATACATATATAGTTCAGTATGGTTTAGCATCTCCATACAACTTTCTCTCCCTGGAGAAAATACAAGTGTCTAGTTTCATTAATCAGTCAGTATATAACAATATTTTTTTGAAGTAAAATACCTACCTAACCGAATTAATACCTAGGTAGGTACATATAATCCAAAGAGATCCACCTTATTTCGAGTGTCAAGCTGAAAGATTAAACTTAAGTTTGTTAAATTTAAGTAAAATGTACTTCATATCAAAATTATAATTACTTACTTATTACCACCAATGCATGTAAGTAAACATCCTTAAAGTTTTAGTTTGTTAAGAACAGAATACAACAGTCACAAAATTCCGGAGATTTGTTTGTGTGAGTTTTTATTTTCAAAGTGACAAACGCACTGAACCGGTATAATGTACTGATAAATGGGAGAGGGGATAGGGGACAGTTAGTGAAAGGTTTATTGGTTTCGAGACTCAAAGTTATTTTAGTTTCTCGTCTGAGTGAATTTTGTTTGTTGTTGAGTTCAGATTGCAGGTTTTGTAGGTAGGTTGTATTCAAAACTGTCATTTAAGGTGTTCATATCGATACAACCATGTTTTGATTGTTTCGTAAAGTAGTTAAACCATGAAGGTTTTATGAGAAACTTATATTGATTAGTGAATGCTAGTAGTTGAGGTTCTTACGTTTAGGTGTCGCCTGGGTCAGTATTACAGTCCTGCCTATTTTACCCACCACAATGACCATCATTACGTGTTTGAGTTGTAAAAGGATGAAACAGCCGGTGTAAATACTGGAACATAGGCCATTTCAACTTCATCTTACGGTCGGCAACGCATCTTTAATCGATAAGCAACAAATGACAATATAATTAATCAGTGGCCTTGTAGATTAATTATGTCTATGGGCACGCAGGCCAGTTACCAACACCGCGTGCTCCTTACCGGCTATGACAAAGATCAAAAAAATTTTGTGTAGTTATGTGTTACAATCCGTATTATAACAAAGCTTTGTAGTTGTCCGTGAGTGATTTACCATTCCACTTAAAAAAGGTCCGCCGCCAAATACGGGTATTTCCATAGCATTTTTAGCACTACCATTTGTATAAGAAATATTGACTCCTTTAAAATAATACCTCATGAATACACATGGTTCAAAGAACTTATGTTCTAACACTCCAAGTATCTCAAACTCTAGCTCTTGGGTATCTCTTTGTTTGCAGTAAAGGTGCGACCACATCTAGTGGCAATTTTGTCATAATCCAATCATCATAGGGTTGAAAGTTACTCCCCGTGCGCCACCTGGAATGACCATGAGTCAAAGTAATTTCTTAAACTTTTTCTATAGTTGGAGTTGCATATAATATGTGTGTCTAAAATATTAAGTATATGTCTGAGGAAATATCACTTGTAAGTTCATGAAGTACTCATTATTTTCTAAAATAAACCCTGATAATGATTTTACTAAAAACGTTGAGTCACTATTTTTACCAATTTTGTATGAATAAGGGATTTAAAGTAGTATAAAACGCAGACGTTTAAGGTACAGTCGCCAAATTTCGTCCCCGTACCTACCTTATTTCGTCCTTTTCAATATCTACTTTTTTTTAAACCGCCATCTATTAACGAAAGCTAGTTGCTTCAGTCGGTCATTTTGTAAAAGTGAGTGCGCCACAACGTTTGTACAAGCAGAAATTAGAAAATCGAAAAAAGTGTTCAAGGTGAGTTTTTGTTTTAACCACACTTAACCAATAATGGCATACATTTTCTTTGTAATTTAATGTAATCGAAATATTTGACAACTTTCAGTACACGTTAAGTAACAAATTTACACCTTGATTCTATATGCGAGATTCAAAAACAACACTAAATCACAAATAACAGCCTAGATTTCATAGTTGTAAGACTTATCTCATGTGGAAGATATTGAGACGATGTAGCGCATTAGGTCGGTGTGGTTGGGGCGTGTGCAACGATTTGGTGACAGTTTGGTGACTCGTTTACGTGGTGTATGTTTCTTTATGTGGTGTGCGATATAACATATCCTTTTGTGTTCTTTTCACAGAATGAACGAATCGTCGAAACGTAGTTTTTGAGACCGCATAAATAAAAGCCTGTATGCGTATAAAAGTATTAAGTAATTAATGTGTAATTAGAACAGATAATTAATTTTGAAAATGTAAAATGAGCCGTTTTCATAAATTTTAAAACTACAGCTTTTACTCACGCATTATTGTCGGCAAAATACGTGATAATATATAAAAAAATTACATTGTTTATAACGTTTTTGCAAACTGGTAATGCAGTTTCCAAATGCAACCACGTACATATTTTTATGTAATTATTATTAAATAAAAATTATATTAATTAGAAGAGTTTATTTTGTTAAGATTTCTTCTAGGTTGGTCGGTACCAAAGTTCTGCCTGTTTTAAATGCTTCAATAATGATCTCCTGGTCTCACAGATATTGCACAATGAATCGTCTGCAATAGACGTAAAGGCCACATGGGTGTGGTTATGTTTTGGATAAAGGGGAATACCAGTCAGTGAAATTATGGGAAAAAGGAAACTATAATAAAACGTTTGGTCGCCAATAAATACAATCAATGGCAATATAACCTAATATAACCCAAAAGCTAACAGGTCGAAGGCGAGCTCGTTTTCCGGATGTGACAAAGTCAAATAAATCTGGATCTGAAAAGCATTAGACCAAATTTTATATTTCATAATGGCATTTTAATGTTTTCGTAGTCTAGTATATAATATAATGCGAGGTCAAATTTTTCACTATAACGAGGTTTTTGAATTATAATGGAAAATATGTATTAACGAAGTGACCGATCAAAATAAATAGATTCAGCATTCAGTTTGAAACTTCTCTTTAAAAAATGTAATTCAAAAATAACTCATTCATTTAAATCCGATAAATTTCTGTGTCCAGTTCAATGGCTTATTTACCTATTGGAGCTAAACTAATTACTGTGTGATTACATCTCATTTTCCTGAACACAATTTACGGTAACTGTTCGTAACTATATTATGTGGAGGGAAGGGTAGTTTTTTAAGATATATTGAAGTTGCATATTGATTATTAGTAAGGGAAGGTATATTGTTAGATTTAAAATCACTCACTACAAATCAATCACTAGTTCACTTTGTCATCGTTTTGTTATAAAATGTTGTTCAATTTTCTTCTCTTCTAGAAACAAGATTGTTGGAGGGTTTTTTCTTGTATCAATAAGTAGAAAATGAACATTTTTTTGAAAATAAATTGAAATTCAACATTTTAACCTTGGCCCACCATTACTCAGACTCCTTTACTGTCGATTCGAAATGGCTATAAAATAACTTAATCTTGAAGTGTTTTAATATTTTTTAACAAATATAACTGAGACAACTCCATGGTATGAGATATCTAAGAAAAGCCTAACCTCCGAAAAATTCTAGGATTTTTTTTTAGTGCACCAGCCAAGATTCAATGGGAGTGTAAATTCAGCTAAAGGTAAACAACTGTGCATTCTATCTTCCCGAATTATTCAGAAGAATCAGCGATTGTGTTATTAAGAGTAACGCACTGTACACGGGGCAATTACCAACAGTCCGCCTTCAAGGGGACTTCAATCCAATAAGACTATTTGTTAGATGAGGTATTTTTTATTTTTTAGTGATCTCTTGAAAATATTGATTGGGTATTTGACAAAAAATTCTAAATGTATTTAAGTTAAAGGGTTTTGCTTACTCATAATACAAGACGTATCTTTTTTCATAAAGAGTTAAGTTGATATCTAGTTTATAAAAGATAAAGTATCGTTTAAATGTTCCATCTCAGAATATCTCACCTGAAATGAAAACGATACTCTAAAAACTCATAAAAACCCCAACAACTTACCCGAAGAAGGCTGAATAACTACTACCTAAAAAAACGACACTTGAAATGGATAAATTGCCCATAATTTCATTTCATAAGTAGGCATCGATATTCCGTTAATACATAACAAGTGATGAAACATTACCTTTACTTCACAGAAGCTGGTAAAGTGTTGCCATTCGACACATACTCCTAAATGAATATAATTAGAATTTCTATTTCGGTCTCATTTCTTTTGCCCTCCATTGTTGAGGGTTATAATTGGAATTATATGGACCACTTTCAGCCATAATGATAAGAGTTTTACAGCATCTAGATGCGTGTTTTGTTAAATAAGCTCTATTAAGGCCTTCAGTATTTCTCGCAAGAACCTGTAAGTATTTGCTGTCAAAAACAAAAATATATTTAAATAAATAAAAATTTTTATTAGTAAAAGTTTTTATAGAAAAGATTGTAGAGAGGCAAATACTGATACGGTAGTTTTAGATAATGTTCGACAATTTCTAAAGAAGTAGTTTCCACAGTTTTCTAGATTCCTTAAGAACAAGCCAACGCCTTTCTTACATATAATATCAGCATATAAATAAGATAGGAAATCATTTCCACTGTCACACCCAGCATAATACAAGTACATTTACATTTTATCCTCTTAAAATATTATCGTCATACGATCCGGCACACTCGCCCAATCCCTTGACATCAAATAAGAAATCAGCGATGGGTATAGAATGCGGCACAAATAAATAATTTATTAAATGAAGAATATCGCTGATAAAAGCATTTTTTCGGAGACAAGTAGGATTTCTAAGATTTCGTGAAATCTTTCAAGCCATCTGTGGTCGCTTCTTATGGGAAATACTGTAGGAAAGGATAGTGTATTGGTGATTTTCACAGACATGTATAATTAAACTAATTCTTGAAATTGTAGGCAATTCTTCGAAATGTTCCAAGTGTCAATATATACTTACTACAACACTTTCGAAACATATGTTAATTGATTTAAAACTGCAGTTAATAGAGCTTCTCAAATTTCAAGACAAATAAATTGCCAAAAAAATTATATAAAAAGAGAGTTGCTTTTCTATTGAATCAACCATAAAATACTGGTATTATAAAATAATGGTATTTTATTCAGTAATTTTTCGGACCCGTAAATCTCACGTCACAATATATGTTGTCAAAATTCAATTGTTAGCGTTCTCTGGTGGGGTTCAGGACACCCTCAATGTAATGACCTCATTGAGACAGCATAATTGCAAATAATTTGAACGCCCCCCTCCCCTCTATAAATCCACGTTGGGCCAGATCCAAAGCCATTAGAATCCAATTTTAATAACTATTATACGAGTATAATCTGAATTAATTTCCAAACAAAAAGGAGTATAGATAAATTATTTGGAAAAGAAAAACGAGAAAAGGGAACAGAATCGCAATTGATATTGGGTGAGGTTTTCTATGACGCTTCTTAAGACTAAGAAAGAAGGAAAAATAATTTGATGATTAGCTATATAATGTTCCAATAAATATATTTTCATTTCACTTTTAAATTCGCCAATATATCACGGTTATTCTCATATATTTCAATTTAATACTAAAATGTTCACTAAATACTGATTTTATACTTATAAAAAATCCACAAAAATAATTTCGTGTGTACTGCAACGTTTGCTTGTGCTGTAAATAATAAAAGATATTATGGCACAAACAAACTTGTTGGCAACTTACAAATCTGTCATTACGTACCCGGTACGCTAGGTGGTGGAGGCGCCGGGTAGTGTTTATTTTTCAGATATTTCAGGTAACCAGGAGAGTTTACGGCCAAAAATAGAGATTCCAGAAAATAAATACAAGATAGCTAATTCTACAGAAAAATATAATGGTATTTTAACCATCAAGGTAAGCGATTTTATAAACCAATTCAACATAATTGCCGCTGTGAATCGCTATGACGATGAAACGAAGAAATTTTGGCAGCGTATCTTGAAGGGGTGGCGCTCTACTGTTATAAAAGTATAATTGACTCATGTGAAACGTATGAAAGCATAATAAACAAATTCGTAAAAGAATTTGGTAGAGAAGTAGACCAGGTTGCAGACTTTTATTCAAGGAAACAACAAGCTGAGGAAAATGTTTTAACTTATTATTATGCTTTAGACATGTGCGTAACTAAGGCCGGTGCAATCATGACAGAGAAAATATTTATTGACCATTTTCTGAAGAATTGCACATATATAAATAAGTGTCGCTTACCTTCCCAAAATCTATGAAAATAAAACATCATTGAAGGAAACTATCATACAAATGCAGGATATTTTTACTAGTAAGCAAAAAGCAAATTCAAATCTCCCAATTCATATCTCATCGACAACAACGACGACTAAAGTGACACAACAAACAACAGTACGTGCTGCGACGTCGCTAAGGCATGAAGATGAAACATTCCAAAAGCCTGGGTGGCTTGGTGGGAAAAAATGGTGGGAATAGGAGAGGAAGATTTACAATTAATAGTTCTCCATATTTTTTTAGATAAAGAAGATTTGAACAAGGAGGTACGCCCAGATGTGATGAACCTGGCGTACAAGTGAGTTTAGTCCCTCTAGTAATGTAAAAATTTGAATTATTAATGTTCCTGCTTTATTTGATACAGGCGCATCAGTTTCTGTGATTTCTAACCAGTTATGAAAACAATTCAATATCATAATATATAATGTGGAGGATATAAAAATCCGAGCCGGTAATGGTAACCGGATGGATATACTCGTAATAGGTAAAATACAATTGTGCTTGGAAATTGAACATGTTGTTTATGTACAAAATTGTTACGTAATTAATAATATAAAAAGGAATTTATTTCTCGGCAAGACTTTCTTCAGAAGCCTGGCGCAATATTAAACTTTAAGAAAGGTCATGTTTAATTCAACGGGATTATTTGTAACTTTATTACAATAAATGAAGTAAATGATTTTAATAATAATGATATTAACGAAAATACCCTTCAGGTAATACAAGTTTCAAATAAATTGAATAGAGATGAATATGTTTATTTTTCTAATTTAGTAGATAACAATAATGATAAATTACGGGAACTATACTATTTCCATTTCTTTATTTTCTCGTATATATGGATTATTTTGTAAAAACATGTCGTTTACACACGAACAAGGTTATATAATACCACAGTCGGAGAAACTGATAGGGATGGTATATCGCTATATCGATAGCTATATAGCTAGATAGCTATATCGATGAACGTAACACAATAACAGACCCGATATTTTTTTACCAAATCTACGAAACTAAACTACTGCCGGATACTTTTGTACAAATCTATTAACTAATATTATATTTCATTACAAGATGTTACACGTATTCATTCTTGATTGATAATGCCAACTTCTTTAAAATTTTTGTTGTAAAATAAGTAGGTATAAGTAACTACTTGACAATGAAACGAAATAATTATAACTATAGGTAATCTTATTTATTTATTTTAATCAAAATCTGATAAATAGTCACTGTCACTCGATGAGCTCCACCCAACATTTATTATAAGTTCCTGTACTTGTATTTTATCGAATGCCACATGAATTTCCCAATCCGACGCTATGATGTTTTGGGTTCTTCTCACAATTTTTTCCCAGTTTTCTGCAGTTACTTCCACGCATGCATTTTTTAATAAATGTAACATCTTGTTTGCCGTAAATGGGGGATGGGTATTCTCTCGGCGTGTCCTTTGATTTGTGCCCATATTAGTTCTATAGCATTGTACTGGCAATGATACGGCAAAAGTCGAAGAACCCAATGACCACATTCGGCAGCTATTTCGTCGATAACATATCTTTTAGGGAGGCTTTTTTTCGATTTTAATATATTCACTAATTGTACTTTTAATAAAGTACTATCTACATTTTCGTTTTCACAGTTTTTTATTGGCCTGCGTCGGGATTTTATCAATTTATCTGGAGTCATATGTAGCGTTGTCTATAATAATTATGAACGGTTCTTTCAGAGATTGCACCATTTCTTTGAACCATCCTTCGTGAATCTCCGCGTTCATTTCTTCGTGGTAGTCCACTGTTTTCTTGGATTTGAAGGCCAGTAAAGCATCTGACACGAATCCTTTCGTAGACCCTGCATGGCATATGATTAGGCGTTCACCTTTTCCCATTGGCACTGAACTAGTAGAAGCGGCGGTGTCGTCAGTTCAGTTCTTACATACTATGTGGTTTGCATTTAACCAAGTCTCGTCAGTGAAAATAACATTTTACCAATCTGATATCTTTTTGGCTTCGCTCGAAAATTTGCAGCGAGCCATAGCAACGTCGTGACGCTCCATCAATATTTTACGTTTGTCCGATTTTTTATAAAAAAATCCAATTTCTTTCAAAACTAAGCTTAATGACGATTTTTGGCCATGGAACAAACCACATTCACGTAAAGAAACAACAAGTTTTTTGAGTGTTGGAATTTCTTTGCGCAAGTAATAGTCATATATATGACGGCGAATACCATCAGCGTTGAAGTTGTCAACCGATGTCACACGACGTGGTTGGTGTTTTTTCTTCGGTGTACGAAGCTTATTTTCCTGCATGCCGCTTATATCGTTAGCTTCGGTAGTCATTTTTGAAACAGTAGGTCCACTAACTCCTAATGCGGCTGCAACACGCTCTCGCACTTGCGACAGTGGTAATAGCGGGCCACCATTTTGATACTCTGCTTCAAAGTAATTACGAACCTTGATCACCAGTTCTCTCGCCTGCCTTTTCAGAACAGATCCTTTTGGAATTTTGATATTTGACAGCTGGGCAGCAATCAAGATGTAGAAACAAAAAATACACAACGTAACGTATCGATAATGTGAAAAAACTCAGCGAACAGAAATATAGTGACTAGCACAAACGTCTTGTTGCGAGTGACGGATTAAAACAAACACAAAACGGGCCATTGAGTGTTCCCGCCTTGAAAAAATATATTTGAATGTTTTAATATAATATAATTTTTCAAAACAAGCTTCGACTACATTTTCTCCTTATTACTTAATTTTTGGTAAAGAACCTGAAGTCCCATTAATATAGGTAATATAACCGTTCAACAAAAAAAAAAGAAGCATATATGACTGCAGTAAATCAAGCGAGAGAAAATTTGAGGAAAGCTCGTTTAGTACAAAAAAGAATATATGATAAAAAAGCTTCCAATATAAAACTTAGTCGACCATATTATAAAGGTCTGTTTCTAATATGTCGATACATAGGATGTGACAATCATCTTGTAAAAAGAATACAAAATAACCAAGAATAGCTTTATATAGCTTCAGACATGTGCCAAGGAAATCGGTCAGCAGGGGAGGTGGTGTAGCATTTTTTATCAAACGGGGTCTTCCCATACGTATTCGCCCGCACCCTGTATCTCGCCTTGAGCAGATGTGGATAAAGCTCACTCTACCCGGGAACCTGCGTGTTGTTGTGGGCACCGCTTACCGCCCGGAGTCGGGGCTAACGGTGGCGGATGCCATAGACGCGCTGAGCTCATCGGTAAGTGGTTGCGGCGATTGTTCACACGTGTTTTTGTTGACGGACTTCAATGTTGATTTTTTGAAGCCAAATACGAGTACAGCTCTACAAGTCATTAATTTTTTTAACCAGCATAGTCTAAGCCAACTTGTAAAAGAACCTACTCGAATTCACAACCAAACATCTACGTTACTTGATTTGATAATAACAGATTTGCCAGATTTACATCAAAAAAATGTAGTAAAACACAACTCATGTCTTAGTGACCACGCTTTCGTATACGCCGAATTCAAAATGCCTAAACCTGTATCTCCTACACGTTACATTATTGGATGATCTTTCGAACGCATAGACACTGATGACTTTCAAAAAAATCTTCGCGCTCTACCATGGGAGATTATATATGACTGCTCGTGTATAAATAAAATGATAGAAATTTTCAATGGTCTTATTCTTGTTATTTTCGATGCACATTCACCTTTTCGACGAAGTCGAGTTAAAGACAAACCTATGCCATGGTTAACTGATAACATCAAATTACTAATGAAAACACGAAATCGGGCACTAAATTACATTAATAAGCCTCCTTCCCTGGAAAATGAAAAACGTAAGGAATATTATAAAAGTTTGCGTAACTTTACTACATTAGCAATTAACAACGAAAAAAAAGATTTTTTTAAATGTTTATGTCAATAAAAACGTACATCATCCTAAAAAAATGTGGTCGTATTTAAAGCAGTCATAGTACTGGGTCAAAAAACACGCACCGATATTCCGCAGCATCTGTGTGATCCGGACAGCATTAACAGTTTTTTCCTGGACACATCGGGCCCTAGTAATACGGATAAAAATACACTAGATTATTTTCGTGATAATAAACATAGCCAAAAGACGTTTTCATTACGAGAAACAACTGAAATGGAGGTGTTAAAAATATTATTAAACATTAAATCTAATGCCACGAGACATGATGGCATATCTGTAAAGATGGTTAAGTTAACTTTAGATGTGACCTTGCCAAAATTAACATACATCGCTAACCACTCCATTAGGTCCAAAGTTTTTCCACAGGCATGGAAAAGATTCTTCCTAGAGACAGAAAACATTCTTCCCAACGTACAGTCGGGATTTCGCGCTGGACATGCAACGGACACTGCCCTCGCACACGTCACTGATGAGCTCTTAAACGCCTCTGATGCTGGACTAGGTAGTATTTTGGTCTTGTTGGATTACTCCCGGGCTTTTGACTGTTTGAATACGGAACTTTTACTTGCCAAACTTATATATTATTTATTGTCAGAGGCTTCTATTGAGTGGTTTGAGTCATTTTTGACAGGTAGGTAGCAATTCGTAGAGATTGAGAACGAGCGGGGTGAAATCACTACGAGCCAAACAAAAAATATCGCTCGTGGCTGCCTACAGGGATCGATTCTCTCACCAATCCTGTTTATCCTGTTTACAGCTGATCTTGTTGACACAATTAAACAAACGGGACATAGCTTAGTACATCTCTACGCAGACGATACTCAATTATTCACTTCTTTCAAGCCCAACCAGACAATAGAAGCTGTACACAGAATAAATAAGGATCTCAATATGATATTTAAATGGTCGCAGCAAAACTGTTTGGTTATCAATCTTATCAAAACTAAATATATGATACTATTATGATACTATTATATCTTTTAACCCACAGTTGTACATAAACACTGAACAAATTTAACAAGTCCAAATGTCTAGAGACTTAGGTCAGCTCATGTATTCTGAACTTCGTTTCATAGAACATGTAAATATGAAAGTTAGAACAGCATTTTATAGACTACGGGTGCTATACGGGCTTAGGAAACATTTGACTGAAAAAGTAAGCATTACTCTAACAGAAAGTCTCGTCTTGTCACTTTTTAATTATGAGGATACCGTCTACGGACCTAGGCTTTGTGATAAAACATCCCGAGCCATACAAAGAGTTCAGAACGCCTGCGCCCGTTTCTGTTTTGCGGTTCCCAAGCATTTCTAAATGAGCACCGTATCTTAAAAATGTCAAAACGTTGAGATTTGCACTTGGCCTGTATGGTTAACAAAGTAGTAATTAAAAAAGACCAACATATCTACATGATAAATTTGAATGGAAACCGACTCCACAAAAGGAGAAAGCTAGGTCACTCCACAAAAATAAAATGATTTTACCGTACAGTAAATACTCTAGAGAGAGTTTTAGGGGCAGCTTTAGATACCGTGCAGCGAAGATATGGAATGTCCTTCCTCCTCCCTTACGTGAAAATATGTCTCAAATGTCATTTAAAAGTAGACTTAAAACTCCGTATATGACGAGTCTCGGTCTGCGTGCGTTCTCGAGCGCACGTCGATCGCAGACGCCTTCCCGCTCTTTTAGCCCCCGCGCTAATTGAGCACCCAAATTTCATAGTTGTTTACCGTACTAAGTTTCTAACGCCGTTTTCACGGCGAATAGTGGCTCGTTAACCGTACTTCTAAGTTTCTAACGCCGTTTTCACGGCGAATAGTGGCTTGTTAACCGTACTTCGTGGAACGTGAGCTTCGTCGACGGGGTTTCGTTGTTCCAGGACTTCAAGTGCTGTGTTCGAGTAAGTTATCCGCGTCGTTCTCAACCGCCCTACTGCGTGTAGGGTGGTTTTAGGGAGTTAGTCATCGTTGTTAGGTTCATATATTGTCCCTCCCCAACCCCTCCGCAATGGCTTCCCTAAGCTCTGATGAGATTAGGAAGAAGTTAGCTGATAGTATCGGTGCTGAAGGCATACATATAAATGCTGATAAGTTCCGTTTCCTAGATTCTCTCATCCCTCATTTCATGACGATAATGTCCACAATGGCCCCTCAGGCCACCCCAGTTCCCCAGACCCCTCAGGTCTTAGGCCCTCCCGCGTCCCCTTCCTCCAGTGACATGGAGTGCGAAGTAGACGCCCCTCCGCGACGCAAGCGCGCACCCGCGACCGAGTCATCCTCGGACGCCACCCCAACTGGCCCTGAGTCTCCCTCCTTTACGCTTGTTAAGAAGCGCTCTAAGAAGCGTTCAAAACAAGACCCGGCGCCCTCGACGCCCGTCCCTATACTTCCTGCGGCGTCTTCAACGCCAGCTGCCCCGGTGTCTTCAACACCCGCTCCGGCCCCAACTTCTGTCAAGGCCAAGGTCCCACCACCCGTTTTCCTTCGGGAAAAGGGTAAATGGACCGAGGTCTCGACATTGTGCAATGAGCACAAAATCCATTACATCCGAGCAGCCAACTCGGGTGAATCTATTAAAATCTTAGTCTCGTCGATAGACGACTTTCGAGCTTTAACAAAGCTCCTCACCGATAAGCAATATGCTTATCACACCTATGCTCTGTCAGAAGAGCGTAAGATCAGAGCGGTACTCAGGGGAATCCCGTTCGAATTATCGAACGAGGCCATCCTGGAGGATCTGCAGTCCCAAGGCTTCCCGGCACTCGCGGTGCATAAAATGCACAGCAAGTACGGGAGGCAACACCCTCTCGCTTTGGTGATTCTCGCCAACGTCCCCAAGTCCAGAGAGATCCTGAAAGGGGTTAGCTCTATTTGCGGCCTCTCTGGGATCTCAATCGAGGCGCCTCATCGCCGCGGTCATCCCGGCCAGTGCCATCGGTGCCAGTTGTACGGGCACGCGGCAGCCAACTGCCGCGCACCGCCCAGGTGCGTCAAGTGCCTGGTCCCGCACTTCACTAAGGAGTGCAATCGCACTCCTGAAACTCCCTCTCCTCCCGATTGCGTGCTTTGTGGCCAGTCCGGCCACACCGCAAACTACAGGGGCTGCCCTCGTGCACCCCGTTGTATGCGCTCCAATTTCAAAAGGGCGGCTCCCAAACAGGCCCCGCGCCTTTCTCAAGAAAACTTTCCACCGCTGCGAAGCCGGGTTCCTCCGGCTGCAAAGCCTACTCAGCCCAAGCCTGCTCCAGAAAACTGGAGGCAGCGTCCCGCATCGAATCCCATCCCGGCTCCTCGCCCATACAAACCCACTCCTCAACCCTCCGTAGCAGACGATATGCGTATCGTCTGCGACGCTATTAAAAATGTCGATGTTAGTGAAATCGCAGTCTTAGCCCGTAAACTTAGGGCTTCACGTACTCCGACAGAGCGTTTGCTAGCTCTGGCGGAGCATAGTTCCCTTCTCAATTCATTGTAGGTTCATTTAAATGAATTGATCCCTAAATCATGCTTCGGCCGACCTCTGCCCAGCCCCGGCTTCACCGGAGGCTGCCCAGAACGGCCACCAACTCATGTCCCTTTGAGCACCTTCAGTGCAACTTTCACTACAGGCGGAAGACCCGCTAGCGGGTCTCCGCCAGCGCGCCCAACTTCCCGACGGGTGTCGCTTCCGATGAAGGCTAAAGGTATACGCTTACCACAGCCAACAGGTGGTTTTTAGTGGGTAGGTGCCATTCTGGTGAGTCCCACATAACCCCCCCGCAGAGGAATTTACCTGCGGGCGGGTATGCATGACGCATCTTCCACCTCCCTCCCGTGAGGGTGCCTCGGCAGCAAAAAAAAAAAAAAAAAAAAAAAAAAACCGTATATGCAAGCTCAACTACGAACTGCATCAAAAACGTTTTACGCTCTAACTCCATAATCAAATTCAAATTATATTTATTTGCGTGAAAATGTGTACATATGTGTACAATGGTTTAACATGTCATTCAGATCAACATTTTCTGCTGAGAGTCAGCGTGCAAATGTTTATTAAATTAAACAAAAAATATTTCTAAGTTAATGTCAAACAATTGTGAAGTAAAATGTCAAATTAGTTTCAAATAAATCCAGTACAATACAATATCAAAATATAAATTGTCACCCTAAGATTATTTAATGTCTAAAACTTATTATTCGGTGTCATTAAAATATTCATTAATTGAATAATATCCTTTAAACAAGTCAAGTAATTTCCGTCTGTATTCCATGAAATGTAAATTTTTATATTGTATAGGTAGGTGATTAAAAATGTCAATTGCCATACAGTATACATTATTACTAAATACACTTATTTTCTAAGTGGCATATACAGTTTCTTACCCAGAGCATCTTTATTTCTTGTCCTAAGATTCATATAATCACCTACTACTTCAAAATATTCCATATGTTTCTTCACGAATATTAGCATATCAAACAAATAAATGCATGGAAGAGTGAGCAGTTTGAACTCAGCAAATAGAGGCCTACACGAATCCCTAAAACTAGCTCCGCAAAGAGACCTTACGCATTTTTAATTAAATTTTATAATTTAAATTAATTTTATAATTTTGTAATTTACACAATGTAATTGTATTTTTAAGTTCTTAACTAGTATTTAAATTATTGATTTAATTGGTAAATTTTTGGTTAATTAATTTGTGTGTTCATTTTTTCTGATTATACATTACACCTATCTCGTTACATGAAGCACTAATTGAATTTAGTAAATTTTTGATGATTGTTTTAATGTTGAAATTTAATTATTTTAAGTACTAAAATTGAATTTTTTTTAATAATCAAATTTTCTCGCATATCAATGTATTATTGTTTTTAAAGGTTTGTGATATGTATATATTTTTTTATATTTTTTTCCCGTTAATTCTTAATTATAAATGTTAATAAGTGTAGGTATATAATTCAAGTATAATAATAAATAAGCCCACCACTTTAACCCTCGGCATAAAGTCAAGGGGTATTTTGAAAACCAGTGTTGCCTATAATCAAGGCAACACATTCGCTGAAAATACCCCTTTTGACACACTAATTTTACTACTGTATTTATTCTTTAAGTTTTTTATTATTATTTCTGGTGTGTCAATAAAGTTATTTATTATTATTATTAAGAATTAATTTGTAGATGTGAATAGATTGTAACCATATAATATTAAATAAATTAATTAAATGATAAAATTATATATAAAGGTTTTGTATACAAATTTGTTTGTTGAAATATTGAGATATTATTGAAATTTCTTTATACTTAAAGTTAATAGAGTAAAAGTACACATTTAGGTGTACAAGTATATATACCACTCATTTAGTAGATATACAACGGTTGGAATTTTGTTTGGGTTTTATATAAGAAATATAAGAAAATAATATAAGAAAATTATTTAATATTGAATTTAATTCTATGCACTCACCACAACGCAACGCTCTACATCGGAGCAACATATCATGCAAAGACACTCCAAGCAGCACCACCGAAAGGGGATGGACAATGCAGATAAAAGAAACTCAATAAGAAAAATAAAAGGGTTCCTTTATATACTGACAAAAGTAGTAAATATACTATATACAATTTATCTAATAGATAATAAAATAGTTTTAGATACCCGGAGAGGAACCTCTAAGTGGCGGCAGGTACACGCGGCACGTATTTTCCGCGTTTCATTTTTATTTACGAGTCATAAATATACGTGTGGTGCCGATGCTCTAAAGAAGCAAAGGACATTGGCAGATCGCCATACATGGTTTTAGTTGGAGTTAAAGTGGAGCGTTTAGAAGTCAAAAATATCTAAAACTAAAGGGCATTAAATCTGGATCCATTAAAAAAAAATATAGTATGGAGTATGTCTAGGATCAATAATATTTGCATTTTCATTGAGTACTAATTTTGAGGTTGATTTCAAATTACCTATATTTACATAGGTAATTACTACTATCACCAGCTGACCATGATAAAATGACACGTAAATGTTCATCAATATCTTTAACTTAATCAACTAGTCCAAAAATCACAGCAATAAGTTGTCGTAAGCGCAATTTATCGGAATCCTTAGGCACGAAGGCTTATATAGTCACGTTATAAAAAAATAACTAAAAGAATCGCAAATCCTCAGAGCCAAACCGAAGCACTCACACACACACACAAGTGACAAGTCCAAAAGTAACGAAACGGTTTCGTTTTCAAGTTATGTTTTTTATCTCAAACTCACCGGCTATACACAGCTACACACATAAAGCTATACAGGCAAGAATAAGGATGAGTAATAAATCATTTTCACTATGAGGAATATAAAAAAAATATTCCTTCATAAAATTGAGTCCTTACATTCTGAAGTGTCTACAATTTCCTATATTTAAAATCTATATTACAAAATGAAATACTTGTGCTTGGTCACAATCAATCCTATGTATCGTAGTAAAAAATGACAGGAGCTAATACAAACCGATCAAGTCAAATCAAGCTTTAGATATCAACTATTGTTTTGGAGACTTCTACACATGAAGCTAATATTATGGAAATTCACATTAAACAAAAGAATAAACAAAATACTAGTTACTTTTCTAAATGCTCACTGTTTACTTAAATAAGGATTCGCCGATATTCTTTCAAAGACGAAAATAACGCTATATAAAATGTACACGTTTAATTTGAGCCACGCCTAATAATCTCCGTAAGAGAGAAGGTGATAGATGATTTTGCTATGTGGCCAAAGTTTAAAAGTATATGATATTGCTGTCTGTGGGTCAACACGCGGATGCAGAATAGTATTCTCAGTGGTGTAAAATAGTAAAAGGGTTGTGATTGAATAGGAAATGTATTTTAAATGTTATTGGTATAGGATTTTTGTCACATGTATGTCGATAAATCGAAAAAGTTCTCTGTGTTGCGTTGTGAAATACAAATTCATTAAATTATAGGTATCGTTTGGGGTTAAATAAAATACTCTGGATCTAATTTTATGATTTATTCATAGGTGGGTTTATCCGGTAACAGTTAGGCAGGTAAAATCTTAAGATTTAGGTAGGTAAATATCAGACTTTAGAAAGTTACAAACTTTTAACTTAACGTTGCTGTAACAGTCGTTTATTAATTTATTACTATTGATTATTAGAATTGTGTTCAATTGTTTAACGTAAATAATTAATAGAGGGTTTTTGATTATTCATAAATTGTATGAGAGATAATAGTAACTTAAACTATTTCATTTAAAAATTAATTAACCAGCCGGGATGGCTGATTTTCATCAGGTTTTGTGGCTAAGACTCTACTGATAGGGGTAATAAAAAGTAAAATAAATAAAATCACAATGATATTATTTTATATTTTGGCATAATAAATTGTCGTCGTTTGAACATGATCATGTATATATATCCCTATCGGTAGGGGGCTCATCTGAGAGTAATCCCGAATAATGTAAATTATCCTGATTTAAGTAGAGTCGTTATTTAAGAATGAAATGTATATAGGAATTTATTTAATCAGTGAATCTGATTAAATAAATTAAATAAGAGGAGCGATTGTAACTTTTTCTGGTGCTGTTTATAATAAAAGAGATTATCGCACAAACGAACTTGTTGGCAAATTACAAATCTGTAATAATTTGTAATTTGATTAAGAGATATAATATAAAAGCCTCTATAGCGTTAATATAATATAAAATTGTATTCTAAAATTGTGTTTATCTAAAATATATACTTAACCTTAATTACGTATAAAGTGATTATTCTTTCATAATTAGAAAGTCCTCCTAGTAGTAGGATTAGACCATTACGTACCCGGTACGCTATAGTACCTAAACAAAAAAGTAATAATTTCATATAATTAAATACAATTTCGCACCCCCTCTTGGCAGAGTGCCGCGGGGCTGACCACCAAGGGTTCGAACTAGTGATGGATTAAATGATGCATTTTGTTTTTTATATTCAATTTGAGGAGATATGGAGTAGATGTCTCGGATCACCAATTGATTACCTATTTAACATATTTTTACTTATCGTGATTACCTAAATGTTGACTATTAGGAATTTAAATGATTGTGGTGGTGGTCGACCATGTGTTAGACACTCCTCACTATATACACTTTGACAAGCCCACAGTGTTAGTTCAGGAAAAAAACTTCGTGGAGAAAAAATTTCGTGACTGCATTCACTCCCCCCGAAGAAGTGTACCATACGGGCTCTTAACTAGTAGGGCCGTTTCGAACAGTTAGACAGAGTAATTAATAGTCGTTAGTATATTTTATAATTTGATATTGAATCATACTGTCATGATTTTTTTTTAAATAGATTGACTATATAGTCATGGACTATATTTAAGAGATTATTGAACTAACTTTTTTGTTTTTGGTAGTTTAATTAAATAATGAAGTCAAATGAAATTTTACGTAAAACACTAGA
Source organism: Marasmarcha lunaedactyla (assembly GCA_923062675.1). Classification (NCBI taxonomy): domain Eukaryota; kingdom Metazoa; phylum Arthropoda; class Insecta; order Lepidoptera; family Pterophoridae; genus Marasmarcha; species Marasmarcha lunaedactyla. The sequence continues at coordinate 7,053,489 of OV281341.1, forward strand.
GTGTGACTCTAGTGTTGTACGTAAAATTTCCAAAATCTTAATGTCCAAAATCTTAATCATAATATAGAAAGAAAATACATTTATACACTAGTCTAACCTAAAGGTTTTTAAAGGAAGAAGTCTGTACCCGCGACATGTCGAAGAGGTCTCAAAATGCGAAAAACTGACGCTACTGAGCCATATTATCTCTCTAGCCGAAGCGAGTGTTTGTCGCGTTTATACACCTTCTCGGCTAATTATGCTAGCCCCGTGCAACTTTAATAGACGTTAACAAGTTTAAGTGTATTATCAAGAGATTCTTGGTAATGACCGACACCTTCCACGCTATTTTCTAACACAGGAGAGTTTTTTTAGATAATTTAGCTTATTTTATGATAAGATACGCTCTAATGTAAAGAAATATCAAAAAGGAAATAACATGGGAAGAAAAAGAGTGAAAAAAAAGGAAAACGGAAAGAGCACAACCACATGTTGCAAGATATCAGAGCGAATATTTGATTGACGTATTTGAATTTTGAAGTTTGGTGATCCTGAACTAAAAGAAAACAAAACTCACAAAAATTGCAATCGAAATAATGCTTTGCAAAATTATACAATTAACATAATTAAGTTTGTAATTGCGGTTAACATTTTGATATTATTTATTTAGTTTTAAATGTATATTATATATGTTTACTTTCCTGTTTATGAAAAGCTTTATGCCTTTATCTTTAAAATAATCCACCAGCAAAATTGCTTTTGCATTGAATCAGTAACCCCAACGTTGCGCAGCTATTGTATGGAGACTCCTCACGTTTAGTTTGTAATTAATTGAGATAATTTTATTAGGAAATATTTTAGTTCTGATACTTTTTTTAATAATCATTTACATAAATGATACACATTTTCGTGCATTCCATTCGTCCATTCAGTGATGAAACAAAAAGCTTACTGACGGCCTAAAATGGACTTAACCCTTTACAACAGGTTGCTTTTAGTTGGTAATAAGACTCATAATATAACTATACTCGGTATAGTAATAAACAAATTTCGACCAACGATGTTGAAAAAATGCTTACTAACTTACCGAACGAGTGGGGCTGCCCAGCGTGCCGCTCCACTCCGCTCCGCTTCGCACCACACCGCTCCGCTCAAACAGTTTCCATTGAAGCGGGACGGAGATTTTGAGCATTGTGATTGGTCAATTCGTCTCCGCTTCAGTGGATACGTGACCTCACTTTAGTGACCTCACTATAGTGACCTCACTATTTCGCATACCATGAAAATTTCAAATAAAATGTGATAATCTAATATCCTTATCCCGACCCTGTCACAGTCTCTAATAACGAAATCTTGCTTCTCATTAGAAATCAAAAGTCCAAAAAGGCTCCGGGTGCGGATGGAATTTCCAACCACGCACTTAAGCACCTACCTCAACAGATGCTTACCTTGTTAGCTATCATTTTCAATGCCTGCTTCGACCATAGCTACTTTCCAACAGCTTGGAAAGAAGCGACAGTCATAGGCATTCCCAAGCCGGGCAAACCTCTGAACGTCTCGGCTAATCACAGACCCATCAGCCTCCTCAAGGCAATGTCTAAACTTCTCGAGAGAGTCATACTCTCTCGAATGCGGAACCATCTGTTTCCAACGGATGGCGATCCTCTCATTATTCCCCATCAGTTCGGCTTTCGCGCTAAACACTCCAGCCCTCAGCAAGTACATCGAATCGTCGAGTATATACTTGACGGTTTCTATCCGCGTCGTTATAAAACAGTCGTGGTTTTCTTCGACGTAGCCAAGGCTTTCGATAAAGTCTGGCACAGCGGTCTCGTTTTTAAACTCTACAAAATAGGCTTACCGGATCGCCTAGTCAGGTTAATAGCGTCGTTTCTCTAAGACCGTACATTTCGATTTAAATACGAAGGCACGCTTTCTGCGCCTCGTCCCATAAAGGCTGGAGTCCCTCAAGGCTCAGTCCTCGCTCCTCTGCTGTACACCGTGTACACCAACGACATTCCCATCCCGCCGAAAGGCGTCGAACTCGCCCTCTTTGCCGACGACACCGCACTCTATACCAAAGGCCACAGTGTTCGGCACCTTGTAACCAGACTCCAAAAGGCCGTAAACGCCCTTGGTGTATGGTTTCAAAAATGGCGCATCGATGTGAACCCTGAAAAGAGTTCTGCGATGCGCTTCGACCACAAACGCCGTCGACCCGCTGGCGATCCCCACGTTCGAATGTTAGGCATTCCCATCCCCTGGAAGCGCAGTACTAAATACTTAGGCGTCACATTAGATCCGACGCTTTCTTTCAAGCCACACGTCGAAAGAGTTTCGAAACTCGCTCGTCACTACTTAGGCCGCCTTAATAGCATGTTAGGTAGAAAAAGTAAAATGTCTTTCAGAAACAAACGTACACTTTACAAGGTCTGCGTAAGACCCGTCATGACGTATGCCTCGCCAATCTTTGCCCACGCCAAACCCTCCCTCCAGCACAAACTGCAGGTAGTTCAAAACCTCTTTTACCGCAGTGCCACAAACGCACCGTGGTACGTGCGTAACGCGGTCTTGCATAGAGATCTTGAACTGCCTACAGTACAACAACACCTCAAAACACTCTCTGAAGCGTTCTTCAAACGCTCCGAAACCCATCCCAATCCTCTAGTTCGTGATTCAGTCTCATATACTACTCCTGTCTTAGATTCGAAGTTCAAAGTCGCTAGGCCTAGGAATGCGCAAGCGTACTCATCCACCAGACTGTCAGCCGATCTCGAAGCCCTTCTGGCCGCAAATTCTAATTCTAACCTAAATTCTAATTCTAACGTAAATCCAAATTCTAACGTAAATGCGAATTAATTCAATTTTATTTTGCAATTTTTAATTTTTTAATTTTTTTATTATTTGATTTTCATTTTGAGCACCTTCAGTGCTATGTATTCACCTTCAGTGCTTTGAGCACCTTCAGTGCTATGTAATCCCAGCGGGTGACCCCTTCTGGGCCCCGCTAGCGCGGCCTCTTTCTCCAATTGGCCGTCGCTCAGATGAAGGCTGAGTGGCAAAAATGCACGAGCCGACAGGGGGATTTTAGTGGGTATGGTTCTGGTAGGCGTCGGGACGAGTCCCACATAACTCTGGAATCGCGCCAGAGTATGCGTCAGGGCATTTTTATCCTCCTGCCCTTCCCGCGGAGGGGAACAAAAAAAAAATATCCTTATCCTTGTCTGTTAGTTAACGCTATAATTACCTCATGTTCCCGCCCACGAAGGGCTCTTAGATCAAACCTTTCGGCGAGAAAACATTTTGTTAGGTTAATGACGTCACGATGACACAGTAGAGGATAATGTGTGCACTTAGGAAAATCTGGATAATTCGGATCTTAGCTCGTAATATTAAGTAGCTGCGTTTAAAGAAGAGATTAGCTTTTATTGCAGGAGGAGTATAATTCCATTTTGAATTTTGATGTCGCATTGAATTGAAATTATGCTTGTCGCATTTAATGAATTAAATCATATTTCATATTTGGCAGTTTATTATAACGTTACAAGGTAGATTCATTTCACTACATTATAGTATATAGTTATATGCCAGATACAACAAAATCATGGCTTCAACGGGTTTTTTATTTTACAAAAATATGTCATTTAATACCATAAACACCGGAAATAAAGGTAAAATGGCATAAGCCAATAATGCGATGACAGATTAAAGAACAGAGTCACGGCCGGGAACGGGTTCGCCTACAAAAAAGGTTTCTCGAAGCTTGTCTTTAGCTTATTTGATGAAAAAAACATTGTAGGCTTATTTGTCTTTCTTTATATTGTTGTAGTGGTAAGTAGCCCTGCCTCATACGCCGAAGGTCCCAGGTTCGAGTCCTGGCCGGGACATTCATTTGTGTGATGAACACAGATGTTTGTTCTCGGGTCATGGTTGTTTGTATTTATATATGTATGTTTATTCTGGGTTCCCCCCCAGTTCGCTGTATGGTTATCCGTAACACAAGCTCTGCTTACTTTGGGGCCATACAGTTGGTGTGTTTGTCTGGGGATTGCCTGGGGATATAAGATGTTATCTTTGCCTTAAGTACTTCTCGGCGGAAAATTAAAATGTTATTGTTGAAAATATAAGTTATACGGATGAAAAGATGCAAAATTGCACCTTATCTGCTAGTTAGATAAAGCACGCTTTACTAAGTACAAGTTACAAGCAGATAATTTAAGTCTTATATTCATAAAATATTCATAATCACAAAATATCGGGGCTTTGCTTTGCATAAAAGCTTTTAGTGTTGAGAATGTGGTGCAGTAAGCACATCCTCTTTTTTGTCGAGGGGGAAATTGTCCTGTTGGAGCGAAAGGGGTCTGCCGGACTGTTACCGGCTGCAACCCTCTTGGTGAACATCGCCACTCGACACCGGTGAAGTCAGCCATCCTAGACTGAGTGTCGTCTAGGTCTGCTCTTAAATGTAGTTTCAGAACTCTTATAAGAAACTAAGGTCTCATTGGTACTACTATATAGTTGTTGAAAGGGCTTCAATTATACTTACTTAAATTTGTTTATTATCTGTTTTGTTGTATGAAAATTTCAATATTCATTAACTGTTTGTCTTTGCTGTCTTTTATCACTAAGTATTGATCACTCGCTTTCTTTATAAATGGAGCAAAGAAATATGAAATTAGTTTTGCATTATTAGTTAACACGGTACCAAAAATGAAAATTAGCCGAAAAAACATTATCATGTACATAAAAGACTGATATAGTTCTAGCACTTTGTGAGAGTAAGACGTAGTAGACGTAGTAGGTAAATTTTAGTTTTAATTAGAGAATGTAATTTTATGTGTTCTCCTGAATATTTTATTAGTATAAATAGTTTATATTATCAGGTAATACATTAAATAAATAACGTTAACGAATCCCGTAACACGTTTAAATAATCTGTATTCGAATTCCAAATGATCCTGGTGTTGTATTTACATCGTAATAAGGGGAACCCGCTTCACTAATTACTGGTTAAAACCATCGAGTAAATGAAATCTTCGGTCTTCGGCAACACCGAGAGAGGTATAATAATTTCGTTTCGTGGATATTTATTTTTAATGGATAATGGCGATAAGAAGATTTAAAAATTAAATTGTACAAATGGAACATTTTTTGAAGGAAACTGTTTATTTTCAACTGAAAGTAAAATTGTAAATTTATTTAAATATCATGAATCTCCTAAGCAATAGGCTGATTATAACTGCTTTAAAATAAATGTTATATGTTACTAATGTTTGTAAGCCCTAAGAACCTTATTGTTTCCGGTTTACTAACAATAGAATGGTGAAAGTTTTCGTTTTAATGTTAAGTTAAATAGCTTTTTAAAATACCAAAGAAATTCACTAATGTCGATTCTACTACGAGTAGATCAGGAACCCAAATCTAACAGATATTTTGTCACTGCCTTACATTTACTTGCCATATTTAACATCATACGAAGGTGAGACAAATTCTTTAAAACTTTACTTATTTCCTGCCAGATGATCCTATGCAAATCAGTGAAAATAACTTCTTTTGTATAATTGCTAAAAACACAAACACATGCTGACGCCAAAGCAGTGAAATGTTGTCATGCGGGTTTATAGAATGGATGTAGCTTTAATAAAAATGTTCAAGTGATAGTTCTTAGTAATCAAGTAATAAAAACTTTAAATGTGTTTCAATGTCTGTAGATATAATCAGTGGATTCAGCTAATGATTTAATGAGTAAGCACTGTATATGCCTCTAATATGGTTGAGGAGGGCGATGGCTGGATCCCGCGTTAACTCGTGAACGGGTGCCGTTTGAGGGTGTTCGTCGTTTGGATACTTGGAGGAAGGGATACTTGCCGAGCTAACAGGTACAGATAAGAATAATTTTGTATAGACATAAGAAGACTCTGTAAATTTATTTTGAAAAAAAAAAAATACCCGTGAAGTTTCTTGCCAGTTCTTCTTCACGAAGGTTTTTCCGAACTGGTGGTAGAGTCATGTTTTATTTGACGTCCATAAGAACAAGTAATTGTCAATGTTCAGAAATAAATATTTCATTTTGAGCGTGCAAGACAAACGAATCACGGATTCGAAGTGGACTGTATTTCGATAGGTATTTTATTATAGGTAATATTAATGACCGATAAGCTTCCCCAAATGATATCCTAGGTTTTCCCTCACAATCCAAATGTAAAAAGACTGACCGTGGTTCTGGACCTCGTGCTCTCGGCGAACGTCGCTGAAGATGATCACTGCAATCCGTGAATTTCGGTCGTCGATCACTTTAAATGTCTATCGGTCATGAGAAATAATGTTTATTGAAATTAAGCTGTGAGGAACTCCCAGATATCCAAATTTTTAAACGCACGGCGTCATTGAGATGCTCTCGGTTCCGATGTTGAACGGTGAACTCCTTAATGTCAGTCAGCGTACTAGATGACGCTGTTCATGCATTTTTTTATCAGCGACCGCAGGCACAGGAAAATCCATTGGTTCAGCCAATCAAATTACACCCAGAAGGTGATGGGAAAATACTAGGATACGTAACACATTTCATATATGTGTTATATACTATTCACTAATACAGAGTTTAATAAAGCTGTCTTCGTTCATTCCATGTTCATCCAACTTTAAACCTCTTTGGAACCCAAAGAAGGGGGAAAATATAAAAAAAAACCTAAGGTAATCTCGTTAAGTACCATGTTTGTTGTTATCTAATTGTAAACTCCACAGGATAAGATTAAATTTTTGACAAAGATTACAGGGGACTCGTTAAAGATGCACCCGTAAATCCGGATCTGAAGAGATTAAAATTGTATCAACAAAATGGATTATAGAAAGCTTTTCAAGAAAAATGTATAAATATATTTTGTAAACTATGAACATGTACATAAATACGTATTACATGTAAATAACAGCCTTGTACTGAAGTCAGTTTATGATACAGATAGTGTGGTGTGTCTAAAATTTGTTAGGTTCATTTCTGCACATCATGCAGAAATGATGGAAAAAGCAAAGCAGAGAGTCCTTAAAACATGGCATGGAGCAACAGGGATGAGACAATCGAAAACACTCATCTCAGTATTCTCGATCACCGTCACAGAGGATCTCCCACAACTGCCTCGAAAATAGACTTGTCTAATGACAAACATTTTTACAGGGCATTGCAGACTCAAGAAAACACAAATTTGAACTGGGGATTCCAGGTTCATCTGTTAAGAAGAAGAAACACCGATCCGCATTCTCTGAACCTGCGAACTTGGAATGTAATGACATCTCCAAACCTGCATTGTCTATGATCCTAAGGTTCATAGATGAACTGGACCTGGAATAGGAGTTTTAGACTGAAAACAAATGTTTATTATAATTGTGTTTTATTTTACACAGTAGTTTTCACCTATAAAATGCCTATTTTACCCATTAAATTATCCAGACGACGCCACGTCCTGAGGCGGTGCGGGTTCGAAACCAAAAGCGTAGGACTAAAATGACAATTGAATTTTTAATAAAACTCAGCTCTGGTCTAGGAGTGATCAGAGCTTGTTAGAGCAAACGAATAAATAAAACGAAGATATACAATGGATTGTAAAGATGAGTTAAAGCTCAAAATATCCACCGTCAGTTGCATCCTGTCAACAAATCTGGGTAAATTAAATCAGTTTCACACCTGCCCGCCTGCATACATTCGCAACTGAAACTGTGCATTGATGCAGAACGAGTTCTAAAAGCACGATTCGTTGTCTTTTGTGCTTCGTCCTTTATGTCGTACAGGCACTTTGTTTTCGTCTGTTTACTTACGTGCACGAACGTACTCGTTGCTCGACAGTTAAGTATGTCTTGAACCAAAACTCTGCCTGTTTATTTTTCTATTATCTAAAAATATTCCATTTCTTGTTTCCTAAGTATAATATTTTGATATTTAAAATATTGTTTAGATGAAAAAAGTTGGTGTTTCACGGAAGCTAGACAATAAGAAAATTTTGTTTTCATAAGTAGATTGAGAAGAAAAAAAGCCGACGGAAAAAAAATTTCGGCGCCCTTTTACACGTATAAAAATAGGATATATAAAAACTATGTTTACCGGGAGAGATTTTAATTATTAATTTTAATGATAACAGCAAATAATGTTGTTTATATTACAGAAAATTTGGAGACATATAATGAACTGTCATTATATGTCTCCAGTTTTACACTGGTAAAGCGTTAAATGCAGGCCATTCAAAACAACAAAATATTGATGTTTAAGTGAAAGCTTTTATTTTGTATTTTATACAAAATATCAATTATTTAACCCTGCGCTTTTACACTTTAAACTCTGTCCATATCATTTTACCAGCCTACTTGGAAAAACCCACTGTAGTCATATTAATCTTAAACACCGTCGCTTTTATGCCGATCATAAAAAAAAACCACCTCCTGATGTTTTCGTATGATGAATGCACGAGTGGTATAAACAATTTCAAATTCAAGTGCTGATCAGAAAAATCTACGTATCGTCTATCGCGGGAATCCATGGTGTTTGCCGCTGTACAAATAAATAAATACGCAAAGTGCGTGCCGTGTAACTATGGAAATAAATTTTAATTTATTGTTGAGATTCAAGAATTAACATGGCGCAGATTTAAATATATAGACAACCGAGTGGTGTAGTGGTAAGTAGCCTTGTCTCATGCACCGAAGGTCCCAGGTTCGAGTCCTGGCCGGGGCATTCATTTGTGTGATGAACACAGATCTTTGTTCTCGGGTCATGGTTGTTTGTATTTATATATGTATGTTTATTGTGGGTTGGTTCGCTGTATGGTCATCCATAACACAAGCTCTGCTTACTTTGGGGCCATACAGTTGGTGTGTTTGTCTATTATTAATATTTAGTAGCCACGAATTTAATTTTATTAGAAAGCTTAACTATTTTTTTTAAACAAAATCATTTAAGAAGTTTTTGCATTATCCCTACTACTGTGTTGTTGGGTTTGTAATAACTTTTGATTTTCAGGAATTACCTGTTTGGTTAACCTGTGCAGCATAAAACAGCTTCTTTTCAGTAAGGGTCCAGCAGCGACTAATGATATTTACGACTATGATTCGATGGAGTGGCACTCCTTCGTGGTGGACTTAAAGCTGCAAACATTGTCAAAGGGCTCTCTGTCTGTCACTGAACAAATAAAATTTGTGGTACAATTTTACACAAGGCATAGGTTATTTCTACGTGAGCTAAAGATGAAAAATGATTTAGCTTAAAAACGTAAATTATAAATAACTACTAGTAAATAATAATTTTAAAGATACATAAATAATTTTTCCGTCAGTATTGGACCAAGTTAAATTAAAAATCAATCGTCGTAATCACAGGTAGCTTATAACTTAACTTTGAATTAAAGATGATCATTAAAGTATCATAATATCATAACACTTTTCCTGTCTAACTGTTGTAATAATTTTTTTTTGTTTCCATAAAATTAATCTACATCGTTTCAGTTTACACCTTACGCGCCAGATGCCGATACGATGCGCATACGCTGACCGAAAATGGCACTCAAACATTGATGTGACTCGAGTTTTGAGCTTTTAACTTCGAGCATGTCACGGAGATGAGAGAGACAAGAGCATATTATGACCATTACTGGATCTTTCTTAAATCGATCTTCTTTCGTAAAGTTTTTAAGTGGAAAGATTTTGCTGCGAGAATTATGCAGTTAAAAAAAGCTGGGATAGAATGTTTATTCAAGCAGGTATTCCGTATCACAAAGTTTAACACAACTACTAATGCTAGATACTAGAAAGTAATCTAATATCATGTTTTTTGGTATTTATAATGTTTTAAAACGACTTCTCAGCATTGAAAATGTTTGTTTGTTTGTAAAGTTAGAAAAGTTTTGCGCTAAACCAAAGTAAATAAAATAAATGAATCCGCAATAAGGCCGTTGAGGAACTTTATCAATGCTAATAACTTCGATTATTAAAAAACTAAAACATTATTTGATTTTCTATATGTTTGCATGTTTGTTTGAAACCATAAAAATGCTTTGACCTATAGAAAGCTACATTATCAGCGACTAACATAGGCTTACTAATAGATATTATATTTTCAGAAAAAATTGTGTTCCCTACGAAAATTCCATTTGCAAGTTAATAGAAACAAGTAAGAGTCTGTAATATTGTTTCAAAATATTAGTCACAGTTTCAGTAAAACTTAAGTTACAACATTAGAATCTAAATAAGTTTATGTAAAATTATTAACTTTTCAAGTAAATAGAATAATTGTTTGCAGGTTTTTCAAATGTAATTGTTGTGTACAGCTTTAATTGGTTTGCAAACTTACAAATGATGTATAATGTAAATATAGTTTTTAAGGTATTTAGTTAGGAAGCTGTTGTTGTTCCTAAATAAATAAAATGAAAATAAAATTAATACAAAGCCGTACCTTTTTACATATTTAGTCTTTAAGGTATTTTATATTGTTTTTATATGTGTGTAAAAAATAAATAAATAAAATTACAGTAACGGATACAAAAAGGCGAAAACACAAGGATACAAAAATGCGACCCTACTTATATTATAAATGCGAATTTTTTTTACTACTTTCATGAATCGGCAAACGAGCACGCGACCCACCTTATAGTAAGTGGCATCCGTGTTCATGGACATCATAAGTCATAGGCATTTTATTTATTAATAGTGATAGTGATTATTACATCGACTTATGATGCGTTGCAGACCGTAGCAGCAGTTGCACTGACCGTTTCTTCTTGACCGTAACATAAGAAGGTAAATGTGGTTATGACGGCCATCAAAATAGAAAGGACTGTTGTACCGACCCAGACGAGATCTTAACAAAGAGTCGTCTTCTAACACTAAAGTTTGTGAGGATGAATGGATGTTTGTTATTCTTTCACGCAAAAACTGCTAAATGGATTTTAATGAAACTTTACAGTAATATAGTTTATTCATCAGAATAGCACATTGGATGTAATGTTTGTTCAATTCTATAAATTTACTAAAACATAACGAAAAGTGTCAAGTAGGTCGGCAAAAATTCTACCATTTGCGAGCTATTTTGGCGTGCGCTGCAAATACCGTAAGAGTAACACGAATATAATGTATGGTGAAAATGCTTCTCTTCAATAGTTCTACAAAAAAGTCCGAGTAAGTCCAAGGAATGAGTCGATGAGTTCAATAAGTTGGTAGACGTTTAAGAGTTAAATTACATGTGAAATAAACTGAGAAAGTTGGATGCTTATTTATCTTTATAGAAAGAAACAGCTAAATTTAAAAATATAAGAAAAATTGATCCAGTTTTGCAAATTTATCATTTCGCCTTTTTCCTTGACATGTCAATAAATAAATAAATAAAAATAAATAAATAAATCTACATACGTGTAATTTTGTTAACTTGGCAGGATACATATATTATACGTAAAGTTTTTTTTTTAATTTGAACAAAACGCTAAGCAATGGAATATTCGTGGCTTACCCTAGTTATGCTTACAGGCCACTTATAACCTCTGCATACTCTTTTAGATGCAGCAGAAAAATACGCGAATGTATCAGGTTTGCTTCTCACAACGATTGTTTGTAACGAATCAAAGCTGGTGTAAGCCATGTACGAGTGTGAGTTTGTATTAATTAATGAGAAGCCTCTAGGTATAACTGCTACTGGGTACTGGGCTATGCGTGAAATGAGGAATAATAAAATAATACATGTTTATAAATTATGTATGTTTAAGAGAGCTTGAAATGTTATTTCTTTAATTATTTACTTTAGCTAAATAACCGAAGTTTCTTCTAACAACCATACGATATCAAATTAGTAAAAACACAATTAAAGTTGCATCAGATATTTTTTTTTTTATATTTAAGAAAACTTTATAGAAATTTGAACCTTCACACTAACAGAAAGAGACAGCGAGGGTGCATATATACTTGTTGAGGTTTCTCTGCTAAGGTAGGTACTACACAAAAAACAACAATTGAATTTAACTTTTATAAGTTTAAGTTTTAAGTTAAATTTTACTATTCAATTTCGCAGAGTGTATTGAAAAAGAAATGAAATATAATAATGGTATTGGCTGATTATCGTATTTACTGTCGGAGAGAAAATAAAGTCTTAGGAGGGTGACAACAAGATTAAAATGCTCTATACTAGCGTCACAAGATAGAGGAAAAGCTTGGTTTATTGAACAGTGAAATATATACCGTCTTTGTTGTTTTAAGTATTACAATTATTTTGTAGATTTTATTTTAATATTGGGCTCTTGTTTCATGTTGTGGTTATACGAGTAAACGATAAATATACTTACGAAACAAAATGTGTTTCGATAGAATTTTTACAGGTCAATTTGTCACATAATTAGATGCTGCAACGCCAAAGCATTCAGATTGTTCTCTCAATTCTGTAATAAATACAAATAAGTTGGATATGACGGAAACATTATGTGCTGAGCTCGAGATTACCTGCCGTGGCAGTTTAAACGTCATCATCAGCTGGTTGCTTGCCACCGCCGATTCTCCATCCTTTTTTGTTTTTGTATATGATACTAGAAAGTATTGTATAGACTAATAGTTTCTAGTACCATATTCGGTTTAATATATAAAATCATATTTTATTGTAGCTAGGAAGCTAATTAATTTCTTAGAAGCTGAATTTCCCACGTTCATTTTTATGCACGTACTATGTTGAATCGTGAAGTTCTATGATACAAGGAACTAAATAAATGTGTATACCTAGCAGCCGGATATTACTTAAGTCGTTACTAAGTATACAAGATATTTATAAACCAATTTAGGGAAATTTATTTGCAAATATATTTCTTAGTTTTTTTTAACAACGGTAAAAGATATTGGTACTCTGAGACCATCGCATTTTCAAACAGTTATTTAACCATAACTTCACTAAAACATTAATATCGATATTATAATACTTAATGATTGGAACACTATAGTATGGAGCAATTGTTCTTATTTAATTAACACATGAATTATTTAAGTGGATTAATAATATAACAAACTGTGGCGTCCCCAGACGTGACCTACAGAGCATCAGTTTATCTATTCAGTAAACATACGTGATAAAAGTAAGATCATGGGATGATTAAATATTACTGTATTTCACACGTTTATATCTAGTATATAAGCTCATTATTTTAACAAATAAATTGTCACTCAACATGTAACCGTGTCTTAATTAACAAGCCTTTTCCTGGTCGTATAAAAACGAACATTACGACCCTATTTTAAAAAATAACGAAAACATGCATTACACAATTACCGCCGCTCCTATGAAACTATAACATTACAACCACTCCCTGCTAAATATTTCAAAATTCATTAAAATGGCTTCCTTATGCTTTCAACCTAAGGATCGTCTAGCGGCTAAGTACCTACCCCATTATATTTATGAGACCATTCTGGAAAGTTAGTATTTAGGTAATTGCACGTCGAAGTAAAATGTTTAACGGTAATTAATAATAATTTCAATATGCACTTTGTGGCTTATAAATATTATTTGTTTATCACGGTACTTGATCTTACTAAAAAGATAGATATGTATGATAGCGCATTGTTAGATCAACGCTGTACTGTAGGTAACTTAAGGCATAATCAAATTATCCCAACCCCTCCCTAATGAATTTGCTAAGCGTTACTAACTTCGCGAAAGCATTCACCCAGGCGCTTGCTGCGGCAGGCGTCTCCATTCCGTACGACATCCTAACGCAGGCCTTGCAGGCATCAATCGCGTCCCCAGCCCCTCAGGCCCCAACCCCGGCCCCTCAGGCCTCCAACGTCCAGACCAGACCACTCAGGTCTATAGCTCTCCCGCGTCTCCCGTTCCATCCGATATGGACTGCGCGTCGGTCTCATCGTCTCAAACATCGCACCGTACACGTACCGCTCCCAGGAGTGACTCGGAATCCGCGTCTGATGCGTCATCGGACGCCGCCACCGTAACTGGCTCTCCTGAGCCTCCATTTCAATTAGTTCCCAAACGCTCTAAGAAGCGTTCGAAGAAAGCCGCGGTGTCTCCAACACCCGAGCCCACCCCGGTGTCTTCAACACCCGCCCCCGCGCCATTAATGTAATTTGAAGTGACCGCGTCTCCGTCGGTCCCGTCGAAGCCAGCGTCGCTCTGCGCTCCCGTCCCACTCAGCTCCCCCCCGGTGCGTTAAGTGCCTGGACCCACACATCACAAAGGAGTGCACTCACACTCCCGAATCCACTTCCCTCCTGCCTGTGTGCTGTGTGGCCACACAGCTAACTACAGGGGTTGCCCGCGCGCTCCGCGCTCTTCAGCTAAGAGGGCTTCACCTAAACCGGCGCCGCCGCTCACTCCCGCTAACTTCCCGCCGCTGCGCAATCGGGGTCCCCCGGAAGCAAAGCCCGTGCAGCCGACGCCTACTCCGGCTCTGTCCTGGAGACAGCGTCCGGCCGCTCTCCTGCACCTTCCCGTCCTATCCCAGCTCCCGTAGCTCCCGTAGGCCTGCGTCCCGCTCCGTCGTCTCCACCTCAGTCGTCGTTGGCTGAGGACATGAAGACCGTGTTCGACGTCATTCAAAACGTCGACATTAAGGAAATTTCAGTACTCGCGCGCAAACTGCGAGCCGCCCGCTCTCCTCAAGAGCGGTTATTTGCGTTAACCGAGCATCACTCGCTTCAAAGTTTGTTATAAATTTTATTTTTTGTATAAATTCGTAAATAAGCAAATATAATACTACACCCGCAAAGCCCGCGTCCGGTCGCATCAAACCCAAAAGCTTATCCCTAGTTTCTTTTAACGCTCGTAGCCTCAGTACTAACCTTCCTGAGCTCAAACTGTTCCTTCAGAAAAACGAGCCAGACTTATTGCTTCTTCAAGAGACGGGGTTCACTCCAAACCGCACCAGGGGATTCAATGTTCCCAATTAAGTGTTCATTCGTAACGATAGGCCCGACGGTTACGGCGGCACAGCTATTTATCACAAAAGAGGTTTGCACTGCACTTTTCTCCCTACCCCTCCTCTCCTCAACATGGAGGCCCCTGTGTGTAGATTGGCTATGACTGGTCATCCGACCGTCATCATAGCTTCAGTCTACATACCTAGTGACGTCCATCATACCAGACCTATCCTTAGTGACTTCGGGCCATTCTCGCCCTCAGCCATTCAGTCATTATGTTCGGAGATTTTGACTCCAAACACACTGACTGGAAGTGCCTATCGACCAACCAAAGCGGTAGAGAACTCCTTAAAATCACTCAGCAACTCGACTTAGACGTCATCTATCCCGTCACTCCCACTCACTATCCCGACAACCCTAACTACTCTCCTGACATACTCGATTTTGCGATCGTCAAACAAATCAACCTCGATCTCAGGTCTATCGAACCACTCGATGACCTTGGCTCTGATCACCGCCCCGTCTCCCTCGTGCTAGGACCACCTAACAGTCACGTCACCCCTCCTAACTGGAAAGGTTTTAAAAATACGTAAGCTTCAGCCTTAGAGGCCCCAAACTCTCCGCTCGCGTTCTCGCGCGACCAATTAGATAGCTCGAACAAAATAGATTCATTAGTCGACTCCCTCACTGATGCTATCAACTCAGCCATCAGTGTTAACGAAAAGGTTGCTAAGCGAAGTATACCCAATCTACCCTTTGCCGTTAACAATCTTATTAAAGCTAAGAACGCGGCTCTCTGGAGAGCCCAGAAATATCCCACGCCCGCCTTTAGGTCAGCTGCGAACAAACTACAACGTAAAGTTAGGTCTCGCCTCGCGGAACTCCGAGACGCTCAGTTTAACGATCTCATGGAGAATATCTCCGCGTACTGTAGTATGGCCCGAGCCTTACGCGTAGACGCCGCCTCTCACGTTCCTCCTCTCACTCGTCCCGACGGCACTATTAACTTTGAAGCTAAAGAGAAAGCCGAATGCTTTGCCGACAGCATAGCGGCCCAATGTTTGGCCAGCACGCAACCCGCGGATCCCTCCCACATCCAGGCTGTGGAGGACGAAGTCTGCAGAGAATCTCTCCCCATCACCGACAACCCCGTCACAGTCTCTAATGATGAAATCTTGCTTCTCATTAGAAGTGAAAAGTGTAAAAAGGCTCCGGGTGCGGAAGGTATTTCTAACCACGCACTCAAACACCTGCCTCAACAGGTTTTTACCTTGTTAGCCATCATCGTCAATGCCTGCTTCGACGACAGCTACTTTCCAAAAGCTTGGAAAGAAGCGACAGTCATAGGTATCCCCAAGCCGGGTAAACCTGTAAATATCCCGGCTAATCACAGACCCATCAGCCTCCTCAAGGCCATGTCTAAACTTCTCGAAAGAGTCATACTCTCTCGAATGCGGAACTATCTGTTTCCAACAGATGGCGATCCCCTCATCATTTCCCAGCAGTTCGGCTTCCGCGCTAAGCACTCCTGCCCTCAGCATACGTTTTATACGTTTTATTCTACTGTAACAAAAAAAGATTTCGTATTTTCAAAGTGATCTCAAACTTTTTGTTTTGAGACTATGGAATCGAGCATAGATGTATACTGGTAGTGAAATTTTGTACAAAGACAAATAGTTGATATGCGTGAAAGGAAGAACATTAAAATAAAACATGACAAGATGACGTATCATTATGGAATCAAATAAAATATTTAAAACAATACGACATGCTCCATTTCCTAGAGTAAAGCGGAAAACGTGAAATATAATATTAAACGAATTGCGTACGGTGAAAAACTGAATTTGCATAAATGCTACACAGAATGGGAAACTAACCTCGATGGAAAACAACAGTAATAAGACAATTTTAAAAGTGGTTTTGATTATTTTGATGATATGCTTGGTCAGTGTCTTTTTAATGTAGTGTCTCGTGTATATTTGCACTTATGATTGCACTTCACATGGCTTGAAATGGCGTCTTAACACAAAATCACATACACAGATAATCCACTGGTCTTAGCTGATGCATTAAAAATAGAATTTCACTATCGTTTCGACTCTCCGTCATCAAACACTCTGACAATCAAACACAGCACGGATGGTATGCAAACGAGGCTTTTTGCTAATCAGGCTCGCGGTGCTTCTCCTGAATTATGGGTGCGAAATGCTAATACGCTCTGATATCTGCTAAACGAACCTGCATGTATGGGCTAATTATCATTAAGAATGCGTTGCGATTCTACACGTATTATGAACGTATTGCAATTAATGTGTACAATTGAATAATGGTTTGGAATAAAAATCTACGGTGAAATATTACAGAAATGTTTCTTTGATACATTTTGTGATTTCAAACTGATTAATTACTAAAGAATATTTGATATTTAAATTTTGATTACGTAAGATACTACTATTTAATCAAATATTAAATTTACAACACTTCATTCCAAACGGAGACATGTTTCAATAAAATAAAATTCAATTTCAAACACAGGTTCACTTTCTGGGAAATTTAGAGACGTGAAACATAGACGCTTGTGTAAATTGCCTCGACGCGCAGAATTATCGACGATGAGGGCATCAAAGATGGAGCCAATCCTGTAAACCCAAAATATACTTGAGAAATCATCCAAAAACAATTTTAAGTTATTTTTATATAAAGAAAAGGTGGACCCCAGCATTCTTAATACCATCATTACTATGCGCTATAAAACAAATGAATTGAAAATTTTTCGAAGGAAAGTATATAAAAATAATGCATTAAATTGGTAAACGCTTAAACTGCCTTAAGTGTCTATCAGGAATCAAAATAAGATTTCTTAATCATTTCTAAACTCAAGTTAATAAAATCTTTGAAAGAATCAAAACAGTACCCTGGCCTTATTATTGCAATACTGTGAATAATATATCTGGTATGGTGTGATTCTTGATAAGGCCTGCTAAGAAGAAACTCAAACAAATCAAAGTGTCCTCGTCTTATATAATATTAACATCGCTTTACATTGTCCCTATTTCTTTGGATACGTCAAATTATGTGTTGTCAGAATACCATTCTGAGACGGTATTGCAAAATAATAACAATAAATATATTTTTATTATAGTTCAGGTCCTCCTGTATATTGTGCCTTAGGCGCCACCTTGCTTATCTCCTGTCTGTCCACTCAGTCAATTGTCACGATAAGATGGATGTGATTAGCGGTGACCGAAGACAGGATCTCTGTTTGTGTAGTTTAATGGCGATAGAGACTGTGCGCTACATTTTTGTACACGTACGAAAATATAAGCATAAATATAGTATAAAAGTAGGTCATAATATAGAAAAAGAAAACTTTAAAATTAATAACTTAGCTACTTATTTAGATCTATTGCTTATTACTTATCGATTACTTTATTATTGGAGTTTTTATAGTTGAGATATTTGAACCTGAATCGAATACCACAATTTTATTATCTTATGTTTAAAACTGGACTTACAACTATTTTGGATAACAAATCAGAAACATCTCATATGTGTATTAAATTTTTTGTGTAGTAAACCCTACAAAAATCGCACCTTCACACCGCTCATACACTGCTACCGCGCTAGATATTTCTTTTATACTATTTCCATTTCTTTATTTTCTCGATGACAGTTCTTATTTGATATAATGTTCTCTAGCTCCATCCATCCCTATCAGTTTCTCCGACTCTGGTATTATATAACCTTGTACGTGTGTAAACGTCAGATTTTTATAAAATAATGCATACATAATGTAAAAAAAAACGCTCGCACAAGGTTACACAGGAGCTGTCATCGAGGAAATAAAGAAATGGAAAGAGTATAGTGAAAATGATTAATGGAATATACTCAAGAACTTTTGGTGGACGCGTTATCTCTCATATAGAATAAATATTCAGTATTTGATTTTAACTATGAAAAACCAAGATAAAACTATAAAACTGAACATAAGAAGTTTGATTGTTAAGTTCAATAAAATAACCACATTATACACAATTTTAAAAAATCATCTTAAAAAGATGCTTAAAAGGTTTTTACTGCTAAGCCATGCCGATACATCAATAGTTATACATTACAAATATTGTATGGACTAGCTAAATTGAATGCGTTGAAATTACTTTGATGGTACATATTACATACAAAAAATATCTTCCTCTAGAATTAATAGCTTTTAAATAAAAGACCTGATCATTACTACTTGTGTTCTCTTATTATATATATATATATATATATATATATATATATATATATATATATATATATATATTTATATATTATTATACTTATATTTTATAGGCAGAGGTAAATTTTTTTGACAAAAAGTTTTGCTATTAATGACTTAACAGTAGGTGTTCCGTCAAATTGAGATTTTCTTTCTTATCCAGATAGTAAATACTAAAGTACCAGTAATCAAGAACAAATCTTTAGGTTACGGAATCCCGATATAAAAAACAATTAACTCTCATTTTAAACTTTTAACAAACAATTTAGTTTTATAAAACGATTTTTTTTAACTTCCGCTAAAAGTTCAGCTCTTAGTTCCTAAAAAAAAAATTCTATGTCCAATATAAGGCAATTTCTAAAGGCCCTGCACCATAATAATTGCTGTCTTTTATTCGCCTAAACGAACTTGAATAGTGTTCGATATTCAAAATTACACCCGACGGGTCACACACGTCACATCTGACCTATTCATTCCTACGGGGCATTCATTCGTTCATTATCTTCGAGTGACTGGATCACTTGATAGATTTAGATCAGTGAGGTGATAAATACATGGAGTAGCCGTAATGTCCTATATAAATAAGTAGTTATGTATATCGACGAGGAAGAAGAGGAAGAACTTGGTTGTCTCCCTTTACATATACAAAATTGCTAATAAAAGAAAGAGATAGTACTATTTTTGAATGTTGTTACTAAAATATCAATCATGTAGTGACGTCATAGCAGGTGGCTAGCGTGCCACAATTCGCCATTTATTGTTACATTTCTGTCAAAAAAAGCTGTCAAAAGTGATGTTCCGGAGCTTTGATTATTTAACCAGATATCGATGATCATTATTAATGTGCTTTTATTTTTCATACTTTCGATGTAAATGATAACAGGGGCTTACGCAGTAAATCATATCGAAACGGTATTTGCTTTGCTTGCCGTTGTGCGAGTATTTTTGAAACAAAAAGGCGTGAAGAAAGAGTGTTTTAAGTTTGCTTAGAATTGTTAACTTAGTTATTGAATATTAGTATATTATTGGTAGTTGTTAGTTGATTGTCTATTTATGAATCGTAATTATCGAAGACAAGCCAGACTTTAATTGATTGAAAACTTTGATGCTTGACCTTGAATAACTTTTTAAGCAAACATGGGATCTTTCGGTGTTATATTTATAATAGTGTACCCAAGGTCTGTACCAAAATTCAGCATGTTGGGAATTAATGCAAACTGACCGCTATTTTTCTGGCTAATTTGACGGGACAATATCAGGAATAAGAAAATAAACTGTATAGTTCTTTATTTTTTATATTAAAAGAATTATAATGAAAGTAAATAAACCATAAACTATGATTATTTCATTTACGTCAATCTCTCACAAAAGTTCATTAAATTACAATATTATATTGCAAGTTCTATATTTAGTTCTAAAGTATCGATAGTAGATTCGATAGCCGTTCTGCAACACTAGAAATGGACGCCATTTTATGTTATGTTTCAAGTTTAGGTATGTACGTTTTTTTGCGCTTAGGGCTTGTCCATTAGTAGAGGTCAATGATTTAGATTTAGTGTAGTGACGTGAAGAGTACCATTTCATTTGTACGATTTATTTATAATTAGAAATAAAGATTTAAAACATTTTGGCACTACTATGACAAAATGTTTTTGTCGTTGCCTTATTTTAAAATTTAGTGATCTAAAATCTTTTATAAACTTGCTACCATATCAAAACGGAGCATCTACACAACTAATTTCTGAGGCATGATAAGTACACACAAACTTGCATTCGTTTAAAACCCTGTCCTGTACATTTTTATTTACGCTACAAAGCGTAAAATACAAAAAATGATTAAAGGCACCCTTACAAATTACCTCAAGTATCAGATACGAGTACTACATACAATTACATCGCTAATTACTTTTTCAAGACTCATTTGTCAGTTTTTTGAAAATGAAAAGTGACAAATTACGACAGAGGCTGATCACAGAGGTTGGTAACTAGTCGCGTGCGCCGCACGTGCTGCAGATTGAATATTACGCGAGCTACATTTTGATCGCAAATTATTTTAAGATATAATTAACCTCTAATCGGTGTAGTAATTTCTTAATATATAGGTCTATGTTTACTAGGATTTGAGGAAGTGTAAAAGATAAAACTTTTACTTTATTGCATAGTATTTTTTTGCCTAGTGTTATAAGGAGTAGGGATAATAAGTAAAATCATTCTGCGTGTACGCAACTGAGAACGAATCCTTAGAAATTATAAAAAAATGGTTAAACCTTGATTGTAGCCAAATTGATTGTAGTTTTTATATTACCATTAGTAAAATTATGGTTCCAAGTTTTGTGATTCATCAAGAATTAACTTTTATATAACTTCAACTTCTTTTACTTAAAAATAAATAAAACTAATAAGCACTTTAAACGCTATCCTTGATTGGCTTTTTTGTTTACGAATTGAAAATTTATTATCACGAGCTTGTGTTCCATATATTCAAATCTAAACTTTTGATTATATTAATTAATTTATTAATTATTTTACGCTCCACAACAGGCGTAATTATCCCCCAGCATGGACATGAGGTGGTGGTTAGTAGACAGTTTACGGCCCACCATTATTTACTGCAGGTTGATAGATTTACACGTACCTTCGAAACGTATCGCTGAGAAAAGCTTTTCCTGTAGGTTCACCGTAGTAACGTAGTACTTGTAGGATTTTCGTGGTCGTAGCACCAAATTCGGCAAGTCATCTGCAGTTCTTGAAGATATACTCTTACGAAAGTAGGAAAGGAATATTAGTCATTTTGACATATGTATATTTATTCTACTGAAACAAGTTGTAGGCTTCATCTGAATGCTTATTGAACAAACTACTTACGAAACTGTGGGTCATCGGATTCATGTCGATGAAATTTTTTGTACTTCTATTTATATAATTTACTTATATTTAAAATTTAAATTATTGCATAAACTACTTAGTTATATAATTTGTACTAATCTATAATATAGTTTTCTATTTAATTTGGAACAATAAAGTCTTAATTTTCAAGGGCCTGCACGTCACACTATAAAATGAATTACTAAAATTGAATTGTAATTCGCCTTTGTGGAGTCCTATCGATGTTATGACTCCATTGAGCGGTCTCACTCTCCGGAGCCTTTAGTTTCTTTTTTATCTGTATAAACTATATTGTAGTTAATCTAGCATTCAGTTTTAAGAAATAAAGGTTTTTTTATTTGTGGGAAAATTAAGGTTTTTGTCGTGATAGAATGTGGGTGTGGTTGAATTGAAAACTAACTAAGCAACAAAGTTCTTATTAAATTGGTGTAAAATAATCTAAACATCATATATATTTTTATGTGTTTCATTTATTATATTTTATTATTCAGTATGAACTCAATCAAACATGTAATTGTTCCTGATAATACCAGGACACTCAAAAAGTTTTGCGTAAAAAGTTTTTATGTATGGAACGTAAAGTAAAAATAAAATTGTTCAAAATTTAAATTTGCTTCTTAATTTTTTTACCAGCATAATGAAATTATTGTGTGCCATAGAAAAATGGATCTGCGACGGGAACATTGTCGTGATATGATTTTTCACGAATTCAAGTCCAACTTGAAACCTGGTGATTCGTTTAACCGACTTTAATTAGCTTTTATGAACAAGGCGCCTTCTAAACAAACGGTATCACGAGTTTAAGTGCGGTCGCTTAAATTTAAAGGATGAAGAAAGAAGTGGTCCTCCTTTGACTGGTCTTTGCAAGAACCCGTATTACAAGTGAAACAACCGAGACAAACGTGCTCTGATTTGAAACGTGTGATTGTGCTGAATTTCCTATTCAGCACATTCTGCTAAATGGATCAGGAAGTGTTCATGATATTCTACACAACCACCTTTGCGTAGTATCAAAGCAAATTGGTAGTGTACCACCAACCAAATGCTTGCCAGAAGTTTTTGATACTGTTACTCGCAGTAACCAAACAAGGGACTCCAAAACTTTTGCAGACTGGAAAATGTCCTTTGAAAATTGGTTCAGACGCATGAAACTTTGTTTCCTCGCTAGCGGAGAGTTCTTTGAAAATATTATAAGAAAAAAATTACATAATGAGCATTTTTAATTTTTTCCACGTTCGTGTCCCACGTATCTACGAGGATCACGCACTGCCACTGCAGAACTCTGGATTCCCACCAAGCGTATGCATGCACTACACCGAATTTTTGTCATCAAATCCTCAGACTGTGCATATTTCAAAATTATGAACGTGTGTGTTTATCTTTTTCATTATGATTATTACGATGATATGATTGCTTTAAGTGAACATTTGGGTGATTGTAAAATTTGTTAAATTTCAAAGTGTGCTGTATGATCTATACTTACTTATCTTTTATGGTTAACATTATAAGGTCACGTTAATCCAATTTCAACCTGCAAAAAAATATCGGAGACCAAACAAACACCTGAGAGATCCAATTTCGCGGTTCACTAACATGACATTTCAAGTAATTGAGTGGCCACACATAATTATTCAATTTATTGGAGGTTCCGGAAAACGGATTTAGTGTAGAAATAAATTCGCTTATAAAAAATAAAGATTTACACAAAAAAAGGTTTTGTAAAGTATGGACTTACGTATTCTTTTTGTATTGAATGACACTCCTTCCAGTATGTTTTCTAGGACTAAGCTTGTTTTTTAACTCAGGCCTCGATAATATTCTTAGAACTTTGTAGAAATGGAATCAACCAATGTTATACGGGGTTATATTATGTTATAATTATATCAATTATATACAAGTAAATAGTTACCTAGCTACCTTGACTGCAGTCGCAAAATGTGAATTATTCCATTAATGCCCACCGTCATATCCCCACCGGTAGGGATTGTTATTTTTTTTCCAGAAATCCTTACTAGTTAAATAAACTCAGCTTAGTGGGGATTTTTGAAAAATAAGTAACATTTCACACCAGCCGTTGTTTTTTCCCAATTATTAAACGAAACATTCGTAAGCTGATCAATATAATTATTTCAGAATTCATTACAATATTTTTTACGCAGAATATTACAAAATTTCAGTAACCGGAAATCTGGTTTATCATACATGCAATATGCATCCAGAGAAATCAATATACAAAAAGGACAATAGATTTGAATTAATATTTCTACTAATAATTTTATGTTTGGTTTTACAGTGGCTTGTAGGGTAGTTAAGGCAAAACATAAGATAATTCTGGGTACTTAAACAAAATCTTTTATCGGCAATAGCCACATATAGCTATTGGGGATTGGAACTGCTCGCATCCGCAAGGTTTAGCCCTCGATGCCTTGTCCGTGGTCCCTGGGTGGTGCTAAACGAGCAGTATCTTCTGGTGGTAGGCTTCGGCTGCAGTTTGTCACCACCCACTAAACAAAGCCATGCTGCCAAGTGACATGGTCGCGTTCCGGCATGGTGCTTAGTGTAGCCATTGAGGAGGGTAGGTCTGAGTAATCGTGCTGCATCAGAGAACTGTCTTCAGCTCGTAATTTATTAGCTCGCCGGATAACTGGTTTTGGAGGGCAGCGGGATTCGAAGCAACGGTGCACCGCTGGCCGACCGTAGGTAGTAGGGGGCCCTAGTAGTGTGCTAGCCAAACTGTGTGGCTCAAACTGCTTCAAAGAAGTTGGGAATCATCTCGAAGGTCCGGCGGTACTTCAGCCCTGAACGGCTATTTAATTTGTACACAGCTCAAGTTCGATTTTGTTTGGAGTACTGTAGCCACCTTTGGGATGGTTCTGCAAAGTACTAACTAAAAGCAATGGACGCATTTGACCGAAGAGCCCGAGAAATTATTAACAACTTTGACCTCACCACCAAAAAACTGCAAAGCCTCGACCATCGTCGGAAAGTTGCCAGTTTAGCAGTCTTCTACAGATTACATTTGGAGAGTGCGCGAATGCTCTTTTTGATCAGGTTGAACCCACACCCTTCTTACATCGGACTACTAGACGCAGACAGGCCTTCCTTTATAGTAGATATCCAAGAAGTCGAACCAAACGCTTCGATAGTTCCTTTTTGGTGCGGATTGCCAAGGTGTGGAATGAACTGCCTGCGTCTGTTTTTCCAGAAAACTATATTCCTAGTTCTTTCAAGTTTCGAGTGAATAGGTATTTCGTGGATAAACGTGTAACATCTTCGTCTTCATCGTCACTTTCCATTAGGTGAGATAGAAGACAAACGTCTTATCCTTTTTCAGTAAAAAAAAACATAATGCACATCAGATTTTGAAAAAAAATTAAATAGTTTTAAAAATACAAAAACTAAAGAACAATATGTCTACTCAAGACTTGCCCAATGTTCCGACAGCATATAATTCAGCGGCAGCATCATACAACGGTTTAGGTTTCCATTTAAGTGTGCCAAAATTCCCGCTTCTTAGAAATACATCGGCACAAGTAACCTTGAGAACCTTGCAGAAGTTACAGTTCCTCTAAAATTTAAATCATTTCTCATAGCAGATTTAAATTAACGATAATAAATTCGCATATTAATATTTGGTACTGAAAATGCACGTAGTCGCATGAAAACTATAAAACATTTTTTGGAGATGGGACAATTAAAAGCTTTTGTTTTCCATTTTACGAATGACGCCTGACTTGACGTTTAGACAGCATATTATAGACATATGCAGACGCGCCTTTAAGTGTTTGGGGTTCGTCCTTCGACAAACTGCTGGATTTACAAACAATACAGTTGTGATAGCACTATATAATGCGTTAGTCAGAAGCCATTTAGAATTTAACTCGGCAATATGGGCTCCTCACGAAGCAAAGTATACGGAGATGGTGGAGCGTATACAGAATAAGTTTGCGAGGTTTCTGTAAAAAAGACTTATTGGGGTTTATCCATTTTATCCTTTGATGTA
Source organism: Marasmarcha lunaedactyla (assembly GCA_923062675.1). Taxonomy (NCBI): domain Eukaryota; kingdom Metazoa; phylum Arthropoda; class Insecta; order Lepidoptera; family Pterophoridae; genus Marasmarcha; species Marasmarcha lunaedactyla. The sequence goes on from OV281341.1 coordinate 7,079,498, forward strand.
TTCGACATTGTTTGTTCTTGGGATGGTTGGATACTCTAGGTTGGAAACCAGGACAGACCTAGCCATATCCTCATATGTGCTGAGAGTAATACGCGGTGAGGTGCGCAACCCGAGAGTATTGCAGTGCGTGAGTCTCTGCGTACCTGACAACTACGTGCGGTGCCGGCGGTGGCCGCGCCTGCTCGTGGTACCCCGCGCTAGGACCAACCAGCTGCAAAAAGCGCCTCTCTCGCGGGCATTACTAACACTTAATATGGTAGCAGATCGAATTGACTTGTTTTGCTGCTCACAGAACGAATTTGCAAAATCATTTTTGTTTGTTATGTCTTGACCATTAATTGACCTTAATAACCAGGCTATAATATTAATAATGTATTCTTAACAATAATTGTTCAATTATTCTTTACTTTGAACATTATATAGAAATATTTTTTTTTCAATGATTTTTTTAAAATAATTTCTTGACATTTGTTGCATTACTTGATTTTTAATGAACTTATCATATCTAAATTAGTTTGGTAATTTGTAAGTTCAAAATTAGGTACTTCAATTGTGACACTTTTACTATTTTAATTGATATTTTTTGACATGTATATTAATATTTTATATTTATCAAATGTAACACAACTATCGCATTAGGTTTACCCTGTAATGATAGTTCTAAGGTGATTGTAATAAATAAATAAATAAATTTTATCAATTTACAATACATGGTGATCATGGTAGTACCATTGAGAAGACACATATCGTGCCATTGTTATACGTTTTGATAAGTGATAAAACACAGAAATGTTACAACATAGTTATTTCCATGATAAAATCTATTATACCCATGTTGAATCCACAAAATGCTATTCAAGAATTCTTCCCGGCAGTAATTGTTAGAGGTTGGTTTTTTCACTATAAAAAAACCATTGGAAAAAAAATTAAATCCATACTTTTAAAGAGACAAATTGAACTCGCTGCAGTACTACCGCTTTTACCGTAAAAACTTTTTTATGGAAGGCTGGTTTTATGTTGCCAGCCAAAGCCCAGACAATCAAAACAGTGACCGTTTTCGCAGGTATATGTTAAGCCTTTATCGGTAAAAGAAGATTTCATAAAAGTAGTATATGTTTACGGAGAGAGAGATAGAACCACAAACTTTTTGGAAGGGTGTCATAATAATCTTAATGCAGCTATATCGAAGAAAACCCCAAGTTTACTGAAACTCCTATTTTTTTGCATGAAGACGCTTTGTTTTATGGCAATGAAAGTCACCGTCGGAACCCACGATCACAAATAAGCTAAGAAAAAGACCAGTTCATCTTAGATGCCTAACTAGAGTTAATGCATGGTACAGTGCCACTTTTTTTTGGAAATAATGAGATACACTTATTATTCCGATTTTACGTGATCCTATAATGTTTAAATAGTTTTGTATAAATCTAGTTAATTGCTCTAAATATTTTAGATTTTCGTTTCAATGCAAACAATTTATAATGAAAGTTGATTAAAATATTGACATAATTTAATACTTACTTATCTTATAAAAACATCTTTTGTTTAATATTTAAGAAACAACAACATCAGGTGGAGATTGTCACTTGTTTTTCCAAAAACCCCCACTTAGCTGAGTATATTTACCTAGTGGGGATTTCTGGAACAAATCAGACCCGATCTGCGTCCGGGCCCGTTCGGACGTGTTGAAGGTCGCTCCCGGCTGCCGAGTCACGATTGTTGTCTCACGACTTCTCTCGTAGCAATACTCAAACGCCACTCTCAGATCCGTTCTGCGTCCGGCCCCGACGCGTTCGCGGTCGCTCCAGCTGTTGAGTCACGATTGTCGTCTCACGACGACAACTCGTTCGCAATACTCATACGCCGGATTCGTACAAATCTCGCTTCGTCCTCGACGAATTGAGATAGCCTCTTTAGGGCTTACGCTGCGGCCGGTTTCGATCGGCTGCAACTAAGTCGGTCTCGCACAGCAACAACAGAGCTGAGCTTACCGCGGTCGATTAAATTCGATAGTGGTTCGCGAGGCTCGGGCTGTTTTTCTGGCTGCGTACTTGACGCTTGGCGTCTGCTACGCAGTCAGAGACTCTCTCTGCGGCCGGCCCAGGCCGGTCGTAACGTAGTCAATCCCGCACTCTGTGCACCCCTCGAATTAAAAACCTCACCTCGGTGAGTGCAGCAACAACAGGGTTGAGCTTACCACGGTCGATTAAATTCGATAGTGGTTCGCAAGACTCGGGCTGTCTTTCTGGCTGCGTACTTGACGCTTGGCGCCTGTACGTAGTCAGAGACTCGCTCTGCGGCTGGCTCCGGCCGGTAGTAACGTAGTCAATCCCGCACTTTTAGTGCAACCCAACTTCGTCAGGTCTACGGCCGGTTTTTGTTGTCAATTTATGGGCAAAACACTCCGTAGTAGACTCGCGTTTGATCAGGTGGATACTTAACGGTGACAACTAAGCCTGAAAGCGTTGCCCCGGTGCGTTTCCAAGGCCCTTCAGGCCAAAGAGAAACCGGCTGACCCGATCCCATTGCACTTGGGCCTTTCCCAGGGTGACGGTACAGTACTGTCCGAATTAGGGGCACCACTTCGCGTCGTCCCCAGCCCCCCTACCGCGGGTAGGGAGGTTTAGGTGCTAGGTTTGCTAGGGAACCTAGGCATATATTATTTATTTATATATTACATATTATAGTTCCAAGCCCTCCAATGGACCTAGTAAACATTCTTAGGTCGTTCGCCCAGGCGCTCGTTGCGTCCGGCGCCATATTATCAGATGACGTAATAACGCAGACCTTACAGGCATCTATCGCGTCCCCAGTCCCTCAGGCCTCAACCCCGGCCCCTCAGGCCTCTAACGTCCAGACCCCTCAGGTCTACAGCTCTCCCGCGTCTCCCGCCTCGTCCGAGATGGACTGCGAATCGGTCGCATCCTCTCACGCGTCGCGTCGCAAGCGTACCGCTCCCGGGAGCGACTCCGAACCCGCGTCTGACACGTCGTCAGATGCCGTCACCTTAACCGGCTCTCCTGAGCCCGCGTTCCAGCTAGTCGCCAAGCGCTCCAAGAAGCGCTCTAAGAAAGCCTCGGTATCCTCAATATCCGAGCCCACCCCGGTGTCTTCAACACCAGCCTCCGCGCCGTTAAAATCGCTCGAAGTAACCGCGTCTCCGTCGGTCCCATCGCAGCCAGCGACGCGCTGCGCTCCCGTCCCGCCGAAGCCTCAGCGCCCTCCGCCCGTCTTTCTCCGCGAAAAAGCGCCATGGACCGTAGTATCAAATCTTTGCAAAGAGAAAAAAATCAATTACCTAAAAGCAACCAAAGCAGGCGACTCAATTAAAATCCAGGTCGCTACCATCGACGACTTCCGCGCGTTCACCCGGTTACTGTCTTAAAACAAATCGCTTATCACACCTACGCCCTCCCGGAGGAGCGTAAGATCCGCGCAGTACTACGGGGCGTCCCGTTCGAGCTCACGAACGAAGATATCCTCGAGGACCTTAAGTCCCAGGGTTTCCCGGCCAAAGCAGTGCATAAGATGCACTCCAACCGCGGTAGGCGTTTTCCTTTAGCCCTTGTTATCCTATCCAAAACTCCCAACTCGAAGGAGATCTTTAGAGAGGCTCGCACACTTTGCGGACTTTCAAATATCTCCGTCGAGCGTCCCAACCCCCGCGGTAACCCTGGGCAGTGCCACCGCTGCCAGCTCTATTGCCACGCAGCGGCTAACTGCTCAGCTCCCCCCAGGTGCGTTAAGTGCCTGGATTCACACATAACGAAAGAGTGCACTCGCACTCCCGAATCCACTTCCCCCCCTGCCTGTGTGCTGTGCGGCCAGTCCGGCCACACAGCAAACTACAGGGGTTGCCCGCGCACTCCGCGCTCCACCGTCAAGAGGGTCGCGCCTAAACCGGCACCGCCGCTCACTCCCGCTAACTTCCCGGCGCTGCGCAACCGGGGTCCCCCGGAAGCAAAGCCCGTTCAGCCGACGCCTACTCAGGCTCTGTCTTGGAGGCAGCGTCCGGCCGTCCCGCCTGCACCTTCCCGACCCATCCCAGCTCCCGTAGCTTCCGTAGGGCCGCGTCCCGTTTTGTCATCTTCACCTCAGTCGTCGTTGGCTGAGGACATGAAGACCGTGTTCGACGTCATCCAAAACGTCGACATTTACGAAATTTCCGTACTCGCACGCAAACTGCGAGCCGCCCGCTCTCCTCAAGAGCGTTTATTCGCGTTAGCCGAGCATCACTCGCTTCTAAGTTCGTTGTAAATTCTTTTATTTTTGTATAAATTCGTAAATAAGTAAATTATAATGTCTAGACCCGCGAATCCCGCGTCCAGTCGTATCAAACCCAAGGGCTTATCCCTAGTATCTTTTAACGCTCGTAGCCTTAGCACCAAACTTCCCGAGATTAAACTGTTCCTTCAGAACAAAGAACCTGACTTATTCCTTCTCCAGGAGACATGGCTTACTCCAAACCGCTCCAGGGGATACGCTATTCCTAAGTACGCGTTTACACGTAACGATAGGCCCAACTCCGACGGTTTCGGCGGCACCGCTATAAATTACAAAAGAGGCTTCCATTGCTGTCCTCTCCCTACCCCTCCTCTCCTCAACATGGAAGCCACTGTGTGTAGATTGGCTATGACTGGTCATCCGACCATCATCATAGCTTCAGTCTACATACCATGTGGCTCCAGACCAATCCGCAGCGACTTTGAGGCCATTCTCGCCCTCGGCCATTCAGTCATTATGTTCGGAGATTTTAACTCCAAACATACTGACTGGACGTGCCTATCGACTAACACCAGCGGTATCGCTCTCCTCGACATCACTAACTCCCTTGACCTAGACGTCATATCCCCCATCACTCCCACTCACTATCCCAACAACCCGTCCTACTCTCCTGACATCCTCGACTTTGCAATTATCAAGCGAATCAATCTTGATCTCAGGTCCATCGAACCGCTCGATGACCTAGGCTCCGACCATCGCCCCGTTACTTTCGTGCTAGGTGCGCCTTACCATAATGTCACATCTCTTAAGACCTTTACCAACTGGAAAGGCTTTAAAAATACGTTAGTTTCAGCCTTAGAGGCCCCGAACTCTCCGCTCGCGATTTCGCCCGACCAATTAGATAGCCCGATTAAAATAGATTCAGTAGTCAATACTCTCACTGATGCTATCAACTCAGCCATCAGCGACAACGTAATTATTGCTAAGCAAGGCAAACCCGCGCTTCCCTTAGCCATTAGCAATCTCATTAAAGCTAAGAACGCGGCTCTCCGGAGAGCCAAGAAACATCCCACGCCCGCATATAGAACAGCTGCGAATCAGCTTCAACGTAAAGTTAGGTCTTGCCTCGCGGAACTCCGAGACACTCAGTTTAACGATCTCATGGAGAATATTTCCCCGTCCCACAAAGCGTATTATCGAATGGCCCGAGCCTTACGCATAGACACCGCCTCTCACGTTCCTACTCTCACTCGTCCCGACGGCACTATTGCCTTCGAAGTCGAAGAGAAAGCCGAATGCTTCGCCGACAGCATAGCGGCACAATGTTCGCCCAGCACGCAACCCGCGGATCCCTCCCACATCCAGAGATCTCCGCAGAGAATCTCTCCCTATCACCGACGACCCCGTCACAGTCTCTAATGATGAAATCTTGCTTCTCATTAGAAAGCAAAAGTCCAAAAAGGCTCCGGGTGCGGATGGAATTTCCAACCACGCACTTAAACACCTTCCACAGCTGGTGCTTACCTTGTTAGCTATCATCTTCAATGTCTGCTTCGACCATAGCTACTTTCCAAAAGCCTGGAAAGAAGCGACAGTCATAGGCATTCCCAAGCCGGGTAAACCTCTGAACGTCCCGGCTAATCACAGACCTATCAACCTCCTCAAGGCAATGTCTAAACTTCTCGAAAGGGTCATACTCTCTCGAATGCGGAACCATCTGTTTCCAACGGATGGCAACCCTCTCATTATTCCCCACCAGTTCGGCTTTCGCGCTAAGCACTCCTGCCCTCAGCAAGTCCATCGAATCGTCGAGTACATACTCGAAGGATTCTATCCGCGTCGTATTAAAACAATCGCGGTTCTCTTTGACGTAGCCAAGGCTTTCGATAAAGTCTGGCACAACGGTCTCGTTTTTAAACTCTATAAAATAGGATTACCGGTTCGCCTAGTTAGATTAATTGCGTCGTTTCTTAAAGACCGTACGTTTCGATTCAAACATGAAGGCACGCTCTCCGCGCCTCGTCCTATAAAGGCTGGAGTCCCGCAAGGCTCAGTCCTCGCCCCTCTGCTGTACACTGTGTACACTAATGACATCCCCATCCCGCCGAAAGGCGTAGAACTCGCCCTCTTTGCAGATGATACCGCCTTTTACACAAAAGGTCAATCGATCCCGTATAACATCACCAGACTCCAAAAGGCCGTAAACGCCCTCGGTGTTTGGTTTCAAAAATGGCGTATCGATGTCAACCCAGAAATGAGTTCTGCCATTCAATTCGACCACAAACGTCGTAATCGCTACAACGATCCTCACATTCGAATGTTAGGTATTCCCATCCTCTGCAAGCGCAGTATTAAATACTTAGGCGTCACCTTATATCAGACGCTTTCTTTCAAGCCACACGTCGATAGAGTAACGAAACTCGCGCGTTTCTACTTAAGCCGCCTAAATAGTATGATAGGTAGAAAAAGTAAAATGTCTTTTAGAAATAAACGTACGCTTTATAAGGTCTGCATTAGACCCGTCATGTCATATGCTTCGCCAGTCTTTGCCCACGCCAATCCCTCCGTCCTGTATAAGCTGCAGGTAGTTCAAAATCTCTTCTGCCGCAGGGCCACAAACGCACCTTGGTACGTGCGCAACGTGGACCTGCACAGAGATCTTGAACTGCCTACAGTGCAACAGCACCTCAAAACACTCTCAGAATCGTTCTTCAAACGCGCCGAATCCCATCCCAATCATCTTGTTCGAGATTCAGTCTCATATACTGCTCCTGTGTTAGATTCGAAATTCAAAGGCGCTAGACCGAGAAACGCGCACACGGGCGAACCCACGCAGTTAACTTTAGATTTCGAGGCCCTTCAGGCCGCAAATCCTTATTCTAACGTAAATTCTAATTCTAACGTAAATCCGAATTAATGCAATTTTATTTTTTTTATTTTTAATGTTTTTTATTTACTTTTCATTTTTGAGCACCTTCAGTGCTATGTAATCCCAGCGGGTGACCCCTTCTGGGCCCCGCTAGCGCGGCCTCTTTCTCCAATTGGCCGTCGCTCAGATGAAGGCTGAGTGGCAAAAATGCACGAGCCGACAGGCAGTTTGTTAGTGGGTATGGTTCTGGTAGGCGTCGGGACGAGTCCCACATAACTTCGATCGTGCGCGCGGAGTATGCGTCAGAGCATTTTTTATATCCTCCTGCCCTTCCCGTGGAGAGGAACCAAAAAAAAAAAGGAAAAATTAATAACAATCCCCACCGGTGGGGGTTTTAAAGTGGGGATTAATGGAATAATTCTAAAAAATTTATACTTCAGCCGATAATAAATGGCCTTCAAAATAATATCGTACTCTCACACAGTACCTGCATATATCGTATACCTGTTTTGGTCCTCAATACATCAAGTAAGTTTCTAAAAACGTACATCAATAATATTATTATTATATCGTTGGAGATTTTCTTTGAACATGATTATGATTCTCCCTCAAATGGTGGCAATACAGGTTAAGCGGAACACATAGATCAATTTCATAATGTAAAAACAACAAGCATGATACTAAGAGCCTTACTTATAATCGATTATTACATTTAATTAGCGGTTTTAGCAATTTTTAAATATTTTTAGCATTTTGTAATGTAACTTACCCTCAACAGCTGTTAAAAACCATTGCCTTTTCGACCATTGTAACTTCTTCATATAAACATCATATTCCAAAACCAAGATCATTTGTTTTATATATAATTAACAAAATACTAACTCGAAAACAGCCGTGACTGTCAGACTATAACCGGCAAAGCTCACCGGCTACCTGAAATACCCGGCTACTTGATACCCTAATCAAAAACCGTTAAGTTAATCAATAAGATACACACATTCCGAATATCAAATTGTTTTTAAAACTAAATAATTGCTAGACCAAGGTTCACTGACGTTTTATGCCATAGAACTACTTGTGAGTGAAGTCTTATTTTAACGGTGCTTAAGCGACTAAATAATGATCAGTAAAGAAAGTTAAGACGCTGTAAGAAAATTGCATGATGTATCTAAATTCAAATATAAGGAATAGGTAATACTTCTCCTAAACATTTTTTTATTCTTGAAAACTAACGAAACACACGCGCCCTACCATACCGCCCCACATAAGTAGATTCATATCACCCCTAAGTGCAAAAATGGTGGTAATTAAATAAAATTCGATGCAGTTTCGCACCCTTTCCTTGCTCAGTTCATCTGGCAGGGGCAATGATTCAAAGACGTGTTGAGACTTATTTGTACCGCTTATTTTACTAGCGACGATATTGGCAAATATATGCATGCGTTTGGCCATAGTAGGGAGATTAACAATAAGAAATAATAAATCCCCAGACAAACACACCAACTGTATAGCCCCAATGTAAGCAGAGCTTGTGTTATGGATGACCATACAGCGAACTTGAAGGGAGCCCAGAGTGAACAAACATATATAAATATAAGCAACCATGAACCGAGGACAAACATTTATTTTCATCATACAAATTAATGCCTCAGCCAAGACTCGAACCTGGGATCTCCGGCGTCAGATTGTAACGAAATAAATTAGTTTCGTAATGAAAAAATGTTATTTATTAGTTTGGTGCATGTAATGTTACGTGTATGAATTGCGTGCATAAATTGCTGCACAGGCATAGCAATTCAGTCACAAAAAGTTAGTTTTGTTTGTTTGATTGACCAAAGCCTTTTAAGAGTTATGTAATTAGCAGCGAAACGAATGCCAAGGTAATTTCAAATGTTCTATATATGCTTATAACTTTTGTTCATTTAATATTATCCCCAGCTAATGAAGTATTTTGTATCTCCCGAAATATATTGAAACGGTCACAGCTCAAAAGTATTAAAAAAGTAACATAACCGAAACCAAAATTATTTCAATGATTCAGAGGAAAACATAATAACAAGATTATTCAAAAATCTAACACGCGTAACAAAGCGAGTTTACGTGTAGCCAAGCAGACGCCATTTTATCTCGGCGGGCATCAAGCGATCAATTAAGCGACCCCCTAACATGGATATAGTGCAGTGAAATTTTTGTGCCACGATTTTTTCGTGCAAAAACTAAAAGTGAATCTTTGTTTAAGAGGCAACTTTGCAAACAAATTCCTTGCAGCCTATTTCTATTAATTTTCGACCTTTGGCTATTAAAGACAACTAATTATAGAAAATTATGTTGAGGGTTGTTCTTTTATAGTTACAATTTTACAGTTCACATTGCTTCACCACTCTAATACCATATAAAGCAACGCAAACACGTATTTTGAAGTTCAGCTAAATACAACTACTATTGTTTTGGTTTCAATCAATGAACTACATAAACATTTTATCTTGGACATTTCAAAAGTATCGATACTAGTTTATAGCCAACCCTACAGCACATCGAGCAGAATAAACTAGATAAGATGTGATACAGACCAGTACAGCATATAATAATATTAATTATAATAAATCCCCAGACAATATCAAAAACTGTAATGCCCCAAAGTAGCTGATCTTGTATTTGCATAATCTCACAGCGAACTGGGCGGGGGGAAACCAAGAATAAAGACGCATACATAAATATAAACAACCATGGCCCGAGAACAAGCACCTGTATTCATCATACAAATGAATGACCCGACCAGGCTCGAAGCTGTGATCCAGCGTATAAGGCAGCGTACTACCCACTACGCATCTCGGCCGTCATATTCGTTTTCAGATTTGCTGTGAGAGTGAAGATAATTTTTGATTTAGGTTACCGCAGATGGCAATTAGACCCGATATTCTTTTGTCTGATAACTCATTATTATAATTGAACAAAGCAACGATAGGTTGTAAATTATTTTAATTATTGTAAATTATATTTGACCCAAAAGACGTTGTTCTGTCCAATTTTTTGTTGAGTTTGTGATAATTTTGTTAATCTAAATACGGCGATCGATCTAGATTCTTGTTGTATATTTGTTTAATGCTGCAAATATATCATAATTTAATGACAATACATACTTATTTTGTGGTTGCAAGGAAATGAGGTAAACATTGTTTACACGTATTAAGTAGTTAAGTTGGTAACTAATTTTAAGTTGTGTGTTCAAACGGATTAAGTAGTTAAGCTCATAAGTTCAATAAAGATGAACAGTAATGAATGTCAAGGAATTCATCAATTCTGTACCTAGATATGTGGTAAACGATATTTTGGACAAATTCAGGGAAGAATTTGTTTCGGAAATTAAAATCTCAAAATAATTTTTTTTTCCCAAATTTTTTATCTCGTTTAATCCACAAGCATTCTTATTTTAAATGACTGCTTGTTGTCATGTTGTCTTAAAATGATTACCTGTAGTTATTATTCGCTGTCCTCAATTACATTTTCTTAAATAGTACATGTAACTAATTGTATGGCCCTAATATGTCTCCAGTAAATAATGTGGCCATCTTCGTATATCTATCGACCTAAAAAACAAAGTGAACTTAAGCTGTAAACATCACAAAAGTAAGTTTTAAAAGCTTTTAGATGCAACGGTGTTCCTCGTGAATATTGAAAGGAGTATCATTTTCTTAAGATCATTTCTGATTCATTGTTAATACTTTCCGCAGGTATGAAATAATGATCCTTTAAACTTTCTTAGTATTAGTGTGGTTTCTAACAAATTGTGATGTAGAGCTACTTGTAAATAGTAAAATTGAAGACTGTATACAACTAAAAGAATGGCGATTTTAATGTATCATTATTGAATTTTAAGATCGGCAGTTCATTACATCGTTTTCTGTACCCAAAAGCTACTTTTCATCACATCACATTCGATTTAAAATCTTTTCATTATTGTGCCGGTTGAGTAATGTAACGCAGCAGTCGACGCGCGTTTGTCGGTTTGCTGCACTCAATTCATGAGGTACCCACCTCTCAAGCTTTTTCACCTTCCCAATTTGCTTCAAGTGGATTAAAACAGGTTTGGTCTCCGGCCGTCCACGGGGCTTGTTCTGCAGGCTGCCATACACAGCATGAATACTTCGAGCCATTTCTGCAGCACTGGTGCTACGGTGGCAATCGTTCTCGTAAATAACGCGATATTTCAAATTCTCCATTTTGTAAACTAAGTGACGCAAAGAAAATCACAAAACAGGAAAAAACAAATGAATTACGGTTTTCAAAGCACAAATGCGTATAAATTTGAAATTGGAATTCTTAACCAAAGAGGATATAATACAGATCAAAGTGCGACATACGACAAAATGCCAATTTCATAATATGTAAGGACCTAATATATATAAAGTGATCTATAGATCTTAGCTTCTAAACATTCTCGCTCCGATCGCCGCCCAGTGCGGACGTGCAAGACCCCGTTCTCCGTCGTTTGGTCCCTTCCCGATACTCCGTGGCGCTCAGTCTACTGACGTCACGGTTTAGCGTGTTGGTTCCGTGCTACGGTTTTCAAGGTTCTTTCTACTCCCTCTGAGTGCTATCGAAGTGCGTATTTTTCTTTGCGACTAAGCCCTTTAGTCTTCAAAGTGCTGTGCTAAGTTGTGTTGTGCTTGTGCTGAGTGCAGTGTTGTGCCCAGCGTAAGTAGTCTGGTTTCAGTGCAAAGGATACTTAACGGTGACAACGAATTTGTACTGAACCAGTCCTTTTTATTTTTATTTATTTCTCTTCTCTATTTTATTTATTTTTCTCCTATTTTCATATTTATTTTTATCATATTTGTGTGTTTTCGTGTGTATTTGTCCTTTCTGTCGGTAAAGGTTGACCCTAACGCGGTCAACTCTTTACCTGCGTACCCTTTTTTAGGTTTCTAGGTAGCGGCCTTCGGCGTACTACGGTTAGTTTTAAGTTATTCTCCCCAGCCCCCCTACCGCTGGTAGGGAGGTTTGCCGCTAGGGTTCGCTAGGTTTTTATTAGGAATCCTAGGCATTTGTTATATATTATAGGCATACATTATATATTTATATATTACATTTTATAATTCCAAGTCCTCCAATGGACCTTGTTAACATTCTTAAGTCGTTCGCCCAGGCGCTCGCTGCGTCCGGCGTAAGCATACCCGCTGACGCACTAACGCAGGCCTTACAGGCATCTATCGCGTCCCCGGCCCCTCAGGCCTCAACCCCGGCCCCTCAGGCCTCCAACGTCGAGACCCCTCAGGTCTTAAGCTCTCCCGCGTCTCCCGCCTCGTCCGAGATGGACTGCGAATCGGTCGCATCCTCTCACGCGTCGCGTCGTAAGCGTACCGCTCCCGGGAGCGACTCCGAACCCGCGTCTGATACGTCGTCAGATGCTGTCACCTTAACCGGCTCTCCTGAGCCCGCGTTTCAACTCGTCGCCAAGCGCTCCAAGAAGCGCTCTAAGAAAGCTTCGGTATCTTCAATACCCGAGCCCTCCCCGGTGTCTTCAACACCAGCCCCCGCGCCGTTAAAATCGCTCGTAGTAACCGCGTCTCCGTCGGTCACATCGAAGCCAGCGACGCGCTGCGCTCCCGTCCCGCCGAAGCCTCAGCTCCCTCCGCCCGTCTTCCTGCGTGAAAAAGCGCGCTGGACCGCGGTTTCAAACTTGTGCAAAGTGCACAAAATTAATTATTTAAAAGCCGCCAACGCTGGCGATACAATCAAGATTCAAATAGCGACCGTCGACGACTTCCGCTCGTTTACCAGGTTACTCGGATTAAACCAAATCGCGTATCACACCTACGCCCTCCCGGAGGAGCGTAAGATCCGCGCAGTACTACGGGGCGTCCCGTTCGAACTCAGCAACGAAGACATCCTCGATGACCTTAAGTCTCAGGGTTTCCCGGTCACAGCAGTGCACAAGATGCACTCCAACCGCGGTAGGCGTTTTCCCTTAGCGTTGGTAATCCTGTCGAATACTCCCAACTCGAGGGAGATCTTTAGAGAGGCTCGCACAATTTGCGGACTCTCAAATATCTCCGTCGAGCGTCCCAACCCCCGTGGTCACCCTGGGCAGTGCCACCGCTGCCAGCTCTATGGCCACGCAGCGGCTAACTGTTCAGCTCCCCCCAGGTGCGTAAAGTGCCTGGATCCTCACTTCACTAAGGAGTGCACTCGCACTCCCGAATCCACTTCCCCCCCTGCCTGTGTGCTGTGCGGCCAGTCCAGCCACACAGCTAACTACAGGGGTTGCCCGCGCGCTCCGCGCTCCACCACCAAGAGGGTCGCGCCTAAACCGGCGCCGCCGCTCACTCCTGCCAACTTCCCGCCGCTGCGCAACCGGGGTCCCCCGGAAGCAAAGCCCGTTCAGCCGACACCTACTCCGGCTCTGTCTTGGAGGCAGCGTCCGGCCGTTCCGCCTGCACCTTCCCGACCTATCCCAGCTCCCGTAGCTCCCGTAGGGTCGCGTCCTTCTCCGTCTTCCGCACCTCAGTCGTCGTTGGCTGAGGACATGAAGACCGTATTCGACGTTATTCAAAACGTCGATATTAACGAAATTTCCGTGCTCGCACGCAAACTGCGAGCCGCCCGCTCTCCTCAAGAGCGTTTATTTGCTTTAGCCGAGCATCACTCGCTCCTAAGTTCGTTGTAAATTCTTTTATAATTTATAAATTCGTAAATAATAAATTATAATGTCTAGACCCGCGAATCCCGCGTCCAGTCGTATTAAACCCAAGGGCTTATCCCTAGTATCTTTTAACGCTCGTAGCCTTAATACCAACCTTCCCGAGATTAAACTGTTCCTTCAGAACAAAGAACCTGACTTATTCCTTCTCCAGGAGACATGGCTTACTCCAAACCGCTCCAGGGGATTCGCTATACCGAAGTACGCGTTTATTCGTAACGATAGGCCCAACTCCGACGGTTTCGGCGGCACCGCTATATATTACAAAAGAGGTTTCCATTGCTGTCCTCTCCCTACCCCTCCTCTCCTCAACATGGAAGCCACTGTGTGTAGATTGGCTATGACTGGTCATCCGACCATCATCATAGCTTCAATCTACATACCTAGTGGTACCAGACCAATCCGCAGCGACTTTGAGGCCATTCTCGCCCTCGGCCATTCAGTCATTATGTTCGGAGACTTTAACTCCAAACATACTGACTGGACGTGCCTATCGACAAACACCAGCGGTATCGCTCTCCTCGACATCACTAACTCCCTTGACCTAGATGTCATATCCCCCATCACTCCCACTCACTATCCCAACAACCCGTCCTACTCTCCTGACATCCTCGACTTTGCAATTATCAAGCGAATCAATCTTGACCTAAGGTCTATCGAACCGCTCGATGACCTAGGCTCCGACCATCGCCCCGTTTCCCTCGTGCTAGGACCGCCGAACGATAATGCCTCATCTCCTAAGACCTTTACCAACTGGAAAGGTTTTAAAAATACGTTAGTTTCAGCCTTAGAGGCTCCGAACTCTCCACTCGCGATCTCTCCCGAACAATTAGATAGCCCGGATAAAATCGATTCATTAGTAAATTCTCTCACTGATGCTATCAACTCAGCCATCAGTGACAACGAAAAGGTTGCTAAGCAAGGCAAACCCACGCTTCCCTTAGCCGTTAGCAATCTTATTAAAGCTAAAAACGCGGCTCTCCGGAGAGCCAAGAAGTATCCCACGCCCGCCTATAGAACAGCTGCGAATCAGCTTCAACGTAAAGTTAGGTCTTGCCTCGCGGAACTCCGAGACGCTCAGATGAACGATCTCATGGCGAATATCTCTCCGTCACACCAAGCGTACTATAGCATGGCCCGAGCCTTACGCGTAGACACCGTTTCTCACGTTCCTCCTCTCACTCGTCCCGACGGCACTACTGCCTTCGAAGTCGAAGAGAAAGCCGAATGCTTCGCCGACAGCATTGCCGCACAATGCTCGCCCAGCACGCAACCTGCTGATCCCTCACACATCCAGGCGGTGGAGGACGAAGTCCTTCGCAGAGACTCTCTTCCCATCACCGCCGACCCTGTCACAGTCTCTAATGATGAAATCTTGCTTCTCATTAGAAATCAAAAGTCCAAAAAGGCTCCGGGTGCGGATGGAATTTCCAACCACGCACTTAAGCACCTACCTCAACAGATGCTTACCTTATTAGCTATCATTTTCAATGCCTGCTTCGACCATAGCTACTTTCCAAAAGCTTGGAAAGAAGCGACAGTCATAGGCATTCCCAAGCCGGGCAAACCTCTGAACGTCCCGGCTAATCACAGACCCATCAGCCTCCTCAAGGCAATGTCTAAACTTCTCGAGAGAGTCATACTCTCTCGAATGCGGAACCATCTGTTTCCAACGGATGGCGATCCTCTCATTATTCCCCATCAGTTCGGCTTTCGCGCTAAACACTCCTGCCCTCAACAAGTCCATCGAATCGTCGAGTATATACTTGACGGTTTCTATCCGCGTCGTTTTAAATCAGTCGCGGTTTTCTTTGACGTAGCCAAGGCTTTCGATAAAGTCTGGCACAGCGGTCTCGTTTATAAACTCTACAAGATAGGCTTACCGGATCGCCTAGTCAGGTTAATAGCGTCGTTTCTCAAAGACCGTACGTTTCGATTTAAACACGAAGGCACGCTTTCTGCACCTCGTCCCATAAAGGCTGGAGTCCCTCAAGGCTCAGTCCTCGCCCCTCTGCTGTACACCGTGTACACCAACGACATTCCCATCCCGCCGAAAGGCGTCGAACTCGCCCTCTTCGCTGACGACACCGCACTCTATACCAAAGGCCACGGTGTTCGGCGCCTTGTAACCAGACTCCAAAAGGCCGTAAACGCCCTTGGTGCATGGTTTCAAGAATGGCGCATCGATGTGAACCCTGAAAAGAGTTCTGCGATGCGCTTCGACCACAAACGCCGTCGTCCCGATGGCGATCCCCACGTTCGAATGTTAGGCATTCCCATCCCCTGGAAGCGCAGTACTAAATACTTAGGCGTCACATTAGATCCGACGCTTTCTTTCAAGCCACACGTTGAAAGAGTTTCGAAACTCGCTCGTCACTATTTAGTCCGCCTAAATAGCATGTTAGGTAGAAAAAGTAAAATGTCCTTCAGAAACAAACGTACACTTTACAAGGTCTGCGTTAGACCCGTCATGACGTATGCCTCGCCAATCTTTGCCCACGCCAAACCCTCCCTCCTGCACAAACTGCAGGTAGTTCAAAACCTCTTTTGCCGCCGGGCCACAGGCGCACCGTGGTACGTGCGTAACGCGGACTTGCATAGAGATCTTGAACTGCCTACAGTACAACAATATCTCAAAACACTCTCTGAAGCGTTCTTCAAACGCTCCGAAACCCATCCCAATCCTCTAGTTCGTGATTCTGTCTCATATGCTGCTCCTGTGTTAGACTCGAAGTTCAAAGTCGCTAGGCCTAGAAATGCGCAAACGTACTCATCCACCAGACTGTCACGCGATCTCGAGGCCCTTCTGGCCGCAAATTCTAATTCTAACGTAAATTCGAATTAATGCATATTTAATTTTTCAATTTTTAATGTTTTCATTATTTACTTTTCATTTTTAATGTTTTTATTTTACTTTTAATTTTTGAGCACCTTCAGTGCTATGTAATCCCAGCGGGTGACCCCTTCTGGGCCCCGCTAGCGCGGCCTCTTTCTCCAATTGGCCGTCGCTCCGATGAAGGCTGAGTGGCAAAAATGCACGAGCCGACAGGGGGTTTTTAGTGGGTATGGTCCTGGTAGGCGTCGGGACGAGTCCCACATAACTTTGGAATCGCGCCAGAGTATGCGTCAGGGCATTTTTATCGTCCTGCCCTTCCCGCGGAGGGGAACAAAAAAAAAAAAAAAAAATCTTAGCTTCCTGCGATAAATGTTTTCAAAGTGTTATAGAATATAACTGTTTTGCTTTCGTACTATGTATTGTTATTGAGTATCGTCATTATTTATAACGCATATAGCAAATAATAAAACGTCAAACAAAAACTCCAGAAAACAAATGCAAGTATAATCATTGTTCTAAAAGTTAGTAAATACCAGGTCACTCAATAAGATTTGCGAAAAAAGTTTTATGTATGGAACACTGGCCAGTTAGCTACACATTCAGCGTTTCATGTTTATTTATATAGATATCATATTTGTTAAGATCGCTACCTATAGGTATATAGCTGACGCAGTTTTTTTGAGACCCCCGGGGCCAATTCCATAATTTATTACATAGCATGAATTTAATGTTTATTTTATTTCTTATCCACATTTAGAATACTTCGTGACATTATTATAATGAATTTTTTGATAATTTGAGAAAAGATGGATTCCGTAACCTTCCGATTAACAACGACTATCACTCACTGCTAATTTCTTACCCCAAAAAAGTGATATTAATATCCTTTCCCTGTGTTTTAAAGTTATAATTTAGGTAAGTGGCTCTATTAAAATGGAAAGTTCGTTGTGGGCACTACCACCTAAAAAATTCATAGAATTTTCATCTTGATAACTTTTTGTAAGGCTAATAACATCACAGTTACATGGCAGACTTCAGGAAAAAGGACGCTGTTAAGAGTATGCCAAAGTTTAAGATCAGCTATAATTCGCTGTTGTTTATGGTTGCTGATTTTCAAAGAATGAAAATGTTAAGTTAACATAGTAAGTGGCATAAAGAGTGGAAATATCAAACCGTTTTAAGGCACAAACTTTATATACAGTTTTGTAGAGCATTCATAAATCGTTGTTTCACGCCATTGAGCGATATTTATGCGGAGCAGTGTGAATCTCAGACGCATAAATACCAATCAATGCCTTTCCGTTCACTGTTGCTAGCTCCTACTACAAGTGTACTTGTTTGTACAGTCAATCAGGTAGTACACCATACTTACTTACCATATTTCATTTGATTAAAATAGTCGTTTCCTTGCTCTTCTTCAATATTTTAAAAAGCCCAGTTGTGTTGAATAGCCTGATAAATAAATTTATTAAAAACATATTTGTTGAACATTTGTTGTTTTTTATGTTTTGCTCAGGCGTAAGATTTATTTAATGCAACGCATTCTCTGAAAGTACAGTATTCTGCTTACAAGTATAATAAGCAAAATTAATCGGCTAATTTAGAATTTATTTATATTTTCCTAGCTGTCGAAAAAATCAAATAGTAGGGGACGTTTTACGAACCACTGGTCGTCTGAATTATAAGACGATACTGAATTCTACAATGCAATTTATGAGTTGCCGTTGAACTTGATGAGTTTTGGAAAATCGAAATTAAATTACAACTGAATGTTTAATATTTGATTTTAATTTGAATTGATTGATTTTAAATTATAACAATTATGCCAATCGGCAGATAAATCTAATCCCTTATTCCCTGGATAATTCTAATGAGAGTATTCGCATAGTCTTATAGAAATTTCAGTTAAATCAATCAAAATAAATGTAATAAGTGTTTTTCATTAAATTAATT
Organism: Marasmarcha lunaedactyla; assembly: GCA_923062675.1. Taxonomy (NCBI): domain Eukaryota; kingdom Metazoa; phylum Arthropoda; class Insecta; order Lepidoptera; family Pterophoridae; genus Marasmarcha; species Marasmarcha lunaedactyla. The sequence continues at coordinate 7,098,080 of OV281341.1, forward strand.
TACGAGTATAACCTATAGCTAACAAACTTTTGTTCTAAAACATATGACCCCATAATCTACAGGAGAACAATTTCTTAACAACAATAGGTCTCTTTTCTTGTACCTACCAATAATGAAACTTATCCCTCTCACGGGGTTATATGTCAACCTCGATTGTTATTAATGGTGACCAACGACGGATTCTATCTGTTCGGTTGAGATATATGAAACATTGAAATTATTGGAAAAAGTTGTAGACTTTTTATATTAGGTCTTTACCTATGAAATTGCCGTTTTTCACGAAATAAATGAAGCGTAATTTTTTTATATATTTTTTATTTCTATTAATCAAAATAATCACCCATGCAATCAATGCATCTTTGCCAACGCACTGGTAGCTTATTGATGCCTTTCTTGAAGAAATTAGCTGGACGGGAGGCAACAAATTCTTCAAAGGCATTTTGTACTGCCTCTCGGGTATTGAATTTTTTCCCGCCAAGAAGTTATCCAAATTCTGGAAAAAGTAGAAGTCTATAGGCGCAAGGTCTGGTGAGTACGGCGGATGACGGAGAACTTCCAACCCCAACTCTTGTAGCTTGGAGACCGTTTGCTGTGCAGTATGAGGTCGCGCGTTGTCGTGCAGGAGCAGTGGAGCCGAACGATTGACCAAAGCTGGTTGGAGACGTGCGAGCTTCTCCATCATTGTGTTCAGTTCTTCACAGTACACATCTGCAGTAATGCTTGTCCCGTTTGGCAAGAAGCTGTGATGAATTACACCCGCGTTAGACCACCAAACAGTGACCATCACTTTTCTAGGGGTAAGTTTTCGTTTAGGGCATTGTTTGGGTGCTGAACCAGGGTCCAACCAACTTGCTGAGCGCTTACGATTGTCAAACAGGATCCATTTCTCGTCACAAGTAACAATGCGGTTCAGAATTCCTTCATTTGTATGCCTGCTGAGCAGTGCAAGGCACATCTCCACGCGTACTTCGCGCTGGCGGTCATTGAGTTCGTGGGGTACCCATTTGTCAAGCTTTTTTACCTTGCCAATTTGACGCAAAAGGACCAATATTGTTTTGATGCTAACGTCGAAAGCTGCTGCTAATTCAGCCGTAGATTGAGTTTCATCAGCTTCCACAATTGCCTTTAATTCGTCATTGTCGACCAAAGTTTTCGGACGACCACGGGGTTCATTTTTCAGGTCAAAATTTCCAGAACGGAAGCGGGTAAACCAATAACGGGTGGTGCGTTCGTTTGTAGTGTTCGCTCCGTAAACGTCGTTGATGTTGCGTGCCGCTTGTGCCGCTTTGCTGCCACGACGGTACTCATACTCCCTAATTACTCGAATTTTTAACTTATCCATGATGACGAAAAATGTTCGAATGCGTTGAAAACAAAACACTAACTAATAAACAAATGACGATTTTAGAAAAAGAATTCCATGTTTGTCAAATAAAATTAATTTGAAATTAGAATTATCAGTCAAAAAAAAAAAAAATATTTTCATTTGAAATGGCCAATACGGCAAAACGACAGTTTCATAGGTAAAGACCTATTATTATGTAGTTTCAGTGGCATAGATCCAGTTTAGGGCTTTTGGAAAAATGGTAGTGGTGATTTTAACTTCTTTGCCTGCTGCAAATATGGAAAGAAGTGAATTTTAAAATATATTTGTCTAATGTCTAGGAATTATCTGTAGAATGCTGTAAAAATGTTTAGTAGTTTAAAAAGTTTACATGACAAAATGTAAACAAAGCATTTAGAAACAGATAACTATGCATTTTTATGAGTAAATAAAACTAAAAAATTCTGAATCTGAAAAGTCACCCTTGCGTTATCTTAAGAAACATACGAATAAGGCATGGTTAACCAAATGTAAGCTTTTTGCAGATGACGTTTAAACAATAATGGTTTTTCAAATATAATAGTTTGTTATTATGGTGGTTCAAAAGTGAAAATTGGTTGTAAGTTATAGATCTCCAGGGTAAGAGAAACATTAGAACTTTAACAAAGCGAGTTCCGTAATGAAGCAATTATCCCCTTGCGTGGAGGGTTCCAACCTTTGACTGGAGATACGTTTTGAGGGTCCCAATAATGTGTCAGCTTAATATGCTTATATATATCTATGTTATTTTTATTCTTTTTTTGAAAATTGTTTGATGTTAGTGAATCTAAGATCAATGATAGCATCAATAAAAACGTCATGATTTTAAGTGTTGTCTTCTGACTACATTTTATAGTATAGTAAATTAAAAAATTTATTTTTACATCAGACAAAAATTAAAATTAATTTTAAACCTCAAAATTAATCATTTCAAAGTGTAACAACGAAATGAGTACCAGTACATAAGAAACTTTATAGTTTTGTAATCGTTTATAAATAAATTTGTAAAGGCGGGAAACGACCGAGATTTTTTTAAACTTGGTATGCTTTCTGCAAGTTGACTGTCTGAAAACAAGCAAATAAGCTGTTTTTTTATTGAAAGCCTTTCATATTGATTTCTTGAGATGGTTTTTATTGACAGTATCTAGCATTGGCACTGGTGGATATAAGGAAAGAAATCTTGAAACTGTTTAAACACTTGTTTCCTTTCCTTTTCAGTCATAAACAGTAATAAGAAGAATAAGATATTTTCGCAAAAACCTGTCAGATTTATTATTATTAAAGGACTATAATATAAAGCATTGACACAAAACATCAAAACTGTCATTACGGAGAAAACTTACCCTCCGACCCTCCCCTTGTCCTTCTGCCTAGTCAAGCGCAAGAACAAAACATAGAGCAATGCTTGCAGGATAAAATTTTCCTAAAGTTAATGTATTTTAGTGTGTATAACACTGCTCAAAATTTATGTTTATGTATAATAATATTTTGAGTAGTATTATATCTTACCATGTGACAATAATTTTTCTCTGATTTAAAAATACTAAATGAAAAGATAAGACTTCAAAACTTTATTTCGTGTTTTCAGTAGATACCTTTATAGTAATAACGTCATCTTGAAAGCATGTGCAAAATTCAGAGATAATTATTCTTTTATCACAAAAGTTTAATGTAGTGAAAAGATTTGAGGGTGCCGACGTGGCGGTTGTGTAGAGGTACTTTGCTGATCCTGATAAAATAGGTATTAACCCAACCTGGCAGTTTTAATTTGATGATTTAAGGTGTTTTGGTTGAAATTAAGGAGAGCGATTACAAATTAGGGAAATTTTCTATTGAAAAAAATGATAAAGAGATACAAAAAGATCTTTACTTGTACCGACATTGAGCGTGACAGAATCTTGTTATTTTACATCGATAAAAGTTACCTCTTGTTTTTGACAAAATAGATATAAAAATAAAAGTTGGGCTTAAAGACCTTTGAGTCTTAAACTTTCTTATATGGCATTTAGATCATCAAAAAAGTCATTAACAGAGACTTCTTAAAAATAACTAAGTATTTGGTTACATACCACTTACATACATCTGGCAGTTTCCGTGACATAAATCTATAAAACCTCACATCAAAACAAATATGGGTTTTCAAAAGAGATACACACTTTTTAATCTTAACACGCTGATTACTTATAGCTTATGAGTAAAGTTAAGAAACGTGCGAAATCATAATATTTTGTAATTAAAAAAGTCATAAATAAATAATAAGATATGGAACAGCGAGGTCTTCTGTCACGGGTAGACGGCCTCATGTTATGTTATACGTGATTTTTACTCAATAAATGATTTATAATAATAAGGATTTTTTATTAGATTAATAAAGATGATTATTATTACTCTGCTTCAAAACGTTAAATATCAAAGTTATTTCAGCCACTTTAAGGGGTGGATCCAGAACAAGCCTACAAATACCCTGAATGCTCCTTTGTCCCTGCCGTAAACGCAGCGAGGCATGCACGCGTGGAGGTACAGTTCCTAGCGTCCGCACTCTCATTGTTAACGTTTGATTTTACGTCAGCCATGTATCTATACAGACAAAGAATCTTTCTGAACGCATAGTAGTACCATTATTTCGTGAAAGAAAAGAATATATTTACATAAGTATATTTACTTGATAAGTGATTATGACGTAATCTTTTTGTAGACTATTAAGATAAATTACGTAACTTAAATTAAGATACTCGATATTTTACACTTTGCTATCGTTACCATGATTACTTTAAAAATGCTTTTGTATATGATTCTTAAATAAGAATATTTTATAAAAAGACTAATATTTTTTTTTTGAAAAAGGATAAGACGTTTGTCTTCTATCTCACCTGATGGAAAGTGATGATGAAGACTAAGGTGTTACACGTCTATCCACGAGATACCTATACACTCGACGCTTGAAAGGACTAGGACTATAGTTTTCCGGAAAACCAGACGCAGGCAGTTCATTCCACACCTTGGCGACCCGCACCAATAAGGAACTATCGAAGCGTTTGGTTCGACTTCTTGGGATGTCTACCATGAAGGGATGGAAGGTCTGTCTGCGTCTAGTAGTCCGATGCAAGAAAATGCTCCAAAATGTAATCTGTAGAAGACTGCTTAACTGGCAACTTTCCGACGATGGTCGAGGCTTTGCAGTTTTTTGGTGGTGAGGTCAAAGTTGTTAATAATTTTTCGGGCTCTTTGGTCAACTGCGTCCAATGCTTCTTGTTGGTACTTTGCAGAACCAACCCAAAAGGTGGCTACAGTACTCCATACAAGATCGAACTTGAGCTGTATACAAATTAAGTAGCTGTTCAGGGCTGAAATACCGTCGAACCTTCGAGATGATTCCCAACTTCTTTGAAGCAGTTTGAGCCATGGACACAATTTGTTGCCCGAAGTTTAGTTGGGACGATATAGTTACGCCCAGAAGCCGTAGGTGGTCGGTTAAGGGTACAGAAACATTTTGGAAAGTGGGCGTAACCAATAATGCCTGGGGTTAGCAGGTCATTAATGTGCAGTAACGTTGCAGAGAGAACAGATCCCTAAGGTACCCCGGCATTAATTACCATTAGGTCCGAAGAGCAGCCGTCTAAGACTACTCGAATTGACCGATCCCTCAGAAAATCAGATATCCAGTCGCAGAGCCCTTTAGGTATTCCGTATGCTGAAAGCTTACTCAATACCCCATGCCAGACCCTATCAGAGCCTTGGAAATTTCTAAGGATACAGCTATAGCTTCACCGTTACCTTCCAAGGCTTTGCTCAAGGCCCACGTACAAGGCATCGAGCTACTTAACCTTGAAAGTTAACAATATTTTAAATTTTGGTCATTAAGATACAACGCATAACATCAGCCGCTACGTTACTACATTAAGCATTAATATAATTGAAACTTCTAAATGCTACCACAAATCCCTGTCCTACCTTTTTAATATTTACAACGGCAAAAAAGACAGAAATGCATGCTCGATAGAGATTTCTGTGGTCCCACGACCACCGCCAAAGAAATGAGACGTCATTAATCAGTTTGAGTGGACGTTCGAACGAGCTTTTTAGAAAAACCTTAAGGGTATTATGACAGTTTGTTGCATAATTGCGTATTAAAATGCTTTTTTTATTATAAAGGTAAGGTTATTTATTTTCAAATCCCCATACAAACACACAAACTGTATGGCTCTAAAGTAAGCAGAGCTTCTGTAATTGATGACCATGCAGCGAACTGGGGGGAACGCAAAATAAACGTACATATATAAAAATCCGCGGCCATGACCTGAGAACAAATATCTGTGTTCATCACACAAATTAATGCCCTAGTCAGGACTCAAACCTGGGACCTCCGTCGTTTGGGGCAGGGCTACGCTACTCGGCTGCTATTTTGTATTGTAGGTGTTAATGAACCAAGCCTTGTTAACTCCTTCAGAGTGTACGTATTATAATGTGCTTGGTGGACTTAGTGAGAAGAAAAATAAATATATTTTTTACGTTTGTAATACTTTAAAGGTAAATTAAGATTACCACGAAGGTCATTTTAAAGGAGTAATAAATAGAGTAATAAAATGAAGTTACAAACATAACTAACTTTTTACTGCATACTAGGTATATTAATAAAAATATCAACTATGTTTAACTAGTAATATAGAGTTTGTGTCAAGAAATACACTTCTTATTTATTTATAAAGTATTTTTACTAGCCTGATTGATAGTGTCATTTATAACTTAGGCTTTATTTATAACTTAGGTCTCAAAATTATTTTCGTTACTAAAATCATTTAGATTTTATTTAACATAATATGCTTAAATGCGATTGCATAGTCTAAACATTACTTAAACGCTTAAAGTCATACTTGCTAGCTGTGTGGGTTGTAGTTGTCTTATTTTAAATTTTTACTTAAATACAGTCAAAAAGCACATGATTGGATATGTGGACCTCAACTGAAAATTGGTAAAAGTAACCATGAACGTTTATTCCAAATATATAACAGTATAGCAACATTTTTTTTGCGTCGAAGTGTCGTTTGCAAAACTTTTAAAAATGAGGCTGGGTGGGAAGTTTCTTGTTCCGTGGTATAAGTTAATTACTTTAGTAGTGCATACTACTGTGATTTGATAACTAATAGGTATAATAGTAATAGATAATAAGGTTCTTTGATTAATGCAAGAATCAACTATTTCTATGACCCTTATCAAAATCTTTTATCTAAATAAATTTACAAAGATGAAGTTGACCAATCATAATAAAATTATCAAAATATACCTTTGAAGTCAACTGTTAAATTAACTTTCATTTTCACGATTGAGCCTGATATGAAACTTTTAATAACTATTCTCTCAAATATTATTCAATTAAAGAAAAAACTATTTGCAATGATAAATATTTATAAAAGCACCAAATTAAGATACAATTTAACAGTGTAACCTTTAGGTATGAAGCATACAATTATTGGTATTATATTGTATGATGGAATTACGATCGAATCTTGTATTCTGAAATATATTCTGATATTAAATTACACTTTATCAAAGCCTAAAATACTTTCATAGCCAAGTGTACTATTGTGACGGTTGTCTATTTCGACCTCTTTTTGTCAGTAAATTTTATTTTTTTGTCGTTTCCGACGTAATTTTAAACTAGGAATTACGTAGTGTCGGAGAACGGCAATGTTTTGATTTGACAAGTCAGTCACGAAAAATTATTCATCAAAGCAACTTGAATCTATTTATTTATTATTTTTTCCGAGTTTATCATTCAAAATTATATAGTTAAGATATTTTATTATCGATAATCAAAGTTCTTTTTAAGAAACCTATTTTTTACGTTCACGAGTGTGCGTAGCCAAAATTGTTGGTAAGGATTCTCACTCATTAAAATTTATTTTATTGTTATTTTTTCTTTTCAGATCAAATTTAATTGTATTAATATTTCTGTTCTATTTTGTGTGACTATTTTTTTATTTCAATTTTGTTTATATTTTTCTGTTTGTATTTACAGGCATCTTTGTATATTTTAAATTTTACCGAAAAAATAAACACAGGAGAGAATTTTGTGTTTTATTGAAACTACGCTACATACTGGCGCCCGAATATTCAAACGTAGCTTATTGAGATGAGAGGAGAAATTGCAACAGAAGGAACAGAAGGAACAAAAGGAACAGAAGAATTGCAACATTAAAAATATTTTTTTTATAATTATTATTGAGGTCAGGCATAAAACTTTATTTGTTACCATTTTCAATCATTAACATTCACTATAATATATTTATATATGTATCTACTATAATATATCTACTATAATATATCAAAATACTGCTAAATTATTCAGACATTTAAGTTTCTTTAGTTTCTTTCGTTATAATATCCTTGAAGAAATTTTCTGAAGACACAACATTCTATAACCCAGTAATTTCACTATTTAAATAACATTTTCTATTCATTTCCATCACTTGAAAATACGTATATTTTTAAGGCTCTATTCTGCATAACGACTATTAACAAATTTGTTTCACTTTAACATTTTTTTTTGATTTTGCAATGAATTTTTCACAATTAAATAAACCTGAAATAATTTATGAAATAAAAATCAGAAATATAAATTTTTCTTCGACGCAATCTGTAGACGAACTACGATCATTATTATTAAATATTAATATAGATTCTGAAACAGAAATTTTACAAAATAGCCCTGAAGAATTTTCAGAAGATATTAATGCCATTAAAAAAAATTTAAAACTGGTTGAAGCTTGTATAAACTCTTATCCTATTAGGAAACAAAAAATTTCACCTTATTTAACTCATATAAGAACAAGATTAGGCCTCATTGACATTACATCAGATTTATCTTCAGAGCAGTTAGATTTAATAAATTCATGTTGGAATGATTTAACTCAATTAGACTCACGTTTTAAAAATTTGGAAAAATCACCAACACATTCCACATATCATTCCGCAGAATCTATACAAAATATTAATCTACAACCCCTTTCTTTTTTCGAAGCATTAACTGATAAGGTCAGTAAAATTACAGAAAATCGAACTAACAATGATTTAAAAAGATTTATTTATAAAGGTGAAGGTTGTCCAAAGGATTTTATTCAAAAACTTGAAGAATTTTCACAAATAAAAAATATTTCTGAAAAATCTTTATTCTCACATATTTATGATATTTTATCTGGATCTGCTCTTGATTGGTTTAGAGCTAGAAAGTCGACTATTAATGACTGGTCATCTTTCCGATCGGCATTGTTGAATGATTTTGCAATTACCGATTACGATTATAAACTAAAAAAAGTAATCGATGCTCGTAAACAAAAACATAATGAGAGAATTATCATCTACTTTGCTACAATGGAATCTCTTTTTTCAAAGCTCTTGGAACCAATGTCCGAAAAAGAAAAAATTAATACTCTTGTTAGAAATCTTAAACCTGAATTCACATTACGTCTTTCACCTACTGATTTACATACTGTAAATTCCCTCTTGGAATCATGCAAATTTACAGAAAGCATTCTCCAAGTTTCTAATAATACATCTTACTACTCTTCATCATCACCACCAGATCATTATCATTCTTTTCCTATTCCTTCTACATCAAATTCTAATAACAAATCGTATAATAATACTCTACTTTCACATAATCAACCATATATTCCTGAATTTCCTTTTAAAGCTTGTACATATAATTCCATAGCAGCTGTAGCTAATCCATTACCTAATACTGTAGCTGCAATTAATAAAAATCAGAATTTTTATAAATTCACTTGCCCACGTTGTAGATCTAATACACATTTATTAAAAGACTGTACTAACACTAATATAGTGTGTTTTCGTTGTGGAAAAAAAGACTTTATTACTAGTAAATGTCCTAATTGTAATAAGTCGATTCCAAAAAAACTAAATTACGAGGAGTGTATAAATAAAAATAATGGTATTAAATCATCAAATTTTGACAAAAAAGATTGGGATACATGGTTAAAAACTTTAACAATTTTTTTTAAATCTTATAACACTTGTGCTCTCCTCTTTAATAAAACATCAGATTTTGAACGTCCTTATTTACATATAAAAGTAAACGATTTAATTTTAAATGGTCTTTTAGATAGTGGTAGTGCTATCACTATATTGGGTAATAATTCTCATAAAATTTTATCACAACATGGTCTTTTTATGCAAAAAAGCTGTTTAATAAAAGGTAATGTTGCAAACGGACAAACTATTTCTTCTATCGGCATTATTACTCTTCCTACTTTTTATAACAATAAATTTGCGTTAATTACAGCTCATGTGATCCCAGAAATCACTGAATCACTCATTTTGGGTATTGATTTTTGGAAAACTTTTAATCTTGCTCCGGATATTCTTAGTAATATCACATTACAACCTTCAAATTTAAACTCATCTTTTCTCATTAATACAGATTCTAACTTTCATTTACATGAATACCATTCTTTAACAGACACACAAAAAATTATTGCAGATGCAATTATGGAAAAGTTTAGGTTGATTTCAACTGAATGTAAACCTTTAGGTCGTACTCATTTAGTCGAACATTTCATCGACACGGGAGACCATCCACCTATTCGTCAACGCTGTTACAGACTTTCTCCTGAGAAACAAAAAGCTCTTTGTAAAGAAGTTGATGATATGTTACAATTAGATGTCATTGAACCCAGTGACAGCCCATGGCTGAACCCAATTATTATTACACCTAAAAAAGATGGTTCTTGGCGATTTTGTATTGATAGTCGTAAATTAAACGATATCACAAAAAAAGATGCTTACAAACTTCCTTTCATTTCTGATATATTAGATAACCTTAAAGATGCTAAATTTATATCATCTATTGACATTGCTAAAGCGTTTTGGAATATTCCCTTAAAAAAAGAGGATAAACTCAAAACTGCATTCCATGTTCCAGGCCGAGGAATGTTTCAATTTAAAGTTATGCCATTTGGTTTAACTAATGCACCTGCTACTCAACAAAGATTCATTGAAAATCTACTAAATGATCTTACAAATGATAATAATGTTTTCTATTTTATCGACGATATAGTCTGTATCTCTCAAACCTTTGAACAACATGTCGATATACTTACTAAAATTCTTAAAAAACTTTCAGATGCCAATCTCACAGTCAATTTTCCAAAATGTTCATTTTTCCGGAAAGAATTAAAGTACTTAGGCTATGTAGTTAATGAAAATGGTTTAAAAACGGATCCTAAAAAAGTTCAAGCTATTCTTGATATACAAACTCCAAAATCTGCTAAGGAGGTCAAACGTTTTTTGGGTACTGCCAGCTGGTACAGACGTTTTGTACCTAATTTAAGCACTCTTGCAGCACCGTTAACTAAATTAACTTCTACAAGCAAAAAATCACCTCCATTTAAGTGGTCTGTTGAAGCTGAAATTGCTTTCAAGGCTATTAAACAAGCTTTAATTAGTACACCAGTTCTGGCATGTCCAGATTTCTCTAAACCATTTGCTGTTCATTGTGATGCCTCTTCCTACGGCATTGGCGCAATGTTAACTCAGGAAGTTGATAATATTGATAAACCTATTGCTTATATGAGTAAATCACTTACAGGCGCTCAAAAGAATTATTCAGTCACTGAACGTGAACTTTTAAGTGTTATTACGGCACTAGAACATTGGCGTTGTTATTTAGATAATGGATTACAATTTACAATTTATACTGATCACGCAGCCCTTCAATGGTTTATGCATTTAAATAATCCTACTGGCAGATTAGCTCGATGGAGTATTCGTTTATCTATGTTTAATTTCGTAATTAAACACAAAAAAGGCTCAGATCATGTCGTACCAGATACTTTATCACGTATAAAACCAATTGATTTAATTAATTTTTCTACTTCTCAAACTAAAGACACTTGGTATTTAGCAATTTATAATAAATGTTTATCATTTCCTTCTAGTACTCCGGATTACATGATTCATAATAATAAATTGTTTAGATTTTGTAGATCTAACACATTATTTAACTCTGAATTTAATTGGAAACAAGTAATACCATTAGAATTTAGGGAATCTGTTATTACACAAAATCATTCTACTCCCCAAACGGCACATTTTGGTATTTTTAAAACATACCATAGAATTAAAAATCTCTATTTTTGGCCTGGCATGTATAAAGACGTAGCCATGTTTATTGCTAAGTGCGAGACTTGTTTAGCTACCAAGCACCAAAATCAAAACTTAATTGGTTTAATGGGCAAACCCAAACATTGTTCACGCCCTTTCCAATGTTTATCCATAGATTTGATAGGTCCATTTCCTACTTCACGTAAGCAGAATAGATTTCTATTTGTAGTTACTTGTTGTTTTTCCAAATATTGTTTGTTATTTCCAATAAAACATGCAACCGCTTCTATTATTCGCCATATATTGGACAATTTAGTTTTTATGGTTTATGGAGTTCCAGAAACTATTATATTAGATAATGGTCCTCAAATGATAAGTACAGAATTATCTGAATTATTTAAATTTTACAACATACCAAAAATACATTACACCCCACGTTACTGTCCACAGGTTAACACCGTTGAGCGTTACAATAAAACTATTGTAACGGCGATTGCAGCTTTTATAGATAAAGATCACAGAACTTGGGATACCTATATAAACAAAATACAGTTTGCTATTAATACTGCGGTTAATGAAACCACAAAATTCACTCCATCATTTTTAGTATTTGGTAGAGAAGCTGTTACATGTGGATCTATCTACAAAAATAAAGATTCCAGAGATGAACTAATTTTCAGTCCTAGGGATGTATATGCTGAAAACATAGGACAATTAATACCTATCTTTTCCGAAGTACAGAAACGGTTATTTAATGCACATCAATATAATGCAACTTATTATAACAAACATCATCAGAATTTAGAATTTAATAACGGTGATATTGTTTGGAGGCGAAACCATGTAATAAGTTCCTCTAAAAAACATTTTTGTGCTAAGTTTGCACCCAAATTTATTAAATGTAAAGTTTCAAATAAAGTTTCACCATTAATTTACGATTTAGTGGATATGAATAATAACCCATTAGGTCGTTGGCATATCAGAGACATTAAACCTCTACCGCGTTTAACTTCTTCTTTGAGTGACTAGATTGGTTGTTACCAATTACTTTATATGAATTCATATATAATTATTGCTAATTATCTCACGGCGAGCATAAGCCGATTCTTTTTGTCTTATTTTTTTTTCTATGCACCTCATTATCGTTTGGCTATACCATTAACATTGACGTTGGTCAAAACTTATAATTAATTATCATCATCGTAGTATTAGGTTAACTTATTGTGTAATTTATTTAATATTTGCAATTCTAGGAGTGTAAACTCTTATTTTCAATATCTGTATTATACTTTATAGTATAATTTGTTAAATGTTATCAATTTTTTTTTTCTCAATTTTTTTTTTCAAGCGGTTTGCAACTTGTAAAATTAAGCCTTCTGCACGAGCGTTTATTAAGGTAACTCGTTAAACTAAACCATACCTATGTGTATTATTTATACACTTGAATCACTTTCCTGTGAGAATTATTTTCATATGTTTATTACATAAATATTTTAATTACTTCACAAAAGACCCTTGGATTTTATTTAAAAGTCAATGTTTCACGACTGGCTATGATTTTCTTTTCTTTCCGGCATATTTATTTCAGTCTTTAACTGAAACTTGTATATAGTAATCACCGTGCGGGAGTTAGCGACACGTTAAAGAAGCCATAAGCTATTAATATTTTCAGCGGATGGCAACTATTAAAGCCTTTTGCCGTTGCGTTCAACTCTATTGAGTTGACTTTTTTAGGATACGATTCCTCATAAGCAACTCTAACTGCATGATGTTTTATTTCCAGTAGTTGGAATAAGACTAGTATGAAAGAGAATGTATGTTGTAATTATAATGTACGTTGATGGAGTTGAACGATGTATATTAACATTGTATATTCCAGGAACATGTTTAAAATTTTATCATTCATGAACCATGTAATTTAAGATAATTATTTAGGATTTTTTTTTCTCTCTCTCGTCTGTTTTGTTTTCTTTTTCTATTAAATAATTTGTTGATATGCAATATATCAATATTATTTTTTTATATATACAGGATGTATTTTCAAAAAAATTCTTCTATAGGATGTTAATATTAATTTTCATTTTGCTTTTAATTATTATTTTTTTTTTTGATTGTTCTTTCATTTAGCAGATTAAATATTAAAATTCGATACGTATATGCGGTTTATTTTGATTTGGTTTGAATTTGAAATTTTACTAAAAAAAATCTTTCAGATTTTTTTTTCCCGGCCCCCGGGGTATTGTGACGGTTGTCTATTTCGACCTCTTTTTGTCAGTAAATTTTATTTTTTTGTCGTTTCCGACGTAATTTTAAACTAGGAATTACGTAGTGTCGGAGAACGGCAATGTTTTGATTTGACAAGTCAGTCACGAAAAATTATTCATCAAAGCAACTTGAATCTATTTATTTATTATTTTTTCCGAGTTTATCATTCAAAATTATATAGTTAAGATATTTTATTATCGATAATCAAAGTTCTTTTTAAGAAACCTATTTTTTACGTTCACGAGTGTGCGTAGCCAAAATTGTTGGTAAGGATTCTCACTCATTAAAATTTATTTTATTGTTATTTTTTCTTTTCAGATCAAATTTAATTGTATTAATATTTCTGTTCTATTTTGTGTGACTATTTTTTTATTTCAATTTTGTTTATATTTTTCTGTTTGTATTTACAGGCATCTTTGTATATTTTAAATTTTACCGAAAAAATAAACACAGGAGAGAATTTTGTGTTTTATTGAAACTACGCTACACTATCAGCTGTACACCCAACATTTAAAAATAAAACATTTGAAACATCTAAAAATTCGGTTATTTAAGATTCTGGTATTGCATTCAGCAGTAGAAAGCTTGAAAGCTGCAAAATTCGCGAAGTTCCTGTCTGGTAAATTATCGTACCGACATAAAAAAATACACCTTTGTCATTTCAGAATAAATAGCCATAAGAAGATTGGTGCAAGTTTATTGAAATAAAAAAAAAACAACACATTAATATTGATCGTTTTTTATTATTTTTTTTATTGAAAAAGGGTTAGACGTTTGTCTATCTCACCTGATGGAAAGTCATCGCATTAGTCCACGTTCTAAATTCTAACCTACATGCACGACGTACAATTTTTTTCCTGATTTATACTTTAGTAATATTCGTAAGAGCCAATTGCACTCATTGAGAACCAAAAGATTTAACATTTTCTTCAAAATTGTGTCCTTCGAATTCAAAAATAAATCTAACAGTAAACTACTCTTGTCGAAACAAGGTTCTCACACAATCCTTTATTTAGGAGAAAAAATGTCACAGTCTTACAATGGTGTAATCCATCACCCGAAAAATTCATTGTATAGGTGATACTTGCTTAAGCAAATCGAGATTATAAATCAATGCTATATTCAGTAATCCATTTGCTACAACACCAAAGAAAAAGAATGAACAAGTGAGGTACGATTTAATGAACTTCAATTGAAATCCATTAAAGCATACAGTTCCTTCAGTAATACAAGTAAATATTTAAATATCGTTCAAAATTATATTTAAAAAATATTTAAATAAGACTTATGGTAACTAAATTACTATGATAGCTATATCGTAATTGAAAATCAGTTCTATTAATTCTCACAATATGTAGTTTAATGGTAAAATAATCTGTTTCTGGTGCATTATTTCCATCTGGTTTCTGTTACTCTATGGTAAATGTTTGCATGAAAATGTCTACCACTTCCTGGTTTTCATATTCACAGCGATAACAAAGCCTACACAAACTGTGTACTCATGTACGTGCACGATTTTGCCAGACTATATATATACATCTCTTTCAGGACAGACAAAACTTAAAATGGCAAAGACAGTAGTATGCTACTCATCTAATATCTAATAAAAGTTTGTAAACCACGAAGAGACTTTGAAGCGGGGATGGCTCCGCTTTATTCCTGAAAAATATTTTTTGATTTTAATTAAAGCCTTTTACACTCCTACCACAAACAATATAAATGTTACATTTCCCAGATGCCTCACAGCTTATTGAATCTTTAGAAAATATTAGGAAGTTTTTGAAACTTGTCAGGGTTTGTGGCATTCACGTTATAAGGCCCAGAGAAAGCTTTTCAACGCATATATAAGGTAGTGTAACGGGACTCTGTATATATTATTTGATATAATTACATTATCCATTTAATTATAATTTAGGAATACTTTTTCCCCAGACGTATAATTTCTTATATTTCATATATTTCAAACGTTTGAAACATTTTTATCTTTTTGCGAATATTATTTATACTTGTGACAGTAATTTTTTGTTTTGGAACTGTTAAAAGATCAATTATACTTTGTTAAAACATTATTCCAAAAGTAAATGTAAATTTCTACTATACCATAATAATATTTTCTTTTCAAGGAGTTCTAATAGTTCATATTAAGTAATTTTATAATCAAAAAATATGTTTCAGCGTTTGGTGAAACTCTATAATAAGGCTTATTCAGTGTTCCCGCCTAAAGACCGTCTAGCGGCTAAGTGAAGAACTTTAAAAGAGCCAACTTAAAGAGCTTTCATGTGATTGGGGTTTAACAAAAAAAGTTCGGCGTCTGGTAGACTTTATTGCTTAATGCTTAAACTACCTGATGCGTATCGTAATTTAAATATAGGTACTACTTGTGAATGAACAAAAAATGCCAGGTTTATACATTGATTATCTCTTTAGTTATAAAATCTTAAGCTTTCAAATAAACTTTATTTTTTCTTAATTTTTAGGTCGTTAGGTCTTACCTGGTTTTAAACCTTAATTGTTGGTAAACCTTAATTGGAATTTACAGTTTTTGTATAACGTAGTACTAATAAATTTATTTTACAGCAAAGGAAATTGTTACTGCGGTGTGCTGTTAATTTTATTACTCTGAACTTTATCGTCGGGTAATAAAATGCAAACTCAAATTTATTATCCAACATACACCTTTTGTTATTAGTTTATGGATGATAAGGTTGACAATTTGATTTTTTAAGTTTCTTTTGATTAAATTTTTCAGCAATATTGATTTGTAAACCAAGCAACTTAAAAACTATTAAATTAATCTTGTTATATATCGTCAATTTTAGGACATAATCCTAGTTTAAGGGACAGGGTCACATATTTTGTAGTTATTACCTTACAATGTAAAATTCATAGACGTTAATTTTAGGTACAGTTATGTGTGAACAATATATAGTTTTAATTTTATTTTAATTTTGTTATTTTCAGTTTAAAATTTTAAATGTGAAAGAGACTGGACACAAGCTAAAATATTACACAATAAAGCAGAAACTCAATTTGCGCAGTAACTGGTTGATGTAAATACATTAGTTATATTAATTGGGCAAGTACAATTACAAAAATGCTTTGCACAAAGAACCGTGGTCCAAATTATTAGGACGTCTAAAATAGAGCTATATAAAATCAATAAAATATCATGATATTTTTTTTTTATTATGTTAAAAAAAAAGTGGATATTTAACAAATTCAAACATAGCAAAGGGTTTGTTTACATCCAAATACGTTATAGCTGATTTTTGAAAAAGGAAACGTACAATTTCAGGCACTGCCTTTTCTATTCCCAGACAAACACACCAACTGTATGGCCTTAAAGTAAATAAAACTTGTGTTGTAGATGACCACACAGCGATTTGGGAAGGAATCCATATATATATAAAAATAAACAACCATCGCCCGAGAAGAAACACCTGTGTTCATCACACAAATAAATGCCCCGACCAGGGCTCGAACTTGAGACCTCCAGCGTATGAGACAGAACGGACTTACTACAGTCAAAAATCTTAATGGTCGATAGGTGTCGTAACTATACAAATCGGCCATTAAGATTTTTATTTCATACGATGCCTTTAAAACCAAAGTCATCCGATGGTTCAACGTGACCGGAGCAATGTTTCACGTTACGTTTACAGTTTACGTTCCACGCGTAGACGTCCATTCGAAACTTGGATAACAATTTTAAAGACTAAATTTATCTTATTTACAAACTCTTAAAAATATTTACAATTCTAGAACGTACAAAAGTGTATCAAATATATAAATATGAGATAAATTACGTCAAAAATCCAATCAAAAGTAAATTACATTATTATTTATAAAATCTCCACAGCAACCGCGGGAACTGAAAGTATGAAAAGTTTATAACATGAATGAGATAAAACGAAATAAACGAAATTCAGAATATAAAAACAAGTAAATATAGAAACCTAAAAGCAAGTGTAATCTCAGTAAATTTTTAATCAGTCTAAATACTTATTTACAGAGGACGTACCGTCCTTAATCCACTCCAATCCAGTCCGTTAAGCAGAATTAGGTTACAGTAATAAACAACTATCATTGACCATAGTTGTATTGAAATACGGTTATACTATTTTAATGCCTACTAGAATTTGTGGCTTATGCCTAAACCAGCTTATAGTTGAAACCAGCCTTTAGTGAAAGAAAAGGTCCAATTTGCCTTAACTTGCTCATAAGCGTTTGTGACAGTATCGGGTTTAGGATTCAGAGAGCGTGTGAGCAACTTGACTTTAGTTTGACGGTTTGTTTACATGGTAGGCATAATGTTACTAAGTACATAAAATCTCATTTGCAAAGCTTGTGTCAGAATCTGGTCACAACTGAAAATCAGCGCTTTGTTACTTATGTAATCTGTAACTAGGCATCAAGCTGAGTTGGCACCTTTTGTATCTTTACATAAAAATAATTTCAGGATATGTTAATAATGTTTAACTTAGTAAGTAAGAATTTTTTGTTAATGTAAAGAACAATAAAGAATTTCATTCATTCGATCATTCATTCTTTCATTCATTCATTCATGCATCAATATTTGTAAAATTACTTACTTACTGGTTGTACAGTTTCATTGTTAAGATCTTGACAATACTGTAATAGCGCCCCAGTACTATTTTGACCACCATAAAAACCACGATTACATGGTTGTGTTCCGGTTAAAGGGAGTGTACAGCCAGTGCAATTAAATAATATAATAATAATAATCTTTATTGTAATAGATTGTACAATTTTTGTAAAATTATTTAGGCTATAAAATTTTACCATACAAACGAAAGCTGTTGCCGCCGAACTAAGTCCTAGGACTTGTATGTCAGCACACAGTGCTCTTCCTGTTAAATGAATTCAACAATTACTTTACAATTATTGGAACCTGTGCAAATTCAACTCAAGCCTACGAGATATAATCAAAGGCATCGAGATATAATCACAATCGCAAGTAATAAATAAGACACCTGCGTCTAGTGATGTCCACGTTTGTCGACTACGAAAATAGCCAAAAAATCAAATTTATTTATTGCATATACGCAGTGATGTTTAAACTGACTACATTGTGTAGCCGATGTATTAAATCAATGGAATGAAAATATGGTAAGTTTCACAAAAATGAAATGAAATAATTTTATTTGACATAATACATAACACTAAGTTTCACAACATCCTATCAACAAGTGTCGGTGTGCAAAAATTTTGCGATGTACCAGTCAATAAATATTCAAAAGTCATTAAACAAAATATAGACCTACAATAGGATCAATATAATAATAATAAATCCCCAGACAAACACCCCAACTGCCTGGCCCCAAAGTAAGCAGAGCTTGTGTTATGGATGACCATACAGCGAACTGGGGGGAACCCAGAATAAACGTATTTATATAAATATCAACAACCATGACCCGAGAGCAAACATCTGTGTTCATCACACAAATGAATACCCCAGCCAGGACTCGAACCTGGGACCTCCGGCGTATGAGGCAAGGCTACTTACCACTACACCACTCGGTCGTCCGTTCAATAATAATAATAATTAAACGGTCTCAATAGATTTGTCATTTAAATAATCATTTATAGAGTAATACAACTTGCTTCTAAGTAAGTCAAAAAGTCTTTTTTTTTTAATACATTAAGACTTGTTGGATATTTTGTCCTATATCTATCTCAGCGGTTGAGGGAATTATATTAAAAAATTAACTATTTCCGCATCGCACGGTAAGGTTCCCGCGTTATTTATTGAAAGAAGATTCATTTGGGTGGGCAGCATAATTTTTATAGTACAAAGCAGCATGGTAAATTGTAAAAAAGTATATAAATTCTAAACTTAAACAAAGCATTAGTGTGTTGTTACTGTATTGTTTCGCATGCGTACATTTTCACGTATTAGTATCGTAAAATTAACTTTAAAATCCTTGTCCTTCAAAAGACCTACATTAGAACCCTACATTAGAATCGTTTCTAATGTATGTAGCTCTTTTGAATTCCATATCTGTGTACGTTACATGAATGTGATTTCGTAATTTCATTCATGGAACGTACACAGATATGGATTTCGTTTCTAATGTAGGTGTTTTATGTAAACTTTGTATATATTAAATATTGAGAAAGAGTAAGAAAATATTTTACGTAGGTTTATAACGTAGATTTTGGCAACAATAACGTCACATTACCATAGCATTTAGGAGATAAATATATTGTATACAAAATAATAACCAAAGTCCACTCCAAACAACTCCATAACAAAAAAGGAAGTAATAGATAAGCATTCCTATACGATGAAAATGTCTATGTCTCGTATAAAATAGATATGCAGTCTTAGCATTTGAAAGCGATTTCTTTGAGCTGCTGCATTCTTCACGCTGTTTCCAGTCCGATGTGATGGATTGTCATGAAAGATACTGAGAATCTTGTTTTTGTTTAACTTGAGTTATTAAAGAAACTGATGAAATACTACCGTCTTTGAAGTAGTTTAGGATTGATTATACCTTTTAAATTTATATGAATCATAGTATCTTTTCAAATTTTTATTCTAAGTGGTTTATAGTTAATATCTGTGTATTTTTAGTATGTTACCACACCAATCGATCGACGTCTTCGAACACGCAATGTCGATCGACGTCGACATGTCGACGTGGATCGACGGTCGATCGATTGGTGTGGTAACACCCTTAGAAAACTTTTACAAATCTTTCATAGGACTAATAAAGCATCTCGTTTATTTGCGACAGTAACACTGAAAAGTATTTAACATAAAATGCCAAACGAGTGCAAACAATCGGACGTACAAGTTTAATGAAAACAAATGAGAGCTGGCTTACTTAAGTCGAGTCCACAATAAAGTCCCATAAATTTTTATTAAAATGTTTAAATTATTTTGATTTCATGGTACAATTTTGTTAGATTTAGTATTAAAAATAGTACGGAAAATATTAATAAGTTATTAGTAGTCGTAAGATTAGTTACAGCCATTTATTAATATTTGAAACTGATTTTTATTAACTTGAAGTTTCTCAAAACACGTCGTCCGAATGTTTATATTTTAATTAATAACATCACAAAATGGTGTCTCTAAACGAATATATAAATTTTTTAACGACATTTTTATTAAAAAATCTCGTAGTATTAACTTTGTTGTATTATAATTTTAAAAAGTAACAAAATGAATTACAGTTCTGTGGGATAGATGTCACACAAAAGTAATAAATATTAATAAACAAAATGTGTGACAACGAATTTGCAGAGAGCTAACAATAAAAATTAACGTAGTAAAGAATATTTCCTCAAGTTTTCACGATTCATTATATTAAACAAAAAACTGTTTAACTGAATTTAATCCCGTTTCATGAATTTTTTTACATTTTGACAGTTATGAAAACATTAATTAATCTCCATCGGTTTCTCAGTCTGCAAGCCTAACGTTCAGGATTAACACAGAAAGAGCCGACTGTGTCTTGAGGTTGAGATCTGTAGTTTAAGCGCGACGAAATCTGGTTAAAAAGTCTTTAATTTTATTACTGAGGTATTATCTGAGTATCAAGCTCCAGTTTAGCCTCCTGGTGGTCTTGACTAAATAAAACAAGTGCTTCGATGTGTAGGACTGTATTTTGGTTAGGTTTTACAAGGAAGGCCAGTGCGTGCGTGTGCTCTGGTGGGTCGCTCAGCGGCCCTATGTGATCTCGGGAACAGGTATCTGTAACGGAAACTGGAGGGGTCCATGCTAAGGGCGAAAATCGCTTGCGCGTTGTTTGGTCTTTAATAGATGCCACGTATATTAGGGAACAACAATGATACGAAAATGCACCAGGACATCTAACTGTACCTTCAATGTTTGAAACATATATACATTTCACAGCCTCAGTTTTCCTTTTTCTTTGGCATCAGATTTCAAACGCAAATAGGTACGATAATTTTTTTTTGTTTTATATTTTTTTATCAAAAAGAACCTTAATTGTTTAGTTATTTTCCTAGTCTGCCTTCTATCACAGCCTTAGTTACGTTTGTCAGCTTTCGTACGGAGCGCAGTTTTTGACTCTGGACAAATTAAATCAATTAAAGGCTAGTCTACGGCACTTTTTTGTAGTTGACACCAAATGTACCTCCATTTGTACGGATTAAACTTATTTTTGTCGAAAAATATGGCTTTGGTAAATAGAGTTGACTTTTTGGATGCAAATTATTTATAGAGGGATTTAGAATTCTGACCTTTCTGGAAATGAATCTATCAGCTCAGTCCAAGGGTGTCACTTAGAAGTAAATTTTAGGAAATAAATATTCTTACTTTCAATTCACAATATATTTTAGAAAATTTTATGTATGTAATAAAGAACATAACCTTGTTCAAAAGAAAAAAAGATCTGCACAATGTTAACACAGGAGGAAGAAATATGCTGGCAGCTCATAATAGTAGGCTTCATAAAGTCACTAACTCATTCATGGGTCAATGTTTACGCTTTGACAAATTCAAAGAAACTATTAAGCAGAAGTTGTGTGCTATAAACTATCCGATTATTTGGATGATAAAAGCCCTTGGGTATAATCCCTTCAATAACAGGATTTTACTAGTATTTGTAACAAAACATGTGTAATCTGTCTGTTTGCTCGTTGAGTTCTTCGTCCCGATAAATACCTAAAGCGTCATTGTCACTAAAGTACGTCTTTCTATGGTAGCGTCGGGTGACGGGTCGCTCACTTCCCTCTAATATGGTAGGGGAGGGCGATGGCTGGATCCCGCGTTAACTCGTGAAGCCGTTTGAGGGTGTTCGTCGTTTGGATATTTGGGGGGAGGGAGACTTGCCGAGCTAACGGGTGCAGATAAGAGTAACTTTGTATAGACATAAAGAGACTCTGTAAATTTATTTTGAAAAAAATAAACCCATGAAGTTTCTTGCCAGTTCTTGTTCACGAAGGTTTTTTCGAACTGGTGGTAGAGTCATGTTTTATTTGACAACAATAAGAACAAGTAATTGTCAATGTTGAGAAATAAATATTTCATTTCATTTCATTAGCCGTATTTGTTTTTCACCTAAAATTTCGCTTATATTTAAAATGAAATCAAACATTTTATAAAAGCAGCTTCAGTTTAGCACATTTTTTTCAAAAGTAACCTTACCTGCCTTTTTCCAGCGGTGCATATTCAACCAAAAAGTTGGGCAACTTCACTGGTAAAATATTTTTGTGGTGAGACTTTGGCTGAAAAACTCTCGGAGCTTTGACAAAGCCACAAGGAAAAGTTATAGCAGAACTGAACGCGGTACGTTTTCAGAATGGGCTTTGTACGTACTTGCACTACGCCTATTGTTAGTGCATTGTTTTCAGAACAGCAACTTTTAATAAAGCCATGATATTTTGCGTGATCTATGATTCGGATTTAAAGTTGAAAAATTATTTTATTTTTTATTTTTCGGAAAGCTTATAGCTTATATCCAAAGTGAAGTGGAATTAGGGGGCTAATGACAAGTTTCCGTACAATTAACTACAATTTCTTTTGTTACACAGTTTTGGTAAGCAGTCACAAGATATTTTCTGGAAGGTACTTGTAAAATACATAAAAAAAGGAGAATGGCTAAGGGTTAAAAAGTTGTCATGAGAGTCCAAAAATAAATCACATCTTTCTTATTACAAATACAATCTAGTTTCTACAAGAGAAGAAAAAAGAGAAGAAGAGTGATCAACTTTAATGTTGTTTACTGGTATATGTTTCCTTTCTCTTTTTATAGAAACAAATCAAACTACAGTTTTTTGAAAAAGTCAGTCAGCAGGACAGACAATGAAATATTAAATAATGATAAAATAAAAATGCAATTTAACATGTTTTAGAAATTTAAAAATAAGTCTCTATCGAAGGCTGCCTTCACACTGCGGATACTTTCAAACAAATAATAGTTGTCCAGTTCGCGTCTACTTTGTTCACCAGGTTGCATGCGCGAGTAATAAACGCCGTTGCAGTTGTTGGGACTTGCGACAGGTATGTGCACAAGCGTTGGACATTTACATACCTCAGAGTGCGTGCAAACACCAATCACACCCAGAAACTCCAGGATATCAACTTTATCATAAATAAATAATAATAAATATTTCTAACAATCACACCACATTATCTAGCCCAAATTGAGTATCATTAAGAACTTGTGTTATGGATACTAAATAAAAGATAAATAAACTTAAGAAATATATAAACACACATAGATTATTTTTAAATATATAAATATTAGAAATAAACCTTAATAAACATACATACACATCCATGACTAGAGAGCAAATATAATATAATATCTGCTCCTACCAGGATTCGAACCCGGGACCTCTGGCATGGAAGGCAGGGCTACTTACCTTCACACCAAACAGGCCGTCATTTATAATTTGCTATTTTGAAGAAGTTTCAGAAATTTACTACCTATGTCTGTCCAAGTTTTCGGAGGAGTACTGTAACGCCTGAATTGGGAGAAATAATAAGTGTCGATTTTTTTACATCTGGATTGTAGGACCCTCAGTGTTTTTAATTGTTTCCACTATAAATCTTAGATAAAGGATTCCATAATGATGATGCAGAATCGATTTTAGAATATCATTGATTTCAGATGATATTCTTTATACGAATTTATCGATGTGTTGATCGTATCATCTTGGTGTCGAACGTTACTCCTAGGTCAGCGATATAATTTACTCTCAAAATAGTTACGCCCTTAGTCATAGAAATGATTAAGGTTAGAACTCAGATTAAATAAGTCATTAAGGTCATTGTATGGATCATCTTCATGTCGTCGGCATATTATATTTTTTTGGAAATAGTAAAATGACTGCGTATGTCTTTAACAAATATCAAAAATAATAGCGGCGGTAGTAAGCATCCCTGTGGTAAATAGAACTGATGGAATCTAATAAATAATAACAATAAACGGTTTATTGTTTCTTCTCTCACACATAATAAAGTACAATTTATGTTTCAAAATTTAGAAAGTACATCGCAAATACAACTCTTTGTGAGAGACTGGTAAGAGAGATGTGATAAGTAATTGTACTTTACATTGAAATGAAATGAAATATTTATTTATTTCTCAACATTGACAATTACTTGCTTTTATTGATGTCAAATAAAAAATGACTCTACCACCAGTTCGGAAAAAACCTTCGTGAAGAAGAGCTGGCAAGAAACTTCATGGGTATATTTTTTTCAAAATAAATTTACAGAGTCTCTTTATGTCTATACAAAGTTATTCTTATCTGCATCCGTTAGCTCGGCAGTCTCCACTAGTCTCCCTCCCCCCAAGTATCCAAACGCCGAACACCCTCAAACGGCACCCGTTCACGAGTTAACGCGGGATCCAGCCATCGCCCTCCTCAACCATATTAGAGGGAAGTGAGCATTATATATAAAAGATAAAGTATATTTGTATGTGTACCATTCTCGCTCCGATCGCCGCCCAGTGCGGACGTGCAAGACCCCGTTCTCCGTTGTTTGGTCCCTTCCCGATACTCCGTGGCGCTCAGTCTACTGACGTCACGGTTTAGCGTGTTGGTTCCGTGCTACGGTTTTCAAGGTTCTTTCTACTCCCTCTGAGTGCTATCGAAGCGCGTATTTTTCTTTGCGACTAAGCCCCTTAGTCTTCAAAGTGCTGTGCTAAGTTGTGTTGTGCTTGTGCTGAGTGCAGTGTTGTGCCCAGCGTAAGTAGTCTGGTTTCAGTGCAAAGGATACTTAACGGTGACAACGAATTTGTACTGAACCAGTCCTTTTTATTTTTATTTATTTCTCTTCTCTATTTTATTTATTTTTCTCCTATTTTCATATTTATTTCTATCATATTTGTGTGTTTTCGTGTGTATTTGTCCTTTCTGTCGGTAAAGGTTGACCCTAACGCGGTCAACTCTTTACCTGCGTACCCTTTTTTTAGGTTTCTAGTTAGCGGCCTTCGGCGTACTACGGTTAGTTTTAAGTTATTCTCCCCAGCCCCCCTACCGCTGGTAGGGAGGTTTGCCGCTAGGGTTCGCTAGGTTTTTATTTAGGAATCCTAGGCATTTGTTTTATATTATAGGCATACATTATATATTTATATATAACATATTGTAATTCCAAGCCCTCCAATGGACCTTGTTAACGCTCTTAGGTCATTCGCCCAGGTGCTCGCCGCGTCCGGTGTCAGCATACCCGATGACATACTAACGCAGGCCTTACAGGCATCTATCGCGTCCCCGGCCCCTCAGGCCTCAACCCCGGCCCCTCAGGCCTCAAACCCGGCCCCTCAGGCCTCCGACGTCCAGACCCCTCAGGTCTTCAGCTCTCCCGCGTCTCCCGCCTCGTCCGAGATGGACTGCGAATCGGTCGCATCCTCTCACGCGTCGCGTCGTAAGCGTACCGCTCCCGGGAGTGACTCCGAACCCGCGTCTGATACTTCGTCAGATGCCGTCACCTTAACCGGCTCTCCTGAGCCCGCGTTCCAACTTGTCGCCAAGCGCTCCAAAAAGCGCTCGAAGAAAGCTTCGGTATCTTCAATACCCGAGCCCTCCCCGGTGTCTTCAACACCAGCCCCCGCGCCGTTAAAATCGCTCGTAGTAACCGCGTCTCCGTCGGTCACATCGAAGCCAGCGACGCGCTGCGCTCCCGTCCCGCCGAAGCCTCAGCTCCCTCCGCCCGTATTCCTGCGTGAAAAAGCGCGCTGGACCGCGGTCTCAAACTTGTGCAAAGAGCACAATATCAATTACTTAAAAGCCGCCAACGCTGGCGATGCAATCAAAATCCAAGTAGCAACTGTCGACGACTTCCGCGCGTTTACCAGGCTACTATCATTAAATCATATCGCGTATCACACCTACGCCCTCCCGGAGGAGCGTAAGATCCGCGCTGTACTACGGGGCGTCCCGTTCGAACTCAGTAACGAAGACATTCTCGATGACCTTAAGTCTCAGGGTTTCCCGGTCACAGCAGTGCACAAGATGCACTCCAACCGCGGTAGGCGTTTTCCCTTAGCGTTAGTAATCCTGTCGAATACTCCCAACTCGAGGGAGATCTTTAGAGAGGCTCGCACAATTTGCGGACTCTCAAATATCTCCGTCGAGCGTCCCAACCCCCGTGGTCACCCTGGGCAGTGCCACCGCTGCCAGCTCTATGGCCACGCAGCGGCTAACTGTTCAGCTCCCCCCAGGTGCGTAAAGTGCCTGGATCCTCACTTCACTAAGGAGTGCACTCGCACTCCCGAATCCACTTCCCCCCCTGCCTGTGTGCTATGCGGCCAGTCCGGCCACACAGCTAACTACAGGGGTTGCCCGCGCACTCCACGCTCCACCACCAAGAGGGTCGCGCCAAAACCGGCGCCGCCGCTCACTCCTGCCAACTTCCCGCCGCTGCGCAACCGGGGTCCCCCGGAAGCAAAGCCCGTTCAGCCGACACCTACTCCGGCTCTGTCTTGGAGGCAGCGTCCGGCCGTCCCGCCTGCACCTTCCCGACCCATCCCAGCTCCCGTAGCTCCCGTAGGGCCGCGTCCTTCTCCGTCATCCGCACCTCAGTCGTCGTTGGCTGAGGACATGAAGACCGTATTCGACGTTATTCAAAACGTCGATATTAACGAAATTTCCGTGCTCGCACGCAAACTGCGAGCCGCCCGCTCTCCTCAAGAGCGTTTATTTGCTTTAGCCGAGCATCACTCGCTCCTAAGTTCGTTGTAAATTCTTTTAAAATTTATAAATTCGTAAATAATAAATTATAATGTCTAGACCCGCGAATCCCGCGTCCAGTCGTATTAAACCCAAGGGCTTATCCCTAGTATCTTTTAACGCTCGTAGCCTTAACACCAACCTTCCCGAAATCAAACTGTTCCTTCAGAACAAAGAACCTGACTTATTCCTTCTCCAGGAGACATGGCTTACTCCAAACCGCTCCAGGGGATTCGCTATACCTAAGTACGCGTTTATTCGTAACGATAGGCCCAACTCCGACGGTTTCGGCGGCACCGCTATATATTTCAAAAGAGGCTTCCACTGCTGTCCTCTCCCTACTCCTCCTCTCCTCAACATGGAAGCCACTGTGTGTAGATTGGCTATGACTGGTCATCCGACCATCATCATAGCTTCAATCTACATACCTAGTGGTACCAGACCAATCCGCAGCGACTTTGAGGCCATTCTCGCCCTCGGCCATTCAGTCATTATGTTCGGAGACTTTAACTCCAAACATACTGACTGGACGTGCCTATCGACTAACACCAGCGGTATCGCTCCCCTCGACATCACTAACTCCCTTGACCTAGACGTCATATCCCCCATCACTCCCACTCACTATCCCAACAACCCGTCCTACTCTCCTGACATCCTCGACTTTGCAATTATCAAGCGAATCAATCTTGATCTAAGGTCTATCGAACCGCTCGATGACCTAGGCTCCGACCATCGCCCCGTTTCCCTCGTGCTAGGACCGCCGAACGATAACGCCTCATCTCCTAAGACCTTTACCAACTGGAAAGGTTTTAAAAATACGTTAGTTTCAGCCTTAGAGGCTCCGAACTCTCCACTCGCGATCTCTCCCGAACATTTAGATAGCCCGGATAAAATCGATTCATTAGTAAATTCTCTCACTGATGCTATCAACTCAGCCATCAGTGACAACGAAAAGGTTGCTAAGCAAGGCAAACCCACGCTTCCCTTAGCCGTTAGCAATCTTATTAAAGCTAAGAACGCGGCTCTCCGGAGAGCCAAGAAATATCCCACGCCCGCCTATAGAACAGCTGCGAATCAGCTTCAACGTAAAGTTAGGTCTTGCCTCGCGGAACTCCGAGACGCTCAGATGAACGATCTCATGGCGAATATCTCTCCGTCCCACCAAGCGTACTATAGCATGGCCCGAGCCTTACGCGTAGACACCGTCTCTCACGTTCCTCCTCTCACTCGTCCCGATGGCACTACTGCCTTCGAAGTCTTCGATTGCCGCACAATGCTCGCCCAGCACGCAACCTGCTGATCCCTCAAACATCCAGGCGGTGGAGGACGAAGTCCTTCGCAGAGACTCTCTCCCCATCACCGCCGACCCTGTCACAGTCTCTAATGACGAAATCTTGCTTCTCATTAGAAATCAAAAGTCCAAAAAGGCTCCGGGTGCGGATGGAATTTCCAACCACGCACTTAAGCACCTACCTCAACAGATGCTTACCTTGTTAGCTATCATTTTCAATGCCTGCTTCGACCATAGCTACTTTCCAAAAGCTTGGAAAGAAGCGACAGTCATAGGCATTCCCAAGCCGGGCAAACCTCTGAACGTCCCGGCTAATCACAGACCCATCAGCCTCCTCAAGGCAATGTCTAAACTTCTCGAGAGAGTCATACTCTCTCGAATGCGGAACCATCTGTTTCCAACGGATGGCGATCCTCTCATTATTCCCCATCAGTTCGGCTTTCGCGCTAAACACTCCTGCCCTCAGCAAGTCCACCGAATCGTCGAGTATATACTTGACGGGTTCTATCCGCGTCGTTATAAAACAGTCGCGGTTTTCTTTGACGTAGCCAAGGCTTTCGATAAAGTCTGGCACAGCGGTCTCGTTTATAAACTCTACAAGATAGGCTTACCGGATCGCCTAGTCAGGTTAATAGCGTCGTTTCTCAAAGACCGTACGTTTCGATTTAAACACGAAGGCACGCTTTCTGCACCTCGTCCCATAAAGGCTGGAGTCCCTCAAGGCTCAGTCCTCGCCCCTCTGCTGTACACCGTGTACACCAACGACATTCCCATCCCGCCGAAAGGCGTCGAACTCGCCCTCTTTGCTGACGACACCGCACTCTATACCAAAGGCCACAGTGTTCGGCACCTTGTAACCAGACTCCAAAAGGCCGTAAACGCTCTTGGTGCATGGTTTCAACAATGGCGCATCGATGTGAACCCTGAAAAGAGTTCTGCGATGCGCTTCGACCACAAACGCCGTCGTCCCGATGGCGATCCCCACGTTCGAATGTTAGGCATTCCCATCCCCTGGAAGCGCAGTACTAAATATTTAGGCGTCACATTAGATCCGACGCTTTCTTTCAAGCCACACGTCGAAAGAGTTTCGAAACTCGCTCGTCACTATTTAGTCCGCCTAAATAGCATGTTAGGTAGAAAAAGTAAAATGTCCTTCAGAAACAAACGTACACTTTACAAGGTCTGCGTTAGACCCGTCATGACGTATGCTTCGCCAATCTTTGCCCACGCCAAACCCTCCCTTCTGCACAAACTGCAGGTAGTTCAAAACCTCTTTTGCCGCCGGGCCACAAACGCACCGTGGTACGTGCGTAACGCGGACTTGCATAGAGATCTTGAACTGCCTACAGTACAACAACATCTCAAAACACTCTCTGAAGCGTTTTTCAAACGCTCCGAAACCCATCCCAATCCTCTAGTTCGTGATTCAGTCTCATATACTACTCCTGTGTTAGACTCGAAGTTCAAAGTCGCTAGGCCTAGAAATGCGCAAGCGTACTCATCCACCAGACTGTCACGCGATCTCGAGGCCCTTCTGGCCGCAAATTCTAATTCTAACGTAAATTCTAATTCTAACGTAAATCCTAATTCTAACGTAAATGCGAATTAACTCAATTTTATTTTGCAATTTTTTAATTTTTGTTTTAATTATTGATTTTCATTTTGAGCACCTTCAGTGCTACGTATTAACCTTCAGTGCTTTGAGCACCTTCAGTGCTATGTAATCCCAGCGGGTGACCCCTTCTGGGCCCCGCTAGCGCGGCCTCTTTCTCCAATTGGCCGTCGCTCAGATGAAGGCTGAGTGGCAAAAATGCACGAGCCGACAGGGGGTTTTTAGTGGGTATGGTCCTGGTAGGCGTCGGGACGAGTCCCACATAACTTTGGAATCGCGCCAGAGTATGCGTCAGGGCATTTTTATCCTCCTGCCCTTCCCGCGGAGGGGAACAAAAAAAAAAAAAAAAAGTATGTGTACCAGTCTCGGTCTGCGTGCGTTCTCGAGCGCACGTCGATCGCAGACGCCTTCCCGCTCTATTAGCCCCCGCGCTAATTGAGCACCCAAATTTCACTGGTTGTTGTCGTAATATATAATTTCATAGTTGTATACCGTAATAAGTTTCTAACGCCGTTTTCACGGCGGATAGTGGGTTGTTAAACGTACTTCGTGAACGTGAGCTTCGTCGACGGGGTTTCGTCGTTCCAGGACTTCAAGTTCCGTATTCGAGTAAGTTATCCGCGTCGTCCTCAACCGCCCTACTGCGTGTAGGGTGGTTTTAGGAAGTTAGTCATCGTTGATAGGTTCATAGTATATATATTTATATATTGTCCCTCCCCAACCCCTCCGCAATGGCTTCCCTAAGCTTTGACGAGTTTAGGAAGAAGTTACTTGAAAGTACTGAAGGCATGTCTATAAATGCTGATAAGTACCGTTTCTTAGATTCCCTTATCCCTCATCTCATGACGTTAATGTCCACAATGGCCCCTCAGGCCACCCCAGTTCCCCAGACCCCTCAGGTCTTAAGCCCTCCCGCGTCCCCTTCCTCCAGTGACATGGAGTGCGAAGTAGACGCCCCTCCGCGCCGCAAGCGCGCACCCGCGACCGAGTCATCCTCGGACGCCACCCCAACTGGCCCTGAGTCTCCCTATTTTACGCTTGTTAAGAAGCGCTCTAAGAAGCGTTCGAAAAAAGACCCGGCGCCCTCAACGCCCGTCCCCACACCCCCTGTGGCGTCTTCAACGCCAGCTGCCCCGGTGTCTTCAACACCCGCTCCGGCCCCAACTTCTGTCAAGGCCAAGGTCCCACCACCCGTTTTCCTTCGGGAAAAGGGTAAATGGACTGAGTCATACTCTCTCGAATGCGGAACCATCTGTTTCCAACGGATGGCAATCCTCTCATTATTCCCCATCAGTTCGGCTTTCGCGCTAAACACTCCTGCCCTCAGCAAGTCCACCGAATCGTCGAGTATATACTTTACGGTTTCTATCCGCGTCGTTATAAAACAGTCGCGGTTTTCTTTGACGTAGCCAAGGCTTTCGATAAAGTCTGGCACAGCGGTCTCGTTTATAAACTCTACAAGATAGGCTTACCGGATCACCTAGTCAGGTTAATAGTGTCGTTTCTCAAAGACCGTACGTTTCGATTTAAACACGAAGGCACGCTTTCTGCGCCACGTCCCATAAAGGCTGGAGTCCCTCAAGGCTCAGTCCTCGCCCCTCTGCTGTACACCGTGTACACCAACGACATTCCCATCCCGCCGAAAGGCGTCGAACTCGCCCTCTTTGCTGACGACACCGCACTCTATACCAAAGGCCACAGTGTTCGGTACCTTGTAACCAGACTCCAAAAAGCCGTAAACGCCCTTGGTGTATGGTTTCCAAAATGGCGCATCGATGTGAACCCTGAAAAGAGTTCTGCGATGCGCTTCGACCACAAACGACGTCGTCCCGATGGCGATCCCCACGTTCGAATGTTAGGCATTCCCATCCCCTGGAAGCGCAGTACTAAATACTTAGGCGTCACATTAGATCCGACGCTTTCTTTCAAGCCACACGTCGAAAGAGTTTCGAAACTCGCTCGTCACTACTTACGCCGCCTAAATAGCATGTTAGGTAGAAAAAGTAAAATGTCTTTCAGAAACAAACGTACACTATACAAGGTCTGCGTTAGACCCGTCATGACGTATGCCTCGCCAATCTTTGCCCACGCCAAACCCTCCCTCCTGCACAAACTGCAGGTAGTTCAAAACCTCTTTTGCGGCCGGGCCACAAACGCACTGTGGTACGTGCGTAACGCGGACTTGCATAGAGATCTTGAACTGCCTACAGTACAACAACATCTCAAAACACTCTCTGAAGCGTTCTTCAAACGCTCCGAAACCCATCCCAATCCTCTAGTTCGTGATTCAGTCTCATATACTACTCCTGTGTTAGACTCGAAGTTCAAAGTCGCTAGGCCTAGGAATGCGCAAGCGTACTCATCCACCAGACTGTCAACCGATCTCGAAGCCCTTCTGGCCGCAAATTCTATTTCTAACGTAAATTCTAATTCTAACGTAAATCCTTATTCTAACGTAAATGCGAATTAATTCAATTTTATTTTGCAATTTTTTAATTTTTGTTTTAATTATTGATTTTCATTTTGAGCACCTTCAGTGCTATGTATTCACCTTCAGTGCTTTGAGCACCTTCAGTGCTATGTAATCCCAGCGGGTGACCTCTTCTGGGCCCCGCTAGCGCGGCCTCTTTCTCCAATTGGCCGTCGCTCAGATGATGGCTGAGTGGCGAAAATGCACGAGCCGACAGGGGGTTTTTAGTGGGTATGGTCCTGGTAGGCGTCGGGACGAGTCCCAAATAACTTTGGAATCGCGCCAGAGTATGCGTCAGAGCATTTTTATCCTCCTGCCCTTCCCGCGGAGGGGAACAAAAAAAAAAAAAGTATGTGTACATGTGTGTGTGTGCATGTATGTGTGTGCATGTGTATGTATTTGCGGGTGTGGGCGTGTGTAATATGTTTCGATCGAGACATGCCACGTTTACCTCAGAGTCGGTACATAATCTTGTTAAAGAATACCCTTGCAGATCGAAGATATCAAGAAAGTGTGATAACATTTTATCTTACCTCGCAATTTATCAAACTACGTTTATTACTAATGTGGAATAAAATTGTTATTGAATACCTTAGATACAAATCCAATCTTCTACCCAAAGGACTGTGCTAACTACATCTGGAAAACCAAATATTGCAAATAGCTGACATATCTGTACAACTTCAAACATCAGACAACCACAGATTGTATGCAAACGAGGCTTTTTAGCTGGCTGCTAATCAGCGTTCTAGCTACGCAGCTCCTGAATTAAGACCACATCGCATTGTTTTTGAACGTACTGCTAGAACATGATGCGTTGGGATGTGTTGTGGGAATGAGTGGTCGAAGGGTATAATGCTTCGAAATAATTTGACATTCATATCGTTTGAAATTAATGTTTGTTCATAGGTTTGGGAGTTTTAATTGACGCAAGATGAAGCAGTAGTAGTTAAATTTAGTTTATGTAATTAACTTTTTGTTCAAATATAGAACGGAAAATGTACATAATTTACGAAATAGATTTTACAACATGTAAAATAAACTAGGAAAACTTTTACTAGAAGTAAGAGCCTTTGAAATATTAAACCAGAATTCAAAAACATGTGATAATAAAAAAAATAAAGAGTCTCTATTTACCAGTAATTAATAGATACTAGTAAAATAGATTCGTGTTTCTACGATGATAAAAAAATAATCACACACTGATAAATTATCCTGTATCTGTAGCTTTGTGTCGCTGTAGCTGTGGGTGTCGTGAAGCTATAACAATCCTAAAAAAAACCAGCCAAGTACGAGGCGGACTCACCCATGAAGGGTTCCGTAGAAGCAAGTAACATAACAAAAAGATTTACGGGCGGGCGTCCACGAACAGATCTATATGTAGATGGATAAGGCAAAAAAATCGTTGGTCAAAATAATACAGCGCAAATGAGATCTCATCATTTCTGATACATAATTGTGTAGAGAGGGATTCAAAAGCTTTTGCATAAAGCCCGCAATCTATTGCTTTGGGTTGAAGTTGCACGCTAGGATATGGAATATTAAACTCTGCTAGGTATGGAAACAATGCATTAATATATTTTTTTGAGTTGGTTTTAAACAATTATAGAGTAATTGTACACGCGTAGTATACCATTGATATAATAAATACAAAACCAGTATCCTATCGAACCCACATTGCCATCATAAATTGGAGATGAGACTCATTTGGCGGCACAGGCTCAATGAGTTATTCTAGTTTGTACTCTAAGTACTTACTCTAATTTGCCAAAGAAAAATATGTCTTAATTGGTACAAAAGTATTCAGTTAAACAAAAAATAAATGCTCTTCTCTTATTAAATAGTTTTCTCTTACTAAATTAAAAATCTTTGGAACCAGGATAATATACCTATTAATTCCTTAAAAACAATCGAAACTACGACCAGCACTACAGCGCAGTGTAACACCGCACGCTCACTACGCAGAGTTGTACATGCACACGCAATTCGCTTTCGACCAATATTAGTATTTAGTTGTTCAGTTAGTAGTTTATCGATTGTTATTCGAATAATCAGGGCGGGGAACTACTGAATCCACAATCGAATACGCAACTGCTCAACTTTCGATTCAGTCGATTGTTTTTTTTGGAACAATCGTCCATCGCTACCTCACGTGTCTGTCTTTTCGATCAAGCCACGCCCCACGCGATCATTTATTACAGATTTATTATTAGAAAAGAATGGTTCAGGGTTTATGTATAAAGTTTATGTTTATAAAATTAAATGTTTTTTTTATCCATTATTTTTATATTTGAGTTGATTGTATGAAAGGTAAATTGCGGTTTACGATTTATGACGTATAAAAAAACTACTTACTAGATCTCGTTCAAACCAATTTTCGGTGGAAGTTTACATGGTAATGTACACTATATATTTTTTAATTTTATCATTCTCTTATTTTAGAAGTTACAGGGGGCCATACATTTTACCACTTTGGAAGTATATCTCGCGCAAACTATTCAGTTTAAAAAAATGTATATCACTTTTGAAGACCTACCCATAGATACAAACACACGTATGGGTTTGATGAAAAAAAAAATTATTGTTTTTTTTTCTATTTTTGTGTAAAATCTTAATGCGGTTCACAGAATACATCTACTTAATACATAATACTTTCAACAGTATAGTTCTTAAAATTTTGGAAAAAAGTCTGTGACATACGGACGGACAGACAGAGAGACAGACGTGACGAATCTATAAGGGTTCCGTTTTTTGCCATTAGGCTACGGAACCCTAAAACAATTTATGAAAATTTTTCTTTAAGGTATTTCGTGAATTTAAAATTATTAGAATTTTTTTTTACAATTAACAAAATATATGAAGTTGAAGTTATGTTGAAAATAATAATAAAAGTTGCCTCATGTTTATTAAAACTTACATTTTCTTATAATAATATAATTACTAACCATTTTAGGATATATGAAAAATCAATGTTATTTACTTTCTTTAACACTATTTAACGTTTTATACACACAGATCGAAGCTTCACAATCGTACTACAGATAAATTCGTCATACCCAAACAAAAAAAGGAATATCCACACGAAACTCGATGCGAATTTGCACCCCTTCCACGTAGGATCCGTCTTCATGAGTAATTATTGCTCACGTGTTTCTACTCATTTGTCTAGCTTGTTTTGACTACCGATGGATCAAGATAGTAATTTCATATATATGTCTGTGACCTGGGCATAATAGATTCTAAATTTATCTTGTAGATTTCCTAACGAATGCATACCAGGCAAATTCTTTTTATTGTAGCATACTTTGATTAAAAAAACTACGAAGATGTACACTTTTATCAGAGATTTCCGTTTCTTTCGCAACAATGGATTTTATTCTGTCACAAAAATGTACTACGTATAAATAGGGAAGTCGAAACAATGAGAACAAAAGTAACACGAACACAAAGCATAGCAAGGAGAGTAAACTAGCTAAGATCCGACGTGGACCATTACTGCATATTGGTTGTCAGATTTCTTGTAAGTCTCATTAATTGACGTTAATCGGTGGATTAGTTAAGCTGATAATGGTGAAAAGCTACGATTGCCCAAAATAAATGTGAGTATAGAAAATTCTAACTTATTTATTATTAAAAGTTCTGAATATTGATTATATTGGATTATGTTTGTACTACAAAATATTTGTATCAGTAGTGTAAGATTCACAGAACCAACGAATAAGCCATGTTGCCATCATAAAGACTATAATTATTATTATTACTCATTTCGTACCATTTGTATCCTCGGCATGAATACTGGTAAGACGATGACCACAGGATTAGGCCAGGCGAGCTTCGGTTTCCCATAAAAAATATGGTTACTCCGTACTGCCAACTTCTGACACGTGTTTATTCGTTGAAATCTTCGTCCCGATAATGTCTAAAGCGTCATTATCACTAAAATACGTGTTCTTACGGTAGCGCCGGGTGACGGGTCACTCAATTCTCTCTATTACGGTTGAGAAGGGCGGTGGCTGGAGCCAACGTGGGGACTTGCTGAGCTAACAGATGCAAATAAGAATAATTATGTACAGACATAAAGAGACAATGTAAATTTATTTTGAGAAAATGATACCCGTGAAGTTTCATGTCAGTTCTTGTTCACGAAGGTTTTTACGAACTGGTAGTAGAGCCATGCGTTATTCGACCTCAATAAGAACAAGTAATTGTCAATGTTGAGAAATAAATATATGAATCAAGGATTTTTGAATAGTTTTACTTAAGAATATTGACAATTTTATTACAATATCAACACTAGCAATTGTTACCACTTCAAATCATGTTCCTATACCTACTAGACAAATTAATCAACATTATCACTCATTCTAGTCAAACTAAACAAAACACTATCAATATCCTCTCTTTTTTTATTTACCGCAATAATTACCTCATGTTCCCGCCCTTAAAGGCCTTTTCAATCATACCTTTCGGCGGGAGAACATTTTGTAAGGCTAATGACGTCACGATGACAAAGTAGGGAATACTGTAGCCTGTCTGTAATTACCAAAATCGGGGTAATTCGGGACACGACCTTTCCAGGTTTTTGCTCGTTAGATTTTATAAATCATCTCTGTGAGACATAAAGCAGTGTTTTATGCAAGAGTCAGTGAACTTATCTCGATGTTTAAATTTTTTTACAGTTTATGATTTCTCTAGTAATGAAATAATTTGAATTGTGCCAGGTTTTAAGGGATATATTCTTATCTTTTTGTTTGAAAAGAATAACTTTTGTTTAAAAAGAATATCTATGTCTCCTAAATTTGTTACTGCTTAGTTACAGATACAGAGAATACAGATAACAGCAGATAGTCCGGTCAATCTAGACATTCGAAGGTGCATAAATTTACAACAAGCTGAAATCAGTAAAATCGTTCAAAATATAAATTAAAAAGTAATAAAATTTGAAAGTTCCCCCTTCACAGTACAATGGTAAGTTTTATCATAAAAACATTGCGCACAAAAATTGTGGGTCATAAAATTATCTATAAAAAATGTATCTATACTTTTTTTCCTACGAGACTGATATATGTATTATAGATAATTTTGTGATCTACAATTTTTGTCCGGGGTATTTTTATGATTCTGTGTCTGCAGCGTGAAGATATAGCTGCATTTTATTTTCATAAGATGGTAATGACAGACCTGTTTATTTAGAAAACTTGTATGTGACTTATTAGGCTACAAATATCATTTTTTTTTGCTATATAAAGCTACAATAAAACTTTACAAGCTTTTCTATTATAACTTGTCTGTAAAAATATCTTACAGGATTAACAGCTATAGAAAGACATGGATAAAAAGGAAAATATAAGGCGGAAATAAAAATACATAAAAAAGATTAAATAAAAATAAATAAAAACTTAGTTTAAATAAAAATTTATGTGAGAACTTTGGTGCTCAAACAATGATGCTATTATAAAATAACTGAGAAGACGATATTTTTGATGTTTGAAAATGAATCTTTACAGTATAAGAAGTTGCGCAGAGTTAAAAGCGGAACAAATGTTATCCGTTGAACTGTCATTCTAACAAAAGCAACGTGTTTAAACTAAGCGTTAACCTCAACGCTTTATCGAAAAAAATTGTACACCATATTGTAAAACAAATCTCGTCTGCACCTTCCAACGGTCGTGGCGCCGTTTCCTCACAAATCTCGCCGCGTCATTTGCACTTCTCCACTAAAAAACACCAACAAGTGAAAAATGGAATTTCACTGGCAGCCTTCCTTCACAATAAGCTCTGTAAAGGTTGAGAACCACGGCATTTTGTTGATGTCTCTTTTTGCTCGATGTTGTCTTTAGATTATAAATAGGTTCATCTTAGATAAAATATTCTGTTGTGTCAGAAGGTTTTGAGGCATGATTTTAAATAACAACCTAGGATGAGATTATTCGAATGAGTTGATAGATTATTTCGAAATATTTCCGTCGATGAAATATTATTTATTTCAGAAACCAATAGTGTTACAACATGAATTACAGAATAAGTGTATTATAACTAGTATGACTAATTACAGGCTTCTCTTACATATATAAAAATTAAGCCAAGTGACGGTGAAGTGGAAAACGAAGCATATTTTAATGTTATACACCGAAACTTGCGTTGAAAAAGAAAGAAAAATATATATAAAATGTATGTGAGCTGATAAATTCAGAGAGATTTTGAAAAGTGGAGGAATGCAACGCTAGGATCGCAAGCCAGGGACACTATCAACAGTTTGTTGATGAGAATAACGTTATCCACACGGTTGAAAGATCACGTCAACCTGCCCACCTTTTTCCATTTTCAACAACACGTAGTTGGAGAAACATGTCAAATTCGTGAGGAAGATAGACGCTTCAGGAACCCATGTTATGAAATTGGTAGCTGCTAACCTAAAACACAGAACATTTGTTCGTAAACTAATTGTTCAAAAAACTTTCCCTATTGGGCTTAAAATTGAGATCCCACGAAAGTTTTCAATTTTAGTTATGATGACTTTTTTGTGTATTGGAACAATTAAGGCCTTTTTTATACATCAGGGAAGATTCCGTCCCTTAGGGAGATGTTGAATAGCATGGCTACTGGAGTGCTAAGGGTTTCTGCGCAGTTTCTCCAAAACAGGGGCGGGACGCCATCATGTCCAGCTCCCTTCGAAGGATCCTAAGTTTTGAGTATAAAATAAGGTATGAGGGATGATTGGATTCTTCGTAGGGACCAGAAGAGAGGGAAGGCGTACCAAAGACACTTTTCAAAAAGTCGTTGAGGCATTACATATATCTTTGCCATCCGTGTAATGTTTATCGCGGTATGACAGCTTTTTTAGGTAATTACTGCTTCCTCGCATCGACTTTATGTACGACCACAGGGTTTTAGGGTTATCTCCAATAGATTTTTCAGCTAGTTTAGTGAAGTCCTGGAAACATTCGACTTCTACCCGTTGTTGCCGTTTACGTAAGAGGGAGAATTCTTCATAGTCTAATAAGTTATCAAACTTTTTCCAGTTTTTGTGTGCTTTGGATTTCTCTTTAATTATTTTTATCAATGCTTGACTATACCAGATGAAGTATTCACGGCCTGTCTGTCTCTTTTTGTAAGTATCATGTTCTTCAATAATATTGTTAAGAATTTCGTAAATAATTTTGCATGCGTCTTCCATTTCACACGCTTCTAAGAGATATTGCCATTGTATCTGACTTATTGCTTTATTTAAATTTGTATAATCGCATTTGTAAAAATCGCGCTTTGTTGTAGAAGCTTCGACTAAGGGAGTTATGGTGAGATCTAAAACTTTTATCATTAATGCGGGGTGGGCACGGTCAGGTTGAATTAGTGGAAATAAACAGTTAGAAATATCTAGACTAAGAGTAGAAAATGCTAAATCTAAGGTATTGCCTGCGTAATTTTGAAGTGTGTTGTATTATTGCTTTGGGCCCAAAAAAACTCATTTCATTCGATAATTTCACTCCAGCATTTTGCACTTCTGTTTGGCCAACACTTTTGTATATTGGGCCATTTGTACTTCACGATATACTCGGCAAATTAAAGTAACCTAATTTTTTAATATAATTATTCAACGAGCGTCCCAAAACCCGTTTTAAATGTGTTTAGGACTGAAGTATAGAGGACTGTACACCATAAGGTGGAATATTTGCGTCGGGGGGGAATCTATATTGTGCTAAGGTATAGGTCCGCGGAGAAGCTGCAGCGGGCGCCCGCACCAAGCGCGCGAGCCGGCACGGTAACTGTCACCATCTCCAGGTACTGCAGAGTTTCAGGTACTGTACGTCGCGACGCGCCCAGTACACTAAGTATCTAGATCATTACACCAACTCCTATTTTTTTTTCAGTCGATGTTAAGTCTCGGTCGCCGCGGAGAACGTCGTAACGATCATCACACAACTCTCGGTCAAATATACCGGATTGTAGCCAGGTTTCTGTGATAACAATAATATCGTAGTCGTTGCAGGTAATCCGTTGTCGTAATTGTAAACACTTAGTGCGCAATCCTCGAGCATTTTGAATAAAAAACCGCTAGTTTTTGTTTTTTACTGTGGTCTTGCATAATGAAGGTTAAAAGTAACCTAAAGTATGATACACGAGAACAAATCGAGAAGAAGTAAATAAACAAAATGCCCCATTTCCGCAAATATGCCATAATTTTTAGAATCCATATTAGCATGGTAAATCTGTAAAAACTGAAATAATTTAATACAAGCACGTAAACTGAGTGTTTTATTTGATTTCAAGACAAGATTTATAGTTTGACATGCATATATTCATACATTAAAAACTATTAAAATATATTTTAAAATGTTGTTTTCCTTTTCAAGCAACAGGGGTCAGGGGGCTGAAAACCTCTACCCGGAAGACTCAAAATCATCTTACAGCAGACAGAAGAGCTTTCTTCTAAAATATACAAGGAAGCTACAAGAAATATTGTATATTTAAATACTCATTTAGACAATAAGTAAATAATTGTATTGTATTTTGAACAATTTCTATTTATGTTTCTTGCTTTTAAATTATATCTCTTTTAAGGAGTAATTTTTCTTCAAATAAGATGATATCGGTTGTGTTATTGTGTAGCTAAAAAGAGATTGTGGTATATAAATTGTAAACGAAAAGTGTAAGTTTGTTAAAAAGTTTTGGTAAAAAGGACGTTACTTTTCTCTAATTTAAGTACGCACTCCGCTGTCCTCTATGGTCGCAGCTGAAAACCAGCGCCACAGTCAACGCTGTTGGCATTACGCTGAGCTGAGACCATTTCGGCATAAACAAATGTATATTCTTTATTATTTTATAAATGGTGTATGATTATGTGTAACTTGCCGAATAAATGAATGCTTATTTGGAGTAGAAAATCAGAAGAAGAAAATTAATGGTCTCAATAAATAGACCATATACTTATTCAAATTTAAATTGTTTGCGTAGAATCTTATCGTCTTCGCCACAGATATGCAAGGAAATTGCTACTTTAAAGCTATCTATATATAAAACACAGAACAAAGTCAGGATGTTGTACAGCGTCAGTTTCTTTGTTATATCGGCCCAAAACAAAGCAGACTCTACATGACCCTAAACGCCAAACACTAGTATAATTTAATATAAACTTGAAATTACCACAGTTACTGGATAACATAACCAAAAGCCACAAAGTTCTGGCCCACACGTCCCTCGTTTCAATTAGATTTACTTCATATCTGCCATTCATAATGTGCTTGGGTAGTGTAAGTCTTTGGGAATTCTAAATTGGATATCTTTGACATAGCATTGTTTTGGCTCTATTTATATGATATAATGTAATATTATTATATATAATATATAAAATATTATTTTTATTTATTACTCTTTTAGGAATAAACTTACGTGCGATAAATCATGTGACTACTATTGGAGTCTTTTTTGTAAAAAAATTATTAAGTTCATATGTCTTACTGTTATTTATAAGTGAAGAGGGAAAAACTTCTTCTATAATAACATAATGCAATGATTTTTTTTAAATAAATAAGAACTTGCGTAAATATTTTATTTCAAAAGGAACAAAATATTCCTCATAATACATAGAGAGAACAATCGTTTTTTACGGTAGTCTATACATACACATTCTTTTTTCAACGACAACAATTTTTAGGTACAAAGGCGACAAGTCTAACAAGCGAAAACTACTTCACAACTACTAACATTATACTTAAATAATTTTACATAATAATACATTTATTAATTATAAAAGGTAACATATAAAATAAAATAAAAGGATAATTCATTGTTTGGAATTAAAATGACTTTTTCATGATACATACTAGCTGTGAAATAACCTAAAATATGTACTATTTTAATATTTAATAATGTACCTTGTAATGGTGAAAAAAATATTGAAATGGATTAAGCAGTAGAGAAAACCCTTTATACATCATAATGTAGATGCTCATTTAGTGATGCAACATTACGACTTTTGCATAAAATTTACTGTGAAATAAAATAATTTCTTCTTAAATTATTATTCTTAAATATAAAAATTCTTATTCTATGTTTCCTTTTGTATGGACAAGAAAAAACTAAAAATAAAATATTACTATGTAAAAAAAACTATGAATGTTGGTGTAGATATGAAATCTAATTTTTAAAATACATGGTCCAGTGTAATTAAAAAAAATATTGAAACATGTTTAATGCAATAAACACAGCAACAATTATGGGTTGAAGTCGGTGGACAGGATATTTTTTTCTCGAGTACATTTATTTTGGCTCAGACCCATACAAGATTTTACTTTAATTTATTCATATTTCGTTAATGCTTACTTTTTAGGAAATATTTAAATAACCATACATCTATTTTGTGATATTTGTTGGCGAACATTGCAAAGCGAGAAAAATTTTTTTAGTAGACAGATATAAGTTTCGTCTTAATCTTCTTTACCTTATGCAATATTAATTTTTCTTTGTTATACTTTCAAGTAGCAATTCATATTTTAAAGTAACACTTAAACATGGCTTCCTAACCTTAAAATCCAATAAAAATGCTTTTATCTTTCGAATAATAATTTTTTTAATAGAAAAGCTCCAACAAATTTTATTTGGCTACAGCGTATTTAAATCACTAACTGGCATGAAGTAAAAGAATTTAGAAAATTGATATTTTTTTGTACATCAACGATGAATTCGAGTTTGTGTAAACCCAAATACCAATTAATCATTAAAACAAGGAAATACTCGAGCTAAGCCGCAAGTCATAGATCACGAAGCAAAACTAGGGCAAACTTTTGAATAAATTAGTTGCAACATCAAAAACTTTGAACCCCTCATTTGTTTACACGAAAGATGATAAGACACTTTGAAAACCTTTACGAAAATTTATATAACAGAAACGTTGACTTTCGAAATGGGTTTGAAAGCGCTCAAAAGTTCGTCCAACTTAATAATGAATCCCAGAAAAACCCACCAACTGTATGGCCTCAAAGTTAACCGTTCTTGTGTTATGGATGGCCATACAGCAAAATGTGGAGGAAAGCCAGAATAAACATACAAATATAAGTATAAACAACCATGACCCGAAATCAAACATCTGCAGCCATCACACAACTAAATGCCCGGACCAGGACTCGAACCTGGGACCTCTGGCGTACGGGGCAAGGGGCTTCTACCTACTAAGCCACTCAGCCGTCTTATATAAATTAATTTGCTGGACAATTTCTACAGAGGTAAGTTTTGATCTTGTATAGAATTGAGATTTAAAAATT
This sequence comes from Marasmarcha lunaedactyla, assembly GCA_923062675.1. Classification (NCBI taxonomy): domain Eukaryota; kingdom Metazoa; phylum Arthropoda; class Insecta; order Lepidoptera; family Pterophoridae; genus Marasmarcha; species Marasmarcha lunaedactyla. The sequence continues at coordinate 7,142,135 of OV281341.1, forward strand.
GCAGCCATTGGAAAAGCCTTTTCTGTGAAATTGTTTTTAACTTGTCAAATTGCTTTCTTTTTTGCTCCAAGTCAAAACCTTAGGTACAAAATGCAAACCAGCAAAAAACAAAATAGACTTTTTGTTAAGTTATGGATATTATTTCCTGAGGGGTTAATGTCTGTATAAATGTCTCAGTAATTCATTTAGTTCGTTTCGGATAAAGATCCCTTCTCTCGGATAATCGAATCAGGACAGGGACGATTGTTCAGTCATTCAACTTGAAGAATTTAATTATATCAAGGGGACATTAAGAAAAAGACAATCTAGTGAAACGGCATGCATTTTTAAGGTTTTATACAGTATATTATTAATAATTTACAAGAACTAAAAGGTAAAAACAGTTTTCCGTTAGGGCTTCTAATACAGAAAAGCCCATTCGAAAGTTACTTTTCTTGACTCGACGAAAAGGTTTGCTGTTTTGTAATGTACATTGCTCCCGAATGGATTTGTCTTCGTGGTGTAAGACAATCAAAACTGTGATTCTTACCGGAAATCCTATTTGAACTAACAATGTGTCATCTTTTGTATGTGAATGTATTTGTGACACTGAATTGCTAACTGTTTGCGAGTAAATGAAATTCAATTGAAATTTTATGATTAATTTTAAGTATTATATTGATTAAGAATAAATAACTTAATGTCAATTATGTACTTAAAACATTTTTACTGCATTATATTTAAAATAATGGTATTGGTTTCACTATGTACAATTGTGATGTTACTAAAATTAAGCAAGCATTTATTTTCCAAATATTTAAAGTTTTTTTTTCCTTCTCGAAATAACCAATTTTACCGCACCAATTATTCTTGCGTCTTCTTTGACGTTACATAAAATAATGTTTTAATCAAAACTTGGGTATGCCACTTTCTTATCAGTTGGTGGTATGCATTCAAATGAAATAGATGTATCTTGTGCTCCCATCTTAGCTTTAAAAACCGTTCAAATAATTTGGTGGTTCTAACAATGACTATCTTCCAAGTGATTGAATATCAATAATATAAATAATAATAAATCCCCAGACAAACATACCAACTGTATGGCCCCAAAGTAAGCAGAGCTTGTGTTATGGATGACCATACAGCGAACTGGGGGGGAACCCAGAATAAACATACATAAATGTATAAATACAAATGACCATGATCCGAGAACAAACGTGTGTGTTCATCACACAAATATAGGCCCCGGCCAGAACTCAAACCTTCGGCGTATGAGGTAGGTATACTTACCACTACAGCACTCGGTCGTCCTATGGCGACATATACTTAATATGGCGCCTAAAATATTCCCATAGATATAAAATATTTTTATAATTAAAAGTAAGAATATTATTTAGTTTGTCTGTTTATCTAAACAATGATCTTTAAATAGTTAAACAATGTTCTTGAACTTAAACAATGATCTTCTTCTCCAAAAAAAAAAATATTTTATACCGCCTCAGAGCGGATAAAACATAAAACAAGGTAATTTCATTATGCGGCTCGTTTGCCTTCCAATTTTGAATCTCCACGGGATTAGTTTGAATTTTTGACAAAGATCACAACAAGGAGTTCGTTAAAGATGCACCCGTGAAACTGGATCTGACGAGACTTGATCTTGTTATATCAATCTTCCTTGACAACTTAATGGATAATAGAATACGTCTCTAAGGAAAACAGAGAGGAATCTTTTTACGTTAGTTGTAAGGATATCGTTTTATGATTTTAGGGACAGTCCTTTTACACAAGAGGGTGTCGGATAACAGTTACCTATCGTGCAACGAAATAGCTGAAAAATATTGGTCTCATTTCTAATGTAATATATTAATTTTTAAAGTAATGTTTATGTAGTCTAGTTTTCTATGTCTAATAATTACTGTTACCAGACGTAGAAAGCTCGGATAATGGGAAACCAATAAGAGGCGCCGCGACGTCCTGGCGCGGGTTTTTGAAACGAAAGGTACAATCAGCTAGCGATAATTTTGCTTTAAAGTTTTATTTTTAATTACAACAAATATTTTTTTTTTTTGTAAATAAAGAAGTATACATATTTTTTTGTATTCAAGTGTACAACCACGGGTTTAATTTTTTTAGCAAGATAAAGTTATACACCTGTTAGTTGTATTGAGAAGGGATACTCTTATTTGAAAAAGTGTTACTGTTATCATAGTAACAGGTTCGGTCAATATTATTTTTAATTTCCACAAATGCTTTCCTTGTGACTGTACCACATGATTTTAGGTAAAATTTATTGAAACTCTCTGCTAGTTCAAAGACTTGATATCTCTGCTAAGTGGGCGGGACCATATCGAAAGCCGATATCTTTGGAGATAAAGCTTGTTCGGTTCCGGAAATTAAGCTGGGTAGTATGGGTTATTTACGTCTTTGGTTTTTCGGTGACCAATAAAGTCTTACAGATTTCGTGCATATAAATTACTTCTTTGTGTTATATATAAAAAAATTATGTGTAAGGTGGCAGCCCTCAAATATTTTGAGGGAACATAAAACTTTACAGTTGGGTCATCAATATAGATGTGCCACATTTACTAGAAAAACCTCAAAGAAGTGGAGAAAGTGGGGGGAAAATTTAAAAGCTTCGCGAGGAAGCTCAACAGTGTGCCAAGAAAAAAGATATTTCGAAGTAAGTGTTATATCGTAAATCTTTGTAATTTATTTATCAATACAATATTTTTGAAAAAATATTCATTAAAAATTTAATATTATAGTTTCAATTTCTAAAAGTACTTTGTTTCAGTCATTGTTAATGCTATTTTAATCGGTGAACTTAAAACCTTTCAAATATTGTTTATCTGCTTCACAATGCAGATTTATTTTTTTTCAACGTCGAAAAGATCCCTAATGCTTCGTAAGATCATTTCGGAAATATTGACGTAATAAACTACCCGATACATTAACATAAAACATCAAACTGTCATGGTTCAAACTTGTTCCTCCGATTCCCCCTGTGTTAGGCTCAGTCAGCCGAGTAGGCGTTACAGTGCAGGGATATATAACTTAGGTTGTGTTAGAGGGGGTGCAATTATAGAAAGTAAGTTAGAAACAATACTCGCTTTATATTATTTGAGATGGATAACCTCTAACCCTTGCTAGCTTAATAGTGCTAGCTATATAGCCAAGAATAAACATGAAATTATTTAAACAAATAATTACCACAGGACTAAGTAGGTGAAACTCCACATGACATTAATTTTAATATTTTCATTTATTGATTGGTAGTTTAAGGCCAACTTGCGCTACACCGTATTAGCTTGCACTAGGATTTATGTTGCTTTATGTCTCTTTCAGTTCAATAGAAATAGAAAGTGAAAAACGGCCGAGTAGCGTAGTGGTCAGTAGCCCTGTCTCATACGCCGGAGGGCCCAGGTTCGAGTCCTGGCCGGGGCATTCATTTGTGTGATGAACACAGATGTTTGTTCTCAGGTCATGGTTGTTGATATTTAAAAATTATATTTTTAATCTGAGTTCCCCCTAGTTCGCTGTATGGTCATCCATAACACAAGCTCTGCTTACTTTGGGGTCATACAGTTGGTGTGTGTGTCTGGGAATTATTGTTAAAAAAAAAAATGTGTAAGTTTTTTATAAACTATGATAATAAACGGCCTTACTGACGAACCTCTCTGGAGAACTATACTGTCATGGATTACAGCTATACCGGTTAGAATCTTGTTATGTGTAAGTATTTTCTAAATTAGTTTCGATCCTTTCGCAACAACCGTTTGTTACACTGGTCTAGAGTTTGTCAACGGCAATCGGGTCCTTCTTGCAAAAATCGTGAAAATCTGGAAAATTTAGAATCTGTCGAAATTAGACTACAAACACGTTCTTCTCTATTTTTTCTTCTTCTTATATATAATCTTCACGATTATATAATCAGAGAAGAGAAGTTGAGTTACTTGTAATAAGTAAACCTATTGTTGATTTTGTTTCAAAACTGTCACCATAATTGGCCTAGAACTGTCCATTTAATTTAGATTTTCTTCCTTTGGCAAGGTCCATTATACATGTACTACATTTGATTTTTTGTTAGATTAGCGAATTTAATTTATATTTTCTTTTCTAGCAGCCCCAAACAATACCTTATTCATTTTACGTACTCCTCACAATATATATATTCGTAGATCAGTGCTAAAAAAAGATAGTAAAACTACCTCTCCCTTTCATGTACCTATGTCATTCTATATCAATGGTCACAGCGGTAACAATCTGTGTCCAAGACAGTCGTTTCTTACACGACTCTTTCTGTACGAACTCCGAAATTATGTTTGTATTTATTTTTGGGTGGGTGGGTGCTTGATGGGTTTTAAAATTGTATGATATGAAAATAGGAGCTATGCGACACTCGAAATTGGCTTACGATTTTCAGTAAAGTATTACAATAAATCCAAATTTTTTTTAACCCAGAACTTATTTTAACACGGATTTCACCACTTTGACACCACAAACACAAATTTACGAGAACAATTTTTATATGAGTAAGCAGATACTTGGACAATATCATAAATTGTCATTTTATTACAAATTTTACGTAGTGGAAAGATTTTAGGCTGCTAATGCGACTCGGGGGTTATTGTAGGGTGAAGCTTTTTTGGTGATAAAATTTTTGACTAACTATTAGTAAATAATTGTATAAGAAAGAAATAACCACTTCGTAATTGAAAACACGAACAAAATTATTAATGTATTTACAATGGCAGTGTACTCGTTTGAGCAATATAAAGAAAAGTTGAAACGTGCCTTGTAATTATAATTTGGCCTTTCAAAATAGTGGTAGATGGTAACGAATTTATTTGAGGCTATTTTGTAAAAAATCTATGATTTAATACCATTCAGAGCTGAGGCCAGACCATTATTTTTCAAAACTTGCACACATATCCATGACAGTCAACATCTCCGAGTTCCGACTGTGTTCCAGGTATTAAGACAATTCAAATTTTTGATTATTTATGTGCAAAACAAGTTGTAGGTACCAAAAAAATAAGCACTTCAAATACTTTTACATAATTAACTAATTAATAATTATTTGTTACTTTTAAACAATACATTCCTTTTAAATAATAATAATAATTTAATTTAAAATAATTTAATGAATTTACGGAATTCTTACCACGATTTTAGATTTTTATTTCCGGTGTCCGCGATCATGATGCTTGCAACAGCATTGAAACATCGGACGCGCGAAATAAAAATCGAAAATCGTGGTAAGAATCCCGTAAATTCATTACATTATAGTGAAAAAAACCTTAAAAATATATTTGTAGTATAAATTTTTTCTTTTACATTTTAAGTACGTATTTAAATTTACGATGTTATGAAACATTTTGTTCTCTGTATAGTACGATATCGTGCGTGATTTATAAACAAGTGGTACCAACTTAACTACTCGTATAAGATTTGTGACTTATACTTGAAAATTATAAATAACCTATTATTAGATTTTAAACTAATCAAAAATTTGAATTACAGATAAAATATTATTAGATTAGCAACATTGTAAACATGTATTGTGCAGTAGTTTTGTAACGCTGATGGTTGTCTCAATAAATAAAGAAATAAAATTAAATTGAAAATTAATTTGCTGTAGCAAAGTTTGGTACATAATTTTTTGTAATATTTTAAGGTTCAAAATACTGTTGCATTAAACAGCATGCATATTAGTAAATTATTAATCAATTATTGTGAGGCCAAAATTTACTGTAAATGTTTTTATGCATGGAATGCCACTGACTTTAGCCCAAGGGTACAATCGCTGATCATGACAAAATAATTCACGACAAATATTTCTTATCAGTTATAGTATTTTTGCATCAATACTTATAAAACGGTGTGTCCTACTATTGAATAGTTTCCAAATTTACTTATTTTTTAAGGAACGAACTCTCACCGAGTCCACAGCAATCCTGAACGCTCCCTGTCGCTTTAGTTGACGCAGCGAGGCGTGCTGCACGGAAGTAGCGATCCGTCTCGTCTGCTCGCTCGTTGTCTACGTTTGATTTCATGTCAGTTTTATCTTGAGTACAGACGTCGTCAAGATCATTCATTCTCCATGGAACATAGCTTTATAAAAGAGGGCGATATGGTTTTGCTGAGAAATATTGCAAGGACGAGGTATTAAGAATATAATACTTTGTTTAGTGTAGAATTATATTACGCAGTGAAATTTTAAAAGCTTTACAACAAGCTTAGGTTTTCGATGGATGTTCTTGTTTCATATTTTATGAGAGTTAAAAACGCATTTGTCAGTCACGGGATATAATTTGAGAGTTTAGGAGCGATTTCCACCACTACCCGGGAGGGTATAAAACGGCACAAGTCCGCAAAATCGAATATATGAGTGGGAAAACAGCCACCTGGCCTATGCCATTCGGATTTTGGTTGGATCAAAATTGCCCGAATGGACTAGCCCATCGCCTCACGTAATTGGTTCGGGCCGGCCTTATCGTTCAACAAAAACTGTCAAACAAACGGCCGAGCGGCGTAATGTAAATATAAATAATAAATGAAATATAACAATATCTTTGTGTTTGCACATAAGTCTATTTTAATGGATCAAATTACCTTAAACTATTTTGATTGTATCTTAAAAGCTAAATAAAAGAAAAAAGTTGCAATATACATAAAAAAATAAATTCTTAGTGAAGAATGTAATTATGGTAAAATATATTTTTACAATTAAATCACTTCAAAAAATCCTATTATGTACAGCAGACTGTAATTATTACGAATACTTTATACGAAGTTAATAAGGTGGCAACATTCTATCAATTTTATGATCTTCTCAATTAAATTACCAATGATGGTCAACTAAAAAGTTTTAAAAAATCGTGTTAAAGTTATGAAGGAAGACCCTTTTTAAATAATAAGACAAGATTAATTAAAAATACAGGGTAGATGGAACAAAACTTTATACATTTTTCATGGCAATACCCGTTAAAGTGTTTAGCTATACTTTATATTAACTTTCAAGTCTACATATTTACTAAGGTATGGTTTGAATTTAAGCCCATACTTTATTACAACTGGATTTATTTTTATCTGATAATATTCCGACGTTTATCAATAAAATATTCCAGACTAACATTATCACAATAGCACATAGTGCTAATACTTAGCGATTTTAAATTATTTAATTGTATATTGTAGACAATAAGGAGACATCAACAGTTTCGAATATTCTATATTGTAGATACAACAATAACGAACAATACAAAATAGGGCATCCCAGTAAAAAAATGACTAACTATTAACACTTTTAGTACATGAACTCGCTAAGGGGATGAGGACTTCCATCGTATCCACGTCATAACCTAAACGAGCTGGAATAAATCAGTTTCACCCTTCTTTGAGCAGTATCTACATTCGCCACTAAAACTGTGTATTGATGCAGAACGAGTGCTAAAAGCACAATTTGTTATCCTTTGTGTTTGGTCCTATACCGTTGTACATGCACTTTGTCTTCGAGTACATTCTGTGTTGTTGTGTAGAATGTGTATTAAGGAGTAGTTGGTAAAAATGTATTTTTATACTTAGGCATGTAGTTAACTCGTATATGACGAGTACAACTTTTTTTTTTTGCGTAATGGCAACATTAAAAAATGTGTTTGATAGAATTTCGTTCATGTGATAAATGATTTCCGCAATTGAAATTGAAAATAATCTTCAGAATTTGACAAATTAAAAAACCTGACTGCTACAGTTGTATTCCATCTGTTTCCATGTTTAATCCGGAAAATAATATATTCTACGTCACTCCTACAACTAAGATGAATCTAATTACACCTCATATCTTGAAATTCGTCACACAGTTTATATATATATATATATATATACTCGAAAAACATATCCCTCGTTCTGGCACAGTCGGGTAAAAAAATTACAGTATTCTTAAATCAAAATAAAATGGCGGAAGATAGGCGTTTTACATTACGTACCTGAAAAATGGTTCTTTTTTTTTCACATATATATATATATAGTCACACAAATAAGAAAATATTTTTCCATTTTCTGTAAAAAAAAATTACAAAATCTATTTTTGGGACCTCCTTTTGAGTGTGCAAGTTAAACCAAATTAACCTGTTTATCAAATAAATTTGCATGAAAGATACTGAAATAATAAAATAAATGCTGAACATGTTGGTCACTTAAGAACACTCATCAACACATCCCTAAAAGCTCTATTGAAGTAGAAAGCTCTCTAGGTAAAAGTTCAAAACAGGGCTTTTAAACGTCCTGTTGCCGCAAGTCTGAGCTAAGGGCACATGCCCTAAGTAGACTCCAAGGGTCCTCCAATTAGACCTGGGCCCTTGTAACGCCTGGGTATGTTTATACTCGTATGACAAACTTGAGTTAACATTCAGTCTTGTATTTATTGTGTGGTGAAAATTGCTATGAAAGCTGCTGAAGAATAAAGACGAACATGAAGATAATGAAAATAGTAGTTTAAAACAATACATTGCTTGAAGGGGATAAGAAATATCAACATTTCACTTTGATAGTTTCAAATTCTTTGAGAAAAAAAATAGCATACGTAAGTATTTAGTAATTTTATCAAATTAATAACATCTTTTTAAAATATAATGATCCACCACCACTATAATAGCCCATAGTAGCTTGCATTTGGATATTTATCTGTGTGATCAAATTACTTTCGAACGTTCCATCACTCCGCAGCATGCGGGCGAACCGGGATACTGAACAACCAAAAATGTTAACAGCGCAATCTACGTCAGAATTGTTGCAACATGGTTACACGACTGAGTAAAGTTGCATCAAAAATGTTGGTTTAATTACCGTGGAATTGGTTGAAATGGCAGTTAACATAACTTCATTCAAAAATAATTTAACTGTCTTATTAAATAGCACGTTCTTTCTTGTAAAAAAATTAACCTATGTTTGATAATTATTTAAGTAATTATGTTTGCTTAAGAATGATATATTACGTACTGATATTATGAAGAGGAAAGATTGAATTTTTTGTACGTTTATACGTTTGTTTGTAATGGAGAAACTCAAAAATTAACTGATATACTAAATAAATAAATAAAACTGATTAAATTAAATATTCTTTCAACTATTGAAAGCTACATTATCAACAAGTAACAAAGTTCACATTTCATTTCAAAAAAAAATTTTTGGTCCTTATTAAGATTAAAATAATGTTAAACAAAGTACAATAATGTACAATTCTGCAATCTGCAATGGTCAGCAAAAAATGTTTATCTAAAGGTTCTATTGATGCTAATTGATGGTAAATTATATGGCGCAGCTAGTCGAAATATCCTGCATTCCTGCGCTACTTTCAAACTCGCTGGATGAAGCTATTTTGTTTCCATCGCAGGAATGCCAACTAAAATTAACACCACACCCGACTTTTTTCTATATTTCTTGTTTATTGAATTACTTGTGGCGCGGGAACGAAACGTGTTACCAAAAGGTAAGATACATACTCTTAAAACATGTGACAATCTTGTCGAATGCCATGTGTCAGATTCCCATCACAATGCAGTGTAAAATAAAGTAGGTTTATTTATTTATTTATTTATTCGTAGGTATTCCAACAGCTAATTAAATAATACAACACATTACATTCGAACAAAAACAAGAAGCCAAATTATAGAAATACACTAAAATAAAAGTAAAATATCTAAATGCAATCCATATTAATTAAGAAAAGAAAATTGAACAACAGAATAAAAGACAATGCAGATTACAAACATAAAATCATATCAAAAAACTAAAAAATAAAAATACAAAATTAAATTTAAATAGTAATATATAAGTAACGAAATAATGAATTTAAATAAACCAATGTGCTTAATAATAAAAATAGTACTCGAATTAAATTGAAACGCGATAGGTTAGTATTTGATATTGTGAGTGTGTGTGAGAGTGAGTGTTTGTGTTCGTGTGTCTGTGTGTGTTTGTGTGTGGGTGTGTGTATGTGAGTGTGTGCATTTGGGGTAAGTAAGTGTTTTATGCACGATTCATTTTAATCACCTCATTCCTAAAAGATTGCCGTCACAGATAGAAAAGATCAGCGGAGGAATAGAATTTATTGTAGAGACGCAGTATTCGACAGATGACAGAGTTTTTATAGAAGTTGGTGTTGCATTGAGGAACGTGTAGTAGGGCGGTGTGGCGCGTGCGGCAGCTGGGCACACCCAGCTGTATGGCGTGCAGCAGTTGTGGACAGTCGCGGGCACCACTCAGCACGTCGTGCAACATCACCATGTCGGCCTGCCGACGGCGCGACTCTAGCGAGTCTAGCCGGTAGTGTATTAGATCCTCTTCATAAATGTAGTCTTGTTGAAACTCTTTAAATCTCACGTATTTAAAAAACTTTTTCTGTATCTGCTCTAGCCTATCAATGTAGATAGTATACTGAAGATTCCAGATGCTACTTCCGTACTCCAGTACACTTCTTACGAAAGCTACATACAGAGCCCTGATACAGTCGATTCGATCAAACTTATTGGAAACTCTCTTTATAAAACCTAGGAGTTGATATGCTCGATTACTTATAATATCGATATGTTTATCATAAATTACTTTCGAATCGAGAGTTATTCCGAGGTCTCGAACCACGTCCACCTTATTAATTGCAATATCACCAAATTTATACATAAACTGGACTAATTTGTTTTTTCTTGTAAAAGTAATAAACTGACATTTGTTAATGTTAATTGGAATTCTTTTTTTTTTCATAATAATTAGATAAATTATTTAAATCATCCTGAAGTTTCAAGCAGTCACTAAAATTAGAAATATAACTATAAATTTTTTTATCATCCGCGTACAGTAAAATTACCATGGTGAAAACAATGTTTTATGTCAAATAAATAAGCATTATATAAAAGTGGTCCTAGGTGTGATCCCTGTGGCACACCGGAGTCAATAGAGACAAAGTTGGACCTCATACTCCCAAGAACTACTGCCTGTGACCTCTTAGAGAGATAAGAAGTCAACCATCTATGTAAATCTCCACTGATTCCGATTGCTTTGAGCTTGTGCATTAATATGACATGATCTACCCGGTCGAAAGCCTTCTCAAAGTCAGTGTAAATAACGTCTACTTGGTACCCCATGTCCATACCATGAAGAACGTCTTGCGTAAAGACAGATAGGTTAGTAACAGTCGATCGTTTAGCAAGAAATCCGTGCTGTTCCTCAGGTATAGCTTTAGCTATAATGGGATAAAGCTGCTCGTACACAGTTTTCTCAAAGACTTTGCTGAAACAGGTCAGTTTAGAGATCGGTCCATAATTGTCGATTTTCATTTTTGAGCCTTTTTTATGAATCGGGACAATTAGACTTCTTTCCATTTGGTTGGAAATACACCAGATTTCATTGACAGCTGAAAGATGAATAAGAGTGGCTTTGTAAGGTTACGTGAACATTTCTGTATGAACAAAGGAGGAATACTATCGCTACCTGCCCCTTTTGTGACGTCTAACGACGCTAAAAGATCAGAAAGGCTCTTTTCATCCAAAAATACCGTGTGTAAATGTTGATTGCTATCTGGATATTTGACCAGGTATGAGTCGTACGATGAAGATGGTTTAATAAAAACGCTGTGAAAATAATCGTTAAACGCGCTACAAGAATCCTTCATGTTATGCAAGGTGGCGTTATTATACGTAAATTTACTAGGGTACCCCGAGCCATTTCCTTTTATGTTTTTAATATATCTCCAGAGTTGTTTCAGGTCTTTTTTTATTTGACGTTGTATACCATCGGTATAATTATCGAAACATTTTTTTTGCAGATGTTTTTGCCTCGACCGCAATAATGAGAACTCATCATAATCTCTTGGATTATTAAATCGTCTCCGGCGTTGGTGTATTTTCTTTTTATCTTTTATGATATTAACGAGTGAGGTCGAATACCAACCCGGATATTTTTGAAATCTCTTTTTGAAGTTATAAGGGACAAATAAATTGATGGCTGTGTTTATTATGTCATAAAACTCGTCCACCGCCTCATCTACGTCAGTGCTACTAAAAAGTTTTGACCAATCGACACCCTGCAAATGAATATTTATTTTATCATAATCAGCATTATGAAAATTAAGTCTTGGTGCACTATGTACTGGGGCTGGATCAACGATTAAATCGGCCATATCAAATTCTAGCGGTGGATGATAGGAGTCAGGACATACCAAAGGACTACGACTTAAGTTTAAGTCAAAAGTGACGTCACTGAATATTAAATCCAGGACATTATGCGATATATTTTCGAAATTTTTGTGTTGAGATAGGCCAAACATATTGCAGGTGTCCACTAATTTGATGGAAAGCTCCTGTAGCTCTATAGAGCCGCGCTTTTGGTAAATTGGACCTAATGGTGTCCAATCAATGATTGATAAATTGAAGTCGCCAGCAATTAAGAAATGATCGTTGGAAAAGGATTCAAATATACGATTAAACATCGCTAAAGTGGTTTTTAAGCGGATTGCCTGAGATCTGTCAGGTGTAAACGGTTCCCAAATGCAAAGGATGCTTTGCATGACGGCCAAAGGAGCTCGCAGGTACAGTTACTCAGGTACACTCGATTCCATCCTCGTTCCATTCCGTACGTTCCTGAGCATGCAGTCGTTTTTGTGTACAGATCATTACTCCGCCGCCGAGACTTTTGTTAGAAGTTGCCGTGGTGCGGTCACAACGAAATACATCGTAACGGTCGTCACATAGTTCGTTATTATAGAAATTCCCATTTAACCATGTCTCCGTAATTAGAATTATGTCAAAGTCCTGGGACAAAATGTTGTGGTAAAAGTCTGTGGTCTTAGTTCGCAGACCGCGGACGTTCTGGTAGAAAATGCGTAGGCCTTGATTCTTCATTGGATATAAATGTCTAATAAATCAAAAATGTAATAATTATAAATTATGATTCCTAGTCTGAAAAAAATAATAATAAAAATGTACATCTCAAAAAATATATTATTTAAGTTTGCCCAAGGACCAAATAATAGAAAACGTCGTGATCGGCAACTGTCATTATTTTTTAAAGTATAAAACAATAAATGAATCCTAGAAATGATTAATGTGAGTGTATTCGTGTGAGTAGTTCTATGAGTGTGATGTTGGTGTGCGTTAGTAAATGAATTAAGAAAAGTTTTATAGTGTACAACAAAGCAAACTAAAACAGAGAATTTAAATACTACTATATAATTTTGGTCAAATCTTTCTCTCGGTTTATAAATATGACAGGAGACTCCTCGTTTTTTCGTAAAAAAATCGAACAGTTACGAACCCAGCAAAATTTATAGGCCTTTTCAGCTGCAGTAGTCTTCGTTTTTTTCAAAAGCATTTTGTTATCAGGGGTCAAGTGTTCATTGACATAGATTTTTTTTGAGTTTCCACGCATGCCTATGTCTTTAGTAGTTATGCCTTTAACTTTCCTTAAGCCAGAAATGATTTGATCCTTCAGTAGTCTATTTTTTAATTTTGTTACTAATGGCTTTGGTCTTCCTGGAATCTGCTGCATAGGCTGTACGCGGGAAGCAAACTCGATATCGCTAGACTCTAATTGAACTCCTGCATGCTTAGCAATCTTTAAGACCACTTCGATTGGGTTTTCGCTAGGAGAAACTGGTAAATTTGTAATTTCTAAGTTGTTTTGCCGTGCCCATTGTTGTTGTTTGGACATTTGATCCCGTAACTCCGTCAGCAGACTTTCAGTTTCGCATAAGCGTTTTTCAGAACTGCGTAATTCACTTTGCACTGCATCATAATCAGACTCTAATTTTAATTGCGAACTTTCTAATGACTTAATGCTAGATATAATCTGTGAAATGTCCTTCCTTATCTCCGACATTACTGTTGTTTTAATATTGATTAAAATGTCTTCTTTCATGGATGCCAGTTTGGAGTCCAACATTTTTTCGAACTGCCATATCAGATCAGATTGGTCCGAGCTTACTTGTTTGGTAGTTTATACTTAAATGTTTTGATTTGTCTTTACAGTCTCAACGCCAATATGCATGTAAATATTTCTACTTTGATAAACTAGTAATTAGATATAAAACAAAAAAATTGTTTCGTAAAAGTAACTTACAAATAAACATAAAATAAACTTTAGCTGCAATCTTAAAGCTTTCCAAAAGATTTTTGAGAAAGCTAATTTTGTAAATCTAAGAAAAGTAACGAGAAGGGAGTGGAATTCATTACACGACAATACATTTTGCAATTTAATTTAGGTTTATTTAAAATCCAGTGTTTAAAAACTATAGCAAAACATTGTGAGCAATTCGCGACGTACCATTGTGCGTGAATATTGAATGCAAACGGATGGATGTTCGAATAGGTAAGATATTTAATATTTAATTGTAAAAACACACTTTATTATTACTCAGAAATGCTTAAAAAGTAAAAAAAACTATAACTTAAAATGATATATGGCTTAAAATAATCAGAAATACGGCAAAAAATTAATACAAAAAGTTTGAAATGAACAATATAATATAAATACATCAGGGACATTGAAAATAAAAAATTTTTTTTTTTTTTTTGCTGCCGAGGCACCCTCGCGGGAGGGAGGTGGAAGATGCGTCATGCATACCCGCCCGCAGGTAAATTCCTCTGCGGGGGGGTTATGTGGGACTCACCAGAATGGCACCTACCCACTAAAAACCACCTGTTGGCTGTAGTTATTACCGTTAGCCTTCATCGGAAGCGACACCCGTCGGGAAGTTGGGCACGCTGGCGGAGACCCGCTAGCGGGTCTTTCGCCTGTAGTGAAAGTTGCACTGAAGGTGCTCAAAGGGACATGAGTTGGTGGCCGTTCTGGGCAGCTTCCGGTGAAGCCGGGGCTGGGCAGAGGTCGGCCGAAGCATGATTTAGGGATCAATTCATTTAAATGAACCTACAATGAATTGAGAAGGGAACTATGCTCCGCCAGAGCTAGCAAACGCTCTGTTGGAGTACGTGAAGCCCTAAGTTTACGGGCTAAGACTGCGATTTCACTAACATCGACATTTTTAATAGCGTCGCAGACGATACGCATATCGTCTGCTACGGAGGATTGAGGAGTGGGTTTGTATTGGCGAGGAGCCGGGATGGGATTCGATGCGGGACGCTGCCTCCAGTTTTCTGGAGCAGGCTTGGGCTGAGTAGGCTTTGCAGCCGGAGGAACCCGGCTACGCAGCGGCGAAAAGTTTTCTTGAGAAAGGCGCGGGGCCTGTTTGGGAGCCGCCCTTTTGAAATTGGAGCGCATGCAACGGGGTGCACGAGGGCAGCCCCTGTAGTTTGCGGTGTGGCCGGACTGGCCACAAAGCACGCAATCGGGAGGAGAGGGAGTTTCAGGAGTGCGATTGCACTCCTTAGTGAAGTGCGGGACCAGGCACTTGACGCACCTGGGCGGTGCGCGGCAGTTGGCTGCCGCGTGCCCGTACAACTGGCACCGATGGCACTGGCCGGGATGACCGCGGCGATGAGGCGCCTCGATTGAGATCCCAGAGAGGCCGCAAATAGAGCTAACCCCTTTCAGGATCTCTCTGGACTTGGGGACGTTGGCGAGAATCACCAAAGCGAGAGGGTGTTGCCTCCCGTACTTGCTGTGCATTTTATGCACCGCGAGTGCCGGGAAGCCTTGGGACTGCAGATCCTCCAGGATGGCCTCGTTCGATAATTCGAACGGGATTCCCCTGAGTACCGCTCTGATCTTACGCTCTTCTGACAGAGCATAAGTGTGATAAGCATATTGCTTATCGGTGAGGAGCTTAGTCAAAGCTCGGAAGTCGTCTATCGACGAGACAGTGATTTTAATAGATTCACCCGAGTTTACCGCTCGGGTGTAAAGGATCTTGTGCTCATTGCACAGTGTCGAGACCTCAGTCCATTTACCCTTTTCCCGAAGGAAAACGGGTGGTGGGACCTTGGCCTTGACAGAAGTTGGGGCCGGAGCGGGTGTTGAAGACACCGGGGCAGCTGGCGTTGAGGACGCCGCAGGGGGTGTAGGGACGGGCGTGGAAGGCGCCGGGTCTTGTTTCGAGCGCTTCTTAGAGCGCTTCTTAACAAGGGTGAAAGAGGGAGGCTCAGGGCCAGTTGGGGTGGCGTCCGAGGAAGACTCAGTCGCGGGTGCGCGCTTGCGGCGCAGAGGGGCGTCTACTTCGCACTCCAAACAACACTGTTACTGTGACGATATTATATGGCAACCGAAAATCTTTTTCATTTTTATTAATATCATGAGTAATCCCATACGTCACAACTCAGTGCCATTTTGTATGAAGTGACTTCCAGACATTTGCAAATGCTTCGCGTACGTTTCAATATATCCTGTAAATGTTTGATTGTATTAATAATAGTAATTATAAGGGAAACCCAGAACAAACTTACATATATAAATATTAACAACCATGACCCGAAAACAAACATCTGTGTTTATCACACTAGTGAATGTCCCAGCCAGGACATGAACCTGGAATCTTCGGCGTAAGAGGCAGGTATACTAACCACTACGCTACATGGTCGTCAACATCTATTGCGTTATAGACGGTCCATTGCACAAAATTTGTGCAGTTTATTATGTACTTGCATTAATATTAAATGATTACATAAAATGCTTCCGGGATCGAGCCGCTTTCGTCATAGGTAGGCTGCACCCTCCAATCTGCAAGAAGAGTAAAATTTTGCTAAAAAATAAGTTTACACTTTATAAAACTTGCATCCGCCCCATCATGACATATACCAGTGTGGCTTTCACTCACGCCAGCAAGTCGATCCTCAATCACATGAGGGTTATTCAAAACAGGGTCTTACGCAAATGCCTCGGGGCCCAGCCCTATGCCCACAACTTAGATCTGCCGATAGATTGCCGCATTCATGAAGTTGGCGCGACGACACAACTTTGACAATGCTCCCTACTATCCCAACCCGTTGGTAAATATAAGTCGCGTCCGCGAAACATCTTAGCAGATCCCGACGACGCTATTGCAACAAGGAACGCCAGCGTTACAGTTAGAAATAGGGCAACACGGCAATGGAATTGCCTAACCCACCCCAGGGCCAGGCTAACGCGGCGTACGCATTCCTACTGAGTTTTTTGCTGGTTCTTTGGCGGTAGATAACCCTGCCGAACCAGTGGTAGTTTCAATATACGACTAAGCCGAGGTCCTTGTCCTTGGGTATGGCGTTTCGTATGTAAGCGACGACGTCTCAGCGCTAAGCTACAAAGTCCAGTGAAATTTAAATTGCCTTTGAATTTGTTGCTGTGTTTCTATTGGGCCATTAATAATGTCCATTTCGAAAAAAAATACGAAATAATATTCTTTTAGTCATCGCCCCAATTGTTGAATGTCGATATGAACGTGATATCTTGTGATTCAAGTTTTTTACCTATAACTATCGTTGCATAAAGGCACTTACTTTTTATAGCGAAATATTAAATAAATGTATATTCCCAGCAGTGTTATTTCGAAGTGTTCACTAAAAAATGAAGTCATCCAGTTTTATTTTCAATATACTTATTGTTTCAGTATTGGTTAAAACAGAAAATCAGCTTCGCATAATGGGAGGAACAAAAGCCAACGATGGAGAGTTCGCATATGTTAAAGTTTTCGGAACGAAAAATAAACCTGATGAAGAAGCTTCAATCAAAAACTTTAATGGTTTTTGTACTGCATCTGTTATAAAGCCCAGATGGTCCCTTACATCAGCCCATTGCTTAGTAGTGGACGTAAAAATACCACTGTTTGTAAAAAACGGAGAAGAAATTGTTAAAATTCGCAAATTTTCAAGGCATCCTACTTACTCTAACCCAATACCAAGTCAATCCATGCGCCAATTTAACGACGTGGGAGTTATTAATCATGATGAAATAAAGTTGGACTTATACGGAAAACCAAGTGCTATTGAATACTCCACGTTATATGGTTTAAAAGCTACTGTCGCTGGTTACGGTTACACAGGTCCTAATCGTAATAGAACCGATAAAGGCAAGCCTATTGTTTCAGCTTCCACAGATCTTATGACCTTAAATGTCATGGTGATAAAATGCCCGTTTTCCTTAATGATGTTCTACAATGTTTGCGCTGGAGCAATATGTGGTGGAACCGAACGCCAATCGACGTGTATTGGGGATTCGGGGGGACCACTTATCTATAGATCAAGAATCGTGGCAGTGACTACCGCCGGAGATCCGTGTGATGCGCCATTGAAACAGCGCGAAATAGGCATTTTCACACCAATAAGCCCCTATATTGCGTGGATAAGAACACAAGTAATGGAGGAAAACACTAAATAACTCCACGTGAAATGCTTCACAGTCGTTCCAAGTAACTCTACAGAAAATGCTTCACAGTCGTTCCAAGTAACTACTAAATCTAATTCAACATCATTAGTATTAAAGCCTTTAAGAATAAAACGTTCTCACTTTTGTAAATACATTTACCTAAGTATTTTACATATATGTTTGACATGAAAAAAGAATATTATCATTGTATGACTCTATAATTAGTATACTGTGTGAAGTGACTGAAATCTGTTATGACACTGATCCCAACCGGCAGAGGGTCAGGAAGTTAAGTCGGCCTATAGGTAGGGTAGGGTGGAACAAGTAAGTGCGAAATGCGCACCAGGATGTGCTAGTGATATGTATATATCGATATATATATTTATATATTTTAGTTTATATATAACGATATGGTATTAGCTAAAAGAATATTTTAAAAAAAACTGAAGTTCTGTCAAAATAAACAAGACCAAGTGAAAATGAATATTAAAGCATCTAAACATAGAGACCGAAATTAAAAAAAAAATCTAAAAACTTAAGTTCCAGAGCGGGTGCTCTGGTGAGCGCTGGCGGCGCAAATGATCCTGATCAGCTAGCCAATCTTTTCAGGAATAAGTTACTAACACAATCTCCTTTAAAACCAGCTGTTAAGGTAAGGCTAAATTGACAGATAAACCGGTCCTCATTCCGGAACGCATAACTGCGACGCAAATCGCTTGTATACTAAAGGGCATAAAGGGAGGCAAATCACCTGGGCATGACAGCCTCAGCATAGGACACTTTGAGCATGCAGGCCCACACTTGCCTAGATTGTTAGCTCTTTTATTTACAATTTGCATAAGGCACTGTTATTTGCTGGATGAGATGATGAGAACGGTCGTGGTTCCGATTAAAAAAAAATAAGAAAGTTGACATCTCGGATATAAATAACTACCGACCGATCTCTTAAGCAGCAACTGTGGCTAAGATACTTGACGGTGTGCTTGAGCGACATTTAAATTAAAGTATTAAACTAAAAGCTGTACAATTTGGTTTTAGTATAAAACTGTCCACGGAAAGTGCGAGCCTGTCGCTGAAGCACATCGTGAGGTATTACACAGACAGGGATATATACAACCTGCCTAGACCTCTCGAAGGCATTTGACCTGGTTAGGGATAATATTTTGGAATACTTTGAAAAATTTCGGACTACCGCTAGCGGGCTTCCGGAAGCGTATATAAATACGTTTTGTTATTGGTATGGAAACCAGGCTAACCAGGTCAGATGGTCTAATGCATTAATAGTATAGGTTTGAATGTGGGGTGAGGCAAGAGGGGAAAACCTCATCTGCGCTTTTCAACCTATATATAGATGAGCTGATTGAGGGCCTTAGTAGCGCACGTGTCGGCTGTTCTATTGATGGTATTTGGCTACCTATATACCATATTTTATGTGTTAGTCGTTATTGCCAAAGCCGTGAACCATAAATACGATATCATTCGATACTTTATTTTCGTGCAAGACCCCGTTCTCCGTTGATCGGTCCCTTCCCGATATTCCGTGGCGCTCAGTCTACTGACGTCACAGTTTAGCGTGTTGGTTCCGTGCTACGGTTTTCAAGGTTTTTCTGCTCCCTCTGAGTGCTATCGATGTGTGATTTTGCTTTGTGACTAAGCCCCTTAGTCTTCAAAGTGCTGTGCTAAGTTGTGTTGTGCTTGTGCTGAGTGCAGTGTTGGGCCCAGCGTAAGTAGCCTGGTTTCAGTACAAAGGATACTTAACAGTGACAACGAATTTGTACTGAACCAGTCTTTTTATTTTAATTTTATTTCTCTTCACTGTTTTATTTATTTTTCTCCTATTTTCATATTTATTTTTATTATATCTGTGTGTTTTAGTGTGTATTTGTCCCTTCTGTCGGTAAAGGTTGACCCTAACGCGGTCAACTCTTTACTTGCGTACCCTTTTTTAGGTTTCTAGGTAGCGGCCTTCGGCGTTCTACGGTTAGTTTTAAGTTATTCTCCCCAGCCCCCCTACCGTTGGTAGGGAGGTTAGCCGCTAGGGTTCGCTAGATTTTAGGAACTAGGCATCTTTTAATATACTTATTTATACATATAATTGTCCCAACCCTCCCTAATGGATTCGCTAAGCGTTATTAACTTCGCGAACGCGTTCACCCAGGCGCTTGCTGCGGCAGGCGTCTCCATTCCGAAAGACATCCTAACGCAGGCCTTGCAGGCATCAATCGCGTCCCCGGTCCCTCAGGCCCCAACCCCAGCCCCTCAGGCCTCCAACGTTCAGACCCCTCAGGTCTATAGCTCTCCCGCGTCTCCCGTTCCATCCGATATGGACTGCGCGCCGGTCTCATCCTCGCGTTCATCTCGTAGGAAGCGTACCGGGAGCGATTCAGACTCCGCCGCATCCGCAGCTTCGTCGAGCCCGCGTTCCAGTCAGTTGCCAAACGCTCTAAGAAGCGTTCGAAAAAAGCCGCGGTGTCTTCAACCCCCGAGCCAACCCCGGTGTCTTCTACACCCGCCCCCGCTCATGTCACTCGAAGTGACCGCATCTCCGTCGGTCTCGTCGAAGCCAGCGACGCGCTGGGCCCCCGTCCCACCGAAGCCTCAGCTCTCTCCGCCCGTCTTTCTCCGCGAAAAAGCACGATGGACCGCGCAAAGATTCTAATCTTTGCAAAGAGCAAAAAATTAACTATGTCAAAGCAACCAACGTAGGCGATTCAATTAAAATCCATGTCGACTACCAGTCGACATGGATTTTGTACTCCAAATTGCCTGTGTCGACTACCAGTCGACATGCGGCTCTGTGCTCCCCAGTCGTCTATTTTATTGACATTTGCCGTCCCCGTTTGTTTAAGGCCGATTTGTATATATCTGTCTTGCTTCTCTGTAAAATAATCTACCAAATAGAATCGTGACGTTAATCCATGCCATGAAAAAATAAAAAAATTAAAAAAGTTAAAGTTGTCGATAGTGTGAAATCGTAGGTTCGCGGCTACGGGTGTGTTTGTGGCTTTTAATTTCTATATTTTAATACTTTTGGTGAATATATTTACGTGGTGTGTTGTTATTTATAAAGTCAATTGTCTACTCATATTTAGAAATAAAGATTTCAGCATGAGACACAAAGTTTAGCTTTTTCTCAGCCCATATAATTGGTGGTAGGTATTTTGGCATTTGCTTTGCTTGCTGACGTAATAATTTTACCCATTTCACCATTTTTTGATATTTTTGGCTGTTTCATCATATTAAATGCGATTAATATGTTAGGTCAAGTAATAACCGATCGGAGGCCTAACTGTGGTACTTGTGCATCTGTGACATATTAAGATTACCTCGAATTACGGCGCACACCGCTAGATTTTTGTACATGATCAAAGGGCAGTAAATAAATAATTTTGTATGGACCGGTGTATGGTTTTATGTTTTATCCTAATTTATATAATTTAAACATTGTAATAAAAAATAAAAAACCTTACGTCATCGATTTAACTTTTGAGATATGATCGTTTAAACAATTAAGTCGTGCTCAAAAACGCGCTATCTCTGTGTTCAGCGTATCATAATTCTTCTCTGTAATCGAATAGTACTGAACAAAACACTTAAATATATAGTTTCATTCATACTAAACATAAAAAACATAACACTTGTTAGTGTTACAATAACAACTTGAGGCACAATGAATGTTTTTGTAAAACCCAAGCCGCGCGGCGAAACGCGGCGGCAGTTATAAAAAATTACGTGGCAATGTAGGGTGTGCGTCAAGTGCCCGTCCAGGCAAGCGAGCGGCTAGGTTACTTTTATTAAAACAAATCGCGTACCACACCTACGCCCTCCCGGAGGAGCGTAAGATCCGCGCAGTACTACAGGGCGTCCCGTTCGAGCTCGCGAATGATGAAATCCTCGAGGACCTTAAGTCCCAGGGTTTCCCGGCTGAAGCAGTTCACAAGATGCACTCCAACCGCGGTAGGCGTTTCCCAATAGCATTAGTTATTCTATCCAATACTCCCAACTCGAAGGAGATCTTCAGAGAGGCACAATTTGCGGACTCTCGAATATCTTCGTCGAGCGTCCCAACCCCCGCGGTCACCCTGGGCAGTGCCACCGCTGCCAGCTCTACGGCCACGCAGCGGCTAACTGCTCAGCTCCTCCCAGGTGTGTTAAGTGCCTGGATCCTCATATCACTAAGGAGTGCACTCGCACTCCCGAATCCACTTCACCCTCTGCCTGTGTGCTGTGCGGCCAGTCTGGCCACACAGCTAACTACAGAGGTTACCCGCGTGCTCCGCGCTTCTCAGCCAAGAGGGTCGCGCCTAAACCGGCGCCGCCGCTTACTCCCGCTAACAACCCGCCGCTGCGCAACTGGGGTCCCCCGGAAGCAAAGCCCGTGCAGCCAACGCCTAATCCGGCTCTTTCCTGGAGACAGCGTCCGGCCGCTCCTGCACCACGTTCCCGTCCTATTCTAGCTCCCGTAGCTCTCGTAGGCCCGCGTCCCGCTCCGTCGTCTTCACCTCAGTCGTCGTTGGCTGAGGACATGAAGACCGTGTTCGACGTCATTCAAAACGTCGACATTAAGGAAATTTCCGTTCTAGCACGCAAACTGCGAGCCACCCGCTCTTCTCAAGAGCGTTTATTTGCGTTAGCCGAGCATCACTCGCTTCTTAGTTCGTTATAAATTTATTTTTTTAATTTTTTTTTGTGTATAATTTCGTATATAAGCACTATATACGCACTGTATATAAGCACTATATCTAGACCCGCAAATCCCGCGTCCGGTCGTATCAAACCCAAGGGCTTATCCCTAGTTTCTTTTAACGCTCCTAGTCTTAGCACTAACCCTCCTGAGCTCAAACTGTTCCTTCAGAACAACGAGCCAGACTTATTGCTTCTCCAAGAGACGTGGCTCACTCCAAACCGCACCAGGGGATTCGCTGTTCCGAATTACGTGTTTATTCGTAACGATAGGCCCGACGGTTATGGCAGCACAGTTATTTATCACAAAAGAGGTTTCCACTGCACTCCTCTCCCTATCCCTCCTCTCCTCAACATGGAGGCCACTGTGTGCAGATTGGCTATGACTGGTCATCCGACCGTTATCATAGCTTCAGTCTACATAACTAGTGACATCCATCGTACCAGACCTATCCTTAGCGACTTCAAGGCCATTCTCGCCCTCGGCCATTTAGTCATAATGTTTGGAGATTTTAACTCCAAACATACTGACTGGAAGTGCCTATCGACCAACCAAAGCGGTAGAGATCTTCTTAAAATCACTCAACAACTCGACTTAGACGTCATCTCTCCCGTCACTCCCACTCACTATCCCGGCAACCCTAACTACTCTCCTTACATCCTCGATTTTGTGATCGTCAAGCAAATCAACCTCGATCTCAACTGGAAAGGTTCTAAAAATACGTTAGCTTCAGCCTTAGAGGCCCTAAACTCTCCGCTCGCGATTTCGCCCGACCAATTAGATAGCCCGGACAAAATAGATTCATTAGTCGACTCCCTAACTGATGCTATCGACTCAGCCATCAGTGTAAACGAAAAGATTGCTAAGCGAAGTATACCCAATCTACCCTTAGCCGTTAGTAATCTTATTAAAGCTAAGAACGCGGCTCGCCGGAGAGCCAAGAAATATCCTACGCCCGCCTATAGATCAGCTGCGAACAAACTACAACGTAAAGTTAGGTCTTGCCTCGCGGAACTCCGAGACGCTCAGTTTAACGATCTCATGGAGAATATCTCCC
Organism: Marasmarcha lunaedactyla; assembly: GCA_923062675.1. Taxonomy (NCBI): domain Eukaryota; kingdom Metazoa; phylum Arthropoda; class Insecta; order Lepidoptera; family Pterophoridae; genus Marasmarcha; species Marasmarcha lunaedactyla. Next base: position 7,166,140 of record OV281341.1, read on the forward strand.
CGTTCCACCAAGCGTACTATAGTATGGCCCGAGCCTTACGCGTAGACGCCGCCTCTCACATTCCTCCTCTCACTCGTCCCTACGGCACTATTGCCTTTGAAGCTGAAGAGAAAGCCGAATGCTTCGCCGACAGCATAGCGGCACAATTTTCGCCCAGCACGCAACTTGTGGATCCCTCCCACATCCAGGTGGTGGAAGACGAAGTTCTCCGCAGAGAATCTCTCCCCATCACCGACGACCCCGTCACAGTCCCTAATGATGAAATCTTGCTTCTCATTAGAAGTCAAAAGTCCAAAAAGGCTCCGGGTGCGGATGGTATTGCTAACCACGCACTCAAACACCTGCCTCAACAGGTTCTTACGTTGTTAGCCATCATCTTCAATGCCTGCTTCGACCACAGCTACTTTCCAAAAGCTTGGAAAGAAGTGACAGTCATAGGCATTCTCAAGCCGGGTAAACCTCTGAATATCCCGGCTAATCACAGACCCATCAAGCTCCTCAAGGCCATGTCTAAACTTCTCGAAAGAGTCATACTCTCTCGAATGCGGAACCATCTGTTTCCAACGGATGGCGATCCCCTCATCATTTCCCACCAGTTCGGCTTCCGCGCTAAGCACTCTTGCCCTCAGCAAGTCCATCGAATCGTCGAGTACATACTCGACGGCTTCTATCCGAAACGAAAGAAAACGATCGCAGTTTTCTTTGACGTAGCCAAGGCTTTCGACAAAGTCTGGCATAGCGGTCTTGTTTATAATCTCTACAAAATAGGCTTACCAGTTCGCCTAGTTAGGATAATCGCGTCGTTTCTCAAAGACCGCACGTTTCATTTCAAACATGAAAGCAAGCTTTCCGCGCCTCGTCCCATAAAGGCTGGAGCCCCTCAAGGCTCAGTCCTCGCCCCTCTGTTGTACACCGTATACAATAACGACATTCCCATTCCGCCGAAAGACGTCAAACTCGCCCTCTTTGCCGACGACACAGCCCTTTACACCAAAGGCCAAAGTGTCCCGGGTCTCACCACCAGTCTCCAAAAGGCTGTAGACGCCCTCGGTGCATGGTTTAAAAAATGGCGTATCGATGTGAACCCAGACAAAAGTTCTGCGGTTTACTTCGACTGCAAACAACGTCGTGTCGCTGACAATCTGCACGTTCGAATGTTAGGTACTCCCATCCCCTGGAAGCGCACTACCAAATACTCAGGCGTCACCTTAGACCAGACGCTTACTTTCAAGCCACACGTCGATAGAGTAACGAAACTCGCCCGTTTTTACTTAGCCCGCTTATATAGTATGTTAGGTAGAAAAAGTAAAATGTCATTCAGAAATAAACGTACGCTTTATAAGGTCTGCGTTAGACCAGTCATGACATATGCCTTGCCAGTCTTTGCCCACGCCAAACCTTCCATCCTGCACAAACTGCAGGTAGTTAAAAATCTCTTCTGCCGCTGGGACACAGACGCACCGTGGTACGTGCGTAACGCGGACCTGCACAGAGATCTTGAACTACCTACAGTGCAACAGCACCTCAAAACACTCTCAGAATCGTTCTTCAAACGCGCCGAATCCCATCCCAATTCAGATTTTTCAGTTGATTTAGTCTCATATACTGCTCCTGCGTTAGATTCGAAATTCAAAGTCGCTAGACCGAGAAACGTGCACACGATCGTAGCGACGCAGCTGACGCTAGATCTCTTAGCCCTTCAGGCCGCAACTTCTAATTCTAACGTAAATTCGAATTAATTTAACTTCTTTAATATTTGTTTAATGTAACTTCAAATTTTATTTTTCATTTTTGAGCACCTTCAGTGCTATGAATTCACCTTCAGTGCTTTAAGCACCTTCAGTGCTATGTAAATCCCAGCGGGTGACCCCTTCTAGGCCCCGCTAGCGCGGCCTTTTTCTCCGTTTTTTCGTCGCTATAAACATTGCTATAAACACATGTTTTGACATGGTACAAATTTTTTTTTTATTTAAAAAAAAAAAAAAAACAGTTGTGCCCATCTCCAGTGCTTTCAATATATAATAAAATAAAATGATTAATTCTTTTATGATCTGGCATGTACAGAGGTCCTGTTACATATTTACTCTTTTTGTACACTACACTTATATTCGAGTTATTCTTTTCAAATATCTTTATATCTCGAAATGATGGAAGAAAATTCATTCCATTTATATTAAATATATTTAAAAAATGTGGATAGGAAAAACATCTATCTGAGTTTTTATCAACTGAATAAAGCCCAGCTAAGATACTCCATAGGAAACAAAACTCCTGTGTTAAGTGCCTGGATCCTCATATCACTAAGGAGTGCACTCGCACTCCCGAATCCACTTCACCCTCTGCCTGTGTGCTGTGCGGCCAGTCTGGCCACACAGCTAACTACAGAGGTTACCCGCGTGCTCCGCGCTTCTCAGCCAAGAGGGTCGCGCCTAAACCGGCGCCGCCGCTTACTCCCGCTAACTACCCGCCGCTGCGCAACTGGGGTCCCCCGGAAGCAAAGCCCGTGCAGCCAACGCCTAATCCGGCTCTTTCCTGGAGACAGCGTCCGGCCGCTCCTGCACCACGTTCCCGTCCTATTCTAGCTCCCGTAGCTCTCGTAGGCCCGCGTCCCGCTCCGTCGTCTTCACCTCAGTCGTCGTTGGCTGAGGACATGAAGACCGTGTTCGACGTCATTCAAAACGTCGACATTAAGGAAATTTCCGTTCTAGCACGCAAACTGCGAGCCACCCGCTCTTCTCAAGAGCGTTTATTTGCGTTAGCCGAGCATCACTCGCTTCTTAGTTCGTTATAAATTTATTTTTTTAATTTTTTTTTGTGTATAATTTCGTATATAAGCACTATATACGCACTGTATATAAGCACTATATCTAGACCCGCAAATCCCGCGTCCGGTCGTATCAAACCCAAGGGCTTATCCCTAGTTTCTTTTAACGCTCCTAGTCTTAGCACTAACCCTCCTGAGCTCAAACTGTTCCTTCAGAACAACGAGCCAGACTTATTGCTTCTCCAAGAGACGTGGCTCACTCCAAACCGCACCAGGGGATTCGCTGTTCCGAATTACGTGTTTATTCGTAACGATAGGCCCGACGGTTATGGCAGCACAGTTATTTATCACAAAAGAGGTTTCCACTGCACTCCTCTCCCTATCCCTCCTCTCCTCAACATGGAGGCCACTGTGTGCAGATTGGCTATGACTGGTCATCCGACCGTTATCATAGCTTCAGTCTACATAACTAGTGACATCCATCGTACCAGACCTATCCTTAGCGACTTCAAGGCCATTCTCGCCCTCGGCCATTTAGTCATAATGTTTGGAGATTTTAACTCCAAACATACTGACTGGAAGTGCCTATCGACCAACCAAAGCGGTAGAGATCTTCTTAAAATCACTCAACAACTCGACTTAGACGTCATCTCTCCCGTCACTCCCACTCACTATCCCGGCAACCCTAACTACTCTCCTTACATCCTCGATTTTGTGATCGTCAAGCAAATCAACCTCGATCTCAACTGGAAAGGTTCTAAAAATACGTTAGCTTCAGCCTTAGAGGCCCTAAACTCTCCGCTCGCGATTTCGCCCGACCAATTAGATAGCCCGGACAAAATAGATTCATTAGTCGACTCCCTAACTGATGCTATCGACTCAGCCATCAGTGTAAACGAAAAGATTGCTAAGCGAAGTATACCCAATCTACCCTTAGCCGTTAGTAATCTTATTAAAGCTAAGAACGCGGCTCGCCGGAGAGCCAAGAAATATCCTACGCCCGCCTATAGATCAGCTGCGAACAAACTACAACGTAAAGTTAGGTCTTGCCTCGCGGAACTCCGAGACGCTCAGTTTAACGATCTCATGGAGAATATCTCCCCGTTCCACCAAGCGTACTATAGTATGGCCCGAGCCTTACGCGTAGACGCCGCCTCTCACATTCCTCCTCTCACTCGTCCCTACGGCACTATTGCCTTTGAAGCTGAAGAGAAAGCCGAATGCTTCGCCGACAGCATAGCGGCACAATTTTCGCCCAGCACGCAACTTGTGGATCCCTCCCACATCCAGGTGGTGGAAGACGAAGTTCTCCGCAGAGAATCTCTCCCCATCACCGACGACCCCGTCACAGTCCCTAATGATGAAATCTTGCTTCTCATTAGAAGTCAAAAGTCCAAAAAGGCTCCGGGTGCGGATGGTATTGCTAACCACGCACTCAAACACCTGCCTCAACAGGTTCTTACGTTGTTAGCCATCATCTTCAATGCCTGCTTCGACCACAGCTACTTTCCAAAAGCTTGGAAAGAAGCGACAGTCATAGGCATTCTCAAGCCGGGTAAACCTCTGAATATCCCGGCTAATCACAGACCCATCAAGCTCCTCAAGGCCATGTCTAAACTTCTCGAAAGAGTCATACTCTCTCGAATGCGGAACCATCTGTTTCCAACGGATGGCGATCCCCTCATCATTTCCCACCAGTTCGGCTTCCGCGCTAAGCACTCTTGCCCTCAGCAAGTCCATCGAATCGTCGAGTACATACTCGACGGCTTCTATCCGAAACGAAAGAAAACGATCGCAGTTTTCTTTGACGTAGCCAAGGCTTTCGACAAAGTCTGGCATAGCGGTCTTGTTTATAATCTCTACAAAATAGGCTTACCAGTTCGCCTAGTTAGGATAATCGCGTCGTTTCTCAAAGACCGCACGTTTCATTTCAAACATGAAAGCAAGCTTTCCGCGCCTCGTCCCATAAAGGCTGGAGCCCCTCAAGGCTCAGTCCTCGCCCCTCTGTTGTACACCGTATACAATAACGACATTCCCATTCCGCCGAAAGACGTCAAACTCGCCCTCTTTGCCGACGACACAGCCCTTTACACCAAAGGCCAAAGTGTCCCGGGTCTCACCACCAGTCTCCAAAAGGCTGTAGACGCCCTCGGTGCATGGTTTAAAAAATGGCGTATCGATGTGAACCCAGACAAAAGTTCTGCGGTTTACTTCGACTGCAAACAACGTCGTGTCGCTGACAATCTGCACGTTCGAATGTTAGGTACTCCCATCCCCTGGAAGCGCACTACCAAATACTCAGGCGTCACCTTAGACCAGACGCTTACTTTCAAGCCACACGTCGATAGAGTAACGAAACTCGCCCGTTTTTACTTAGCCCGCTTATATAGTATGTTAGGTAGAAAAAGTAAAATGTCATTCAGAAATAAACGTACGCTTTATAAGGTCTGCGTTAGACCAGTCATGACATATGCCTTGCCAGTCTTTGCCCACGCCAAACCTTCCATCCTGCACAAACTGCAGGTAGTTAAAAATCTCTTCTGCCGCTGGGACACAGACGCACCGTGGTACGTGCGTAACGCGGACCTGCACAGAGATCTTGAACTACCTACAGTGCAACAGCACCTCAAAACACTCTCAGAATCGTTCTTCAAACGCGCCGAATCCCATCCCAATTCAGATTTTTCAGTTGATTTAGTCTCATATACTGCTCCTGCGTTAGATTCGAAATTCAAAGTCGCTAGACCGAGAAACGTGCACACGATCGTAGCGACGCAGCTGACGCTAGATCTCTTAGCCCTTCAGGCCGCAACTTCTAATTCTAACGTAAATTCGAATTAATTTAACTTCTTTAATATTTGTTTAATGTAACTTCAAATTTTATTTTTCATTTTTGAGCACCTTCAGTGCTATGAATTCACCTTCAGTGCTTTAAGCACCTTCAGTGCTATGTAAATCCCAGCGGGTGACCCCTTCTAGGCCCCGCTAGCGCGGCCTTTTTCTCCGTTTTTTCGTCGCTATAAACATTGCTATAAACACATGTTTTGACATGGTACAAATTTTTTTTTTATTTAAAAAAAAAAAAAAAACAGTTGTGCCCATCTCCAGTGCTTTCAATATATAATAAAATAAAATGATTAATTCTTTTATGATCTGGCATGTACAGAGGTCCTGTTACATATTTACTCTTTTTGTACACTACACTTATATTCGAGTTATTCTTTTCAAATATCTTTATATCTCGAAATGATGGAAGAAAATTCATTCCATTTATATTAAATATATTTAAAAAATGTGGATAGGAAAAACATCTATCTGAGTTTTTATCAACTGAATAAAGCCCAGCTAAGATACTCCATAGGAAACAAAACTCCTGTGTTAAGTGCCTGGATCCTCATATCACTAAGGAGTGCACTCGCACTCCCGAATCCACTTCACCCTCTGCCTGTGTGCTGTGCGGCCAGTCTGGCCACACAGCTAACTACAGAGGTTACCCGCGTGCTCCGCGCTTCTCAGCCAAGAGGGTCGCGCCTAAACCGGCGCCGCCGCTTACTCCCGCTAACTACCCGCCGCTGCGCAACTGGGGTCCCCCGGAAGCAAAGCCCGTGCAGCCAACGCCTAATCCGGCTCTTTCCTGGAGACAGCGTCCGGCCGCTCCTGCACCACGTTCCCGTCCTATTCTAGCTCCCGTAGCTCTCGTAGGCCCGCGTCCCGCTCCGTCGTCTTCACCTCAGTCGTCGTTGGCTGAGGACATGAAGACCGTGTTCGACGTCATTCAAAACGTCGACATTAAGGAAATTTCCGTTCTAGCACGCAAACTGCGAGCCACCCGCTCTTCTCAAGAGCGTTTATTTGCGTTAGCCGAGCATCACTCGCTTCTTAGTTCGTTATAAATTTATTTTTTTAATTTTTTTTTGTGTATAATTTCGTATATAAGCACTATATACGCACTGTATATAAGCACTATATCTAGACCCGCAAATCCCGCGTCCGGTCGTATCAAACCCAAGGGCTTATCCCTAGTTTCTTTTAACGCTCCTAGTCTTAGCACTAACCCTCCTGAGCTCAAACTGTTCCTTCAGAACAACGAGCCAGACTTATTGCTTCTCCAAGAGACGTGGCTCACTCCAAACCGCACCAGGGGATTCGCTGTTCCGAATTACGTGTTTATTCGTAACGATAGGCCCGACGGTTATGGCAGCACAGTTATTTATCACAAAAGAGGTTTCCACTGCACTCCTCTCCCTATCCCTCCTCTCCTCAACATGGAGGCCACTGTGTGCAGATTGGCTATGACTGGTCATCCGACCGTTATCATAGCTTCAGTCTACATAACTAGTGACATCCATCGTACCAGACCTATCCTTAGCGACTTCAAGGCCATTCTCGCCCTCGGCCATTTAGTCATAATGTTTGGAGATTTTAACTCCAAACATACTGACTGGAAGTGCCTATCGACCAACCAAAGCGGTAGAGATCTTCTTAAAATCACTCAACAACTCGACTTAGACGTCATCTCTCCCGTCACTCCCACTCACTATCCCGGCAACCCTAACTACTCTCCTTACATCCTCGATTTTGTGATCGTCAAGCAAATCAACCTCGATCTCAACTGGAAAGGTTCTAAAAATACGTTAGCTTCAGCCTTAGAGGCCCTAAACTCTCCGCTCGCGATTTCGCCCGACCAATTAGATAGCCCGGACAAAATAGATTCATTAGTCGACTCCCTAACTGATGCTATCGACTCAGCCATCAGTGTAAACGAAAAGATTGCTAAGCGAAGTATACCCAATCTACCCTTAGCCGTTAGTAATCTTATTAAAGCTAAGAACGCGGCTCGCCGGAGAGCCAAGAAATATCCTACGCCCGCCTATAGATCAGCTGCGAACAAACTACAACGTAAAGTTAGGTCTTGCCTCGCGGAACTCCGAGACGCTCAGTTTAACGATCTCATGGAGAATATCTCCCCGTTCCACCAAGCGTACTATAGTATGGCCCGAGCCTTACGCGTAGACGCCGCCTCTCACATTCCTCCTCTCACTCGTCCCTACGGCACTATTGCCTTTGAAGCTGAAGAGAAAGCCGAATGCTTCGCCGACAGCATAGCGGCACAATTTTCGCCCAGCACGCAACTTGTGGATCCCTCCCACATCCAGGTGGTGGAAGACGAAGTTCTCCGCAGAGAATCTCTCCCCATCACCGACGACCCCGTCACAGTCCCTAATGATGAAATCTTGCTTCTCATTAGAAGTCAAAAGTCCAAAAAGGCTCCGGGTGCGGATGGTATTGCTAACCACGCACTCAAACACCTGCCTCAACAGGTTCTTACGTTGTTAGCCATCATCTTCAATGCCTGCTTCGACCACAGCTACTTTCCAAAAGCTTGGAAAGAAGCGACAGTCATAGGCATTCTCAGGCCGGGTAAACCTCTGAATATCCCGGCTAATCACAGACCCATCAAGCTCCTCAAGGCCATGTCTAAACTTCTCGAAAGAGTCATACTCTCTCGAATGCGGAACCATCTGTTTCCAACGGATGGCGATCCCCTCATCATTTCCCACCAGTTCGGCTTCCGCGCTAAGCACTCTTGCCCTCAGCAAGTCCATCGAATCGTCGAGTACATACTCGACGGCTTCTATCCGAAACGAAAGAAAACGATCGCAGTTTTCTTTGACGTAGCCAAGGCTTTCGACAAAGTCTGGCATAGCGGTCTTGTTTATAATCTCTACAAAATAGGCTTACCAGTTCGCCTAGTTAGGATAATCGCGTCGTTTCTCAAAGACCGCACGTTTCATTTCAAACATGAAAGCAAGCTTTCCGCGCCTCGTCCCATAAAGGCTGGAGCCCCTCAAGGCTCAGTCCTCGCCCCTCTGTTGTACACCGTATACAATAACGACATTCCCATTCCGCCGAAAGACGTCAAACTCGCCCTCTTTGCCGACGACACAGCCCTTTACACCAAAGGCCAAAGTGTCCCGGGTCTCACCACCAGTCTCCAAAAGGCTGTAGACGCCCTCGGTGCATGGTTTAAAAAATGGCGTATCGATGTGAACCCAGACAAAAGTTCTGCGGTTTACTTCGACTGCAAACAACGTCGTGTCGCTGACAATCTGCACGTTCGAATGTTAGGTACTCCCATCCCCTGGAAGCGCACTACCAAATACTCAGGCGTCACCTTAGACCAGACGCTTACTTTCAAGCCACACGTCGATAGAGTAACGAAACTCGCCCGTTTTTACTTAGCCCGCTTATATAGTATGTTAGGTAGAAAAAGTAAAATGTCATTCAGAAATAAACGTACGCTTTATAAGGTCTGCGTTAGACCAGTCATGACATATGCCTTGCCAGTCTTTGCCCACGCCAAACCTTCCATCCTGCACAAACTGCAGGTAGTTAAAAATCTCTTCTGCCGCTGGGACACAGACGCACCGTGGTACGTGCGTAACGCGGACCTGCACAGAGATCTTGAACTACCTACAGTGCAACAGCACCTCAAAACACTCTCAGAATCGTTCTTCAAACGCGCCGAATCCCATCCCAATTCAGATTTTTCAGTTGATTTAGTCTCATATACTGCTCCTGCGTTAGATTCGAAATTCAAAGTCGCTAGACCGAGAAACGTGCACACGATCGTAGCGACGCAGCTGACGCTAGATCTCTTAGCCCTTCAGGCCGCAACTTCTAATTCTAACGTAAATTCGAATTAATTTAACTTCTTTAATATTTGTTTAATGTAACTTCAAATTTTATTTTTCATTTTTGAGCACCTTCAGTGCTATGAATTCACCTTCAGTGCTTTGAGCACCTTCAGTGCTATGTAAATCCCAGCGGGTGACCCCTTCTAGGCCCCGCTAGCGCGGCCTTTTTCTCCGTTTTTTCGTCGCTATAAACATTGCTATAAACACATGTTTTGACATGGTACAAATTTTTTTTTTATTAAAAAAAAAAAAAAAAACAGTTGTGCCCATTTCCAGTGCTTTCAATATATAATAAAATAAAATGATTAATTCTTTTATGATCTGTCATGTACAGAGGTCCTGTTACATATTTACTCTTTTTGTACACTACACTTATATTCGAGTTATTCTTTTCAAATATCTTTATATCTCGAAATGATGGAAGAAAATTCATTCCATTTATATTAAATATATTTAAAAAATGTGGATAGGAAAAACATCTATCTGAGTTTTTATCAACTGAATAAAGCCCAGCTAAGATACTCCATAGGAAACAAAACTCATTTTGTTTAACATTTTCTATTAACTAACACATTTTACATTAACACAGCTTTTAGTATTACCGATGCGTGGAGGTAGTTTTTTATATGTACCTCCTCGCAAAGGACAGTATTTGTTTATGTTTATTTCTAAACGAGTAAGTGACAAAAGCGTCCAACCGGACTCGAGTGTTCAAATTCAGTTAATTTGCTTTTAATCGTTTCAACAATATTTATTCTAAATATCTTTTCATTTACTAACATCATATATAATTTCATATTTTGCATCTATTAAATGATTTGAATTGTTTTTCTTTGTTTGAGCATGTTGATATTCATCATTAGTTATATGTTGCATAAACTATTATAAAAATCATCTTTTGAACGGAGTTGTGGTTCATCAAATTTACACCAGGAATCTATGTAATCATACGGATAAATCCCTTTTTTCCTTAATAAATTAAATTGTGTTTTTTCGGTAAAGTAAAGTGATAAATTTAAAAAATCGTTTTCTGATAAACTTTTACTTAATGTATCTAAACTAGAACTGAGAAACTGAAAAGAATCAATGAATTTTTATTGAATAAGATGGTTATATTCCTTTGTTTTAATTAGTAAGATAGTTTTCTTTAGTTTTCGGAATCATTTTATCGGAGCCTTCATATTTTGCCAACTCTTAAATAAACAAATATGAGTCATATCCAGACAAAATTACGAAAGACAAATTACAATGAGAATGCGCGGCCCCTCTGAACTCAGATGTAATATGATCATGATCTCGGACTTTATCATTTAATAACCATTGTTTACATATATGACACATTGTAGAGTTTCGATAGTGTGTTTCCTGCTCAGTAGATAATGGACTCATTTCTTTTTTATTTCGTAAAATTGTATGTAATCGTTCAGCGTCTTGAATCAAATAGTTAACAAAAATTTCTACGGAATTTTCTCCTCTATATGAAACATATTTGTTCAAGTTTTTATCATGAGAGCAACATATATAATATGCAAAACATGAAGGCTGATGTAGTTTCATTTTCTGTGTATGCTCACTACATTGGGATTTATTTTCACTACAGTCTAACAATAAGCATCCGAACTCAGCATAAACAACAAAATTTATTTTTTGTTGTCTTGGGATGAGGGTAGGTTTATATAAGTCCCACCTCTCATAGGTGAATATTTATTAATGTTTATTTCTAGATGGCTGATAGAAACATACATCCAACCAGACTGACATTGTTGAAACTCAGGTAATTTTTCTTTTAATGTTCTTGTTATTTCTAGTAAAAATTCATTTAAGTCGGTATTCTTAGTGACAATTGAATATTTCACATTAAAGGACTTGAAATGCTTTTCATCTGATGTTGGTAACATAAAATTAGCAAACAATTCAAAATTTCATTTTATGGTATTGTGTTCATTCGGTGAAATTTTAATTAACTTTGTAATATCCATCTGTTAATCACTGAGAAGCGTCTCTGGACATCTTCTCATCTTTTTCAGTAACATTCAGTTGGTATGTTATCAATCTGTTTTTGAATGCAGTTGCGATAGTATTAATATTATCAAACTGACTGCTCAATAAACAATTTGCTTTGTGTATATTTGTTCTCATATGGTATTGATACTGATTTTCCGTTATTAAAATTTTATATTTATAACAGTCTTTTAACTTTCGTGATCTTGAAACTTTGTTGTGTGGTGTTGCTGTGAAAACAAAAAACAATTAAAAGCAAATGTATTATAAAAAGTTTATTTTATTTACTAATGAATACACATTTTTATACGAATAAACAAAATTAAATTAAATTAACTTAGTAACATGCGAGAAGTGTGCACTATTATTATAGAAAATGTCGTATTTTACTAGTTTTAACTTTCATACAGTCCTAAAAGAGTTATTGGACAGTTTCAAAAATCCTTTTGAGCCTCTCTGGTTTACCCGCTTCCGTTCTGGAAATTTTGACCTGAAAAATGAACCCCGTGGTCGTCCGAAAACTTTGGTCGACAATGACGAATTAAAGGCAATTGTGGAAGCTGATGAAACTCAATCCACGGCTGAATTAGCAGCAGCTTTCGACGTTAGCATCAAAACAATATTGGTCCTTTTGCGTCAAATTGGCAAGGTAAAAAAGCTTGACAAATGGGTACTCCACGAACTCAATGACCGCCAGCGCGAAGTACGCGTGGAGACGTGCCTTGCACTGCTCAGCAGGCATACAAATGAAGGAATTCTGAACCGCATTGTTACTTGTGACGAGAAATGGATCCTGTTTGACAATCGTAAGCGCTCAGCAAGTTGGTTGGACCCTGGTTCAGCACCAAAACTTACCCCTAGAAAAGTGATGGTCACTCTTTGGTGGTCTAACGCGGGTGTAATTCATCACAGCTTCTTGCCAAACAGGACAAGCATTACTGCAGATGTGTACTGTGAAGAACTGAACACAATGATGGAGAAGCTCGCACGTCTCCAACCAGCTTTGGTCAATCGTTCGGCTCCACTGCTCCTGCACGACAACGCGCGACCTCATACTGCACAGCAGACGGTCTCCAAGCTACAAGAGTTGGGGTTGGAAGTTCTCCGTCATCCGCCGTACTCACCAGACCTTGCGCCTACAGACTTCTACTTTTTCCAGAATTTGGATAACTTCTTGGCGGGAAAAAAATTCAATACCCGAGAGGCAGTACAAAATGCCTTTGAAGAATTTGTTGCCTCCCGTCCAGCTGATTTCTTCAAGAAAGGCATCAATAAGCTACCAATGCGTTGGCAAAGATGCATTGATTGCATGGGTGATTATTTTGATTAATAGAAATAAAAAATTTAAAAAAAAATTACGCTTCATTTATTTCGTGAAAAACGGCAATTTCATAGGTAAAGACCTTGTATTTCCCCTGGAGTGTTTGACTAATCCGCCTGCTGTAACCCTTCGACTCTCTTTTTGTAAAGTAGTTGTAAATAGGTGGCAATGTTTTACCAGTTTTGCTGTTGCTGGGCGCAGGTGTTTCATCTTCGTCGCTGTCGTTACCGAAGAGCTCCTGTGCGGTGAGGCGAGCGGGCTAACTAATTGAAGAAATTTTCGTCTTCGATTTCTTAGGAGCTGACGCTTCGGCCAGCTTGCCAGATTTTCGCTTCATTTTCTTTTCTTCTGGTGCTGGTGCAGCTGCAGGTGCAGTTGCCTATGACTCTGCCTCAGAGTCACTTGACAGGAAAAAATCGCTGGCGAGAAGGTTGGATCTGTAAACAAAGAATACATATAATGAGAACAGCATTTAAAAAATTTAATAACAGAAAAACTTGCTTCATTTTGGATTCGAACCCGGGGCTGTTTGGGTGTTGCTAACTGCTAGGCTAGGTTAGCGATCAACCTATGAATGTTGATCAATAAAATGTATCTTGGTGGTACTTACATTTTTAACTGTAGGTTCCGAGGAGGCACTTCACTTGATATCTTAGATGTTCAGGTGACTTTGTCCCATAGGAAAAAAAATCGATCTGTGAGTTTGCTCAACATCGGCGGGGTTTAAATACGAAAGATTCACGTGGACCTATTCCTTTTTAGTAAAGAACATGTGACAAAAAACTATAGTGTATCATTTTTCTAAAATAGACAAAATGCTATTGTAGCATTTTTACCGAGTCGTCTTAGAAGAAGGCAATGATTTAATTCTAACGGTTGTATATAAAAAGATCCATAAAATAAAAAAATCGGATTTTTTAAAAATATAATTAATGCAGGTATCTATGTATGTTGTATGCCAGTAAATAAACAAAAAAGCATATACAGCAAATCAACATCGGATTGTCTAACATAGATCGTGCAGTCAAATCTTATTATTAGATACTAGCTTTAGCCCACGGAAACATTATCGAAATAAACCAATCGAAAAAAAAAACTTCACACCACCTTTCATATTAAATTTATTACCCAGTTACCCGTTTACCCAGCCCCCCTACCGCTGGTAGGGAGGTTAGCCGCTAGGGTTCGCTAGGTTTATTTTAGGGAAATCTGGGCATATTTTATATACTTATATATTTATATAATTCCCTATAATTCCCTCCCTAATGGTTTCGCAAAACATCGCTCTCTGCGTCCGGCATCCCCATTCCAGACGAGGTCTTCACGCAGGCCTTATTAGCAATTAACGCGTCCCCGGTCCCTCAGGCCCGAACCCCATCCCCTCAGGCCACCAACTCCCAGACCCCTCAGGTCTTTTCCAGCTCTCCCGCGTCTCCCGATCCAACCGAAATGGACTGCGCGTCGGTCACGTCATCTCGCGCGTCGCGGCATAAGCGTACCGCTCCCGGGAGCGACTCCGGTTCCAATTCCGCGTCCGAACCGTCGTCTTTACTTTACTTTAACCGGCTCTCCTGAGTACCCATTCACATTGGTCTCTAAACGCTCCAAGAAACGCTCAAAGAAAATCGCGGTGTTTTCAACCCCCGATACCACCCCGGTGCCTTCAGCACCCGGCCCCGCGCCGCTTATGTCACTCGAAGTGACCGCGTCTCCGTCGGTCCCGTCGAAGCCAGCGTCGCGCTGGGCTCCCGTCCCACCGAAGCCTCAGCTCCCTCCGCCCGTCTTCCTCCGCGTCAAGTTAGAAAGCGCGCTGGACCGCGCTTTCTAACTTGTGCAAAGAGCAAAAAATTAATTACTTAAAAGCCGCCAACGCTGGCGAATCAATTAAAATTCAGGTCGCGACCATCGACGACTTCCGGTGTTTTACTAGGCTTCTATCGATTAAACAAATCGCGTATCACACCTACGCCCTCCCGGAGGAGCGTCAGATCCGCTTAGTACTACGGGGCGTCCCGTTCGGGCTCGCGAATGATGAAATCCTCGAGGACCTTAAGTCCCAGGGTTTCCCGGCTGAAGCAGTTCACAAGATGCACTGCAACCGCGGTAGGCGTTTTCAAATAGCATTAGTTATTCTACCCAATACTTTCAACTCGAAGGAAATCTTCAGAGAGGCACAATTTGCGGACTCTCGAATATCTTCGTCGAGCGTCCCAACCCCCGCATTCAACCTGGGCAGTGCCACCGCTGCCAGCTCTATGGCCACGCAGCGGCTAACTGCTCAGCTCCCCCCAGGTGCGTTAAGTGCCCGGATTCCCACATCACTAAGGAGTGCACTCGCACTCCCGAATCCACTTCTTCCCCTGCCTCTGTGCTCTGCGGCCAGTCCGGCCACACAGCTAACTACAGGGGTTGCCCGCGCGCTCCGCGCTCCACCGTCAAGAGGGCCACGCCTAAACTGGCGCCGCCACTCATTCCCGCTAACTTCCCGCCGCTGAGCAACTGGGGTCCCCCGGAAGCAAAGCCCGTCCAGCCGACGCCTACTCCAGCTCTGTCTTGGAGGCAGCGTCTGGCCGTTCCACCTGCACCTTCCCGTCCTATCCCAGCTCCCGTAGCTTCCGTAGGGCCGCGTCCTGCTCCGTCATCTTCACCTCAGCCGTCGTTGGCTGAGGACATGAAGACAGTGTTCGACGTCATTCAAAACGTCAACATTAAAGAAATTTCCGTACTCGCACGCAAACTGTGAGCCGCCCGCTCTCCTCAAGAGCGTTTATTTGCGTTAGCCGAGCATCACTCGCTTCTAAGTTCGTTATAAATTTTATTTTTTGTATATAATGTCTAGACCCGCAAATCCCGCGTCCGGTCGTATTAAACCCACGGGCTTATCCCTAGTGTCTTTTAACGTTCGTAGCCTTAGCACCAACCTTCCTGAGCTCAAACTGTTCCTTCAGAACAAAGAGCCAGACTTATTGCTTCTCCAGGAGACATGGCTTATTTCAAACCGCTCCAGGGGATTCGCTATTCCCAAGTACGCGTTTACTGGTAACGATAGGCCCAACTCCGACGGTTTCAGTGGCACTGCTATTTACTACAAAAGAGGATTCTATTGCTGTCCTCTCCCTACCCCTCCTCTCCTCATCATGGAAGCCACTGTGTGTAGATTGGCTATGACTGGTCATCCGACCATCATCATAGCTTCAGTCTACATACCTAGTGGCACCAGATCAATCCGCAGCGACTTTGAGGCCATTCTCGCCCCCGGCCATTCAGTCATTTTGTTCGGAGTCTTTAACTCCAAACATACTAACTAGACGTGCCTATCGACCAACCAAAGCGGTATCGCCCTCCTCGACATCACAAACTCACTTGACTTAGATGTCATCTCTCCCATCACTCCCACTCACTATCACGACAACCCAACCACGCTCCTGATATCCTCGATTTTGCAATAGTCAAGCGAATCAACCTCGACCTCAGGTCTATCGAACCGCTCGATGACCTAGGTTCTGACCACCACCCGGCCTCCCTCGTGCTAGGACCGCCTAACGATAACGTCACCTCTCCTAAGACCTTTACCAACTAGAAAGGCTTTAAAAATACGTTATTTCAGCCTTTAGAGGCCCCAAACTCTCCGCTCGCGATCTCGCCCGATCAATTAGATAGCCCGGAATAACTTAATTCATTAGTAAATTGTCTCACTGATGCTATCAACTCAGCCATCAGTGACAACAAAAAGGTTGCTAAGCAAGGCAAACCCACGCTTCCCTTAGCCGTAAGCAATCTTATTAAAGCTAGGAACGCGGCTCTCCGGAGAGCCAAGAAATATCCCACGCCCGCCTATGGAACAGCTGTGAACCAACTACAACGTTATGCCTTACGCGTAGACGCCGCCTCTCACGTCCTTCCTCTCTCTCGTCCCGATGGCTCTATCGCCTTCGAAGTCGAAGAGTAAGCCGAATGCTTCACTGACAGCGCCGCGGCTCAATGTTCGCCCAGCACTCAACCCGCGAATCCTTCTCACATCCAGGCGGTGGAGGACGAAGTTCTCCGCAGAGACTCTCTCCCCATCACTGCCGACCTCGTCACAGTATCTAATGATGAAATCTCGGTTGTCATTAAAAATCTAAAGTCCAAAAAGGCGTCGGGTGCGGATGGTATTTCCAACCACGCACGTAAGCACCTGCCTCAACAGGTGCTTACCTTGTTAGCTATCATTTTCAATGCCTGCTTCGACCATAGCTACTTTCCAAAAGCCTGGAAAGGAGCGACAGTCATAGGCATTCTCAAGCCGGGCATACCTCTGAACATCCCGGCTAATCACAGACCCATCAGCCTCCTCAAGGCAATGTCTAAACTTCTCGAAAGAGTCTCTCGAAAGAGACTCTCTCGAATGCGGATACATCTGTTTCAAACGGATGGCGATCCTCTCATTATTCCCCATCAATTCGGCTTTCGCGCTAAGCACTCCTGCCCTCAGCAATTCCATCGAATCGTCGAATACATACTTGACGGTTTTTATCCGCGTTGTTATATAACAGTCGCGGTTTTCTTTGACGTAGCCAAGGCTTTCGATAAAGTCTGGCACAGCGGTCGCGTCTATAAACTCTACAAAATAGGCTTACCGGATCGCCTAGTTAGAATAATTGCGTCGTTTCTCAAAAACCGTACGTTCCGATTTAAACATGAAGGCACGCTTTCCGAGCCCCGTCTAATAAAGGCTGGAGTCCCTCAAGGCTCAGTCCTCGCCCCTCTGTTGTACACCGTGTACACTTACGATATTGCCGTCCCTCCGCAAGGCGTCGAACTCGCCCTCCTTGCCGATGACACTGCCCTTTACACCAAAAGCCTCAGTGTCCCGGGCCTCACAACCAGACTCCAAAAGGCTGTAAAGGACCCTTGGTGCATGGTTTCAAGAATGGCGTATCGATGTGAACCCAGAGAAGAGCTCTACTTCGACTACAAACGCCGTCGAATTGCTGACAATCTCCACGTTAAAATGCTAGGCACTCCCATCCCCTGGAAGCGCACTACCAAATATTTAGTCGTCACCTTAGATCAGACGCTTTCTTTCAAGCCACACGTCGATAGAGTAACGAAACTCGCGCGTTTTTACCTAAGCCGCCTATATAGTATGTTAGGTAGAAAAAGTAAAATGTCTTTCAGAAATAAACGTACGCTTTATAAGGTCTGCGGTAGACCCGTTATGTCATATGCCTCACCAGTCTTTGCCCACGCCCAACCCTCCGTCCTGTATAAACTGCAGGTAGTTCTCTTCTGTCGCAGGGTCACAAACGCACCTTGGTACGTGCGTAACGCGGACCTGCATAGAGATCTTGAACTACCTACAGTGCAACAGCACCTCAAAACACTTTTGGAAGCGTTCTTCAAACGTCGGAGCGAACCCACCCCAATCCTTTAGTTTGAGATTCAGCCTCGTATACTACCTCTGTCATAGATTCGAAGTTCAAAGTCACTAGACCGAGAAACGCGCACACTGGCGAACCCACGCAACTTACACTAGATCTCGTAGCCCTTCAGGCTGCAAATTATAATTCTAACGTAAATCCGAATTAATGCAATTTTATATTTCAATGTTTAATGTTTTTAATTATTTACATTTCATTTTGAGCACCTTCAGTGCTATGTATTGACCTTCAGTGCTTTGAGCACCTTCAGTGCTATGTAAATCATAGCGGGTGACCCCTTCTGGGCCCTGCTAGCGCGGCCTCTTCTCCAATTGGCCGTCGCTCAGATGAAGGCTGAGTGGCAAAAAATTGCACGAGCCAGCAGTGTATTTCAGTTTATATTTCCCGCTCTCACCTCAGTCTTGTAGACTAACGGATTCAGTGATTGTACAGAAAATAATAAAAGATTTGGAAAATGAAAACCAGCACAATCAAGATTGTATTAACAACCGAAAGAAATTAACATCCAGTATTAGAATAGAATCGTATGGGAGAAAAGTGATCCGTACTAAAATTTATGACGCCAGCCAGTTTGAAAATTTTGCCAAATCTGTCTGTCTTTGTGATGCGGAATTTTGTGCTCAACATGTGGTGCAGATCATTTTCAGTGACAACATTTATAGTCGTGTAAAAGAAATTGTTAAAAGTTTCGACGCTAGATCCAGATATATTACTTTCTCTATAAATTTATGTGAGTTAAGGATTATGACAATTCAGATGATGTGTGAGTGACGAAAAGCTGTTTAAAAAGCAAGTATTATGGTACCTGGATTCATCTATTTGAATAGATATATCTAGTTATCAGTTGACATGTGAGAAAATATTATATCAGCTGTTGATCGACTGTTAATGATAAACAGCTATGTAAGTTAAGAATTATGACAATCCAGATATGTTGAATGAATACTGCCAACTACTTTAATGAATAGACATTAGCACCTAGATCTAGGTGCCCTAATTATCATCTACTTGGGTTAGAACCCGAGTTAAAAAAATAGTTAAAAAAGAGAAACAAAACCAGTGCGCCCTTCCATAATAATTTGCTAAAGTTTTCATTGTGTGGTTAATTATTACACAAAAAGTAAACTTCACTCAGGGAAAAAGAGCAAAACGTAGATTTGACCCCACTGGAAATACTAATCGAGGTACAAATTGATTATTACACACTCGGGTCCCTTGTCTATAATATAAAAGTACCTCGAGTCTAATGAACAACATAGCACACTTGTATACATAATGTACTATTAAAAGTTACGACCGGTGAGAAAGTGGGAATGCGCTACCAAATGGTGCAGCCCGGCAGGCGAAGGGCGGTAGGGCGCACTCCAGGCGACGCTAGGAAAAAAAAATAGTTTCATATTTAATCATCAATTCAGTTTTTTTTTTAAATTTTGATTATAATTTCCTATTTATGTTCACGGTGTTTCTTTTCATTTACAATATATTTTGCTTTAGTTGATAATCAGTTATGGTGGGACAGTACATGGGACACTCCGTGTGATTTGAGAAAAAACTAAAAATGTTCTGTTTTTTAAAAAGTTTTGTGCGCCTGAACCAATATCCAAAAGACATTTTACGGTATACAACAGGTACTTTCTCAATGACCTGCTCAAACGCAGTGAGCGCATCTTATGGCGATGGAAACTGTATTCACTTGAGCCGGTTTTTAATTTAAGGGAACAGGAGGCGGATGACCCAAAAGTTGTACCGGTGTGGGGTTTGGTAAGTCCCTCGTCTGGATCGCGGAGTACACGTTATCGTGGTGAAGCAAAGCCTCGTGGTGAAGCAGAGTCCCGTGTTCGGTCGCTTGCTCGCAGCAGCAAAAACTTCTGGCTAGCATTTGGTAGTGTACCACTCTGCATTGATGCTACTTTTGTTTCTTAAGGGAATTGATACTAAATACCACGTAAAGGAGAAAAACGTTAAGGTGGCCAGAATTTCTCCAGGGCTTCTCGATCGTTTCACTTTTGTAGACGTTGGTTCGTTTTTGTAAAAGCCATACTGTGGACTGGCGGTTCGTTTCTGGTTCATATAAATAAATCTCAGATTCTTCAACTGTTATGATCAACTGTTATATCGTCATCACATCGGAAAGACACCATCCCACACGCGCCTGGATTCCATAATCTCCTCGTTTGCGATTTGCCGGTTTTGTTGAAACAAATTGACCACTCCTTTCTTCATCCTACAAATTTAAGCAACTTCAATTTAACTCATTATACCAGAGGTACACAGTTGCTTTAGAAGGTGCTTTGTTATTGAAGAGCGAATTGAAGATTAAACGATTTATCAAGGACTTGAAGTCGACATAAATCATTGCAGGAAAATGTTTCCGACGCAGATCCCCTTTTCTATAACACAATACTTTCATAATGCTGGTAAAAAATAAGAGGGAAATTTAAATTTTGAACACATATATATTTGAACTTTTTTTAGTAATCGAGTTTTCAAAACAAATTATAACTCGTCAGCGTTCCATTCATAAACACTTTTATTCGCAAAATGTATGAGTGGACTGGTATAAGCACAACAAAACGAAACTTTACCTCTTTTATTTTAGGCAATAGAAGCCGCGGGTAAAAGTTTCTTAAAATTAAACGTCATACTATTTCTGAATCTAAAAACAAAGTAACAGTTCGACCTGGCATGTGGAAGTGGGTCGTCTGTCTGTAGCTAAGCCTATTTTAGTGAAATCCGCTTACAGCAGGATTATAGACCCGCCGCCGGCAGTTTGACTACTTGCAAGTAGTGAGTTCAGATGCCGCTAACGCCTTTGGGTCAACTATAAACATGCTTTACTAAAATTCAAATAATTTTGGATGAAAATTTTAAGTTCAACCTCATGGCATGGCTAAAGGTCACCACAATAGAGTATCAATTATTTGTGGTATATTTATTAAATATGAAAAGTTTTCTTCAATTTCAATTTAATATAAAAGTAAATTATGAATTCGCACATTTATATACAGTTTAATTCATTTATTATTATCAGATAGAGTTCAGTACGTGGACGCCATTTCGAAAGGGTTTTTTTTTTAATGAACTGGAAAAGTTAAAAGAATAAATCATACAACCCAGACTTCAGTATTTACAACAACAATAAACCAATAGTATTTCCATAAGTTTTCACGATTCATCACATTAAATAGAACACTAAGTTGAACAACGTCGAATTGAAATGTAAAAAAATTTATGAAACGCGATTAAATCTGGTTAAAGTGTTTTATTTAAAATAAGCGATTAATTAAGAGGTAATTCCTACGCAGGCCCCAAAATTCTCCTACTCCAGAATATAAGTACATTATGTGCAAATTTGTTTTAAGCAGATTCTGGAGGCGAAAGCTATACAAATATTACTCACTCAAGTATTTAAACAAATAATCAAAAAAAGAAGGTGTACAGTTCCTGGATTGAAAGATTCATACCCCATTTGTTTTTATTCGTTGAAAACTATTAAACTACCGTAATGTAAAACCAAATTTCCACCCAATAAAGAGTTCGGGTAGGATCCTAAATATAACAAATCCAAGACTAAAATATAAGAGCGCGTTGCCCAAAAGTTGTTCTATCAATATTTAAATTTTAGATATAATTTTATTACATTTTATTTTATACAACGCCTCATTATTTATTTACTTACAATATTTCACATTGTTTCTTTTTTAAATAAAACAATTACAATGGATAAATAATACAGTTGGAATATTTTTCTCTTAAGCAGCTACACTGTAATAGCATGATCATACCAAACAACTGAAGGTTATATATCCGCTTGATTGTAATTATTATTTTAAATAATATAATATTCAAATCTTATATTATTTTAAATAAAATCTCAAACCATCACATAAAATGAACAAGAATTATAACTTTTACTTACTTGCTGATCCACGCATGCGCACTTCAACCCCTATTCTTGTTGTTTTCGCTGAACCTCTACATTTCAGTGTCACTCGGGGTTTCCTTCGGTTCACACCCCTGCCATTAACGCGTGTAGAATCATGAACTTTTACGACGGATCAAAGTTAAGAGATATAGTATACGTACTTAATAATATTATTACTAGTAATGGTTCACTTATAAACAAAATAATTGTTGTTTGAATTGTTATTAGTGTTAGCTTTCATGAAATGTAGAAATTACATAAAAGCAGTGATGGAACATCATGAAGACTTCTTTATTAATCACTTTCTGAAAAAAATTGATATATTCAGTGTTATAAATGGATGTGAGAATTTTGGTCTCATTTGTGTTGGTGATTCACTACGAACAATGTGTCTGGTCAGAGAAACTTGCAAAAAGTAAGTTGTATAAACATTCTACACCAAAACTGCCGTGTTACAATCTTATTGTCTCGACATTGTAAAAAATATTCAAACGGTTATAAGTTGTAACTCTGAAATGTTTATATACGTAAACATACATAATATGTGAATTAAAAAAAAAACTCAATCAAGTGCAAAAAAATAGCATCTTAAAGATTTATACAAATATAACGATTTTTTAAATGCAATGGAACCAAATGTGTTAACAAGTTTGCTTTAAATGACGTAAATCCTCACAAAATCAAGAAACAAAATTTCAATAAAATAATAAATCATACATTTTTGTTTTGAAACTTTTTCAAGATGCGTTTTCCATACCCAAAACAATTTACTTGCTTATTGTTATTAATAAGAACAGAAAAAAGGAATTATTAATTAGGAAAAAAAAATAATAGGTACTCTACGTTTTGATTATGTAAAATGTTTAAATTTCATATTATATAAAAGAGAAAGATCCCAGATCTACGATATTTTGTAGAAGCAATAATGTTGAGGATTAACTAGTAGCTAACCGTGTACTTAAAACGGTTTGCATACTTGGTGGCTAGATAGTGGCGCCAATAGTCCGTCTGACACGTCTTACAAATTAATATGTATCTTTCGTATGTTAGCTGCGGATATTAAAGACAGTTGAATGAGCGCATTGATCATCTGTAAGTTTTATTGTATGTTATGTGTATCAACGGATGGTAATACTCAGTTAATAAATATGTGAAATGAGTTGGGCCTAAGTTTGAGCCTAATTTATCTACATCGCAATATCAAAAATTTTAATAGTGAACATCATATAACATTGTACCCTACTGAAGCCATGAGAAAAGCTGTTGTTTTATGTTATGAATAAAGTTTTACAGAAATTATGACGATTGATGAATTTAAAGTTTTCGATTTGATCCCTTAAAAACTTTTTCATACATAGTACGGCTCGCACCACTATATTGAAAATTTACAATGTTCAATTTTTTACATATGTCATTAACTAACTCAAGTAATGAAATAAAATTAAATAGGAAAAAATATACTTTAATTTTAAAGCAAGCTATTTTTTAAAAAGTTTTGAGGTACAAGCGCCGCAAATTCTACTCCAACACACATTTACGACAAAATACTTACTTCCACTCCACCATGAAACAGAATAAAGGCAAGGCTTTTTTATAGTAACATTTCCCGAAGGTATAATTATTCACAAGTAAGACAAATGAAATTAAATGAAAAATGAAATGAAATATTTATTTCTCAACATTGACAATTACATGTTTTTATTGATGTCAACTGTCGCAACTGTGACGAAGTGTTCGCTAATGTTAACAACAATAAAGTGAGTACTTCGCTCGCGCCATCACGTAAATTGAACTTGAATTGCAAAACTTTTACTCACTTTACAATTCACGCATGCGTCCTTCGACCCTTATACTTTATTCACCCCTGTATTTCAGTTTCTCTCGGGATTTCGTTCAACGCATACCCCTGCGCCTCGCTCTAATAATATCGTGAACTTTTACGACACGAATCAAATTTTATGAGTTTTATGTAATAATATGTTACTTAGAAATATTAGAATTAATTTAATATTATGTCATTAAGTTGATAATATCCTATTTAATGAAAATGATTTAAAATATATACGCAGTAATGGAACATCATAAAGTTTCATTTGTAATACGGTCGTTAAAAGTTTTGGATTTATATAGTTTTGTAAATGGATGTAAAGATTTTGGTTTCATTTGTGTTGGTGATTCACTTCGAACAATGTGTGAAGTCAGAGAAACTATCAAAAAGTAAGTTAAATAGAATTGATAAATGTTCGAGGATTTATATATGTATTTATTCTTCGAGGTAAACCTATGAAGTTTCGTCCTTATATAGTGTTAAAATAATATAAAACAATTTGATTATAAATGCGCAAAGTCAAAAAACATACCTATAGCATTTTTTGTAAAAGTAATTGGAACTTTGAAAGCAATTAAAATATATCTAAATAACCTTCGGCACAAAGTTATCTTTTTTACTAAATAATCAATTTTATCATTTTAAACATCACAGTCCTAGAAAAATATTTCATTTCCTCGTTGGTTCAATGGTGTCTTAATGAAAGTCTCATTACAAGCTAGAGTAAGAATTTACTTTGGGTTACTTATTTTATTATATTGACGGCCGAAATGGAATGGAAAAACAATTGTGGTAACTACTTACCACAATTGTTTTGGACAACTCTGTCTCATACACCGGACGTCCCGGTTCGGTCCTGGTCGGGGCCTTCATTTGTGTGATGATCACATATGTTTGTTCTCAGGTCATGGTTGTTAATATTTCTATGTTTATTCTGGGTTCTCCCCCCAGTTCGCTGTATGGTCCATCTCTGTTCTGCCACACAAGCTCTGCTTACTTTGGTGCCATACATTGGCCGTGTTAGTCTGGGTTATTAATGTATTATAATATCCTTAGTTTGTCTAAATTCCTTTATTTTAAGGCATAAAATTCGATTTCATAATTTTTTTACCAAATGTGCACTACTTATAGAAAATATAATAGTACATTTGTCCTTATTTCACTTCTCTACGTTTCTTTCACAAAATAAAGCAACGGAAGGACGTGATTTTTGGTGATAGAAGAGTGACATTCCTCTTTGTAAAGCTAGAAAAATGTTTGCAATTTTAGAAGGTGCTTTTGTTGTTCAAGGTTTACATTGACAATTCCACGTACAACAACGATATTTATGTAACTTCTAATAATAACTTTAAAATATGCAGTTCTCGGCTTAATATGCGAGCCCAAAAAACGTGACATATCTTACATTGCCGTAGCTAAATATGATTTTGTAACTGCAATTGTACGTGTGACAAATTTTCTGTTCTTGAGAAATTTCTATTTTAAATGTAGACAACAAATGATCATAATGGCCTTCGCTTATTGTGGCTATCGATTATATAGTTTTTGAGGAATCACAAAAATATCTAACAAAATAAAAGGGAATCGGTAAGAAAGTCTTTATCTTCATAACAAATAAATATTTTAATATTGAGCTAAACACCAACTGATAGAAGGCCTTAATCTGATGTACAAGTAGTAGATTAAAATAAGTTTGAAATTCAATGTTAAGTCTTAATTTTTGGGATCAACTGTAACAGCTGTACTGGGAGTAACCTATGAAAAAAGTCTTGGCGTAATATATTTCCTTTCCATAAATTTCTACCGATTTTCCAATAGAAAGGCTATCCAAATATTAACATTGTCAACTTTATTTTAGATATGCATATCAATCAAATAAACTATTTATAGACATGTTGTATCTGTTGCCCAAATATAAAATCTTGCCAACCAAGTAATTGTTTTGTAGCGTGTCTATTTATTAAGCAGATAAATAATATTGCATACTTCTGGCTTATGATTTTATTACTAACCGTTACCGGAGCTGTTTGCAGAACAAGTTTTGCGCCTATAATTTTTGTATGCCGCCGAAATTATTTTTAAGCTGTATTTTGTTGCTCAGCCAATGTTTAAGGGCATATCATTTAATAACTTCTAAATACAGTTTTTTAAACTGACGTAAATCAAGAAATTTACTAATACCACTAAGTGATATCACTAAACATACATGCAAAATTATTTTTGAAAAAACCATAAAGTTTCTTATAGGGAAGTATTTAGGATTACTAACATATACACATATATCCATATTCAGTTTATTTGTCAAGGACTTCTTACACATAAGACAATTTTTTGTTCGATTTGCATAAATTTAAAGAATTTTTTATTATTTAATTGTCTTTCAACTTATTTTAAATCATTTATTTTTTAGGTATTCCCTACTCGTCAGGTGATATAACAACTAAGGCGCCAGCCAGCAATCATGATATACACAAGCCTCTTAACATCCTGACCAACCACCAATCATCACCAAAAGACTATTTCCTACCACCAGTGTTCACAACCGATCATGATGATGATGATGACGAGGAAGAGGAGGAAGGGACTTATTTAGACTATAATTATGAAACCAAAGATATTTATAAAGACTTACAAGATAAAAGCAATATTAAAGATATGATTCCAACAGATGATAAGATCCCTTTACATACTACCAAAGACAATTTACCGATGTTCCTGCTGGAGCCCGAGAATACTTATGTAGTTAAAAATAAACCTGCTGTTATAAAATGTAGAGCTGCTAATGCCTTAGAAGTAAGTATAACGCATATTTTGCGTTAAATAAATATTATTAGTCTATGGGTATGACCACTATTAATTTATCATTTCAATAGCATTATTTGTGGCTTGGCGTTACCACCGAGTGGCGTGGTCGTTAGTAGCCCTGCCTCATACGCCGGAGGTCCCAGGTCCGAGTCCTGGTCGGGGCATTAATTTGTGCGATGAACATAGATGTTTGTTCCCGAGTCATGGTTGTTTATATTTATATTTTTCTTTATTCTGAGTCCCCCCACCCAGTTTGCTACATGGTCATTCATAACACAAACTCTGTTTACTTTGGGGCCATAGAGTTGGTGTGTCTGTCTGGGGCTTCACAATTATAATTCTTAATAAAAGAGAATGGCAGACTGCGTACCCTGTAATATTTTTAAATTGTAATTATATCAAAACCGGGCTATATTTAGTTTATAGGTCAATATTAGACACGTATTTACCAAGCTCAAATATTGAGATAGTTTTTGGGGATACTTAGAAATATAATAAAATCCAATTATTCCCGTAACAACGCCATTTATTTTTTCATCGACATCTAGAAAAATTATACACTGTCAATCTGTCAAACTTCAAAGACATTGAGCCGCTATTTCATGAGCCCTTATGAGTTCAGGATTAACACAGAATGAGCTGAAAGTGTCTTGAGTTTTTGGTCTTGCAGCTTGGTAGATGTTGGATTTTATGTTTTTAAGTATGAGATCCCATGTTGAAGAAAGGTTCCAGCCAACTTCACGATTGAAATTAGGGTATTTTAATTTCAATAGCTTCATCTGATCATTATATGAACGTATTAACCCTCTAACCGTATTCGTCCTATTAAGTAAACAACGTTTTCACGTCTTTTTTACGTGTTTTTAGGTTAGATTTTAATTTCGACTTTTTATTCCCAACTTCTATATAAATCTTATGATTGCATTTCAATTATCGATCATTCAAATAGTCAAACTCACATATTCAACTTGAGATACGTGAATGCTCTGCGAAAATAAAAGCAGTACTGACAATGTATGTGAGTTTGCCAATATTATTTACCAATTCATCATTTGAAACTGACGTTACTAATTCTACAATTACTTAATGGTTTTCTCCAATCCACTTTTGATACTAAATTCTCCATTCTACGTATCACTTCAAATAAATAAAGTACGAGCCACCTTTTTAGGTTTATTTCAAATGCAATCGGGAGAAAATGTCAGCCTCAAACTTCGAGTTCGTGGATCCTCAGACCGGGGTTCGAATCATCGAGGGAGAGTACACAGTCACAAGAGAACAGGTGGAAGAGTACTTTGGCTCTGACAAGTACCAGTGCTTTTGCTTTGCCTGGACCAGTCGAGGGCAAATAAGGAGTCAACCAGCGACGATTGAATTGGCTTGTGAGTATTCTGTTGCTCCAGAGGATTACTTGGACTGTTGTGTGTACGTGTAATAGATAATAAAATTATATACATTTTAAATAAAACACTTTTTACCGGATATTATCGGGTATATTTTAGTTAATTTTAAAATTATTTCGACGTTTCGGCATCTTTGCAGTTGCCGCAGTTTGCAGACATGACCACGGCAACTGCAAAGATGCCGAAACGTCGAAATAATTTTAAAATTAACTAAAATATACGCGATAATATCCGTTAAAAAGTGTTTTATTTAAAGTATGTATCGTGAAAACCTAAGACAATATTTATATACATTTTCCATGAGTTTGATAAAAGTACTTTTATTTATTTGTATGTTTCATTATTGAACCAGCATTGTTTTTTCGATATTTATTGATGTTATCGTAGGTATATAAATATAGAAGAATTTGATGAACAACAATAAAATATTTATACAATTATTCAGATTTATTCTCAACTTTATTTAATTAAATAATATAAAATTAAATACAACACTTGTTATCTGGATTTTATCACATTTAATTATATTTTAATGGACTTTTCCGTGCCTTTACAAAGAGAGTTTACCACGGTGACTGACAAAATCCGATTAATAATTCTTTTATTTAATATAATTAATAATGAAAACTTAAGGAAATACTACTAGAAACTTTTCATGAGAAATAGTTGTTTTTAACTAATCTAGTATTATTACGCAGGAAGGATATCTAATAACAAATTGGCAAAGTTGAAGCAATAATTAAAAATGTTATCTCAATACTTTTCTTTGACAGACATCAAAAAGAACTTCGCCTTGGCGCCCCAGTCGCAAGTTGCGAAGCAGTACTCCACTGTAACGTTTCACTGCGAGCCGCCGGCGGCCGCGCCGCACGCGCAGCTCTACTGGCTGAGGAACGGAATTCCTGTACCTGCAGATGATAACGTGCAGTTGTTGAAGGAGGGTGGACTAGTGATCAAACAGGCGACTTTGTTGGTAAGAATCTATTTTTGTTATATGCAATATATTTAAATACATCTCGCTTCAGAAGTTTTATCATGCCCTTACATATAAAATTGTGAGTAAGTAAGTATAATGTCTCAACTGGCAAAGGCCATTTTTCAAAAAAAAAAATCTGGCAAGGGTCTTTGTCCGAGGGACATCTGGCAAGGGACCACCCGTCCCGTGATTGCAGTGCACAAAAATATTGTACAGGACCTTCAAAAAAAAAGAACAAAAGTTGTTGAATTGTTATAAATAGAGTGAATTAGTTTAATGAAAAGTATACAGATTTTACCAATTTGATTTATATTTAGAGAAAGTGCATGTTAGGTAATACCCATTTTTTAAAATTTTTGTGTTATCAAATTTCATTAATTATACATCTTTAAATAAAGACATAAATTCATAATAAACTTAAAATAATAAGTAAATTTATTTTGACAAATTTAAAAATAAAATAAAATAAATAATTATACGTTAAAATTATACTACAAATAAAACACTAAATCTAAATTTGAATGCAATGAGGGCAACGTAGCCAAAAGGCTGGCTGAATTACCACGCTGGATCGCAATAGAAATTCGTTGTGCGAGGTAGGTGCCAGACTTCGGGTCACGAGTTTCACTCACCAATCGCCTCGCTAGGTCCGAAAAAAGACGATGAGCCCCTTGTCCCCAGGACCCCATGGTTTCAACGCCAAAAGCCTCAAAAATATACCCGCTACCCAAATTCTGATATTTTCTACGTTTAAGGCTTTCAGCGTTATTAGCAGCAGAGCCAGATTGTATACTAGTTGTGGAAAGATGGGAAGCTGCGAGAGTGTCTACGCAGGTTGCATCCCACACCAGTGGCCTACCCATACTCCAAGGGACCAGAGTCATACCATCAGGTCGCTTGCCATCATCACGCAACAATCCTGACGGTTCAAGAACCGAGGGAGTGTTGGAGGTAACAAGAGCCCGATGGATGATGTCATTTAAACTGGCATGGCGAGATATTCGGCCACCGCTGCGAGAACATGAAAGGCCATGGCGATTGAGCTCATCGACCAACACGCCACAGCGGCAGCGGTGTCGAGCACATAATTTTATTCCTAAACGTAAACTACAGGCAAGCCTAAAGCTATGGTTATCAAAAAGGGTTCCTAAGTTAGATGACGGAAGCGCCTGCAACCATAGCCCTGACTCCCACGAACCCACCGCTAGCAGACGAGCGCGCTCTGTTAAATTAGGCGTATTTAATTGTTTGTTCCGCTCTAAAATACAAAGCACGTCGTCCCACTGACGCTGTGACGCGGGATTTTGTGGAACTGCTGAACTGTTTGATACAATATTCCAGTGCATTTCGGCATCCGAAAGATGAGAAATCTCGCCCGTAAAAGAAGAGGAAAGAATGTTATTGATAATATCTTTATTACCGTAAATCAAAGATAAAAAGGCTGGCAAAGCTAGAGAAGAAATTTTTCGAGTTCCTAAACCACCGAAGCGCACTGGTAAACTGGCTCGATCCCAGGAATTATTATCAAAATTTATGTTCGGAATATTCGAAAGAGTTGATTTCATTTTTTCATCGAGAACCGAAAGTAAATTTTGGTGTTTCCAAAATTGTGAGCAGCGAAGATAATAAATTAATTTTGGCACGAATAAGCAATGACGTAAAACGTAAAAGGCCATATGTAAAAAAATAAAAAAAATAAAAACATAACAACAAATACGCTTCAGTTCGACTTTGAAAATATGTAAACAACACATAGAATATACTTGCAATATTTCTATGAAGTAACCTGCCACAAATAGCTTTTTAATCTGTATTTGTTCCTAGACTATGATATTTTATAAAGTATAGTGGAATAAACAGAGCATATAACGATACTTAATGGTCAAAAGGCGAACTCGTAAGAACGGCCAGTATCTGGCCGCTTGCCAGACGCGGTACAAATGTCGGCGGCTAGAAACTGACTTCTTACCTGTCACAAAAAGACTTGCAGTTCACTGGTATAAGAACCCAATTATAATTCTTTCCTCCTATATCTACCTCATTCCTATTGTACAATTTTCACTGCACTACGCACATAGGTGTGTGCGTGAATGTATGCGGGCAGCTGTGTGGTTTTGTTTAATATTCTTAACCCTTTCAGAACATGGGGAACTATTCGTGTGTCGCTGAGAATATAGCAGGAAAGCGTATCTCCGAGCCAGCTTTACTAACTGTATTTGGTAAGTTTAGGATTAAATAACAGACAGTAATATAAACGTTGAAGCGAAAAATCTCCAATAAATAAAGCTTAAAGTTGATTACAAAAAAGAATAAAATCAGAACAAATATCTGAATTTGAAATAAGAAAATAAGTTTATTATATTTTCGTAACTGAGCGAACAACCGTATTTCTCAATGCTGTTATTGTTTGTTCTGAGCATCGCCAAACAACATGTTCTCGTATAGTATTAGAAATATTGACTCTCTGATATTAAATCTTAGGATATCGCTTTTTGATTTGATAAATATTTGTATTTCATACACGTTAAAAGAGTTTGTTATTATTATAACAAATTTAATTCTGTAGGTTTAAAAAGCTATTAAGAAACGATTACTATTACAGTTAAACGTAAGTTTGTAGTAGATAACAAAATTGAGCATTACAATTACCACGAATAACGTTATCATAATTCGTATAGTTGCAACAAAAAATGCTGATTTTGTTGTACATAAAGATTAACTTCTCATTAAACCCGAACTCAATACTTAGAATCTGCACATCACCTAAACCCAGATTTATTTTAGTGAACGGTGGTTGGTCGAGCTGGTCTCCTTGGACCGATTGCACGTGTCCTGGTATCAACGAACTGAATGACAAGCGTGCTGGTAGACGCCGGACCAGGTCCTGTACTGCCCCTAGGCCTTTGAACGGAGGACAGCCTTGTGTAGGGCCCAGCGAGCAGAAAACGTCTGACTGTCTGGACTGTGATTTGGGTAATAACTATTTATTTGGTAATTTATGTACACACGATAAAATTAAAAAAAGGTTTTAAACAAATTTTACAATGGAACAATGTGTATGTTATTTTTTCTATGTTTCAAAAATATTTCTCTTACTTTCTCGTTTGGAAATTTCTACGATGTAGTCTTCAGTTTAGGAAATTGTTGTCCATAACTTTTTAGGTCATAAATGAAATAATGTAAGCAATAAAATACAGAAATCCTTTTTTCAGATGTTTATGTGGATAACATTGATGAGTTGGCTGATGAATCTTCTGATATAGTATTGGGTAAGTTCTTACCCAAAAACTAAAAATATCTACTAAATTACTAATGCATAATGATCCATTTTAAAACTTTTCGGTAGTAAACGCAATTGTACTTACTCATTGCTTGATTATGTATCAATTTCTATTAAACTACTTTTACCCTAGTTTACAATGTTTAAAATAAAATATTCGACTGTACAGTAGTTCAACGCAATTCGCCGTTTGCGTGATTCTATCATACGTAAGATTATAATTTCTAGGGCGATGGTCTCAATGGTCAGAGTGGTCACCCTGTGACTTGGATTGCCTGCAGACCAGGCGTCGCAGGTGTCTCACTAGCACAGCCTGTCTTGGAAAAGACTACCAGGTCGCGCAGTGCCCTTTATGTGTGAGGACATCCAAATCTGATCTAACGAGATATGGTTAGTACCTAACTTACATCTATAATTAGATTCGATTGTATAATAAAGTCATAATACAGTTTTATCGCCTCGAGGCGTAAGTGGTAGGAGCTCTTATCTTTATTCATAGATTTGTTCATTAATAATTAATGTTGATGTTTATAATTCTTTAAATACATATTTAGACGGCCTGTTTGGTGTGGAGGTAAGTACCCTTGCCTTTCATGCCAGAGGTCCCGGGTTCGAATCCTGGTAGAGGCAGATATTTTATTATATTTGCTTTCTAGTCATGGATGTGTATGTACGTTTATTTAAGTTTATTTATAATATTTATATATGAAAAAAAATGTATTTGTGCTTATTTCTTAAGTTTATTTATCCGTTATCTAGTATCCATAACACGAGTTCTTAATGATACTTAATTTGGGCTCGATAATGTGGTGTGATTGTTAGAAATATTTATTTATATTTTTAATCACAAACCACAAATATTGCTTAGTTTTAAGAAAATTTGAAAATTATAAAAGTATGGAGCTTTGAACTTTTAATTAATTATTAAAGATTTTCTTTTATTTAAAACGTAAGATACTGTTTTTTTATGAATTATACAAAAAAATCAAGGAGTTCTTGTTTTTCAGGTGCATCATTTTGGCCTCTCTACGTGGCATTGTCGGTAGCATTCCTTATATTCATAGTTGTAGCAATCCTTGGCCTTAAGTATATTAAAATTAATATGACTGATTCTGCTTACGTGAAACCATCAGGTAACTATATTTTTTATGGAAACGTCAATAAAAATGTTTAATGCTGTGTTAGAAATACATTTTTCAAGTTATATTTCAATTTAGGTACTGCAAACTATTTCGGCAACGTGATAAAAAGAACTTTGACGAATCAACCTGATTTAACGATACACGAAGAGTTTCAAACTTTAGAATCTAGACGCACGCATAGAAATATGAGCACTTCCACAAGTATGAGAAATGAGCATTTGTATGAAGTACCGCAACTCGCGACCAGGTAATGCAAGACTAATAGAATCTCTTTTTGTTCACGTAAATATACTGCGCGAAAGTAGAAAAATAAAGCCTCAATAATCCATTATCTAAATATGACATTATTCCCTGCAGCTACATGTCGCCGATCGACCACGAGGTAAGAGTCTCCGACACAAGTGTGTACACTAGCAAGGAGCGCGCGGAGTCTGAGCATTCTGAGTCTAGCTGCTTTCTGAGCTGTGAGTCTCTTGTCCAAGCTTTGTGCATGTATGGCTTTCATTGTTTAAAATGCAGCATATTTTTTATATACCAATGACACTGCTACAAAATAAGCGGTGGTGTGGGGCAGTCACTAGTGGCTGTGCGCATTTGCTTTGGGAAAAAAACGAGGTAGAAATTGGTTATAAATGTATATTGACCCATTGCTTTAAATTTTCCCCATCAAAAGTCTTTAATTGTTTAGAATTTGTCATGTATTTGATAAATGAGTATTTTTGAGTGCTTTCATTGCATGTTTCCTAGCTATTCCTATATATACACATAGTATAAACTTTTACGATTCATATCTCACACGAATGTCGATCTTGCAGCGGGCTCGTCGTACGGTAACAATAGTATAGAAATGACACCATCTTTGAAAAACAATGCTTCAATGGATTCGAAAACCTTGTCCATCTCTCACTTTGACACTGCTGTTTCTAAAATTGTCTCGAGTGAAGGAAACTGGCTTAATTTGGGTAAATGCGGAGTTAGTTTGTTTGTTCCTGATGATGTTTTGGATAAAGGCGAGGAGTTGTTCTCCGTGGAGGTCACTGATGACGATTGGATTAGGCCGACGCTATCGGAAGGTGAGTGATATTAATGTTTTACTAATTTATGGTAGATTTCTTTTGTTTATTTTTTTATTGTTTTCATGAGACGGCAAACGAGCACGCAACTCGCATGATGGTAAGTGGCATCCGTGCCCATGGACGTAGTTTTATATTTTAATAATGGTGATTTATTAAATCGACTAATAACGCGTTGCCGACCGTAGAGTTTACTTGGAATCGCCTTTGTTCCAGTAATTACAATGGCTGTAACTTTCCTTTGGCCGGAACACTACAAAGTTAACTTGGTTATTATGACAGTTAAAATAGGAAGGACTGTTAAGAAAGACACAACAAGATCTTCTACTTCATATATCTCGCAATAGATATTTTTTAGCAACACTTCATTTATTGTAACTAAATACTTACCTATTTAAAAAAAAAATTATTGCCTTGATTCCTTTGTTACAAGTTGCTAAACTAATCGAGATGTAGGCGAAATTGTAATAAAATAGGTTAAACTACAGGCAACTGACGTACTTATCAAAATTCAGTGTGTTTCCAAAAAAAAATTTTTAACACTTTTCGCTATATTTTTGATGAAACATTATTTGTGATGGAAGCCCTTGAACCGAATTTAAATTCTTTTTGTCACAAAATTCAACATGACTAAATGAAAATGTATTTTCAACAGGCGAAACTCAACTAAGCCCGATCGTCCGCTGTGGGCCTAAAAATTTCCATTTCCGGAAGGGAGTTGTTCTGTGCTTCCCTCACTGTGCAGCCATGAAGAACACCAGCTGGGCGTTATCGATCCTTCAGAAACCCGAAGAAGTCAACTCCCGCGAGTGGAGGAAAGTTTTGACGCTCGGTCAGGAAACACCCGGGACCCCGATATTTGCACAAGTCGATCCTTCCAAAGTTTACCTCGTGTGCGAATTCCTAAGCGACTTTGTGCTCGTAGGGAGAAGTTTCAGCGGTCTCGACGCTAAAATGCTTAGAATAGCTTTGTTCATTTCACAAAGAATGGAAAATGGGTACTACAGCCTGATAGTCCACGTATTCAATGACACGCCGTACGCATTAAACAAATGCCTCGAGGATGAAAAAAGAGCCGGCAGCTACTTACTTTGTGAACCGAAAACAACATATTTTCAAGAAAATTGTTCGGATTTGTGCTTTAACGTACGTGAAGTGGGACAGGGATGGAAGATACAATCTGGTGGCAAATACCAAGAGCTTGCGTATAGCGGCTTATGGCGCAAGGACCGTTCGCAGCATTGCCTCTTCGTTCTACAACAGACAGATTCAGTAAACTGTTTCGAACTCAACATGTGTGTTTATCAGAAACAAAAGCAATCTAACTCCGTCAGTTTTAATTTAAAAACGAACGATTTGAATTCAAATTACCAAAAGCGATTCAGTTCATCTAGTATGGAGACGGGGTATTCTGTTAACATTTTGGAGAACCCATTTAATTACTCATCTTTATCGAAGAAAGGGGGTCGTTATGACTTTGTTTATAAGAACTACAGAAACAGAAGTAACTTTAGCGTGGACAATAACTATAAGATTAATGTGCTGACGAAATCCGACCGAGTAGTTTTGTGCAAGTTGTTAGATTGTCAAACTGCAAAGGGCAATGATTGGCGTTTGCTGGCGGAAAAGCTTAAGATATCCTCTTATTATTATTATTTCGCAAACACTTGCTCACCAACGGAGAATATTTTAAATCTTTGGATGTGTAGACATAATGATGTGAACATGTTGGTTAATTTGGCTAGAATATTTAGAGACATAGGAAGGATTGACTGTGCTACGCTTGTGGAGCGGCGATGTTTTCCGGATTGAACTGGTTCGTTGAAAACACGTGCTGAATCGATGCCAGCTTATTACCGGAAGGTAGATTTTATGAACATGTAACTGACTTTAAATAAAACACTTATGTGTTGTTCATCTATTGCCATAGATGAACAACACCTTAGTCTATCGTGACCACGGTAACTGCAAAGATGCCGAAACGTCGAAATAATTTTAAAATTAACTAAAATATACGCGATAATATCCGGTAAAAAGTGTTTTATTTAAAGTATGTATCGTGAAAACTTAAGAAAAGATGTAACTGACTTATAAAAAAATCATTCAATTGTTAGCAAACATTGTTAATTATCGTGGTAGGGGATCGAAATCCTTAAAAAAGTTTAAGTAATGACTCGTCTTAATACTTTTCTAAATAAGAACTATTTGTATTTGTAGATATTTTTTTTCAGAAAGCCTAATATTTTATAAGTGATTTTGATATAGTCTTATACGAATATTTGATTTTGTAAAAGTAGAATTATATCGTTATGCGGTCGTTGTTAGTAAGAGACATTAGTGACTGTCCCACATTTTATTCTTATATACAACAAACAAATCTGTAATGATTCGTAAGTTTAAAACTCTTTTGTTAGACGACGTAATTTGAAATATTAAAAGTAGTTGTAAATATCTTTAGTAAAATCTATAAAATGCACCGCTCGAAAACAACAATAGTTATTAAGCTTTTTGGAATGAATAAAACATTTTCAACCTTCTCCAATTGTTTCACTTAGTGCTACTTGATACTTAATGCCTATGAGCATTCAACATCTTATTTTGTAAATAATCAACATTTATTCTTTTACCTGTAGTAATTGAATTTTTGTTGTACTGTTTTGTGTCAATTTATTCTGTAATTGAAATTCCAATATCCCATTTCTGAATGTTGATACAAAATTTCATAGAATAAAAATAATGTGCGTTAATGTTTAATGTCACGGATAACAACTGTTTCGGCATATCTGCCTTTGTCAATAAAAAGATAAATGGGAGATAAATTTCCTTAATTCATATTATTATAATAACACAATATTTGTAAGAGTTGACAAAAGCGTTATTGAACTTACGCGGTTATAAGGCTTTTTTCTATTATATATACCACTATTGCATACTAATAAATATCCAAAGATTGCTAACATAGCTAACATAATATTCAAATATCAAAAATATTCATATCTGTTCCTTTACTTTCTTTCATACAACTTTCTACTGGTAAGAAAAAAATATTTACTGAACTCTAAAGGTAGACTGACCTAGTTTTCATGTGTTTAAGAATTGAAGATACCCTTGCAGTTAAGCCGAACGAGGATTGCGGGCCTTAATAATTAAGAAATTGACTTCAACCTTTCTGGTCTAAGTGATAAGCAGAAAAGTTATTACTCGTATTTAAAACTATGCAAACGAATAGGAAAGACAAGTCGATTTGCGTAAAGACTTTAATTAAGATGATATTAATATTATTCCAGTTATTAGAAAGGATAATTATATTTTGATTTGATATAACCATTATTATAGTACCTCCCGATTTTTCTGTTATTGTCGTTTTGTAACACTAAAGCAAATCAAGTGATTTATGGTATAATTCTATAAAATGTTTACTTAAGATGAAAACAACTTAATTTTTTAAAAAATCTACGGGTAAAAATAATTTATTAGCCTTTCGTTAACAATGAGAAACTTTTTAACGCAAATTTATTCGCATAAAGCTCTTGTACCTGTAAGTATAAGTTTACTAACTACATATTTTCAAGCGTAAACCGCTCACGATTCACTTCTTGCACCAAACAACACCATGGTACGCGATATTCCTGGTTTTATTACAGAAACCCCCGATAAAGATAAAGGTGTTATGTGTTGCCAGCATTAAGGTTACTATTTAATGCCCTACACAGTGCACGTACTTTTATGTACTATTTTAGTACACTCCAATGGATTTTATGATTAATACTGGAAAGAGGGCATTTCGACATGTAATCTTTTATGTTGATGCAAGTTCCAGCTTCATTATAATTATGTCGTGTTTGGTTAATTAACTTCGATGAGGCGTTGCCAACCGTAAGCTTCAGTTGTAATTGCCTTTGTTCCAGTCATTGCACTGGCTGCACCTTCCCTTTGACCGGAACACAACCAAGTACATGTGATTATTATGGCGGTCAAAATAGAAAAGAATGTATTACCACGAAGACGCGATCTTTACAAAAAAAGTCTAGTGACGCTAAATTTTACTTAATTTTATTGAAATATTCGATTATTTCTCGTAATAAAGTTAACAAAAAAAAAAACTTCTAAAAATTTATTATACCAGCCACAACTTAACTAGTACATAGTGTCAGGATGTCAAATAGAAACACGTCCCGCACGTAGTATTTCTTTAATGCAACGAACTTATAACCTAATGCATTTAAACAGTACTCAAGAACAAAAATGCTTTGATAGCAAAATAATATAAATGTACGAGTGGCTCGTACATTTATGTTTAAATTTCAATTTCAGAAATTAAATAAAAAGATTTGAGTCGATACAATTACTTACAAATGAGTTCAGCATAGTTTGCCTAAAAAACGCTACGAAGATTAAATGGTTACTCGACGTTAGTTGCCAATGATGTGATTCTTCAAAAACACTTCGGAATGGAAAAATCTTTCACCACAAAACAGTATATAGAAATTTAGACAAAATATATATAAATAAAAAACCGGAGCATTACCTTGATGAAAGAATATTATTTGGAAATTTTACTGCTCAGTCAACTTCTTGACAAATTATTTTTTTTTAATTTCACATTATTTAATAACTTGTCTAAAGGGTGCTTAAAAACATTTCAAGTCAAAATACCTACTCCTACGAGCCGACACATCTTTTCACAGATCGTTATGCAAATTAAACCCTTAACTTTCTGCATTTCGGTGTATTTAATCGCTTGAAACTTTCTCAACTTCTAAGAATATTGAAGGGTGCATAAATTTAAAAAACCTTTTAAGGAAGTGCTTGGTAGGTGTCAAAAAGTTTATGTTTATGTCTGATCAAGTTTCAAGTAGTAAGAGAGATACAGGGTTTTTTTTTTTTTTTTTTTTTGCTGCCGAGGCACCCTCACGGGAGGGAGGTGGAAGATGCGTCATGCATACCCGCCCGCAGGTAAATTCCTCTGCGGGGGGGTTATGTGGGACTCACCAGAATGGCACCTACCCACTAAAAACCACCTGTTGGCTGTGGTAAGCGTATACCTTTAGCCTTCATCGGAAGCGACACCCGTCGGGAAGTTGGGCGCGCTGGCGGAGACCCGCTAGCGGGTCTTCCGCCTGTAGTGAAAGTTGCACTGAAGGTGCTCAAAGGGACATGAGTTGGTGGCCGTTCTGGGCAGCCTCCGGTGAAGCCGGGGCTGGGCAGAGGTCGGCCGAAGCATGATTTAGGGATCAATTCATTTAAATGAACCTACAATGAATTGAGAAGGGAACTATGCTCCGCCAGAGCTAGCAAACGCTCTGTCGGAGTACGTGAAGCCCTAAGTTTACGGGCTAAGACTGCGATTTCACTAACATCGACATTTTTAATAGCGTCGCAGACGATACGCATATCGTCTGCTACGGAGGATTGAGGAGTGGGTTTGTATGGGCGAGGAGCCGGGATGGGATTCGATGCGGGACGCTGCCTCCAGTTTTCTGGAGCAGGCTTGGGCTGAGTAGGCTTTGCAGCCGGAGGAACCCGGCTACGCAGCGGCGGAAAGTTTTCTTGAGAAAGGCGCGGGGCCTGTTTGGGAGCCGCCCTTTTGAAATTGGAGCGCATGCAACGGGGTGCACGAGGGCAGCCCCTGTAATTTGCGGTGTGGCCGGACTGGCCACAAAGCACGCAATCGGGAGGAGAGGGAGTTTCAGGAGTGCGATTGCACTCCTTAGTGAAGTGCGGGACCAGGCACTTGACGCACCTGGGCGGTGCGCGGCAGTTGGCTGCCGCGTGCCCGTACAACTGGCACCGATGGCACTGGCCGGGATGACCGCGGCGATGAGGCGCCTCGATTGAGATCCCAGAGAGGCCGCAAATAGAGCTAACCCCTTTCAGGATCTCTCTGGACTTGGGGACGTTGGCGAGAATCACCAAAGCGAGAGGGTGTTGCCTCCCGTACTTGCTGTGCATTTTATGCACCGCGAGTGCCGGGAAGCCTTGGGACTGCAGATCCTCCAGGATGGCCTCGTTCGATAATTCGAACGGGATTCCCCTGAGTACCGCTCTGATCTTACGCTCTTCTGACAGAGCATAAGTGTGATAAGCATATTGCTTATCGGTGAGGAGCTTTGTTAAAGCTCGAAAGTCGTCTATCGACGAGACTAAGATTTTAATAGATTCACCCGAGTTGGCTGCTCGGATGTAATGGATTTTGTGCTCATTGCACAATGTCGAGACCTCGGTCCATTTACCCTTTTCCCGAAGGAAAACGGGTGGTGGGACCTTGGCCTTGACAGAAGTTGGGGCCGGAGCGGGTGTTGAAGACACCGGGGCAGCTGGCGTTGAAGACGCCGCAGGAAGTATAGGGACGGGCGTCGAGGGCGCCGGGTCTTGTTTTGAACGCTTCTTAGAGCGCTTCTTAACAAGCGTAAAAGAGGGAGACTCAGGGCCAGTTGGGGTGGCGTCCGAGGATGACTCGGTCGCGGGTGCGCGTTTGCGTCGCGGAGGGGCGTCTACTTCGCACTCCATGTCACTGGAGGAAGGTGACGCGGGAGGGCCTAAGACCTGAGGGGTCTGGGGAAC
This sequence comes from Marasmarcha lunaedactyla, assembly GCA_923062675.1. Lineage (NCBI taxonomy): Eukaryota > Metazoa > Arthropoda > Insecta > Lepidoptera > Pterophoridae > Marasmarcha > Marasmarcha lunaedactyla. The sequence goes on from OV281341.1 coordinate 7,207,343, forward strand.
TGGGGTGGCCTGAGGGGCCATTGTGGACATTATCGTCATGAAATGAGGGATGAGAGAATCTAGGAAACGGAACTTGTCAGCATTTATATGTATGCCTTCAGCACCGATACTATCAGCTAACTTCTTCCTAATCTCATCAGAGCTTAGGGAAGCCATTGCGGAGGGGTTGGGGAGGGACAATATATGAACCTAACAACGATGACTAACTCCCTAAAACCACCCTACACGCAGTAGGGCGGTTGAGAACGACGCGGATAACTTACTCGAACACAGCACTTGAAGTCCTGGAACAACGAATTCCCGTCGACGAAGCTCACGTTCCACGAGGTACGGTTAACAAGCCACTATTCGCCGTGAAAACGGCGTTAGAAACTTATTAGAAGTACGGTTAACGAGCCACTGTCCGCCGTGAAAACGGCGTTAGAAACTTAATACGGTAAACAACTATGAAATTTGGGTGCTCAATTAGCGCGGGGGCTAAAAGAGCGGGAAGGCGTCTGCGATCGACGTGCGCTCGAGAACGCACGCAGACCGAGACTGAGATACAGGGTGGAAAGTTATTAATATTTATATTAACGAATATTCAGTGAAAAAAAATAACGAGAGGAATAATTAACAAAACTGAAATCTACTTCAAATTCAGATCTACCTTTGGATTTTTATGTGACATTTTTCCGTTTTGCTTCACATGCAAAAAAAACCATTCATCAGACATTAAAAAAATATGAAAAATTTACAATGAACCTAAATTTTATTAAATCACAGGGCTGAAAGTCTTTAATTGTCAGTCTATAAGTGCCTTTCAGACTGTAACACGTAGTTTTGAAAATGTGTCTTTAAAGCATTTCTGTCTTGTGAAATTAATTATGTAGCCAACAAGAACAGAACGTCATATAACTACGCAACCGTAACTCATATCCTGTAAGAGTAACATTTGTAGCCATCTGAAAGAAAGGTGAGGCATTCACTTATTTTATTTATACTTATCCTATCGATCTATAGCTGTTCAAGGAAAGAAGCTTACCCCTTTTCAAAGAAAAATTATTTTTAGAAATATGCATTAAAAGAATCTGTAATCATCTTCCATCGCTACAAATTGGTTGAGTGCTTGTTAACCACTTCTTATGCTCGATACCAAATTAATTTACATTATTCTGCCCGCTGTTTCCGTTCACTGGCTCTAATGATTGACAGAATCCAGATCGCTTTTGTTTTAAGGTTGTTTTTAATTTGTGCAATTGTGTTTAGTTTCTTGGCGTAAAAACGGGGTTTAAATAATTTTCAATAAAATTTTGTTTTAATTAAGTTTTTGCATTTATTAATATTTAGCAACTTATAAACAAATGATTGTGTTGTTCTTCAAATAAGTAATTACATTTAAAAAAACCTGAAAGTTCGTCTTGCATGTGGAATGCAGACTTTATATAAGTTTGTGAGGTGACAACATATTACATTTTTTGACTGATAATTCTAATTTCAAATTAATTTTAATGGACAAACATGGAATTCTTTTTCTAAAATCGTCATTTGTTTAATAGTAAGTGTTTTGTTTTCAACGCATTCGAACATTTTTCGTCATCATGGATAAGTTAAAAATTCGAGTAATTATGGAGTATGTGTACCGTCGTGGCAGCAAAGCGGCACAAGCGGCACGCAACATCAACGACGTTTACGGAGCGAAAACTACAAACGAACGCACCACCCGTTATTGGTTTACCCGCTTCCGTTCTGGAAATTTTGACCTGAAAAATGAACCCCGTGGTCGTCCGAAAACTTTGGTCGACAATGACGAATTAAAGGCAATTGTGGAAGCTGATGAAACTCAACCCACGACTGAATTAGCAGCAGCTTTCGACGTTAGCATCAAAACAATATTGGTCCATTTGCGTCAAATTGACCTCATACTGCACAGCAGACGGTCTCCAAGCTACAAGAGTTGGGGTTGGAAGTTCTCCGTCATCCGCCGTACTCACCAGACCTTGCGCCTACAGACTTCTACTTTTTCCAGAATTTGGATAACTTCTTGGCGGAAAAAAAATTCAATACCCGAGAGGCAGTACAAAATGCCTTCGAAGAATTTGTTGCCTCCCGTCCAGCTGATTTCTTCAAGAAAGGCATCAATAAGCTACCAATGCGTTGGCAAAGATGCATTGATTGCATGGGTGATTATTTTGATTAATAGAAATAAAAAATATATAAAAAAATTACGCTTCATTTATTTCGTGAAAAACGGCTATTTCATAGGTAAAGACTTAATATATACCTACCTACTACACCTTTCGACCTACATCAGAGCCAGTGGTGGGAACAAGAGTATTGGAACAGCAGTCAGAATAATGTGAATGTTTCACCAAAAGTATAAAATTTAAAATGTATTTTTCCTATGAAGCCAAATTTCCATCAAAAATCAACACCTAAAAAAGGCAATACAGAATGCAAATAAAAAAAAAAGAAATGGTAACTAGCTCAAGACAGTAGGTATAATGATATATCGGTTATACAATTTTAATGAATACTTCAAAAAAAGCTGTCACGTTAACCAAAAAGTCTCAGCACGTTCTTTTCCCGGGTTCTTGATTTCTGTAAATGTTTCCCGATATAAATATAGCGCATTCATATTTATGATACGATAGTAAATTTTTATGTTCATAGAAATATTCTGGATTTCCGAGTTGCGCGTAAAAATATTTTAAGACTGACTGTTTTTGTTCATGTTTTGAAGAAGATAGAGCGGCGAGGATATAGGTGTACTGTATCTGTAGGTATACTTTGAATATCAATTTGTGACTTTGACAGTCGTTAATTGCATTTCAGGAATTTGATTTATGTCATAGATAGCCAATACAAGAACAGTTTTAGACAAAGCTCAAAAAGTACTTTGTTTTAGTTTCAAATATGTATATTATATTAGAAATTTTATAATTTTAGAATATAATTTTTTTTCAAAAGGTATGTTGAAAAGGTTTTCATATTTTTATTAATATTTCAAGAAAACGTAGGAAAGTAACTATGTAGCTAGTAATTAATCTGGTAAAAATAAATACTTAAAAACATTGAGCATATTGGAAAATTTACAAGTTATGAAATAGTATAAAAGGACTAAATATATATAAAAGTTATTGTATGTATATATAGTTATATATATATATTCAGTCCTTTTGCCCGCGGCGTCACTTATGTACCGTAATCTTTGTTTGAAAGTGTGGGTTGCTCTTCAAAAACCATAGTCGGCACAGTCGTTTGACATAGGAGAAAACTACAGATATACGTAAATTAAAAAAAAATGGCGACTACTATTTTGATGTATACTTTCATACGAGGAACTAAACTATCATAGAAAGAAGTAAATTGTACGATATCCTTGTTGGGCTATGCGACCTTTGTAAGCTTCGTTATTATAACGTACCTTGATGTTACGAAAAGGAATAAAATAAAATCTGCTATTCAAAAAAGCAGTTCTTTTGACAGTAAAATTCGACTTTTAACTTTTATTTATTTATATATATTGGTGATGGGAACAAGCAGACCTATAAAACATATATTGTTTAGTAACCCTCAGAAATCTGATCCAGGGCGTTTCATGCCTTTACATGATTTTAACATGCCTCAAAGCACATTCCGTATTTTACCAGTCTGAATATGTAGCTTCTAACTCTTTTAATTAGAAACGAATTCTTTAAGTTGTCAAGGAAGGCTGATTTTAAAGGATCTGGTTTGTAGGGTGCATTGAAAGAAAGAAAGAATAACATTTATTTAAAAAACCAGCACATGTAACTTAAAACGATAAGACCAAATAAAACAGTACACCATAAAAATAATGTCTCGGTGCTTGAAGTGATTCTTATGATATAACTACAAAAAATACAATTTCTACATTTAAAGACTTTTAGAATTAGATTTATAAAATTACACAAGACAAGAAGCAAGTGTAAATCGAAACGTACATAACGCAATCTATAGTAAGTATAGATACATAAACATGAAAATATCACCTTGTGTCAAAAATCAAAACTTATGTCGTAGATTCATTAGTAGAGTACTATCCGAAAAATTATTCTGTCTTCATTTATTGAATATTTGAAACGTAGTGGTCTGGTGAGGTTGAAATGTGTATTAAAAACGTTTAAATAACTTCATTTAAATGAAATCACAAAAACCTGAATGTTAAAGGTTCTCACCTCGTGCTTTTTTGCTAGATAGATGAGATGTATTTTAATTAAAACTACAACTCATCTATCAGACCCGCTTGACAGCATTCAATTTCTTTGACACCATCATATATTTTCTCCATTCTTTGAAGCTAGCAATAAGCACAAAAATGTCATTTCACTTGAATGCATACAATCAACAGTCAGGAACCAGGGAGAGCTCTGCACAATTTCTGCCTTTGTGCGGCCTTAAAGACGATGTGAGAAAATTTGGCTTGAAAATATGTAGCCTCGAGCAGTGACAGCATGATTTTGCGAATATTTAGAAATAAATATTCGTATAATAAATAGCCATATTTAACGTTATTATAAATATTTAAAAATACGAGCTTTATATTCAAAGTTATATTAATCTTATAACAAAACTTTGGTTTTATCAGTTAGTTGAGATCTTAAATTAATGTTAATCCATATTTTGGAGGCGCCATTCTAACAGTGCCCTCGATACTTTTATAATATTGTGAATATTGTCGTTATGTTGCCATTGTGGTAACAAAGTTTGACAAAGAAAGAAAGAAAGAATATGTTTATTTGCACAAAAATAATAAAAAGTGTACAAAAAAAAAGGTAAAGACAATAACTAGAAAAAAAAATATACACAAATGGATAAAATAAAAAACTAATAAAAAAAGAACACAAAAAGTAACAAAAAGGAAAAAAAACAAGGAATTAAAAAATATAGTAGCCACGAAATCTTTTTATATTAGTACATAAGAAGAAACATAAATATATATTATGGTAAGAAATAATGTGACTTGAAGATCTGTCAAATATTGTGCAAACAGGCTGTAGCCCAACGAATATATTGCTACTAGGAGCAAATCATTGATTTTCAGCTAAAGCCCATTGAGAGTTGCGGTGAGTGCAATAAACGTTTGCTTTTAAATTACAAAATCATATTAATGGCTATAAGGTAAAACAAAATCAAACAAATTTATATAAGATAAAAAAATAAAAAATTTAAATTAAAGACAAAAATTAATTAAATGCATTAAATCAAATAATAATAATAAAAATCTAATTAGCGTTTATACCCATCATATTTTAAAATATATGTAAAATAGATAACTTAAATAACAACTGCTGATATACATGAAAATTATAGAAAATTATGATAAAGTAAATATAATATAAAAAAAGTAAAAAAGACAAGACAAGATTAAATAAAATAATAATAATATAATAAAATAATATAAACTATGTTTTTTTTTCATTGTTTCGTTTCGTAATAGTAGTTTCATAATGTTTAGATTATTTTAATATGGTTGCTGAGCAGTTTATGCTCATTACATTGTATAATTTTTCATATTTTAGTTCCTGTAGAATTCAGCTTCTTTTCTTATTCTTAAAGTTTTTCCATGTATTGATAGTTTTGAGTACGCTCTTTTAGCGTGTCGGTGACTATAATAGACTGCAGATAGGTAAATTCAAACGATTTTGTACGGTATTTTGTATCGCATGCTGAAATAATAAAAAAAGCATTGAAGTTTGGAAAGTCTCAGTTATCATCATACCGGATAATTTAAACGAAACTGATTATTCAATATCGGTATTTTTAATTATCAACCACAAAATAGCAATGACAAGAATAAATGACTTGGTTGCGTAGAGATGAGTGTTCGGTAATCTCTCCAATTCTGTTGATATATTTGCAAGCCACATAAAACAACATCTTACAATAAAAGATAGATGCTATCACATTATTGGGACCCTCGAAACGGATCTCCGGTCAAAGGTTGGAACCCTGCACCCGAGGGGATAATTGCGTCATTACAGAACATTCTTTTGTTGAAATTCTAATTGTTTGCTTTAGGAAATATAAATTGGTTCCCCGAAGACGTATCAATTTGCAAGCAATTTTCACCAGCGAACCACAAAATGACTATACAATGAGGCGGAAACTGAAAGGGAAGAAAATTTGTTTTTGTGGTTGAAATCGTGAAATGTTGTTTTATTCTTTGTTTGGGGTTGAAAAAAAAGAATTTCAATATTATTCGAATCACGTAATGGATGCTTAAAATAACTATCTAATTAGTTCAGTTTAGATTGCAAAGAATCACTGTTTAAAACAGGTTAAATCTAACAGAACTGTTAATAAACGGTAGTTGTCTAAATTGTAAGTTATTATAAGCAAAATGGTTAAACAATAAGAAGAATGGTAAATAATGCGGTGAGTTTCATGACAAAACCAGTGTGATGACAGTCGAATAGTTTTTCTTGATGGAACCGAGATTCGTTGGTACCATAGAAGCTTCAATATTATGTGAAAATTTAGAAGTCGTGTTCTAAATAGTATATTCATGATTACTTACAAGATTTAATTAAAAACTTGGGTATCGAAGTTATAAAGTTAGATATGTTATTTTATATAGTTAGAATTGAATATTTATTTTGGGCTATGTAAATGTCAATTTTTATCCACTTTCAGCCCATTAAACCATATCAATTAATAAAATTTACAACAAATCTGACAAGCAATATGCAGTTCGGGTCCGCGTCTGATTTTATCTAGTTTAGTCTCCTCGACGTGCTGTAGGGCTGACTACAGTACAAATAAATATTGAAGAATTTATTCTTTTTTCTATATGTCCAAGAAATAAAAAAATCATACATTTTCGTTGCAGAAACATTAGCCGGATGGTAAGCGGCAATCGTATCGATAAACATCAAAAGTCATATAGGTTATATTTTAATATATTCTTTATTTATTAGAAACATAACAGTAATTTACAGTATGTTTACACAGAAAACACATTTCTACTTATGAATTTCCTTAACTAAACAGCTTCACCAAATATATGTAATAAGGTTAATACATCAACTAAATTACACTTCTACAACGGACAAAGATTTACATGTTGCATATTATGAATAATCTTGAATTTTAAAAACATTTTTTGAGACACGTAACGAATTATGAAATGTGTCTACATCACACAATTTACGGTTCTCATCAAACATTCTACTTGCACCTCTTATAAACATATTACTAGCGAAGCAAGTTCTACAACATGGAATGTACAATAGTTCTTTTCTATGGCATGACCGCTCATGTTTGCGAGGAACTCTTAAAAATATTGCATTGAGTAACGAAGGAAAGTTTATGCAGAAATGTCACTTTCCAACAATGCAACAATTTGAATATTATTACTGCTTCGATGCAATCTCGGCGATCCTGAAGAAGCTGGATCCTGTGGTGTTGCGTAGAGTCAAAAGATACACATTACCCGTTGTGAAGTCCAGTGACTTGACAAACCTTTTTGTAGTCTCTGGATCTTCTTAACGTGAACTTTATATGTAGCTCTCCGAACTGCACCAGCAAACTCTCGGAAACATAACTATTATATAACAAATTAAATGTTAAGGGTTAACTAAACGGTTTACTCACCTGAAGTTTTAGACTTAGTTTTTTGTACGATTCATTAATAACTAAACCAATGTGCGGGATAAATGTATGTTTAAAATCCATTATCACTCCAAGGTCTCGATTTTCAGTGGCTCTATTGAAAATTTTGTAACATAATTTATAGTTGCAATTTATTGTTTTATTTTTTTTGATAACTGATACTTGAAACTTATAATGTGACACTTATCTGGATTTAAATATAATTTATTATTTGCTCAGTACATTTCTAGGCGATCTAAATCAGTTTGTAATAAATCACAATCACTGGTTGTCGAACTATTTTGTATATTTTAGTATCGTCGCATAAAGAATTGAATGTGAGTGAACTAAACTATTAGATGTATGTAATTATTATAAATTATTAATAACAAGGGGTGCAAAGAGCCGCCTTGTGGGATGCCAGAACTGATGTTTTTTTTTATTGTGAAACGAATCCTGAGAGAATAAGCACCTGACTACGATCCTCTATGAAACACTTTATCCAACAAAAAACGAGTCACAAAAGTTTACACAAAAGAGCAACCATGGCAAAATCCGTATATATGGCATCTACTTAGAAACCTTCATCCATTGCTTTAAGATTTTTTTTTGTTTCCTTCCACGGGAAGGGCAGGAGGATAAAAAATGCTCTGACGCATACACTGGCGCGCGCGATCCAGGTTATGTGGGACTCGTTCCGACGCCTACCAGAACCACTACCCAATAAAAAAAGAATTTTCGGCCTGAAGGGCTTCGAGATCTAAAGTTAATTGCGTGGGTTCGCCAGTGTGCGCGTTTCTCGGTCGCGACTTTGAACTTCGATTCTAAGACAGGAGTATTATATGAGGCTGAATCACGAACTAGAGGATTGGGATGGGTTTCAGAGCGTTTGAAAAACGCTTCAGAGAGTGTTTTGAGGTGTTGTTGTACTGTGGGCAGTTCAAGATCTCTGTGCAAGTCCGCGTTACGCACGTACCACGGTGCGCTTATGGCCCTGCGGCAAAAGAGGTTTTGAACTACCTGCAGTTTGTGCAGGAGGGAGGGTTTGGCGTGGGCAAAGATTGGCGAGGCATATGTCATGACGGGTCTAACGCAGACCTTGTAAAGTGTACGTTTGTTTCTGAAAGACATTTTACTTTTTCTACCTAACATGCTTTTTAGGCGGCCTAAGTAGTGACGGGCGAGTTTCGAAACTCCTTCGACGTGTGGCTTGAAAGAAAGCGTCGTATCTTACGTGACGCCTAAGTATTTAGTACTGCGCTTCCAGGGGATAGGAATGCCTAACATTCCAACGTGGGGATCGCCAGCGGGACGACGGCGTTTGTGGTCGAAGCGCATCGCAGAATTCTTTTCAGGGTTCACATCGATGCACCATTTTTGAAACCATACACCAAGGGCGTTTACGGCCTTTTGGAGTCTGGTAACAAGGTGTGGAACACTGTGGCCTTAGGTATAGAGTGCAGTGTTGTCGGCAAAGAGTGCGAGTTCGACGCCTTTCGGCGGGATGGGAATGTCGTTGGTGTACACGGTGTACAGCAGAGGGGCGAGGACTGAGCCTTGAGGGACTCCAGCCTTTATGGGACGAAAATACACTCGTGGAAAGCATGCCTTCATGTTTGAATCGAAACGTACGGTCTTTGAGAAACGACGCTATTAACCTGACTTGGCGATCCGGTAAGACTATTTTGTAGAGTTTATAAACGAGACCGCTGTGCCAGACTTTATCGAAAGCCTTGGCTACGTCAAAGAAAACCGCGACTGTTTTATAACGACGCGGATAGAAACCGTCAAGTATGTACTCGACGATTCGATGGACTTGCTGAGGGCAGGAGTGCTCAGCGCGAAAGGCAAAATGATGGAGAATAATGACAGGATCGCCATCCGTTGGAAACAGATGATTCCGCATTCGAGAGAGTATGAATCTCTCGAGAAGTTTAGACATGGCCTTGAGGAGGCTGATGGGTATGTGATACCCATCAGCCTCCCATACCCATGAGCCGGAACGTTCAGAGGTTTGCCTGGCTTGGGAATGCCTATGACTGGCGCTTCTTTCCAAGCTTTTGGTTAGTAGCTATGGTCGAAGCAGGCACTGAATATAACAGCTAACAAGGTAAGCACCTGTTGAGGCATGTGCTTAAGTGCCTGGTTGGAAATTCCATCCGCACCCGGAGCCTTTTTGGACTTTTGATTTCTAATGAGAAGCGAGATTTCGTCATTAGAGACTGTGACAGGGTCGGCGGTGATGGGGAGAGTGTGTCTGCGAAGAACTTCGTCCTCCACCGCGTGGATGTGTGAGGGATTAGCAGGTTGCGTGCTGGGCGAGCATTGTGCGGAAATGCTGTCAGCGAAGCATTCGGCTTTCTCTTCGACTTCGAAGGCAGTAGTGCCATCGGGACGAGTGAGAGGAGGAACGTGAGAGGCGGTGTCTACGCGTAAGGCTCGGGCCATGCTACAGTACGCTTGGTGGGACGGAGATATATTTGCCATGAGATCGTTCATCTGAGCGTCTCGGAGTGCCGCGAGGCAAGACCTAACTTTACGTTATAGCTGATTCGCAGCTAATCTATAGGCGGGCGTGGGATATTTCTTGGCTCTGCGGAGAGCCGCGTTCTTGGCTTTAATAAGAAGCGTGGGTTTGCCTTACTTAGCAACCTTTTCGTTAGCACTGATGGCCGAGTAGATAGCATGAGTGAGAGAATAGACTAATGAATCTATTTTATCCGGATTATCTATTTGATCGGGCGAGATCGCGAGCGGAGAGTTCGGGGCCTCTAAGGCTGAAGCTAACGTATTTTTAAAGCCTTTGCAGTTGGTAAAGGTCTTAGGAAAGGTGACGTTATCGTTAGGCGGTCCTAGCACGAAGGAGACGGGGCGGTGGTCAGAACCTAGGTCATCGAACGGTTCGATAGACCTGAGGTTCGAGGTTGATTCGCTTGACTATTGCAAAATCGAGGATATCAGGAGAGTGGTTCGGGTTGTCAGGATAGTGAGTGGGAGTGACGGGAGAGATGACATCTAAATCAAGTGAGTTTTTGATGTCGAGGAGAGTGATACCGCTGGTGTTGGTTGATAGGCACGTCCAGTCAGTATGTTTGGAGTTAAAGTCTCCGAACATAATGACTGAATGGCCGAGGGCGAGAATGGCCTCAAAGTCGCTGCTGGATTGGTCTGGTGCCACTAAGTATGTAGATTGAAGCTATGATGATGGTCGGATGACCAATCTACATACAGTGGCTTCCATGTTGAGGAGAGGAGGGGTAGGGAGAGGACAGCAATGGAATCCTCTTTGGTAATAAATAGCAGTGGTGCTGAAATCGTCGGAGTTGGGCCTGTTGGACGAATTTAAACAAAAATTAAATTTATAACGAACTTAGAAGCAAGTGATGCTTAGCTAACGCAAATAAACGCTCGTGAGGAGAGCGGGCGGCTCGGAGTTTGCGTGCGAGTACGGAAATTTCCTTAATGTCGACGTTTTGAATGACGTCAAACACGGTCTTCATGTCCTCAGCCAACGACGACGTAGGTGAAGACGATGGAGTAGGACGCGGGCCTACGGGAGCTGGGATAGGACGGGAAGGTGCAGGTAGAGTGGCCGGACGCTGTCTCCAGGACAGAGCCAGAGTTGGCGTCGGCTGCATGGGCTTTGCTTCCGGGGGACCCCAATTGCGCAGCGGCGGGAAGTTAGCGGGAGTGAGCGACGGTTTAGGCGCAGCCCTCTTAGCTGAAGAGCGCGGAGCGCGCGGGCAACCCCTGTAGTTAGCTGTGTGGCCAGACTGGCCGCACAGCACACAGGCAGGGGGGGAAGTGGAATCGGGAGTGAGAGTCCACTCTTTTGTGATGTGTGGGTCCAGGCACTTAACGCACCTGGGGGGAGCTGAGCAGTGAGCCGCTGCGTGGCCATGGAGTTGGCAGTGGTGGCACTGCCCAGGGTGGCCGCGGGGGTTGGGAAGCTCGACGGAGATATTCGAAAGTCCGCAGATTGTGCGAGCCTCTCTGAAGATCTCCCTCGAGTTGGGAGTGTTGGTGAGGATAACTTAAGCTTGTGAAAAACGCCTACTGCGGATAGAGTGCATCTTGTGCACTGCTTCAGCCGGGAAGCCCTGGGACTTAAGGTCCTCGAGAATGTCGTCATAACTGAGTTCAAACGGGACGCACCGTAGTACTGCGCGGATCTTACGATCCTCCGGGAGGGCGTAGGTGTGATACTCGATTTGTTTGATCGATAGAAGCCTAGTAAAAGACCGGAAGTCATCGATGGTCGCGAACTGAATTTAAACTGATTCGCCAGCGTTGGCGGCTTTTAAGAAATTAATTTTGTGCTCTTTGCACAAGTTAGAAACCGCGGTCCAGCGCGCCTTTTCGCGGAGGAAGACGGGCGGAAGGAGCTGAGGCTTCGGTGGGACGGGAGCACAGCGCGACGCTGGCTACGACAGGACTGACGGAGACGCGGTCACTGCGAGTGAAATTAACGGCGCGGGGGCGGGTGTCGAAGACACCGGGCTGGGCTCGGGTGTTGAAGACACCGCGGCTTTTTTCGAACGCTTCTTAGAGCGTTTGGTAACGTTCTGGAACGCGGGCTCAGGAGAGCTGGTTAAGGTGGCGGCGACCGACGAAGCTTCGGACGCGGCGGAGTCTGAATCGCTCCCGGGAGCGGTACGCTACCTACGAGATGAGCGCGAGGATGTGGCCGATACACAATCCATGTCGGAGGGTGCGGGAGACGCGGGAGAGCTAAAGACCTGATGGGTCTGGACGTAAGTGGCCTTAGGGGCCGGGGATTGGGCCTGAGGGCCGGGGACGCGTTAATTGATAATATGGCCTGCGTGAAGACCTCGTCTGGAATAGGGATGCCGGACGCAGCGAGCACCTGCGCGATTGCTTTCGCGAAGTTAATAATGTTTTGTGAATCCATTAGGGAGGGAATTATATAAATATATAAGTGTATTAAAAATGCCTAGAGTTCCCTAAATAAACCTAGCGAACCCTAGCGGCTAACCTCCCTACCAGCAGTAGGGGGGCTGGGGAGAATGACTTAAAACTAACCGTAGTACGCTGAAGGCCGCTACCTAGAAACCTAAAAAAAGGGTGCGCAGGTAAAAAGTTGACCGCGTTAGGGTCAACCTTTACCGAAAAAAAAGGACAAATGTACACGAAGAGACACAAATATGATAAAAATAAATATGAAAATAGAAGAGAAAATATAAAATAATAGAAGGAAATAATAAATAAAATAAAAAGGACTGGATCAGTACAAATTCGTTGTCACCGTTAAGTATCCTTTGTACTGAAACCAGACTACTTACGCTGGGCACAACACTGCACTCAGCACAAGCACAACACAACTTAGCACAGCACTTTGAAGACTAAGGGGCTTAATCACAAAGAAAAATCATACGTCGATAGCACTCAGAGGTAGTAGAAAAACCTTGAAAACCGTAGCACGGAACCAACACGCTAAACTGTGACGTTAGTAGACTGAGCGCCACGGAATATCGGGAAGGGACCAATCAACCGAGAACGGGGTCTTGCACGTCCGTACCGGGTGGCGATCGGAGCGAGAATCATTGCTTTTAGAACGAATTCGCTGAAGAAATGAAGATTAGTTTCACCAGAACCACTCCTGCAGATACCACGTTGGGTGTCGCTTTTATGTCTGCGCACAGCGTCAGGTAGTTGCTATGTGACAAAAAGTTCTTATATTTTACTTTTTATTAATGTTTTTAATGGCTGAATAAAAAAAAATACTTGAGTTAACAATAAATAAAACTCGGTTTTTTTTAGTTATTTTGTGATCCCATCCCTATTTCTATGTAAGGGTGAGTGGTCGCTTAATTGGTTGTGCGATGCCCGCCGAGATAAAACTGTGTCTGCTGGGTTTGAGTACGTCATGTATGCTCTCCCTGTTTTCTCTATATTCGATTTCTGTAAAAGACTTATTAAGACGTTTTTATCGGCAAACTTGAATAAATTGTTTTTAAATTGTTATCATAAATAAATTAATGGGTATTCGTTCGTTTTATCTTTTCTTTGATATACAATTTAATTTAATCAAAATATATTACATAAATGTATACTTTCTATAATTCACGCTATCTATAGTTTACTTTCTAACAATCTTTCATTCATATTAAATTCAAACTTCGATTTTTAAATCTAAATAGACCCGTCTAAATAAAACCTTGGTCATTTGTATATTTCTATACCTGATATTTTACTATCTACTCATTAATAATATTTTTCACAAACACCAAAAATAAACGTAATCTTTTCAAATTAGCCCTGATTCACGCTTATAACAAATAACACCTAAATCCATTGGTACTTAAAACAATTAGAATTAAACAAAAGAATACCAAAAGGCGAAAAAGGCCTATAATTATTGCCCTCGACCAACAGCGCACCCTCGCATGCGCAGGCACAAACTAGCATCGAGTGTCGTGTAATTATTCCTTTTTGGTTTAAGGGTAATTCGAATTCAATTACGTGGGGTGTTTGAGTATTTGGTACGCGTCATTCACACATATAGATGTTGTGAGTTTTTATAATGGGAACTATAATGGGAATGGGAACAATGTTTATAAAGATTTTTACCTTTATAAACATCGTCACCGGTTGTATGTGCTATTTATGTTTTACTTATAGCAATGTTACAATTAATACTCACTTTGGTAATATTCTTGTTATTGGAAATGTGTGACTTAATCTGAAGTAACAAGACTGTGAACATTTATAATTACTTTTTAAAAACATTTCAGCTGAGTAAAGTGGATTTGCATAAAATCGGATTCGTTTAAGTATGTTTATTTTTTACCCAATTTTTATAATACTAACCCAACAAGTGTTGTACCATTTAGAATCCAGATTAAAGAGCGCCAACTTTTGATAGCACTTGCCAAGTAACTCTAGTACATTTTTTTTCAGGAGGCTCTGTCAAATTCGAGATATTTTGAAAATATTGAATTCAGAGTTCGGCATAAGTGTTATTTTGCTGTACTTTACTACGTTGCTAGATTATCAATAAATGTACCTATATGTTTTATTATGTATAATTTATGCTTATATTAATATAATAATAATTATTATTTTTTAAATCTTTTGGTATCTTCGAAACCAAAAAATAAATAAGAATGTTCTTCTACTTTCCACGACCCATGGAAACGGCACTTTGGCACCATCAGGTAAGCTAGATATTGTAGAGTTTTATAACACAACCAAAGGTGGTGTAGATACCTTCGATCAAATGTGTCATAATATGCCTTGCAGGAGAATAACCCAAAGATGGCCACTACGTTATTTCAATGGTATACTAAATATGTCTATGGTCAAATCTTTCGTCATCCACTTACACAATAGTAGCCGCAATCGAGAAAAACCATTGAACAAACGAGCGTTTATCAAAAAAGTGTCTGATAAGTTAGTGGAGCCTTGATTACGTCGATGCCGAGAAATACCAACTTTGAGGCGATGCGTAAAGTGGAACATTGGTGCTATTATAGGTGATTCTTTGCCAAAGCCACCAATAAATCCTGACAATCAACCTAGGAAACCTTGTAACTTCTGTTGCTACAAAAAAAAAAAACGTGGGACTCGGTTTATCTGCACCTCCTGCAAACGTCATATGTGCGTGGAGCATCACGGGAGTTTACGCCAGAAATGCTCTATTTGTAACTCCTTTATATGTTCTAAGTACTAATAAAGGTTCTTTCTTAATTAAAAAAATGATTTATTTACAAAAAGAACCATGCTTTAAAAAAAAAGCCTCTTGGATCATAGGTGTATGATATACGTATGAATATAGTGACAA
Source organism: Marasmarcha lunaedactyla (assembly GCA_923062675.1). Lineage (NCBI taxonomy): Eukaryota > Metazoa > Arthropoda > Insecta > Lepidoptera > Pterophoridae > Marasmarcha > Marasmarcha lunaedactyla. The sequence continues at coordinate 7,222,740 of OV281341.1, forward strand.
TGAATATGATTTATGAATCTAGGGTTAAGTACAATGTCCAGCTTTTCACGAAAAGCGACTTTGGTTAAACACGAGTTGTTTTATAATTAATATTTTTGCAATTGGATTGTTTTCTAAGTAAAACATTTGCGAAACCTGTATTTTGTAAAATTTTTATTTTTAAAGTAATATGTTTGCGAAATGAAAGTTTGTCAAATGATTAGATTTTCGAACGATGTTTGTAAAATGATCTTATTTTGTCAAACAATAGTAAACCGGTTCAATCATTCTGTTTCCTAACGATACAAGGGCAAAGCGCAAAAAGCTTGTATAAAATAGGAATAATAAAACCAAAGAATGCTTTAAACAGCGTCAAAACTATTTTTTAAAGTAATAAACCGTTATAGCTAGCTCTTGACTCCACACGTGGCCGCTCAACTTGAACGAGCGACCCAGTCACTCGAATGCAATGAACGAATGAATGACTCCGCTCTAAATGAATAGGTCAGATGTGACGTGTGACCCATTAGAAGTTATTTTGGATCCTAAACACTATTCAAGTTCGTTTTGGTGAATAAAGAACAGACCCTATTATATTTATTATTATAACTATAGGGATAAAAGAAAATACCATGCAATGGTTCATTGTACCAGTTTTAAAAAAGAAATGTACGATTTTGAGATGTTTTACTTTTGAAAGTAAAATGCCCCCTTGTGTCTTATAGGGTTTTTAATATATTATTAGTTCGTCTGAGTCAATGCTAGAAAATAAATTCACATTTCTTTACGATTTTGGATTTTATAAATAAAATTTAAACCATGAATTCAAAGTATTTCATCATTCTATTACTCCCTTGGGGCTATGGTATCTTGGAACCTTATCAATCAGATTTGCATTTCATTTGTCCTACAAAAGTAATATAACCATATTATGTCTTCTATAAAAAATAAAAAAATTTATCATTATTAACTTACTGTTACCTAAACTATACGTTTCTACTGCCTTAGTTTTCCTGGTAAGTTTCAGTAATAATTTTCACAGAAACCTGGCTATAAACATGGTAGCGGCAGTTTTAACGGATTTACTGCCACATAGAAACGAGGTTTTTCTACTTTAAAATGTAGACAGACTAAAGTTGAGCCATTACAAACGTGCGAACTGAGTCATAAATCATTTTTATCAGATCTCTCACTCACACTTATACGCATATCAGAACTCTCGGTCGCACTTTCTAGGGTCGCACTTTCAACAACAAAGAAGGGATTTGTCGTAGTGTTTTATGACTCAGTTCACACGTCGTAATGGCTCAACTAAAAGCATAATTTTAAAGCCGCATGCAGGGCTGTGGCGAAATGTAAATGTACACTATACAATTTAATACAATTATTATAAAATAGAGTTTGAATAGATATTGTTCTTCCCGTACAAAGCTGAGCTTTAGTTCAAAATCCTCTGTTAAACTCATAAACAGAGACATAAATATTAAAACTTGGCTTACTTTGAGGCTGCTTGTATTAAAGTCTTAACATTACTGCTACCGCATGCATTTTAAACTTTCTAGACTGTGGCATAGTTTATATTTCGCTTGAATATGAAACCAAAGTGCAAACTAAAAGCTGTAGTGGTATATTGTTAATATTACCTTTTAATGGTGGTCGCAGATTACGTTAAATTTAAATCAATAGAGTAAGAAACAGTATTGGTCTTCATTTCTGAAAATATACCTATTTATCGAATTTCGGAAAAAACCAGGTATCGTAACAAATTATACAAGTACCTATAAGTAATATTATTTATTGTATGATTATTAGAGCTATCAAGGTTTAAAAAAATATTAAACATTTATTTGACATTTCTCAATCTTTGTACATTATTGATATTAAAAAAAAAAATATTTTCAATACTTCGGTTTTATCAACCTAATCAATTCCAAAATACGTTTTCGAAATTTGAATTTTTTGACAAATCCGCTAAGGCGGATAAGTTAACATCCAAGTTAACATACTTAACAGCCACTGTAAATTTAATCTATATGCAAAAAATTATTACTGATTTATAATTTCGAGGCCTCCTTTAGGATTGCTTTCTGCATATCTGTGTTTTCTGTCGTACACCTGATTGAAATTACAGGTAAAACCTTTGAGAGTAAGCATATATTATTTCATACATACATTTATTCAAAGTTCATCCAAAAGGCTGCTAGAATTGGTGAGTGACATTATAATTGAATGATCTTATTATAATGGATTGACTTTTAACTTTAAAATCAGGCGTTGAATTCCATTTTTATTATAAGTTTTAACATAACACCAAGAAAAACAATTAAATTAAAAAAAAATGTTTTTTTAACGCTTACTGCAAGGACATGGCCGTAACGAGGGATTTATACCATGCGCCCAAAACAGACAAACAAAGATGATTTCTAACTAGATGTGACCCTCGACCTACGAAAATACATAATATTCATTATACATTACAGTAAAGTAGAGTTTAGAAAGAATTTAGACATATTTTTTTTGTTTTTATTCGTTTAAATTAAATCTCTTATACTTAATGTGATCGACATAGTCATGCGCAGTGTAGATTAAGATGCTTAACATGCCACTTTCATGATACCACAAATTACATTTTTAAAGCCTAGCTCCATACTAAAATTGTGAAATAAATATTCAAAAGTAAGATTTTGTGGCATCAAAGAATAATTGTTATTGATTTGTTATCATTGAATCTCGTCACATATAAAATATTTGAACCAAATGCCGATAAAATATATTATTATAAGTGCCACTCAAAGTGACTTAAGATAGGTTTCAGCTGTATCCAGTGGGCTTAACATCCGTGTATAGGGTCGGCGTCGCAATGAACAAAGCTGGATAACTTCAGCTTTGCGGCTTTTGTGGGATGCTCTCTGACAACACTTCAGGTATTCAGCCCGCCAATGTTTAAATATCAGGTTTTTAGAAGATTGTTATAGTGAAAATATTTTTCGTGAATGAATAAACTGGTGCAGGATTTTATTTAATACGAGTTAAGAATTTTTTTATTTTGCTATAATATTATGTAATAAATATTTTTTTAAGTGAGGCACCCTGTTGAAGTTTTAAATAAAATGTTTTTATGTCTAGGACAATTCGTGAAAATTGTAAGCTATGTAGTTTTCATATCACTTTGACAACAGAGACTTTTACAAGCACATACGAGTATATAAGTAGTTTGATTATTGTGATGGATATTATGTTATAGAATCAGTTAGTTTAGTAGCCCTGCCTCATACGGCGAAGGTTACAGGGTCAAGTCCTGGCCGGAGCATTAGTTTGTGTGATTAACATAAGTGTATGTTCTCGAGTCATAGTTGTTGATATTTATATATGTATGTTTATTCTGGTTTCCCCCCAGCTCGCTGTATGGTCATCCGTAACGCAAGCTCTGCTTACTTTGGGGCCATACAGTTGGTCTGTTTGTCTGGGGATTTATGTATTTATTTATGTTATCGCGTAGCAAGTACTTGTTGCATCTTAATGTTTTCGACCGGGTGATCCTGAAACATTTGAAAACAAACATAACTTGTACTTATAGGTCAGTTAAAGTTTGGCGGAAGGCATAGACTTAAGGTATTATCTACAATAAAAATAAATTTACTTACCTACGTTGATTTTTGTATTTTTTTTCAAGTGTAAAATAATGTAAATAAATATTATCAAATTTGTACTTATGCTAGAACAATCTTAACAGCATGGAAAATGAAGTAAGGGCTGTGCGTATGAAGTAAGCCCGTCTGCACAAAATTTTTACAGCTTCTAAGTTGATACTTAAGCCTCTACGACATGCTTAGCAACGAGAATTGCGTAGCACTAAACTTAAGTCAATGCCTAAATGCTTAAGACATTCCTAACTTTAGGACACCGATTTCCCATGTCATAACGTAAATTAAAAAAAAATTAACGTTTATTATATTAATATTTTACCAAGGAGTCACCTTTTAGAAAAAAAAACATGAAACATCATATCTCCAAGGGGAAAATTCCTTTCTCCTTCAGTGTTCGTTGGTATATTGAAGAAACCTGAGCTACACAAGTTACCACAATACTTTTTACTATTCTCATTACTTTTCGAACGGCTCTAAATTGTATGTTGTTGTATGTTGTAAATATTGTAAATAACCTCGCATTATGCACTGTAACTAGCAGTTGCATTATGTATTGATATAATAAAATATATCGATTTCAAAATAAACAATATTTACGTTGTTTGAAATTTTGATCGAAGGGATATTCAGTTAACCTTCCTATACCCGCGTCAACATTCTCGCTCCGATCGCCGCCCGGTACGGACGTGCAAGAAAGACCCCGTTCTCCGTTGATCGGTCCCTTCCCGATATTCCAGTCTACTGACGTCACAGTTTAGCGTTTTGGTTCCATGCTACGGTTTTCAAGGTTTTTCTACTCCCTCTGAGTGCTATTGAAGTGTGATTTTCTTTGTGACTAAGCCCCTTAGTCTTCAAAGTGCTGTGCTAAGTTGTGTTGTGCTTGTGCTTAGTGCTGTGTAGTGCCCAGCGTAAGTAGTCTGGTTTCAGTACAAAGGATACTTAACGGTGACAACGAATTTGTACTGAACCAGTCCTTTTATTTCTCTTCTCTATTTTATTAATTTTTCTCCTATTTTCATATTAATTTTTATCATATCTGTGTGTTTTTGTGTGTATTTGTCCTTTCTGTCGGTAAAGGTTGACCCTAACGCGGTCAATTCTTTACCTGCGTACCCTTTTTTAGGTTTCTAGGTAGCGGCCTTCGGCGTACTACGGTTAGTTTTAAGTTATTCTCCCCAGCCCCCCTACCGCTGGTAGGGAGGTTAGCCGCTAGGGTTGGCTAGGTTTATTTAGGGGACTAGGCATCTTTTGATATACTTATTTATACATATAATTGTCCCAACCCTCCCTAATGGATTCGCTAAGTGTTATTAACTTCGCGAAAGTGTTCACCCAGGCGCTTGCTGCGGCAGGCGTCTCCATTCCAAAAGACATCCTAACGCAGGCCTTGCAGGCATCAATCGCGTCCCCGGCCCCTCAGGCCCCAAGCCCAGCCCCTCAGGCCTCCAACGTCCAGACCCCTCAGGTCTTTAGCTCTCCCGCGTCTCATCATCTCAAACGTCGCGCCGAAAGCGTACCGCTCCCGGGAGCGACTCGGAATCCGCGTTGATGCGTCATCGGACGCCCCCACCTTAACCGGCTCTCCTGGGCCTCCTTTTCAATTAGTTGCCAAACGCTCTAAAAAGCGTTCGAAGAAAGCCGCGGTGTCTTCTACACCCGCCCCCGCGCCGCTCATGTCACTCGAAGTGACCGCGTCTCCCTCGGTCCCGTCGTAGCCAGCGACGCGCTGCGCTCCCGTTCCACCGAAGCCTCAGCTCCCTCTGCCCGTCTTCCTCCGCGAAAAAGCGCGCTGGACCGCAGTCTCTAACTTGTGCGAAGAGCACAAAATCAATTATCTCAAGGCGAATAACGCAGGCGATACTATTAAAATCCAAGTCACGACTATCGACGACTTCCGTGCATTCACTCGTTTATTCTCGCTCAAACAAATCGCGTACCATACTTACGCCCTCCCGGAGGAGCGTAAGATCAACGCAGTATTATGGGGCGGCCCCTTTTGAGCTCAAAAACGATGAAATCCTCGAGGACCTTAAGTCCCAGAGTTTCCCGGCTGAAGCAAGATGCATTCCAACCGCGGTAGGCGTTTTCCATTAGCATTAGTTATTTTATCTAATACTCCCAATTCGAGGGAGATCTTCAGAGAGGCTCGCACAATCGGCGGACTCTCGAATATCTCTGTCGAGCGTCCCAGTCCTCACGGGCACCCCAGTCAATGCCACCGCTGCCAGCTGTATGGCCACGCAGCGGCCAATTGCTCAGCCCCTCCCAGGTGCATTAAGTGCCTAGATCCACATATAACGAAGGAGTGCACTCGCACTCCCGACTCCACGCCCCCCTGCATGTGTGCTATGCGGCCAGTCTGGCCACACAGCTAACTACAGGGGTTGTCAGCGCGCTCCGCGTTCCGCTTCAAACTAAACCTAAACCGGCGCCACCACTCACTCATGCCAACTGCCCGCCGCTGCGCAACCGGGGTCCCCCGGAAGCAAAGCCCGTGCAGCCGACACCTACTCCGGCTCTGTCCTGGAGACAGCGCCCAGCCGCTCCACCTGCACCTTCCCGTCCTATCCCAGCGCCCGTAGCTCCCGTAAGCCCACGTCCCGCTCCGTCGTCTCCACCTCAGTCGTCGTTGGCTGAGGACACGAAGACCGAGTTTGACGTTATTCAAAACTTCGACACTAAGGAAATCTCCGTACTCGCACGCAAACTGCGAGCCACCCGCTCTACTCAAGAGCGTCTATTTGCGTTAGCCGAGCATCACTCGCTACTAAGCTCTTTATAAATTCCATTTTTCGTATAAATTAAATAAATAAATAGAATGTCTAGACCCGCAAATCCCGCGTCCTGTCGTATCAAACCGAAGGGCTTATCCCTAGTATCCTTTAACGTTCGTAGCCTTAATACTTACCTTCCTGAGCTCAAACTGTTCCTTCAGAACAACGAGCCAGACTTATTACTTCTTCAAGAGACGTGGCTAACTTCAAACCGCTCCAGGGTATTCGCTATACCCAAGTACGCGTTTATTCGTAACGACAGGCCTAACTCCGACGGTTTCGGCGGCACTACTATTTATTACAAAAGAGGATTCCACTGCTGTCCTCTTTTGCCGCAGGGCCACAAACGCACCGTGGTACGTGCGTAACGTGGACTTGCACAGAGATCTTGAGCTGCCTACAGTACAACAACACCTCAAAACACTCTCTGATGCGTTCTTCAAACGCTCCGAAACCCATCCCAATCCTCTAGTTCGTGATTCAGTCTCATATACTACTCCTGTCTTAGATTCGAAGTTCAAAGTCGCTAGGCTTATGAATTTACAAGCGTACTCTTCCACCAGATTGTAAGCTAATCTCGAAGCCCTTCTGGCCGCGAATTCTAATTCTAACGTAAATCCGAATTAATTCAATTTTATTTTTCAATTTTTAATTTTTTAATTATTTACTTTTCATTTTGAGCAGTGCTTTGAGCACCTTCAGTGCTATGTAAATCCCAGCGGGTGACCCCTTCTGGGCCCCGCTAGCGCGGCCTCTTTCTCCAATTGGCCGTCGCTCAGATGAAGGCTGACTAGCAAAAAATTGCACGAGCCGACAGGGGGTTTTTTAGTGGGTAGTGGTTCTGGTAGGCGTCGGAACGAGCCCCACATAACCTGGATCGCGCGCGCCAGTGTATGCGTCAGAGCATTTTTTATCCTCCTGCCCTTCCCGTGGAGGGGAACAAAAAAAAACCAGCGTCAAACTGTGCATGGTCTTACGGACCGAAAATTCAGGGCACAATTTCATCGTTTTTTTTCAAGATTACCTATAGTAATATTAGGTCTTTACCTATGAAATTGCCGTTTTTCACGAAATAAATGAAGCGTAATTTTTTTATATATTTTTTATTTCTATTAATCAAAATAATCACCCATGCAATCAATGCATCTTTGCCAGCGCATTGGTAGCTTATTGATGCCTTTCTTGAAGAAATCAGCTGGACGGGAGGCAACAAATTCTTCAAAGGCATTTTGTACTGCCTCTCGGGTATTGAATTTTTTTCCCGCCAAGAAGTTATCTAAATTCTGGAAAAAGTAGAAGTCTGTAGGCGCAAGGTCTGGTGAGTACGGCGGATGACGGAGAACTTCCAACCCCAACTCTTGTAGCTTGGAGACCGTCTGCTGTGCAGTATGAGGTCGCGCATTGTCGTGCAGGAGCAGTGGAGCCGAACGATTGACCAAAGCTGGTTGGAGACGTGCGAGCTTCTCCATCATTGTGTTCAGTTGTTCACAGTACACATCTGCAGTAATGCTTGTCCCGTTTGGCAAGAAGCTGTGATGAATTACACCCGCGTTAGACCACCAAACAGTGACCATCACTTTTCTAGGGGTAAGTTTTCGTTTAGGGCATTGTTTGGGTGCTGAACCAGGGTCCAACCAACTTGCTGAGCGCTTACGATTGTCAAACAGGATCCATTTCTCGTCACAAGTAACAATGCGGTTCAGAATTTCTTCATTTGCATGCCTGCTGAGCAGTGCAAGGCACGTCTCCACGCGTAATTCGCGCTGGCGGTCATTGAGTTCGTGGGGTACCCATTTGTCAAGCTTTTTTACCTTGCCAATTTGACGCAAATGGACCAATATTGTTTTGATGCTAACTCCAAAAGCTGCTGCTAATTCAGCCGTGGATTGAGTTTCATCAGCTTCCACAATTGCCTTTAATTCGTCATTGTCGACCAAAGTTTTCGGATGACCACGGGGTTCATTTTTCAGGTCAAAATTTCCAGAACGGAAGCGGGTAAACCAATAGCGGGTGGTGCGTTCGTTTGTAGTGTTCGCTCCGTAAACGTCGTTGATGTTGCGTGCCGCTTGTGCCGGTTTGCTGCCACGACGGTACTCATACTCCATAATTACTCGAATTTTTAACTTATCCATGATGACGAAAAATGTTCGAATGCGTTGAAAACAAAACACTAACATTAAACAAATGACAATTTAGAAAAAGAATTCCATGTTTGTGAAATAAAATTAATTTGAAATTAGAATTATCAGTCAAAAAAAAAAATATTTTCATTTGAAATGGCCAGTACGGCAAAACGGCAGTTTCAAAGGTAAAGACCTATTATTATTATATAATTAAAATATAAAATCTAATTATGTGACATCCTTACATGTGAAATTGGCGTTTAGTCGTACTGGCCACTTTGATCTGTATTATCTCCTCTTTGATTAAGAATTCCAATTTCAAATTTATACAGCTATTTACTCATGCATTTGTTTTTTACAAAACCGTAATTTATTTGTTTTTCCTCTTTTGGATAATTCTTTGCGTCACTTAGTTCACAAAATGGAAACCTTGAAATATCGCGTTATTTACGAGTAGGAGTTCCACCTCGGCACCAGTGCTGCAGAAACGGCTCGAAGTGATGCTGTGTATAGTGGCGGAGTCGCAAAAGAAACCACAGTGCGTTTTTGGTTCCAAAGTTTTTGTTCTGGAAATTTTGACCTGCAGAACAAACCCCGTGGACGGCCGGAGACCAAAGTTGATAATGAAGGATTGAAGACTATTGTGGAACGGATCCATCGCAAACCACGTCCGAGTTAGCTGTACGCTGCGGTGTTAGTGATAAAACTGTTTTAATCCACTTGAAGCAAATTGGACAGGTGAAAAAGCTTGATTACCTAATGATGTGGGTACCTCAAGAATTGAGTGCAGCAAACCGACAAACGCGCGTTGTCTGCTGCGTTACATTACTCAAGCGGCACAATAATTAAAGGATTTTAAATTGGATCATTGCCTGTGATGAAAAGTGAGTCCTGTACGACAATCAGACACGATTATTGCAATGGTTGAACCCTGGCGAACCAGCCAAATCCTGCCCCAAGCGAAATTTGACTCAAAAAGGTTACCTGTGAGTGTTTGGTGGATTAGTGCCGGTGTCTTTCAATACAGCTTTCTTAAATCTGGCCAGACGATTACGGCAGATATCTATTGTCAGCAACCGTAAACCATGATGGAAAAGCTAGCTGCTAAACCACCAAGGCTGGTTAATCGCTCTAGGCCACTGCAGCTTCAGGACAACGCTAGACCACACAATGCACAACAAGAGTGCTACCAAATTAGAAGAGCTTCATTTGGAACGTCTAAGACATCCATCATACTCCTCGGACCTTGCTCAAACAGATTACTATTTTTTCAAAATTTGGATAACTTCTTGCAAGGGAAAAAATTCACTTTCGATGGGGCAGTCCAAAGCGCTTTCAAAGATTTTATTGATTACCATCCGAATGTTTTTTTTAGTAAATGGATCAATGAACTAACTATGAGATGGCAAAAGTGCATAGGCAGCAAAAGTACATACTTTGATGAAATAAATATATATATATTTTTTAATTTGACTTTATGTTCCTCCCTTCAAAACGCCAATTTCATATGTAATGACCTGATATTTTTTGTATTTGTATTCACGGTCAGCTGTTAACAGTCATTTAAGAAAAAAAGTCCTAAAACTGGATTCTGGATTATAGGTTTCGAATTTGTTTTTTTGTTACGCACGAATGATTCCGTACAAGTAAGATAAGTATTTATAGTTTACTATATATAACTAACTGTATCACAGACAAACATTGTACATAATCGAAAAGTACTATATATTTGTTATTTTATATAACACTAATATATATTAATACAAGCATAAAAGTACAGATCAGTACAATGCACAATGCATCATGATTTGTAGTGCGATAAATCAAATGTTGGTGCTTTCTTAATTGACACCACTATACATTTTGGTTACTGGAACTGTAAAAGACAACTAAAAATTATTTTTTTTTCGAAGAAGTCGTTTGATGTAGCGTTTTGTTCCATTAAACGATAATTTAGTGATCGTCCAGATAATTTTTAGGAATTTAACAACTTCTGCCAATGAAGACTGCACTTATTTAATTTGTAAATACTTATTTTTGTTTGCTCCTGTCATGTTAACCTTTGAATTTTGTACATTCAGTTAGTTGCGATTTCGTGGTAATTAAACTATGTATAAAACATCTCAATGAACACAGGTTATTTATCGGAGTAAGTAACTTGAGGTTTCACCTACGACTCTTACTTCCCTTTTCCATTTTATTTTTAAAATATAACTTACTTAAATATAACTTAACAAAATATAACCTTTTTATTTTTGGCCTGAGATGAAATCATCTTTAAAACTCGTTTAGGGGTTTCCAAGTTTATTGTTTTTTTTAATAATAACTTTTAACTTTTCTTAACTTCCTCCAAATATGAATAGGTATTTGTTACCGAATATAATAAATATTTAAATGTTAACAGACATGATAAATATTTAAGAATGTTGTGGTCCTACAATCTGTAGAAACACGTGATAATTACTCGACTTAGGTTGTTATTTCTATGCTTATGATTGTTGCAATTCTACCAATTAATAACAAATAAATACTAAATTAAGAAACAATATTTTATACTTCTATACAAAAGCTTCCACCTAAAAGCCAATGATCAATGAACAATATCAATTTCATTACTTAGACGCTAGACGCTGCTCAGGAAGAAAGCGTAGAGAAGCCTTAAGACTTTTGTAACATTAAGCGAGCACCGACACGGATAGTTGCGGTTATTATTCCTTTATCGAGACTTTCTTAACTTCGAGAACAGGAGTGGAGAGGAGAATCTTTCATGGGTAAAATATTTATGATTATAAGCTACTTCAAATAAGTATTCTTAGCTATAAAAAATTATCGATAATTTTATAAAATTTCTCAAAATTACAACTTTGCATCTTGAGACCTTTTTAACTTTATTCCAAGCTAAGTAAATAGAAAACGTCTGGGGGTCGAGTGGATGCACCGATATTATACAAAGTATCTGCGAGCCAATAACAAAAACGTCAGTAGACTGGAAAATTAATCATCCGTCATTTGTAGAGGATAATTCAAGATTTTAATATGGCTCTAAGGTTTTCATGATCTGGTTAAGGAATACTTGGATCACTTATAAGATTTCGCTACAGCGCAGTAACTGGAAATCGCACAATATGTCGTTAAACTTGGTACGAAGTGAATCCCTCAAATCTGAAGTGAGAAATATTTTCTGCATTACAATCCTATTATAATTAATGAAAGAAATGCTCTACCCAATGTACATTCCCAGCACTAATCTACTACGTATATCAAAATGATCTATCTACTTCTTACTTTGACGTTGAGTGCGTTTCGTTTTAAACTACTCAGAAGTTCAATAGATTATTGTAATGTTCAAGAAAACTCCTCACTGCGAACAGTCAAGTGGTGCGTTATAATTCAATAGTGAACTTTGGCATCAAACTACGAGGCACTAGGGGCGCTTTCTCAACTCATTAGAGTGTCGACTTCACTCGTTACGCTACATTTGTTTTAACGTTGTTTGCCAAATGTACGAAACGCTGCATGAAGCTCTTTAGTCATTATAATATTTAGAATTTTGAAGAATTCATGTAAAGCAAAATAAAACGTGGCTTCCATGGCTGCGTGTGAATATAACAAGGATTCGTTTTATTCACACGCAGCCATGTAAACATGGTAACCATGGCAGTATAAGTCTTAACTAATAATTTAAAACTTTAAAATCGGTTTAAAGCATTTTTACCTAATGTGATAATAAGTATGTAAATAATGTTCACAGTCTTATGTGCTTTTTTAATAAGTAAAAATTTTTACAAGTTTATTGATCAATTTTCTTAACGTGCACATGCTATCATATACGAAAACAAAAATATAAAGTTTTATTTGATAACAAAAATTAAGTACTGTCGAAAGTTTGTGTTGAAAAAACGTGTCAAAATTTACACTAATTAAATGAAATGATAAGATACGAAAATTTTAATGTATTAATTCTTTAGATATTTTAGATACATAATTAATTGCACAAAAATCGTTTCTTTTTTCCAAATTACCTTGAAGGCGATAGATTTCATGATCCATCTGAGTTGTAGTAATGTTTAAGCATTATCTTAATAGTTACCAATTTTTTTGTCACCACTAGAGCAGTCGGCTTAATGTACCTAAGTTGTAAAAACTCCTTGATATATTCTATCACTCTCCCAATCGTACCTGGGACCTCAACTACAGTACAACGAAGCTCTTTGGAGTTTCGAAAGTCGGAGGAGAGTGAAACGGATAAAGTTTCATACAAGTATGAAATTTAATAATTTTGGTCAACCTAGACTGAACAAATAATAGATTATAACTAGAAAAACTATATTTATATAATGTAGATAATATTAAATGAAACAAATAACTCAGACCCAAATTACAATTAGTTCTTAAAAATTTTATTGTCATAATATATCAACCGTAAGTTTTCTTAAGACTTGTAAAATGTGAGCTTCGCTTCTTTCGACTGTGAAATATCAAAAAAGCTTTCTCCGATATACCCCTTTGTAAGGTCCCATTGAAAAGGGTTACTTTCGCTATAACTTTTACAAAGTTGTTTAAATATTTCATCAATCATTATTGACAACCTCATAGAAAAGTCGAAGAAATTGTTAGAAAGCAGTTTCCCCAAAACAGGAAGGCTTTGCAGAAACTTTCAACACCTCTAAATGTATTGGAAACATTCTGGATGCCGCCTGTGAGTTAAACCTACTTTTGTGCAAGTTTATTATAATATTTCAATTTCTTTTATTTATTAGATATTTATTGGATAGATAAATTGATCCACAATGCGTTGTCTATCGTGAACTACAAATGAGATTGTCCTTTGTCCCTGCAATTATCTTGACTTTGTCTGCTCGTTGCCTGGGGAATTGATACAACCACGTTAACACAGGAAGTATTGAAGGTATTGCTGACCTTAATTTGTTTCTTTCGACGTCTTTAATCTTATAATCGGTATTTTATTTAAAAAAATGTGGGATTAGCGGGATGCCTGCGTACCTCTGGTGTACGAGTGTGATTCTCTTAACTTAGAAATCTTGAACAATGAAATCAAAGTGTATCGGCACTGTACTCTGTGTTTAGCTTGTGAGGTAAAATACGATAAGGCCATCTCTTAACAGATCGTTATGCTAATGAAAACTTAAATTTTCTGAATTTCTGTGCACTGTGACCTTTCCAAAAACAGATAGTGAAATGAAAAAAATGGGGATAATATGAAAAAAGTTTATTGAATTTTTTTCTTAAATATACCCCTTTAACCCCTATCTACCATGTATTCGAATGAGCCAGCTGTGTGAGCGGGTGCGTTATCTTGGTGAAAAAGAATGCCAAAGGCGTTTCCTATTTGACTGCCTGAAAACAACATTTGCAATATTATTTAATAGTTACGGTTCTACGGTATTCTAGTGGAATCAGTGCTACTGGACCACAGCGGCAAAATAAAATGCTACAACTGTGCAATTATTAGTGCTCCTGCCGCAAACAACTCTAGTGGGCAGCTTGTCCACAGATTCGTTGACATTTAGTTTATACGTACCTTTAATTTGTACTTTGGAAAAACATTAAAAATCGTTGCCAAACTGAAATGCTTCAACATAAAATCGCTAACATCTCGTAAAAATTCTAAAAATGTTTACCACGTTGAAAAATTTTATCACGTTGATACGGTTTGTCACAGCTCAAACGAATACGCCAGCATGCACCGCGTCGCATCCGCCGCTATTCGCTATTGATTTATGGCTGAACCGTGCCTTTGCTAAGGTACAATATAACGCTTACTTTCATTCAATACATTTAACATTTTTTTACTAAAGCAGATTATATATGGCTGCCAGGCGTAGATTGCAAGAAACAGTGATCTTCTTCAATTGGAATTTTGGAATTGTGAATTTTGGTGATTATAGTTGGGATAGGTCTAAGTTCCTATGTTGTGTTTTGTGTACCAAATGCAGGAAAAATAAATCTATGCGATATATAGTAATATATGCAAAAGCGGAAATTAAAATTATCTGTGCGTGCTCCATAAAAACTCTACTTTATTCAAATAACTGCATCTGTCAATCGTTCTTGTTTGTTCTCAATTATTCGATCTTGGATCAATGTCAGATGGAAAAACTACCTATAAAAGTTAAGAGTGTAATAAAAGACAAATAAAACTACAGCAAAATCTCATTAAATTTTATTACCTGAACAATAAAGCTTTATTTCATTTTAAGAGACAGTGAAACTTAATGTGGTGTCTGAAAAATTTCAGATATGCTTGGCCAAGAGCCATGCAAAGTAATGTTTTTTGCGTTTTATCTCGAAATTATGGTTTTAAAGAAACTATGAATAAGAATTCAAGAAATAATATTAAAGCATAATTTTTAACGAGGTTGAAAATTGAACTGAAAGTATTTTTTAGTTTAATTTATATATTTTCTTGATGCTTAGCAGATTCGCAATCGCAGATTGCTTGCAAATATTCTAAAAGCATAGATTTTAAACTTTAATAATTTGATTAGCGTGTGGTATAATACAACAGAAGTAATTTCAAGCAGTTTCGTAATAAAATTATATCGTATCGGATATTATTACAACGAATGTATCTAAGAAAAAAATAATTTCTTATTTAAAAAACGAGAACAATTCTATGATATACGCGTATATACTTTTGTCGTCAAAATCTATTCATCAATAAATTCAACAGACGATCAAACATGTAACACGGTGTTCATAGATTTTTAAACTGGAAGCATTAACTTATATTTAAGTTTCTTCATTAGACATAAATAAAAACAATTCAGCATTTTTAGAAATTGCACCTACTGATGGACGAAAATAGTCATGGGATGGGCAAGAGTTAGTAAACTTTTTTTATTCAGGCACTTGAATAAAATAAGTTTAATCATTATACGAGGTTTGTAAGGCACACGTGTTTCTAAAATTCCATACTTGAGAGGGTACAATGAAAAAGATTTACAAATTATCTAAATTAGCTCCGTCGGAATATCGAAAAAAACTCTTTTAACGGGGGTCGCTGGCAGTGTAAATTTAAAACTGCGCTCAAATTTGTATAAGCGGGAAAAATGTCGTGAAATTTTATTAATGAACTATATCAGTTATTAGCGATTTTGGAAAGTAATATGTATGGCAATAAAGTTGGTTTAGATTCCTACAACTTTGATAAACACAATTTTCGCTGTTCCAATATCTAGGGTCTTACGCATAATAATGTGAGCCTTAGCGCAACTTAACAGCTTCTTCCTTATTTAAAACTAAACGCCATTCAATTGTTTCATCAAACACATGTCAGTCCAAGCTTACTTTTACGCATACAAAATACATTATTGATACAGCAATCGATCAGGTCACTTGCTATGCAACGTCCACAAGTCTGGAGTGTCGGGAGCCATCATAGAGTGCTAATTGAGTAATGGTTGATATGTCGTCTCTGATTGACCGCGGCTGCAGCGGGGACTATATGTGATGCATCGAATCAGGTAGATTCTCTATTTGTCTGTTTTAAACAACTATTTTAGATCATTGTATGTGTTTTTATAGACATTTCTTTAATGATGTGTATTACAAATTATATTATTTGTATTGATAACTCGTGGATATACCATAGATAGATTATACAAAAGTAAATACTGCAAACTTTACGCTCATAAGGTAAATGAATTTAATCTCTAGTTCTACTGACATAACATACTTATTACATTTACATTTTTTGAGTAATTTCTGAATAACTAATAACTTAATTATGGATATGTAGGTTCAACAGACAAGCATCTCCATCAAAACGCACGGATTCTGCGATCTATATTTATTTTCTCTGGATTTAAAGTTTTCAGGTTAAATTTTTGTACTATTGATTAGATGTTTCCTAATTTATTAAAGTGACTAGTTGTATTTTGTAATTTTATGATTAAATAACTTTACTATCTAATAATTATTATTCTATCTAGTATAATTCCAACGTCAAAAGGAGAATGAACCTTCGTCTTGCTTTGACCAGTGATGCAACAGTGTGATTCGGCCGCGGCGGCTCAAAGGGCAGTGGCGGCGTCGTTTGCGGCGGCCGAGTCACGATTGTGGTCTCACGACTTCTCTCGTATCAATACTCAAACGCCACTCTCAGATCCGTTCTGCGTCCGGCCCCGCTCGGACGTGTTCGCGGTCGCTCCAGCAGTTGAGTCACGATTGTCGTCTCACGACGTCAACTCGTAGCAATACTCATACGCTGTTAGCCTCTTTAGGGCTTACTCTGTGGCCGGTTTCGATCGGCTGCAAGTAAGTCGGTCTCTTGCACAGCAACAACAGAGCTGAGCTTACCGCGGTCGATTAAATTCGATAGTGGTTCGCGAAGCTCGGGCTGTTTTTCTGGCTGCGTACCTGACGCTTGGCGCTTGCTACGTAGTCAGAGACTCGCTCTGCGGCCGGCCCCAGGCCGGTCGTAACGTCGTCAATCCCGCACTCTGTGCACCCCTCGAAGTAAAAACCTCACCTCGGTGAGTGCAGCAACAACAGGGTTGAGCTTACCGCGGTCGATTAAATTCGATAGTGGTTTGCAAGACTCGGGCTGTCTTTCTGGCTGCGTACTTGACGCTTGGCGCCTGTACGTAGTCAGAGACTCGCTCTGCGGCCGGCCCAGGTCGGTCGTAACGTAGTCAATCCCGCACTTTTAGTGCAACCCAACTCCGTCAGGTCTACGGCCGGTTTTTGTTGTCAAATTATTGGCGACACACTCCGTAGTAGACTCGCGTTTGATCAGGTGGATACTTAACGGTGACAACTAAGCCTGATAGCGTTGCCCCGGTGCGCTTCCAAGGCCCTTCAGGCTGAGGAGAAACCGGCTGACCCGATCCCATTGCACTTGGGCCTTTCCCAGGGTGACGGTACAGTGCTGTCCGAGCTAGGGACACCACTTCGCGTCGTCCCCAGCCCCCCTACCGCGGGTAGGGAGGTTTAGGTGCTAGGTTTGCTAGGGAACCTAGGCATTCTTATATATTTATATATTTTATATATCGTAGAACCAAGCCCTCCCAATGGACCAGCAAAGCTTGGTAAACTTTGCTAGGTCATTCGCCCAGGCGCTCGTTGCGTCCGGCGCCAGCATATCGAATGACATACTAACGCAGGCCTTACAGGCAACTATCGCGTCCCCGGCCCCTCAGGCCTCAACCCCGGCCCCTCAGGCCTCCGACGTCGAGACCCCTCAGGTCTACAGCTCTTCCTCGTCTCCCGCCTCGTCCGAGATGGACTGCGAATCGGTCGCATCCTCTCACGCGTCGCGTCGTAAGCGTACCGCTCCCGGGAGCGACTCCGAACCCGCGTCTGACACGTCGTCAGATGCCGTCACCTTAACCGGCTCTCCTGAGCCCGCCTTGCAACTTGTCGCCAAGCGCTCCAAGAAGCGCTCTAAGAAAGCTTCGGTATCTTCAATACCCGAGCCCTCCCCGGTCTCTTCAACACCTGCCCCCGCGCCGTTAGAATCGCTCGTAGTAACCGCGTCTCCGTCGGTCACATCGAAGCCAGCGACGCGCTGCGCTCCCGTCCCGCCGAAGCCTCAGCTCCCTCCGCCCGTATTCCTGCGTGAAAAAGCGCGCTGGACCGCGGTTTCAAACTTGTGCAAAGCGCACAAAATTAATTACTTAAAAGCCGCCAACGCTGGCGATACAATCAAAATCCAAGTAGCGACCGTCGACGACTTCCGCGCGTTTACCAGGTTACTCTCGGTAAATCAAATAGCTTATCACACCTACGCCCTCCCGGAGGAGCGTAAGATCCGCGCTGTACTACGGGGCGTCCCGTTCGAACTCAGTAATGAAGACATTCTCGATGACCTTAAGTCTCAGGGTTTTCCGGTCACAGCAGTGCACAAGATGCACTCCAACCGCGGTAGGCGTTTTCCTTTAGCATTAGTAATCCTGTCAAATACTCCCAACTCGAGGGAGATTTTCAGAGAGGCTCGCACAATCTGCGGACTCTCGAACATCTCCGTCGAGCGTCCCAACCCCCGCGGTCACCCTGGGCAGTGCCACCGCTGCCAGCTATATGGCCACGCAGCGGCTAACTGTTCAGCTCCCCCCAGGTGCGTAAAGTGCCTGGATCCTCACTTCACTAAGGAGTGCACTCGCACTCCCGAATCCACTTCCCCCCCTGCCTGTGTGCTGTGCGGCCAGTCCGGCCACACAGCTAACTACAGGGGTTGCCCGCGCGCTCCGCGCTCCACCACCAAGAGGGTCGCGCCTAAACCGGCGCCGCCGCTCACTCCTGCTAACTTCCCGCCGCTGCGCAACCGGGGTCCCCCGGAAGCAAAGCCCGTTCAGCCGACGCCTACTCCGGCTCTGTCCTGGAGGCAGCGTCCGGCCGTCCCGCCTGCACCTTCCCGACCCATCCCAGCTCCCGTAGCTCCCGTAGGGCCGCGTCCCGCTCCGTCTTCTGCACCTCAGTCGTCGTTGGCTGAGGAAGTGAAGACCGTATTCGACGTTATTCAAAACGTCGATATTAACGAAATTTCCGTGCTCGCACGCAAACTGCGAGCCGCCCGCTCTCCTCAAGAGCGTTTATTCGCGTTAGCCGAGCATCACTCGCTCCTAAGTTCGTTGTAAATTCTTTATTTTTGTATAAATTCGTTAAAAAGTAAATTATAATGTCTAGACCCGCGAATCCCGCGTCCTGTCGTATCAAACCCAAGGGCTTATCCCTAATATCTTTTAACGTTCGTAGCCTAAGCACCAACCTTCCCGAGCTCAAACTGTTCCTTCAGAACAACGACCCAGATCTTTTACTTCTCCAGGAGACATGGCTCACTCCTAATCGCTCCAGGGGATTCGCTATTCCTAAATACGCGTTTACACGTAACGATAGGCCTAACTGCGACAGTTTCGGCGGCACTGCTATCTACTACAAAAGAGGATTCCATTGCTGTCCTCTCCCTACCCCTCCTCTCCTCAACATGGAAGCCACCGTATGTAGATTGGCTATGACTGGTCATCCGACCATCATCATAGCTTCAGTCTACATACCCTCTGGCACCAAACCTATCCGCAGCGACTTTGAGACCATTCTCGCCCTCGGCCGTTCAGTCATTATGTTCGGAGACTTTAACTCCAAACATACTGACTGGACGTGCCTATCAACCAACCAAAGCGGTATAGCTCTCCTCGACATCACCAACTTACTCGACTTAGACGTCGTCTCCCCTATCACTCCCACTCACTATCCCGACAACCCGAACCACTCTCCGGACATCCTCGACTTTGCAATCTTCAAGCATATCAACCTCGACCTCAGGTCTATCGAACCGCTCGTAGACCTAGGTTCTGACCACCGCCCCGTCTCCCTCGTGCTAGGACCGCCTAACGTTAACGTCACTTCCCCTAAGACCTTTACTGACTGGAAAGGTTTTAAAAATACGATAGTTTCTCCCTTAGAGGCCCCAAACTCTCCGCTCGCGATCTCGCCCGATCAATTAGATAGCCCGGATAAAATAGATTCGTTAGTAAATTCTCTCACTGATGCTATCAACTCAGCCATCAGTGTAAACGAAAAGGTTGCTAAGAAAGGCAAACCCACGCTTCCCTTAGCCATTAGCAATCTTATTAAAGCTAAGAACGCGGCTCTCCGGAGAGCCAAGAAATATCCCACGCCCGCCTATAGAACAGCTGCGAATCAGCTACAACGCAAAGTTAGATCTCGCCTCGCGGAACTCCGAGACGCCCAGATGAACGATCTCATGGCGAATATCTCCCCGTCCCACCAAGCGTATTATCGAATGGCCCGAGCCTTACGCGTAGACGCCGCCTCTCACGTCCCTCCTCTCACTCGTCCCGATGGCTCTATCGCCTTGGAAGACGAAGAGAAAGCCGAATGCTTCGCTGACAGCGTTGCGTCTCAATGCTCGCCCAGCACGCAACCCGCGAATCCCACTCACATCAAAGCGGTGGAGGACGAAGTTCTCCGTAGAAACTCTCTCCCCATCACCGCCGACCCCGTCACAGTCTCTAATGATGAAATCTCGCTTCTCATCAAAAGTCCAGAAAGGCTCCGGGTGCGGATGGTATTTCCAACCACGCACTTAAGCACCTGCCTCAACAGGTGCTTACCTTGTTAGCTATCATTTTCAATGCCTGCTTCGACCTTAGCTACTTTCCAAAAGCTTGGAAAGAAGCGACAGTCATAGGCATTCCCAAGCCGGGTAAACCTCTTAATATCCCGGCTAATCACAGACCCATCAGCCTCCTCAAGGCAATGTCTAAACTTCTGGAGAGAGTCATACTCTCT
The DNA here is from genome assembly GCA_923062675.1 of Marasmarcha lunaedactyla. NCBI lineage: Eukaryota > Metazoa > Arthropoda > Insecta > Lepidoptera > Pterophoridae > Marasmarcha > Marasmarcha lunaedactyla. Next base: position 7,243,539 of record OV281341.1, read on the forward strand.
CGAATGCGGAACCATCTGTTTCCAACGGACGGCGATCCTCTCATAATTCCCCACCAATTCGGCTTTCACGCTAAGCACTCCTGCCCTCAGCAAGTCCATCGAATCGTCGAGTACATACTCGACGGCTTCTATCCGAAACGAAAGAAAACGATCGCAGTTTTCTTTGACGTAGCCAAGGCTTTCGACAAAGTCTGGCACAGCGGTCTCGTTTATAAACTCTATAAAATAGGCTTACCGGCTCGCCTAGTTAGGATAATCGCGTCGTTTCTCAAAGACCGCACGTTTCGTTTCAAACATGAAGGCACGCTCTCCGCGCCTCGTCCCATAAAGGCTGGAGTCCCTCAAGGCTCAGTCCTCGCTCCTCTTTTGTATTCCGTATACACTAACGACATTCCCATTCCATCGAAAGTCGTCGAACTCGCTCTCTTTGCCGACGACACCGCCCTTTACACCAAAGGCCGCAGAGCCTCGGGTCTCGTCACCAGACTTCAAAAGGCTGTAAACACCCTCGGTGCTTGGTTCAAAAAATGGCGTATCGATGTGAACCCAGAGAAGAGCGCTGCGGTTTACTTCGACTACAGACGCAGTCGTATCCCCGACAATCTCCAATTGAGAATGCAAGGCACTCCCATCCCCTGGAAGCGCAGTACCAAATATTTAGGCGTCATATTAGACCAGACACTTTCATTCAATCCTCACGTCGATAGAGTAACGAAACTCGCACGTTTTTACCTAGGCCGGCTTTACAGTATGTTAGGTAGAAAAAGTAAAATGTCCTTCAGAAACAAACGTACGCTTTATAAGGTCTGCGTTAGACCAGTCATGTCATATGCTTCGCCAGTCTTTGCTCACGCCAAACCCTCCGTCCTGCACAAACTGCAGGTAGTTCAAAACCTCTTCTGTCGCAGGGCCACAAACGCACCTTGGTACGTGCGCAATGCGGACCTGCACAGAGATCTTGAACTACCTACAGTTCAACAGTACCTAAAAACACGCTCAGAATCGTTCTTCAAACGCGCCGAATCCCATCCCAATCCACTAGTTCGAAATTCAGTCTCTTATTCTGCTCCTGTCTTGGATTCGGTATACAAAGTCGCTAGACCGAGAAACGCGCACACAAGCGAACGTACGCAATTAACCTTAGATCTCGAGGCCCTTCAGGCCGCAAATTCTAATTCTAACGTAAATTCTAATTCTAACGTAAATCTGAATTAATGCAAATTTAATTTTATTGTCAATTTTTAATGTTTATTATTTACTTTTCATTTGTTTTGAGCACCTTCAGTGCTATGTAAAACCCAGCGGGTGACCCCTTAAGGGCCCCCCTAGCGCGGCCTCTTTCTCCAATTGGCCGTCGCTCAGATGAAGGCTGAGTGGCAAAAATGCACGAGCCGACAGGGGGTTTTTAGTGGGTATGGTTCTAGTAGGCGTCGGGACGAGTCCCACATAACTTTGGAATCGCGCCAGAGTATGCGTCAGAGTATTTTTATCCTCCTGCCCTTCCCGCGGAGGGGAACAAAAAAAAAAAAAAAAGCTTATATGTGCTGCTGCATAAGAATATCTGGTGTTATTTTAAATTTTGATAATAGTACTGTTAAAACTAATCATATTCATTTGATATTCATTCACTATTAATAACAAATATCAAAAAAGGTCAAAGGGGTTACTGAATTACGTGGTTACTGGTGCTCAAAATTAATTAATTCATGAATGCCAATGTATAATTAGAATATTTTCGCAATGGATTATAATATTTATATCTATGTAATCTTCCGTATCCTTCGTAGGAAGTTTGGAATATTACGGATAGTGTTATTTTCTGAACAATGTAGATACATAATAATTCACCACACAAACGTTGAATACGACCAGAGCTAAAACCACCGAAGAAAAAATGCGGTCATTACTATCGATCTTTTTATCAGGTTGCTGCCTCCTATCTCACTTTAAATATTGTGACCGGTTGCGTAAAAGCGGAACGAAATAAAATGATTCGACACGAAGTTATTTATAACACGTAAACTTTATTAGTTCAGTCTGTTATTTGACTATTCAGATTCAATTATCATTTACCTTTAGGTGAAGAGATATTACGTATATTATATTTTTTATTTACAATTGACAGGGTACATTTCATCTAATGGACAATGGAGATGGCGTAGATGTGGGATATTCATGTTTGTTTTCGAAAACACAACTTATCGACCGAGTAGCGTAGTCATTAGTGGCCCTGCCTCGTACGCTGAAGGTCCCAGGCCGGAGCATACGTTTGTGTGATGAACACAGATGTTTGTTCTCGGCTCATACATGATGATATGTCCTAGGTTTCCCCCAGTTCGCTGTTCGGTCATCCATAACACAAGCTCTGCTTACTTTGGTTACAGTCGGTGTATTTGATTTATTATTATTATATTATTTATCATCACAAAAAATGCTGAAAAAATAAAAAAAGTTAAATCAGAAGTTGTTCAAACAACATACAATGCAATTTATAAAAATCAATAAGGAGGGACACTTAAACGAACGCAAAAATATAGGCCACTTTGTTTAAAGTATCGCAATTTTAGAAATAAGTGCAGAGAAAGATTTTTGTCCAAAACTAAGCTATTTCAGGTTATTTATATGTATGAGTGACTGACAACGCGATACCGACCGTAGGCTTAGTTGTAAAAGTCTTTGTTCTTATCATTTCACCAACTGATATTAAACTCAAACCTGAAATCATGGTGAAGTAGTCTTTGGGGAGTTATCAAGGAAGGACTGTATTACCCCAGATGTATTAGTACCACTTAAGTATTTCTGCATTTTTATTGTCTTGCAAAAGGTCAGCTTTAAACAAAAAAAGGAATTTTACTATATATAAACACATATATATGTATATGTGTGTTTGTATATGGAATATCTACTTTATATAAGAGCTTTGTTTCTAGTATTGATGCGTTATAATCAATATAGAAATAAATGAGCTAGGGGTGAACCTTGAAAAAGTGAATTTTATAACCGAGTTCGAGTCCTTGTCGAAACATTCATTTGTGTGATGAATACAAATGTTTGTTCTCAGATCCTGGGTTCCTCTCCCTCTCCAGTTCGCTGTATAGTCATTCATAACACTGCTTACTTTGTTGTTTGTTTAGACATATTGCCTTGTATGTAAATGATATGTATTATGTACGAGGGGAGCTAAAACAGTTCGCGAAATGGGGGCGGGGGGGAAGTGTGCTAAATAAAATATAGTTAATATTTTAACGTTTAAATATTTTTTATAAGTATAAATATCTAATATAATTTTAAAATTATTATATATCATATAATGTTTATCACAATGATTAATGAATTAATTTATACAACATTTGGTATATTAGCTTAATTAGTGTGACATGTTACTCTTTTGTAAGGACGAATAGTTTGGATGAAAAACGTATTTCATATACTAGAATCCCTCAAGTCATCACGTTTATAAAAAAAATTGTACAAAGTTGCGGGTAAAACCTAGCTTAGAATATTGCTGAGGGTAAATCTAAATGTTAAGCGTTTCAATATATTTATAAAATAATCCTGTTTTCACTCAAATTATTACAAATTTTAAGTGAGTTTTTTTTTCAATTTTGCCAGCAATTTTCTATCACTTACAATATATCAACTTTGTATGACGGCGAGCGCATTTTGTTATTGAAAAAAGTTTTTTAACTGAATTTTACATTGTTTCAAAACAATTCCTTTATTGTTTTATTTAAAATGGAAATTGTGTTACTAAGAGATGATAGACAATCGGTCCGAATGTGTACGTTATTCGGTACGGCGGTGTGGCATAAAAACAATTGAGTGGAACTTTTATTAGTCGTGCAATACAAGTCAATTTGGTTTGGGCCACGACGTGGAGGCTATAATCGCAACTCTATTATCCTGTTAAAGACTCACTACTTCTATTTATTTATACTTCAAAACCTCATATGATCTTATAATATTCCTTACACCTTTTCATAATCCAAAGAAAGCATCTAACTAAAATAAAAATCAACAAACGCGGTGGATCACAACCTTACTGTTATAGAATGGCTGCTAGTGAAATCCCATTTTTCATTCCTCGGTGATTTTCAGTAGGGAAGTGGAAATGACGCAGTTAGATTTGTGAGAAAACGCAGCGATGCTTTGATAGTGTAGACGAGATTGTAGATGTATGAATTTATCAACAAAATGCACAGCACTTAAAAATTATTATTGTTTAAATTATGTTATTTTTACTTACGGCCAAATTTTTTTAGATGTCATCATGAATCATGTCATCGTCAAATGATAGAATATCATGTAAAGACAGTAACAAGAGAAAAGGTAAGAATTATAAGATTACCATTGTAAATTAAATTATATTCTAATTTTGATTTTAAACAAATTAATATTATTTTGTAGTAGTTATTCTTAATCTACGTTTTGTACGTACGTTTGTTTTTTCTTGTCTGTATCAAATGACGTATAAGTACAAACGTACTTTACACATTGTAAAAAAATAAACAATATACACATATGTATAAAAAAATTTCTAGATTTTTAGTCATGCGTTGTATATTTTAACAACCGACATTCGTGTGTTTGAGGTAAAGTTCTTTATTAGTACCTTGTTCCTTATTTTAAGACCATTTTTACAAATCTTTGCCTTCAAAGTTACTTGGAGGCAAAACAGACATCATCAACTTACATGTATTAAAAAAAAAATATAATAAATGTTGCTCAGGAATTAGTATTTAAAACGAATTAAATATCGCTCGTCTGCTCGTGTTGCTAGATCCATTGTTAAATCGTCTCATTGTTGAGCACCACCGGCCCTCGTAGTCCCGCCATCTTGCCGCAGATAAACAACTCCGCAAACTTGGCCTGTTCATCTTTTGTAAATTGGATATTTTCTTTGTCTCCGCTAATCTGGAACTTTTATTTTTATTAATTTTCTTTTTAATGTGAGTCCACAAGTCTATAATGGCAGGGATTTCCTTTTTCTTTGTTATTTGCCGAGTTGTTGTTCTTTCAAATTGTAGTTAGTGAACATAGCACTAATTATTTCCAGAGTTATATGTAGAAAAACACAATAATAGAGATTAAAAAATTAAACTTCATGCTCTCAAAATGTAAATGGATCATTACCAAACTTAAACATCAAAATGGACCGATTTAAAGTTTAATACAATAAATTTTTTGTATTTAGTTCTGAATATGGCACATGGTGATGTGACCTAAATTGCATTTTTCCAGTGTTTCAAATCAATGTCATACCTTTAGGTGAAGGAAGTCGTGCAAGCGAAAGATAGCAGCAACAACCGTGGTGGCTTGTGTCTTACGGGTCGTGGTGGCCGCTCGAGAACTTTACTGTCAAAACGGCATATGGACAGGACTTGTAGCTCGAAGAATAAGTGGCCGTTGCGGCATTAAAGTTCTTATGTGGATATCTATTTCATTGCACCACGTCAATTTTAATCTTCGTTGCCTTAAAAAATCTTTTGTGTAAAAAGAAAATTTTGCATATTTTTTTTTGTTCCCCTCCACGGAGAGGGTAGGAGGATAAAAAATGCTCTGACGCATACTCCGCGCGCGCGACTGGAGTTATGTGGGACTCGCTCCGAGCCTACCAGAGCCCTACCAACCTAAAAAACCCCCTGAATGACTCGTGCAATTTTTTGCCACACAGCCTTCATCTGAGCGACGACCAATTGGAGAAAGGGTCCGCGCTAGCGGGGCCCAGAAGGGGTCACCCGCTGGGATTTACATAGCACTGAAGGTGCTCAAAGCACTGAAGATGCTCAAAATGGAAAAATAAAAATTGAATTAATTCGAATTTACGTTAGAATTAGAAGTTGCGGCCTGAAGGGCTTCGAGATCTAATGTTAATTTCGTGGGTTCGCCAGTGTGCGCGTTTCTCGGTCTAGCGACTTTGAATTTCGAATCTAAGACAGAAGCAGTATATGAGACTGAATCTCATATACTGCTGCTGAAAAGGATTGGGATGGGATTCGGCGCGTTTGAAGAACGATTCTCAGAGTGTTTTTAGGTGATGTTGCAGTGTAGGTAGTTCAAGATCTCTGTGCAGGTCTGCGTAACGCACGTACCAAGGTGCGTTTGTGGCCCTGCGGCAGAAGAGATATTGAACTACCTGCAGTTTGTGCAGGATGGAAGGTTTGGCGTGGGCAAAGATTGGCGACACATATGTCATGAGGTCTAACGCAGACCTTGTAAAGTGGACGTTTATTTCTGAAAGATATTTTACTTTTTCTACCTAACATACTATAAAGACGGCCTAAGTAAGAACGTGCGAGTTTCGTTACTCTATCGACGTGAGGTCTGAAAAAAGCGTCTGGTCTAAGGTGACGCCTAAATATTTGGTAGTGCGCTTCCTGCTCTGCTCTGGGTTTACATCGATACGCCATTTTTGAAACCATGCACCGAGGGCATTTACAGCTTTTTGAAGTCTGGTGGTGAGATCCGGGACTCTGAGGCCTTTGATGTAAAGGGCAGTGTCATCGGCAAAGAGGGCAATTTCGACGCCTTTCGACGGGATGGGAACGTCGTTAGTGTACACGGTGTACAATAGAGGGGCGAGGACTGAGCCTTGAGGGACTCTAGCCTTTATGAGACGAGGCGCAAAAAGCGTGCCTTCATGTTTAAATCGGAACGTACGATCTTTGAGAAATGACGCGATTAATGTAACTAGGCGAACTGGTAAGCCTATTTTGTAGAGTTTATAGACGAGACCGTTGTGCCAGACTTTATCGAAAGTCTTGGCTACGTCAAAGAAAACTGCTATCGTTTTAAAACGCCGCGGCTAGAAACCGTCGATTGACTTGTTGAGGGCAGGAGTGCTTACCGCGAAAGCCGAACTGTTAGGGAATTATGAGAGGATCGCAATCCGTTGGAAACAGATTTGCATTCGAGAGAGTGTAACTCTCTCCAGAAGTTTAGAAATTGCCTTGAGTAGGCTGATGGGTCTGTGATTAGCCAGGACATTCAGAGGTTTACCCGACTTGAGAACGCCAAGCTTTTGGAAAGTAGCTAAGGTCGAAGCAGGCATTGAATATAACAGATAACAAGGTAAGCACCTATTGAGGCAGGTGCTTAAGTGCGTGGTTGGAAATACCATCCGCACGCGGAGCCCATTTGGACTTTTGACTTTGAATGAGAAGCAAGATTTCATCATTAGAGACTGTGACGGGGTTGGCGGTGATGGGGAGAGAGTCTCTGCGGAGAACTTCGTCCTCCACCGCCTGGATGTGAGAGGGATTCGCGAGTTGCGTGCTGGGCGAGCATTGAGACGCAACGCTGTCAGCGAAGCATTCGGCTTTCTCTTCGACTTCGAAGGCGATAGAGCCATCGGGACGAGTGATAGGTGGGACGTGAGAGGCGGTGTCTACGCGTAAGGCTCGGGCCATGCTATACACGCTTGGTGGGATGGAGAGATATTCATCATAAGATCGTTCATCTGAGCGTCTCGGAGTTCCGCGAGGCAAGACCTAACTTTACGTTGAAGCTGATTCGCAGCTGTTCTATAGGCGGGCGTGGGATATTTCTTGACTCTCCGGAAAGCCACGTTCTTAGCTTTAATAAGATTGCTAACGGCTAGGAAAAGCGTGGGTTTGCCTTGCTTAGCAACGTTTTCGTTATCGATGATGTTGAGCTGAGTTGATAGCATCAGTGAGAGAATTTACTAATGTATCTATTTTATTCGGGCTATCTTATTGATCGGGCGAGATCGCAAGCGGAGAGTTCGGGGCCTCTAAGGCTGAAACTAACGTATTTACAAGCCTTTCCAGTTGGTAAAGGTCTTAGGAGAGGTGACGTTATCGTTATGCAGACCTAGCACGAGGGTGACGGGGCGGTGGTCAGAACCTAGGTCATCGAGCGGTTCGATAGACCTGAGATCGAGGTTGATTCGCTTGACAATTGCAAAATCGAGATGCCAGGAGAGTAGTTCTGTAGTCAGTATGTTTGGAGTTACAGTCTCCGAACATAATGACTGAATGGCCAAGGGCGAGAATGGCCTCAAAGTCGCTGAGGATTTGTCTGGAGCCACTAGGTATGTATATTATAGCTATGGTGATGGTCGGATGACAAGTCATAGCCAATCTACACACAATGGCTTCCATGTTGAGGAGAGGAGGGAGGAGAGGACAGCAATGGAAACCTCTTTTGTAGCAGTGCCGCTGAAACCGTCGGAGCTGCGCCTGTCGTAACGAGTGAACACGTACTTGGAAATAGCGAATCCCCTGGAGTGGTTTTGAGTTAGCCACGTCTCTTGAAGAATCAATAAGTCTGGCTCGTTGTTCTGAAGGAACAGTTTGAGCTCAGGAAGGTTAGTACTAAGGCCACGAATGTTAAAAGACACTAGGGACACAAGGGCTTGCCCTTGGGTTTGATACGACAGGACGCGGGATTTGTGGGTCTAGACATTATATTTATTTATTAACGAATTTATACGAAAAATAGAATTTATAAAGAGCTAAGTAGCGAGTGAGCTCGGCTAACGCAAATAGATGCTCTTGAGGAGAGCGGGCGGCTCGCAGTTTGCGTGCGAGTACGGAGATTTCCTTAATTTCGACGTTTTGAATGACGTCGAACATGGTCTACATGTCCTCAGCCAACGACGACTGAGGTGAAGACGACGGAGCGAGACGCGGGCCTACGGGAGCTACGGGAGCTGGGATAAAACGGGAAGGTGCAGGTGGAGCGGCCGGACGCTGCCTCCAGGACAGAGCCGGAGTAGGCGCCGGCTGCTCGGGCTTTGCTACTGGGGGACCCCGGTTGCGCAGCGGTGGGAAGTTAGCGGTGCCAGTTTAGAAGCAGCCCTCTTAGCTGAGGAGCGCGGAGCGCGCGGGCAACACCTGTAGTTGGCTGTGTGGCTGGACTGGCTGGATAGAGCTGGCAGCGATGGCACTGCCCAGGGTGACCGCGGGGGTTGGGACGCTTGTCGGAGATATTCGTAAGTCCACAGATTGTGTGAGCCTATCTGAAGATCTCCCTGAAGTTGGGAGTGTTGGTAAGGATAACTAAAGCGAGTGGGAAACGCCTACCGCGGTTTGAGTGCATCTTGTGCACTGCTTCAGCCGGGAAGCCCTGGGACTTAAGATCCTCGAGTATTTCCTCGTTCGCGGGCTCAAGCGGCTCGAACTCGAGTCCCGTAATACTGCGTGGATCTTATGCTCCTCCGGGAGGGCGTAGGTGTGGTTATAATGCGATTTGTTTTATTGAAAGTAATCTAGTGAACGCGCGGAAGTCGTCGATGGTCGTGACCTGGATTCTAATTGAATCGCTTGCGTTGGTTGCTTTGACATATTAAATTTTTTGCTTTTTGCAAAGATTAGTTACCGCGGTCTTTCACGCTTTTTCGCGGAGGAACACGGGTGGAGGAAGCTGACGCTCACGGTCACTTGATGTGACATTAATGGCGCGGGGGTGGGTGTTGAAGACACCAGGGTGGGCTCGAGTGTTGAAGACACCGAGGCTTTCTTCAAGCGTTTCTTAGAGACGCGGGCTCAGGAGAGCCGGTTAAGGTAACGGCATCTGATGACGCATCGGATGCGGGTTCGGAGTCGCTCCCGGGAGCGGTACGCTTGCGACGCAACGCGCGAGAGGATGTGACCGATTCATATTGCATCTCGAACGGGGCGGAAGACGTGGGAGATCTGTAGTCCTAAGGGGTCTGGACGTTGGAAGCCTGAGGGGCTGGGGTTGAGGCCTGAGGGGCCGGGGACGCGATAGTTGCTTGTAAGGCCTGCGTTAGTAAGTCATCGGAAATGGTGACGCCGGACGCATGAGCGTGGGCGAACGACCTAGCAAAGTTTACCAGGCTTTGCTGGTCCATTGGAGGGCTTGGAACTACAATATAAAATATATAAATATATAGTAATGCCTAGGTTCACTAACAAACTTAGCACCTAAACATCCCTACCCACGGTAGGGGGGCTGGGGACGACGCGAAGTGGTGCCCCTAATTCGGACATCACTGTACCGTCACCCTGGGATCGGGTCAGCCGATTTCTTCTTAGCCTTAAGGGCCTTGGAAGCGCATCGGGGCAACGCTTTCAGGCTTAGTTGTCACCGTTAAGTATCCACCTGATCAAACGCGAGTCTTCTACGGAGTGGGTTGTCAATAAATTGACAACGAAAACCGGCCGTAGACCTGACGAGGTTGGGTTGCACTGAAAGTGCGGGATTGAATACGTTACAACCGGCCGAAGCCGGCCGCAGAGCGAGTCTCTGACTACGTAACAAGCGCCAAGCGTCAAGTACGTAGCCAGAAAATAAGCCCGAGTCTTGCGAACTACTATCGAATTTAATCGACCGTAGTAAGCTCAACTCTGTTGTTGCTGCTCCCACCGAGGTGGGGTATTTATTTGAGGGGTGCACCGAGTGCGGGATTGACAACGTTAAGACCGGCCGAAACCGGCCGCAGAGCGAGTCTCTAACTAACGCAACAAGCGCCCAGCGTCAAGAAGGTAGCTAGAAAAACAGCCCGAGCCTTGCGAACTACTATCGAATTTACTAAGCTCAGCTCTGTTGTTACTGCGAGACTGACTTAGTTACAGCCGATCGAAACCGGCCGCAGCATAAGTCCTACAGAGGCTTATCTCAAGTCGTCAAGGACGAAGCGAGATATTGTACGAATCTCAGCATATGAGTATTGAGATTATAGAGTTGTCATCGTGAGACGACAATCGTGACTCAACGGCTGGTGCGACCGCGAACACGTCCGAGCGGAGCCGAACGCAGAACGGATCTGAGAGTGGCGTTTGAGTATTGCTACGAGAGAAGTCGTGAGACAACAATCGTGACTTGGCAGCCGGGAGCGACCGTCAACACGTCCGAACGGGGCCGGACGCAGGTCGGGTCTGAACTTTTTGCATTGGTGCCACTGTCGAGAATTGTAAATTGGTCTCAGTCAACATGTCAAAAAGCTTGGGGACTTAAACTTTGGGGAAGGTATTACGCTTTTTTTCTCCGCATAGCTCTGAAATGGGACACTTTGAAGCGTGTTAGTTTATATATTTATGTTTTATAGAATCACTTTTAGGTTATATCGGATATGCCGCCAAAACATTGAGAAGCAATTCCATTACTTGAACCGAAAATCGGAATCCGATGTCCAGAGCGAGTATCTAAAATGTAACCATCAGACATCCTGTACACCCGTCTGGCCGGCGTCCAAGAGAGTGTGGCGGACGGACCACAGTGTTCGCGGTTCGGTTAAGTAATAGCATTTTTGTAGATTTTTGATTGCATGAGTTTTTAATATAGTTAAGATAAAGGGCTTAAATTATGTAATTATTTGATCGTGGCGCTTGCAACGATACTGGTGATATTTTGGAAACTCGATATTAAAAATTCTGAATCGTATAAGAATCCTGTTAATTCCTCAAATTATAGTTGAAATAACCGCGATAGACTAAACAAGTGATAAAAATAAGTTTTATAATTCTCAGTAATGCATTTTTGGAGTATGAGAATTGGGAAATCATACTTTATTAGGTTATTACAAAATTTACTCAATACATGATAGAAAACTTTTGATAATATTCAAAATGCATACATTGAAAGATCCTGACAAAATTATAAGTAGAAGTATACACAATCACAAATTTTTAATTATATTAATACACGCCACTTTGCAGAACTACATTTTTATCTTACATATGCAACAAAAATATTTGATAATATTGAAATTTGCATTTCATCAACGCTCCCCCGGTTAGTCGGGTAAGACCCCAAATGAGTTGCAGTTATGCAGTCTCAATGGAGTCATTACATCGATAGGGCCAGGACACCCCGCAATTACCACTAACAATAAAATTTTAACAAACTTTTGTAAGGCGGCCTACATACAGGGTGGCCAGAAAAATAACGTCCAAACATTTTTTTTAGGTGCCTCGTATTTAGAGGTATCTGAATCACCACTATGTAAGTCATACAATTTTTCATAGTTTTCGAGTTACGATTTTTTTAATGAATTTTTGCAAAATTGCTCGAGCGAAGAAGAGCTTAGAGGGAAGATTAAAGAAGCCGAAACAGTTGTAATAGCGAATCGGGAAGCCTTCAACCATTTAAAAGATTATTTCTTAGGCAGGTGTAGATTGTGGATTTCTGTGGGAGGGGGCATTTAGAAAACCTGTTGTAAAGAAATTTAATTTTATTACAATTATCTTTATTTTACTGAATCACTTCATCCAATGTACCAAACCTCATAAGCAATTTTTTTGGTAATTTTTGACCTCGTAAACAATTGAATTAAAAAATGTTCACCTCTCTTGTTTTTTGCAATTTTGCAAAAATTCATGAAAAAATCGTAACTCGAAAACTATGAAAAATCGTAAAACATATAGGGGTGATTCAGATACATCTCAACACGAGGCACCTAAAAAAACTTTTGGACGTCACTTTTCTGGCCTCCCTGTATTACACATACAGGCCCAAGAAATTGTTAAGAAATATTTTACTTGTTATTGCTTGAAAAGGGAAATTAAAATCAAATTAAGTCATCTTGTAATGTTGGTGGTTTGTTATTGGTAGTAGAGTGTTTTGTTTTGAGATTTGACCGCCATAATAACCAACTGTATTCCAGTCATTGGGAAGGAACAGCCAGTGCCATTACTGGAACAAAGGGGATTCCAAGTTAAGCTTACGGCATTAGTCGATAAACATTATAAACAGTAAGATATCCAATCAAAACTCCTATAATAAAGGAGAAGTCTATGGGTGCGGATGCCACTTAATATCAAAAGGATCGCGTGGAAACAAAAAAGGAATGCTAATGAACTGTTTATAAACTCAAATATGTTATTGTTACTACACGTTTAAATAATACAGTTTATCTTACATTTGTTCTCGTTATTTACACAAAATATGTTTATATATAGTTCAATAAAATAATTTCTTACGTAACTACGGACTTTGTAATAATAATTTTTACTCCAATTCATCATCTTGATCGCGTCTACACGCAATAAAGTGATTAGGAAGATACGCATTTATTACGTATTCAGAAACAAAGCTATGCAGCCTTCATGGTAATTAGCCCATAGATACAGATTTCCATTTAGATACCCGAATGCATTTGCATTTTGCGCTCATAATTTAGTAGCTGCATACCCAGAAGCCTGATTAGCAAAAAGGATCGTTTGCATATAATCCTTAATGAGTATGTGGATGGAGGCGGTGGCGGTGGCGTATCAAAATCATTATGGTCATTAGACGCGTTAGTATAAACATATTATATACTAACGCGAAAATAAAAATATTTGTTATCAAAACGACTATCTTGCTTTTAGTCTGTTACAATTACGTACCTGTACCCTTTGTGAAATTAAGACAATAAGCATTCAGGTAGGTACTGGTTTGATAGTTACCTAAGGTGATTTTTTTAAACATATATCTTTTTATTCCGCAATATCATTATATTATTAAATCTCGTCTAAATGATTAGACACTTTTCCATACATCACCACATTGATCGGGTTTGCCTGAAGTATTGCAGCATTATCCGTGAGATGTTGTGTTTAACCATTCTTGTTTAACCACATGCATACTGTCATAGTAAAAATTGTTATATTTAATGTCAGTAAGCTAATGATATTTAAAAATTTAACATATACTATAACAAGTTTTTGCTTCTTTTTTTAAGTTTTCAAATCTATATAATTTCGATATTAAATTCAAAACTATATTTTTCAAAACATTGTACCTGTCAAAATAACTAATATTTTATAAATAAATTATAAAAACTTGCATTTTTAAATTGTGTCATCTACCCAATCGTTCAGTGCCTCGATCCGCATATCACAAAGGATTGCACTCGCACTCCTGACTCCACCTCCCCCCTGCATGTGTGCTGTGCGGCCAGTCCAGCCACACAGCAAACTACAGGGGTTGTCCGCAAGCTCCGTGCTCTCCCGTAAAGAGGGCCACGCCTAAACCGGCGGCGCCGCTCACTTCCGCTAACTTCCCGCCGCTGCGCAACCGGGCTCCCCCGGAAGCAAAGCCCGTTTAGCCGACGCCTACTCCAGCTCCTTCCTGGAGACAGCGTCCGGCCGCTCCTGCACCACTTTCCGTGCTATCCTGGCTCCTGTAGGCGTGCGTCCCCCTCCGTCGTCTTTGCCTCAGTCATCGTTGGCTGAGGACATGAAGACCGTGTTAGACGTCATCCAAAACGTTGACATTAACGAAATCGCCGTACTCGCACGCAAACTGCGAGCCGCCCGCTCTCCTCAAGAGCGTCTATTCGCGCTAGCCGTGCATCACTCGCTACTTAGTTCTATATAAATTCCATTTTTCGTATAAATTAAATAAATAAATAGAAAGTCTAGACCCGCAAATCCCGCGTCCTGTCGTATCAAACCCAAGGGCTTATCCCTAGTTTCTTTTAACGTTCGTAGCCTTAATACTAACCTTCTTGAGCTCAAACTGTTCCTTCAGAACAACGAGCCAGACGTTGCTAAAGACGTGGCTAACTCCAAACCGCACCAGGGGATTCGCTGTTCCCAAGTACGCGTTTATTCGTAACGACAGCCCCAACTCCGACGGTTTCGGCGGCACTGCCATTTATTACAAAAGAGGATTCCATTGCTGTCCTCTCCCTACCCCTCCTCTCCTCAACAAACATGGAAGCCACTGTGAGTAGATTGGCTATGACTGGTCATCCAACCATCATCATAGCTTCAATCTACATACCTAGTGGCACCAGACCAATCCGCAGTGACTTTGAGGCCATTCTCGCCCTCGGCCATTCAGTCATTATGTTCTGAGGCTTTAACTCCAAACATACTGACTGGACGTGCCTATCAAACAACACCAGCGATATCGCTCTCCTCGACATCACAAACTCACTCGACTTAGATGTCATCTCTCCCATCACTCCCACTCATAATCTCGACAACCGGAACCACTCTCCTGACATCCTCGATTCTGCGATCGTCAAACAAATCAACCTCGATCTCAGGTCTATCGAACCGCTCGATGACCTTGGCTCTGATCACCGCCCCGTCTCCCTCGTGCTAGGACCGCCTAACAATCACGTCACTCCTCCTAAGACCTTTACCAACTGGAAAGGTTTTAAAAATACATTAGCTTCAGCCTTAGAGGCCCCGAACTCTCCGCTCGCGATCTCGCCTGATCAATTAGATAGCCCAGATAAAATACATTCATTAGTCGACTCTCTCACTGATGCTATCAACTCAGCCATCAGCGATAACGAAAAAGTTGCTAAGCAAGGCAAACCCACGCTTCCCCTAGACGTTAGCAATCTTATTAAAGCTAAGAACGCGGCTCTCCGGAGAGCCAAGAAATATCCCACACCCACCTATAGATCAGCTGCGAATTAGCTTCAACGCAAAGTTAGGTCTTTCCTAGCGGAATTCGGAGACGCTCAGATGAACGATCTCGTGGAAAATATATCCTCATCCCACCAAGCATATCATAATATGGCCCGAGCCTTACGCGTAGACGCCACCTCTCACGTTCCTCCTCTCATTCGTCCAGATGGCACTATTGCCTTCGAAGCCGAAGAGAAAGCCGAATGCTTCGCTGACAGCATTGCTCGCCCAGCACCCAACCCACGGATCCCTCCCACGTCCAGGCGGTGGAGGACGAAGTCCTCCGCAGAGACTCTCCCCATCACCGCCGACCCCGTCACAGTCTCTAATGATGAAATCACGCTTCTCATTAGAAGTAAAAGTCCAAAATGGCTCCGGGTGCGGATGGAATTTTTAAACACGCACTTAAGCACCTCCTCAACAGGTGCTTAGATTGTTAGCTATCATTTTCAATGCCTACTTCGACCTTAGCTACTTTCTTGCTTGGAAAGCTTGGAAAGAAGCGACAGTCATAGGCATTCCCAAGCCGGGTAAACCTCTGAATATTCCGGCTTATCACAGACCCATCAGCCTCCTCAAAGCCATATCTAAACTTCTCGAGAGAGTCATACTCTTTCGAATGCGGAACCATCTGTTTCCAACGTATGGCGATACCCTCATCATTCCCCACCAGTTCGGCTTTCGCGCTAAGCACTCCTGCCCTCAACAAGTCCATCGAATCGTCGATTACATACTCAACGGCTTCTACCCGCGGCGTTTTAAAACGTTCGCAGTTTACTTTGACATAGCCAAGGCTTTCTATAAAGTCTGGCACAGCTGTCTCTTCTATAAACTTTACAAAATAGGCTTACCGGACCGCCTAGTAAGAATAATCGCGTCGTTTCTCAAAAACCGTACGTTCCGATTTAAACATGAAGGCACGCTTTCCGAGCCCCGTCTAATAAAGGCTGGAGTCCCTCAAGGCTCAGTCCTCGCGCCTCTATTGAACACCGTTTACACAAACGATATTCCCGTCCCGCCGAAAGGCGTCGAACTCGCCCTCTTTGCCGACGACACCGCCCTTTACACTAAAGGCCTTAGTGTCCCGGGTCTCGTCATCAGATTCCAAAAAGCCGTAAATGGCGCAATGATGTGAATCCAGACAAGAGTTCTGCGGTGTATTTCGACTGCCAACACCGTCGTGTCGCCGACAATCTCCACGTTCGAATGTTAGGTATTCCCAACCCCTGGAAGCGCACTACCAAATACTTAGGCGTCACCTTAGACCAGATGCTTTCTTTTACGCCACAGAGTAACGAAACTCGCCCGTTTTTACCTAGGCCGCCTATATAGTATGTTAGGTAGAAAAAGTAAAATGTCTTTCAGAAACAAACGTACGCTTTATAAGACCTGCGTTAGACCCGTCATGACATATGCCTCGCCAATATTTGCCCAAGCCAAACCCTCCGTCCTGCACAAACTGCCGGTAGTTCAAAATCTCTTCTGTCGCGGGGCTACAAACGCACCTTGGTACGTGCGTAACGTGGACCTGTACAGAGATCTTGAACTACCTACAGTGCAACAGCACCTCAAAAAACTCTCTGAAGCGTTCTTCAAACGCTCCGAAACCCACCCCAACCCTCTAGTTCAAGATTAAGTCTCGTATACTACCCCTGTCATAGATTAGAAGTACAAAGTCGCAAGACCGAGAAACGTGCACACGAACGTAGCCACGCAACAAACACTAGATCTCGAAGCCCTTCAGGCCGCAACTTCTAATTCTAATGTAAATTCGAATTAATTCAATTTTTATTTTCATTTTGAGCTAGCGCGGCCTCTTTCTCCAATTGGTCGTCGTTCAGATGAAGGCTGTGTGGCAAAAATTTGCACGAGTCATTCAGGGAATTTTTTAGTGGGTAGTGCTCACTAGTGGGCAGGACTAGCTAGTCCCAGATGCCTTGTAACGCGCGCGAGAGGTATTCGGAAATGCATTTTTTACCCAAACGGGGAACAAAAAAAAGTTTACTTATTTTGGTACGGTTGTCACAATAGGTTAAGATAAATTAAACAAAAGATTAGGTAAATAGTTTAATTATTCGGTATAATAGAGTACTTCACAAATTACTAACTCTAATAATTTACTTTTTATAATTTTTGTTTTTTAATAATTTGTTGTTCGTTTGATGGTGAAAATTTACTTTTGAATCTAACATATAATTTTTTGTGAAACACTCACATGGCATATCAAATTTACAATCTTTAATATTAGGTCTTTACCTATGAAATTGCCGTTTTTCACAAAATAAATTAAGCGTAATTTTTATACATTTTTTATTTCTATTAATCAAAATAATCACCCATGCAATCAATGCATCTTTGCCAACGCATTGGTAGCTTATTGATGCCTTTCTTGAAGAAATCAGCTGGACGGGAGGCAACAAATTCTTCAAAGGCATTTTGTACTGCTACTTGGGTATTGAATTTTTTTCCCGCCAAGAAGTTATCCAAATTCTGGAAAAAGTAGAAGTCTGTAGGCGCAAGGTCTGGTGAGTACGGCGGATGACGGAGAACTTCCAACCCCAACTCGTAGCTTGGAGACCGTCTGCTGTGCAGTATGAGGTCGCGCGTTGTCGTGCAGGAGCAGTGGAGCCGAACGATTGACCAAAGCTGGTTGGAGACGTGCGAGCTTCTCCATCATTGTGTTCAGTTCTTCACAGTACACATCTGCAGTAATGCTTGTCCCGTTTGGCAAGAAGCTGTGATGAATTACACCCGCGTTAGACCACCAAACAGTGACCATCACTTTTCTAGGGGTAAGTTTTCGTTTAGGGCATTGTTTGGGTGCTGAACCAGGTTCCAACCAACTTGCTGAGCGCTTACGATTGTCAAACAGGATCCATTTCTCGTCACAAGTAACAATGCGGTTCAGAATTCCTTCATTTGTATGCCTGCTGAGCAGTGCAAGGCACGTCTCCACGCGTACTTCGCGCTGGCGGTCATTGAGTTCGTGGGGTACCCATTTGTCAAGCTTTTTTACCTTGCCAATTTGACGCAAATGGACCAATATTGTTTTGATGCTAACTCCGAAAGCTGCTGCTAATTCAGCCGTGGATTCATCAGCTTCCACAATTGCCTTTAATTCGTCATTGTCGACCAAAGTTTTCGGACGACCACGGGGTTCATTTTTCAGGTCAAAATTTCCAGAACGGAAGCGAGTAAACCAATAGCGGGTGGTACGTTCGTTTGTAGTGTTCGCTCCGTAAACGTCGTTGATGTTGCGTGCCGCTTGTGCCGCTTTGCTGCCACGACGGTACTCATACTCCATAATTACTCGAATTTTTAACTTATCCATGATGACGAAAAATGTTCGAATGCGTTGAAAACAAAACACTAACTATTAAACAAATGACGATTTTAGAAAAAGAATTCCATGTTTGTCAAATAAAATTAATTTGAAATTAGAATTATCAGTCAAAAAAAAATTATTTTCATTTGAAATGGCCAGTACGGCAAAACGGCAGTTACATAGGTAAAGACCTATTATTTTTAAGTATTTTATTGCAAATATTGACAATATTTATTTCAAGATCGAAAAATTTGCTAAACTTTTGAAAAAATGCATGTCCGGAATAGCCTGCATAACAAATTACCGGGAAAAGTGATGCATGTATTCAAAGTGCTATATCTGCTCCTTTACTAGGAAACCCAAAACTTTTACCTTCGATTATGCGCTACTAAATTAGAAAATCAATAGAGTCAACTGCATCAGAGTTAGGGAGTCATTTCGACAGTAAATTAATATTGAACAAACACTTTGTGGCTTTTCTTAAGAAGGCCTCTAGAGCTCCAGGTTTTGTGACAAGGGTCTGCTCAGACTTCAGTAATATTAAGGTTTTAAAAATATTATACTGCTAAATATTATATGTCCGTAGTCACCTAGAGTAAGCCTCTGCTGTCTGGAGTAATGGATACGATGTCTATATAGACCGGCTCGAGAGTGTACAAAGACGCTTCATGAGACTTCTCCAATTTAAAACTCAAACATTTGATAACAGCTATTTCGCCCTATGCAGAAGACATCATATTCTACCCCTAAGCATTCGTAGAGATATAACAGACTTGTCGAGACTTTTCAAAATTTTTAATAATGAGCTCGATTGTGCTGAACTTATTGGAAAATTAGGCATCTGTGCGCATGCAAAGTCATATAGATACCCATCACTTCTACACGTCCCATGTGTTAGCAGCAGCTACAGACAAAATTATTTTTTAATAAGTGCCTGTAACCTATTTAATAAAATAAATCACGTTCTCAATATTGATATTTTTCATACTAGTGTACCTGGCATGCGAGCGACTATTGCGAAATCATTTTTTGATTGTGGATTACAGTAACTTATATTGTATTTAAAATATAATATAAATTTAAATAAACTACTCAAAATGTCACGTAATTTAAATTTTTTTTTAAATTTAAATTTTAGTTTTTGTATCTAATATGTAAAGCATAAATATTGTTATTTTTTACTTATTATAATTTATTTGTATGCGAAAACTTGTAAATTGCCTTACTAAGCTATTTTTCTTTTTTATAAATATATTTGTTTTAGCTGTAAGTTTTGCTGAGAGAATAAAATAAAATAGTTTCCAAGTGATCCATTATTCTATCACATTTTTTTCTTGTTTTCTAATTAGAAGCTAATTGAAGTCGATTAAATGATGCATCAGGTTTCAAGTTGCTCTTGACAACAACATGAAAGAAACACTTCCATGACAGTCAATTTAGCGCGGTAATGAAAAGCCGCAACCAAGCTGTATACGATGTATGCACATTATTTTTCACAAACAGAAACAGAAAATCAACCAGGTTCGATCTTGTATGGAGTACTGCAGCCATCTTTGGCATGATTCCGCAAAATACCATCTTGAAGCGTTGGATTCTGTCGACCGAAGGGCCCGTAGACTCATAAGTGACGACAAACTTACTTCTTCGAGACTGCAAAGTCTCGATCATCGTCGAAAAGTTGCTAGTCTATCGGTTTTTTACAGATTGCACTTTGGAGAGTGTGCGAATGCTCTTTTTCAGTTGATCGAACCTTCCCCCTTTCTCCACCGGTCAACCAGACGCAGACAGAAGTTTCACCCGTTTGTGGTTAGCGTGCCGATGAGCCGAACTAAACGGTTCGATAGCTCATTTTTGGTTCGTGTTGCCAAAGAGTGGAACGATTTGTCTAAGAGTGGAACGATTTGCCTAAGAGCGGAACGATTTGTCTGCGTCTGTTTTTCCAGACAAATATAACCCTGGAGCTTTCAAGTGTAGAGTGAATAGGTACCTCTTAGACAGGCGTGTACGATCCTCGTCTTCATCGTCACTTTCCATCAGCTGAGATGGAAGACAAACGCCTGCTAATTCTTAAAAAAAAAAAAATAGATTCATAATGCTGGTAAAAAGTTTTAGTGGGGAATTAAAATTTGGAACAAATATATTTTTACTTTAAAATAATCGAATTTCCGAATCAAACTTATTCTTATTAGTAGAAGAGCACAATCGTCATAAAAAACCTCTGTGACCTAGTTTGAATTAATTTATTGAACTATGTTATTATTTTGCCATTGGTTTTATGAATACTCAAATAAATTACTCAATTGCTATGCAATAGCTATGAAACGACAGGCTCAAACTGGTATGAAGACTGGGTAAGTCCCTTTGTTTATTACACATTCTCAATTTTAGTTTGAGAAGACCCAAAAGTGCCAAAATTGCAAAAAATCTAATAGGCACAAAAATAATATGACAATATTCGGTCAAGTGTTATTTGTATGTCAGAGACTCAGGTAGTGACAGCATAATTCTGCAAAAATATAAAAAATTAATATGAGCCATGAATTTCATGGCAACTATTCTATGAAGAAGAGAATTATTTTGACACGCCTTTATTGTGAAACAATGACTCCCATGTAATTTCTTGTAAACTCTCCGAACTGATAGTAGAGAGTATATTAGAAATAAGTATATAAATATTTCTGAATCTTATATAAGCTTTAATTCTTCTGGCTATGGAAAAATGTAGAAAAAATCATACGTACACATTATAAAGAGGTTTGCTCTTTATACTATGAAGATGGCGGTATTATATTATTATAATGAAAGCGGAAGCGGCGGCTTCATTCTTCATTTCATTTTTTACTTTTTTCATAAAACTTTATGTAAAAGAGCGTTTTGATAGAAGCGGAGCATGTTTCTTATAAAACGGACTATAGCAAAAGCTGATGAATTTTGTACGCTTATAATCTGTCACATTATGTTGTTGACATTTTTTACGAGGTTAAGTTGTTTGAAAGTTTGAACAAAAATATTGAAATTATAGGTTTTATCCTTCATATTTATTTTGTATTGCCTGTTTCAAAATAAAAAAAAATATATATATCATTTCAAGCTAACACTAGCACTGAGAGGAAATAAATCCGGCCAAAAACAACTTCTCAGTTCTCCTTTATGAAACAGTATTTGATTCATATAATTCACAATTTGGCTACTGTATTGCAGTAATGTTTGGTAACATAAGCTTTTTGTAAAAATAACTGATATTATTCATCAAATTTTATTTAATTTATAAGTAATGTATAAAAAGAAATGTCTTCTTTATATTGTCATAAAATTCATCTAATGGGAATATAAAATTGAAATAGATTATTATGTCCGGATATATTATTCGCATTAGTCTTGTAATTTATAAGGTTTCTTTATAAAAATATACAACGAAAAAATTACAGGTGCAGAAATATGCAAAGCATATAACTACCCCACCAAAAATTACTACCACAACATCAAACGAAAACAAGAAGTTGTCACATTATTGGGACCCTCAAAACATATCTCCGGTCAAAGGTTGGAACCCTACATGCTGGGGGATGATTGCGTCATTACAGAACCCGCATTGTTGGAGTTCTAATTGTTTCCTAAACCCCGGGGATGTATCAATTTGCAAGCTGCTTTTACCATCAAACCGCCAAAACGACTATTCAGCGAGGCGTAAATATAAAAAAAGTGTGGTTATTTTCGTAATTGGATTCGTGCGACAGCTCTGTGTAGGTATGATTATACAAGTATATTCGTAAATACATTCAGTTATATTCAGAATTAGACAACGGGTAACCAACTAAAGACCTATCCACTTATTTAGTACGAAAATCTATAATTCAAACATTAACACATATATTGTCTTATAACTTATTAATCTAATCCATGAATATACGTGAAACAAATCTGAAAATGTGACGTACAGTCGCTGCGTCCGTGAAGCTGATTAATTCCCAATAAAATTTCTTTCGATCTTAAATTGAAAAAATTTACTTTAAAATAACAATAAAAATCGTTACTCCCATTACTCGATTAACCTTAACGCAAATGGATCAAAATCAAAATGGATCAAAACGCAGTAAATGAATAACTGGTACATTTGTGCAGATATTAATTTTACAAAGAAAAATCAAAACTTAATTTCACTGTAAAACCTTGTTTATTTTTGACATGACAATTTTGTTTGAGATTATGAATTTGTGAGTAAAGGACTTTTTTTCATTGGATACCATTTTTCTTCTCTAAATATGAGGGGTTTATCTATTTCTATGTAAGAAATATGAGAAAAGAAATGAAATAAAAGATAAATCATTATTGTTAACTACTTCAAGCCACACGTGATTGCATGTAAATTCATGCACGTAAGTAAACAGTGGAAGTCAAAGTGCACATTAACGCCATAAAGAACGAAGCACAAAAGGCACATAACACAAAGAAAATTGTGATTTCAACACACATTCTGCAGCAATACACAGTTTTAGTTGCGAATGTCCTGCTCAAGAAAGAGCAATTCTGATTTATTCTAGCTCGTTTGGGTTATAACGTGAAAGCGATGTGGTGGTAATAGTAAGTAATTTTTTTACTGAGACGCAACTTTTTCTATATGATTTGACACTTTTTTTGCAGATTACATAGTATTGTATTACATAAATTAGTATTCTTTTTTTTTTTTGCCGCCGCAGCGACACCCTCACGGGAGCGAGGTGGAAGATGCGTCTTGCGTACCGCCGCAGGTCTGCGGGGTTATGTGGGACTCACCAGAATGGCACCTACCCACTAAAAACCACCTCTTTGGCTGTGGCAAAATTTTACCGTTAGCCTTCATCGGAAGCGACACCCGTATTAGTATTCTAAATAACAATGGTCTTGTAGGCTCATTGCAATGAAAAAGAATTACATATCAACACGCGTATTTCATCACTAATTTTATGATAAAATAGTTGCACTTTTACTTTTACAACAAGTTCAGTTGAAAAAGCCAAACTTCTTTGACAGAAAAACTGGGTAAATACTGAAAATCTTTTAAAGACGACTTTTTTGGGTTAAAAATCCTGTAAATGTAATATAAAGTACAGCAGACCATATTATCGCGTTGTGTTCATAAAATATTAATAAAGTTTTCTCTCCTCCACCCCATTGTGCTATTTATTATAAAGGGTTACTTCCTATCTTCATAACTTTTATCACATTCATTAAAACTTTTTCATTCATCATTATTGGTAACTAAGTAGTGAAGACAATCAAATGTTTTTTTTACGATTCGAGTTTATATACTATGAAGAAAATAAAAATATTACTCACATATTTTGTGAATATTTTGAAATTGGTGATGTCAAACAGAAACAAGTATTTTTGTTGTAAGTACCTCATTAATATAAATGAAATAAAATCCATCATTACGCATTTTATATTTTTTATCATACGCTTTATAAAATATTTTATAGAAAGTTTTTAGATTAAAATATTCGTTTATGTTAATTATTAAACTATGCGTAAAAATCCAAAAAGTATTTATATTAAAGTTCGTTTTATAAACGAGGAAGAATACGTCATTACTATCGAACAACTATGCGGGCTGAAAAAATGTATGACAATGTATTTCTGTCTGCTTTGCCGGAGGATTTTTCGCAGGAGGATTGAATGTATGGAAATCCATTTATAACCTGCTTTATTTTTTTAATTTAGGACGACAATCAGGATGGTACCAAAAGACAAAAAGTTTGTGTCCCCAACTCAGAAAAATTATATTAGGTCTTTACCTATGAAATTGCCGTTTTTCACGAAATAAATGAAGCGTAATTTTTTTATATATTTTTTATTTCTATTAATCAAAATAATCACCCATGCAATCAATGCATCTTTGCCAACGCATTGGTAGCTTATTGATGCCTTTCTTGAAGAAATCAGCTGGACGGGAGGCAACAAATTCTTCAAAGGCATTTTGTACTGCCTCTCGGGTATTGAATTTTTTTCCCGCCAAGAAGTTATCCAAATTCTGGAAAAAGTAGAAGTCTGCAGGCGCAAGGTCTGGTGAGTACGGCGGATGACGGAGAACTTCCGACCCCAACTCTTGTAGCTTGGAGACCGTCTGCTGTGCAGTATGAGGTCGCGCGTTGTCGTGCAGGAGCAGTGGAGCCGAACGATTGACCAAAGCTGGTTGGAGACGTGCGAGCTTCTCCATCATTGTGTTGAGTTCTTCACAGTACACATCTGCAGTAATGCTTGCCCCGTTTGGCAAGAAGCTGTGATGAATTACACCCGCGTTAGACCACCAAACAGTGACCATAACTTTTATAGGGGTAAGTTTTCGTTTCGGGCATTGTTTGGGTGCTGAACCAGGGTCCAACCAACTTGCTGAGCGCTTACGATTGTCAAACAGGATCCATTTCTCGTCACAAGTAACAATGCGGTTCAGAATTCCTTCATTTGTATGCCTGCTGAGCAGGGCAAGGCACGTCTCCACGCGTACTTCGCGCTGGCGGTCATTGAGTTCGTGGGGTACCCATTTGTCAAGCTTTTTTACCTTGCCAATTTGACGCAAATGGACCAATATTGTTTTGATGCTAACGTCGAAAGCTGCTGCTAATTCAGCCGTGGATTGAGTTTCATCAGCTTCCACAATTGCCTTTAATTCGTCATTGTCGACCAAAGTTTTCGGACGACCACGGGGTTCATTTTTCAGGTCAAAATTTCCAGAAAGGAAGCGGGTAAACCAATAACGGGTGGTGCGTTCGTTTGTAGTGTTCGCTCCGTAAATGTCGTTGATGTTGCGTGCCGCTTGTGCCGCTTTGCTGCCACGACGGTACTCATACTCCATAATTACTCGAATTTTTAACTTATCCATGATGACGAAAAATGTTCGAATGCGTTGAAAACAAAACACTTACTATTAAACAAATGACGATTTTAGAAAAAGAATTCCATGTTTGTCAAATAAAATTAATTTGAAATTAGAATTATCAGTCAAAAAAAAAATATTTTCATTTGAAATGGCCAGTACGGCAAAACGGCAGTTTCATAGGTAAAGACCTATCACTTGCCACATTTTACTTCTAAACGAAAGTCTTCGTTGTATAGGCTTTATTCCATTTGCCTCTTCTGACAAATAAGTAGCAAAAACAAGTGAAAATCGCGAATTATCTTTTTACTGTGTCTTAATTTTTGATGGTTTTCTTTTCAACAAAAATATCGAAATGTTTAAGAGCGTGAATGTCTTGACGCCGCCTGATCGAAAGCAAACTGCTCAAGCAGTTAAAGAAAACCTTTTGTCTGTGAAATCCAAACAAAAGTACAGCAATATATATGAATAACTATTAATTTCGAGTTTTTTTCCTCGTACGTGTTTATAAAGCGTTAATTATCAGGGGTTAAAAGTGTGTAAAATTTCCAACTCGTGTGTAAAGAGGTGTAATCAAACTACACCCTCGTAAGTCGCTTTCTTCCGTCGGTGGAAAAGGCCCTGTTATATACTTAACTTAGAATTACTGAACTTTTTTGGTCGCTGGCTTATCAGTAAAGCACCGCCGATTCACCTCGAAAATCTTTGTGTATTTTTTTTTTTTTTGTTCCCCTCCGCGGGAAGGGCAGGAGGATAAAAATGCCATGACGCATACTCTGGCGCGATTCCAGAGTTATGTGGGACTCGTTCCGACGCCTACCATAACCATACCCACTAAAAACCCCCTGTCGGCTCGTGCATTTTTGCCACTCAGCCTTCATCTGAGCGACGGCCAATTGTAGAAAGAGGCCGCGCTAGCGGGGCCCAGAAGGGGTCACCCGCTGGGATTACATAGCACTGAAGGTGCTCAAAGCACTGAAGGTGAATACATAGCACTGAAGGTGCTCAAAATGAAAATCAAATAATTAAAAAATTAAAAATTGCAAAATAAAATTGAATTATTTCGCATTTACGTTAGAATTAGGATTTAAGTTAGAATTAGAATTTTCGTTAGAATTAGAATTTGCGGCCAGAAGGGCTTCGAGATCGGCGGACAGTCTGGTGGATGAGTACGCTTGCGCATTCCTAGGCCTAGCGACTTTGAACTTCGAATCTAAGACAGAAGTAGTATATGAGACTGAATCACGAACTAGAGGATTGGGATGGGTTTCGGAGCGTTTGAAGAACGCTTCAGAGAGTGTTTTGAGGTGTTGTTGTACTGCCTAGTTCAAGATCTCTATGCAAGTCCGCGTTACGCACGTACCACGGTGCGTTTGTGGCCCTTCGGCAAAAAAGGTTTTGAACTACCTGCAGTTTGTGCAGGAGGGAGGGTTTGGCGTGGGCAAAGATTGGCGAGGCATACGTCATGACGGGTCAAACGCAGACCTTGTAAAGTGTACGTTTGTTTCTGAAAGACATTTTACTTTTTCTACCTAACATGCTATTTAGGCGGCCTAAGTAGTGACGAGCGAGTTTCGAAACTCTTTCGACCTGTGGCTTGAAAGAAAGCGTCGGATCTAATGTGACGCCTAAGTATTTAGTACTGCGCTTCCAGGGGATGGGAATGCCTAACATTCGAACGTGGGGATCGCCAGCGGGACGACGGCGTTTGTGGTCGAAGCGCATCGCAGGACTCTTTTCAGGGTTCACATCGATGCGCCATTTTTGGAACCATACACCAAGGGCGTTTACGGCCTTTTGGAGTCTGGTCACAAGGTGCCGAACGCTGTGGCCTTTGGTATAGAGTGCGGTGTCGTCGGCAAGGAGGGCAAGTTCGACGCCTTTTGGCGGGATGGGAATGTCGTTGGTGTACACGGTGTACAGCAGAGGGGCGAGGACTGAGCCTTGAGGGACTCCAGCCTTTATGGGACGAGGCACAGAAAGCGTGCCTTCGTGTTTAAATCGAAACGTACGGTCTTTGAGAAACGACGCTATTAACCTGACTAGGCGATCCGGTAAGCCTATCTTGTGGAGTTTATAAACGAGACCGCTGTGCCAGACTTTATCGAAAGCCTTGGCTACGTCAAAGAAAACCGCGACTGTTTTATAACGACGCGGATAGAAACCGTCAAGTATATACTCGACGATTCGATGGACTTGCTGAGGGCAGGAGTATTTCGCGCGAAAGCCGAACTGATGGGGAATAATGAGAGGATCGCCATCCGTTGGAAACAGATGGTTCCGCATTCGAGAGAGTATGACTCTCTCGAGAAGTTTAGACATTGCCTTGAGGAGGCTGATGGGTCTGTGATTAGCCGGGACGTTCAGAGGTTTGCCCAGCTTGGGAATGCCTATGACTGTCACTTCTTTCCAAGCTTTTGGAAAGTAGCTATGGTCGAAGCAGGCATTGAAAATGATAGCTAACAAGGTAAGCATCTGGTGAGGTAGGTGCTTAAGTGCATGGTTGGAAATTCCATCCGCACCCGGAGCCTTTTTGGACTTTTGATTTCTAATGAGAAGTAAGATTTCGTCATTAGAGACTGTGACAGGGTCGGCGGTGATGGGGAGTCTCTGCGAAGGACTTCGTCCTCCACCGCCTGGATGTGTGAGGGATCAGCAGGTTGCGTGCTGGGCGAGCATTGTGCGGCAATGTTTTTAGCGAAGCATTCGGCAATCTCTTCGACTTCAAAGGCAGTAGTGCCATCGGGACGAGTGAGAGGAGGAACGTGAGAGGCGGTGTCTACGCGTAAGGCTCGGGCCATGCTATAGTACGCTTGGTGGGACGGAGAGATATTCGCCATGAGATCGTTCGTCTGAGCGTCTCGGAGTTCCGCGAGGCAAGACCTAACTTTACGTTGAAGCTGATTCGCAGCTGTTCTATAGGCGGGCGTGGGATATTTCTTGGCTCTCCGGAGAGCCGCGTTCTTAGCTTTAATAAGATTGCTAACGGCTAAGGGAAGCGTGGGTTTGCCTTGCTTAGCAACCTTTTCGTTGTCACTGATGGCTGAGTTGATAGCATCAGTGAGAGAATTTACTAATGAATCAATTTTATCCGGGCTATCTAATTATCTAATATCTAATATCTAAAGTTCGGGAGAGATCGCGAGTGGAGAGTTCGGAGCCTCTAAGACTGAAACTAACGTATTTTTAAAGCCTTTCCGAAAATCTTTGCTGATACGCACAGCTTTATAGTGAACCTTTTAAGACTGGTGTAAATAGATATAATATAATAATATAAATGTTTATTTCATAAAAACAATTTAGACAACAAGATAGTAACCTTTTTTTGTAATTTTTAGTCAAATAATAATATAATAAATTCCCAGACAAACACACCAACACCAACTGTATGGCCCCAGAGTAAGCAGAGCTTGTGTTATGGATGATCATACAGCGAACTGGAGGGGAACCCAAATTAAACATACGTATATAAATACAAACAACCATAACCCGACAACAAACATCTGTGTTTATCACACAAATGAATGCCCCGGCCAGGACTCGAACCTGGGACTACTTACCACTACACCACTCGGTCGTCGCAAATATACTTCAATTATTTTAATATTTAAATAATTATTTTGGTAAAGGATAGAGGTTGTATAAAGGATAACTAATTATTTTTACTTTCATTTTTTTAAATTCAATGTCAAATTATTTAATCATTTTTAAATTCAAGACTTTGACAAATTTAGGTTTCAATACTAAATTCATAAATCATTCCGTAACTGCATCGCTTACTAAGGACAACCATATCGCCCTCTTTTATCAAGCTATGTTCCATGCAAAATTAATGATCTTGACGACGTCTGTACTCAAGATAAAACTGACATGAAATCAAACGTAGACAACGAGCGAGCAGACGAGACGGATCGCTACTTCCGTGCAGCACGCCTCGCTGCGTCAACTAAAGTGACAGGGAGCGTTCAGGATTGTTGTGGACTCGATCGGTGAGAGTTCGTTCCTTAAAAACAACACAATCTTTGAAGTAATCCAACTTAATAGTTTGTTATTATGTTATATAGAAGACGATGAACGCATTGGTAAAAATTGATAATGGATAATTCTTATTATACATGTGATATTTGCTAAATAAATCAGTAACTTTAAATAAAAGAAAAAAATTTTACTTTTTTGCATGACACTTTAATAAAAATTTGATGGTTATATATTATAAGTTAACATTAACTTTGAATTTTGACGTTATGAAATAAAATAAATGTGTTAACGCCACATCTATGATTTGCTCACTCTATGGTGTGCTCACTCCGTAGTCAACTCATTCATTCGTCTTTCCTTCCGGCAACCATCGCAAGTGCTTGCCGCGTCACTACGCATCGTGTCATTACTCTGTCTATTACTGTAACATAATAATTTATTGTCAAAATGCAAAAATTGATTAAACCTTTGAAGTCCAAGATCCAGGCAGTTTCTCTCACGAACCTGCGCCCACAAAATGTAATTAATCATCATCATCATCATCATCAGCCCATATTCGTCCACTGCTGGACATAGGCCTCCCCAATTTCACGCCATCGAGGTCTATCCTCGGCTACTCGCATCCAGCTCCTGCCAGCCATCCCGCGCAAATCATCACTCCACCGTGTCTGAGGACGTCCTACACTACGTTTGCCGAGACGCGGTCTCCACTCAAGAACTCGTTTACCCCAACGGTTATCGGTTCTTCGGCTAATATGGCCAGTCCACTGCCACTTCAGTTTGCTAATCCGCTGCGCTATGTCGATGACCCTGGTTCTCTGCCGGATCACTTCATTTCTGATTTTGTCCCGCAGAGAAACACCGAGCATAGCTCTTTCCATAGCACGCTGAGCGACCTTCAGCTTGTGAACCAGCCGTGCCGTTAGTGTCCAAGTTTCGGCTCCGTCATGACGGGTAGGACGCACTGATTGAAGACTTTCGTCTTTAGGCACTGTGGAATCGTGGATGTGAAGACTTGACGTAGTTTCCCAAACGCTGCCCAACCTAGCTGAATTCTTCTATTCACCTCGTTCTCAAAGTTGTTTCTACCTAACTGCAATGTCTGCCCAAGGTAAACATATTTTTGAACAACTTCGAGAACGGCTCCGTGCACTGCAATCGGTTCCGGTAGTACATGTTCGTTGAACATGACCTTGGTTTTATCCAAGTTCATCCGTAGGCCGATGCGTATAGAAGAGTCAGCCAGGTCATTCAGCATCTGTTGTAGGTCCTGCAGCGTTTCTGCTATAATGACGATGTCATCAGCAAATCGCAAGTGAGAGATATGCTCGCCATTGATATTTATGCCACGTCCTTTCCAGTTCAGCGTCTTAAACATATCCTCCATTGTATTTGTGAACAATTTGGGAGATATTACGTCTCCTTGTCTCACTCCTCGATGCAATGGTATGGGATTCGTCTGCTGATTCTGTATGAGGACGGACATGGTGGCGGCCTCGTAAATGCATCTCATCACTTGGATGTATCGCCAATCTACTTGGCATCGCTGCAGGGACTCCAGAACGGACCAGATCTCAATCGAGTCAAAGGCCTTCTCATAGTCCACAAATGCTAGACACAGGGGCTGATTATACTCTTCAGTCTTCTGTATAATCTGCCGCACTGTGTGGATGTGGTCTATGGTGCCGTATCCGCTCCGAAACCCAGCTTGTTCCGGTGGTTGGAACTCGTCAAGTCTCCGCGCAAGACGGTTCGTGGTCACTCTTGAAAACAGCTTATAGACGTGACTTAGGAGGGAAATGGGTCGATAGTTCTTCAACAGGGTTTTGTCTCCCTTTTTGAAGAACAGGACGACTACACTCTCACTCCACGCCTGCGGAGTTCTCCCTTCGAAGAGGACAGCGTTGAAAAGCTTTTGGAGCTCCCTCAGTACGGGTCTACCTCCTGCTTTTAATAATTCTGTCGTGATGCCGTCCTCTCCAGGGGCTTTTCCATTTTTAAGCTGCCCAAGAGCGATCTCGATTTCGCCAATGCTAACTTCTGGCAGGTCTTCGGTGTAATGGCGTGTTAATGTGGCTCTAGGATCATCATTTCCGGGATCAGGTCGAGATGCATGCGAAGCGTATAACCGGCCATAGAAGTTTTCCACTTCTGAAAGGACTGCCGGCTTCGAAGCAACGACTTCTCCACTTGCTGTGGTCAACTTTGTCAAGTGGCTTCTTCCAAGAGATTGTACGAACACCTTTGACCCCCGGTTTTGCTCGATCGCTCTTTCAATAGCGAGAGTATTGGAGCATCGGAGGTCGTGTCGTACGCGCTTGCTGATCTCTTGGTTTAGAGCTCGTTTTCCTGACGAAGTGACGGGTGGGTTCTCACGTCGTTCCTTCATTAGCCCTAAAGTCCTATCCGAAAGCTTAGACTTCCTGCCCGTACGCTGCATCTTACAAAATCTCGTACCTTCTTCCCTGAGGATTCGAACCACATTTTTAAGGTTCTGGTCAACGTCTATTGTGGTTTCCACGGTTTCCACGGCAGCGAATCGGTTCTCCAGATTTGACTGGAACGTTTCAGATCCCGCCATGGTTTGGAGCGGAGTAGGTCGGAGCCTGGCCTTCATCAAGCGGACACGTTCAGCTTTAAAGTCGATATTCAGAGAGCCTCGGACAAGTCGGTGATCGCTACCGGTGTTAAACCTGTTGATCACGGAGACATCTCTGAATATGTGCTTTTTTTCCGTCATGATGAAGTCGATCTCATTTTTTGTCACAGTGTCGGGGCTTTGCCACGTCCACTTCCTTTGGGGCTGGTTTTTGAAGAAAGAATTCATCAGGAACAGCCCCTCCCGATCGAGGAAGTTGACGAGCATTTGCCCCCTGTCATTTCTGCTTCCAAATCCATGGGATCCTACTACCGATTCGCCGCAATTCTGTACTCCCACTTTAGCGTTAAAGTCCCCCCATGACAACGCTGTAGTGAGTCTTAGTAGTGAAGTGGAGGGCCCTCGATATGTCATAAAATTTTAAACCATAAAATCTATGATCAAAATTGTAAACCTACTAGTTAGTAAAAATATATAAAATCAAAACAAAGGTCTGATTGATTCTTTACCTGACCGGCACCCTGAACTTGAAGATGATGGCATTCATGGATATTTGCGCATTTCCTCGGAACAGGAGGATTTGGCCTTAGCTGAAAGGATATAATAAATGACCAGTACAAAGCCTATTTATCTCTCTTAGATCTTTTTTGATGATTTTTATGGCCATATAAATAATGAAAGTCCCGTCGTATATGGTTTGAACGAGTGAACCACCAATATTTTTTAATTCTGCTTTTAATTCTTTTAATTGTTAATGTCCCATTAACTGCGTTTATGATAATAGGTAGTTAGCAAAATGGTAATAATTAGATATTCGATATAAGTATGACAGTTACAAAAAAACTGGTAGCTGACTTGATATAACCACCGCCTCCTATTTATTAGCGGCCTTTCATCTTAAAATCTAATCTTTTCAGAATATGAATGAATATGAAATTTTCTAAGAGAGTATAGTTTCTGGTGTCAAAAAGGTTAACGATGACTTCAGCACCTGCGGTCTAAGTGCTGAGGATTCGAACAATTTTTTTTCCATTACCATTACAAATAATATTTATTTGCCAATACTTACAACGCCACTCACAATATTACGATAGAAAGACAGTTACATTTTCAACTATCTACATGTACTTATTACAGATTCAATATTTTAGCTAAACTAACATTGGCAAAAGCCTTCAAAAATATATAAATTCAAACTTTGTTTCATATCCCCATTATGGAGTTTTATGTCGAACGTTCCTACGTTCATTCAAAGAATATTCGTGCAACAAACGGCAAAGTCTTTGACAAAGAGCAAAGGGTAAAAGGGCATACCGTAATTTTTCACATTCTCTACAAAAGAAATGCTTCTTTAGATTGAATAAAAATATTTTAGTATTTGGATAAATTTTATTATACTAATTGTTTCGGCATTAATTACAATTTTTCCGATAAATAACCATCAGGAACATTCTGGACTTTTACAGTGTCATTTGCGTTTTCTGGCACTGACAAATGTTACTTTCTAAGTTACTTTGTTTACATATCTATTTGGTTTGTTAAAATATATTAACAAAAGGTATCGTTGTTATCTACATCATGATTTTACATGAAAAGTAAAAGTAGCTAAACCAGCTAGTTGTAACTAGAAATAAAATTGTAGTAAATTACAAAATGTTCAATTCAAGTAGTTTGGGTGTCTGGTAGGAATTTGCTATAATAATAGGAAGCTTTCTTATAGTGAGTGATATCTTAAAATCGGTGCCAGAGTTAATCCATTACAAGAAAAAAGAGAATTTGTGATTTCAGTAGGTTAATAATTGAACCAACTCTAACCCACCCCGAACGAAACCCTTTTCTGCACAGTGTAAGACAGAGGGGGTTGGAGGGACACAATGACGACAGTTCCGATATTTTAAATTCGTGTACCGGCTGGTTTTTTGGGAAAAATAGTTTCTGAAAGGAAAATTATCCTTCATTGTACCATGAGCGATAATTATGAAGGTTAGTTAAGATTTATTTTTCTTTTTAGAACTTAAATGAAAGGATTTAATATGTATTGTGAAAGTCAGCAGATTAAAAACATACTGCATATTACAAGCAAGTTTGTTTTTATTCTATTTCGTAATCAAAACAGCAGAAGCAATGACTGGTATTGCTTATGAATAACGATGAATGATCTCAGTTAGTCTTCAACTGGCATCGCAAAAATATATATTCTTAGTGTAGTTGTAGTATACCTATAATTATTATTTCTTGACAATATCTCTTTTACACAAACTCTCAACACTAAAACATTCCCCTCTAGTTTATGGTATAAATGTTTCGCATCCGTATTGATGACATGTCACTAAAGGTTTACGTTCCGTCAAAACGTTTAGGGCTTCCAGCTTACACATAAAGTTTTATATTGTCTTGTTTAAATGTGAGAGATAAATCTCATGTTTTATGATAAGTATTTGAATAGAGATTTGTAGGTGTATTTATAAATGGTGTTTATAGAAACACTGAAGTTCAAATTATAGGTAAAATAAAACATCAACTTATAATAGGAACACTATTAAATGTTACTGTCTAATAGAGTTATCGCGGTGGACAATTTAATTTGGAGCCCAAACTGCGTAAATCTTAAATTGACATTGCTATATATGTGAACTTAATAAGTAACGTCTAGTAATTGAAATGACTAGATGTAGAAAATTTAATTCATGATCTTTAACACTAAAAATATTTTAAATTGCTATTTAAAATATTGCCTTGACATTTGATTGTTCATAACTGATTAGCAGAATAGCGTATCCTACTTGTTAATAAATACAGCTCTTCAAATCACGAATTAATGTTTTCAATACCAACGTAAAAGTATTTAGTTAGATAGTTTTTTCCTAGAGACTGCACTCAACTTTGACAGCTCCTAAGTTGATACTTAAGTCTCTACGACGTGCAACGAGTATTGCGTTGCACTAAACTTAAATCAATGCCTAAATGCTTAAGACATTCCTAACTTTAGGACACCGATTTTCCATGTCATAACAATAAGCAAGAACTTAAGCAAAAGTACCGTGGCGTTCAAAAAGTTATGCGAGTACCGAAATTCCGTTCTCCTTCAGTGTTGTTTGGTATATTGAGCTACACAAGTTCCCACAATACGGTATACTATTCTCATTACTTTTCGAACGGCTCTAAATTGTATGTTGTTGTATGTCTTAAATATTGTAAATAACCTCGCATTATGCACTATAACTAGCAGTTGCATTATGTATTGATATAATAAAATATATCGATTTCAAAATAAATCATATTTACGTTTTGTTTGAACTTTTGATTGAAGGGATATTCAGTTAACCTTCCTATACCCGCGTCAAACTGTGTAACACCTATACCCGCGCATGGTCTTACAGACCTAAAATTCAGGACACAATTTCATTTTTATTTTTCAAGAACATCTGTAGTAATATTTTTACATAATTAAAATAGGGGATATAATAAATGAAATAAGCACAGCATATAAAAATATATGTTTGAATAACTAACAGTCTTTCAATACAGCCTCTGAAATATTATTATTATTATTAATATAGGAACTATTTTATACGTACTACGAAAATGTTGACAAAAAAAAAAACTTTTTCTTCTAAAACACAAAAATAAACTGTCAAATCTTATAGACTATTAGTTAGCAGATGTTCCGCGTCTTACGGTTCTTTTTTGGTGGGCAGTATACACAACGGCCAATTGTACTATTGGCAGCTGTTACTGAGGTTCTGGACCATCTAATATACATATTTCAAAAGATGTAGCTTTATCAGTCTTGGCAAAGAAGAATTGACAGCTCGTCTTCTTAAAATCCGCCAACTCACTGTCGTTTTGATATATTTTAGAATCCGAAATATCGTCTACCAACAACAAATTTATTTGATTATCATCCATCTTGTCGTAAATAATTAATAAATTATGCTAAATAACTCAATATGATATCAAAATCAATAAAACAGAAATTATTTCTTACACAAAAACTTCCAACTGTACCCGCGTTGGTCTCACAGACAAATTGGCGCCGTATACGATCGCGGCAAGAAATCATGCAGCTAACAAAAAGTGCAATATAGGAAAATTTACTTCGTCGGTCTCACAGACCAACGAAATAAATAAAAAACCAGAAGAAATAAATAAACCGTCAGGCAGTCCAACAGGTTTTACAGACAGGCAGGTTTAGTGCAGACGGGCATCTGAATCGCATTTTGAATCTGCTAACCTAGTAAATAATTTTTTTACTAACTTTGGGAAATCATTGGCTGAAAAAATGCTTCATAAATCGCATTCGCCGTTCTTCACGTCCCACAATCAATTATCTAAATGCTCCTTTTTAAATTCATTTGTTTTATTAGATATTGACGAAACTGAGGTATCTAGAATTATCAAAGGCCTGAAGGACGATTCAGCAATAGGATGGGACAATATTTCTAACAAAATATTAAAACTCTTTCATCACATCCTTTGCACCCCACTAACCTATATCTTTCAAAAGTGCCTAAAAGACGGCATTTTTCCAAAATGTCTAAAGAAAGCTGTCATTATTCCAATTTACAAAAATGGCAAGAAAGATCAAACTACTAATTACAGGCCAATTTCACTATTAACAGGCATTTCAAAGGTTTTAGAAAAAATTATAAATAACAGACTTGTTCAATACTTGGAGAAACAGTCCATCCTGTCAAATACACAATTCGGTTTTAGGCACAAGCTGTCAACTGCCGACGCGGTGCTTGATCTTACTAACCACATAGTCCAGGAACTTGACAAAGGTAATCGGACTATGGGAATTTTCTTAGACCTCTCCAAAGCTTTTGATACAGTTTCTATTCCTATCCTATTAAATAAGCTTGAAAATTTAGGTATAAGGGGAACCCAACACAAACTTTTTGCAGATTACCTACACGATCGTTCGCAATGTGTAAAAATAGGAAATATCCTAAGTTCTGACCTAGTAAACACGGAATATGGAATTCCTCAAGGAAGTGTTTTGGGTCCCACACTATTCTTAATATACATTAACGAACTTTGTAACCTGAAAATAAACGGTGGTAAAATCATATCTTTTGCTGATGACACCGCTCTTTTGTTCTCTGCAAACTCAGATACAGAATTATATGAGCTTGCACAACGAGGCTTCAATGTAGTAAACAAGTGGCTACAGCAACACTTACTAACTCTAAATTCAGACAAAACTTATTTCATCCAGTTTTCTATGCGAAAATCAATTTCAGAAAACCCTAACCTATACGCGCACTATTGTATTGATCAAATCAATCATTCGTGTTCATGTCCTCACATTACTGCTACTAAAACAATAAAATACCTAGGTGTCATTATAGACGAAACTCTGTCTTTTAGACTACACATAGATGCGGTTAGCAACAGAATACGCAAGTTAATATTTGTTTTTAAAAAATTGCGCAGCATAGGACACTCTAAACTTATGAGGCAGGTATACTTTGCATTGTGTCAGTCGATACTAAATTACTGTATTACGTCATGGGGCGGAGCAGCTAAAACTCTTCTCCTTAACGTTGAAAGAGCCCAAAGAGCAATTTTGAAAGTTTCCCATTTCCGACCTTTCCTTTACTCCACTGAACTTCTCTATAAAGAGTGTAAAGTACTGACAGTCAGGCAGTTATTTATAATGAGCACAACTTTAAAACTTCATAGCACCCTTAACTATAGCACACAAACAGCTAACAAAAGACGGCTTGACATTGTTTGTCCACAAAGCACAAAAACGGCATTTTCTTCCAGATTTTACATTTTCCTAGGACCACTTCTATATAAAAGATTAAACACCAATCTTGGCATATATCCTCTGACCTACAACAACACTAAACGAATAATCCGAGCATCACTTTTGAGTATGTCCTACGAAGATACAGAGAAGTTATTAATAGTATTAAAATAAGATAATTAATGTCTCCAAAATGTTAATTAATTTTTTGTTGTATTTTTATTTATTTTTTCGTGTAGTATTAGTATTATTATTATTTTCTAATGTTTATAGTGGGACGAGAATTATGAAACACATTTTATGTAATATTCACTTTGCGCATTTAATTGTTAATGTACTTACTAGATTTAGAATTAATGTTTATACAGCATACTGTACTTAATTTAATAATTTGTACCTAAAAAACAGGTAATTCATAATTACTTAGTTTAGGTATTTGCCTAGTTATTGTTACCCTAGATCATGATAAACCGATATGATGACTTATCATAATTATAGTATCTATTGTAAATTTTTAGACACATATTATAATTGATATTTATGTAGTTTATCGTAGTAATAAATTTGTAAGTTCTTATTGTGTATTCCTAGATGTAAGTTTTCCGGAAATAAATTTTATTCTTATTCTTATTCTTATTCTAATCTATTATCAGAAAGTTGTCAATGGAGATTGATATAACAACATCAATTTTATTTTACACTGTAGATTTAACTGTTTATGTAAGCCTTTATGGCTATTTTGTTTTTTTTTTTTTTGTTCCCCTCCGCGGGAAGGGCAGGAGGATAAAAATGCCCTGACGCATACTCTGGCGCGATTCCAAAGTTATGTGGGACTCGTCCCGACGCCTACCAGGACCATACCCACTAAAAACCCCCTGTCGGCTCGTGCATTTTTGCCACTCAGCCTTCATCTGAGCGACGGCCAATTGGAGAAAGAGGCCGCGCTAGCGGGGCCCAGAAGGGGTCACCCGCTGGGATTACATAGCACTGAAGGTGCTCAAAGCACTGAAGGTGAATACGTAGCACTGAAGGTGCTCAAAATGAAAATCAAAAATGAAAATAATTGCAAAATAAAATTGAATTAACTCGCATTTACGTTAGAATTAGGATTTACGTTAGAGTTAGAATTAACGTTAGAATTAGAATTTGCGGCCAGAAGGGCTTCGACATCGGCTGACAGTCTGGTGGATGAGTACGTTTGCGCATTCCTAGGCCTAGCGACTTTGAACTTCGAGTCTAACACAGGAGTAGTATATGAGACTGAATCACGAACTAGAGGATTGGGATGGGTTTCGGAGCGTTTGAAGAACGCTTCAGTTCAATTCGAACGATCAATTCATTTAAATGAACCTATAATGAATTGAGAAGGGAACTATGCTCCGCCAGAGCTAGCAAACGCTCTGTCGGAGTACGTGAAGCCCTAAGTTTACGGGCTAAGACTGCGATTTCACTAACATCGATATTTTTCATAGCGTCGCAGACGATACGCATATCGTCTGCTACGGAGGATTGAGGAGTGGGTTTGTATGGGCGAGGAGCCGGGATGGGATTCGATGCGGGGCGCAGCCTCCAGTTTTCTGGAGCAGGCCTGAACTGTGTAGGCTTTGCAGCCGGAGGAACCCGACTACGTAGCGGCGGATAGTTTTCCTGAGAAAGAGGCGGGGCCTGTTTGGGTGCCGCCCTCTTGGAATTGGAGCGCATACAACGGGGTGCACGAGGGCAGCCCCTGTAATTTGCGGTGTGGCCGGACTGGCCACAAAGCACGCAATCGGAAGGAGAGGGAGTTTCAGGAGTGCGATTGCACTCCTTAGTGAAGTGAGGGACCAGGCACTTGACGCACCTGGGCGGTGCGCGGCAGTTGGCCGCCGCGTGCCCGTACAACTGGCACCTATGGCACTGGCCGGGATGACCGCGGTGATGAGGCGCCTCGATCGAGATCCCAGAGAGGCCGCATATAGTGCTAACCCCTTTCAGGATCTCCCTGGACTTGGGGACGTTGGCGAGAACCACCAAAGCGAGAGGGTGACGCCTCCCGTACTTGCTGTGCATTTTATGCACCGCGAGTGCCGGAAAGCCTTGGGACTGCAGATCCTCCAGGATAGCCTCGTTCGATAATTCGAACGGGACTCCCCTGAGTACCGCTCTGATCTTACGCTCTTCTGGCAGAGCATAAGTGTGATAAGCATATGGCTTATCGGTGAGGAGCTTTGTTAAAGCACGGAAGTCGTCTATCGACGAGACTAAGATTTTAATAGATTCACCCGAGTTGGCTGCTCGGGTGTAATGGATCTTGTGCTCATTGCACAATGTCGAAACCTCAGTCCATTTACCCTTTTCCCGAAGGAAAACGGGTGGTGGGACCTTGGCCTTGACAGAAGCTGGGGCCGGAGCGGGTGTTGAAGACACCGGGGCAGCTGGCGTTGAAGACGCCGCAGGGGGTGTAGGGACGGGCATCGAGGGCGCCGGGGCTTGTTTCGAGCGCTTCTTAGAGCGCTTCTTAACAAGCGTAAAAAAGGGAGACTCAGGGCTTGTTGGGGTGGCGTCCGAGGACGACTCGGTCGCGGGTGCGCGCTTGCGGCTCAGAGGGGCGTCTACTTCGCACTCCATGTCACTGGAGGAAGGGGACGCGGGAGGGCCTAAGACCAGAGCGGGCTGAGGGACGGAGGTGGCCTGAGGGGCCGGTGTGATCAGTGCCATGATTAGAGGGAGAAAGGATTGCAGTGTGCGAATCATATGAGGAGGGCAATGAGTGCCTTGGGCGTCGTAATCAGCGATCAGCTTATTGAGAACCTCCTCGGGGTTCAGGGAAGCCATTGCGGAGGGGTTGGGGAAGGACAACAATATATATATGCCTAGAGTTCCTAAATAAAAACCTAGCGAACCCTAGCGGCTAACCTCCCTACCAGCGGTAGGGGGGCTGGGGAGAATAAATTAAAACTAACCGTAGTACGCCGAAGGCCGCTACCTAGAAACCTAAAAAAGGGTACGCAGGTAAAGAGTTGACCGCGTTAGGGTCAACCTTTACCGACAGAAAGGACAATTACACACGAAAACACACAGTTATGATAAAAATAAATATGTAAAAGGTAGAAAATAACTAAAATAGAGAAAAGAAATAAAATAAAAATAAAAAAAAGGACTGGTAATGTACAACTTCGTTGTCACCGGTACATGGAAACCTAAAAAGGATACGCAGGTAAAGGGTTGACCGCGTTAGGGTCAACCTTTACCGACAGAAAGGACAAATACACACGGGAACACACAGATATAATAAAATAAATATGAAAATAGGAGAAAATAAATAAAATGGAGAGGAGAAATAAGATAAAAATAAAAGGACTGGTTCAGTACAAATTCGTTGTCACCGTTAAGTATCCTTTGTACTGAAACCAGACTACTTACGCTGGGCACAACACTGCACTCAGCACAAGCACAACACAATTTAGCACAGCACTTTGAAGACTAAGGGGCTTAGTCGCAAAGAAATCGCACTTTGATAGCACTCAGACGGAGTAGAAAAACCTTGGAAACCGTAGCACGGAACCAACACGCTAAGCTGTGACGTCAGTAGACTGAGCGCCACGGAATATCGGGAAGGGACCGATCAACGGAGAACGGGGTCTTGCACGTCCGCACCGCGTGGCGATCGGAGCGAGAATGGCTGGCTATGGCTATTTTGAATAAATAAAATAAATAAATAATAAGTCTCGTCAGATCCAGTTTCTCGGGTGCATCCTTAACGAACTCCTTGTGATCGTTGTCAAAAATTCAAACTAATCCCGTGGAGATTCAATATTGGAAGGCAAACGATCCGCATAAGATTGCCTTGCTTTCTATACAATAGCAACCTTGAGTATTTTTAGATTTGATGAATTTTAATTATGATTATCTTTTGTTCAGAGGTTGTAAAATGAACCATTCAAAGAACCTCATTGTGATAATGTGTAAATAAATATAAACATATTCTTAAAATCGAATAGAATGGTTTTAAGCGCCTCATCATCAATGTACTTATATAGTTTAATTGCTTAGAATCAAGCCAAGGAATATTTTAATCTACACTCCAGTTATAAGCTCTTTCGTTTCTTTGACGCCTGCATATTTTTACTGTTCTTAAAGGTTCAGATGGGAAGAAAAAAACAAATCTATATCATTTGAATTTGTGCAATAAACTAGCAGGAAATAAGCATTTCACAAGTGTTAATAAAAAAATTATTTCGTGTGACGTCGAAGAAGATGTGAGAAAAATTGCAGGAAAGAAAGACGTTGTGCAGACGAGATTTGTTTGTGGCATTTTCATTATTGTGGTATTTTTACTCTGAAGTGGTAGTGTTTGGTTAGCTAAAATTGTTTTGATTAAATTATTATAAAAATAAATACTTACAAATTAATGTAAAAATATTTTTGTTATTGCGATAACCTCTTTAAAAAGTGTTTTTTGTTGCAGTACAAGATTGATTTCACTTTTAACTTTGTAAACACTTCTTTTAATGTAAGCAACCTTTTTCAAATAATCAAAAATCTCGTCGGCCTTTTATCACTAAGATTACCTTAACCTTTTACAGATAACTGCCTAATCGCACCATTTAACTGCTAATAATTTTCCACGTAAAAGTTAACAGCTTTGTCAAAAGCTGTTGTTCTAAAAACAATGGTTTAACGATAGTAGCTGTGCAAGCTGGTACAAAGCCTATTCTGGAAGTGTCCCGATTAGTTTTGTCCTGCTAAAACTTGTTTTTTTGTTTTTCCGAAATCCGAGGTCTTTTTTGGCTAAAGCCTCGCCAAAAATTCGGGTTGAATATTCAAAATAAGGTCTAACTATTGAAAACATATATTGGAATAAAGCGGTAAGCCGATTCCTTTCCAATTTTTAAATATGATGAAATAAAAAAGACAAAAAACATTAACAGAGATTTTAAGATTAAATCACAACTACATCGTTGAATAATTTAATGAATTTAAGTTCATTTACAACTACAAATTCTACTAAAAGCATTTTGATTTGCGACTAAATAGTAAAATGGATACTCCATACACCTTGAATGTAGCTAGGAAAACTCTGGATTCCAAATTCCTCTGTGAATAATTCACATTCAGCAAAAAACAAAATTTTTTGCGAAAATGGAGGACATTTGGCGCCAACCAAGCAATGGCCTGTAATTGATTTAATTTGTACAAAGGTGAAAACTGCAATCCGCCTGCCGACAAACGAAACTAAGGCTGTGTTATATGTTGCAGACTTGTAAAATAATTAGGCAATAAAATAATTTTCATTTGCATGTTCTCATTTGCAAATCTGCGCTCGAAGATTAGAAAAACTCTAAAAGATTAGAGTTTTTAATCTACATAACTAATCTTAAACATCGTAGGTACGTCAGTACTATTATGTAATGTGTAAATATTTCTTAACATATTTTCAAGCTTATGCTGAAATACATTTTATTTGTGACAGAATTGGGATCCATTTAGTTACTGCTCGCTTACCATGAAGTTTCAACTACATAAAACAATGAGATTTTTTATTAAAACTCTGTTACGAAATGATTTTATCTTTAATCGAAATGATTTTGTGTTGTTTTCAATTAAAATACCCAATAAATATAACTTTTGAAGACGTGTTTGGTTCTTTTAACTTAATAAAAATCAATTGTAAGTATCTAAGAGTATTTACCAAGTAATTTATTCATACTATTCGTGTTATTTGGTATACGTACTTACTTATGAAATTGCAAAGTTAAAAGTTGTAAATTTAATGTCAAGGCAAGTATGGATTTCATCGTGGCCTCGACTTAAGCGAGCCAGCTCTCATTTGATTGTGACTGCGTTTTTTACATTTGTTTTCATTAAAACTGCCCATCCGACTGATGGCGCTCGTGTGATATTTTATGTTTAATGTTCTCTGGTGTAACTGTTCTAATAACTAAGTTGTGGTTCTAATAACATGTTTAGCCGCAGAGTAAATATTATCTGTTTTTCCC
This sequence comes from Marasmarcha lunaedactyla, assembly GCA_923062675.1. Taxonomy (NCBI): domain Eukaryota; kingdom Metazoa; phylum Arthropoda; class Insecta; order Lepidoptera; family Pterophoridae; genus Marasmarcha; species Marasmarcha lunaedactyla. The sequence goes on from OV281341.1 coordinate 7,287,368, forward strand.
GAAACTATTTTGAATTGACAGATAATTTTGATACATACGACGTCTGTTCAAAATAAAAGGTGAATTTTGAATTTTTGCGAGCTGTGTACATACAATTATCGATTTTTTTTTATATTGGTACAAATATGTTTATCATATGTCAGCATTATTAGCTAATTTGGATTAGTAGTTTGTTTGTTAACAACTGAAAAGGTTATTCACGTGTTTGTGTGTTCTTCGATTATAGACTTTTGAAAAAAATTTATCAAAGAATATGTATTAAATTTTGCGTTAAAAATTAAATAAAGTGCTCCAAGGTACTTTAAATGATGATTGTGGCATTCGGTGAGTCCACTTTGTCTCAAAAAAGTGTTTATAAGTGGTACAAGCGTTTTACAGAAGGCCGAGAAGATGTTGGTGACTATGGGCGTCCTGGAGTTGCGACCACGTCAACAAGCGAAGAAAACATCGAAACAGTGAAAAAAGTTGTTTTCAAAAATCGTCGAATCACTATTAGGGACGTTGCAAAGGATGTTGGCATATCAATCGGATCATGCCATGCAATTTTCTCGAATGTTTTGGGCATGAAACGTGTGGCAGCGAAGTTTGTTCCGAAATTGCTAAATTTTGAGCAAAAGCAACGTCGCATTAGTATCGCTCAGGAGTTGTTGAATGACGTCAACGACGATCCAGGTTTGCTCGAAAGGGTCATAACAGGTGACGAAACGTGGGTATATGGTTATGACGTCAAAACCAAGGCCCAATGATCCCTATGGAAGCGGCCAGATGAGCCAAGACCGAAAAAAGCACGCCAAGTTCGATCAAATGTGAAGGTTTTGCACACTGTTTTCTTCAATTACAATAGCGTGATGCATCATGACTTCATGCCAACAGGTACGGTTAATATGGAATACTACAAGGAAGTTATGCAACGTTTGCGTGAAACAATACGGCTCAAACGATCGGAATTGTGGAAAAATAAATCATGGATTTTGCATCACGATAAGGCACCAGCTCACACATCAATGCTTGTTCGTAATTTTTTGGCCAAAAACAACACCGTAATCATGCCTTAACCACCGTATTTACCAGATTTGGCTCCCTGCGACTTTTTACTATTCCCAAAACTGATGAGACCAATGAAAGGAAATGCGTTTTGCCACAATTGATGAGATCAAGTCAGAATCGAAGAACGAGCTGAACGGCCATTTGCCTGTAAACGAGCACGCGGTCAACCTGACGGTAAGTGGAATCCAAGCCCACATACACCCATAACCTAATAATAAAAGATAATATCAAATTGATGCGTTGCCGTAGGCTTCAGTTGAAATTGCCTTTGTTCCAGTAATTACTCCCATTATGGCCTTAGCCTTGAAGGGTACATCATAAACGAACGTTACAAATTAATCGGTAATAGACGCTGTAATACGCTGCATGTTGTTTAAAAAATTGTTATCCTATATACAGATTATTGGGCTCTATTAGTTAAGATTTGTATATTTAAGAACGAGTTAATTATAGCACTTTTTTTTCCGGATTTTATCGCGTTTAATTTATAAAACGTAAAAAATATTATTGCTCGTTAAGTTGTTCTTTGCATATTCAGTTCAAAACAGAAGATTTGGATCAATTAAACGTGGTAAGTATGTATGTTTTTAAAACTTTCTTTGTTTTAATACTTGGAATTCAATGTTGTAATGTTGCATTGTAGATATATCAACATTGTTGAATGTGAGATGGAAACATAAAACTCCTTTTTATCTAGTAGCAAAAGATGTATCGTTGGTAGTAAATTCGATATTTTTACCCGACTATATAGTTCGAAGTAATAAAATTAATAGCACAATGCAAATAAAGTTGTCGAATCACTTAGCGATAAATTACAACATAAGTTTTATCACACGTATTACCAAATACATGTTTTCGGTATCGGGGTTATTTTGGACCCCAGAAGTGTACACAACTCCTTTTCCAATAACAGCAGAGGGGCGCACGTCAATAAGCCGTTGCTCTCCGTAATTAGATTACCTTGGTGCGCGAGAGTGTTGTGCTTAAACTGCAAAACAACGATAAAACGTTGAACCGTTGGGGTCCACTTCGACCTGAATAGACTCAGGTTAGGATTAAGATGAAACGATTGTAGCACAACCCGTAGCGCTGTTCTATCTAGCAAGGTATTTCTGCTAGAATTTTTGTACTTCCCTTAAATAAACCTTCCGGTATCAATGTTACCTTTTTAGAGCGCTAGATCGTCTTAGACTAGTGTGGTTCAAACTTCGACAAATCACGATTGACTTACATGATTGATCACTGCAACAGATGAATAATGAATTTGAAAACAAATAAAATGAAATTGTATCAACTCGATGAATTTTAAACTTTTTGACGACCGAGTTTTGTAGTGGTAAGTAGCCTTGCCTGATACGCCGAAGTTCCCAGGTTCGTGTCCTGGCTTGGGTATTCATTTGTGTGATAAACACAGATGTTTGTTATCGGGTCATAGATGTGTGTATTTACATATTATGTATGATTATTCTGGGCCCCCCCCAGTTCGCTGTATGGTCATCCATAACGCAAGCTCTGCTTGCTTTGGGGCCATATAGTCAGTGTGTTTGTCTGGGGATTTATTATTTATTATTTTTCTCTTTTTGTATCGGATTTTGACAATTAAGTGGTAAAGATGTTCATTTGATCGTTATAACTAAGAAGGGGCTGTAACTAAGTATCTTCTCGCCGAAACAAACTGCCCTTCTTCTACAATAAAATATTTATCCTGTGTTTATTGTGAGGACCACCAAAACACCATTATCAATCACCAAATGTAATGCAACATCAGAAAAGTTGTCTTAGATTATATCGCTGCCAAGTTTTGCAAACGACATTTGAACGCAGTCACTAAAATATATATAACTCTACTGTAGTATATTTGACATGCTGTTTTTGACTTATTCATATTATTTTATAACATCATTATCAAACTGTATTATAAACCCACATACCCAGATATATTCTAATTATATTATGTTTTCAAGTAATGAAAGTAATGCCACACCCCAGTATCAAAGACGTATGGCCACATAAGCATATTACGATTAACATCGTGATCTTATTTTCCAAAATACTTTTGTGACCTAAGCTAAAAAAACAAAACTATAGCAACACTGAAAATATGATCATTAAAAAACACTACATAAAAAAATCATAGAGTATAACATATTTTTTTACATTAAATATATATATATATATATATATATAAATAAATAACTGCTTAAAATATAGCTGATAATTTTCTTATTTATACATTTAAAAAGCTCAGATCAAGATGTCTTCAAATGAAACCTTCAGTCTGGAAACCGCTTTACCAAAACCTGGAAACCTGATTGTTGTTATTGAAACGTAGTTGTGATATATTACTGAAGTAAATAAATACGGTTTGTGATCTCGTTTGAATTTTGACAAGATGAAAAATGTTCTGTGGTAATTTACATTTTATATAGTGATATTACCGAAGTAAAAAAAATATTTATTTTATCCGTCACAATATCCAATACATTCTGCAATGTACAATAAAAAGGTGTTCATCTGCCTAGGATTATTAACGCCTACAGCACAAGAGTTATTAGTTCACCTTTATAAAAAATAAAGAGATCTTCAACATACTTACTATGCAATAATCTACAGTTATAATCGAATCCAATCATAACACAAATGATGAAGATAATCTAAAACTACAAGTAGCTCGTCGGGAACTTCACAAGCATTGCGGCCACTCGAACTGAATTCTCATTTCTCACAGAATTGGGGTATTTTCTCCTTCCGTGTTGCAACTCCGGCATTAAGGATGTTAGGACAGGGATTTATGATAGCACTTAGGAGTTTTATAATTAAAACTCCTTTTAAATTTAAATTAATGCTTAGTTAATAACTCCTAGATAGTTAATCCTGTATACCTAATTTGGTAAAGAGGAACTAATCCTATACGACGTATCGTAATATTCAGTCGCGTAAAATATTAATTACTAAATAAAGTAGTTGTTTTTTAGTACATTTATCTTTTAATAAATATACTTAAAAAGATTTCAAAAGAATTTGAAACGTGGTATCGATACCAAACGATTAAAATGCTAATATCGATAGCAAAGAGTTCAATATCGTAAATCTTAGTTTTAGTTATGTATTTCTGTGCAATTTAAGGATTTCCATGCACGAAAAAAAAAATTTACTTATTGTCCAAAATTTCCAACTCCTCAAATTTAAATTCAGAAATATAGCGCACATCCACATCCCATTTTTTTTTTTTTTTGGTGCCCCTCAACGGGAAGGGCAGGAGGACATAAAAAATGCTCTGACGCATACTCCGCGCGCTCGATCGGAGTTATGTGGGACTCGTCCCGACGCCTACCAGAACCATACCCACTAAAAAACCCCTGTCGGCTCGTGCATTTTTGCCACTCAGCCTTCATCTGAGCGACGGCCAATTGGAGAAAGAGGCCGCGCTAGCGGGGCCCTTAAGGGGTCACCTGCTGAGATTCACATAGCACTGAAGGTGCTCAAAAATGAAAAATAAAAATTGCATTAATTCGGATTTACGTTAGAATTAGAATTTACGTTAGAATTAGGATTTGCGGCCTGAAGGGCCTCGAGAGCTAAAGTTAACTGCGTAGGTTCGCCCGTGTGCGCGTTTCTCGGCCTAGCGACTTTGAATTTCGAATCTAACGCAGGAGCAGTATATGAGACTGAATCTCGAACAAGATGATTGGGATGGGATTCGGCGCGTTTGAAGAACGATTCTGAGAGTGTTTTGAGGTGCTGTTGCACTGTAGGTAGATCAAGATCTCTGTGCAGGTCCGCGTTGCGCACATACCAAGGTGCGTCTGTGGCCCTGCGGCAGAAGAGATTTTGAACTACCTGCAGCTTATACAGGACGGAGGGATTGGCGTGGGCAAAGACTGGCGAAGCATATGACATGACGGGTCTAATGCAGACCTTATAGGGCGTACGTTTATTTCTAAAAGACATTTTACTTTTCCTACCTATCATACTATTTAGGCGGCTTAAGTAGAAACGCGCGAGTTTCGTTACTCTATTGACGTGTGGCTTGAAAGAAAGCGTCTGATCTAAGGTGACGCCTAAGTATTTAATACTGCGCTTCCAGGGGATGGGAGTACCTAACATTCGAATGTGAGGATCGTTGTAGCGATTACGACGTTTGTGGTCGAATTGAATAGCAGAACTCTTTTCCGGGTTGACATCGATACGCCATTTTTGAAACCACCCACATCCCAGGTAAATAAATAAATAATATACAAATCCCCAGACAATACAGTCCGCGACCCCGTCAGCTCCGTCCAATCCAGCAACGCGCTGCGCTCCCGTCCCACCCAAGCCTCAGGCTTTTTCGCAGAGGAAGACGGGTGGAGGGAGACCCGTCTTCCTCTGCGAAAAAGCGCGTTGGTCGTAACGACGACATTCTCGAGGACCTTAAGTCCCAGGGCTTTCCGGCTGAAGCAGTGCACAAGATGCACTCAAACCGCGGTAAACGTTTCCCGTTAACGTTAGTAATCCTATCTAACAATTCCAACTCGAGGGAGATCTTCAGAGATGCTCGCACAATCTGCGGACTCTCGAATATCTCCGTCGAGCGTCCTAACCGTCGTGGACACCCTGGGCGATGCCACCGTTGCCAGCTCTATAACCATGCAGCGGCTAACTGCTCAGCTCCCCCAGATGCGTTAAGTGCCTGGATCCTCATATTTCAAAGGAGTGTACTCGCACTCCCGACTCCACCCCCCTTCCTGCATGTGTGCTGTGTGGCCAGTCCGGCCACACAGCTAACTACAGGGGTTGTCCACGCGCTCCGCGCTCCTCCGTTAAGAGGGTCGCACCCAAACCGGCGCCGTCGCTCACTTCCCGCCGCTGCACAACCGGGCTCCCCCGGAAGCAAAGAAGTGCCTAACTTTACTTAACTTAGTTCCTTGTTATATATAAATAAATAAATATTTAGTATAAATTCTCAAATAGTAAATATAATGTCTAGACCTGCAAATCCCGCGTCCCGTCGTACTCTCGCACAATCTCTCGAACGAAGTCCTGCGCAGAGACTCTCTCCCAATCACCGCCGACCCCATCACAGTCTCTAATTATGCAATCTCGCTTCACATAAGAAGTCAAAAGTCCAAAAAGTCTCCGGGTGCAGATGGAATTTCCAACCACGCACTTAAGCACCTGCCTCAACAGGTGCTTACCTTGTTAGCTATCATTTTCAATGCCTGCTTTGACCTTAGCTACTTTCCAAAAGCTTGGAAGGAAGCGACAGTCATAGGCATTCTTAAACCGGGTAAACCTCTGAATAATCCGGTGAATCACAAATACATCAGCCTCCTCAAGGCCATGTCTAAACTTCTCGAGAGACTCATTCTCTCTCGAATGCGGAACCATCTGTTTCCAACGGATGGCGATCCCCTCATCATCCCCCACCAGTTTGGCTTTCACGCTAAGCACTCCTGCCCTCAGCAAGTCCAACGAATCGTCGAGTACATACTCGACGGCTTCTATCCGCGAAGTAAGAAAACGGTCGCAGTTTTCTTTGACGTAGCCAAGACTTTCGATAAAGTCTGGCACAGCGGTCTCGTCTACAAACTCTACAAAATAGGCCTAGTTAGTATAATCCCATCCTTTTTCAATGATCGTACGTTTCGTTTTAGAGATGAAGGCACGCTTTCCGCGCCTCGTCCCATAAAGGCTGGAGTCCCTCAAGGCTCAGTCCTCGCGCCACTATTGTACACCGTGTACACAAACGACATTCCCATTCCGCCGAAAGGCGTCGAACTCGCCCTCTTTGCCGACGACACCGCCCTTTACACCAAAGGCCTCAGGGTCCCGGGTCTCGTCATCAGACTACAAAAGGCCGTAAACGCTCTCGGTGCATGGTTTCACAGATGGCGCATCGATGTGAACCCAGACAAGAGTTCTGCGGTTTACTTCGACTGCAATCACCGTCGTGTTGCCGACAATCTCCACGTTCGAATGTTAGGTATTCTCATCCCCTGGAAGCGCACTACCAAATACTTAGGCGTCACCTTAGACCAGACGCTTTCTTTCAAGGCACACGTCGATAGAGTAACGAAACTCGCCCAGTTTTTACTTAGGCCGCATATATAGTATGTTAGGTAGAAAAAGTAGAATGTCTTTCAGAAACAAACGTACGCTTTATAAGGTCTGCGTTCGACCCGTCATGACATGTGCCTCGCCAATATTTGCCCACGCCAAACCTTCTGTCCTGCACAAACTGCAGGTAGTTCAAAATCTTTTCTGCCGCCGGGCCACAAACGCACCTTGGTACGTGCATAACACGTATCTGCACAGAGATCTTGAACTAGCTACAGTGCAACAGCACCTCAAAACACTCTGCACCCCAATCCTCTAGTTCGAAGTTTAAATTGTCTTAAATTCGAAGTTCAAAGTCGCTAGACCGAGAAACGCGCACACGATCGTAGCCACGCAACTATTACTAGGTCTCGAAGCCCTTCAGGCCGCAACTTCTAATTCTAATGTAAATTCTAATTAATTCAATTTTTATTTTCATTTTGAGCATCTTCAGTGCTATGTATTCACTTAACTCATTTCTTTCCAGCGCACAAAAATTTCCTGGTTACAGAATAATTATTATATTCCCTGAATATTAATTTGTGCATGTATTGAAGATAACGTGTTGGCTAAAGTGGTAACTGCTGAATAGACTAAATCGAATATTTTATTCAATAAAAATTTAATAAAAAACTTTACTTTCAAATCAAGGGAATGTTATTATCAAATAGTTAAATATAGTTGTACTCAAAATGTTTAGTTTAGTTTTAGCACTTAAAATGACTGGGCAAAAGCACATGGGGACTGTCGAAGGGTAAGCTTGCACTGTGGTGACAGTTTTGATGTGTAACATTAAAGCTCTAATAAAAAGTCCTTCTAAAATGATGTATCAAATACATAGAGGTAAATATATCCAATTCTATTTATTCATGTTTATGTAAACAAACAAAAGGAAACAAGTGTTTTAACAGCTTCAATATATTTTTTGTCATAAAGTTTTTATGACAAAAGAAAAATTCAATAAAATAAAAACAATCAGATGAACATTTTTAAAAGAACAAAATTTCGTCGTCTTCCTTTGACAAGTAATGTCTTATACGTTTACTCAGATTCTAGACTGCTTAAATATCCTTGCATTAAAATTTAAGTTATCTTAGATATACGCAGAAAGCAGAGCACATTCAGATAATGACTTATACGTTCTGTATAAGTCTGTTTAATTTCTGTAAAACAACTTACATATGATAATCAGTTTCAAATTTCATTCTTACGAGGAACAGCCGATAAGTAAACCCATGAGAACAAACGTATGTATATGCCTTACTTTGTATATTGAGTAAACCATATTTTATAAATACCTAACAGCTTGTAAAATTCGTCATATAAACTTTTATTTTCTAATATTTTTACGGTGCTACAGTGTAAAACAGTATTCCCTCGACATATATAAAATATTCTGTAACATTTACTTATTTTCCTTTTTCTAGCAGGAACTTGTTCAAAAGACCATAAACAGAAACTATGTCACCCAAATAAATCCCGATCAGAAACACCTATATCACATTCATACATCTCAAGAGAACCCACCATTTGAATGGTTCATACATCTCTACACAATAGATATCCAGCGCTGGTCACCATTAATATCAATCTAGCTTGTCACACAACCCCATAGAGGAAGATAAGTTTCATCGATTATAGGTTATTAGAAAAGAGGGCTATTGCCAAAGAAGAACTGTTTTCAAAGAGGTATGGGCTAAGGTTTTGGGAATAAAAGTTTGTGAACTACAATCCATTATAACACTTATTTTGAATCACTATAATTCAAATCTCGATACGACTATTCAAACACTCTCATCAGGTTTCTCTAGCGAAATTAATGATGAAATTTCTGTCATTTCAATGAATTTTCAAACTTGTGAAGTTAATTTCCGAATTAAAAATAGTCGATTGAACAGAAAATGTTCGCCAACGTCGTAATCTTTGTAATTAAATTTAGATTTGTGAAAACTCATAAATTCAATCGTAGAATTTTAGTACCCTCTTATAATGTCCAGTGGTTCGTAAAAAGTCCCTTACTATTTGATTTTGAAGATGGCTAGGAAAATATAAAATAAATTCTGATTGTTATTTTAATTAATTTAGAGCTAATTAATTTAATGAGTTTTTATTAATTTCGCTTTTATAGCAGACTATTCTACTTTCATGAATGTGTTGCATATAAAATATCTTACAGCTAAGCATTCGCTTCTAGAACGCAAAAGAAAACAAATGTCAAACAAATATGTATCTCTAAGAATTAATTTTTCAGACAAGTATACACTCCTAGCATTTCAATACTGTTATAGGTTAAGCAATTTATAACCTTTATCCACAGTCGCACGGTTTATCGAGGAGTTAATTTCATTTTATTCCTTGAGGCAGAATTCGAACTCGTATCGCCTGCTTTACCCTGATACCTCACATGTAGGTCGGTGTTGTCGACAAGACGTGCATTAGTAGGTTCCAGTTTATTTTAGATGGATTTCTGAATATCACACGCATTTAATTGATGGTTCGCTTCAGAGCGTTCTTGTTGTCGTCTACGTAACGATTTCTGAAATTGCCGCACTGGCTTTGGCAGCAAGGTCGTCTAGCACGTAAAATACGATAGGCCTCTTCATAACGCATTTGTTTCATTTCGTAAAATCTGGCCAGGTAGTCAGTGTCTCTATTAAACTGTCATGTAAGCCTATTCGCCAGTTCTATAAACGTGTAAGCCTGATTCAATTTGTCGAAGTCAGGGGCAATATAAATATAAAAATACAAAATTGTTGCGTTATTAGCAAAAAGTTTTCCAGATAGAATGTTTCTATGAAAATATTTTCATAAAAATTTCACAAAAATCTTTCTATTTTAATATACCCCTTTAATATATAAACCTTATTTATAACGTCCAAAAAAGAGAAAGAATATTAATATCACTTTGTTTGGAATGAAAGGTTAGCAGTGATTGCGACGTGCTGTTAATCGAAAGATTATGAAATCAAGATATTAAAAAGCCTTTATAATTTTGTCATAAAGTGGATAAGAACTAAATTACAATGATATATTTTATTCAGGTACTGTACTGAACTAATCCACATCAATTAATGAAATTACAGTAAATTTGACAACCGATATGCTGTACTGATCTGCCTCTGATCTCATCTAGTTTACTCTGCTCGGTGTGCAGAGTGAAGATTACCAGTAGCTGTAAGTAACGCGCCATCTATCAGATCCTGTTGTGTTTCATTCTTATTCCGTAACCCACGTCCGTGACATTAAGTACAGAAATTAGTAGGTTGACAACAATGGAATCAATACTTTCTCTATTGATTCAAGGTTTTAGAATGTTCAAGGAACGTTCATCCACAAACATAAAATTTCTCTTTTGTTTATTGATTGAACCAAAAATAAGGCACAAAATATAAATTTTAAAATACTACTTGTTTGCGTTGGAATCTAATTATCTAGCATTAATTTTATAAGAACAATAATCTACGTAATTATTATAATTAGGTGTGATTAAGATAGCCAAAGCTTCGAAATTAAGTTTAAAAAGAGTTAGTTGCTCAATTACTTTGCTATTTGCATGTTGGGTGGTCGATTAAGTGGTCGCTTGATGCCCGCCGTGGTAAAACGGCGTCTGCTTGGCGACATGTAGACTCACGTAAGTAGTTACGTTTACGCATGTAAGATTTATGTTAAATCTTGTTATAATTTTATATCTTAATCATAAAAATAAATATGGTTTCGATTTTGTCATGTTTTTGAAACGTTTGGGCTATGAAAATTAGAGTATTTTTGGGAGATAGAAATAACTTTATTCATTTTTATTTTATTTTATTTTCCGTGGATAAAAAAACAGTGTTACAATATTAAATAAAATATAAGTCTATACAAGCGGCAAGACACCATTACATGTTATCACATTTATCAAACTATACAGCATAAGTAACACCCAAAGCTAACTTTACAGAAAAAATAATTTTTTAATGTATATAAATTATAATATTAGATAGAAACTATGAAATAAATCTAATCACAAATCTCAAATGAAAACATACATTTGGAAACAAAAAAGAAAAAAAAATACATTATATAGATAGTATACAGTGGGTCTTCCTTAAAAATAATAATAATAAAAATATATATGTATATACACACATACATCATACATATTATATATATATATACACACATATATATATATATATATATATATATATATAGCACACCGGATGCCTTACAGTTCTTGTGGGGACTTTCAAATGTATCCTGGAGAGAAGGTACGAGGAGTCAATTTTAGATTGCGCTATTTTGGCTAAAAGAGAAATATCCGCAATTCTACGCCTTTCTTGAAGTGGCAAGATATGATGTCGTTTACACCTCAACTCATACCGTTCATCATATTTTAATAATAATAATATTTGTTTATTCACACAATAAGGGTAATAATTTATATGATGACTCTGACTCCTAAACTAGATAAAATCTGTACCACAGGAGTCAGTGACTTCTCCCAGATTTTTAAACAGTAGTACATAAAATTTTAACAATAGGTATATTTACAGCCAACTAAGTTCTATCTAAGTTTAAACATGAAAAGTACATGTACACTTCTACGTCCAGTCTCCTAATTACTAAAATCCTATGACGAGTTTATTAATTTTTTAATTATAGATATATAATGTATTTTTTTTATTTTATTCGACAGATAATTTAATTATTTAAGACATTAACCTATCAGATTCTACTACAAAGCAGGGCCTCCGTTTCATCGTAACTTAAAGTTAATAGCCAATCGTTTACTTTCATCTTCTGTAACGTGTCTTGCCATGGTTGTTCGTTGAGCGGCAGACTTTTAGACGATATGTCTTTTCAAAATATGGATCGGATTAATTTTATAAAAAATGAATCTAACAGAATATTTGACTTAGTTTTCTAAAATTTTTCTGAAAATATTAGAGTATGTAACGCATTTAATCCGTTAACTAAATTAGATCCACACCACCCCGCTCTTAACATAGAAATATATTTTTTTAGTAATTATAGAAACCTTAGGCCAAAACGTAACGTAATATTAAATTACTATAAAAGTGATTACGAAGCCATAAATAAAGAATTAAATGACATTAATTGGTCAACAGTTTGGCAAAATATTGAAGCTAAAGACATCAATTGCAAAGTTGATGCCTTTTATACAAACTAATGCAATTATAAATCGACATACTCCTCATACCAAAACAAAAAGTTCTAGATATCCAATATGGTATAGTAAACCATTGATAAAATTCCTGAAAGAAAAGGCTAAATATCACAACAAATTAAAAAAATACGGCAATCTTATGTATAAATTAACTTTTGTGACACTTCGAAAAAGATGTAAAAAATAATGATAAAAAATTGCTTGCAAACATTTAAATCTAATGCGGCGCAAACATTACGAAACAATCCAAAACATTAAGGATCTTATATAAATTCACTCAAATCAAACAATCACTCAATACCAAATAAAATGAGTTTCGGAATCCTGAATGCAGAAGGTGGTCAATATGTGATCTTTCCTCGAAGTATTTTAACATCGTATATCAAACTATGCTTACACCCACGCAAAATTTATCGCCGTCTCAAACTAATTATAATATACCTACCTTGAGTATTCTAATTTTAACCCAAGAGGAGGTTTTTCAAGCTCTATCACAACTTCATGTGGGCAAAGGTGCTGGTCCCGACGGCATTCCTCTGATATTTTTAAAAAATGTGCCAAAAAATTAGCTGCTGCGTTAACACACCTTTATAACGAATCGCTACGTTTAGGTGTATTCCCTATATATTGGAAAAGCGCACGCACAACTCCGATTCACAAAAAGGGGAATAAAGGAGATGTATCCAACTTCAGACCTGTCTCTATTTTGTCTAGTATTGGAAAGGTTTTTGAGAGTATAGTGGTTAAAAAGATATACTGGCATGTTAAACAACAACCTCATCAATCGCAACATGGTTTTCTTCCCAAAAAATCTACTTCTTCCAATTTAGCAACCTATATTACTGATATTTCAGAGGCGCTTGACAATGGGAATGAAACGCATGCTGTATATACAGATTTTATCAAAGCCTTCGATCTAATTAACCACGATCTCCTCATTGACAAAATCAATAAAATTGGAATTCATGGTTCTCTTCTACGGTGGTGCGAATCATACCTTCAAAATCGTTCGCAAGTGGTAGCCATCTATGGATGCAAATCTGTGCAAACAAGAATACCTTCGGGGGTTCCGCAAGGTTCACATTTGGGTCCATTATTTTTTATTATTTTATTTTTTTAAAATAACTATATTTATACGATCAACGGATTAACTTTAAATGAGGTGTCTATTATCCGTGACTTGGGTGTTATACAGTATAGACAGTAAATTTAATTTCAAAAATCACATTGATGCTTTTGTATTGAGGTCCTTCCGTTTGTCAGGTTTTATTAATGTGATCTTTAAAAAGTGACCTCTTTCAAAGATCCAACTGTAGATACACTGTATTCCAGACAGAAAATCGCTGACACTACGTATTTATACAAAGTAATGAATGGATTTGTAGGCTGCAGCGATTTTCTTCAGAAAATTATGTTAGTGGTTCCTCGACAAGGTAGCAGGCTATGCAACAGACAAACATTGCACATTCCACATTACAGAACTAATGTAGGACAAAATTCACGTCGCTGAGAATGATTAGAAGCTATCGCTGCATTCAAAGTAAATTTGATATTTTTAATAAAGTGGGCATTAGCACAGCTAAAACTACCATAAAGAAATGCCTAAATGATGTACGTAATTTGTGAGCCAAAAATGTTTGTTTTCTTGATTAAATAATGTACTTTTTTTCCAGTATATATAATAAATGTATCAGATTATTCACAATTTTAAAATTCTTGTTTATTTTTTTTTGTTTTGATAAAAGAAATATTTCCGAAATGTAACATTTAATAATATGTTTTGTTGTGTTCACTATTTTAAGATAAGCGCTGATGTAATACATCTTAGTATAAATATTGTGACCATATGTGTCTTGTCTGGTTTGTGAACCAAATAAAAAAAATAAAAAAAAATCTTACATTCACGCACATACAGAGGATAGTAATTCAAGATCTTATTCATTTCATTATATAAAAACCGCGACAGATAATATCGTTGGCGCCTAGCAAAAGCGGTGTTAGATGAAATATTGTTGACCACATTAGGTATAGTGCGCCTATTGTGGCAAAGTGCGGGATCATACGGAGTTTGAGCATGTTGTTTTGTGATCAGATTTAGTACAAACAATTGTCTTACCGTAAGCAATTTACATTCGATATATAATAATTGCGTTGATTATCTAAAGGGTTTTAATGTTATTGTTTTCAATACCGATCTTTGCGCTCTTTCAAGCTGAATCATAACTGTCTTACAGGCTCCTCCCCACACAGCTACACAATAGCCTATAACAGAATGAACCAAAGCATAGTACATATAGTTTACGTGTGCGAGCGGTATTCAGTTCTATATGGGGAGTCCAAGTCAATTTATCATCCAGAAGTACACTAAGATATTTTATGATCTGAGATTTATTGATATGAAGGCACGAACATAAGGAAGGTATAGTTTCATTGCAAGTATGCACTTTAATATCTATATGAGATGGAGGAGACTTCACCGTGTGAAACTGTATGTAAGTTGTTTTAGAAACGTTCAATGTTAACAAATTAGACCTAAGCCATAGTGCAACACGTCGAAGCTCTCTCTCGACAACATTCCGAACCTCAGCTCACGTAGCTCCACGAAAAATCAAAGCAGGGTCATCGGCGTAGGTAAATATTTTTCCATTTGTGATTTCCATGTTGCAGAGGTCATTTACACAAACTAGGAAGAGACTCGGACCCAGCACACTTCCTTGGGGAACTCCAAATGTCACAGAAGCATCAGAACTCATATTATTATTAATTTTTACTCTTTGGACACGCTCTGTGAGAAAATCCTTAAAAATCGAGAGGGCCACATCCCTAATGCCAATATTTTCTAATTTGTTCACAAGAATGGGTATCGACACAGTGTCGAAAGCCTTAGCAAGGTCTAAAAAGACCCCAGCACATTTATGCTTCTCCTCCAGTGTTTTGATCACATAGCCTGCCAAGTTACTTACAGCATCCTCCGTGCTGAGTCCCGGCCTAAATCCATATTGTGAGTCTGATAGGATATTGTATATTTTTTACATTTATACTAACATTTATACTAGATACCTTAAAAATTTTCGCTGTATAGTTTCTAGTCTGCTTATATAAATTTCGTATTATGGATTCCAGATTTGTGAACAATACTCTAGAGAACTGCGTACCAAACTACAGTATAATATTTTAACGAGTTTAATGCTACTAAATTGAGAAGTCGATCTTATAACAAAACCCAAAGCTTTGTTGGCTTTTTTTGCTACATGGTCTATATGCTTCTCATACTTTAGTTTTGAGTCCAGTAATATGCCTAAGTCCATGATTTGCCCGACGTGGTTTAGTTCCTGACCCTTAAAGAAATAAGAAAAATTCAAAGGCTGAGGTTTACTTAACTAACTAACTTATTATGAGAGCAGTATTTTTCAAACCTTCTTAAATCATCCTGTCAACGGATACAATCGTCTGGTGTTAGAATGTCATTATAGATTTTCATGTCGTCCGCGTACAGAAGAGATTTTGATTCAAGAAGCAGGAGCCAACATCATTGGTGAAAATGTTAAACATCAGGGGACCGAGTAAAGATCCTTGGGGAACTCCAATGCAACAGATTAAGACCTATTCTCTTTATACGATTTTAACCGTCTATATAGATTTCCATGGATACCTGCACGCAGAAGCTTTTTGAGGAGAAATTATTCGATAATAATTCTATTCGATCGAATGCCTTGCTGTAATCGGTATAAATTGAGTCTACCTGCGCGCCAGCATCCATAGAAAATGTTACAGAATCTATAAAAGAAAGAAGATTGGTCGATGTTGACCTGTTTTTCAAAAACCCATGTTGTTCTGGGATAAATGAGTGTGATATAGTGCTATAAACTTGGTTATAAATAATTTTTTCAAATATTTTTGTGAATTGAAACAGTTTCAATATTGGTCTATAGTTATTTACTTTACTTTTATCTCCACCTTTATATATACGACTAATAAATGCAGATTTCCATATCCTTGGCACAATGCCCTCTTTCAAGGATCTTTGGAACAACATGCCATTTAACAATAAATAAGGGAGGAATGTCATCTGGGCCAGCACCCTTAGCTGTATCTAGTGATTTAAGCAACTCCAGGACAACATTTTCGCTTATGTCAATCTTACCTATTGTTTGAATTGAATTGGAGCTACAAATATTATTTTCATTATGAAAGTTATCCAGTTGATGGTCTGCACTAAGGAAAGTTGTTTGGAAATAGTTAGCGAAGAGTTTACAGACAGCTTTCCCTGAGTTTGCCGATTGACTTTCAAAAGAAACTGTTGAAGGAAGCGAATTGGAATTTTTTTTATTCGATTTAATGAATGACCAAAATAATTTTGGATTCCCTTTAATCGAGTTCTCGATCCTTTGTAAATACGAACTATAGCATTGTTGTTCCAAATTCCTTGCTCTTTTACGTAATAAAGAGAAACTAGCGTAGTCCAAAGCATTACAATAAACGCGATATTTTAATAAATACTTCCGTTTCTCTTTTAGTATTTTCTTCAAACTAGCGTTGTACCAAGGTGGAAAATTTGCGGTAGCAATGAATTTCAACGGAATAAACCTCTCTCTTGCATCGTATAAGCATTGATAAAAACAATCCACTGCAATTGCAAATGATTCTTGCAATAAATAAGTTTCCCAGTCTATTTTTTCTAAGTATGAATGTATTTTGGCATAATCTCCATGGAGATATAAGTAACTTTTTCTAAGTTTTGTTTTAAGCTGTTTAAAATCAATAAAATCTAACATTATGGAAAGTGATTTGTGGTGAGCATCCTCTGGAACAAGTGGGTCTAAGCACGCAGCGACTGTAAGGTCTGTATTACATAAAACTAGGTCCAAAATCCTATTATTGTTATTTCGACAAATATTAAATTGATTTAGGTTCACCATTTTCATAAAAAAGTGTATCTGAGGTTCACCTGTGATTCCAGAAGGATGCAACATAGATCCGTGGTTGGACCAATCTACATTGCCTATAATAAAATCACCCATAATCATAAAAATGTCATTTGGACACGAATTGTAAAATTTGTGTTTGTGAAATTTGTTAATTAAGTATTAAATGAATTTCCTAATCTTTCATTACATAAGTAAACTGTACAGATATGTAGATTCTGTGAAGTATGATTTTTCTTTTTATACGGGACCGTTATCCATACATCCTTTGCCGAAGAACTCCATTCTGGGCGATCTATTGCAGATAATTGGCGGTGTACAGCTAATAACACTCCCCCACCATACTTTTGTCCTGAATTTGAATAGGGTCTATCCCTACGCCACACTAAATACCGGTCGTCAAAGAGTTCGCTATTAATTATTCCATCTAGTAGCCAGGTTTCCGTCAAGGAGATTATATGATAGGAATTCAGAAGTAAGTTACGTTTAAATTCTTGAGTTTTAGTACGCAGTCCTAGCGTATTTTGGTAATACACACTAATTGATGACATTTATACGGATATCAAAACCTAGTCCAATTATTATACCTAAATTAGATATCACGATGGTATGCACTATATAACTAGTATAATGTAAATTATTTAAATAACTATGAATAATTTCCTACTGCAAGCCAGGATAAAGAGATAATAATGATTTAAAATTGAGATAAAGACCCCAACCATTAATAATGATACGTATAATTCTGTATAGTTATTTCCAATGAGTTTGTAATGCAAGAATAATGGACTTTAAAAATTTCCGCTCATTTTTAGTATGTGTAAATTAAGTGAACTGTTAACAATAAATGTATTATCTTCTCTGATATGGTAAAAGTATTTTTTTACATCAGAAACTACACACAGATAATATATGCCTAATTTTGCACTGTAAAAGTAAAAATACAACATAATAAAAAGGAAAATAATTATATTAAACATTATATTTAAGTCAAATATGATATATTTATAATACCTATTAAACTCGTACATAAGCACCATTACTCCCAACAATATAAATATATATCTTACGTAAAAGCATAAATACGAAATACAGTTTGATACAAGGTACTTGCCAAGATAAAATGCAATATGGACATTACACTCTACGGACAAAATTGACCATTTTGAATAATCCATTTTGAATAATTCTTTAATTGTGTGCGTTTTTGAAAGGATTCTATAAATCAACCTAAAAATAGATGTACTATAAAAATTAACAATAAAGATAAATTTTGTACTATGATTGCAAGCAACCATATAATATAGCTTAAATAAATATTTTAGATTAACACATAATTCGATTTTCTCATGACAGAAAAATAAAAAATAACATTAAAAATATATTACAACTAAAACTCAACCATTTCGAATGCTCAATGCACAAGCCAAAATAATATTGTTCAGACAAACCCAATCGTATACATATACGTTTCGTCAGCCACACAAGGTATGCAAGGTTGAAAAAATAGCAATCGTGCGGTTTATGTCGTAAAGTCGACACCAGCAAGCAAAAATAGGCTTTAAAGCTAGGTAATTTAAAGTAAATTGACAAATTTACTCTCTCCTCCTTACGCTCTTCCAGAAAAGCGTAAGGTTAGAGCGGTACTCAGAGGGGTCCCATTCGAACTATCGAACGAAGCCATCCTCGAGGACCTGCAGTCCCAAGGCTTTCCGGCACTTGCTGTACATAAATGCACAGTAGGTACGGTAGTCGTCACCCTCTCGCTTTGGTGGTTCTCATCAGCGTTCCCAAGTCCAGGGAGATTTTCGAGGGGTCAGCACTATGTGCGCCCTCTCTGGGATCTTGATTGTGGCGTCTCATCGCCGAGGTCACCCCGGCCAGTGCCACCGGTGCCAGTTATACAGGCATGCGGTGGCCAACTACGCCGCACAGCCCAGGTGCGTTAAGTGCCTGGAGCCTCACTTCACCAAGGAGTGCAAACGCACTCCTGAAACGTTTTTTTTTAATTTTATTTTTGTTCCCCTCCACGGAGAGGGCAGGAGGATAAAAAATGCTCTGACGCATACTCCGTGCGCGCGATCGGAGTTATGTGGGACTCGCTCCGAGCCTACTAGAACCTCTACCCACTAAAAAAACCCCTGAATGACTCGTGCAATTTTTGCCACACAGCCTTCATCTGAGCAACGACCGATTGGAGAAAGGGCTGCGCTAGCGGGGCCCAGAAGGGGTCACCTGCTGGGATTTACATAGCACTGAAGGTGCTCTAAATGAAACATAAAAATTGAATGAATTAGATTATACGTTAGAATTAGAAGTTGCGGCCTGAAGGGCTTCGATATCTAATGTTAATTGCGGGAGTTCACCAGTGTGCGCGTTTCTCGGTCTAGCGACTTTGAATTTCGAATCTAAGACAGGAGCAGTATATGAAACTGAATCTCGAACTAGAGGATTGGGATGAGTTTCGGCGCGTTTGAAGAACGATTCTGAGAGTGTTTTTAGGTGCTGTTGCACTGTAGGTAGTTCAAGATCTCTGTGCAGGTCTGCGTTGCGCACGTTCCAAGTTGCGTTTGAGGCCCTGCGGCAGAAGAGATTTTGAAATACCTGCAGTTTGTGCAGGACGGAAGGTTTGGCGTGGGCAAAGATTGGCGAGGCATATGTCATGACGGGTCTAACGCCGACCTTGTAGAGTGTACCTTTATTTCTGAAGGACATTTTACTTTTTCTACCTAACATACTATAAAGGCGGCCTAAGTAAAAACGTGTGAGTGTCGTTATTCTATCGACGTGAGGTTTGAAAGAAAGCGTCTGGTCTAAGGTGACGCCTAAATATTTGCTTATTATTTAGTGCGCTTCCAGGGGATGGGAATGCCTTGCATTCTAACGTGGAGATTGTCGGCGATACGACTGCGTTTGTAGTCGAAGTAAACCGCAGAGCTCTTCTCTGGGTTCACATCGATGCGCCATTTTTGAAACCATGCACCGAGGGCATTTACAGCCTTTTGGAGTCTGGTGGTGAGACCCGGGACTCTGCGGCCTTTGGTGTAAAGGGCAATGTCGTCGGCAAAGAGAGCAAGTTCGACGCCTTTCGACGGGACGGGGATATCGTTAGTGTACACGGTGTACAATATAGGGGCGAGGACTGAGCCTTGAGGGACTCCAGCCTTTATGTGACGGGGCGCGGAAATCGTGCTTTCGTGTTTAAATCGAAACCTGCGGTCTTTAAGAAACGACGCGATTATTCTAACTAGTCGATTCGGTAAGCCTATTTTGTAGAGTTTATGAACGAGGCTGCTGTGCCAGACTTTAACGAAAGCTTTGGCTACGTCAAAGAAAACTGCGATCATTTTAAAAGAGTATGACTCTCTCGAGAAGTTTAGACATTGCCTTGAGGAGGCTGATGGGTTTGTGGTTAGCCGGGATATTCAGAGGTTTACCCGCCTTGGGAATGCCTATGACTGTCGCTTCTTTCCAAGCTTTTGGAAAGTAGCTAAGGTCGAAGCAGGCATTGAAAATGATAGCTAACAAGGTAAGCACCTGTTGAGGCATGCGCTTAAGTGCGTGGTTGGAAATACCATCCGCACCCGGAGCCTTTTTGGACTTTTGACTTTTGATGAGAAGCGAGATTTCATCATTAGAGACTGTGACGGGGTCGGCGGTGATGGGAAGATAGTCTCTATGGAGAACTTCGTCCTCCACCGCCTGGATGTGAGAGGGATTCGCGGGTTGCGTGCTGGGCGAGCATTAAGACGCAACGCTGTCACCGAAGTATTCGGCTTTCTCTTCGACTTCGAAGGCGATAGAGCCATCGGGACGAGTGAGAAGAGGGACGTGAGAGGCGGCGTCTATGCGTAAGGCTCGGGCCATACTATAATACGCTTGGTGGGACGGGGAGATATTCGCCATGAGATCGTTCATCTGAGCGTTTCGGAGTTCCACGAGGCAAATCCTAACTTTACGTTGTAACTGATTCGCAGCTGTTCTATAGGCGAGCGTGGGATATTTCTTGGCTCTCCGGAAAGCCACATTCTTAGCTTTAATAAGATTGCTAACGGCTAAAGGAATCGTGGGTTTGCCTTGCTTGGCAACCTTTTCGTTTTCACTGATGGCTGATTTGATAGCATCAGTGAGAGAATTTACTAATGAATCCGGGCTATCTAATTGATCGGGCAAGATTGCGGGCCTCTAAGGCTGAAATTTTCGTATTTTTAAAGCCTTTCCAGTTAGTAAAGGTCTTAGGAGAAGTGGCGTTATCGTTAGGTAATCCTAGCACGAGGGAAACGGGGCAGTGGTCAGAACCTAGGTCATCGAGCGGTTCGATAGACCTGAGATCGAGGTTGATTCGCTTGACAATTGCAAAATCGAGGATGTCAGGAGAGTAGTTCAGGTTGTCGGGATAATGAGTGGGAGTGATGGGAGAGATGACGTCTAAGTCGAGTGAGTTGGTGATGTCGAGGAGAGCGATACCGCTGGTGTTGGTTGATAGGCACGTCCAGTCAGTATGTTTGGAGTAAAAGTCTCCGAACCTAATGACTGAATGGCCGAGGGCGAGAATGGTCTCAAAGTCGCTGCGGATAAGTCTGGTGCCACTAGGTATGTAGATTGAAGCTATGATGATGGTCGGATGACCAGTCATAGCCAATCTACACACAGTGGCTTCCATGTTGAGGAGAGGAGGGTAGGGAGAGGACAGCAATGGAATCCTCTTTTGTAATATATAGCAGTGCCGCCAAAACCGTCGGAGTTGGGCCTATCGTTACGAGTAAACGCGAACTTGGGAAAAGCGAATCCCCTGGACCGGTTTGGAGTAAGCCATGTCTCTTGGAGAAGCAATAAGTCTGGCTCGTTGTTCTGAAGGAACAGTTTGAGCTCAGGAAGGTTGGTTCTAAGGCTACGAACACTAAAGGGAACTAGGGATAAGCCCTTGGGTTTGATACGACCGGACATGGGATTTGCGGGTCCAGACATCATATTTACTTATTTAACGAATTTATATAAAAAATAAAAATTTGTAACGAACTTAGTAGCGAGTGATGCTCAGCTAATGCAAACAAACTCTTGAGGAGAGCGGGCGGCTCGCAGTTTGCGTGCGAGTACTGAAATTTCCTTAATGTCGACGTTTTGAATGACATCGAACCCGGTCTTCATGTCCTCAGCCAACGACGACTGAGGTGAAGGCGACGGAGCGGGACGCGGGCCTACGGGAGCTACGGTAGCTGGGATAGAACGGAAAGGTGCAGGTGGAGCTGCCTCCAGAACAGAGCCGGAGTAAGCGTCGGCTACATGGGCTTTGCTTCCGGGGGACCCCGGTTGCGCAGCGGCGTAAAGTTGGCAGGAGTGAGTGGCGGCAACGGTTTAGGCGCGGCCCTCTTAGCGGTGGAGCGCGGAGCGCGCGGACAGCCCCTGTAATTTCGATTCTGGATTCGGGAGTGCGAGTGCACTCCTTTGTAATATGTGGGTCCAGGCACTTAACGCACCTGGGGGAAGCTGAGCAGTTAGCCGCTGCGTGGCCATAGAGCTGGCAGCGGTGGCACTGCCCAGGGTGGCCCCGGGGGTTGGGATGCTCGACGGAGATATTCGAAAGTCCGCAGATTGTGCGAGCCTCTTTGAAGATCTCCCTCGAGTCGGGAGTATTAGTTAAGATTACGACAGCGAGTGGGAAACGCCTACCGCGGTTGGAGTGCATATTGTGCACTGCTTCAGCCGGGAAACTCTGGGACTTAAGGTCCTTGAGGATTTCTTCGTTCGCGAGCTCTTACCCTCCTCCGGGAAGGCGTAGGTGTGGTACGCAATTTGTTTTAATGAAAGAAACTAAGTGAACGGGCGGTCGTCGTCGATGGCCGCGACCTGGACTTTAATTGAATCGCCTACGTTGGTTGCTTTGACATAACAAATTTTTTGCTCTTTGCAAAGAGTAGATACCGCAGTCCATCGCGCTTTTTCGCGGAGGAAGCTGAGGCTTAGGTGGGACGGGAGGACAGCGCGTTGCTGGTTTGGGCGGAGCTGACGTAGTCGCGGTCACTTGTAGTGACAATAACGGTGCGGGGGCAGCTGTTGAAGACACCGCGGCTTTCTTAGAGCGCTTCTTAGAGCGTTTGGCGACTGTCTGAAATGCGGGCTCAGGAGAGCCGGTTAAGGTGACGGCATCTGATGACGCATCAGACGCGGGTTCGGAGTCGCTCCCGGGAGCGGTACGCTTGCGACGCGACGCGCGAGAGGATGTGACCGATTCACAGTCTATCTCGGACCACATGGGAAACGCGGGAGAGCTAAAGACCTGAGGGGTCTGGGCGTTGGTGTCCTGAGGGGCCGGGGTTGAGACCTGAGGGACCGGGGACGCGATAGTTGCCGGTAAGGCCAGCGTTAGTACGTCATCAGAAATGGCGGCGCCAGACGCAACGAGCGCCTGGGCGAACGACTTAGCAAACTTAACCAAGCTTTGCTGGTCCATTGGAGGGCTTGGGACTACAATATATAATATATAAATGCATAAGAATGCCTAGGTACCCTAGCAAACCTAGTACATAAACCTCCCTACCCGCGGTAGGGGGGCTGGGGACGACGCAATGTGGTGCCCCTAATTCGGACAGCACTGTACCGTCACCGTGGGAAAGGCCCAAGTGCAATGGGATCGGGTCAGCCGGTTTCTCCTTAGCCTGAAAGGCCGTAGAACCGCACCAGGGCAACGCTATTAGGCTTAGTTGTCACCGTTAAGTATCCACCTGATCAAACGCGAGTCTCCTACGGAGTGTGTTGTCAATAATTGACAACAAAAACTGGCCGTGGACCTGACGAGGTTGGGTTGCACTAAAAGTGCGGGATTGACTACGTTACGACCGGCTGGAGCTGGCCGCAGAGCGAGTCTCTGACTACGTAACAAGCGCCAAGCGTCGAGTACGTAGCCAGAAAATCAGCCTGAGCTTTGCGAACTACTATCCAATTTAATCGACCGTAGTAAGCTCAACTCTGTTGTTGCTGCTCCCACCGAGGTGAGGTATTAATTCGAGGGGTGCACCGAGTGCGGGATTGACTACGTTACGACCGGCCGAAGCCGGCCGCAGAGCGAGTCTCTTAACGAACGTAACAAGCGCCCAGCGTCAAGAAGGTAGCTAGAAAAACAGCCCGAGCCTTGCGAACTACTATCGAATTTAATCGACCGTAGTAAGCTCAGCTCTGTTGTTACTGCGAGACTGACCGCAGCGTTAGTCCTACAGAGGCTTATCTCAAGTCGTCGAGGACGAAGCGAGATATTGTACGAATCTGAGCGTATGAGTATTGCTAGGAGTTGTTGTCGCGAGACGACAATCGTGACTCAACGGCTGTGCGACCGCGAACACGTCCGAGCGGGGCCGGACGCGGAACGGCTCTGAGAGTGGCGTTTGAGTATTGCCACGAGAGAAGTCGTGAGACAACAATCGTGGCTCGGCAGCCGGGAGCGACCGTCAACACGTCCGAACCGGGCCGGACGCAGATCGGGTCTGCCTAAAACTTGTTAGTGCGTGCTTACTCAGTCCAACTTTCCACTGCTGCGTAGCCGGGTACCTCCGGCTGCAACGCCTACGCAGCCCAAGCCCGCTCCAGAGAACTGGAGACTGCGCCCCACTGTACGCCCGAATCCTACCCCGGCTCTTTACTCATCCCAATCCAATTATCAACCGTCCCTAGCAGACGATATGCGTATCGTCTGCGAAGCTATCAAACACGTAGATGTTAGGGAAATTTCAATAATAGCCTGAAAACTCAAGGCTTCACGTTCGCCTACAGAGTGGTTTTCAGCTCTAACAGACCATAGTTCCTTTCTCAGTTCATTATAGGTTAATTTGAATGAATTGATCCCTCAGTCAAGCTTCGGCCGTTCTGCGCAGCCCCGGCTTCACCAAAGGCTGCCTAGAACGGCCCTACCTCATGTCTCTTGGAGCACCTTCAATGCAACTTTCACATCCAGCGGACGACCCGTTAGCAGGTCTCCACTAGCGCACCCACCTCCCAACGGGTATCGCTTCCGATGAAGGCCAACGGCAAAATCTTGCTACAGCCAACAAGGTAGTTTTTAGTGGGCAGGTGCCACTCGGGTTATTCCCACATCAACCCGCAGATGCGGCTCATGCGGAGGTATGCATTACGCATCTTCCACCACCCTCCCGTGAGGGTGATGCTTCGGTGGCAAAAAAAAATAGTGCTGCCATCAGCGTAACCATTAATGCCTGCCAATGAAAGGAGGTAAAAAAGGGAGTAATGTGCAGCACGCAGCAATATTGTCGGTGAGAGCACTGATGCCCCGGCATCAATCGCCATTATGTCAAAAGAGTACATATAGATGTAAATAACGCGCCATCTATCAGATCCCGTTGTGTTTCATTCAAATTCCGTAACCCACTTCCGTTACATTATTAAGTACAGAAAATAGTTTTATAAACATGTATATAGCAAAAGTGGAATTGTATGCTCTTTTAAAAACACAAACATAATTTATTCATACAAAGCAATCATAGCCTTAATGAAGGAATATACCACACGCTTAAAATATGCAAACACTACATGAACTCAATCTGAGAATCCGTTGAGCAGAGCGAGTGACGAGAATTCGACCAGTGGACATGTCGTACATACACTTGGCAGGACTCCAGAACTATGCAGTGGCGCGTAGTCGCATCGTCGTCATTCTCGTAGAAATGGTAAGCAGCATTTCGTTTTGTGTTTGAGTTTACAACGAATAATTAAATGTATACAATATTTTGAACAAAATGTAAAATAAGTAAACGATGTGTCGGATTGTTTAGCATCAATTTGATAGGTTAAGGAAATTCGTAAGTTTTATTATCCCCGATTAGTATTCAATAAAATAAATAACCGCTTTATCACGATTAAGTTGGTGCTAAATGTCTTATGGCTAAGAGGTTGGGACCGCAAGTGATTTTCAATTATGCAGTCTCAATGGAGCTGTTTCATCGATAGGGTCGCCTGGATGGACCCTACAGAAACTACTAACAGTTGAATTTTAACTACGTATACCTATTATATGGCAAGTGACTTAAAGCCCAAATAAGGTTGGGAAATTTTGGTACTTTAGATCTGACGAAGAAAAGCTATCGGGCTTAATATCACAAATTAAATAAGTGTGTTAATAAAATGGTTTGATTTTATAACAAACTAATTTACTTTATATGTAATGGATCACGCGAAGGTGAAATCAATCGATTAGAGTTTTGTGAGTATATTCATGAATTTTTTGATTTATGCTTTAACTTCTATCACATTTATTGATATTATAATATAATTTGCAAGGTTACAATAAATTCAAATGCTTGTATCCTGTCTCCCATTACTCCCTTGAGAAGGCGATAACAGATAGCAAGACCGATTGTGCGCTACGTCTACGAAAATCCTTTTTGCTTTGACAGAAATGCCAGTGTCAGCGATACAAATTCCTTCAGCATGTTAGTAAATAATTTATATTTGGTTTGTACACGCTTTGCCGATTTCTTATTTAATTTCAAGGGATAAGCATAGCGTGCTAAATCGTATGATAATTATACTGTAACACGCTAAAATTCATTATTAATAAATATTCTGCATGATTTTTTTGTGTTTTATTGACATAGATTTTTGGTAAAGAATTAAATTAATTCATCCCTTATACTTGTATATGTTTTTGAAGACTCTTTGTTTATTATGAATTAAGAGTTTTATTTGTTCTATCTATATATATATATATATATATATATATATACATATATATATATAAATGAATCGCTGAATGTGTTGCTCAGCGCAAATTTTGAGAGCAGCTGAACCAATGTCGCTAATTCTTTTTTTATAATATTTCTTGAAGTACGAGGATAGTTCTTACGCAGAGAAAATTCAGTCTAAAAACAACACTTTTCTATATTCTCATACAAAAGATTCGTTGTATACTACTAATACTTAAAAGTCAATTTGAACGTTAATATCATACTTTAAATTTTTTGACATAACGTAATTGTTGATTTATCAACTTCTTATTTCTTACTAGCTGACCCGGTGTCCCGAATAGCAGAATAAGTCTTAAAAGAAAAATAAAAAATTAAAGAATCGACTGCTAGGTAGTATGAAGTTCGCCGGTACTTTTTTATGTATTCAGTTTATTTATTTAACTGCAATGATGACCAGTGACATTTGTGCCCACATGTGACCCATGTGCATCATTAGTCGTTGGAGTTTTATTTATCTATAGTGACTGTGTTTAGTAAAGCTGCTAATGCCTTTGTTCCAGTAATTCCGATCCTTACCTTTATCCGGAACACGACCACGTAAACGCGATTATTATGGTGGTCAAAATAGGTAAGCTAGCGATGAAAGAGACTTAGTCGTTTAAGGCCAATAAAAAGACAAGCCTCTATCTTAAAGGACTCGACTCTAAAATAAAGACTAAAGGTTCGATTTCTTATTAATAAGAGTTAGTCGTTGTATTAAAAGACTAAGCAACTTAAACGACTAAAGTTGTTTTTAAAAGGACTCGCGCCGGAGTATTATACATGAACATGACTCATCCATTATCTATCGTGTCCTACTAACCACAAAGATAGACTTATTAAAACATAATATCTTTTTATAATTATTTAATCATTTAGTATTATAATAATAACAAGTAGGTAATAATAAATATGTTTTGAAAAAAACTAAAGTATAGACAAAAATCGTAATTTTAAAAAACGATTAACAATGTTGCTTCTTCTGATTTTATTTTACTCATGAGTTATCAAAACGTTCGATTTCCTAGGTGACACGCCAGCCCGAGGCGATAAGGCGCTTTTAGTCCTTTTAGTCTTTGAAGCCTTTTACGTTGTAAGATTAAAGACCAAGACTTAAATTAGTCATCAGTTTGTAGTCCTATGACTAAAGACTAAAGGGTTACAACACTAATCTAAGGCTTTAAGAATTCTAGTCTTTTTAATAGGCCTTAAAAGACTTAGTCTCTTTCACCCCAAGGTAGGACTGTAGTACTGCTCCAGAAGAGAGGTTAACAACGAAATCCTACTACCATTAAAATAATGATATTAATCGATTTCATGAATTAAATAAAACTTTATTACAATTTTACTAATGGCACAAAATATTATTCAACACAAATAAGCACAATCCAATCAAATTAAGCTTTTCCATATCTTTACACTTTTATTTTAACTTTTCAGTTACTGGAAATACAGAATATAATTTTACTGATTACAAATAACATAAATAGTTCAAACCTTTGTCTTCAAAACTTTTCGAATTCGAGGTAGTAAATATAAGAAATAAAGAATTAGCCGAAAGAAATTAAGACGCCAATTATAGAATAATTACTTTGAAATGGTGTGAAAGAAATAAGATCAAAATGCAGCTCCCATTATATTCAATTGCTAGTATGTAACGCCGCACGTGCGGCGCACGCGACTCATTACCAACTTCTGTGATCTGCCACTGAAATGATTTGTCACTTGTCATCCGTCAAAGAGATGTTTATCAAGCCTTGCTAAGTAATTAGCAATATTTTTTTTATGAACTTAGTACTTAAGAAACGTTTTTGAGGTAATTTGATGGTTATTAATCATTTTGCACCCTTTACGTTTTGAGCCGAAAATAACTTCAAATAATTTAAAATCATTTCTAATTATCGGTTGGCTATATGGTTTATTCTATATTCGTTAGTTCATGAAACCAAAACAGTTAGTTAAATCAAAGTCAGGCAAACACGTTTAATAAAACACATGTTATCATGGTGGCGCCAAAAGGTTTTTGTATCTTTATTATAAATATAAATAGTTCCCACAAAAACTAACACACAAAAACTACTGTAGAGATTCCATCTAAAATTGAACAAGTGACCCAGTTTAACTCGAGCATAACAGCGAGAATGAATTCAGACGTGACGTGTAGTGACCAATCGGTTGTAATTTGGAATCTAGAACATTATTCAAGTTCGTTTAAGCACATTAAAAACTTCAAATTTTTCAGAGATAAAAGAAAATGCTTTGTATGTGGTGTGATTTTTTGGTTTCTAGTTCTGGGCATTCATATTGGAAGTTTAAAAGGATTGTTCTACGGTAAAAAAGTTGTAATTAATAAAATGAGTGAAGTAAGTCTAAATGAACCAAAAATTTTTTTAATTGCAATTTTATTATATTGATCTCGAAAATTATTACCGTTTTACGTTCTTAGTAAAAACTGTCATCTATGCATTTAGTGAAAGAAAACGCCGAATACATTGCTTGCAATTAAAATTATCATAATATTTTATAATTTTTTTGAGAAAATTATAAATCCAAGTGTTAAGGTAATCGATAAGTAATAAGTTGTCGATATAATTTAGCAGCAATTTTTTTATTTTAAATGATTTTATTCTCATTTATGACCTACAAATATAAGAGATGCGCACAGTGTCTAGCGACATTAAGTTACACAAACAGAGATCCTGTCTTCGGTCACCGCTAATCGCATCCATCTAATCGAGACAATCGACTGAGGGGTCAGACAGGAGTTAAGCATGATGGCGCCTGAGGCACAGAATACGTTTAATTAATACTGTAACAGATTTTTTTACTACTATTTTTAAAAATTATCACCATCTAAGAATGACAGTCTTATTCTCTTAGTTACCGTGACTGACTTACAACTTGACGTCTATTTATTGTTGTACTATACTGGTTAAAAAGTATCAGTCTTAAATAAAAATGTGAATCTAACCAACAAATTTTCCATCATTATTTAGAGTAATAGGGACAATGTGACACGAAGTTAATTTTGTCACCACTTTGGTTTGTTCGTTGTCATTTACAAATAAGTTTCTTCTGAAAGGCCTTATCAAGAATCTCCACCATACCGGAAATATTAGTTACGATACTACAATAGTTGTCACTGTAAACAATTTTTTTACTCACGTAAACTGCCATGAAAACAGCAATTTAATTCAAAACTTCTTTGGTAATTGTATTTTGTTTCCTAACAGTGACTAAGGCAGTTTGACAGTTTACTGTAATAATTTTCAATCTAAGAATCAATTTTTTTAAGTATATTTTTCTTTGAAAATATCTCAATTCATTTGTTCTTGAAAAGTATGGTTACGATGTAATCAAGGCTGATTGGATGGCTTACTTTCTTTTCGACTTTGATCCACCGAATTCATCAGACAGCGCAATTGATATTTTATGTTTTTTCTTTTGCTTTACGTTTACTTAGGGGATCGCCCTTTGAAATAATTTTGCAAGCTAAGAGGGATAGATACTACAATATGAGGGACAGGATTTTTTCTCTTTAAAAAGGGCAAAGTAACAAGGATAAAATGTTTGTTTATCTTCTGAAAAATTAACAAGTTAACGTTTTATTTTCGTAAAGTTTAATTAACTAAGTATTCAAAAAATATACAAAAATAAAAAAGGTCGCCCTTGTCGTAATTTTTTGAAAGATTCGGTTTAAGAATGTATGTAAAACAAAACTCCCTGCTCAAAAATACTTTGTAGATACGGCCCGCACACCGCGCATCGAGGCTTACTACACAAGGGTCCATGATTCCCGACTCTAAATTTCCTGGAAATTGAACCATTCAGCAGTTCTATAATTCTAGTATATAGTCGAGGTGTGAGAGAACTTAGTGTGCCGACTTTTGACGACCTGCCACTCAAAACTGATTACAATGGCGTTAGATTTGCTTTGTCTTTCTATAGCGCAAAATTTCCATTAAGGTGATTTTTCTCCCTCGCGCCCTTTCGTCGTCTATACGGAGTAATACTAAGCCAATGGATTGCACTATATTTTTATGATTCGCTCAAAAACTTACGTGACTTACAAAATATGATAAATAGCCTATAGATGGGAATAAGTATCGAAATGTCAAAGCGTATTTATCTAAATTTCGTGCCCATAATTTAGAAGCCGAGCTGGAAGTCTAATTTTCAGAAACAATCCGTGTGTTTGATGGCGAGTGAAAAAAATTATGAATTTCTTATTTTGGACGCATCAGTTAAGTTCAGCAAATCAGACGTGATCAAACGATTAATGTTCAGTACCCATGTAATGGTTGTGAAATGTTACAGGCTGCAAATTTTCGAACCCTTAATTAAAATTATTAATTTGTGTTAAGACATTTATTAGATGTTAAATATATTTACAGCTTCTCTGAATTGGAAACTGTATCAGTAACTTTAAACAAATATCAGGAACGAATACTTTAAAACCACAGCTAAATACTGAAAATTTTTGTATAAACCAATCTTAACTTCACAAAATTAAAGTATGAATTTCAACAATCAAAAAACTACGCCCGTGCGAATAAGTTATGTAAAATATAATTTTGTTTTGCTATAATTTTTCCTTACGACTTTGTCTGAGTTTCAGAGGCTTTTTCAGCCAGAACTTTGCAGCGAAAATAACTAACAAGTTGCCAAGCACTGTGGTTGAATATACAAAGCTGATAAAAGCCTACATATCTCGATAGACTGGACAACGAATTTAAGCATTGGTCGCCGTGAACTCGTTTTTTTAGGTTTCATGGTTTGCATTTTGATAACTTTTTAATCTGTTGGGTACTGCATAATAATGAGACGAACAAGTTAAAAAAATCAGACACATTCCTATCGATCTTTTTCTAAACGCATGAAAGAAAATTCTTTGTAAATTTTTGTTGGTAAGAGAGATATTGAAAAGTATTCTACGGATATAATTTTATTTCCTTAAATTTAATTGAATATAAATCTTGCAATATTACTATATTTTTGGGGAAAACCAAAAGAAACACGCACAGTGAACACTCCTAAACAACTTTTTGAAGATAGCTCAGAGATAAATATTTGTGTTCACTAACATATCACTAACATTCTAGTGTTTTACAATATTGTGGACCTGGTTGACACTTATTAGCAGATAGATAGCATGCTTATTAGTCGTTTACTAAACTAATTAATTAAATTATTAATTGGAATTTTTAGACAAAAGTGTTTTAAAAAAGCTTTCATGAATGATACTTTCGAGACTTTTGTTTTTAGACGGTTTACCAATGTAAACAAATAAACGCGGCTGCTCGCTTTTCTTGCAACAATCGAACCTACAAAATTCAATTAAATATGAAACCCATTTTAAGTGGAGTATGATTTCTAATAAAACTGAATAGGAAAATATATTTTTCTCTATTTCCCTGTTGCAGCCTACCTAAGAGATCAGATTACGTTTTGAAAGTTTAACCTTGCTATCGAATGCGGAAATACTGTTTCTTATACTTTTCGTGAATTGCG
This sequence comes from Marasmarcha lunaedactyla, assembly GCA_923062675.1. Taxonomy (NCBI): domain Eukaryota; kingdom Metazoa; phylum Arthropoda; class Insecta; order Lepidoptera; family Pterophoridae; genus Marasmarcha; species Marasmarcha lunaedactyla. Next base: position 7,319,830 of record OV281341.1, read on the forward strand.
TTTTTGTCTTTATGGCCAACGTAGATAATTGACGAGTGTTTTGTTATTGCAGTATCATTTGTTTAATGCGATGCTGTTACTGGGAAAGATTATTTAAAAAAAAAAATAAACAGTTTTACTTATGAATGCCAAAGAGAGGATAGACACAATCATTTGTGATGAGGTCTAAAAAGTGGTTTTGCAATACATTAAGATTTTATGGCGACTTTGTGATAGATAAATGGCGTGCCTAATGGCTATTTTTAGGATAAGTTATACATGTTACTGTTTTGAACTATCGCGGTTATTTTCACTATAGCATCAGCATCGAAATATCGGACATATGAAAAAGAAATCGAAAATCGTGTACAATAAATATAATCATAAGTCATACATTTAAAAAAATATCTTAATTCTGTACACAATATTTTATCACATTCGTATTTAACAAGAAGTAATTTCATGAAACGCTTCTGAGGAGGTTACTCTCGCTAAACGAGAGTTGATGAATTTCTCGAAATCTTTAATTATATTTCAAAAGCTTAAATTTTCTCAAACATATATTTGATCACCTCGTACAACCGAAAAAAATTTTTTTTATTACAATTTTATAAACAGAATTTCAACAATAGTAAAAAACTACGCCCGTACGAAACAAGTTATAGGTACCTAAACTGGAAACACGAACAAAATATTTAAATTCAAAAATAAAATTGTAGTTTATTATAAACACTGTCTCAAGAACCTATGTACATATTCTATTTAGTAAATATTTTACGTACAGGGACTAATATCATGCAAAAAAAAATTATTTAAATAAACAGGTTCAAGACATACTTCGCCTTTCTAAATGAAAAACTAAACATTTGTTATATCTCTATATGTTTATCAAATATAATGTACATATATCTATTAGTATTATCTTTTTATTGACAAATTTAAAATTTAACTTAAATTAACAATTATAAAATAAAATAAAATTATGCTACAAATAAAAAACTATATCTAAACTTCAATTAAACTGGCATGGCGAGATAATCTGCCACCGCTGCGAGAACATGAAAGGCCATGGCGACCGAGCTCATCGACCAACACGCCACAGCGGCAGTGGTGTCGAGCACACAATTTTATTCCTAAACGTAAACTACAGGCAAGTCTAAAGCTATGGTTGTCAAAAAGGGTTCCCAAGTTAGATGACGGAAGCGCCTGCAACCCTGACTCCCACGAACCCACCGCTAGCAGACGAGCGCGCTCTGTTAAATTGGGCGTATTTAATTGTTTGTTCCGCTCTAAAATACAAAGCACGTCGTCCCACTGACACTGTGACGCAGGATTTTGTGGAACAGCTGAACTGGTTGATACAATATTCCAGTGCGTTTCGGCATCCAAAGGTGAGAAATCTCGCCCCTAAAAGAAGAGGAGAGAATTTTATTGATAACATGTTTATTACTGTAAATAGAAGATAAAAAGGCTGGCAAAGCTAGAGAAGAAATTCTTCGAGTTCCTATACCACCGAAGCGCACTGGTAAACTGGCTTGATCCCAGGAATTATTATCAAAATTTATGTTCAGAATATTCGAAAGAGTTGACTTCATTTATTCATCGAGATCCGAATGTAAATTGATGTGTCTCCAAAATTGTGAGCAGCGAAGATAATAAATTAATTTTGGCACAAATAAGCAATGACGTAAAATGTAAAAGGCCACATGTTTATTAATTTGTGAAAGCCGAGAATTATAAATATAATATCTCTATTTTATACACTAACTAAGTTAACTTAATATTTTGAAATTCGAGACTTTCACATTAAACGCCAATTAGGATGGCGAAATACAGCGCGAAAATATCTTGATTATTACAAGAGGATCGATATTTTACACGAAACGCAGGGTTATCCTTTCTTATTCCGACAATGTAGGAAAAAATTAGTAATTTCTAAATCAAATGAACAATCAAACCGCTAAGGTTTATCCATCATGCCTTTAATAACTCTATTTTTTGAGTCTCGATAATTTTAATTATAATTTTTTTATGATAGATTGAATGCCATTTATGCCTCTAGAACCATATTGGCAACGACAACAAATGGTTGTATTATTTGTTTACTCCACGCCGTTGGATCTGGTATTTGCTGAGTGCGGGGATTACAGCCCTCAGCTCTTAAACTCTGCAGCAAATATTGACACACAGCTGTTTTCATGCCGACGTCAAACAAATGGCGATATAATTTGAGTTTCCATTGCTGACGTTTTGATTTGAGTCTAAAGAAACCTTTACATACAGTGCACATTCTTCCCTTCATCATCTAAACTGAAAAGTCAGTTCCAAAGAGGTGGCTATAAGATGAACAATTGAATTGGCATATCTACATGATTTAAAATGCTCAACAATAATACCATTTCTTTTCCTTTTTCACTTCCAGCCTTCTTCACTAAGTTGACCTTGCAAAAACACCTTGCAATAAATTCCATCGTATAAAAGTATAAAAGTCTAATACAGCACTGTGAATGCTTCAAAAAAACGATTGTTCATCGCTTTTATAGGTTCCGTTGGCATCTCATCATCCCCATCTTTTTCACTTGTCACTGCTGTGTGAATCTTGTCACTTTTCATAATGAGTAGTGAGACTCATAGAAAGTGACTAACTATTTAAAGTCCTAGTCGATTTTAGTAAATTACCTAGTTAGCATACAAACAGCTAAAGCCATTAAAATATTCGTTAGAAACATTCTCATTTACTAAAATCATTAATTAAAGAAAATACTTTTCTGGGTTTGTCATTAGTTTCAATATGATCCCTTGAACCGAGTATAAACCGCTAGCTTTTAATTGCATTACGCAAAAAAAAAAACTTTAATCTGGAAGGGTCATGATAGTAGATCGTACATCATAAAAGGGTGTTTTATTGCTCTCTTAATAATAAATACAGGTATACGCAGTCTTCCCTTAGATTTATGCATGCTTAGATACTAATAACTCTAACATCCACACTTATTTTATGAAAACAACAAAAAAGTATTTAATATACAACGTAATAAAATTCAAGAATAAAAAATACCTAAAAACAAAGATTTAAATCAATAGATGTGCCTCTTGGGTACAAAGAACGTACGAAATTAGGTTTCCACTCAAAGTTGTGCATGCACAAGTGTTGTCTCAGTATCCAACGAGCGCTTGTCGTGAGTGGTACAGTGCAACGACTTAGTGTGCACAGTGTTTTTTCTTAAAATTTATTGTTTAAGATTGAATTATGCCGTCGTGTTCATTTCGGGGGTGTAAAAATATAAGCCGAAACACAAACAAGGGTAAAGGTGTTACTTTTCATGCATAAGTAACTAATTACAAATTTTTTTATGATTTATTGGCGTTACTCGTCTGTGTCGCACGACAGCATGGCGGCGAGACGCGGAGGGGGCGGAGAAGCGTCCGGCTGCCAAAGAATAAGTAATTAGATACAAATTGAAAGGCCAACTCATTAGCTACTTTTACTTATAACAAAATAGAAAGATTGTTGAACTGAAGATTTTTTGTAAACATTAAATATTAAATGAACTTCAATTATAAATTAATTATAAAGGTGATAATGTAAGACTACACTACTTACTTAAAAAACACATATAACAAAATGCCAAAAATTTTATAAGTTGGTGCTTTTTGCAGGCAATTGACGTGTAAGTTATAAAGCTATTATCTGTATGTTAAAATAAGTGATTTTTAAATGTTTACTTGTATATATTTCTGTGTCTATAAACCTGTAAAACTTTTTAGGCGTATTTTCCAGCGTAAGATCTTTGTCACATCTGATTTATATTCTTTGACGATTGATGACGTGACTTGCTGTGTTTGTGTAAATGAGCATGACAATTCCATCACACGTGCGGGCAAATCTATTGATTTAAATCTATGCCTAAAAATATATTTTATGTTATTGTTTTCCGTTGACAGGCGCTTTTCCATTCAGTCCGGCTTCATGAAACATAACCGGATGCAGGAGGGCACATTATGCAAATTCAACCTTTCACTGTAGACAGTTAAACACATTATTGTTAAATAGTTAGTTCCACGTTTTCCGCTTTACTTTGGGAAATGGCGCGTGTCGTTTTGTTATTTTGTATAGAAAAATGGATGTTAGGTTTATTTTATTTCATGACTATCAGTTATTTACCTGTGTACTGAATTACTTATACATCTATTTAGTGGATTTTTAATTTAATATATATATAAAGGTTTGTTTTGCTTAGTTGTAACATAAATTTTAAACCTTCCGGATGATTCAGAATAGAAAGGTTTAAAATCACCACTTTTACATGACAAATACCCGTTTTTGTTAAGGTATATGTAAGATTTTACATTTTCCTCGTGTGTTTCTTTACTGTATATACATAACCTTTATAATAATATGTTAGATTTTATTTCTATATAGTTCAGCCAAGACTATTCTAGATTCTTACAAAAATAACAATAATGTAACCCAAGGTTAGTGCAATCCACAAAGTTTCGTCACGCTACTTTTCTGACATTATCATACATTTAAACATACATATACATACATATCATACAGTATCATCACACATTGAAACGTGTGACCAAAGAACAAACCGGTATTAAATATTTTACTAAAGAAGTCATTATTTGGCGCGCGTGCACATAAAATAATAACCTACATGTTTTTGGTACTCATCATTACATTACTCAAATGAATGATCAGGACTCTAACCTGGGACCTCCGGCGTATGATGCAGGGCTGCTACCCACAATGCTACTAGGCCGTAGTGAAATATTTAAATCGATATACTCCTAATATTTGTTGATTTTGTAAATAGATGTTTAAAAGTTTAATACCGCTGATTTATGTCGAAAATTAACAGAAATACTAACGTACTGAAAACGCTCTGATTGGTTATTTTCGGTTAAAAAAGGGTTTCAGAGCCTTATTACGGAGAAAATATAATTTATTTCATTTTTCCCATGCAAAATTCAATTCATTTTTAAAGCTGACAGTTGGTTGAAACATTATAAATAACATGTATAAACGTAAGTATTTTTAAGATTTTAAGACAGTTTTTAAAACGTAATACTTATTAATCTACATACTTTTTAAGCCACACGCATAGCCCTCGAACTAAAACTTTCCTCTTAAAAACTTCACAGAACAATTCGGTAATGCTAGCGGCCCACCCTCTCGATTAGTCGTGAGTTGTTTGACGTTAAAAGCTCAAGACTCGAGTCATTTCAACGACTCAAGTGGCGCTGTCGAAAATCCTAGTCACTTGTCTTCTAAACGCCGCAAGTCGTAAACTGGAGCGATAAATATAGATTGCAGGAAAACAAATTCTCTATTTAAAAATATGTGTATATGAAATAACAGTTTTGAAAAATGTTTTTTGTTTCATTATATAGTAGAATGACGCTCTTTGTTGAAAGCATCTGTATACATTTTGTTAGTACCTCTCTATGTATAAGTTATTGTTAAAAGTTATTGTTATTGTAATCTTTTTAGCTCTCTGAATCCTATATGTGAAAATTTATAATTGGCCATTTCCTTCCATGTGTAGTGTTGTACTATTTTAAGCTGCTAGTTTTCCGAAAATGTGAAAATAAAAATAAAATAATACAATCTATTACTACAACCATCAGTTTTCAATGAAACTCGAGTCGATCGCAGCAATCGATATCAAAACTGATTCAAAAATGATATAAGTATGCCATATTATCGATATTCTATATGCACTTGCATTTAATTTAGAAGCTAGTTAAATATGAACCTAATTTTTAAGTAACCTTTTAGTTGTGTAAAATTGTACCGTACCCCTCCTCTATCTAGGGTTCACTTACATTTTCATGACACAGGTGTGCTGTTGCTGCGTGACGATGAAACGACGACAAATTGCTGGATCCTTTTGATGATGTTTGCAGCTCTCAACCCTTCTGCGGAGGACTGCCATGACGGAATCTCGGGACACCTTTAGGTACTGCAACGTTTGCTTGTGCCGTATTTAATAAAAGAGGTTATTGCACAAACAAACTTGCCGACATTTATGACTGGCAACTTATAAGTCTGTCATTATTTGATTTTATTTGTAAAATGTAAAATAGATAGAATATGGAAGATTGTTCCATGGCATTCCTTTAGGGAATTCCTTTACGGAATTCTATTGCGGGCTTCGTCCCCAAAATAGTCTAAGAATTATTCTTGTATTTTATTATAAAATAGATTCATCATAAATAAAAGTAATTTAAAGTTACATGTGTTTTTCCTTTGTTGATTAGGAAGACCTCCCTAGGTTAGATTAGGTCCATCTAGGGTCCCGTACCCCCAGAGTACTTACTGGCAAGGTAATGTTAACTAAAATTTGGAAATTATGATATGATTTTATGCTGATAGACAGTTTTTAAGAAAACAGGAAAATCTTCGCTCTTCCAACAGTACATCGTTGATCTAACAATGCGCTATTATATATTATCAATATCAACAACCATGACCCGAAAACAAACCTTTATATTCATCACTGAAATGAAATGATCACACAAATGAATTCCTCGGTCAGGACTCGAACCTGGGGCCTCCGTCATATGAGATAGGACAACTAATCATTACGCTACAGGGCCGTCAATATGGCCGTCAATGTAAAGGCTGGAGGCTGAATCTAAATAATTAATATTACTATATTTTTGGGGAACTCAAAGTAAAGAAAAAAAAACAGTGAACAATCCTAAACGACTGTTTTAAAATATATTTTCAGTCTTTGTGTTCACAAAAAACTCAATTCAATGGTGGGTAGAAACCTTCATAAAGGAAGGTAGAAATCCCCAAACAAACACAACAACTGCATGGTGCCAAAGTGATAGGAATTTGTATTATGGATGACCATACAGCGAACTGGGTCCTCGCAGAAAAAAAAAACATACATACATTTAAAGAACCGAGACCCGTGAACAAACGTTTAATGTCATCACACAAATGGAAGTTCCGACCAGGACTCGGACCTGAGGCCTTGATTTGACCACTTACAATGCTCAGCAGTCAAAGCGTATTGAGCACCCTTTACATAAAAAATTATATTGCGTTAGGTCTTTCTCATTTTAGTCTTTTTCATTTTATTGCTCTTGAGTTGCAGATAAAAATTGATAATCAGTTTGAGTCCAAGTAAAGACGGACACAGGTTTTTGTACCGAAGCTTCTTGTATTCCCTAAATTAATTCAGATCATACTATTTTAGTACTGGTTTCTAGATCTGAAAGTTTCACGGAAGTGTTTTTATGTATTCATTTTTTTCCTAACCTAAATTTTGAGACTGTAACTACCGTGGGTAACCAATTTTTAACTCACTTTGAAATGAAAACGTGAATGATATAAACAAAGAAAATAAGAAGTTTTATATTTTATTTCGAAAAACACTACTTACCCTACTTACTTAACTATAATTTTGTAAATTACATCAAAACACATTGGTTCATTCACGAAAAACACACATAACTGTAGAACAACGAGAACATTCACGCACGAAAGGTCTATATAATAGAAATTAATAAAATAAAAATTATATTTGCATGCAAAATGCCCAATTTACTCATCTTTAAAATAAATACTTATTTCTATAAACTCCTTCAATATTTTTGATAGACACAATTAGACACGATGACGTAGTAACTTTAGCCCTTTCTCAGGTTTGTATCGCTCGTGCCTGCTCCAAATTGTGCCAATCAGCCCGAGGCATGTGAGTGGATCAAATATTTGTTATACACATGTCTTATAGGTATAGGGATCTACGTATAATTAAATAAGATTACTTGTTTACTAATAATACCTCGTTATTTTATGTGCAATTTAATGTCTTTGTTTTGCTATTTAAGAGTTACATTATTTGTCCTCAAATCAAACTACCATGGCAGCACTGTAAATATTATAGAGCTTTATAAATTTTTGTAAATAAATATTTTATTTCAGAGCATCATTCGAATATATATAAAAATTATATCAATGAATCTGTTTATAACAAAAAAAGACACATTTATATAATAGGTCTTTACCTATGAAACTGCCGTTTTGCCGTACTGGCCATTTCAAATGAAAATATTTTCTTTTTTACTAATAATTCTAATTTCAAATTAATTTTATTTGACAAACATGGAATTCTTTTTCTAAAATCGTAATTTGTTTAATAGTTAGTGTTTTGTTTTCAACGCATTCGAACATTTTTCGTCATCATGGATAAGTTAAAAATTCGAGTAATTATGGAGTATGAGTACCGTCGTGGCAGCAAAGCGGTACAAGCGGCACGCAACATCAACGACGTTTACGGAGCGAACACTACAAATGAACGCACCACCCGTTATTGGTTTACCCGCTTCCGTTCTGGAAATTTTGACCTGAAAAATGAACCCCGTGGTCGTCTGAAAACTTTGGTCGACAATGACGAACTAAAGGCAATTGTGGAAGCTGATGAAACTCAATCCACGGCTGAATTAGCAGCAGCTTTCGACGTTAGCATCAAAACAATATTGGTCCATTTGCGTCAAATTGGCAAGGTAAAAAAGCTTGACAAATGGGTACCCCACGAACTCAATGACCGCCAGCGCGAAGTACGCGTGGAGACGTGCCTTGCACTGCTCAGCAGGCATACAAATGAAGGAATTCTGAACCGCATTGTTACTTGTGACGAAAAATGGATCCTGTTTGACAATCGTAAGCGCTCAGCAAGTTGGTTGGACCCTGGTTCAGCACCCAAACAATGCCCTAAACGAAAACTTACCCCTAGAAAAGTGATGGTCACTGTTTGGTGGTCTAACGCGGGTGTAATTCATCACAGCTTCTTGCCAAACGGGACAAGCATTACTGCAGATGTGTACTGTGAAGAACTGAACACAATGATGGAGAAGCTCGCACGTCTCCAACCAGCTTTGGTCAATCGTTCGGCTCCACTGCTCCTGCACGACAACGCGCGACCTCATACTGCACAGCAGACGGTCTCCAAGCTACAAGAGTTGGGGTTGGAAGTTCTCCGTCATCCGCCGTACTCACCAGACCTTGCGCCTACAGACTTCTACTTTTTCCAGAATTTGGATAACTTCTTGGCGGGAAAAAAATTCAATACCCGAGAGGCAGTACAAAATGCCTTTGAAGAATTTGTTGCCTCCCGTCCAGCTGATTTCTTCAAGAAAGGCATCAATAAGCTACCAATGCGTTGGCAAAGATACATAGATTGCATGGGTAATTATTTTGATTAATAGAAATAAAAAATATATAAAAAAATTACGCTTCATTTATTTCGTGAAAAACGGCAATTTCATAGGTAAAGACCTGATATTTGTTTAATCTTAAGCAATTTTATTTTCAAAATACGATTTGCATGAATAGTAAAAGAAAATAGCTTTTGACGTCAAATAAAACATGACTCTACCACCAGTTCGGAAAAATCTTCGTGAAGAAGAACTGGCAAGAAACTTCACGGTTTTATTTTTTTTCAAAATAAATTTACAGAGTCTTTTTATATCTATACAAAATTATTATCTGCATCTGTTAGCTTGGCAAGTCTCCCTCCCCCCAAGTATCCAAACGACGAACCCTCAAACGGCACCCGTCCACGAGTTAACGTGGGATCCAGCCATCGCCCTCCTCAATAAAGTTCCAACTGCAGACTAGATTGCGAAAGGTATTATAATTAATTAATATTTCAATAGAACTTTCGATACTAATCAGTCTACGATGAATGATCTTCACGCCATGGCATGCACGCTACTGACTATCTAGTGGATCATTTGTTCATCAGTTGCACATTTACCGACTTAAGAAAATGGAGAAAAGATTGAAAACAGTTGTCTCCCATGAAATACAGAAAAACGAAATTTCTTTTAAAATACGAAGGACCGCATCAGGAACACCTTAGACGATAAAAAATAACCCCTACTGCCACTAAACGATAGCAGAATACCAGAAAGAAGAAACTCTTAGAAGAAACTCATTTAACAATTATTTTAAAACAGAGATAAATCAGTCTACTATTTTGGAGATTCATGATATTGAAATAAATTTGACTTTTATATAATAAAATAAACTTATAAACATAATAAACTTTTTTATTAAAAATCATGAATCTCCAAATAAAAAGAAACAGTTTTTCCTTCGAGAAAATTTTAAAAAATATACATTAATTTTGTGCCATTTTCCGTATAAAATATATACCCCAGAAACGAAAATTAAATCAATTTATCTCACTCAGTGATGCCGAATACCGAAGTTTTCTATTACTCGATGGTTATAGCCCGTAATTAGTGAAGCGGTTTCCCTCGTTAGGATGTACATACAGCTCCGCACGAACTTGGAAACACTGAGATTATATTAGAATAAAGGTGCGGGGTTTGATATTTATTTTATGTTTCACCTGAAAATATAAATATAGATTCAATCGTGCACATATTCATAACAGCCTCTAAATAAAAGAAAAGATTTTCTTACTCTTACAAAATACAAAAAATTTGAATGTCCTTTACTTCCTTATTTAGTTTTCTGACAAATAACTTTTTTACACATTAACTGACAATGTAAAACTGATTTAACATTAATTTTGCCCTCTTTATAAAGAAACTCAGTTAAGATACTTAGTGTAAAAACCCCTATTATATTAAGTTTTTATACGTCTTTTAACAATTGACGCAAAAACAGTTTATAAACAGTTCTTAATTTTTACACATCGCATTGTAAAAAAATATAACAAGTACAACACGTTTTTCCTTCTACTGCTCCTAGCTGAGAATACAAACCACAGGAGGTCATTAAACTGTGATTTTGGTCAAGGAAAGTGGACTTTGTATCCCGTTGAACAACTAAAACTAGTAAATTAATGTTAATCCAAATAATACTGTTATGAATTATTGATAAGTTTGAACAAAAGATAAGTTTTCAACACTTTCCCCCACCTATGTACTTCAAGAAAAATTTGATCGAGTTCTGGTATACCAAGTTATGCGGCGTATTATTAAAAATTATAATAGTAAATATAATGTAATGCTAATAATAGTTAACCGAAACCTCCTTAACCTTAATCTTAACAATCATAAAAGTAGGTATAATCTAGTTCATGCGCGTTCGACCCCTTAAGCATTGTCTGGTGATTCATTAAAATACAATTGGTCTTCTTTTATGTTTTCAATAGCTAACTGAAATTCCTTGCTTTGTATTTTGGTTCCACTTCTTAGATATTTCTACATATTTTATTGGGCCAGTAGGTAGAATCAAAAAAGTTTAAAGCTGATGTATCTATACAGAGCCTTACACAATTAAAGGCGATCAATAGGTATATATCTGCTCGAGCGCACAGTAATGTTGCTCTGACGTAATTTGTAAATGTTGATTGTATTTATTTAAGTCGTAGAATAAAAAAATAAACCATTCTTCTTTTGACGGCCTGTTTGGTGTGGAGGTAAGTAGCCTTGCCTTCTATGCCAGAGGTCCCGGGTTCGAATCCTGGTAGGGGCAGATGTATTATTATATTTGCTTTCTAGTCATGGATGTGTATTTACGTTTATTTCTAATATATTTATATATAAAAAAAATCTATATGTGCTTATATATTTCTTAAGTTTATTTATCCGTTATCTAGTATCCATAACACAAGTTCTTTAATGATACTTAATTTGGGCTAGATAATGTGGTGTGATTGTTAGAAATATTTATTTATTTATTATTTATTTATTCTCTCGACATAAGTTACGTATTAAGATGTGCGAATTATGATGCGACGTATTAAGGTGCAAACAACGTTGATCCATAATAAGCATCAATTATGTTTTTATTCAAGAAGAGACGTAACATAAAATTTATGTGTCGCGGAAATATATAGTTGAAATAAAGATATGATCTAACATTACATTAATCCATTTACATACAATTTTGAACCTTAAAATACATTTTATATTAAATGTATGGTTCTTGGTAGGGTGGCAAGTAAGAATAAATTATCTCATTCCACATTTACCGCAACATTTCACGAAATACCTTAAGCTTCGAGAAATCGTTTTGTAGTCGAGCCCGTGTCCGGACATGACGCTATTATTTAGTCTGTCATCGCATTATTATCATGTAAACCTGTTACAGGTATTCCTTATTCTACTATTTCCTGTGCTTGTATGTGTTAAAAATGTATTAACAAAATGTAAAAGAAATTCTTATTAAAGTGACTTGAGGAAATTCGTGTTTGGTATAAAGGTTTAAACATCAACTTGCCTTATAAATTTCCCTTGAAATCTATGGTAACGACAAGTAAAATTGTTGTTAAAGTTCTTCTCCAAATAAATAAAACAACAAGTTTAAAGTTTTAAATGCTTAATGGGTTTAGTAAAAGTAATATCTAATAGACTATCAAACGATTATTATTAAGTGCTTGCCGATTATTCAAATAATAAACTGTAAAAAAAAAAACAGTAAAAATTTTTACACTACCTCATTTTCGAAAACAAAATTTTCACTGACCCTTATTTACACTATAAGAATCTTATCCCATGAACTCTACCAAAAATGTAATGAGCGAAAACATTGCATATACCCTTTATCCTGATTCTGGTTATTACAGACATTATCTTGTTCTATGTCTGTTTCTCGGCGGGAAAATGTTTTCCCGCCAATTGAAAAGCCCTATGTGAGTGGGAACATGAAGTAATTATAGCGTTAACTAAAAGACAAGGAGAAGATATTAAAAGCATTTTGTGTGACTTTTTAAAGTTTGAGACATTGGTACAAATCTGTAGAAATTGTAGCCATAATTGGTTCCCGTGATAAATCTGTAATAAAATCTACCTTTGGGACGGAACTCAGTGACATACGAGTTATTTATTATGTCCAGATGTAATTATAAAACCAATAATATATCCATCGATAGTAAAACAATTCAGACAAATGAGTTCCAGCACGTGAGGTCACCCCTGGCCTTTGAAGAACTGCCCGCGGCGGTGCACCCTGCAGGAAAGGGGTGCCAGATCGCATCAAATTACATGTAATTATCACTTTTTTGTTCAGGGGTTACACTAATTTACTTTTGTGGTGTTTTCCGCTGGGGATTGGGGTTCAATATATACAAAATTATGTATTTTCAAGATAATATATATGAAAGTAACCATAGTTAAGCTGATAAGTCTATATGATTAATATATGATTACTGAAGTACCGTATTAAACATATCAGTCTCAGCATAAGTCTTAAAACATTTAAAAGAAAATGTCACAAAGTATAAGTTGCGATTCAGCGAGTTAAATCTCCCTTCTTTTTGGGCACTTTGTCGTACGTGTTTCATTGCACGGTATTGTATTTTAACCGTTATTGTTTGCCATTCCTTGTTTTTCTGTAGTCAATTTGTAAAGTTTCCTTCCTTTTTAAATTAATTCTTAAACGTAAAAAGGTATGCGAATTAGATATTTTTATGAGAATTAAAATTTGATACTGAGTGAAAATACAAGTTATATGAAATAATACTAAATAAATTACTTGCATCAAATATAAGTCTGATATCTCATCTCATCAAAATATTCAAGTCTGAATGAAACTGAATGAAATAAACTTACCAGGTGACTCTTTTACAGTTCCGAAAAATGGCAGTATAGAGAAAATTAAAAAAGAAATAATTCAAACAAATTTGGCAGCTGACAGGTGTCATTGGGACAGTTGCTCGTTATTGTAGTCTGAGCTAATGTGAGCTTTTTCCGAACGTTACAAAAATTCATCCGGTATATGATTCTAATAATTTTTGGTTTCTAATCAGAATTTTCACATGTCAATAAAAAATGATTTTAATTCAATGCATGAGATTTTAGCATGTCATCGTCTATTACACAACGCGCCCCACAGTGTGGAGGGTGAGACCGCAAATGATTTGCAATTATGCAGTCTCTATGGAGTCATTACATCGATAGGGTCTCTTAGACCCCGCAGAGAACATTACAATTGAATTTTAAGAGACTATATTGTGGTGTGAGTAATCTATCTCTCGAACTCAGAAGTGGTAACATTTTGTATTCAAAATATAAAAGATTATTTAGTTTTTTTATATTCTCCTGCTTGTTCTATGTTAATTTATTTATTTAGAAATTTATGTAGACACATAAAAGTAGTTATAGGAAAACAGCAATCATATATTATAGGCATAAAGGTACTGTTTATTTCTTCAATTTTGCTTTAAGCAAATAAGTATGCTATATTTACTTAAAATACTTTAAAATTTATTATAGTAAATACAGTAAAAACCAATTACATGTTATGTATAGACAAATTGTCCACTCTCAATACTGGCGATTGCCTGCATTTCACTTAGTCTTGTGCAAGCAATGACATTTTACATATAAACATGTTGTTCACTCTCAATACTGCCGCGACTGAGTCTTCCTCGGACGCCACCCCAACTGGCCCTGAGCCTCCCTCTTTCACCCTTGTTAAGAAGCGCTCTAAGAAGCGCTCGAAACAAGACCCGGCGCCCTCCACGCCCGTCCCTACACCCCCTGCGGCGTCCTCAACGCCAGCTGCCCCGGTGTCTTCAACACCCGCTCCAGCCCCAACTTCTGTCAAGGCCAAGGTCCCACCACCCGTTTTCCTTCGGGAAAAGGGTAAATGGACTGAGGTCTCGACACTGTGCAATGAGCACAAGATCCTTTACACCCGAGCGGTAAACTCGGGTGAATCTATTAAAATCACTGTCTCGTCGATAGACGATTTCCGAGCTTTGACTAAGCTCCTCACCGATAAGCAATATGCTTATCACACTTATGCTCTGTCAGAAGAGCGTAAGATCAGAGCGGTACTCAGGGGAATCCCATTCGAATTATCGAACGAGGCCATCCTGGAGGATCTGCAGTCCCAAGGTTTCCCGGCACTCGCGGTGCATAAAATGCACAGCAAGTACGGGAGGCAACACCCTCTCGCTTTGGTGATTCTCGCCAACGTCCCCAAGTCCAGAGAGATCCTGAAAGGGGTTAGCTCTATTTGCGGCCTCTCTGGGATCTCAATCGAGGCGCCTCATCGCCGCGGTCATCCCGGCCAGTGCCATCGGTGCCAGTTGTACGGGCACGCGGCAGCCAACTGCCGCGCACCGCCCAGGTGCGTCAAGTGCCTGGTCCCGCACTTCACTAAGGAGTGCAATCGCACTCCTGAAACTCCCTCTCCTCCCGATTGCGTGCTTTGTGGCCAGTCCGGCCACACCGCAAACTACAGGGGCTGCCCTCGTGCACCCCGTTGTATGCGCTCCAATTTCAAAAGGGCGGCTCCCAAACAGGCCCCGCGCCTTTCTCAAGAAAACTTTCCGCCGCTGCGTAGCCGGGTTCCTCCGGCTGCTAAGCCTACACAGCCCAGGCCTGCCCCAGAAAACTGGAGGCAGCGCCCCGCATCGAATCCCATCCCGGCTCCTCGCCCATACAAAACCACTCCTCAATCCTCCGTAGCAGACGATATGCGTATCGTCTGCGACGCTATTAAAAATGTCGATGTTAGTGAAATCGCAGTCTTAGCCCGTAAACTTAGGGCTTCACGTACTCCGACAGAGCGTTTGCTAGCTCTGGCGGAGCATAGTTCCCTTCTCAATTCATTGTAGGTTCATTTAAATGAATTGATCCCTAAATCATGCTTCGGCCGACCTCTGCCCAGCCCCGGCTTCACCGGAGGCTGCCCAGAACAGCCACCAACTCATGTCCCTTTGAGCACCTTCAGTGCAACTTTCACTACAGGCGGAAGACCCGCTAGCGGGTCTCTGCCAGCGCGCCCAACTTCCCGACGGGTGTCGCTTCCGATGAAGGCTAACGGTAATAACTACAGCCAACAGGTGGTTTTTAGTGGGTAGGTGCCATTCTGGTGAGTCCCACATAACCCCCCCGCAGAGGAATTTACCTGCGGGCGGGTATGCATGACGCATCTTCCACCTCCCTCCCGCGAGGGTGCCTCGGCAGCAAAAAAAAAAAAAAAAAAACTCAATACTGCCAACGCAAGTACAACGCAATTGCCCGCATTTGACTTAGTCTTGTGCAACCCAGTGTCACGGCTGAACGTCAAACAAAACTTAATCCCAATTCTGTGTTTTAATACCGTACAATGCTTTCTTGTGTGTAGTCAATGTACTAATTACACTCTTACTATTAAAGACAAAAAAACGTTTCATTTCATGCGTAAGGACTATTTTTTTATGACTATGTTATTTATTGTTTTATATTGCTATTTAAAATGACGTTTTAAAATTGACATGGCTATACATTTTGACAAACCCAAAGAACGAGATGTAAATTGATTTTGTATGTGGGAGTAAAAAAGCAACGCTATATTCTGCGACAATTTACGAAGCAACGTCACGAAGTATGTACATAGATATCTCCTTCTTACAACAAGTGAACCGTATTATTCTTTCTTTCTCCCACAAATTTATATTACTGTATCGGGTAGGTATGTATAGTTAAGTTGACGGCGTTTTTTTGTGCGGTAATGTTTGGGTATGACTTGTCAATATGTAATATGTCATTGGTAAAAACAATTAATAAAATCAAATAAAAAAAATGTATAGAAAAAATAAATCGGTTTTGTGTGAAAGTTTCTAACAAGTTTTATTAGTAATCGCATCAACAGTGTGGATATAGGTAGTACGTGTATCTAGATAGCGAGCAGAATGTGGAATTTTCAGGCAAAGATTACGGGTTTTCCTACGATAACGTATGGGCAGCCACTTGAGTTGCTTGAGAGGGTGAAAAACGTGATCATATTTTCTCAGGCTGAAAATTTACTGTATGGATAGGTTTTGTATACGCTCCAGTCAGGACAAAAGTTCCTCAGAGTCATTCAAACAGCAGGAATTGGCAAAATTAATTATTGGTTAATTCCAGACCTTAACAATTTGGGCTGTAGAAGTATTTAATTTCTTTAACTCTGCTTTACCAACATGATTTTCGCTCACATATTTTAATAATTCTAGAAGTGCCTTAAAAGTAAATACCACCAATACTAATCCTGTCCTACACATGTTGCTTTTGTCGGCGTGCTATTCTTCTTTTTTTTTTTTTTTGGTTCCCCTCCACGGGAAGGGCAGGAGGACATAAAAAATGCTCTGACGCATACTCCGCGCGCGCGATCGGAGTTATGTGGGACTCGTCCCGACGCCTACCAGAACCATACCCACTAAAAAACCCCCTGTCGGCTCGTGCATTTTTGCCACTCAGCCTTCATCTGAGCGACGGCCAATCGGAAAAAGAGGCCGCGCTAGCGGGGCCCTTAAGGGGTCACCCGCTGGGATTTACATAGCACTGAAGGTGCTCAAAAAGAAAAGTAAAAAAATTTAAAAATTTAAAATTGACAAATAAAATTGCATTAATTCGGATTTACGTTAAAATTAGAATTTACGTTAGAATTAGAATTTGCGGCCTGAAGGGCCTCTAGATCTAAAGTTAATTGCGTGCGTTCGCTCGTGTGCGCGTTTCTCGGTCTAGCGATCTTGTATATCGAATCTAACACAGGAGTAGTATATGAGACTGAATCTCGAACAAGATGATTGGGATGGGATTCGGCGCGTTTGAAGAACGATTCTGAGAGTGTTTTGAGGTGCTGTTGCACTGTAGGCAGTTCAAGATCTCTGTGCGGGTCCGCGTTACGCACGTACCAAGGTGCGTTTGTGGCCCTGTGGCAGAAGAGATTTTGAACCACCTGCAGTTTATACAGGACGGAGGGTTTGGCGTGGGCAAAGACTGGCGAAGCATATGACATGACGGGTCTAACGCAGACCTTATAAAGCGTACGTTTATTTCTAAAAGACATTTCACTTTTTCTTCCTATCATACTATATAGACGGCTTAAGTAAAAACGCGCGAGTTTCGTTACTCTATCGACGTGTGGCTTGAAAGAAAGCGTCTGATCTAAGGTGACGCCTAAGTATTTGATAGTGCGCTTCCAGGGGATGGGAATACCTAACATACGAATGTGCGGATCGTTGTGGCGATTACGACGTTTGTGGTCGAATTGAATAGCAGAACTCTTTTCTGGGTTGACATCGATACGCCATTTTTGAAACCAAACACCGAGGGCGTTTACGGCCTTTTGGAGTCTGGTGATGTTATACGGGATCGCTTGACTTTTAGTGTAAAGGGCGGTATCGTCTGCAAAGAGGCCTTTCGGCGGGATGGAGATGTCATTAGTGTACACAGTGTACAGCAGAGGGGCGAGGACTGAGCCTTGCGGGACTCCAGCCTTTATGGGACGAGGCGCGGAGAGCGCGCCTTCATGTTTGAATCGAAAAGTACGGTCTTTAAGAAACGACGCTATTAATCTGACTAGGCGAGCCGGTAAGCCTATTTTATAGAGTTTAAAAACGAGACCGCTGTGCCAGACTTTGTCGAAAGCCTTGGCTACGTCAAAGAGAACCGCGATTGTTTTTTTACGACGCTGAGAGAATCCTTCGAGTATGTACTCGACGATTCGATGGACTTGCTGAGGGCAGGAGTGCTTAGCGCGAAAGCCGAACTGGTGGGGAATGATGAGAGGGTCGCCATTCGTTGGAAACAGATGGTTCCGCATTCGAGAGAGTATGACTCTTTCGAGAAGTTTAGACAATGCCTTGAGGAGGCTGATGGGTCTGTGATTAGCCGGGACATTTAGAGGTTTTGCCCGGCTTGGGAATGCTATGACTGTCGCTTCTTTCCAGGCTTTTGGAAAGTAGCTATGGTCGAAGCAGGCATTGAAGATGATAGCTAACAAGGTAAGCACCTGCTGAGGCAGGTGCTTAAGTGCGTGGTTGGAAATTCCATCCGCACCCGGAGCCTTTTTGGAATTTTGCTTTCTAATGAGAAGCAAGATTTCATCATTAGAGACTGTGACGGGGTCGTCGGTGATAGGGAGAGATTCTCTGCGGAGAACTTCGTCCTCCACCGCCTGGATGTGGGAGGGATCCGCGGGTTGCGTGCTGGGCGAACATTGTGCCGCTATGCTGTCGGCGAAGCATTCGGCTTTCTCTTCGACTTCGAAAGCAATGGTGCCGTCGGGACGAGTGAGAGGAGGAACGTGAGAGGCGGTGTCTACGCGTAAGGCTCGGGCCATTCGATAATACGCTTGGTGGGACGGGGAGATATTCTCCATGAGATCGTTAAACTGAGTGTCACGGAGTTCCGCGAGGCGAGACCTAACTTTACGTTGAAGCTGATTCGCAGCTGTTCTGTATGCTGGCGTGGAATATTTCTTTGCTCTCCGGAGAGCCGCGTTCTTAGCTTTGATGAGATTGCTAACGGCTAAGGGAAGCGCGGGTTTGCCTTGCTTAGCAATGATTACGTTGTCGCTGATGGCTGAGTTGATAGCATCAGTGAGAGTATTGACTAATGAATCTATTTTATCCGGACTATCTAATTGGTCGGGCGAAATCGCGAGCGGAGAGTTCGGTGCCTCTAAGGCTGAAACTAACGTATTTTTAAAGCCTTTCCAATTGGTAAAGGTCTTAGGAGGTGTGACGTTAACGTTAGGCGTACCTAGCACGAAGGAGACGGGGCGATGGTCGGAGCCTTCGATCGTCATCGAGCGGTTAGGTCTAGACCTTAGATCAAGATTGATTCGCTTGATAATTGCAAAGTCGAGGATGTCAGGAGAATAGGTCGGCTTGTTGGGATAGTGAGTGGGAGTGATGGGGGATATGACGTCTAAGTCAAGGGAGTTAGTGATGTCGAGGAGAGCGATACCGCTGGTGTTGGTCGATAGGCACGTCCAGTCAGTATGTTTGGAGTTAAAGTCTCCGAACATAATGACTGAATGGCCGAGGGCGAGAATGGCCTCAAAGTCGCTGCGGATTGGACTGGAGCCACATGGTATGTAGACTGAAGCTATGATGATGGTCGGATGACCAGTCATAGCCAATCTACACACGGTGGCTTCCATGTTGAGGAGAGGAGGGGTAGGGAGAGGACAGCAATGGAAGCCTCTTTTGTAATATATAGCGGTGCCGCCGTAACCGTCGGAGTTGGGCCTATCGTTGCGAGTAAACGCGTACTTAGGAATAGCGTATCCCCTGGAGCGTTTTGGAGTAAGCCATGTCTCCTGGAGAAGGAATAAGTCAGGTTCTTTGTTCTGAAGGAACAGTTTAATCTCGGGAAGGTTAGTGCTAAGGCTACGAGCGTTAAAAGATACTAGGGATAAGCCCTTGGGTTTAATACGACTGGACGCGGGATTCGCGGGTCTAGATATTATAATTTACTTATTTACAAATTAATACAAAAATACAAGAATTTACAACGAACTTAGGAGCGAGTGATGCTCGGCTAACGCGAATAAACGCTCTTGAGGAGAGCGGGCTGCTCGCAGTTTGCGTGCGAGTACGGAAATTTCGTTAATATCGACGTTTTGAATAACGTCGAACACGGTCTTCATATCCTCAGCCAACGACGACTGAGGTACGGATAACGGAGCGGGACGCGGCCCTACGGAAGCTACGGGAGCTGGGACGGGTCGGAAAGGTGCAGGCGGAACGGCCGGACGCTGCCTCCAAGACAGAGCCTGAGTAGGCGTCGGCTGAAGGGGCTTTGCTTCCGGGGGACCCCGGTTGCACAGCGGCGGGAAGTTAGCGGAGGTGAGCGGCGGCGCCGGTTTAGGCGCGACCCTCTTGACGGTGGAGCGCGGAGCGCGCGGGCAACCCCTGTAGTTTGCTGTGTGGCCGGACTAGCCGCACAGCACACAGGCAGGGGGGGAAGTGGATTCGGGAGTGCGAGTGCACTCCTTAGTGATATGAGGATCCAGGCACTTAACGCACCTGGGGGGAGCTGAACAGTTAGCCGCTGCGTGGCCATATAGCTGGCAGCGGTGGCACTGCCCAGGGTGACCACGGGGGTTGGGACGCTCGACGGAGATGTTCGAGAGTCCGCAAATTGTGCGAACCTCTCTGAAAATCTCCTTCGAGTTTGGAGTGTTGGTAAGGATTACCAGAGCTAAGGGAAAACGCCTACCACGGTTGGAGTGCATCTTGTGCACTGCTATGGCTGGGAAACCCTGAGACTTAAGGTCCTCGAGGATTTCTTCGTTCTCGAGCTCGAACGGGACGCCCCGCAGTACTGCGCGGATCTTACGCTCCTCCGGGAGGGCGTAGGTGTGATAAGCTATTTGTTTTAAAGAAAATAACCGAGTGAACGCGCGGAAGTCGTCGACGGTTGCGACCTGGATATTAATTGTGTCGCCTGCATTGGTTGCTTTTAAGTAATTAATTTTGTGCTCTTTGCACAAGTTAGAAACCGCGGTCCAGCGCGCTTTTTCACGCAGGAAGACGGGCGGAGGGAGCTGAGGTTTCGGCGGGACGGGAGCGCAGCGCGTCGCTGGCTTCGATGGGACCGACGGAGGCGCGGTTACTTCGAGCGATTTTAACGGCGCGGGGGCTGGTGTTGAAGACACCGGGGAGGGCTCGGTCATAGAAGATACCGAAGCTTTCTTCGAGCGCTTCTTGGAGCGCTTGGCGACAAGTTGAAACGCGGGCTCAGGAGAGCCGGTTAAGGTGACGGCATCTGACGACGTATCAGACGCGGGTTCGGAGTCGCTCCCGGAAGCGGTACGCTTACGACGCGACGCGTGGGAGGATGCGACCGATTCGCAGTCCATCTCGGACGAGGCGGGAGACGCGGGAGAGCTGTAGACCTGAGGGGTCTGGACGTCGGAGGCCTGAGGGGCCGGGGTTGAGGCCTGAGGGGCCGGAGTAGAGGCCTGAGGGGCCGGGGACGCGATAGATGCCTGTAAGGCCTGCGTTAGTATGTCATCGGGTATGCTGTAGCCAGACGCAGCGAGCACCTGGGCGAACGACCTAAGAACGTTCACAAGGTCCATTGGAGGGCTTGGTCCTACGATATGTAATATATTAATATATAAAAATGCCTAGGTTCCCTAGCAAACCTAGTACCTAAACCTCCCTACCCGCGGTAGGGGGGCTGGGGAGAATAAATTAGAACTAACCGTAGTATGCCAAAGGCCGCTTCCTAGAAACCTAAAAAAAAGGGTGCGCAGGTAAAGAGTTGACCGCGTTAGGGTCAACCTTTACCGACAGAAAGGACAAATACACACGAAAACACACAGATATGATAAAAATAAATATGAAATTTGGAGAAAATAAATAAAATGTAAAAAGAGAAACAAAATAAAAATAAAAGGACTGGTTCAGTACAAATTCGTAGTCACCGCTACCTAGAAACCTAAAAAAGGGTGCGCAGGTAAAGAGTTGACCGCGTTAGGGTCAACCTTTACCGACAGAAAGGACAAATACACACGAAAACACACCGATATGATAAAAATAAATATGAAAATAGGAGAAAAATAAATAAAATAGAGAAGAGAATGAAATAAAAATAAAAAGGACTGGTTCAGTACAAATTCGTTGTCACCGTTAAGTATCCTTTGTACTGAAACCAGACTACTTACGCTGGGCACAACACTGCACTCAGCACAAGCACAACACAACTTAGCACAGCACTTTGAAGACTAGGGGCTTAGTCGCAAAGAAAAATCGCACTTCGATAGCACTCAGAGGGAGTAGAAAAACCTTGAAGACCGTAGCACGGAACCAACACGCTAGACTGTGACGTCAGTAGACTGAGCGCCACGGAATATCGGGAAGGGACCAAACAACGGAGAACGGGGTCTTGCACGTCCGCACTGGGCGGCGATCGGAGCGAGAATGCTATTCTTCTTTTTTTTTTTTTTTTGCTGCCGAGGCACCCTTGCGGGAGGGAGGTGGAAGATGCGTCATGCATACCCGCCCGCAGGTAAATTCCTCTGCGGGGGGGTTATGTGGGACTCACCAGAATGTCACCTACCCACCCACTAAAAACCACCTGTTGGCTGTAGTTATTACCGTTAGCCTTCATCGGAAGCGACACCCGTCGGGAAGTTGGGCGCGCTGGCAGAGACCCGCTAGCGGGTCTTCCGCCTGTAGTGAAAGTTGCACTGAAGGTGCTCAAAGGGACATGAGTTGGTGGCTGTTCTGGGCAGCCTCCGGTGAAGCCGGGGCTGGGCAGAGGTCGGCCGAAGCATGATTTAGGGATCAATTCATTTAAATGAACCTACAATGAATTGAGAAGGGAACTATGCTCCGCCAGAGCTAGCAAACGCTCTGTCGGAGTACGTGAAGCCCTAAGTTTACGGGCTAAGACTGCGATTTCACTAACATCGACATTTTTTATAGCGTCGCAGACGATACGCATATCGTCTGCTACGGAGGATTGAGGAGTGGGTTTATATGGGCGAGGAGCCGGGATGGGATTCGATGCGGGGCGCTGCCTCCAGTTTTCTGGGGCAGGCCTAGACTGTGTAGGCTTCGCAGCCGGAGGAACCCGGCTACGCAGCGGCGGAAAGTTTTCTTGAGAAAGGCGCGGGGCCTGTTTGGGTGCCGACCTCTTGGGATTGGAACGCATACAACGGGGTGCACGAGGGCAGCCCCTGTAGTTTGCGGTGTGGCCGGACTGGCCACAAAGCACGCAATCGGGAGGAGAGGGAGTTTCAGGAGTGCGATTGCACTCCTTAGTGAAGTGCGGGACCAGGCACTTTACGCACCTGGGCGGTGCGCGGCAGTTGGCCGCCGCGTGCCCGTACAACTGGCACCGATGGCACTGGCCGGGATGACCGCGGCGATGAGGCGCCTCGATCGAGATCCCAGAGAGGCCGCAAATAGAGCTAACCCCTTTCAGGATCTCTCTGGACTTGGGGACGTTGGCGAGAATCACCAAAGCGAGAGGGTGTTGCCTCCCGTACTTGCTGTGCATTTTATGCACCGCGAGTGCCGGGAAGCCTTGGGACTGCAGATCCTCAAGGATAGCCTCGTTCGATAATTCGAACGGGACTCCCCTGAGTACCGCTCTAATCGTACGCTCTTCTGACAGAGCATAAGTGTGATAAGCATATTGCTTATCGGTGAGGAGCTTAGTCAAAGCTCGGAAATCGTCTATCGACGAGACAGTGATTTTAATAGATTCACCCGAGTTTACCGCTCGGGTGTAATGAATCTTGTGCTCATTGCACAGTGTCGAGACCTCAGTCCATTTACCCTTTTCCCGAAGGAAAACGGGTGGTGGGACCTTGGCCTTGACAGAAGTTGGGGCCGGAGCGGGTGTTGAAGACACCGGGGCAGCTGGCGTTGAAGACGCCGCAGGGGGTGTAGGGACGGGCGTGGAGGGCGCCGGGTCTTGTTTCGAGCGCTTCTTAACAAGGGTGAAAGAGGGAGGCTCAGGGCCAGTTGGGGTGGCGTCCGAGGAAGACTCAGTCGCGGGTGCGCGCTTGCGGCGCAGAGGGGCGTCTACTTCGCACTCCATGTCACTGGAGGAAGGGGACGCGGGAGGGCCTAAGACCTGAGGGGTCTGGGGAACTGGGGTGGCCTGAGGGGCCATTGTGGACATTATCGTCATGAAATGAGGGATGAGAGAATCTAAGAAACGGTACTTGTCAGCATTTATATACATGCCTTCAGCACCGGTACTATCAAGTAACTTCTTCCTAATCTCATCAGAGCTTAGGGAAGCCATTGCGGAGGGGTTGGGGAGGGACAATATATGAACCTAACAACGATGACTAACTTCCTAAAACCACCCTACACGCAGTAGGGCGGTTGAGAACGACGCGGATAACTTACTCGAACACGGCACTTGAAGTCCTGGAACAACGAATTCCCGTCGACGAAGCTCACGTTCCACGAAGTACGGTTAACAAGCCACTGTTCGCCGTGAAAACGGCGTTAGAAACTTATTAAAAGTACGGTTAACGAGCCACTGTCCGCCGTGAAAACGGCGTTAGAAACTTATTACGGTATACAACTATGAAATTATATATTACGACAACAACCAGTGAAATTTGGGTGCTCAATTAGCGCGGGGGCTAAAAGAGCGGGAAGGCGTCTGCGATCGACGTGCGCTCGAGAACGCACGCAGACCGAGACATTTCTGCAGACCGAGACATTTGCTATTCTTCATTTAAATACATAATTTATACGTATTCGCATTGTACACGCATCGCCGATTTCTTTTGAGATATAAAGGGATTGGCCAAGTATTTCGAATCGTAAGTATTATTAAGTTGGACTATTGTGGATATTGTTATTTGTATGAATAATAAAGAACAGAACAAATTATATTTTGCCTTATTTATCCGCCGTTAATTTTATAAGTTAGAAAAACGTATCTAAAAACCTGTATTTTAAGTAGTATTCTTATGAAAAAGTTTAATTGATATATTATTTTAATTATTGATAGCAAATACATGACTTGTACTTTTACTAACTAAGCTAGCTCAGCTCAAGTTGGCCTTAGGACTAAGCAGACCCAGATCTAACCTATATATTTTTTAAAGAAAAACAATTACAAAAATTTATGTATTATGCATCAATTGTTAAATTTACAGTGGTGTTTATACATAATAATTTAAACTGCTTCTGAATTGTTTGACAATTCAGGTATTTTTAATGCTTAATTTCGTATTTTTAAGTCACTATTACAGAAGACTCGTTTGTTTTACTTTAAAATGCTGTCACAAAAGCAATAATCCGTTAATTCTGTGAAAAACACGAAAAGATTGACTTCTTTGAACTAACTATAAATACACCGTGGAAACGAGCTACCAAACTCATTACCCAATCAGATACCAAATCATTGCACGTCATTGCAGTTCTAACACACTGACCCAACGCGCTGCTGGCACAGTATCTTCCGCGTGAGATAATCTTACAAATTCTGATAATTATCAAAGGGATAGACTAAGATATTATTTGTGTTTTGTCGCCAAAAGTGGAGTGGCCCTGCCTCATACGCCAGAGGTCCCAGGTTTGATTCCTGGTCGAAGCATTCGTTTGTGTGATGAACGCAGATGTTTGTTCTTGGGTCATGGTTGTTGACATTTTTATACAGATTACACTTATTTTTATCAATAAAAACATATGGCATTGTTCAAAACCCAACCCAACATACATTTTTAACTAGGGGCAGGTATTTCATTTGTAAGTATTTTTAAAATTGAAGCGTTAGGTAATTAATATTATTAATATTAGGTCTTTACCTATGAAATTGCCGTTTTCCACGAAATAAATGAAGCGTAATTTTTTTATAAATTTTTTTTATTTCTATTAATCAAAATAATCACCCATGCAATCAATGCATCTTTGCCAACGCATTGGTAGCTTATTGATGCCTTTCTTGAAGAAATCAGCTGGACGGGAGGCAACAAATTCTTCAAAGGCATTTTGTACTGCCTCTCGGATATTGAATTTTTTTCCCGCCAAGAAGTTATCCAAATTCTGGAAAAAGTAGAAGTCTGTAGGCGCAAGGTCTGGTGAGTACGGTGGATGACGGAGAACTTCCAACCCCAACTCTTGTAGGCCATCTGCTGTGCAGTATGAGGTCGCGCGTTGTCGTGCAGGAGCAGTGGAGCCGAACGATTGACCAAAGCTGGTTGGAGACGTGCGAGCTTCTCCATCATTGTGTTCAGTTCTTCACAGTACACATCTGCAGTAATGCTTGTCCCGTTTGGCAAGAAGCTGTGATGAATTACACCCGCGTTAGACCACCAAACAGTGACTTTGAAACAGAACTTGCTGAGCGCTTACGATTGTCAAACAGGATCCATTTCTCGTCACAAGTAACAATGCGGTTCAGAATTCCTTCTTTGTATGCCTGCTGAGCAGTGCAAGGCACGTCTCCACGCGTACTTCGCGCTGGCGGTCATTGAGTTCGTGGGGTACCCATTTGTCAAGCTTTTTTACCTTGCCAATTTGACGCAAATGGACCAATATTGTTTTGATGCTAACGTCGAAAGCTGCTGCTAATTCAGCCGTGGATTGAGTTTCATCAGCTTCCACAATTGCCTTTAATTCGTCATTGTCGACCAAAGTTTTCGGACGACCACGGGGTTCATTTTTCAGGTCAAAATTTCCAGAACGGAAGCGGGTAAACCAATAACGGGTGGTGCGTTCGTTTGTAGTGTTCGCTCCGTAAACGTCGTTGATGTTATCTCATACTCCATAATTACTCGAATTTTTAACTTATCCATGATGACGAAAAATGTTCGAATGCGTTGAAAACAAAACACTAACTATTAAACAAATGACGATTTTAGAAAAAGAATTCCATGTTTGTCAAATAAAATTAATTTGAAATTAGAATTGTCAGTCAAAAAAAAATATTTTCATTTGAAATGGCCAGTACGGCAAAACGGCAGTTTCATAGGTAAAGATCTATTATGTAACGTACATTTTTAGAGACCTTAAATTATCACCTACAAGTTTGTATTTGTCTAAATTGTATGCTTGAGTTCTACCACTTTCAAATAAATAAATGCAAAAATAGCATTGTGGGGTGAACTATTCCATCCTTTTTCTACCAAAATAAACTTGTGAATATACTATTTATATTATACATGTATTAAAAAGTATATAAAATTGTCTAAAATAAAAACATAATAAACACAAAACACACCTGTGTATATTGAACTTCGCTCTTCAATGAGGTGAAACAACGCATCTACTGTTAACACTTAGTTAAAAGCTGGGTGAGACTGGGTGGACATCTAGTGTGAGAGAGATAGCAAAATGTAAACAGAAGAAGATGCAAGTATGCCGGTGCTTAGCTATTTACAAAAAAGAATAGAAATATGCTCATATTCAAAGCTGCTTGATGAAAACTAGAAAATTAAACTTAAATATAAAAACGTAAATTTTCCAATGGAACTTTATTTATTTTGTAGATTTTGTGTCTTTAAATCTATATACCAACTATATGTATGTGTTTTAATTAACTTACAAAAAATGCTACTAAGAGACACGTTCTGAATCTTTGGATTATATTAGAAGCTACGCGTTCGTGCGATAGCTTTAAGCATGTTTTCAGTCATTATTTAAAGCGTGTAAACTGACAAAATAAAGAGAGTGTCCTTTACCCAAATGACAAAATATCATAACCGTGACCCTATGAATCACCAAATAGACTATGCATCATTAGTTAAGTTTGAGCCTGACATTCTATCGCACTCATTGATATTCCCCTCATACTGGTCATGACTGCCCTCCTGTTTGCAAATTATATTTTGACTCAACGAGTAAAGATGTGGTTATACTGTTATGACTTATATAAATTAGTTTGAAGTTTATTTTTTGAAATCATCGGACTGTGGCAAAACCGTAACAAATATTTATCTACCAATATTTCACGCATATGTTAAACGACATAATTTACCTTATATAATAAGGTTCATTTAATATTGTCAAGTTTATAAGAACGAGTTTCACTTAGAAATTCAGTTGAAACTCTTTTACAGTTACCAAACTAAATCGGTCTTAAATAGTAATGAAATGAAATGAAATATTTATTTCTCAACATATTCTTCTGGGTATATTTTGACCAAAATAAATTTATGGACTCTCTTTTTGTCTATACAAAATTGTTCTTATCTGTATTGGTGAGCTTGGCAAGTATTCCCCCCCCCCAAGGATCCAATCGAAGAACATCCTCAAACGGCACCCGTTCACAAGTTAACACGGGATCCAGCCATCGCCCTCCTCAACCATATTAGAGGGAAGTGAGCGACCCGTGACCCGACGCTACCATAAGAAGACGTACTTTAGTGATAATGACGCTTTAGGTAATATAAAAACACTAATAAATGTAAAAGCCTGTTAAACATCTACATAATAATTGTACATTTTTTATCAAGTGAATACCGCTTTACTCTAGCTTTGCAATCTGATTGTCTGTATT
The DNA here is from genome assembly GCA_923062675.1 of Marasmarcha lunaedactyla. Classification (NCBI taxonomy): domain Eukaryota; kingdom Metazoa; phylum Arthropoda; class Insecta; order Lepidoptera; family Pterophoridae; genus Marasmarcha; species Marasmarcha lunaedactyla. The sequence continues at coordinate 7,348,501 of OV281341.1, forward strand.
GAAACGTAACAACGTAAATATATAACTGAACTTAGGCACTTTGGTTCGTATCTTCTTAAATAAATACCTCATTTGGCCGATTGAAAGAATTTAATTAAAAAGCAATTTTGTGCAATTGCGTAACAAGATGTAAAATGTACCTATTTATAAACAGTTAGTACTTATCTAATTTTATGATATTGCTGTATTCTTGGTGCAAGCTTTTTAAAAGCTTTTTGATTTCACAGAAAAATAATATGAATGTAAACATAGATATATGATTTAGCTGAGTTTAGCTGGACAAACAATTTTGGTACGTTAGCATTTTAAACAATGAAGAATATACAAACATAAAAATCTAAACAATTATGACCAACATCTGTGTTCATCACACAAATGAATGCCCCGAGCAGGACCCGAATCTGGGACCTCCGGCTTATGAGGGATGGCTACTAACCACTGCGCCACTCCACCGTTTATTAATAATCAGTCATTATTTATTTTATTGTCATTATCTTGTTATCAAATTAGTAATTATATATTTTGTAATCATAACCTATAAAATGAAAATTTTATATCTTTCTTTTTTATTTGATTGACCATTCTTTGAAAAACATGAAATTACTGAAACGTCAAGGCCAATCAGAAGTTTTCAAATTACACAAATAAAAACAATTACTAAGTACTAAAGACAAGAACGTGAACAATATACACAGTTTTAAAATAGCAAAGGTACAATCAATTTATATTAATTAAATATAAAATGTGATTAAACAAAGAAACAACCAAAAATAATTAAAGTACTAGAAATATATCAGTACAACAAACACCCATAACAAAAAATGGAATTGACAGCAGATATTCAAATGAACTGAAAATCGTATTGTCTGTCTATATCATGACAGCCCTAATAATCCCACTGTATAGGGACATTAATTTCACCCAAATAAAGGGTGGTATTAGGCATTTAGACGACCGAGTGGTGTAGTGGTAAGTAACCCTGCCTCATACGCAGGGGATGAACACAGATCTTTTTTCTCGGGTCATGGTTATTTGTATTTATATACGTATGTTTATTCTGGGTTCCCCCCAGTTCGTTGTATAGTCATCCATAACACAAGCTCTGAATACTTTGGGGCCATACAGTTGGTGTGTTTGTCTGGGGATTTATTTATTTATATTCCAACACGCTAGCCTACTGCGGGTGGGCACACTTTAAAACATACCTTCGAAATAATTTTAGGTAAGTGGATCTCCTCATGATGTTTTCCTTCACCGTTAGATCACTCGGCTTTAGTACTTGCCAAATTTCATTGGTCCATTTGTCAAACCCGCGACCTCAAAATCGAGCAGCCAGCGTCTAACCATTGCGCCAACGACGCTCTATGAAAGTATCTGTTTTAACTTTATTTCCATGCATTCACGTTTTATCATATTTCAGTAAATACATTCATTTTTGTCGGTATTATAACTCTAGCTGTAACTTCTAGCTGTAAGCTTGCGGTCTTTACTCTCCGTCTACCTGAACTCAGTATTAATATGCTAATATAGGTAGGTAGGTAATATAAGTTACGGGGAGCCAAATAGGAACAGCGATTTGACTGTGTTAAAATAATTTTTATCTATTTTAAATTAAAAATTTATAAAAAAGGTCCAGTGATATATTATTATGAATGAATCAGTGCCTACTAAACTAATATTAGATAGACATGGCTACATAATGAAATTTAAGTCGGGGCGTTGAATCAACCACAGATTTCTTTATTGATTAAAATGCTTACCTTAAAAAATATCCTATTTCATATTTTATTTATTTATTTATTTATCATAAAAAACAATTTATATAAAGTAACAATCAACATGATTCGAAAATAGCTACATTAGTGAAAACTGTGTCGCAGCTGTTTACGCCCACTTCCAGGAATACAATATTATGGCGTTACCTTTATAAAAATACAGAAACAGATATTACTTATACTTAGCTCGCTATGATACGTCTAACAAGGTTACGAGACACAGAAGTACCTATACCCACTTATTAGAAGCGATATTAATTTAAACAGTACCTAATACTCAAACTAGCAGTTATTACACACTCAAAGCCACACACACACACACATTTAACACACATATCTCACCATTCACACCAACCTACCATACACTTACACCATAAACTTATTTACTCATCCTGAAACTACAAGATGTGTATAACTTTTCTGTATTATTGTCCTTCTTTTTTCTTATTTTTCTATTGTTTTGTACACATTCGATAATTTTGTTTGTAAACTTGTACAACATTTTATTATTTATTGATTTTCTTGTAATTGTTACTCTGTATAATTTTACCAAATAAATGAATTTGAATTTTAAATATATTACGTCAATAAAGGGCTACGCTTTGAGAGTGATAGAAATGTAGAAACACCATTCCGACATCATCTAAATTTTTAAATATAAAATACTTTAGTTTGACGCTATGGTTTTTAGGCCAGTAAATTAGGTTGGACACAACAGTACTGATCTAAGGAATTGTAAGACAATAGCTCCAATCATTTGCAGTCATTGATAATGCATAAATATATTGTAAACAAAACCAGCTATATTCCTTTTTTAAATTAAATTTGATAGAAATTAATAACTGTAGACTAAAATTGTTTAAAAATAAGAGCAAATAGCCCTTACACTCACAGACAATACTAATATACTAAAGAACCATTCAGTCTTATCCACATAAGACAATTAAATGGCTACTTACTTATCAACAAACTCCATCTATCCTTTTATGTGTTTGATCAGTTGAATTGATTATAAACCGTGGGCCCTCATTATCCGACCGATTTTAATCATCGATTCTACAGCCTAATGGAGTACATAAGTGTAATAAAATGTAGTCCAATAACGCATTATTTTCCCTCAGTAAGTCCATCGCATCGTCCAGTACATACTCGGCGGCTTGTATCCGAGGCAATTTTAAAACGGTTGCAGTTTTCTTCGACGTAGCTAAGGCTTTCGATAAAGTCTGGTACAACCATCTAATTTATAAACTTTACAAAATAGGTTTACCGGATCGCCTAGTCAGGACAATCGCATCCTATCTCAAAGATCGCATATTTCATTTTAGACACAAAGGTACGCTTCAGGTTTCTTAGTGTACGACACAACCGCGACCTACGATCTGATGCTGATAGCCTCATTGAGGCACCACTTACTCGATCAGGATATTTTCACGAATCCTTCACAGTCAGGTCCGCTGATCTGTGGAACAAGCTACCGGCTGTTGTACGGCATTCGAAGTCCATAACCATTTTTAAATCCAAACTCCATAAACATCTTTTGGGAAAGTTGCGATCTACAATTACTTATCTACAATTACAATTAGGTATTTATTATAAGTTTACTATTAATTATATATTAGTGATATTTAACCATATTTGTGTATTTTGCATTTATTGCTTACATACTGAGTTCTTTATTGCAACGTATTTTTTTTCCTTATAATGCACTACCTCTCTTTCTTTTTGTAGTTTTCCGTCCACGCAAAGGTTGTCTGGAAGAGATCGCTGCTAGCGATAAGGCCACCTTTACCCACTTTTGTTTAAGTTTTCTATTGTAAAATTGTACTTTGTTTTTATGAGCAATATTGTTTTTATTATTGTTATTAAAGGTACGTTCTCCACTCCCCATCCCATCGAGGCTGGAGTCCCTCCCCGTGTACACCAATTAAATAGCCACCCCGCCGAAAGGCGTCGAACTCTCCCTTTTTGCCGATGACAACACCCTTTACACCAAAGGCAGCAGTGTCCCGTCACATCACCAAAAACGGTTTCAAAAATGGTGTATCGATGTAAATCCAGACAAGAGCTCTGTGTTTCGCTTCGACCACAAACGCCGCCGTCCCGACGACCCCCATGTCCGAATGCAAGGTATTCCCATCCCCTGAAAGCGCAATACTAAATACTTAGGGGTCACACAAAGACTTGCGTTAGACCCGTCATGACTTATGCTTCGCTAATCTTTGCCCACGGCAATCCCTCCCTCCTGTACAAGCTACAGGTAGGTCTTTTGACTCTCTGTCACAGAGCCGTAAACTCACGGTACGTTCGTAACGCGGACCTGCACAGAGATCTTGAACTACCTACAAGTTAGCAAAATCTCAAAACAGTCTCAACTTAAAACAGCGTTCTTTAGACGCTGCGAAACTCATCCCAATCATGTAATTCCAGAGTCCGTCTCGTATAGTCCGTCTCGTATAGTCCCCCAAGCCTCAACTCGAAGTCCAAAGTCACTAGACCTAGCAACGTACTCGCGTACGCATCCAATCAGCTAACGGCTGATCTCGAACCCTAATGGCTGCAAACTCTAATTTTCCTTGAGCACCTTGATTGTTATGAGAACACCTTCAGTGCTATGAGAAGCACCTTCAGTGCTTTGACCACCTTCAGTGCTATAATATTTCCTAGCGGATGACTCCATAAGGGTCCCCACTTGCACTTTATTTTCCAATTGGCCGTCGCTTCAGATGAAGGCTGTGAGGTATATGATAGTCAGAGCCATAAAGGTGGTTTTTAGTGGGTAGAGGCTCCGGTAGTCTCGGATTGAATCCCACCATAAGCTCGTATCGCGCGCGGTGGGGTATGCGTAAGAGCATTTCTTAGATCCACCTGCCTCCCCGCGGATATGAACACAAAGAAAACGGATTATTTTCATGATATTCGGTATTTAAAGTTGAAAAATCTCAAGCGTAACAACCCGAAAGATGTGACGTAGCCAAATTTATGTCACATACACATTGCACTGCATTGCAATCGCCGTGCATCTTATAATGGAGTGTATCATGAGTGTTTCTCGACTAAGGATTGGTTTTCTCTTACTCACTCTCTCAACTAAAGATTTGGTCACAAAAAAAGTGCTAAACTGAAACGAATTATTTTTATCGAGTAAAATAGGCTACTCTTACCGACTATAGATAAACATTTTCTAACGCACTTAGGTGGTCCTAAAAATGAACTATACGGTTAAAGTTTAGCCTAGAAAACTGAAGAGGACTAGGAATATTATGATATAAAAACAAAATATATGATTTTGAATTATTATTGTACAAGGTTTTGCACACAGTTTCGTTCGCATATCCCTTGAAAATATGGGTTTTCTTCTACAATTATCCAAACTTTGGGATAAAAGGTTAGCCTTTATGATATTCTAGGAAACTTGTGTTAGCTGCATTTATTTTGAGTTTTCTGTTTAGATATTAACGATATACATGTTCTATAACTTGGCAAGTAGTCAAAACCAGTGTGCCGTGTTAGATCACTAACGTTTACCGTTTGAAGTATTTCTTTAAACTGATTAATTTGGGTGACTTACAATATATTAGTTGTAGTGATGATGTAAGATGAGCAGTATATTAGTTTAGAATATAAATTTTACAGCCGTTTTAAAGTAAGTTAAAATTGTAAAAGTTACTATATACATATCCAATAACATATATTTTTTATTGTTTTATGTTAAACACAAGTACAATATTTGATATGTCTCTACATGCTCTGTTTTACCATTTTTAATAAAGTATTACGAGTACTAGGGACTTTTATTTATAGTAAAGTCACTTCACACCTATCTGCCCTAACATGTGAAGAAATCCCTTAACTAAGAGTAGATAAGATTACTTGGGCTTTGGGGCTTGTGGGGAAAACCTCACTCGTATTTCATATCCGTTAAGCGTGTTTTGCGTAACAAGCATACAAAACTTACGAATTGAATTACGAAATTACGAATTGCACAACATTTTTATTACATTAGGGCGTAAGTTAAGAAATAGTATAACATACATTATCTTCACTTTAAAATGGTAATTACTTCAAAAGGTAAATATGCACATGAAAATACGTTCAAAGGAAAAGTTCTTAACACCAATAACATGCTCCAGTAAACTTGCAGCACAAAGCAAACATGAAAACTTGTCATTCTGGTTAATGCCACAATGAGCTGTCACACATACAACTTGTTGTGGTATTTACCGGAATGTCATAACTCTAACAAGGGGTTCTATTTTCGAACCGCTCGACTAAAGTGGGTGGTCATTTGGTCAATGGTAACTTAAATATGTAGGGTGCTCTACGAGCACTTCAGTTTTCTTATCTATTTGTTTGAACCTTTTGAAAGAAAGCATTACAGAGTTAAACAGAAAGAACGTTCATTGTTCACGACACCCCCAAAACGACACCCCAGGGGTGTCGTTAACAAAAACCATTTGTTAACGACACCACTAATAAATAGTGTTGTTACCCTGATTTTAATATTTTTTTATAGATTCTTTAAACTTAATAGTAAGTTAGTTAAACTTAGTAGGATACCAAAATATTAAATAAAATAAAAATAACTTCGAAAGATAATTCTTATTTAATATGAACGATGCTCAATAATCCTTATTATTTCAAACATAATCTGTCTTCTTTTTACCGCAGGTACATTGTCAAGTTCTTGGCCAACAAATTCACCGAATTTACGATTTGCTTCTTGCAGGGTTGCTTCATTAGCCGTTTCAGGTGTTTGTGTACTTACATTTTCCTTTTCACAATTATAATTGTCAGATTGAACGCCAACTTCCTTCTTTTCCTGAACTGTTTGTGAAGTTGAGGGGTTAACATCAACAGAATATTGTTCATAGAGCATCTGAGTATCTTGAGTATCCCAGATTTGACAATAGGAATCGTTAAAATGAGCATTTTTATTTTCATGCTCATGTTTGGATCGTTTCGACATTTTTTTCACTATTCAAAAATCAACAATTTAATGATTTTTTTTTCAGATAGTAATATGTTCACAACGTTCACGTGTATCGCCCGACATGAGTGACAACTTTTTTCTTCTTTTTTTTCAACAAAGTTTAAACTTTTTCTAATTCAAGAAGTTTTTACTCACTCGTTATGTATTTATTCACCCTAGCAAAGTGAACAAATGTGTAATATAGATATAGATACCGCGAGAAGGAAAAGTACGTTTAGTTTCTTAATTGCTCCAAAGCTTGGCCTACTGAGAGACTTCCAGACACTAATCCCATCTGGATTTCCATGATCATATTATCGTTACTGATCTGCTTTTTTTTTCTTTGGCTTGTGATGGATCCTGACCCTTGGTAGGGCATAATTTTATTCAACAAACGCAGCAATGTTTTGTTGCTGGTGTTTAAATTTTTATTCAATTTTGAATGATATCCCTCAAGCACATTGTTAGTGCGATGCCTTTCTCCGAATACACTAATCACATCAAACGAATGTTTCTTCAACCAAAAAGTTTCCACATATCTTATAAATTTTGTCATTTCTATATTGCCTACACATAAAGCCTTTATGAATTGCCACCCTTCCATGATATGATGTGAAGGCAGCAACGCTAACGCCTTTGTTAACCCTATAATTCTTTTTTCTGCGTAAACTTTTGAATGACCAAGTTTATCTGCTTTTTTGTTAATGTTTTTACACCAGTGAAAGTAACAACCTTTCAGGACAATATTGGGGAATAACATTTTTAACGCGTTCATTGATGCCATTTCAAAATCAGAATGAACTTTAATCGGTTTCCATTCACAAAGTTGCGACTTGATCATGCTGAACAGTTTAAAATAACTACTCTGTCGCCTGTGGGTCATTAGTGCGAACACTAAGGGTACAACGTGAGTATTATCTAATGTGCTGCCAACATCTCCGTGCAGAGAAAAAATCTGAGTAAATGGAGTTGGGCATGTTTTAAAAGTGCCGTCTATAAAAAATTCAGTCACGTTTGCTATTGCTTGCCTGCAATTATTAGTACAAAATACTAGAATTTTTTCATCTTTGTAACAATAATCTGCTAAAATCTGATCACGGAATTTTAATGGAATTTCTATTTCACGGACCGATTTATATACTGTTTTTTTTAAATCCAAACTCTTGTTCCGTGCACCATACAAAAAACTAGTGGAATTATTTAATGAGGGTATAGGTATAACTAATTCTAAGCCAGTCTCTTCAATGGAGTTTGTTACAGCATTGTAAAGTTTCGGTATAGGTTCATCGCTTGTTATAACGTTTTCCCTAAGCTCATTCATTATTTTAAGCGCATCATTTTTGTACACATTTGGCTCACATGTGTGTAATTTGCCAAATACATGTACTTCTTCATTCTGAAACAAGAGTATACACAATTTGTCTGGTCATGAGCTGTCTCGAGTCCCGGGACTCTGAAAATGACGGGAATTCCCAAACCATACTTACCTTAGTAGTAACCGTTCCATGGCATTTCAACTTTTTGTAAGAGGAACATCTTCAATATACTGATCCATCTGCATAATTTTTATGTTTATGATATTTATATTTGCCTAAAAGTAAGGCTACTCCGCCATTGCTATTAATTAATCTGATTTGGGACATCAGTAACATATGTTAGAAATATAGTAGAATATATTAGAAATGTCAACATATTGATTTACTTCACACCAATGACACATAATTTATTTTTTGAACGTCATAAACGTTATCAGCCAGTGCATTAGAGAAACAGATAAAAAGATACTAATGCATATTTATTTATATCAACCATTGAGAGTATACTAGCTCGATAATCTTAAGCGATATGTAATCCCAACATTACGGTGGTGTGGTCAACAAATGCTTTTTGTTAACGACACCCCTGGGGTATCGTTTTGGGGGTGTCGTCAACAATGAATGAGAAAGAAAAATATTTTAAATAATTATTAAGGCCTTAATCATTATTCTGTGGTTGCTTAACTTTATGGTTAAAATATCATATGACAATTCATCAAAGCTATTCCGAACTAAGTTTCCTGAATTAGAACCCTAGGTTCAAACAAGCAATGCTTGAAAAGGGTTGGCAGATGAGGATTGTTGGTCAAGTAATTACCAAGTTTAGAAGAACAATCGTTGAATACCCTTTCGGTTGCTACTTAGTTATGTTATATTATGAATCGGATGTGAAATATTTTCATAATTTGTAAAGGTACAATTGATGTGTTTTCTAACATATAACTGAATGATTTGGATTAGGAACGATAACAGATTTTCATCCATTCACGACTAATTCTCAAGTGCTTCTAACAAAAGCAGCTTGCAATAAGTAAACCTAGGAAGAAGGTCTTATAACTTTTCTTATAATACTGACATCGCGAGCTTTACTCGCGAACCAAACTTTATCCTTTAGGTTTACACAAAAGTAGATTATTCAATCATATCTTTTAGGCCACTTTATATCAACATTGTGATGAATAGTTTCTGACATTGGCACTGTTTGTAATTGTGCTTCGGTTTGATTGAAAGAATATAATAATCCTAGAAGGAAATAAAAATATCCTTCTAACCTCATTCAGAAGACACTGCAAGCAAAGACATTTGTTAATGGTCAGAAATAATGCAATTGAAATTGAATAGCTTTTAACCCTATTGTTTACGGTCAATTATAATATTTGCATTAAAATTATTCAATATCACAAAACAGTTGTTTCTTATTCTAATAAAAAAAATGTGAGATAAACATTGTGCCATCGATGTGTTTTTAGATGTGTAAAAAATTAATTCATATTTATTAATATTAATTCATAATTAATTCATGCAAATAATTGTTTAGTAATCTAATTAAAAATCCATTCTCTCAATCTCGGTACACGTACACATAGAGTAAAAGAATGTTCAAAGAATCTAGTTTCCAAAAATACTTGAATATCTATCACCATTAATGGTCGTTACATACTCTACTCACCTCGGCATACATCCATTCACTGACCACATCCTGTTTACTAGATATAAGGTATAGTTTAGATATAAAGTATTAAAAAACTATAATTAATAATTTACTGTTACCACTACTCTTTGTCTCTATTCGCCTGCTTAGTGCCCCAGGGAAGTTTCTGTAATAATTTTCAAAGGAACCCAGCTTCCTATAAATATGTAAGACCGTAGTAGTTGCATTTTTAAAGGAGTTACTTTCGCATACAAACGAGATTTTTATGCTTCGTAATATGTAGTGAGTGTAACCAAAAAATTATGGCAGCCTTGACAATATGAACTGTGCACAATTGAACAGGTAAGTATTATAGATTTGACGTACTATAAATAATTAATTGTTATATTTGTTACTTTTATATATTGATACTTTTACGAAGAAATTCCAACGGGATTGGGAGTGTAAAACAGCTTACTTAAATAAACGTCTTTATGACAAAGTTAAGTACATTTTAGTCTCTCATTTTGGTATCTCCTAGATAAACATGACTTTCCCAAAATATTGTGAGCGACAAGAAGTGAAACTCTTAGTTTACGAAAAGTAACGTATTTATACGTAAATTGCGGTAACATGCCTTTCGTGTCAGTACAATGCTAGCCTTCGCAAGTTACTCGAAAAACGAACTTGTAAATTGCGCTAACATGCCTGTCGCGTCAGTAAAATACTGGGCTTCGCAAATTACTCGAAAAACGTACTTCATAGTTGCGCTTACATGCCTGTCGCGTCAGTAAAATACTGGGCTTCGCAAATTACTCGAAAAACGTACTTCATAGTTGCGCTTACATGCCTGTCGCGTCAGTAAAATGCTGGGCGTTGCAGGATACTCGGAAAACATACTTGTAAATTGCGCTAACATGCCTATCGCGTCAGTAAAATGCTGGGCTTGAAAAGTCGCTCGGAAAATGTACTTAAAGTCGTAAGCACAAGCAGTTAATTCGATCATCAGACCCGATCTGCGTCCGGACCCGTTCGGACGTGTTGAAGGTCGCTCCCGGCTGCCGAGTCACGGTTGTTGTCTCACGAGTTCTCTCGTAGCAATACTCAAACGCCACTCTCAGATCCGTTCTGCGTCCGGCCCCGCTCGGACGTGTTCGCGGTCGCACCAGCTGTTGAGTCACGAATGTCGTCTCATGATGACAACTCGTAGCAGTACTCATACGCTGAGATTCGCTTCGTCCTCCACGACTTGAGATAAGCCTCTGTAGGACTTACGCTGCGGCCGGTTTCGATCGGCTGCAACTAAGTCAGACTCGCAGCAACAACAGAGCTGAGCTTACTACGGTCGATTAAATTCGATAGTAGTTCGCGAGGCTCGGGCTGTTTTTCTGGCTGCGTACTTGACGTTAGGCGCCTGTTACGCAGTCAGAGACTCGCTCTGCGGCCGGCTCCGGCCGGTCGTAACGTAGTCAATCCGGCACTCTGTGCACCCCTCGAATTAAAATCTCACCTCGGTGAGTGCAGCAACAACAGAGTTGAACTTACTACGGTCGATTAAATTCGATAGTGGTTCGCAAGGCTCGGGCTGTTTTTCTGGCTGCGTACTTGACACTTGGCGCCTGTTACGTAGTCAGAGACTCGCTGTGCGGCCGGCTCCGGCCGGTCGTAACGTACTCAATCCCGCACTCTTAGTGCAACCCAACTTCGTCAGGTCTACGGCCGGTTTTTGTTGTCAATTTATTGACAACACACTCCGTAGTAGACTCGCGTTTGATCAGGTGAATACTTAACGGTGACAACTAAGCCTGATAGCGTTGCCCCAGTGCGCTTCCAAGGCCCTTCAGGCCAAGGAGAAACTGGCTGACCCGATCCCATTGCACTTGGACCTTTCCCAGGGTGACGGTACAGTGCTGTCCAAATAAGGAGCACCACTTCGCGTCGTTCCCAGCCCCCCACCGCGGGTAGGGAGGTTTAGGTGCTAGGTTTGCTAGGGAACCTAGGCATTATTATATAGTTATATATTACATATTGTAGTCCCAAGACCTCCAATGGACCAGCAAAGCTTGGTCCGGCGCCAACATATCCGATGACGTACAAATGCAGGCCTTACAGGCAACTATCGCGTCCCCGGCCCCTCAGGCCTCAAACCCGGTCCCTCAGGCCTCCAACTACAGCTCTCCCGCGTCTCCTATCCCGTCCGAGATGGACTGTGAATCGGTCACATACTCTCGCGCGTCGCGTCGCAAGCGTAACGCTCCCGGGAGTGACTCCGAACCCGCGTTTGATGGGTCGTCAGATGCCGTCACCTTAACCGGCTCTCCTGAGCCCGCGTTTCAGCTAGTCGCCAAACGCTCCAAGAAGCGCTCGAAGCCGAAAGCCTACCGAAAGCGTCGGTATCCTCAATATCCGAGCCATCCCCGGTGTCTTCAACACCCGCCCCCGCACCATTAATTTTGCTCGAAGTAACCGCGTCTCCGTCGGGCCCATCAAAGCCAGCGATGCACTGCGCTACTGTCCCACCCAAGCCTCAGCTCCCTCCGCCCGTCTTTCACCGCTAAAAAGCGCGATGGAGCGCAGTATCTAATCTTTGCAGAGAGCAAAAACTTAATTATATCAAAGCAACCAACGCAGGCGATTCAATAAAAATCCAGGTCGCGACCATCGACGACTTTCGCGCGTTCACTAGGTTACTTTCATTAAAACAAATCGCGAACCACACCTACGCCCTCTCGGAGGAGCGTAAGATCCGCGCAGTACTACGGGGCGTCCCGTTCGAGCTCACAAACGATGAAATCCTCGAGGACTTTAAGTGCCAGGGCTTCCCGGCTGAAGCAGTGCACAAGATGCACTCTAACCGCGGTAGGCGTTTTCCACTAGCTTTATTTATCCTCACCAACACTCCCAACTCGAGGGAGATCTTCAGAGAGGCTCGCACAATCTGCGGACTTTCGAAAATTTCCGTCGAGCTTCCCAACCCCCGCGGCCACCCTGGGCAGTGCCACCGCTGCCAGCTCTATGGCCACGCAGCGGCTAACTGCTCAGCTCCCCCCAGGTGCATTAAGTGCTTGGACCCACACATCACAAAAGAGTGCACTCGCACTCCTGAATCCACTTCCCCCCCTGCCTGTGTGCTATGCGGCCAGTTTGGCCACACAGCTAACTACATGGGTTGCCCGCGCGCTCCGCACTCTTAAGCTAAGAGGGCTGTTCCTAAACCGGCGCCACCGCTCACTCCCGCTAACTTCCCACCGCTGCGCAACCGGGGTCCCTCGGTAGCAAAGACAGAGCAGCCGGCGCCTACTCCGGCTCTGTCCTGGAAGCAGCGTCCGGCCGCCCCACCTGCACCTTCCTATCCTATCTCAGCTCCCGTAGCTCCCGTAGGGCCACGTCCTGCTCCGTCGTGTTCACCTCAGTCGTCGTTGGCTGAGGACACGAAGACGGCGTTCGACGTCATTCAAAAAGTCGACATTAACGAAATTTCCGTACTCGCACGCAAACTGCGAGCCGCCCGCTCTCCTCAAGAGCGTTTATTTGCGTTAGCCGAGCATCACTCGCTTCTCAGTTCGTTATAAATTTTATTTTTATATAAATTCGTAAATAAGCAAATATAATGCCTAGACCCGCAAATCCCGCGTCCTGTTGTATCAAACCCAAGGGCTTATCCCTAGTTTCTTTTAACGTCCGTAGTTTTAGTACTAGCCTTCCTGAGCTCAAACAGTTCCTTCAAAACAACGAGCTAGACTTATTGCTTCTCCAAGGGACATGGCTTACTGCAAACCACACCAGGGGATTCGCTATTCCCAAGTACGCGTTCATCCGTAACGATAGGCCCAACTCCGACGGTTTCGGCGGCACTGCTATTTATTACAAAAGAGGATTCCATTGCTGCCCTCTCCCTACCCCTCCTCTCCTCAACATGGAAGCCACTGCGTGTAGATTGGCTATGACTGGTCATCCGACCATCATTATAGCTTCAATCTACATACCTAGTGGCACCAGACCAATCCGTAGTGACTTTGAGGCCATTCTCGCCCTCGGCCATTCAGTCATTATGTTTGGAGACTTTAACTCCAAGCATACTGACTCGACGTGCCTATCAACTAACACCAGTGGTATCCATCTCCTTAATATCACTAACTCACTCGACCTAGACGTCATCTCTCCCATCACTCCCACGCACTATCCCGACAACCCGAACCACTCTCCTGACATCCTCGATTTTGCAATTGTCAAGCAAATTAACCTAGATCTTAGGTCTATCGATGACCTAGGCTCTGACCACCTTCCCGTCTCCCTCGTGCTAAGACCGCCTAACGATAACGCCACTTCTCCTAAGACCTTTACCAACTGGAAAGGCTTTCTTAGCTGTTATATTCAATGCCTGCTTCGACCTTAGCTACTTTCCAAAAGCTTGGAAAGAAGCGACAGTCATAGGCATTCCCAAGCCGGGTAAACTTCTGAATGTCCCGGCTAATCACAGACCCATCAGCCTCCTCAAGGCAATGTCTAAACTTCTCGAGAGAGTCATACTCTCTCGAATGCGGAACCATCTGTTTCCAACGGATGGCGATCCTCTCATTATTCCCCATCAGTTCGGCTTTCGCGCTAAGCACTCCTGCCCTCAGCAAGTCCATCGAATCGTCACACTCGACGGCTTCTACCAGTGGCGTTTTAAAACGGTCGCAGTTTTCTTTGACATAGCCAAGGCTTTTGATAAAGTCTGGCACAGCGGTCTCGTCTATAAACTCTACAAAATAGGCTTACCCGATCGCCTAGTTAGAATAATCGCGTCGTTTCTCAAAGACCGTACGATCCTATTTAAACATGTATATTTAGGCACGCTTTCCGCGCTTCGTCTCATAAAGGCTGGAGTGCCTCAAGGCTCAGTCCTCGCCCCTCTAAGGTACACCGTTTATACTAACGATATTCCCGTCCCGCCGAAAGGCGTCGGAATCGCCCTCTTTGCCGATGACACTGCCTTTTACACCAAAGGCCTCAGTGTCCCGGGTTTCACCACCAGACTCCAAAAGGCTGTAAATTCCCTCGGTGCATGGTTAAAAAAATGGCGTATCGATGTGAACCCAGAGAAGAGCTCTGCGGTTTACTTCGACTGCAAACGCCGTCGTATCGCCGACAATCTCCAAGTTAGAATGCTAGGCATTCCCATTCCCTGGAAGCGCACTTAATTATAAGCAAATATTTAGGCGTCACCTTAGACCAGACGCTTTCTTTCAAACCTCACGTCGATAGAGTAGATAGATGTCTTTATAGTATGTTAGGTAGAAAAAGTAAAATGTCTTTCAAAAATAAACGTACGCTTTAGAAGACCTGTGTTAGACCCGTCATGACATATACCTCCCCAATCTTTGCCCACGCCAAACCCTCTGTCCTGCACAAATTGCAGGTAGTTCAAAATCTCTTTTGCAGCAGGGCTACAAACGCACCTTGGTACGTGCGCAACGCGGACCTGCACAGAGATCTTGAACTACCTACAATGCAACAGCACCTCAAAACCCTCTAAGAATCGTTCTTCAAACGCTCCGAAACCCACCCCAATCCCTTAGTTCGAGATACAGTCTCATATAATACTCCGTCTTAGATCCGAAGTTCAAAGTAGCTACACCGAGAAACGCGCACACTGGCGAACCCACGCAATTTACACTAGATGTCGAAGCCCTTCAGGCCGCAACTTCTAATTCTAACGTAAATTCGAATTAATTCAATTTTTAATTTAATTTTGAGCACCTTCAGTGCTATGTATTCACCTTCAGTATTTTGAGCACCTTCAGTGCTATGTAAATCCCAGCGGGTGACCCCTTCTGGGCCCCGCTAGCGCGGCCTCTTTCTCCAATTGGTCGTCGCTCTGATGAAGGCTGTGGCAAAAAATTGCACGAGTCATTCAGCCCTACCTTTTTAGTGGGTAGGGCTCTGGTAGGCTCAGAGCGAGTCCCACATAACTCCGATCGCGCACACGGAGTATGCGTCAGAGCATGTTTTATCTTACTGCCCTCTCCGTGGAGGGGAACAAAAAAAAAGCAGTTAATAGATAAATTTTTCTAAATTATCTAGGTACATTCTCAGCCAAAATTATTATCAAAATACTAAAAATTGTTTTTATGATATTATAAAGCTTTTACTATTATAAACTAAATAAAACTCGCAATCAACTCCAATCATATTTACAAACAAACATATAACGTTTTTTTTGTAAATAAAAGGATGCGGTATTCATAGTGGTCTATATAGATTAAGATTCTTAATGTATTATTGGCATTCATTCGAGGTAGGATAATTAGAAGAAGGGCTCCTTTATATACAATTTGTGCTGTATTTGTCTATTTGTACATTTGATGCCATGTCAGAGTAATTATGATTCTCTACGTGTGGATAAGTACATCAAATTTTACTAATATTCTTAGATACTAAACTAACTAAAGGCAATCCTTTTAACCAGGTGATGTATACACTTGGAAATAATCCTATTGTACAAGTAATATTCAATTTCCAAATTATATTTTCTTTGAATTAGAATAATTAAGGCAGACATACTAAAAAATCAATTTTAAATAATTTCATAGATTCTGAGATTTTAATATCTTAATAATGTTACAGAGATCTGCTTAAGTGGCAAGGTAAGGTGATAACTGCCACGAAACCAATAGTCTTCATCGCGTTTATAATCACATTTTGAAGTAAAGGAATTAGTGCCAGAAGCACTTTAATGCGATTTATATTAATATTATATACCTTATAATATTAATATAAATAAATTATACACCGATGATGCAAATTCAAGGATACGTGAGACAAAAATAAATTAGTATCTTTAAGGTCTAAATATTGCTGATTTCCGTCGATAATATGAAATGTACATATTGTCTTTTTCATGGATTTTTTTATAACAACAATTCTTTTATTACGTTTGCCAGTGGATAGCTCCTAAACTAAGATTGATATGAATTAACTAAGGTTAGCTGTGTAATTAACTTCATTTTAGAAAAATAGGTCACTAAGGTTTTGCCTTAAAGCAAATTCATGTTTTTAATCATACTGTCATATGCTTCTCTTCTCTTAATAGGCGCATAATATCACATATCAGAACTTAGATGCATTTCTGAGGTACTATGAATCTAGCTATAACCTAGGAAATACATCGCATACCCACTTGAGGTTTGTATAATCCAGCTAGTGGTACTCAGCAGTGACTGTTTGTGGGTATATCGGTACCTGCTACACGAATAAGGCGGGTCTGCTGACATGAAATCGAGCAATCTCTAGGCATATGCTAATACCACCAGAAAACCTTATGGTTAGATACTAGTAGGTAAAAGATTTAGTAATTTAAATGCACAAATTTTATGTAAACCAAAAATGCGGTTTTATCATTGTTAAGACATTTAATAGACAAAAATTACTCTTCAGTAAAATAAGAACTAGTTCTCTGTTATTCCCTTATTATAAAAACAGATTATTGTTAAATAACTTTAGATAACCTGCATATAGTTCTCATTTATTATGTATTAATCTCTCATGAAGTTAATACAATTGTTTTATATGTATATCACCAGGATTGCATGTTGTTGTATTTAAAAAAAAGGTATATCAAGTTATAACGACCAGTTTTATTATTTGACAAAAAAGTTATTTTGTTGTAAAATATTATAAAATTAAAATTGAACAATTTTTTAATTGTACAGTACGTGGAAACCAGTGGTCAAGAAAAAACAAACACAACATAAAAATAAAAGGCTAAATACGTGCAGTCAAATATCCACTGCCACCGCTAGTGTTTTTTGTAAAAGTAAGTTTCGTGCGAGTTCCAATAGACTAAAAAAGCAGCGGGTAGACTGTTTTGTCTGCCTCTAACTGTCATCGCCAGCTACGTACAAACACCAAACACCAGAGTCAAGAAAACTTCATGTTAAAAATTAAAAATTGTGATAAGAATGTTTTTAATATCTTAAATCATAGTTTAAATAACCGCGACAGTTTAAATATCCCAGTTATATCGTAAATATGATCGTAAATATATCGTAAATAGATATGATCAAATCACTGAGTAAAATCTGATGTATGTGATAGGGTCATGTAACTGGACCTTAATAAAAATAAAATAGGACTGTTTCAAAATAAATTCAAAGCTTTAAATTCAAACTGGAGATAACCTGGAATTTGTCTATTTTTTGTGCTCGTAACTTCCAAAAATCAGAAGAAAGAATAAATGAATAAAATTTTTAAATTATTATTATTTTGGCTCACGGCTTCGTTTGCGTATCCCTCGTAAATGCGGGTTTTCTTCTAGACTTTTGGTATAAAATGTTAGCCTCTATGATATTCTAGGTATTTTTGAAACTTATGCAACATTTTGTAGTGCTGTGCCATTATCTTTTGTGTTCTAACTTAAACCTATTTTTGGACGTCAATTATTTCTTTTAAGATTCGTCACTTGTTATGATGCCGTAAACACGGAAGGAAGAATCTGCTTTGAATTTATTAATCATATCAAAGCACCTTTCCAGGTGCACCTGCTTCTGAGTATCGGTGAGGATGTGGGGTACCCAGCGCGAAACAATCCTCCTGACGAAAAGGTTGTTGTGCAGAATATCATGAACACTTCCCGATCCAATCTGCATATTGTGCTGAATCTTCGCGTATGTGAAACGCCGGTTTTGTTGAATCGACTTTTTCACTTATAGCTCGTTTTCTTCCGTAACAGCAGTCAAGAAACGACCACTTCTTTCTATGTCCTTCAAATTGGAGCGAGCGCGTTTTAACCCGTTATACCAGCAGTCTACGTTTGCTTTAGAAAGCGCCTTGTGTGTGGTGTTTATGAAGTCGATTCAAGAATTCATCAGGTTTCAATTTGAACTTGAAGTCGTAAAAAATCATTGCACGAAAATGTTCTGACACAGATTCATTTTGCTTTGACACACAATAGTTCTATGATGCAGTTTAAAAAGTTTAGAGAGAAATTCAAGTTGGAACAAATATGTTTTTCTTCAAAATAATCGAATTTTCAAAATTAATTATAACTCTCCAGCGTTGCTAATATAAAAATTTTTTCGCAAAACTTTCTGTGTGGCCTGGATTTTCTGTTTAGATATCAACGAAATATATATTCAATAAATAAACATAAATTATACATTTTACACATATACATTTACAAACCGGAATATTTATAAATTAACAATATGGAAAAGAATAAGAATTACAGATTGAAAGCAACGCCTTTGTTACTATGTACATAGGGTAAAGTGGCCAAAAAGCTGGCATTTGCGGCGTTGCATTGCTAACAATGAACGATTTATTTTTTATTTTGGTAAAGTGATCAATTTGGGTCATAATACAAGGTATTAGGTGTGTAGTATATTAGTTTGAAATATAAAAAATATAATAAGAGCAGTTTTCGGAAAGTTTAAATTGAAATATACATTTCCAATAACTTGTTTTTTTATTGTTTTATGTGAAACACAAATATAATATTTTGTATGCATTTACAAGCTCTATTTAACCAACATTTGGCTGCCGTAAAATGTGGAGAAAACTCTAAACTAAGAGCAGATAAGATTACTTGGTTCGACCTCACTCGTATTTCATATCCGTTAAGCGTGTTTTCCATGATCGAGTAATAAGCCTACAAAACTTACATCTAGGATTACGAATTGTGCAATATTTATGTAACAATAAGGCGTATTTAAGACTAATTATTACAAAAATATTTTTACATTAAGATGGTAATTACTTCAAAAGGTAAATATGCACATCAAATTACAGTCAAAGGAAAAGTTCTCAACATCATTAAGATGTTCCAGTAAACTTGCAGCACAAAGCAAACATGAAAACTTGTCATTTTCACACATACAACTTGTTGTGGCATTTACCGAAATATCATAACTCTGCTGAGGGATTTTATAGTCACTACATATTTTGTAATCACTCGACTTAAATGCATGGTAATTCGATTGTAACTTAAATTTTGAAAAAAATTAAGCAAGTGCTTTAGTTTACTGAACTATTTGTTTGAGCTTTTTTTAAGAAACCTTCGGTGCCAGGGTCAAAAATTTCGGGTTAATGGTAGGTACCCAAAGGATTATAGAATTTAACGAAGAAGAAAAATATTGTGAAAAATTACTCAAAACCATAATTATTTGTCTGTGGTTTTTACACAGTTTAAATCTCATTCGACAATTCATCA
Source organism: Marasmarcha lunaedactyla (assembly GCA_923062675.1). NCBI lineage: Eukaryota > Metazoa > Arthropoda > Insecta > Lepidoptera > Pterophoridae > Marasmarcha > Marasmarcha lunaedactyla. The sequence goes on from OV281341.1 coordinate 7,368,386, forward strand.
GCTTTTACAAACTAAGGATTCCGAATCAGGATCCCGGGTTCAAACACGCAAGGCTTGCAAAGATTTGGCAGATAAGGATTGCTGATCGAGTAATTATCATACGGATACTACTTTTTTCCCTTTATTTATTTTAGGGACTTTTATACAATTGTACATGCCAGTCCCATCGTACCTTATTACAGATACTACTTAATTATGTTATAATATGCATCGGATGTGAAATATTTTTATAATTTGTAATGGTCCGATTGTTATGTTTTCTGACATAGAACTGAATGCTTTGGATTAGGAACAAAAACAGATTTTCATCCATCCACGTCTAATGCTTTTAACAAAAGCAGCGTTGCAATAAATTTTGGATGTAGTTCTTACAAGGTTTTCTATAAATATGACATTGCGAGCTTCCAGAATTAAACAAAATTCATTTGCAAACAAATCGTAGATGTAACAGAATGAAATCGTAGATCAGATCGTAGAAAACAAAAATTATATGGCTAAATCATATTATATAGTCTTTGAGGTCATTGTACATCAACACGGTGATAAATAGCCTCGCTGTTCGTAGCGAGTAACATGGTTGTACTTGTGCTACAGTTTGAATGAAAGAATATCCTTCTAATCTCATTCGGAAGATTATGTAAGTAAATTTGTGACCGTTTTTTCACGGGAATTGTCCGGTGACAGGAAATCTGGTGGTGTACTCTCCAATTTGTTTTATTTATCTAAACAATATATGTTTATGCAAAGTACTACTTTGCTAGAGTTATTCCTTATCTGAATTTATTTTTTAATAATTTACTGTTATCAATATTCTATCCTATTCGCGTGTATAGTTCTCAGGTAAGTGTCAGTAATAATTTTCACAGGAACCCACCTTTGTTTCAATATTTAAGACCATGGTAATTGTATTTTTAAAGGATTAAGTTTCACATACAAACAACATAAAATAAACAATTAATGTTATCTATATATAATACACTAAATAATATACCTATATTAGCTTTTTGTATGAAATATTAAATCCTTTGAATTACACGACATTCCCTTTATCATTTCGATGTCACAAAAAGAAAGAATATAGGTTGTCATTATTGGGAATGAGTGGTATGTCACGGTATTTCCTGTGAATTAAACTTGTGTTATTATGTTTGATTGCTAAGAAATATTACGACAAATATTCACTAAGACATTTATCACGGTTTTAAAATGTAAGCAAATTTTTTTTGTTTTGCTAAACGTGTCACTTTCATGGGTTGTACAGTGTATAAACTAACTAAAGGCTTTTCTTTTAAACTTGCCGTGTATACATAAGTTGGAAAGATTTCCATGGTAGTTTATTCAATTTTACATGGTATATGCGATATTTTCTTTTCTTCGAATTAGAAAAAATTTGGTAGATGTATATCCAAAAAAATGTTCTTAATGTCCCTTAAGTCTACAACGTTTTCGTTTTTATTATGCCTTACAACGTTTTCATTTATTACGCCATAGTCACAAATATGATGTCCCAATCTCAAAATATAAGTAAGACCAAAAAAAACCTATCTGAACGTCACAAAAATATTCAACCCAACAGCTCACAGATTCTTACCATTATTCCCCAGAAAAGAGTCGGGAAAGACTGGTCCAAGTAGCTTTCTAAGCCATTTAGGAGTGCTTATTACTCCACTCGAACAGCTTAAAGGCTTATATTTCTTTTGAAGTGATCGCGGGGTCACATTAAGCTATCTCAAGTATTTTTATGTTTTGTTTTTATTGTTTCTATTGGTTTTTGGATTATTGCTCGTGTTTTAATAGATATTTATGACTGTATTTTTAGTTTTAGTATTGGAGTCAAATGGTAATAAATAGAGCATCAGTCTGATAATATAGTATCTAGATTTTTATTGGGCGTATTCATGAATACATTCTGGATTTGAGGGATTAAACAATATTTATTAATTGAAGAGTAATTACAGTTAATGAATTCCACAAGTAGTAATTTTTTTAATATTTTTATTTACGAAATATATGTATCCAGTCATCCAAACATGAGTAATGTGTCTGTTTGCTTGTTGAGTTCTTCGTCCCGATAAATATCTAAAGCGTCATTGTCACTAAAGTACGTCTTCTTATGGTAGCGTCGGGTGACGGGTCGCTCACTTCCCTCTAATATGGTTGAGGAGGGCGATGGCTGGATCCCGCGTTAACTCGTAACGGGTGCCGTTTGAGGGTGTTCGTCGTTTGGATCTTTAGGGGGAGGGAAACTTGCCGAGCTCACAAATACAGATAAGAACAATTTTGTATAGACAAAAAGAGAGTCCATAAATTTACTTTGGAAAAAATTTACCCAGAAGAATACGTTGAGAAATAAATATTACATTTCAAAATATTTTATTTCATTTCATTACTATTTATATATATTTACCGATTTAGTATGGTAACTGTAAAAGAATTTCAAGTGAATTTCTAAGTGAAACTCGTTCTTATAAACTTGACAATATTAAATGAACCTTATTATATAAGGTAAATTATGTCATCTGCTCGGCAAGTTTTTTATCTAAGAATAACTTTGTATAGACATAAAGAGACTCTGTAAATTTATTTGACATCAATAAGAACAAGTAATTGTCAATGTTGAGAAACAAATATTTCATTTTAATTCATTGTAATACTTCAGTTTCCTGACGACCTACAGTTTTGGGAAAATGGAAAAAAAATCGAGGAATGTATTTGAATCGAATAGGAAATGCGTGGCAAAAATTGGCACGAAAATGACGCATAGCATTTTATTTATTTCAGTACACCTAAATTGTATTCTTTTTTTTTCATCAATTCCTTGCACTGCCTTCAATCGGATCCCGTCTTAAATAAATAAAGAGGGAACCTTGGCATGAGAAATTCTATTCCGGTCCACGGTATGTGAGATCACGCCCACTCAGGTAATTTATTAGTAAGAATTTCTTCACTACGGGCGATATTGAATTGCTAGTATTTATAAGTTTATCCTCATTTTTTAATATCTAATATTGTAGAATAGTTATAATAACAATTCACTGATAAAAGGCTATTAAAATTCATAATACATTTGATCTTGGTAAAGTTAATTGACCATACCGCAGTAAAAATATCCCTATTGCAACACTTATCAGCTTAGGAGCTAAGGGGCTGACCCTTAGCTCCCCTAGCTTTCTCTTTAAACTTTTTTCGAAAGGTACAGTTTATTTATGGCCTGGGCTTTTTAATTTTCACCGGACTTTATTTCACCAGACTTTATTTCACCGGACTTTTCTAAATGTTAATGGATATATGAAATAATATCTGCTTTGTATACGCTAGTTTGTACCTAAGAATTAATTTGACATTGATGTTAATGCATGTAAATAGAATAAATATTTCTTACCAAAACTAATTCCATTAACGATAGTTATAATGCCAACGGCTATTACTAAATGTTTAATATCCTGCCTTCTACGTAACACAATTATGAAACAGTCACCATATATTGTGTTCCGGAAGACGAGATGTAAATCAAGCCGTAATCAGTTTAGCTGCAGTGAGGCACTGGTTAGGGCAGTGGCCCGTGGTGGGTGTACATGCATACATGTAGCGTGAGTTATTGTTCAGTTACGCCTTCTTCAATATCTGAGGGGATTGAAATTTAACCGATAATTTTTTTAATAAAACCACGTATGAGATCATCCTACAAAAAAATGAGCTGAATCTTATTTATAAAAATATCTTCCACGATCTGTTTTCATTTGATGCTTATTTCAAAAATTTAATTTAATTAAGATGTTGAGCAGTATCGTATTGTTTAAAAGTATGGCTTTTACATTTAGTATGATAAGATGAAACCTATTTATGGGTGGCTTTAAGATTGCGTAGTACTTCTTTCGCATTGCTTAGTCAACTTACTTACTTATATGCATTCCGCGCGTTTGTAGTTTGCTTGGTTGAATATTGAATCATGTACCTACGTTCCAACCACGAAACCATCGTCTGCACACTCTCCCTAAATCCTCGACACAAAACTGTCACAGTCGAGGTACTCTAACGAGTTTTGGGAAACTAGGAAGATATTTATTGTTTAGTTTTGTTTGTAGCTTTGTTCATAAGATGACGAGTGAATGTAATTACCATGTACAACCGACCGATGACATAATCATACCATTTCGATAATTGTGAATTTTTGAGGATTCTATATTTACAGTAGGATACATTTTCTGGATTTTGTTGTTTATATTTTATTTTTAACTTTAACAAAAGTAAAGTCGTATTACGTAAGCGGCAGCGGAGCGTGTACGCCCTCAAATAATCACACGCATTGGCAGAATCATCAGCGTTGTTGGACATCCGTGCAACAACATTAAACTGAGCCATATAGCCTATTTACTATTAGCCTATTGTTATTTGTTTCTGTTTGCAAATGTGTTTGTTTTGTGAGTAAATAAATATTTTTTCTTTCTTTCTTTCTTTCAAAATATGTAAAAACCAAAGCAAAATCAGACAACGGTTTCCAGATTTCAAGACACAGTAAAATAAAATAATAGGTATAATCTCTATCTCTTTTGCATGATCCCTGTTGCGTTACTTCTTTTTTATTTTATGAAATTTCGAAAAAAATTATAATACGTTGGAGCAAGGTCCGGGGAGTAGGTGGCTATTTCAGACATTCCAATTGAAGCTCCTCTATTTTGGTAGCCCTCTGTTGTGCAGTGTGTGGTCTACCGTTGTCGCAGTTGTAGCAGCCGTGGCCTAGAGCGACTGACCAGCCTCGGTTGTTTAGCAGAGAAGCTAGCTTTTCCATCATGGTTTGCAGTTGCTGACAAAAAACAACTGCCATAATCGTCTGGCCTGATTTAAGATAACTGTACTTCACGACATCGCCACTAGTCCACCAAACGCTCACAAGTAACTTTTTTCTAGTCAATTTTCGCCTGGGGCAGGATTAGGCTGGTTTTCCAGGGTTCAACCATTGCGATGATCGTTTCCGACTGTCGTACAGGATCCATTTTTCATCCCAGGTAATTATTCGTAACGCAGCAGTCGACGTGCGTTTGTCGGTTTGCTTCACTCAATTCACGAGGTACCCACCTCTCAAGCTTTTTCACCTTCCCAATTTGCTTTAAGAGGATTAAAACAGTTTTGTCACTAACACCGCAGCCTACAGCTAACGGGGTTTGGATCCGCTTCTACTATAGCCTTCAATTCTTCATTATCAACTTGAACTTGGTCTCCGGCCGTCCACTGGGCTTGTTCTTCAGGTCGAAATTTCCAGAAGGAAAACGTTGGAACCAAAACGCACTGTGTTTTCTTTTGCGACACCGCCACCACACACAGCATCACTTCGAGCCATTTCTGCAGCACTGGTGCCACGGTGGAACTCCTACTCGTAAATAACGCGATATTTCAAGTTTTCCATTTTGTAAACTAAGTGATGGAAAGAAAAAATCAAAAGTGGGAAAAACAAAGGCTTTACGGTTTTCAAAACACAAATGCGTGACTAAATATAAGTATAAATATATATACTAATACAAGCTGTATAAATTTGAAATTGGAATTCTTAAGCAAAAAGGAGATAATACAGATCACATGGCTAGTACGACAAAACACCAATTTCATATGTAAGGACCTAATAATAATAAAATACATATGTCATTCTGTATAAGAACTTGTCATTCTGCTATTATACTCAAATAAAAGCAATAAAACCGCAAGATTTTTTATGTTTTTTACAAACTACTTGTAATGAAAAATTATAATGAGCAACAGTTGATCGTTAACCGTAAATTATGCGGCATCCCGAATCGAATTTCTAGAAACCCTTAGCGTATACCTACGATTACATTTGCGTCAACAGATAAAGGCACAAATTCGACCACCATTTAATTTTAGGATTAAAAAAAAAGTCCAATGATAGATTATTATTAATTAATCAGTCCTACTAAACTAATATTAGACAGACATGGCTACATAACTAGAGAAATTTAAGTCTGGGCGTTGAATCAACCACAGGTTTCTTTATTAATTAAAATGCTTATCTTAAAAATCTAAATTCATATTAATTGATACAGTATATCATACAAAAACAAGCACTTATTACATACTCCAAGCCACGCACACATTTAACACGTATATCTCACCATCCACACCCACCACTTACACCTTACACTTACACCATCAACTCATTAATTCATCCTTAAACTACAAGATGTCTCTAACTTTACTGTAATATTCTCTTTTTTTTTGTATACGTTCCATGTTTAGGGTTTGCATAAATAGTGGAGTTCATTCCAGGCCCTCATATTCTCGCTCCGATCGCCGCCCAGTGCGGACGTGCAAGACCCCGTTCTCCGTTGTTTGGTCCCTTCCCGATACTCCGTGGCGCTCAGTCTACTGACGTCACGGTTTAGCGTGTTGGTTCCGTGCTACGGTTTTCAAGGTTCTTTCTACTCCCTCTGAGTGCTATCGAAGTGCGATTTTTCTTTGCGACTAAGCCCCTTAGTCTTCAAAGTGCTGTGCTAAGTAGTGTTGTGCTTGTGCTGAGTGCAGTGTTGTGCCCAGCGTAAGTAGTCTGGTTTCAGTGCAAAGGATACTTAACGGTGACAACGAATTTTTACTGAACCAGTCCTTTTTATTTTTAATTTATTTCTCTTCTCTATTTTATTTATTTTTTTTCTATTTTTCATATTTATTTTTATCATATCTGTGTGTTTTCGTGTGTATTTGTCCTTTCTGTCGGTAAAGGTTGACCCTAACGTGGTCAACTCTTTACCTGCGTACCCTTTTTTAGGTTTCTAGGTAGCGGCCTTCGGCGTACTACTGTTAATTTTAAGTTTTCCTCCCCAGCCCCCCTACCGCTGGTAGGGAGGTTAGCCGCTAGGATTTTGCTAGGTTTTAGGAACTAGGCATCTTTTATTATACTTATATTTATTAATATTACTGTCCCAACTCTCCCTTATGGATCCGCTAAGCGTTATTAACGCGTTCACCCAGGCACTTGCTGCGGTAGGCGTCTACATCCCGAATGACATCATAACGCAGGCCTTGCAGGCATCGATCGCGTCCCCGGCCCCTCAGGCCTCAAACCCGGCCCCTCAGGCCTCAACCCCGGCCCCTCAGGCCTCAAACCCGGCCCCTCAGGCCTCCAACGTCGAGACCCCTCAGGTCTACAGCTCTTCCTCGTCTCCCGCCTCGTCCGAGATGGACTGCGAATCGGTCGCATCCTCTCACGCGTCGCGTCGCAAGCGTACCGCTCCCGGGAGCGACTCCGAACCCGCGTCTGATACGTCATCAGATGCCGTCACCTTAACCGGCTCTCCTGAGCCCGCGTTTCAACTTGTCGCCAAGCGCTCCAAGAAGCGCTCGAAGAAAGCTTCGGTATCATCAATACCCGAGCCCTCCCCGGTGTCTTCAACACCAGCCTCCGCGCCGTTAAAATCACTCGAAGTTACCGCGCCTCCGTCGGTCCCATCGAAGCCAGCGACGCGCTGCGCTCCCGTCCCGCCGAAACCTCAGCTCCCTCCGCCCGTCTTCCTGCGTGAAAAAGCGCGCAGGACCGCGGTTTCTAACTTGTGCAAAGAGCACAAAATTAATTACTTAAAAGCCGCCAACGCTGGCGATACAATCAAAATTCACAAGATGCACTCCAACCGCGGTAGGCGTTTTCCTTTAGCTTTAGTAATCCTGTCAAATACTCCCAACTCGAAGGAGATTTTCAAAGAGGCTCGCACAATCTGCGGACTCTCGAACATCTCCGTCGAGCGTCCCAACCCCCGCGGTCACCCTGGGCAGTGCCACCGCTGCCAGCTATATGGCCACGCAGCGGCTAACTGCTCAGCTCCCCCCAGGTGCGTTAAGTGCCTGGATCCACACTTCACAAAGGAGTGCACTCGCACTCCTGAATCCACTTCCCCCCCTGCCTGTGTGCTGTGCGGCCAGTCCGGCCACACAGCTAACTACAGGGGTTGCCCGCGCGCTCCGCGCTCCACCACCAAGAGGGTCGCGCCTAAACCGGCGCCGCCGCTCACTCCTGCTAACTTCCCGCCGCTGCGCAACCGGGGTCCCCCGGAAGCAAAGCCCGTTCAGCCGACGCCTACTCCGGCTCTGTCTTGGAGGCAGCGTCCGGCCGTCCCGCCTGCACCTTCCCGACCCATCCCAGCTCCCGTAGCTTCCGTAGGGCCGCATCCCGCTCCGTTATCCGTACCTCAGTCGTCGTTGGCTGAGGATATGAAGACCGTGTTCGAAGTTATTCAAAACGTCGATATTAACGAAATTTCCGTACTCGCACGCAAACTGCGAGCCGCCCGCTCTCCTCAAGAGCGTTTATTCGCGTTAGCCGAGCATCACTCGCTCCTAAGTTCATTGTAAATTTATTTTGTTTTTTTTTATTTTCGTATAAAATCGTAAATAAGTAAATTATAATGTCTAGACCCGCAAATCCCGCGTCCAGTCGTATTAAACCCAAGGGCTTATCCCTAGTATCTTTTAACGCTCGTAGCCTTAGCACTAACCTTCCCGAGATTAAACTGTTCCTTCAGAACAAAGAACCTGACTTATTCCTTCTCCAGGAGACATGGCTTACTCCAAACCGCTCCAGGGGATACGCTATTCCTAAGTAGGCGTTTACTCGCAACGATAGGCCCAACTCCGACGGCTACGGCGGCACCGCTATATATTACAAAAGAGGCTTCCATTGCTGTCCTCTCCCTACCCTTCCTCTCCTCAACATGGAGGCCACTGTGTGTAGATTGGCTATGACTGGTCATCCGACCATCATCATAGCTTCAATCTACATACCTAGTGGTACCAGACCAATCCGCAGCGACTTTGAGGCCATTCTCGCCCTCGGCCATTCAGTCATTATGTTCGGAGACTTTAACTCCAAACATACTGACTGGACGTGCCTATCGACCAACACCAGCGGTATCGCTCTCCTCGACTTCACTAACTCCCTTGACTTAGACGTCATATCCCCCATCACTCCCACTCACTATCCCAACAACCCGACCTATTCTCCCGACATCCTCGACTTTGCAATTATCAAGCGAATCAATCTTGATCTCAGGTCCATCGAACCGCTCGATGACCTAGGCTCCGACCATCGCCCCGTCTTCCTCGTGCTAGGCGCGCCTAACGATAACGTCACATCTCCTAAGACCTTTACCAACTGGAAAGGCTTTAAAAATACGTTAGTTTCAGCCTTAGAGGCACCGAACTCACCGCTCGCGATTTCGCCCGACCAATTAGACAGCCCGATTAAAATAGATTCGATAGTCGATAATCTCACTGATGCTATCAACTCAGCCATCAGCGACAACGTAATCATTGCTAAGCTAGGCAAACCCGCGCTTCCCTTAGCCGTTAGCAATCTCATTAAATCTAAGAACGCGGCTCTCCGGAGAGCCAAGAAATATCCCACGCCCGCATATAGAACAGCTGCGAATCAGCTTCAACGTAAAGTTAGGTCTCGCCTCGCGGAACTCCGTGACACTCAGTTTAACGATCTCATGGAGAATATCTCCCCGTCCCACCAAGCGTATTATAGAATGGCCCGAGCTTTACGCGTAGACACCGCCTCTCACGTTCCTCCTCTCACTCGTCCCGACGGCACCATTGCCTTCGAAGTCGAAGAGAAAGCCGAATGCTTCGCCGACAGCATAGCGGTACAATGTTCGCCCAGCACGCAACCCGCGGATCCCTCCCACATCCAGGCGGTGGAGGACGAAGTTCTCCGCAGAGAATCTCTCCCTATCACCGACGACCCCGTCACAGTCTCTAATGATGAAATCTTGCTTCTCATTAGAAAGCAAAAGTCCAAAAAGGCTCCGGGTGCGGATGGAATTTCCAACCACGCACTTAAGCACCTGCCACAGCAGGTGCTTACCTTGTTAGCTATCATCTTCAATGCCTGCTTCGACCATAGCTACTTTCCAAAAGCCTGAAAAGAAGCGACAGTCATAGGCATTCCCAAGCCGGGTAAACCTCTGAACATCCCGGCTAATCACAGACCCATCAGCCTCCTCAAGGCAATGTCTAAACTTCTCGAAAGAGTCATACTCTCTCGAATGCGGAACCATCTGTTTCCAACGGATGGCGACCCTCTCATTATTCCCCACCAGTTCGGCTTTCGCGCTAAGCACTCCTGCCCTCAGCAAGTCCATCGAATCGTCGAGTACATTCTCGAAGGATTCTATCCGCATCGTAAAAAATCAATCGCGGTTCTCTTTGACGTAGCCAAGGCATTCGACAAAGTCTGGCACAGCGGTCTCGTTTTTAAACTCTATAAAATAGGCTTACCGATTCCCCTAGTCAGATTAATCGCGTCGTTTCTTAAAGACCGTACGTTTCGATTCAAACATGAAGGCACGCTCTCCGCGCCTCGTCCCATAAAGGCTGGAGTCCCGCAAGGCTCAGTCCTCGCCCCTCTGCTGTACACCGTGTACACTAATGACATGCCCATCCCGCCGAAAGGCGTCGAACTCGCTCTCTTTGCAGACGATACCGCCCTTTACACTAAAGGTAAAAGGATCCCGTATAACATCACCAGACTCCAAAAGGCCGTAAACGCCCTCGGTGTCTGGTTTCAAAAATGGCGTATCGATGTCAACCCAGAAAAGAGTTCTGCCATTCTATTCGACCACAAACGTCGTAATCGCCGTAACGATCCCCACATTCAAATGTTAGGTATTCCCATCCCCTGGAAGCGCAGTATCAAATACTTAGGCGTCACCTTAGATCAGACGCTTTCTTTTAAGCCACACGTCGAAACTCGCGCGTTTCTATTTAAGCCGCTTAAATAGTATGATAGGTAGAAAAAGTAAAATGTCTTTTAGAAATAAACGTACGCTTTACAAGGTCTGCGTTAGACCCGTCATGTCATATGCTTCGCCAGTCTTTGCCCACGCCAATCCCTCCGTCCTGTATAAGCTGCAGGTGGTTCAAAATCTCTTCTGCCGCAGGGCCACAGACGCACCTTGGTATGTGCGCAACGCGGACCTGCACAGAGATCTTGAACTACCTACAGTGCAACAGCACCTCAAAACACTCTCAGAATCGTTCTTCAAACGCGCCGAATCCTATCCCAATCATCTTGTTCGAGATTCAGTCTCATATACTGCTCCTGTGTTAGATTCAAAATTCAAAGTCGCTAGGCCGAGAAACGCGCACACGGGCGAACCTACGCCGTTAACTTTAGCTCTCGAGGCCCTTCAGGCCGCAAATCCTAATTCTAACGTAAATTCTAATTCTAACGTAAATCCGAATTAATGCAATTTTTATTTTTCATTTTTAATGTTTTTATTTTTACTTTTCATTTTTGAGCACCTTCAGTGCTATGTGAATCTCAGCGGGTGACCCCTTAAGGGCCCCGCTGGCGCGGCCTCTTTCTCCAATTGGCCGTCGCTCAGATGAAGGCTGAGTGGCAAAAATGCACGAGCCGACAGGGGGTTTTTTAGTGGGTATGGTTCTGGTAGGCGTCGGGACGAGTCCCACATAACTCCGATCGCGCGCGCGAAGTATGCGTCAGAGCATTTTTTATGTCCTCCTGCCCTTCCCGTGGAGGGGAACCAAAAAAAAAAAAAAAAACCAGGCCCTCAATAAGCTTTTGATTTCAGTGCTTTACGCAAAAAATGACTATACCTTAATTTTTATAACATTTTATAATAATTACTAAAATGAAAGTCAGAACCAAATTATGTAAATAAATATATAAAAGACACTGAAGCAAATCAAGGAATACGTAACTGCGTGCATCTTTACCGATACAGACAAGGTTCTCGAACCATAGGTTAATCATTATGCAAAAAGAAATACTTGAGGTAATCTTTCTGAGTTAAAATAGATGACATAGATATTCAGTTGAATAAATTACTTCAAAATTATCGAAATCATAACATATCAAATAATATCACTAAAATATATTTATGTCAGCTTTATAGTCAATATTTTATTTTTTTGCTTTTTATTTGCTTGGGTTTATGTGTTATTTATGTGTTATTTTCTTTGATCGGCAACCCTCAATAAAAAACATTCGCTCTGTTTTTGTGCATCAAGTGAATGCAACCTGCTTACTAATGAGATAGCAAACTAACACAATAAATAATTAATTAGTAGTTAATTGTTTATTTTTCCTATTTTTCCCTATTAAATAAAGTAACAAATATTTTTAGATTAAAGAATTTGTGGTGCAATACAATATAGTTATTATAAGTTTACTCTAATGATGGCTATTTTAACACTAAAAAATAAAAAAACGAATTAGTATTTAGCTCAAGTGATTATAAAATATGGTATTAATCTTATTGATTATTATAATAAAAATAATTATAACTGTATATTTTACTGAAACATAAGTGGCCGAAGACACGAACTTTTTGAACTCAACCCTTTACCAAATAAATGAATTTGAATTTGAATCCTTTGCAACATCGCTGGTAGAGCTTGATTGAGACAGAGCCCCCTCTTGCTTTTCCCTTTTCATCCCCTAGTTATATTTCTAATGAATTCCGTTTGTATTTTACAGAATAAAATTTCGGTATCCATAAGATATGATAATTTGTAACTTACTAACTAATTGACTATAGAACATCTTTGTATATTATATTAAAATGTGAATAACAGCATTATGACCTTATGATCGCCAGTCAGTTTGATGTACTTATGAATGGAATCTGGGACCTTAAGATTGAAGCGCTTCGAATACTACGTTACCGACACTCCTAACGCATACCCGAATGTCTTGAAAAATGTCAACAGGCAATGTAGGCTGCTTGTTAGGCGTTTTTCTAAATAGGTAACATTTTTACCAATGATTTTTCCTTGCACTTCTACAGCCAACTCTTAATGAATATTTACCAAAATTAGTAAATGAAATGTACACTCCCAGCTCTTCCTAACAAATAGCAATCACCTAAAAGCCTAACGATATAGGCTATCAAAGTTCATTACTTAGCCACTAGCGGTTTTCAGGAAGGAAGCATAGAGAAGTTTTGTATTAAGTATTTAGCGAATACCGACACTGATAGCACCGGCTGTAATTCAATTATGTAGACTTAACTTTGAGAACATTATCATGAAATAGATATTTATAACGGTTGTCTTGAATAGAATAGATGAAAACTTCAAGAAACGAATTACCAATCGATACCATTAGATACTTATTAGATAGATAGATAAAACATTTATTACACTTTAAACACAACCAAAAATACAAAAAGAAAGAAAAAAAGAATAATACAGACAAGTTACACAGTTTATCGTGTGTGTTACGTCAGTGCAATGGGTCACAGCTCGGCATCAATATTTGCTTTACAAGCAAACTGCTGATTTTCAGCTATAACCTAAGGTAGTACATTTCATTGTATTATTAAAAAGTATACATTGACAGTGTTTTCAATGATTACAAGAAAGTTCAATTTATTATGTTAAAAGATGTTAACAACGATCATAGCTTTTTTCATTATCTATTAAATGGAGTAAACTCTAATAATTAGATGGATTTCGCGTTTATAGTCTGCAGAATGATCAAAAATATAAAACAGAAAATAAGGAAAATGTTAAACAAACTTGAATTTTCTTAAACAAAATGAATAATTTTCAAATAGGATTTGCTTTGAGGTTTTTAAGATCGCGTTAATAGAGCCTTCATAGGTCTTCCTTGCAGCGTAGAATTTGCGGAATACTCCGTTAAACTATGTATCGAAGTGAATCCCTCAAATCTGGATCAATATATGTAACAAGCCGTTTTGTAAAATTCAATAAGCTTTGTGGTGCTTCTTAATTGAGTTACTTGAGCAGTTTTAAAAATTCATACTTTATTGGAGAGTAGGAGTGACACAAAACAGTTATGTGGTAGTAGAATTTGTTTGTTAAGATCTCGTTTGGGATGGCTGGATCCCGCGTTAACTCGTGAACGGGTGCCGTTTGAGGGTGTTCGTCGTTTGGATACTTGGGGGAGCTTGCGGAGCTAACGGATGCAGATAAGAATAACTTTGTATAGACATAAAGGGACTCTGTGAATTTATTTTGAAAAAAATATACCCGTGAAGTTTCTTGCCAATTCTTCTTCACGAAGGTTTTTCCGAACTGGTGGTAGGGTCACGTTTTATTTGACATCAATAAGAACGAGTAATTGTCAGTGTTGAGAAATAAATGTTTGATTTCATTTCATGAGACGTACTACGGTCCTTTCTATTCTGACCGCCGTAATAATCACGTTTACGTGGTTGTATTCCGTAAGTCTACGGTCGGCATAATAATCGATATAGTAAACAAAATTACTACATAGAAATAAAACACCTTCGATTAATTATGGTATGCGGCCATTTGTCTTTGTATGTTGGCTATGAAAACAGCAAAAAAAAAATTATTTCAAACATTTAATATTTTTTCATTCTTTTACCTTACAATATTGAAATATAATGGGGTTCTTTGTTTTTAACACCGTTTTAAACATTTATTACCAACTAGCTGACCCGATCAGTTTTTGTGTTTTTTTAAGCTGGTCACAGTGACCATTACAGTCCATTACATTTTTATCTGTCGCAACCCCACTAATAAGAAACCTTTTATCTTTTACTTCCTTTTAGTAGGTATTTTCTGAACTACATATTTCAATAGGTAAGTCAGTATGGTGAAAAACGTTTGTGATGTGTATCTCATCAATAATATTCGTAGAGAATAAGTGTAGGTGCTACCACTACCGTTCTTCTTGTGTTTATCGGTTTGTGTATTGCTTTTGTTATTTACAAACTTATCTTATCAACACTTTATCAAGACGTACAAAATGTGTGAACGTAATAGTGAAGAAGAAATCTGTTTCTAGAATCAGAAAGTCAGAAACAAATTAAGAAGTAAGAAATATATTTAAACTTTTTAATATCGTCATTGTATCTCAGGATGCCCCTTTACGGAATACAGAGCTCGCCTTGCAGTGCTCTCCCTTTTCCGCTAGACCTACCTAACATCCTTTCATCTTCACCACATTAGTAGCCCTTTCTCATACGTCGGAGTTTCCAGGTTCGAGTCCTGGCCGGGGCATTTATTTGTGTGATGAACACAGATGTTTGTTCTCAGGTCATAGCCGTTTATATTTATATATGTATGTTTATTCTGGGATCCCCCCGCAGTTTGCTGTATGGTCATCCATAACACAAGCTCTGCTTACTTTGGGGCCATACATTTGGTGTGTTTGTCCGGGGATTTATTATTTTTATTATCGTAAGATTGCAGAGAGCAACATATCTTACACTTTTAACTGTGCTAAAAAAACAACTTTGTGTAAACTTGCAGGAAACGAAACACAATATTAAATTAGTATAGTATAATAGTAATAAGTTAAATATATCCAAACACGTTCCCAGCTGCGGTAACTTTCTTTGACTATATAGTCGAAATATAAGTCTTATTATAAAAACATACAGATTAAGGAGTATTGTGAGAGCAGACTTGACAAAATGGACGGCTATTTTCAGACTTACTTATATTAAAAATATTTTCCGAATTGCCAACTTTTCTAGTAAATTTTCAACTTGTCTTTTTTAAAAGAGAAACAGCTAGATCAGCCATTCTCCAGTTTTAGCGAGACTAACATAAAGCAATTCGTTTTGATATGTAATATTTGTTCAAAGACAACAGCAACGTTTGGCTCTACTTCCAAGTAGGAGGAGTTTGTTTTTTGATTATTGTGTTTGATATAGAGCTACAGCTCAGAGATAAATATTTGTTTGAAAAATTCAAAAATCTTATTTTCTACTTATCACAAGTAGTACAAAAAAACCAATGTGAACACAGATTAAGTTTAAATTACTTATAAATAATTCATATTTAGAGGCACCATTTTCATCTGAATGCAAGAAGCGAACCAGTCAAGTAAAGAAAACTATCTAATGTGTGAGTAATTTATAAAAATAATCTAAGCTGTTATGAAAATGGCGCAAGCGGTCATTAATTATAAAGAAATTGCATACATTTTGAAGGTCCTCGGTAATTTTACAATTTCTGCATAGGCAACTTTCACAAATACTATATTTCTGAACCAGGGGTATTCCGAATGGAAGTAAGTAGAAGGAGAACATAAAGCAACATTTTCTTTACCATCGAAGGGAATTATCTTGGTCGGATATCATTCTGCACTATATTTGTAAATATACGGAAAACGTGTAGTATGATGGTTCAATTTTGTCTTGAGCAACGTTTAATTTCGCATTATTCAGTCGCAGGTTATAATAAACATTACAATTGCACCTTATTTGCTCTTTTGGTTTCATTGGATTCCTGTTTAACTTTTTCTTTTAAGTTAATTTTACTTAAGTTCTACGTAACTTCTTCTTTACCTTAATCCCATCAAACTTATCAAACATTTGTTACCTTCAAACCTATTAAAGATTCAATGACTTTAAACTGACTCATAAAGCCAAGACGTCATAAATATTCAAAATCCACATCCCGGAACCACATGAAGTGGTACATTATAATTCAATCGTGAAGTTAGCAACTAACTACGAGGCACACAGGGCGCTTTCTCAACTCATTAGAGTGTCGACTTCACTCGTTACACTAAATTTGGTTCAACAGTCTTCACTGCATGCAGGAAACGCTGCCAAAATCTGTTGTCTAATAAATTATGCTAAACTTTACTCGCTCAACACCAAGTTAATACACTCCACTGATTCTATGCATTTTATATTTGTCAAAACAGTATTCAAACTATCATCACATCGTTTACACGTTTTTTAATCGCAAAAATAATCTGCATTCAAATTAGAACCTTATTACATTCAACACTTTAGTTACTATTACATTTGAATGCTGAATAAATCATATTAAGCAAGTTGAAAACAGAATACACTCAAACTCTACTAAATATATTTCAATATCATTAGTATCTCGTAACTAAATTTAGTCTTTAGACATAGTTAAGTATGAAAAGTATGTACAACTGACCTCAGCCTTTGTCCAGGAAAGATGAAAAAGTTTTCTTCGATCTACCCCGTTGTAAAGGGTTACTTTCTTTACAACTTTAACAGAAGATATCAAAACTTTTTGTTCATCATCATTGGTAACTTAATATAAAAGTCGATGAAATTTTTTATATCCACCTGACTCCCCGCAAAAGTAACAAAAAGAAATTGGAAAACAGGTTCTGAACTTATACCAAAACGGGAAAAGATGGTATTTTCGAGAGGAGAGAGAGAGAAAGGCTTTCAAAAACACCCTTATGTTTTAAATAAGACGTGAATAACAGCTTGATGTATTATAAGCTATTAAGTCTGTTCACGACGGCGGCGACGCGGCGTGTTCACAAGAACACTTGAGCAGTGAGTTGTTTAAAATGTTTAATGATATTCCTTCAGCTCTAGTTTGCAATTTATTAATAAACAGTTAAGTAAAAATATTCTAAAAGTACATTTCTGGTTAGATAAATGTATTCCCAATATTTTTGAGGGGGGTAACCGTCGCTTACGTAATACTTCCAATGTTGACTTAAACTACTTTAATAATAGTGTATATATTCATTTATAAATTTATATTTTTTTACTTAACTTTACCTCTCCTTAGCGCGGCGATGCCTTTATCAAGAGATGTATTTTCACAGATCGTTATGCAAATTAAACTCTTAACGGGCTGCATTTCGGTGTATTTAATCGCTGGAAACTCTCAACTTCTAAGAATTTTGAAGGGTGAATACATTTGAAAACCTCTTACGGAAGTGCTTGGTGGGTGTCACAAAGTTTATGTTATGTCTGCTCAAGTTAAAGTAATAAGAGAGATACAGGGTGAATGTGTCGGGGTAAGTTGTCAATAACATTTTAAAAAATTCTTAATTTCTTAAAGTAGTTTTTATTACGATTTAAAGAACTTGACTAAACAAAACGAATCAATCAATCAATCTTGATTTCTTCAAACGAAGAAATCAATTCTTTATTTGCATAGGAATTTTGATCCAGCTTAAGATTTAATTATTTACCTACTGTGGTATTGAATTTTGGCTCTTTAATAAAAACCCATTCAAAGAGAGAATCACCCTGTATTCGACTTTAATTCCATTGAGTAGACTTAAAGCACTGGGCGGTTAATGATTTGAACTCATTGACCATAGTAGAGATTTTTATGATAAAAGCTTGTTGGAGGCAGTCCTTCCACCATCCAACCACCATAATAACCCCTTCTACGTAGATGTGTTTCGGATAAAGAAAAGGGACAACCAGTGTAAACTGAAACAAAGGTAGGTACTTATCATTAATGTAGTGGCCGAGTTCGAGAAATAGCCCTGCCCATACGCTGTTCCCCATGTCATCCTGTCACCCATAACAAAAGCTCTGCTCACTTTGGGGTCATACAGTTGGTGTATTTATCTGGGGAGTTATTTACTTATTTATATACTTTAATCGAGAATCAATAAATATCAATGAAAATAATCAATATCAACAACGATTATTGAACTTACCACCAGAACGCGTGCTCGTTTGCTGGTTATGACAAACTTTTAAAAAAGCTCTTAAAAGGGATATAAAGATATCTGTTTCTATGAGAAAAATCTACCCTGTGAACTTTGTAGAACCTTAGTGACAAATTACATAGTAAGGTTCCAAAAGCTTTATTCTACAATAGCATGATAATTTTACAGTATTACTTAATGTTCTCAACAAAATATAACTAAAAAACAAACAACCGATTGCAAGAAAAAAGTTAATGATGCCTTGAAGTCTGTTGGATATCTCCTTTATGCCAATTAAAATAAACTGCAGACTTGGTTTACGTTGCTGAATAAAAAGAGCTACTAAACTTATATTGCGTAAGTACGAATTACGCTCAAGCAAGAATTTCTATTATTTTTGTTTATAATATTTTCAAAGTCAGTGAATGACAATGCGACCCATCTGTTGGTAATTCCAGCGGCATCCGCACCCTTATATTCATCGTAGGTATTTTATTCATTAATTATTAACATTGATAGTGATAAAAACATGGCTTTATTGGCTGTCCCTTCTCAGTAACCGGAACACAACCATTCAAAGATTATTTTTGAGTTACAAAAGTACCACCCCGGAAGAGATATTAACAAAAGAAACTCACTTCCGCTATGGTCAAAACCAAATTCCAATTCGAAAGATGGCCTCTATTAGAATATTACAAACTTTTTTGAACCTTTATCTCTAACTACACCTGTTGTACAACTACAACTACAATGCCGGGCATTTTATATTTCGGCCGCTGCTTCAACACGCATATTTCATTTTATTTTTTTGTTTATTTATTACCAACACATGAAAAATAGAATTATGTGTGTAAATGTGTGTAGGTTTGTCTAGACAATCGGTCTCAAATACTATTATTCACTCTAAACGTCAACACCAAATATGCAGTCTTGTTCCCTCCACCGGCTCTGATAATTGACAGCAACTTGACGGGTTTTGTTTGAGGAAAACAGCTCTTGTATTCATTACCGTTATTAACAATTTTTAGTAAAATTTAAATAAAATAATAATACCATTATTTTATTTAAAACATTTTGCAGGTTTTACTGCGTTATCTAGATATCTAGCGTACTGATCAAGTTTTTATGCGATAGTCGTGTTGCAAACAACTTGCTTAGAAACAGAGCATTTTTGAAAGCGTTTGCTGTGTTCACTGTCACATCACTGCATTGTTTTTGAATCGTAAATCTACAATTCTGTTAATAGCTAATAGCTAATTTTTAATACGAATGTCTTCGGGCTGTGCCAGCTCTACAGCGGAGGAAGCGGGTAGAGTAGGAAAGTAAGTGTGCACTGTGATGACCGTTATTATATTTCATGTAAAAGTCTCGGGTGCTCTTTGAAGAAGCTCCCTAGCTTTATTAAGGCGTAACTATACAACCTTATGAGTTTACTTATTTATTATGTACTTTAGTTCTGTATCCTGTACAAATTGTCTTTTAAACAGACTTTAACACTTAGATTTACAAGAAAATAACTGTTTTGCATCAGAAACTCGTGCATCCATAATTAACTCCATTTTAAGTTGAATCAGGCAATATCATAGTATTAAATTTAGGTCATATTTGCACCTGAAAAGAGAAAACAAACTCTCAATCTTAGAAAAGGAAGTGCTAGAAGAAACTGTACAATTTCTTTATTGAGATATCGCCCGAGGGCAAGACCATAGTTCTTCTTATTTTAACCCTTAGCTACCTTATCTCTCAGTCTATCTTACTTATCTTACTTCAGTCACACAATTAGGTAGTTGTACTAGGTTGTATTTGGAGTCTCTCAGACTCCTGCATTTTGAAGCCCTAGAAAAAAAATCTATGACTTGAGGACAAACCTGAAAATCGAAAACATTATTTTTATATTCGTTTATTTATACTTAAATTATAAAATTTTGAAACATATTCATTACTTATTCTAAAACCTCAGTTTCTTTCTTGACAACTAAAAAAACTTAACATTCTTATAAAATGAGATCAATCACTAAAATTTAAAAAAATTATTAACTTTAATCATTAATTTTCCAAGGTATAGGAATGAACAAACTTAGCAAAAAACAAATTTTCTTCAAAATCACATCAGTTTAATAAAATTGCAAAGGTTGATGATGATGGTAGCTGGTTATGATTTTTCAGGGCAGCATAAACACAGCATTTGAGAACACTCCAGACAAAAAAAACCGGGTTTTTGTACCTGAAACATAAATATTGGGGTTTCCGCTTCTTTTTGGAATCACATAATTATCAGTATTTCCGAATAGCTAACTTTTCTTAACTTTTCTACTAGATCTGCTTCCTTATAGCCTTCTGTTTCTGAATTTGATGCGGAATCACAAAGCAGTACATGTCTTTTGTTGATATCCACTTCTACATCACTGCAATTCCTGTTCAAAACATCCTGTTCATTTGAATAAAGGTCTTCCTCCAACCAACGATCAATAATTTTAACGCTGTACACCATTTTCAACTAAAACAAAAAATAAATCACTCATGAAAAAGTTACGTAACCACCTACCAGGAGTCTCTCAGACTCCGGCAAAAATATTTTTACTCACTAAAACGCAGCACGCGCTCGTATCACCCCGATGTGAGCAGGCACGGTACTACGGGTAGCGGAGAGAAGGTACACAAATGCGCGCAGGACAAAGATGCCTACATGCAAAATTATAAACAAAAATAACCTTGATGGAGTCTGGGAGACTTCAGGTAGGTAGTTAAGGGTTAAATACCATAATAATCACCTTTACATGGTCATGTTCCGGTTACAGGGAAGAAACAGCCAGTTCAATTACAATAACAAAGTCATACAACTGAGGCTTTCAGTCGGCAACGCGTCATTAGTCCATATAATAATCACAATCACTATTAATAGGTAAAACACCTACGGACTAATGAGGTCCATGGAGAAATAATGCTACTTACTATCAGGCAGGTATGTATTCGTTTGCCGGCTATAAAAGTAATAAAACAAAACTCTCGATCCGAGTTTACCAGTATTACTGAACGCAACCAACTTTCAACAATTGATTAAAAGCGGTATATGCAATCGTTTTTTACCTTTGTATACTTGCAGTTTTAACCCTATTGTTGAATCTAATCACGTACACTTTTCTGCGGTGTGCTCAAACGTACAAAGTATAAAATTTATGTCCGAACTGCATCGCGTCGCACTCGCGATATCTACTATTGAATTTTGGCCGCACAGAGTTTTTGACAGTGTACTTACAAAAACTTACTTATAATGTTACAAATGTATTTTTCTTCGTTCGTGACTACTTCTGTTTACGTGCACCGTTAGTATACTACATCTAGTAGAGATAGTTGACATTAATACATCCACTTTATCTCTTGCATTGTCTCTTTGTCTCTCAAATATGCACTATTATTGACTTTAAACCTCGTCAGTTTTATCATTACTTACGTATCTTCCCGAGCGCGGGTTTAGTACTTCAGGGCAAAAAACTACTGCAAAATCTCATGAAATGTTATGGCATGAACAATAAAGGCTTTATTTGATTTTCAGAGACAGTAAAACTCATAGCGGTATCTGAAAAATGTCTGATGTGCTTGGCCAAGAGCCACAGACAATAATTTTGGGTTTTATAGCAAAGTTATGGTTCCAAGGGAGTTCTCACTTTTTGATAGTTGTTGATGTATTTGTATTTGGTGGAGGTATTGGGTGTCCTATGAACCAATGACGAACAGAACTACTTTAGCTGAATTGAATTGAAATATGTAGGCAATGATCTTAATATTATATGCGGTGCCTAGTTTGTACAACTAAGACGGGTTTTGTCTATCTCCTCTACTTATGAAATGTGACTATAATATAAAATAGCCGATTCATAATTTTTTTAAATAATCTGTGACTGTATTTACGTTTTTATAACGGAATACATGCTTGATGCTCAATGTGATTGGCATCTAGTAAACGCTGAATATATTCTGCAAACATTTATATCAAACTCATTCTAAGATAAGTGTGCGGTAAAACAGCGCAGTAGTTATACATATTTATACAATTTTATAACTTCATTTTCAATGATTTTGTCGAACATGTAAGAAGGAACTTTATAAATGTGAAAGTTTGTACTTACTCTTCAGACACAATTAATTTGACAGAAGAACAAACAAGTAACAAGGTGTATACAGACGCTTCAGGTGTCCTACAGATCAGTATCGCGCGTGCTTTGCTCAAATTGAGCCAATCAGTTCTGGTCGTGCGAGTGGATTCAACATTTTGTTACACCTTTACAATTGTAGATAATTACTTACAGTAATAACAAAGTTTGAAATGACGAGATAAATTACAAAAAAAAAATTACAAAGGAATTGAAAAGTATCAATCGCTGTGTTTAATGGTGACAGAAATAGATTCACTGAGTACGTATATGTTGGGTAACTTTGAATTGAGGTCTTTCTTTGAACAAAGTGGTGAAAAAGATTTATAATTTTTTTACACGGAAACGTTTTGGTGTTTCAATATCGGGACTGCGTTAATCGAATGTCCAAAATGTTTTGTAGCAAAAGCGAAGTAAAAAAATATACTCTCAATGTCATAGTTTCCATGTCTCATTTCCATAGGGAAGTTGTCAGAGGTGTTTAGTGCATGAAATCGTGATTAAAAATATAAAACTTACTGTAAACAGGTATGTTTTGTCTAAAATGTAATTTATATATCATTGTATATATTATTGATTAAATTGACTGTATTACTAAAACATTTTTAACTACGGGCCTAAATTCTCTAAATAATTAGAAATAAAAGAAGGCCAATCAACTATTTAAATATAATAAACAATTAAGAAACAACAATTTAAAGTTCTTTATAATGGAATAATAATCAAGACCACGCTTCGCCAATGACATCTATACTTCTATGTCTATACTGTAATTATAAAGAGAAAAGGATTTTGTTTGTTTATTTTATAACACCACTGTTAACTGAAATTCTTACGATGAAACCGTGCAGGGACGTACGTAAACTCTAAACAATGATTAATAAGATCAATGGTAAAATGTATTGAAACATTTTCATTGTTTAACTTTATACGCGTAGTTAATAATCTCTACTTAATGATATATCCCTTTTAAACTTTTTCGGCAATATATATAATAATTTATTAAAATAAATATGTTTTTTTCATACAGGTATTCCATACATATGCTATTTTTTTATTCTACGTTGATCCCTCGTCCACGTTACTCTTCTAATATTGCTAAACTCGCACAAATCACTAGCAACGTACAAATTCCACAGGTCACTTGCTATGCAACATCCACAGGTCTGGAGTGTCGGGAACCGCATCCATCACCAAGTGTTGATAGAGAAATGGTTGATATGTCGTTTCTTTGATTGATAGCGGCTGCAGCGGAGACTAAATATGATGTAGCGGTTATAAAAAGTTTGTGCTTTATTTAGCCTATTGTACTGAATCTTATTGAGTAAGTTTGTAGAAGCAGCAGCAATTTTAAAATTAGAAGATAAGTAAAACTTTAAGTATATATATATTTAAACAGATTCAATTCAAATATTTCAGTTTTGAACTGAAGTATATTATTTATTTTACTTTATATACATTAATATCAAGAAATGAAATAAAGTTTATTAAAGTGGTATTAAAGCTGTACAAAAATTAATACGATAAACATTTCACAAATAATTACCACAAGTTTTCACTAAATACTTGAAGATTTAATAAAATTTAAAAAAATGATCTTGTAACTTTGACAGCATTTTGTATTTTATTCTTATATCATAACATTACGTTTAGTACTAATATTTTCATTCTTAGAATTAAATACGTTCAAAGATATAACTGAAGTATTACAAATTAGAAAAATTCGTATATTGTCCCAAACGTCAAAAACAAAACACTTATTATACACAACAAATATTATAGTCATGCATTATTTCAATAAAGGAGCCTAATTTAATGTTTCTCTACGTTGATGATCAAAAAGAGAACAAACCTTGCTTCAAACGCAGGGCATGGCGGAAGGCAGTGACGGCGGCGCGGTGACATGTTGGGTTCTGCGGCTGCGGTTTGCCTGCCCGGTGTACGGTACTCTGCATTGTCAGATGTGCTTTGCTTGCAACTCTAAAAATGTATCTGGTATTTGTTTAATAATTGGTTTTTATGGTTTGTATTTATTATTTTTCAGTGTGAGGATTATGTTCTTTCTTTAACCCCTATAATGCGTGGCAAAGAAAAGGAACATTAATTATTCTTTCAGTTGAAAGACCTCCACTGCTTATATTGTTTCACTACTTTTATGTATATGGATAAATATATCGTACCGAAATAAATAACTAATGTATTAATTTGTAGCAAAGATATTGTAGGTAAGTATTACATTAAAAAAATGGGAGGAGGACAAAAACATGTTGTGGTATTGAAACCTAACTATTTGAACAAATTGTTTTAAACACTTGTAAAACTTCCGTACTTGAAACAAAATAAGGATTTGTATACTGTCCATCGCTGCGGTCGTCCCTATCCCCCCTACCGCCGGTAGCCTCACGCTGCTCCCCGGTTCTCGCAAAATCGAAGACCCCTCCCCCCGTATTCCTACGGGAAAAGGCTAAATGGCCTCTTGTCTCGAGCTTATGCTTGGAGAATAAGATGAACTATTTAACGGCGACGAACCTCTCCGAGTCCGTTAAAATCTCAGTCCCCACTATAGAGAACTTTAGGGCCCTAACGAGGCTCCTAACCCTTAAACAATTCTTCTACCACACCTACGCTCCCCCTGAAGAGCGTAAGGTAAAGGCCGTTCTCAGGGGAGTCCCCGATGAGATTCCCAATGACGTCATCCTTGAGGATATTAAGTCCCAAGGCTTCCCTGCCGAGGCTGTGCACAAGATGCATAGCAAAAATGGCCGTAGATTCCCCTTGGCGTTAGTCATCCTGACCAACACACCCAGATCCCGCGAATTATTCAGAGAGGCCCGCACTATCTGCGGCCTCTCGGGCATCTCGGTCGAGATGCCGCATCGCCGCGGTCACCCAGGGCAGTGCCACCGCTGCCGACTGTACGGGCATGCGGCGGCCAACTGTTCCGCGAGCCCCAGATGCGTTAAGTGCCTGGAGCCGCACACCTAAAACGCTAACTTTCATATGTTAGGCAGGCACAGTAAAATGTCTCTTAGGAACAAGCAAACGCTTTTTAAGGTTTGCGTCAGACCAGTTATGACGTATGCCTCTCCAATTTTTGCCCATGCAAAACCCTCCTATCTGTATAAGCTGCAGGTAGTCCAGAATCTCTTCTGTCACAGGGCCACGGATGCTCCGTGGTACGTGCGAAACGCAGACCTGCACAGGGATATCGATTTACCTACAGTACAACAACACCTTAGGACGCTCTCCACCGCTTTTTTCAAGTGATCCGAAGAGCACCCTAACCCCCTCATACGCGAGTCAGT
This sequence comes from Marasmarcha lunaedactyla, assembly GCA_923062675.1. Taxonomy (NCBI): domain Eukaryota; kingdom Metazoa; phylum Arthropoda; class Insecta; order Lepidoptera; family Pterophoridae; genus Marasmarcha; species Marasmarcha lunaedactyla. Next base: position 7,394,263 of record OV281341.1, read on the forward strand.
AGCTTATACTGCTCCGTCCATGCCATTGAGGTACAAAGTCCGTAGACCGACAAATGCACTCTCGGATCCCCCCGATCAGCTCTCAGCTAATTTGGACCAGCTTTAGGCTGCCCAGGCCGAGAAACCATCATCTAAATGTCATTTGCACCTAATGTGATTTTTATTCTCAGCGGGTGACCTTCTAGCGGGTCCCCGCTTGCGCACCCACCTCCCTACCCAGGTGTCACTCCGATGAAGGCTGACAACATTCCCATGCTACAGCCGGCAAGGTGGTTTTTAGTTGGTAGGTGCCACTCTGGTGAGTCCCACATAACCGTCGTGGAAGTCGGTTGCCTGCGGCGGTATGCGTGTCGCATCTTCCATCTCCCTCCCGAGTGGGTGCTGCTTACGCGGCGCAAAAACAATTATATCGTATACTGAAGTTAATCCAATTCGTTCAGCTGGTAAAGGTATTGAATAAAAAGTAATCAAATTAAAAAGATGAAACAAAATTAATCAGTAAAACTTTATTTCGAATCGTAAATCTGAAGAGTACGATTTTATTATTTAAAAAAATCCTTAAATAGCTTGTTTACCATATACACAGGAATAAATAGAAAAAGGAAGACACCAATAATGCATTGACAGACTAAAAAATTGCGTCACGTCTCGGTAAAATGGGATCGGAGACAAAAGGGTTAGACGTTTCAATAAAAGGGACTTCGTCAAAGTTCACCCTGAGTTCATTTATTTCTGTTAACGCTTTGTTATGTAAAAAGCAAGGAGAGAGGACATTTTTCAGGGTTTCGGGGGGATCGGCATTCAAACGCAACGCAAAAGCAAAAGCACAAACGCAAAAGCCTGGATCGCGCGTGGGGTATGCGTAAGAGCAATTTTTAGATCCTCCTGCCCCCCCTTGGAGGGAAAAAAAATACAAAAAAAGACAGAGTTACCGCGGGATCCAGTCGTCGCCGTAAGATTACAGTGTGTTACTAAAATGTTCGTGTGGTTTCACCTGTACATTGGAGATTCCTATACTTCTAATGAACAATAACACTTTCAATAGTGAAGGTATTTTTTTAAATCGATACAGTTCTTTTAGTGTTTAACGATAGCAAATAAACAAACAGATAGATCTTGACAGTTTGCCGCTTTAACAAAGTTACCTTCCTGAAATCAATGTTTTTACGATAGCAGCTCTACAAACTGACTTAATGGATGCAAAGCACATTCCAAGCCACAGTTCCAAGCGTACTGCAGTATTTTGTTTTGCTAACACCTTTCCTGCGGTTTTTTTCTGAACAGTAAAAGAGTGTTTTGTTAAAAAAATAATCAATATAACTTGCTCGACACTTGTGATGAATGGATAAGCAACCTTGACAAAAAGCAAATTGAAGCACTTTTTGGGATAGGAATTTATTTCAATATAGATTGTATGCTAGCGTTGCTTTGCCCCGTGGAAAAAAAGGATTGCGTTAATGTTTTCTGGTTAAAAACTGTAACAATCACTTATTGTGTTAAAGAAAATAAACCTTTATTCGCTCAAATATCAAAACTAACCAAACAAAAACTGAGAGACTGAAGCTTATTATTTTCAGAAAAACTTTACAAAGCAGCAAAACTTTCAATTTATTTGCTACTTTATATTTTGTTTGTATTCGATTACCCGTTTATTTTTAAGTTCATTTCATTAAGCCTGTCGGACCGACTGTTGGTGCTCGTGTGACGTGTTTATATTAAACACTTTTCTGGGTAACTTAACTTACAAAGGGAATTTCATTTATATGATAGCCAAAGATATTCTAATGAAGGGAGACTTGCCGAGCTAACAGATGCAGAAAAGAATAATTTTGTATAGACATAAAGAGACTCTGTAAATTTATTTTGAAAAAAAAATATATACCCGTGAAGTTTCTTGCCAGTTCTTCTTCACGAAGGTTTTTTTTCGAACTGGTGGTAGAATCATGTTTTATTTGACGTCAATAAGAACAAGTAATTATCAATGTTGAGAAATAAATATTTGAATTTGAATTTGAATTTGAATTTGAAGGATTTCATTATAGGCAATAATATATAACGAACTACGTAATACATTACAAACTGATAATTTCTAGATACACTAAATTTGACACAATAAATTGGTTGTCGAAAATGAAAAAAATAAAAGAGTTTATGAGGGCATGTAATTATTATTATTTTACCTTTTTATCTTGCGTAATGTTTTTGTAACTTTTTGCACATATTTCAAATAAGATTCGCGATACATTTTAGAAAAACAAAAGGTTCAATAATAACGTTGCATTTGTAAACTTAATTTGTTTCTAACTGTTTTAAAATAAGGAGGACATTCTCAATTAGTCTGTAATTTTTTTGTTATCGATTGGATAGATTTTGATAGTCATTTTTGCATTTGATTCACACAGCATCAAGTTTATATCGTTCTAGTTTCATAGGTGTTGGACCCTGAACTTCGGAGACATAACATGGAACTCCACAAAATTAAACAGAAAGTGTTTAGTAATTGACGTTTTCTTAAGGTTGAGACAATGACAAGGTAGAAAGAAAATTAATTATGTTTTGGGCAGTCACATCAATAATTATTTTGAGTGACTGTACTATGGTGAAAGTTATCTTAGAGTGGACCAGAACGCACACAATGGAACTTCTCAATGTCGAACAGCACATTTATATTTATTAACTGAACTATTTGTGAGAATTATTTCGTTCGATTTGAGCCCAAGTGGCTATTTTGATATATCGAACTCATTAAATTATTATTTTTTAAGCTTTTTACAGCAAAATTTGTGATTGCCGACAAACGAGCACGCGATACACTGGATGGTAAGCTGCATCCGTGCCCATATACCTCATTTACCGTAGATCTTATATAAAACAGAAATAATTATTTTGCGTTTGTATCTATTTATAATGACACCCTTATTGCATAAAACTTATTTAACAAACAGTTTCTATTTTATTTTTTTTAACTATTTTATCAGCTGTAAGAACAAAGAGATCTAAACTATGGATTTCTTTATTTGACTTGAAAACAGAGTTCCTGTTTATTTTATAAATATCTCTATTATTGTCACACTGACTTCAAGACACAACCCATTTAAGGTAATCCAGAGTGCACTCCGGCACACCGACCTGGCCGCATGAAGATTGCAGCCGCACAGATCTACATCTCCTGGGAGCCACTTTATGATTAAATATTGATAGACATCTGGCGACGAGACGCTCAAGTCGCGACGGATAGTACTGTAAGCAGTAAGACATTTAGAAGAAGTTTATATTTATTTTATCCTTTTTGGTTACAATTATTCTGTAAGACCAGTTCTTTTATATTTTGTTACTAGCGACCCGCCCGCCACGGCTTCATACGGGTCTATGTGATTGCATTTTAAATCTGTAATATCTTCGAAAATATTTATTTAAATTACACGCTGTAAAGGGCCATATTTATCTATATTACATGCACAATGTATTTAAGGTACTTAATTGGATAAGGATTAATGCTGTATTGCTTAAAATCGATTCGTAAATAAGCCATTATTTCGCGTAAAAAGTAAGGGTTACAAAATGGTTATTGTGGGTTACCCCTAAGAGATAGACATATACCATCGTGGACTTTTTTGTAGACCTTTTAAAGGTGTACAATACTGTAGCATATTATTTTGATCTATCTCGTAGGGCTCAGCCAGCGTTTGCAATGTAAGCGCAGAAAAATGTGTTTATTTACGACATCACATTAGAAACCTCTAAGATTATCAATGTTCCTCTACTATATTATGCATGTATTATACATATAAATCTTCCCCTTGAATTATTTATATATACATATAATAATTATATATAATATATAATATAATATAATATATATTTATATATAGTGGTTGGTTTTTGTTGACTTTTTGGCTATACATTCTAACAAACATTAACTGTGTGTTATATATTTAAATAATAAATAATATTGATATACTTTGAAGTTTGTTCTTAGCTGCATATTAAATATTTCTGGTTTCTGTTTAACAAATTATGGAACAACTTTAAAAAGGAAATGAGGATCTTAATATACCGGGTGGAATTTTTTTTACGACACCTGGAAGGAAAGTACTTTAAATAGTGACACATTCCTTTATTTTTATTTTTCATATTTACTCGATCAATTCAACGTTACTTTATCCCACATTTGGAATCGAAACTGAAACAAGAACTTATACATTAAATTGGAAACCATTTTACAACAACTGAAACACTTTGGACATTCTTTGTACTGTAAACATTTTGATAAGGAATAAATTCATTTAGACCGTTTGAAGTTTTTTTTTTTATTTCGGAAAGTTTTAGTGCGCTAATAAAAAAAGATTACTGTTTTACACTACCTGATGTAACTGCCAGCTAGAACGAGTAGATGTCCAATAGCATTTAAAGTTTTGATTAAAGTTAATATCTGGTAGATATATTATATGACAAGTTCCTGAAGCATGGACTCCATATATAATAAATATGACTGTCACGATACGAGTACTAACGTAATGATACGATTTAAAAAAAATTATATACACGATATTGCATAATTCTGTTTCTTTTTCAGTTTCATTATGTAAAGAGTCATAAATATTGTTACGAGCACGAGAGCTATATTGCTCAAGTACGCCACGTAAGAACATCATCTCATTGAATCAAATCTAAAAAGTAAACAAAATACAACATTTTAATTTTTTTCCTTAAATTAATACAACAGCTGTGCTTGTCAATACACAATTTCACTTCAAAAAGGTTACCGCATGTTTAACTCAAAATAAGTCTCGATCGTTAGACGTGAATACATTATTCGCGGCGCCTTAACTTCCAGAAACCATAATATTTCTAATTCTTTGCTGCAAAGGCTTCATTAGAGCTTTATTTTCGTTTCACGACAAAACGATTTGTTCTTGTGTAATGTAAGATAACAAATACAAGAAAGGATGCTGTTTGGGGTATTCGTTGTTTGGATAGTTAGGAAGAGGAAGACTTGCCGAGCTAACAAACGTACATAAGAATAATTTTGTATAAAAAATTAGACATCATAAATTTATTTTGAAAAAATTATACCCGTGAAGTCTCTTGCCAGTTCTTCTTCACGAAGGTTTTTCCGAACTGGTGGCAGAGTCACGCTTCATTTAACGTCAATAAGAACAAGTAATTGTCAATGTTGAGAAATAAATATCAAAATTTGAAGACACGTAAAAAATTAACATGCAGTATGTCACAGTAAAAGCAATAAAGTTTACAAAATGTTGTTTGTACATACAATCGTTTTTTCGTTCAAATAAAAATTCGTCAAACTTCGCCGGAGTTACATAAAAATTAAAGCCATCTCGGTCCAGAAACTACATAAGTGGCAACTTAAAACAATCTTACATGGCAGGTATGTTATAAAAAATTTCTGAATTCAATTTCAAAGTCATGCATTTCAGGTAAGGGTTAAATTATGTACTTCCGTGCACCGCTTTTGTTCCAAACTGTATTGTAAGAAACACAGCAGCTAGTGGCTTAAGTTAGTAAGTGCTTCAACTTTCAAGTTATCGTTTAACTTCGGTGTCGAATCTAACGGTGGCTGCGCATTTTTCTGCTACATTTATATTAAATGTATTGATTGATGAGAGAATAAATATGTTTGCTTTCTTGAAAATATTTCAACAAAAACTTTTTATAGTGAGTAAACACAGTAAAAGTTATGTTTAAATTATTCTGCAATATAAAACAATCTGAAATCAAAAAAATAATTGTTTATGATTTGAATTACCGAACGACTTTTAACAATCAATTGTTTTATTGATAACCATATACTATACAATCAACTAAATTTATTGTTATATAATAAATTAAATGTCATAACAACAAAAAAAGCTCAAAGTTCCGGAATTGACGGTTCCCCTAAGTAAGCATATTTTAATGATTTGAAAAACATAGTTGAGTGATATGTTCACTGCACAATAAAGAGGTTTAGATATTGGTGTTTTACCCGACTTAGAGCTATTTACAAATCTTGAACTAAAACAGAACCAGTTGCATCTTTCAATATCAGTGCTACGAGTAAATTTACTGATATCGTTTCTCTGAAGCATTGAAATTGAACGCCACAAATCCGCCCAAATTTTTTTTATAAATGAGAAAAACTAAATTAGCTCTGGTACTCTTAGGAAATGTAACTTGCATACAGTCAGTGATTTTACAACTACTGGGGCTTAGTTCTGCTGAAGTGTGTTTGACTCAGTCTTGCATATATTGAGTTTTAAGAGCATTTATTTGATACAATGTTTAAGGCTGTGATAAGATATTTAAAAACGGCTAAACTAAGTAAAACAATATCTTTTAATATTAAATTAATCAATTATACCCTCGTTCACCTTGATTTTAAACCCTGTTTTTTAAGAATCATCGATGCAACTATAGATACTAGCCAATGAGATTACCGTATTAGAAAAATATTTGTTACTGTGGGTGATGCTATTGGCTATAATCTAATGCTAAGACGATATTGCATGCGATACTGCATTCTTAACGCGAACGAACTGTACTGTAAATTGATTTAAGATTTAAAAATAAACTACACAGTCTTGATATTAACAGTCTAAATTGTCGGTATATATTTTCAAGATTAAGCTGTATCAATCAGTCAGCATGGAAGTTTGCATGTTTTAAAAATATTTAATTGTTACTCCATTAACATGTTACGTAACAACAATAAGTCATTTTCATTTCCAAAAAACAATAACTTATAACTTGATGATAAATCTTTTAATCTTAAAACCCTTTGAATATTTCCAGATTTACTAAAATGATCTTTATTTAAGGATCAAACTTCAACTATGAACAAAGTTCTATATATTAATGTAGGTATATTACATAACACAGCACCGCAGCGTACTGTAATTTAGCCAACATCGTCTTAAAGCTGCTTTCCCCTCAGACTTGAATACCACCATCAGTCGAGACTATTATCATATTTCATTCTTTGCCAATACCGTCTACTTCAAAAATAATTATAACTTTGAACTTTAAACTCAAAAGCGTATGATTCAGATTAAATTGAAGTTTTGTGGTAAGGAGGGAAACCTCGACCAGGCTTTGCGCCCTCGTAATCCGTCTTATTTTGTCTGAAGTTGTGTAATACAATGCGGTTTCTGTATTATTAGGAGATAGCTGTACACAACCAGTATGCGTATATATAACGTATTTTTCTGTGTGTGACAAATACGTTTTTCAAGTTTCAGTTCAAGGTAACAAACTGAACTTAAATTTGGTTTTGGAATTACTATCTACTGACCTGTTAAGATTCATACTTCTATTACGATCATTGTAAGAAGAAGATGCAAGACTATCTGGGGCTAATTCATTGGACTCATTTGACTCTAGTAGCTTACATAAGAATAAATTTCATTGAATGTTTATGTTGTAAAATCTTAAGTTTGAGACTCCTGTTACGCCTAGTTACGTTAGTCAATTAAATGAATGAATTCATTTTAGGTACAGTCCAGGAACTTGGTACAAGCTCAGATTTGCAGTCGAATCCTCTAGAGTGTTGTCGCCCCTTAGTATGTGGAGCATTTACAAAAGACCGAACAAAGCACAAGCGGTTCTCGTTGAGCCCCCGACTGTACCTAATACTACTTACTTAACTTTAGTGAAGACAAAAAGCTTGTATAGTGAGCACTAAATAACAATAATCTAAAGAAATCTGTAGAAGTTTTACATAACCACATAAACATTTGTGACACGTGAGCAAATATCTATTGCAAGGTAAATTTCTGGCGTACAAAGAAAATCTGCTACCAACTAAGGCATTATATCATTCTTAGGTGACTAATGGATTAAAAAAAAATAACTATAACATTATTCACTAGATATATATTTCTTATGGTAAGATTTACGTTATACATATAACTGCAATCAAGTTAAGAATTAAAAATCGAACAATATGATTCTGAATACACAATTTCTTTATCAATATCCCCTAAAATCCGTGCATTTTTTCAACCCATCACCATTCTCATGCATAACAGAGCAGTGTCCAGCACTGCATACAAAGGCCTATATTAAAAAAATTACAAACTAGCGCAGATACACAGCTTTTTCCGGCTTTGTCATAAACAATATCTGTCAAATAATTAACAGAATCAGGAGGTACTTTGAGGAAACCCATTGCAATATCTCTAGAAACCTCTGTCGGTCATTATGCACTGGTGGCTGAGGCAAAACACGTGTCGGTGGTGGAAGCATTATTTGTGTTCTTGGAGCCTTCTGCTAATAACACTGAACGAAACGTTACGTGGACTAACATGGGAGGGATTGCGGTGCTATTACTAAACGCTTGAAGCTCTTGCACACATAACCGTCGCGGAAGCAGCGTTGTAATTTCATGACATTCTCAGTGAGGGCGCGAAGTTGAAACTTTTGGGTATTCTACTGTTATATTCATATGACGGTAAAGAGTTCTCATGAATAACCAACTATAAGTATTAATAAATGGATTATTTTTTCGTTTTAGTTGATCGGTTTTGTAAGTTATTCAATAAGAAAAACATTTTCCTAATGTTATCCGGCATATTTATTATTTATATTTATGGGAAAGAAATAGTTTATATTTACCATTTATTCCTTAATTTTGTAATTTATTGTTACGAGATTCGTACCCGTTTTTTATACTTCTAAATCAAATATATTGTATCTATACTATTTCTATTTCTTTATTTTCTCGATGACAGCTCCTGTGAAAACTTTAGCGAGCGTTTTTTTACATTATGTATGCATTATTTTATATAAATATGACGTTTACACACGTACAAGGTTATATAATACCAGAGTCGGAGAAACTGATAGGCATGGAGCTATATCGATAAACGTAACACGATAACAGACCTGATATTTTTTTACAAAATGTACGAAACTAAACTACTGCCGGATACTTTTGTACAAATAGTAGTATAGGTAGGTACTCGACAATGAAACGAAATAATTATAACGACAGGTAATCTTTCTTATTTATTTTAATCAAAATCTATTAATCGTCACTGTCACTTGATGAGCTCTCCCAAACATTATTATAAGTTCCTGTACTTGTATATTATCGAATGCTACATGAATTTCCTAATCCGACGCTATAATGTTTTGGGTTCTTCTCACAATTTTTTCCCAGTTTTCGGCAGTTACTTCCGCACATGCATTTTATAATAAATCTTACATCTTGTTTGCCGTAAAAGGGGGATGGGTATTGTTCCTGTCCTTTGATTTGTGCCCATATTAGTTCTATAGCATTGTACTGGCAATGATACGGCGGAAGTCGAAGAATCCAATGACCACAATCGGCAGCTATTTCGTCGATAACATATCTTTTAGGAAGGCTTTTTTTCGATTTTAAAATATTCACTAATTGTACTTTTAATAAAGTACTATCCACATTTACGACATGACGTTGGAGCCAGTCAATTATCTCTTATTTTTTATTGGCCATTCAGTGTTGCCACCTTGGAAAAATATATTTGAATGTTTTTGTTGTATGTGTCTTTGTTGAAAATATAATAAATTTATGCGATAGATATCATTACTTATTTGGTCACAACACTACATTATATCAAATTAAAAACTGTCGTCGAGAAAATAAAGTAATGGAAATAGTATAGATATGCGTATTCCGTAGTTTGTCTGCAAAAACTAGACAGCTTAAAAGACTTTTCGTTTAAAATTGTGGACTATAAATTTTCTGCAAACAGTCACACAAACCATAAAAAGGAAAACCATGCAATAAAATGAGAGAAACCATTTTTTTTTATTTTTTTTTATTAATAATTAGCAGGCGTTTGTCTTCCATCTCACCTGATGGAAAGTGACGATTTTAATACTAATACAAAAACAGCAGATGCTTCCGTAGCACAAAAATCTGTCTCAACTAGAATTCGAACCAAGGACTCACGGTGAACAAAATAAAGGTTCTATTCTCAAGTATTTAATCATCCAAAAACTGCAGTTACCTGACGAAAATATCTCATTATTTTATTTGATCTTATTATTTGTTGTTATTACCTATGAAACGCTATATGCTGTAATAGCGCTGATTAAAACGTCCATTTGCTAGACAAATTCTACCAAAAATTACCTGCATTACAATTTACAAGGAAAAGTGATGGATCGCTCCATAATTAAATAAAGCTATGCATATACTCTTTATTTTCAAACAGGGGTTTTGAAAAGCTTCATACGAGAACTGTATTAAGGTTTGAAAAAGTGCGTATATTATAACTTCTGAGTAAACATTTTGATATGTCGATGCCAATATCTTAATGACATTAAATATACATCTCTTAATACAGTTACGTGCAAACCTGACCACCAAAAACTGTCCTCTTGTAACTTTAATAATGGAATTATCATATTTGCTTTCTAGTCATGGGTGTGTATGTATGTTTATTTAAGTTTATTTCTTATATTTATGTATGAAAAAAAAATATATATATGTGTGTTTATATAATTCTTAAGTTTATTTATCCGTTATCTAGTATCCATAACACAAGTTCTTAATGATACTTAATTTGGGCAAGATAATGTAGTGTGATTGTTAGAAATATTTATTTATTATTTAACATTACAAATAAAGCTAGGGTAAGGGACTAGATCAAACCCTTTCGAGTCGTCGCAAGATTCACGACGCTAAAAGCTCAAAACTCGAGCCACATCAGCGATTCAAGTGCCGCGCGCGACAACCGTACGAATCTGACGTCCTCTTGATGCCACAAGCATAAGCTCAAGCGATAGAGATGTTAAAAAACGGATTTTTTATATAGAATAACATTCAAAAAAATAGTACTGGTTCCAAGAGTAGCGTGGGTGATGCTACAAAGCTATTAAATATAAATCTATTACTATCTACATGTTTCATTTAGTACTTAGATTTTGATATAAATAAACTGCATGAGTCCTTGGTTCTCTCCTCCTTACAAACTATACAGTATTATGATTTCAGACTTGTCCTAAATGGTTGTTCATAAAAGCAGCGAAAGCATGTATCTGATTTCATATGTACAAATGATACCTGCCACATTAATAAAAATGACCTTAACCTTACATGTCCTATGACAATATGAAGTACTGAATCAATCTAATGCATCATTAGTCAAATTTGAGGCTGCCATTCTGTCACCCCATACACCCATGGGACAAATCCTAGTAGTTAATATTTCGCTTTTGTTGGTATATAAGTGACTACCCTCAATTTGGCAGAAATGTCATTTTGACGTATCGAGCAAATATTACAGGATTTTGACCTTTACAACAAGTAGCTGTGTTTCCAGGTGATATACTGTATGTTTACCCTTATTACGGAAAGTATCCCTTGTAAGTTGCTAAAGTTATATTGTTTTCTAATGTATTGCCAGCTTTCTATATTTTATTTTTAATTATAATAAATTTTTTGAAATTCTTTTAATATACAAATGATAAAAATCTTCCACGGAGAAATTACGGATTCTCGGGCTGGTATACTCGTACCGCTCGTCCCACTAGATGATGGTTAAAGACGTACTCTCAACCAAATTATATGTATTAGGTACATTGGGAACACTTTTAACTATTAAAAAGCGGAGAAATTTTTTTTCAATTATGATTTTTGTCCAGTCTTATTATTTTGTACTCAATAAAAAAGTAGATTATTAATATGAAAATACAACGACAAATTAATACTACACAATTACAACAAAAGTAGTTATTTCTTTGTCGGCTACCTGCGTCTAAGCCTCTTATGAGAGATCAATTTCGTTTTATTTATAGCTTAGTGGGAGACTCAGCTTACGAAATTGTTTACAGGAAATAACTGATTTCCATACTTTGTGCACTGTTAAATTTTAATATTTAGTTGATTAATAAACAGTTTTTAAGATCTGCCTTAAAAGTTATTGAATATTCAAAATCAAAGGAGATATATTTTTTTATTATTGCCAGGGTCATGTAATGACAACATAAGTTTGGATACTCTCTACTCCTTAAGTTCTGTATTTACAATATTTTCCCAACAAATTTTCAGCTCGTCCACCATTGTCCTATCAAAATATCTCTAAATGAAGATTGCTCCAAACAGCTCGTTCAAGTCCTTACAAGGATTGCGTCCACTCGATTATCATGAAAGACATTTCTTTTGAAATGGCATCGAGGTAATGTTTATGTCTCTCTTTATAACTTTTCTAAGTATTTGCCACGGTAGTATTTTTATAACAGGTTTTAATAGTTAAACTTAATTGTGCAAATACTAGAACTAAGGCCACTCCAACTAAAGCCTAGTAACCTAGCAACGCATCAGTAGTCGATAAAATAATCACAATTATAATACATGCATATAAGAAAAATGTTTTTCGAAGAAAATATCCAGCACGAAATCGAGCATCCTTTATACACCGGTCGGTCGCGTCGTCAAATATGCACGCAACGAGCAAATAATGTGTACGGCGAGAGAACTTCTGCCTACATAGTTCCAATACTAATTAATAAACTACCCGCGGAATTACGCTATTGCCTATATTCCACTGTCATTTGTTTCCACTTGAATTGTTTCATCTTCATTTATTTCACTAAATATATCTCTTTCTTCAATACTTATAATTCTTCCTCTTTCTTCTCGATTTTCATTTCTTCCTCTATTATTTTGCCTTATAACAACATCTTCTCGAACTTCATTAACTCCCATTTCTATTATTTCTTCCTATATCACCTTCTCGAACTACATTAACTCCATTTCTATTATTTATTGCCTAACATTGATAAATATTAAATCTAAGCTCAAATTCTTTTTCATAAACAACATGTGTAACTGATTTGTGTATTATTGAATGTGTATTATTCTTGAATGTGATTATCACAATTTAAATTCCCTTTTTTAATATGTATACTTTTATTTAAGCCTAATATCATCATTACTACCAATGTAGACTTAGGTTAGCATTATCTTACACACCTTAAAGATTTTTTTATGCTAATTTGTACACATTTTCTTTAATTTAAGTTTTTTTATTATGATAATAAATGAAAAAAAATTGACTGTCCCTAAATAATACACCTACGATTGATGATGTCCATGGGTACGGAAGCCACTTACCATCAGGTGGTTTGCGAGCTCGTTGGCTGGCTAAGAAATTAATAAAAAATATACATTTTTGAATCGCGGATCTGTCATTTTTTTCTAATAACTTTTCGAAATTATTCGTGTCGGTTATTTTCAGATGGCGTTTGATGAGGTTAATATTAAGGAAACTGGAAGATATAGAGCTCTTCTACAAAAAATTACTTTCTCTCTTCTCCTGAAGGTACTAGAGTTTCACAAACAACGCAGGTGACCCCAGTGTAGGAACTCCACTTCACCAAAAATTCCAAGCGGTTTCGTTCCGGATCCGTAAAATCGGAATACACATGACATGTGTATGACATACACTCGTAGACCATTTAGATAACAATATACAAAATTCAAACAGTAATAATTTTAGATCCGCTATTTTAGGATAGTGAGACCTGGGTAAAAGATTACCCACAGAGTGTCGTCGTGAAAGATCGATGAAGTGATTGGCAAGCAGCGTAGCGCCAAGTTAAGTAACATTCACAGTTATTTGTTTTACTGTAGTGTGCGGCGGATATATGTTTTTGTTACTCGTACAGTGCAAATATTTCTCTGCTACGTATCGGTATTTTAGGTATACTTAGTATTTTCTGATTCAGTTATTTTTTTAAGTTTGAAAATACGTTAACTAATACAATATAAATTAATAATTTTATTTTTACCTTCGCTTTTATGTCTATCCACGTCAGATTTCCTCTTGAATATTGTAATAAATTAACCATCTCATCCAAGTCTTCATATAAAACTGACTTCGTAAACTTTCAAAATCACGCTATATTCACTTCTATGACGAATTACATACGACGGCCGAGTAGCGTAGTGGTCAGTAGCCCTGTCTCATACGCCGGAGGTCCCGGGTTCGGGTCCTGGCCTGGCATTTATCTGTGTGATGAACATAGATGTTTTTTCTCGGGTCATGGTTGTTGATATTTATATATGTACGTTTGTTCTGGGTTCCCCCCAGTTCGCTGTATGGTCATCCATAACACAAGCTATGCTTACTTTGGGGCCATGCAGTAGGTGTTTTTGTCTCAGGATTATTATTATTTCAGCACTATTGCACGGGTTGTATGTAAGGCTCATACAAGTTAAACGTTTTGTCTTAACTGTTAGTATACTATATATCAACACGGTGATGAATGGCCTCTGGAGCTGGCCATTGTTCCAAGCAGATAACATAATTTTAGTTGTAGTGTGCTTTTGAACTAAGATTGCGGCTTTCCTAGAATCTAAGTTATGCGGGGAGTTATGCTTCAGTTTTAAGCTAGGAAACAATTTCCTTCTTACTTCACTCAAAAAATATCAAAACCTTTGCTTTGTTTCTACCCATGTTGCAGTAAAAATGTATTTAATTTCACGTTATCCCATTTTTTAAATCCTTACGGTCTACCTAAGGATATGAAGCTAAATTTATTTTCAAAACCAGTTATTTAACTATGAAACAAATAAATTTGGTATATTTTCCCTCAGAATCGTGCTTGCAAGAGTTTCACATATTCAAGATTTTATTAAAATGCCTTTAAAAACGCAAACATTCGATAAAAAAATCGATAGTTTAAGTTAGTTTATCTGCTATGATGAAACGTGTTGTTTTTGTACTCTTAGTATACCATTGGCTTTTTTACATTATTTCACAATACAACAATTACATGGTTGACGAATAACATTGATCATTTATGCAATTTTATTTTATACATATAAAAGATTAGTTAATAAATAATAATCTACAAACTCTGATTTCACAGTACATATTATTAAATGTGTTTCCCGTTATCAACAGCTGAAACACATCAGAGGAAGCGGCAACAGACAGTCAAATTTCTCACAAAGTAATTGAATTAAATTAGTCATATTAACAGTTAACGAAAATCAGACTAAGGATGAGTTGCAACTTGCACCACAGGCTCAGTTCTTGTTATTATTAAAATAACCTTAAACAATAACTTCAACTTGTCTAAAACTACAGCAATAATTGGTCAAGATATGGTTAGCGTTAATTACAATGTTATTTTAACCAACGGGTCGCTCACTTCCCTCTAATATGGTTGAGGAGGGCGATGGCTGGATCCCGCGTTAACTCGTGAACGAGTGCCGTTTGAGGGTTGTTCGTGGTTTGGATACTTGTCCCACCAAGAGAGACTTGCCGAACTAACAGGTGCAGATAAGAATAATAGATAAGATATAGACATAAACAGATACTATATATTTATTTTGATAAAAATATACCCGTGAACTTTCTTGCCAGTTCTTCTTCAAGAAGGCTTTTCCGAACTGCTGGTAGAGTCATGTTTTATTTGACGTCAATAAGAACAAGTAATTGTGAATGTTGAGAAATATATATTTGAATACGAATTAGAATTAGAATTAAGTAGGTTAATTCTACTTTCAGAACAGATAAACCTGTGAGAGCCTAACCTATAACGTACCGACCTACTCTTTTTCCATTAACTCTCCCCTGTAATAAAGGTCGCTTGGTGATATTTACTTACAAGCAGGGAAAACACATTTAATTTCATTCAACTATTAAACTAAAGTCAGCCTTAAATCGCAACCTTAAGATTCGGAATGCATTGTCTAGGTGACTTACGCATGTTTGATATGAGCTCAGGTGTTAGACGTATACCTACTTAAATGATACTTGATGTTTAGAACGTAGACACAAAGGGTATCCTTGCAAATTGAGATAACAAAAATTTACTTACCCAATTACATTATTTTGAAAACGAATGTAGATACGTAATTATTGGCTTTTATATGAACTTTATTATATAATCAATAAATATGGCCTTTGACTACAAACTAATCTTTCAGCCATTAAACAATACATAAATGGATAATACAAAATATCCAAAGATATATGATATGAGCGCTGGCGATATCAAGGCGAAGTGGCTTAAGAGCTGGCATGTCGATCTTAAGGTCTTGGGCTCAATTCCGTTGATTCTCGAATGCAGCTCAATTTTTGTACAACTGACGTACATAAAGCCAACTAACTGCTCAGATGGTGAAGAAAAGCATCCCCTTGACTAAAAACATATTTCGAATGTATGTGTAAGTTAGCCAACCCGCAGTCGCCAAGCATGTAAAGAAAACCTTTCGTCGATAAAGATCCGAACTTAAATCCTGTGTCATTCATCGGATTTGTGATACAAATAATTAAAACAAATGTATCTGATCTGAAATCAGCGAACAGCCCCAAAAAGTAAGACAAAGTGTCAGAGAGTGACAAGGAAAAAGGATAAAACACTAGTTAGCCAGCCCTTGCTCTGTCACTTGTTTTAAGCAGGAGTGTTCTTAGATTGAATTTATTTGTTTTAAATATCTTTGTTAGCAAGAAAACTGAGAAAACTGTGAAAATGTACAAACGATTTAATTAAATACCTTTGAATTTTTTTATTTTTGTTCACTGTAAAATAGAATGGTGAAAGATATTTAAATATGATTTTTTGTTTTAAGTTGCATAATGAATATTGTATTCTTCTTTTTTGTTATTTTATTAGGTAACTTTCAGTAACTAATTATTGAACAACTGGCAAAAATCTCCACGGGTATCTGTTTTTTTTTAAATTTTACAATGGCTCTTATTTCTATATAAAATAATTCTTATTTGCATCTGTTAGCTTGGCAAGTCTCCCTCCCTGGTTGGGGGGACCTAAGTATCCAAACGACCAATACGATCAGACGGAACTTCGCTGGGTTAACGCGGGATCCAGCCATCGCCCATCAACCGTATCAGAGGGAAGTGACCGACCCGTGAACCAACGCTACCGTAAGATGACATACTTTAGTGAGAGTTACGCTTTAGACATCAATAATAAATGCCAGCTAAACTGGACGCTTTCCCAACTCATAAAAGCGTTTTACTTTGAAGCTGAATTAGAGTCCACGCCTGCCTCATTAAAGCTGAGTTTTGTTGTTTCCATCCATGTGCCAATCGACTCATTTCAGTTCTCGAGATTTCATTCAAAGCACGCCTATCTCTCGCTCGTAATACATAGTAAACTTTCACGATGATAGTTGGATTTAAAATTAATACAATTATTTACTAAGCCTCTCATTCTTAAAATGAACTTTAGTTATATTAGTATTATCTTCTTAAATGGGATTAATTGTAATTTACTTTACTATTAACTTATCAATTAAAATTTTATTCAATTATAACCAAGACCAAATAATTGTTATATAATAAATAGTTGACAATCTATCATTACTAAATAATGAACGGCCGAGTGGCGTAGTGGGTAAGCCGTAGCTCCCAGGTTTGAGTCCGGCCGGAGTATTAATTGTGTTAACAAACACAGATGTTTGTTATCGGGTCAAGGCTGTTAATTTATTGGTAGGTTAATTTATTATTTATATGTAGGTGTGTTTATTGTGTGTTCAATATCAGTTCCCTGTATGGGTCATCCATAACGCAAGCTCCGCTTACTTTGGAGTCATACAGTTGTTGTATTCCTCAAAAAAAAAAATTATAACCCTTTAATTTATGTTCAAACCTTTGTAACTTCTCATTTTACCCGACATGCTGTCTATTCACGCTTTTGGGTCTCAATTTAAGCCTTTAATGTTAAGTGATAAATAGAGTAATTTTGTTGACTTTGCCTGTTGTGTGTATCATATTCATATATAATTCATATTCATATGTAATTATATACTATAATATTTATATATAATTATATAATATAATATACTATATTAATCGAGGAAAGTAATTATAACGTAAATGTAAAATGTTAAGTGTATTCAAATTTAAAATACTTTGTTTCATCATAGGTAAATAAAAGGTCTTTACCTATGAAACTGCCGTTTTGCCGTACTGGCCATTTCAAATGAAAATATTTTTTTTTGACTGATAATTCTAATTTCAAATTAATTTTATTTGACAAACATGGAATTCTTTTTCTGAAATCGTAATTTTTTTAATAGTTAGTGTTTTGTTTTCAACGCATTCGAACATTTTTCTTCATCATGGATAAGTTAAAAATTCGAGTAATTATGGAGTATGAGTACCGTCGTGGCAGCAAAGCGGCACAAGCGGCACGCAACATCAACGACGTTTACGGAGCGAACACTACAAACGAACGCACCACCCGTTATTGGTTTACCCGCTTCCGTTCTGGAAATTTTGACCTGAAAAATGAACCCCGTGGTCGCCCGAAAACTTTGGTCGACAATGACGAATTAAAGGCAATTGTGGAAGCTGATGAAACTCAATCCACGGCTGAATTAGCAGCAGCTTTCGACGTTAGCATCAAAACAATATTGGTCCATTTGCGTCAAATTGGCAAGGTAAAAAACTTGAAAAATGGGTACCCCATGAACTCAATGACCGCCAGCGCGAAGTACGCGTGGAGACGTGCCTTGCACTGCTCAGCAGGCATACAAATGAAGGAATTCTGAACCGCATTGTTACTTGTGACGAGAAATGGATCCTGTTTGACAATCGTAAGCGCTCAGCAAGTTGGTTGGACCCTTGTTCAGCACCCAAACAATGCTCTAAACGAAAACTTACCCCTAGAAAAGTGATGGTCACTGTTTGGTGGTCTAACGCGGGTGTAATTCATCACAGCTTCTTGCCAAACGGGACAAGCATTACTGCAGATGTGTACTGTGAAGAACTGAACACAATGATGGATAAGCTCGCACGTCTCCAACCAGCTTTGGTCAACCGTTCGGTGTGTCGTGCACGACAACGCGCGACCTCATACTGCACAGCAGACGGTCTCCAAGCTACAACAGTTGGGGTTGGAATTTCTCCGTCATCCGCCGTACTCACAAGACCTTGCGCCTACAGACTTCTACTTTTTCCAGAATTTGGATAACTTCTTGGCGGGAAAAAAATTCAATACCCGAGAGGCAGTACAAAATGCCTTTGAAGAATTTGTTGCCTCCCGTCCAGCTGATTTCTTCAAGAAAGGCATCAATAAGCTACCAATGCGTTGGCAAAGATGCATTGATCGCATGGGTGATTATTTTGATTAATAGAAATAAAAAAATATAAAAAAAAATTACGCTTCATTTATTTCGTGAAAATCGGCAATTTCATAGGTAAAGACCTAATATTGTATACTTTATGAAAGTCTTTTTTTTTCTTAACCTTCATTTTAATTCTTAAAGCTTTAATTCTTAAAGCGTTCTGGATTGCAACAGAAAAAAACCTTCAATATAACATGATTTACATCATTTTACGTCATTCGTATGTCTATATGTCACGCTAAGATAAAAACCATTTAAGATATACTGATCAGCGCAATAATCAGCTCTCTCGAATATTTCCAAGGAATAAACTTTTCAGTACAATGATAATTAGGTATTATGCTTTCCAAATACATGCGCAAAAAAAATTTACGGCGCTCTCCCTAGCGAAAATGTTATAGTAAAACGTTTAAGTAAGAAAATAGTAGGCAGTATAATTGTAATGCTGTTTAACATAAACTTTATATAAAAATAAATGAATATAAAAATAATATGGACATTCTCGCTCCGACCGCCGCCCAGTGCGGACGTGCAAGACCCCGCTCTCCGTTATTTGGTCCCTTCCCGATATTCCGTGGCGCTCAGTCTACTGACGTCACAGTTTAGCGTGCTGGTTCCGTGCTACGGTTTTCAAGGTCTTTCTACTCCGTCTGAGTGCTTTCGAAGTGCGATTTTTCTTTGCGACTAAGCCCCTTAGTCTTCAAAGTGCTGTGCTAAGTAGTGTTGTGCTTGTGCTGAGTGCAGTGTTGTGCCCAGCGTAAGTAGTCTGGTTTCAGTGCAAAGGATACTTAACGGTGACAACGAATTTGTACTGAACCAGTCCTTTTTATTTTTATTTATTTCTCTTCTCTATTTTATTTATTTTTCTTCTATTTTTCATATTTATTTTTATCATATCTGTGTGCTTTCGTGTGTATTTGTCCTTTCTGTCGGTAAAGGTTGACCCTAACGCGGTCAACTCTTTACCTGCGCACCCTTTTTAGCTTTCTAGGTAGTGGCCTTCCGCATACTACGGTTAGTTTTAAGTTATTCTCCCCAGCCCCCCTACCGCGGGTAGGGAGGTTTAGTTGCTAGGTTTGCTAGGGAACCTAGGCATTTTTATATATTTATATATTATACATCGTAGGACCAAGCCCTCCAATGGACCTTGTCAACGTACTTAGGTCGTTCGCCCAGGTACTCGCCGCGTCTAGCTACAGCATACCCGATGACATACTAACGCAGGCCCTACAGGCATCTATCGCGTCCCCGGCCCCTCAGGCCTCAACCCCGGCCCCTCAGGCCTCAACCCCGGCCTCTCAGGCCTCCAACGTCGAGACCCCTCAGGTCTTAAGCTCTCCCGCGTCTCCCGCTTCGTCCGAGATGGACTGCGAATCGGTCGCATCCTCTCACGCGTCGCGTCGTAAGCGTACCGCTCCCGGGAGCGACTCCGAACCCGCGTCTGATACGTCGTCAGATGCCGTCACCTTAACCGGCTCTCCTGAGCCCGCATTCCAACTTGTCGCCAAGCGCTCCAAGAAGCGCTCTAAGAAAGCTTCGGTATCTTCAATACCCGAGCCCTCCCCGGTGTCTTCAACACCAGCCCCCGCGCCGTTAAAATCGCTCGTAGTAACCGCGTCTCCGTCGGTCACATCGAAGCCAGCGACGCGGTGCGCTCCCGTCCCGCCGAAGCCTCAGCTCCCTCCGCCCGTATTCCTGCGTGAAAAAGCGCGCTGGACCGCGGTCTCAAACTTGTGCAAAGAGCACAAAATCAATTACTTAAAAGCCGCCAACGCTGGCGATACAATCAAAATCCAAGTAGCGACCGTCGACGACTTCCGCGCGTTTACCAGGCTACTATCATTAAATCATATCGCGTATCACACCTACGCCCTCCCGGAGGAGCGTAAGATCCGCGCTGTACTACGGGGCGTCCCGTTCGAACTCAGTAACGAAGACATTCTCGATGACCTTAAGTCTCAGGGTTTCCCGGTCACAGCAGTGCACAAGATGCACTCAAACCGATTGATTGATTCAAACCATCATAGCGAATGTCATCACTGACCCTATTGCCTGTTTTAGAAGTTTTAGAAGCTGAAGGACGGCCACCGCCTCGTGGTAAATTTTTGAACTGCGAAAGGCAAGTCTGTACGATTTCTGGTCGGAAAGAAAGCTGGGTGATGGTACTGCCTGCATGTCTTGATAATACCCAGACATTACATATAGCCGCATCAATTAGATATGTAAAAATCGGCCACCACCAGTTCTTGCCTATGATTCCGATACGATAAGTATTTATATTTTGATCCATTAGATCCGTGCCACCCATGTTTATTGTATTCCGTAAAAATGGCTGGCCTTGGAACTTGTATTTTTTTCTTTTTAGCTGCGCAGTAGTGACTAATGGTTGATATTGGTTCTACTCCATGTGAAGTCGACCTTGCTGTTACAACAGCATTGTCTTTCCAGCTGATTACAATGATATCTTCCTCCTTGCTTTTTGTATGGACGTGCGTGCCACGCTGTACCTTTGTCATATTTTTTTTGTCTATCAGTGGAATATCATTAGGAGTTCGATTCACGAACTGTTCCTGTCCCTTCATATCCACGGTTTTTCAAATAAGTCAGGAGCTGAAAACCAGTGAATAAATTGTCAAAACAGAAGCTCATTGGCATGGACTTGACATGATCTGGCAAATCGTCTATCATTGTTACAAGAGGCGATGCCGCTTTACCAAACATTCTGTCGTATTCAGGGTTCTGCTCTCCAGTCTTTCCTTGGTATATCTCAAAATCGATCAAGTACCCATAGGGCGTGTTAAGACACCAGTTTTTAAACCCAAAACGAATAGGTTTGCATAAGACCCACTAAACGACTTTGCCTTGTCCGTACTCAATAAAGGTACAAACCACACTAAACCTTCCGATAAAGTGATCAATTAAAAATAAATTATTCTGTTTATTGATTTATTTAATTTTGCAATCACCAAGTGTATAATAAATGCCTAAAGGTTACTGGATTCTTAAATTATGTACTAAAGTAAGGAATTTAATGAATAAACTTATTTAAATAAATTACAATTTGTAAAGACAATAGAAAAAAAAAACTTAATCTTTTAAAATCTACCTGTTTAAAATAGTTTAAGAGATAAGTTTTTTTAAATGTTATTTTAAGTTTTTGTTACCAAGAGCACAAAGGTTATTATTATTTTATTGTTACT
This sequence comes from Marasmarcha lunaedactyla, assembly GCA_923062675.1. NCBI lineage: Eukaryota > Metazoa > Arthropoda > Insecta > Lepidoptera > Pterophoridae > Marasmarcha > Marasmarcha lunaedactyla. Next base: position 7,416,559 of record OV281341.1, read on the forward strand.
TTATTATTGTTACTATCTGAAGAATGAAGCGACGAAATATAATAGATGATTAAACCATCATCCAAGTGAAGTTCTATCGCTCTTATCTAGAGACTGTTATTATTATTATTATTTTGTGTTTTATGGCAATGAGCTGTTGTTACTACACAATAACAATTTCTGACAGTATCAAGTATTAGTATACACACGTACTACACGAGGTTAATAATTTTGTAGCGATCAGCTGAGTAGAACTTGCAGTATCTTGAGCATTAAGTCACCTTGAACAATACAAATACAGGGGGATGAAATAAGTTTTAACAGATCTTTTTAACACAGAAGAGTATAATTACATATTTATAGTTGGATATTAAACAAATAGATAAATCTTCCACGAACCTTAAAGATAAAAGGATTTTGAGGATTTGTAGGTTTGGGGAACTGGAGTGGGAGATGGTCGTATAAGGAAGCTGGTGAGAAAGGGGAATTGAAGAGGAGATGGTCAGTGGTTCCATCCCCCAGACCACAATCACAGATTGAAGACCTTCTTATACCCAGTTTATGAAGAAATACTGAAGTACAACAATGACTCAATCTGAGCCTGCAGATGACAGATGTTGTTTTCTTATCCATATATTTACATTTACAGAACCAAGGTTTAGATGGGATGGATGGTTGGATGTCCCCATAGTGCTTTCCTGTTATTAAACTTGAATTGCACCATATAGAGGCCAATGCCATTCTTAAGCGCGTCTGCGCCAGATGTTTCAAATCCTGGCCAAAACACATAAAGTGTTCTAGCGTACCCATATTGATAGCTGCTTTAGCAAAACTATCCACTGTACAATTACCTGCAATACCAGAATGCCCCGGTATCCAAGCTAGTGTAATTTTTAGGGATTTAAGATAGCAGGAGAACAGTACATTTCTAATTTGTAAGATAATTGGGAATCTAGAGCCTAATTTGAAAGGGTTACCCTTTGAGGCCTGTAAGGAGCTAAGGCAATCTGTCAAAATAAGAAAGTTAGACAAATTTTTATCCAAAACATATTTTATGGCCTCTAGGATGGCTATGGCTTCACCAGTAAAAACCGTTGTTTGTGGCATTTATAGGACAGCAAGTTGGAGTACTTAGGGATCCATACTGTGAACCCTACACACCCCGAGGCAGAAATTTTTGGGACATTAGTGAAGTTTTTTTTTATAATGTTGATGAGCGGTCAGTAATGTCTCTTAGAGGGAACTGTATTATATCTCGACAGTATAAGAATTGCGATAAATGCTTTCACTTCTTCGGTAGATATGTTTGGGTCGGTGCAATTCAGAAAAGCTGCATATTTTGCGACTGGTCTACCAAAAGGTTGTAGACACTTTCTCCCAAAAATAAGTGCAGAATCTCAGTAGGTGACTTTACTCGAAGTGAACTAAAATTTTCTTCAGGAAACATGGGTGGCTCCCGTACTTAATCCTCATCAATCCATCTTCGTGGCGCGTAATGCTTTTTTGTATTTTTCGATGGCGGCTCATCTGCTTCGGAATCGTCTGAATTAGTTGAAGAATTGTCAGGTTGATCAGGGGGCGTTTGAATCTTGCGTCCTTCTCCAAGACTTCGACTGCCTCTTCCGCGACGTGAAGAAGAGTGGCATCGTGAAGTATGTGACCCGCGAGGCAACGTCCGAGATGATCCGGCTTCAGGTTGTATATCTGGTACCGCCTGCGCATTTCCGCGACTAGTGGAGAGTGATTGATATGGTGACAGAGACGTAGACGCCAATACCACTTCACACCCAGCATTGAGTTGCCGACCTGTCAGGTTATTTATAAAACCACCCCCTTCTTCGTCGCCCGAATCTTGATCAGAGTCGATGGCAGGCTCTGGATGTTCAATTTCTAGCAACCGCGGCTCAATTTCCTCATCTTCTTCTAGCAGGGCTAGTGCCTCATGGAGTGTACAACCCCTATCAAGACAAAAAATACTGTAAACCTACGTAGAAACCAGAAATAAACATTGCACACATTATTGGCATATACTACATATCGGCCTAGACGTGCCATACGGCACCGGTAAATTTTGAAGTACGATAAAACAAACACGCAGACAAAACGAAATTATATTACAATATAATCTAGTCACACAAGTACATAGGAACAAAACAAAACGCATCTAAGTGATAGATTTCACGAAATATGTAAATTATGACCCACTTACTTGAGATTGTATCCATTTTCTGCAATAATTTCACAAAACTGATTGTGTGACGCTCGTGCTGGTCTCGACAAGTTCACCAGTTAAAACAATGTACTGAAACTGATAGCTAGCTCGTTCTAGCACCGCATAGATAGCCAATCACCGGGCTTCACTGTAAGTGAGGCGCTTATGGCGCGAATATATGAACACTTAGAATTGGGTGCCAAACGGCACCTCTAGGTTATAATGGGTGGTCGTCGAAATCGAAACTAAGTGGAATAGAAAAAAAAAGTGGAATTAGAGTTTCTTTGTTAAGACCTCGTCTGGGGGGGGGGGGTTACAGTCCTTCCTATTTTGACCGCCGTAATAATTACGTTTACGTGGATGTGTTCCGATTCAAGGGAACAACCAGGCAGTCCAGTTATTGGAGCTAAAGCAATTCCGACTGAAGCCTACGGTTGTCAACCTTTCATTAGTCGAGATAATAATTACTATTAATAAATAAAACACGACTAATTATGTCCATGAGTGCACAAGCCACTTACCAGGAGGTGGATCCCGTGCTTGTTAGGCTATGAATATAGTAAAAAACCTTTATTTAACGTGATATTTCCTTGCTCTGTGTTACCTATTCGGTCGACTGAGCACAAGCTCAGAGGGGTTCGAGGGGTAAGACAGCTTCATGATCACAGGTTTACTTATGTTTCTAATTCACTTTTGAGAAACGTTTTTGGAAATACTGCATCAGATTAAAGCTTTAGAACGCAATATGTTTAGGTTGCTTTTTACATTGCAAAAATCAAAACATACGCTACGGTCTGTACACGCCCGTGGCGATTTCGGGACAGCTTTTTTTATATTCTCAAGACCACCAAGTTTATAGGTTTCGTACTTGGTGATGAACTTAAAAGATTGAAAGATGAAGGAATTAATGAATTTGAAATTTATCACATTACTATGTCTAATATAACGGTAAAATAAACGAAAAAAGTGCCAGTGCTTACATGTTCCTCCCTTGGTTTTTTTGATATCTTCAACTGTTTCCCGATATAAATGGGGCGCATCCATATGGATGGTATGACAGTAAAGTTTTATGTATATCGATATTAGGGGTTTTGCGAATTGCGGAAAAATTACCATGAATTCTGTATTCTTACATTATTGTGAAACACGATTCTTATTTTATGAAAGATAAAATGTGCTTTAGGTATAGTTTGATAGTCAGTAAGTGTATCCTGCAAAAATCTGATAATACCAGAACTTTTTTTTATACTTTCAAATTGTATATAATAATTACAAAATAAATAAAGCTTGTGTTAAGTTATAGATTTAAATTAAAATAATGAACAAAATGAATTAATAAATTAATGAACAAAGAAACAAACCAAATGAATATATAAACAAGCCTTTGTAAAATATTTAGTATACCTACAGTTACTATCCTTTGTCACGGTTTATTAGCCGCTAATCAAAAATAAAAGTCTCAGTTAAAAAAAAGTGAGGTTTGAATACGTTTAAGTAGTACTGAGAAGGTAAGTATAACTGAGTTTATTGATAATATTTCATTAGTTTAGTAATTATTTCCTTCTCACCTTCCTACAATAATTTACGTTTCTGACGGTGCTTGTTTGCGGTATTTTGAGCATTTCTGATCAAAAAATGTGTCAGAGTGGACGAAAATAATATGATTATTGTACTTTAAAATTGCTTGAAGTAATATACATATTGAGTAAAAAATCTTTGGTTAATTTTATATGTTTGCCACTTAAATATCTTTCTTTGTGTAATGATTAAAACAAATGAATAGTACTGTTTATTTATTTAGATGAAGTAACACCAACATGACATATACCGTTAAAACTAAATTAAATCCTAAGTACTGTATAGATCTAAGTATTGTCGCAATTATAGGAGATTACGGCATGCGATAAATTTACAATGTTTTTTAAATATTGAAGAAAAAAATGTTACACAAACTAATTAAGCTTATGAGTTTTATAATGTTGGCAAAATAATGAATTGCATTTTAAGATAAGTCACACTGAGAATGGATATCTAGATCAGGCACCTTATTTACAGGTGAATCGCGGCCCAGCCTGGTTCGTTTTTAACAGAGCACAAGGATATGTGGGTAATCGTCGCGGAACGTTGAAATTTAATTAATTAAGTAACATGGGACTGTCAATAAAGTTATTTAGCAATTTGTATACAATCGACATAACCGAGATAATGCGCCGGACTAAGAGAGTGAGAGAGAACTGACTGTCTATGAGTATGTTTAAATATGCGACCCTTAACATTTTAATACCTGCGCTAACTTAGTGCAGTCTCCCCAAAATCACGGGCAAATAGCCTACATAAAATATTTCCTACTGTTTTCCTTGGAGACGCATTTTTTTAACATTAAGTTGTCAAGGCTGATTGATGGAATGAGATCAAGTCTCGTCAGATCAGATTTCACGGGTGCATCTTTAACGAACTCCTTGTGAGCTTTGAACAAAATTGTACTTAGCCCTTAAGGATTTATATGAAGATTTTATTACAGACATTTTTTAATTTCTGTTTTAGCCGGCAAACGAGCACGTGTACGATCTGTTGGTGAGTGGCATCTGTTCCCATAGACATCCTTAATCGAAGATATTAGGTTATATAATTATATAAATATATAATTGTATTATATAAATATATAAGGTAATATAATTGTATTAATATTTATTGATTACCAATGAAGGATGTGTTGCCTTCGTTCCAGTACTTACACTGGGTGTGCTTTCCTTTTATCTAGAACACAACTAATTAAACGTACGTAGTTACTGTGTCGGATAAAACAAGAAAGTGTGTAGTACCGCCCTAGACGAGACCTTAACAAAGACACTCTACTCTACTGAATTTATTTAATACATATTTTGTTTTTAGTACGATTTAAATCATAAGTTCAAGAATAAAATTGACGTACTTTATAATGTTTGATATATATTTCCCAAACTTGTAACGTTCTATTCACGATGAACCTACACATTATTAATTGTACTGCATTGAAATAAAATATTAATAAACTTGGTATACTTACTTAACATTCCACTAATTTTAACATCTCATAAAAGACCCTCTTCAGAACGTAATGTTTATCTACATGGTTCAATGTTTCTCATAACTTATGACTCTCAAGTGCTGTATAATTAAAAAAACGACCCATTTATCAGAAGCGCATGTGAAAAGAGCATTCTTTGACGCCAGCATATATTTGTGCTATTCTTTGAAAAAGGCACGGAAAATGTCATTTCACACAGACGCATACAATCAACTGGCTGGAAACAGGCGGAGCTTTGAAAATTTTCCACATTTGGGGTCACACAATGAGACGAAACAGCGCGAGAAAATTTGGAATGAACATATATTGGATGGTGACAGCATGATTCTGCTATAATAATGAAATTGAGTGTGAGCTATGATTTTATGACGAAAATTCTAAAAATAAGACAATTATTTTGACACACCTATATTCTGAAAAAGTAACTTCCGTGTAGTTTCTTGCTTTTCCATCTTCACAAAGGAGTCAACGAACTGATAGTACAGTATACGTATAAAAAAAATTATATAACTGGTTCTGAGAATTATTTATGTATTTCATTATTCCGGAAACAAAAGGTCATCATACAAATGTTTATTTTTTATTGAATTCCTTTCCTACTAAGTTAATTTAGACCTTGACCGTTAGTTAATTAATCACCCTTAATTCTTCCGGTCATAGAAAAATCTTGATCATTTTATACGCATACCTCGTTATACTATGTAGTGGATGCCATTATAATACAGCGTATAGCGGGGAGCGAAGAGGGGTTATTTCATTTTTCACTTTTTCATAAAACTTCGCATAAAAGAGCGTTTTTTTGTATGAAAAGCGTTTTGATATAAACGAAGCATGTGTGTGAGTATAACAGGCTGCGAATAGCAAAAGCTGATGAATTTTGTGCGCTTATTCTTTGTCACATGCTGTTGACATTTTTCGCGAGATTTAAGTTATTTGAAAGATTGAACAAAAAAATTTAAATAACAGTTTTATGTAGTTTAAAATACGGTTACATAAGGTTTTTGCAATGATATAGATTCAGCACCTTTTAACAGCTTGCAACAAGGGATGAAGGATATTTATGAAAAAATATTAGTGGTTTAAAAATAGTACAAATATAATTTTTCATTTCATAATTATATAATTTGTTCTTGATAACAAACATTTCAGAAATATGCCGTGCCGTATTTGAGTTATAAATTAATGTTATCGTAATTTTAGTTTATATGTACAATTCAGTTTTATCGTTCAATAAATGTTGTATTTTTCTTTTTGGGAATGATTTATTTAATTTCATAAAAACAAAACAGTTTGTAGTTTAATTTGGAATTTTAGGGAACTTAACCACACGTTAACTTAACCCACGGCCCGAAAGTCGTTTTTTTTTTATGCCGCCAAAGCAACACCCTCGCGGGAGGGAGGTGGTAGATGCGTCATGCATACCGCCCGCAGGAAAATACCGACCTCTGCGAGGGGTTATGTGGGACTCAGAGTCTCTTTATGTCTATACAAAATTATTCTTTTCTGCATCTGTTGCCGAGCTAACAGATGCAGAAAAGAATAATTTTGTATAGACATAAAGAGACTCTGTAAATTTATTTTGAAAAAAAAATATACCCGTGAAGTTTCTTGCCAGTTCTTCTTCACGAAGGTTTTTTTCGAACTGGTGGTAGAATCATGTTTTATTTGACGTCAATAAGAACAAGTAATTGTCAATGTTGAGAAATAAATATTTGAATTTTGAATTTGAATTTGACTCACCAGAATGCCACCTGACCACTAAAAACCACCTCTTTGGCTGTAGTAAAATTTTACCGTTAGCCTCCATCGGAAGCGACACCCGTTGGGAAGTGGGCGCGCTGGCGGGTCTTCCGCCGGATGTGAAAGTTGCACTGAAGGTGCTCAAAGGGACATGAGTTGGTGGCCGTTCTGGGCAGCCTCCGGTGAAGCCGGGGCTGCGCAGAGGTCGGCCGAAGCTTGACTTAGGGATCAATTCATTTAAATGAACCTATTATGAATTGCGAAGGGAACTATGCTCCGCCAGAACGAGCAGTCGCTCTGTCGGAGAACGTGAAGCCCTAAGTTTACGGGCTAAGACTGAAATTTCCCTAACATCAATATTTTTGATAGCGTCGAAGACGATACGCATATTATCCGCTACGGAGGGTTGAGTAGTGGTATTGAATGGGCGAGGAGCTGGGATGGGATTCGGGTGTGCAGCGGGGCGCTGCCTCCAGTTCTCTGGAACAGGCTTGGGCTGAGTAGGTTTTGCAGCCGGAAGAACCTGGCTACGCAGCGGTGGAAAGTTTTCCTGAGAAAGGGGCGGGGCCTGTTTGGGTGCCGCCCTCTTAGAATTGGGACGCATACTACGGGGTGCACGAGGGCACCCCTGTAATTTGCGGTGTGCGGCCACAAAGCACGCAATCGGGAGGAGAGAGAGTTTCAGGAGTGGGATTGCACTCCTTAGTGAAGTGAGGTGTTGTATCCTTTGATTTGAGGAAATAAAATAAGTCTTGTACATTTAAAATACTTGTATTCATAAGACCAAGCAAGACGAGCGAGACGACAATTCTGGCAAAGACAACATAATGGTACATAATACAATCGACACAGTACAGACAATATATAGTATACGTAACAGGCACTTCACGCACCTGGGCGGAGAGGCGCAGTTGGCCGCCGCATGCCCGTACAACTGGCACCGGTGGCACTGGCCGGGGTGACCGCGGCGATGAGGCATCTCGATTGAGATGCCAGAGAGGCCGCATATGGTGCTGACCTCTTTGAAGATCATCCTGGACTTTGGGACGTTGGCGAGAACCACCAATGCGAGTGGGTGACGCCTTCCGTACTTGCTGTGCATTTTATGCACCGCGAGTGCCAGAAAGCCTTGGGACTGCAGATCCTCTAGGATAGCCTCGTTCGATAATTCGAACGGGACTCCCCTGAGTACCGTTCTGATCTTACGCGCTTCTGGAAGAGCGTAAGTGTGGTAAGCATATTGCTTACCGGTGAGGAGCTTGGTTAGGGCTCGGAAATCGTCTATCGACGCGACTATGATTTTAATTGATTCACCCGAGTTGGTCGCTCGTGTGTAATGGATCTTGTGCTCTTTGCACAAAGTCGAAACCTCGGACCATTTTCCCTTTTCCCGAAGGAATACGGGTGGTGGAACCTGAGGCTTGACTGAAGCCGGGGTAGGGAGTGGAGTCACTTTGAGTGACATTAATAGGGCCGGGTGGGTGTTGCAGGCACCGGGGTAGCTGGCGTTGAGGTCGCCGCGGTGGGTGTTGAAGACACCCGGACGGGCGTTGAGGACACCGGGGCTTGTTTCGAGCACTTTTTAGAGCGCTTTTTAAAACGGTGAATGAGGGTGGCTCAGAGCCAGTTGGGTTGGCGTCCGAGGATGACTCAGTCGCAGGTGCGCGCTTGTGTCGCGAAGGGGCGTCTATTTCACACTCCATGCCACTGGAGGAGGGGGACGCGGGAGGGCCTAAGACCAGAGGGGTCTGAGGGGCTTGTTGGGGTGTCACAGAGACTATATAGTCTGTTAGGATTTGAGGAATTATAATCCCTCGGGTTTTGAGGGCCTCAAAAAACACCTGAAGGGAGGCCATAAGGGCAGGCGAGTCCATATTGGCGGGTTGGGGAGAGACAATAATATATAAATATATATATTATGAACCTACCAACGATGACTAACTTCCTAAAACCTCCCTACACGTGGTAGGGGATTGGGGACGACGCGGAGAACTTACTCGAACACGAAGACTCGAAGTCCTGGAACGCAGAGCTTGCCGGAGCAGCGACGGCGACGCAGGTCGGCGACGCAGGTCGATGACGACAGGCTGCAGGCAACGAACGAAGATTCGACGTGAAAACGAAATAAAATTTAGGAATCGAAAGTCGTAGTCGGAAAGTCGTATGTATTCTAATCGCTTAAGTAAAGTTGATATTGCGATGTTTTTGACGTCAATAAGAACAAGTAATTGTCAATGTTAAGAAATAAATATTTCATTTCATTTATTTCATTTCATATCATTAGAATACGCGTTGTGAACTCGCTTTGACCACATCGGAGACAAGATAGCATCATATCCTTCAGGAAGCAAAGCTTTCTGGTCTTTGGCCAAGTCAGTTGAGTTGAACTTCTGTCGTCCATCGCTGCCACCTCTGAGGAAGCCTGACGGTTCACTGGCCCACACTGCAAAAGAGAAAGCAGACCTCATTGCTAATCTTTTTGCAGATTGTTCACGTCTAAATAGTCAAGGTAAAGTCCCACCCCAGTTACCTCAGTTTGGACCCAAAATGGGTACCCTTCATATTCGCCAAAAGGAGGTTCTTAAATGCTTGCAGAATTTAGACGTGAACAAGGTCAGTGGCCCCGATGGCATACCTACAGTTGTGTTTAAACACTGCGCAGCCGAGTTGTATCCCATACTAACGCACCTGTATCGACTCTCTTTGGAATCTGGAAAGGTCCCTATATCCTGGAAGCTGGCTAACGTGCAGCCAGTACCAAAGAAGGAGAACCGTGCAGATCCCATCAACTATCGACCTATTGCAATCACCTCCATACTTTGCAAAGTCATGGAGCGTGTATTGAACAATCGTCTCCTGGCATACCTTGAGTCCAACGAGCTCCTTAGTGATAACCAATACGATTTTCGCAGTGGACGCTCGACTGGAGATCTTCTTGTGTATGCCACTCACTTATGGAGCAAAGCCTTGGAAGGTCACGGTGAAGCTATAGCTGTATCCTTAGACATTTCCAAGGCTTTTGATAGGCTTTGGCATGATGGCCTCTTGAGTAAGCTTCCAGGATACGGAATACCTAATGGGCTCTGCGACTGGATATCTGATTTTCTGAGGGAATGGTCCATTCGAGTAGTCTTAGACGACTCTTCTGACCTAATGGCAATCTGGGATTCTGGGCGTACTTATATCGCCCCAACTAAACTTCGGGCAACAAATTGTGTCCATGGCTCAAACTGCTTCAAAAAAGTTGGGAATCATCTCAAAGGTCCAACAGTACTTCAGCCCTGAACGGCTACTTAATTTGTACACAGCTAAAGTTAGATCTTGCATGGAGTACTATAGCCACCTTTGGGATGGTTCTGCTAAGTACCAACTAGAAGCGATGGACGCGGATGCAGTTGACCGAACGGCCCGTAAAATTATTAACAACTTTGACCTCACCACCAAAAACTGCAAAGCCTCGACCATCGTCGGAAAGTTGCCAGTTTAGCAGTCTTCTACATAATACATTTGGAGAGTGCGCGATAGCTCTTTTTGATCAGGTGGGAACCATACCCTTCTTACATCGGGCTACTAGACGCAGACAGAACTTCCATCCCATTATGGTAGATATCCCAAGAAGTCGAACCAAACGCTTCGATAGTTCCTTTTTGGTGCCGGACGCCAAGGTGTGGAATGAACTGCCTGCGTCTGTTTTTCCAGAAAACTATAGTCCTAGTTCTTTCAAGCGTCGAGTAAATAGGTATCTCGTGGATAGACGTGCAATACTTTCGTCTTCATCGTTACTTTCCATCAGGTGAGATAGAAAACAAACGTCTTATCCTTTTTCAATAAAAAAAATAAAAAAAAACGTTTCATTTCAAACATGAAAGCACGCTTTCCGCGCCTCGTCCCATAAAGGCTGGAGTCCTTCAAGGCTCAGTCTTCGCCCCTCTGTTGTACACCGTGTACACTAATGACATTCCCATTCCGCCGAAAGAGGTCGAACTCGCCCTCTTTGCCGACGACACAGCCCTTTACACCAAAGGCCAACCCACCACCAACCCGAGTCTCACCACCAGACTCCAAAAGGCTGTTGACGCCCTCGGTGCATGGTTTCAAAAATGGCGTATTGATGTGAACCCAGACAAGAGTTCTGCGGTTTACTTCGACTGCAAACACCGTTGTGTTGCTGACAACCTGCACGTTCGAATGTTAGGTATTCCCATCCCCTGGAAACGCACTACCAAATACTTAGGCGTCACCTTAGACCAGACGCTTTCCTTCAAGCCACACGTCGATAGAGTAACGAAACTCGCCCGTTTTTACTTAGGCCGCCTACATAGTATGTTAGGTAGAAAAAGTAAAATCGTTCAGAAACAAACGTACGCGTTATAAGGTCTGCGTTCGACCAGTCATGACATATACCTCGCCAGTCTTTCCCACGCCAAACCCTCCGTCCTGCACAAACTGCAGGTAGTTCAAAATCTCTTCTGCCACAGGGCCACAGATGCACCGTAGTACGTGCGTAACGCGGACCTGCACAGAGATCTTGAACTGCCTACAGTGCAACAGCACCTCAAAACACTCTCAGAATCGTTCTTCAAACGCGCCGAATCCCATCCTAATCCTCTAGTTCGAGATTCAGTCTCATATACTGCTCCTGTCTTAGATCCGAAATTCAAGATCGCTAGACCGAGAAACGTGCACACGAACGTAGCGGCGCAGCTGACGCTAGATCTCTTAGCCCTTCAGGCCGCAACTTCTAATTCTAACGTAAATTCGAATTAATTCAACTTCTTTAATATTTATTTAATGTAACTTTAAATTTTATTTTTCATTTTTGAGCACCTTCAGTGCTATGAATTCACCTTCAGTGCTTTGAGCACCTTCAGTGCTATGTAAATCCCAGCGGGTGACCCCTTCTGGGCCCCGCTAGCGCGGCCTCTTTCTCCAATTGGCCGTCGCTCAGATGTAGGCTGAGTAGCAAAAATCGCACGAGCTGACAGGAAGTTTTTTAGTCGGTAGTGGTTCTGGTAGGCGTCGGAACGAGTCCCACATAACCTAGATCGCGCGCGATCTCTGAGAGAGCAAAGGAGAAAGCTATGTTTGGAATTTCGCTGCGAGATCGAATCAGAAATGAAGAAATCTACAAGCAAACCAAAGTCACTGGCATAGCCCTAAGGACTGCGAGACTGAAGTGGCAATGGGCAGGGCAATTAGCTCAAGGAACAGATGGTCGTTGGTGGCACAACTTCGAGTGATATGGAGATCGGCGGGGGAGGCCTTTGTCATATAGTGGACGTATTTCGGTCGAGAAAGTGTGTCCTCATTTACCCTCAACGTTGTTTGTTAAATTTAATCCCAGTAAAAAGCAAAATATTAAAATAAATTAACTTCGTTGAATACATTTTTAAAATTATTTAATTTTTGTCCTTATTTGTATCTGAGGCTTAATTACATTACAAAATTACAAGAGCAGATATACGTGAACCAAATCATTAACTCAAGGCAAACAAGCGATAAAAAATATGTTGTCGCATTATTGAGAGGGATGAAATTCCGTCATTTTAAACCCGCTATTGTTCTAACTGTGTCCCGTACCCTGGAGACGTGTATCAATTTGCGTGCTGTTGTCACCAGCATACCGCCAAATTGACTGTTAAGTGAGGCGTGAACTTTAAAAAATAAGTTTATTTGTTTTTGTGGTTAAATTCGTAAGACGGCTTTGAAAATAAATTAATATTTTTCCAATTCCTTTCAATTCTGGAACTTTTAAGTGTAGGATGAATAGGTACCTCTTGGAGAGGCGTGTACCATATTAGTCATCATCATCACTTTCCACCAGGTGACATAAACACGAACGCTTGCCAATATACAATAAAAAAATTCAGTATAATTTGGAATAAGGCAATATGTCTTACTTTTAAACTATTTATTTTAAAAAACCAATATTTCAAATTTTGCTGCATACACTGTCTTATAACACATCAATCCAATCAATAAATACATAATGTAAAACTTTAACTTAAATTAACAATTATAAAATAAAATAAAATAAAATAAAGCTACAAATAAAAAACTAAATCTAAACTTAATGTAAAACAAATCTTAAAAAATATACCGGTTTTACTTTTTTGAAGCTGGCAGAACTCCCCAATCTAATGTTTATTAAATTCCTTGTAATAAGTAGAATGGCCGTACACCAGAAGAATCGTCCCTTCCTTGACTCGATTAGCTGTAACTAGGGATCAAAGATCCAAATTGCAGTAATTCAATTACCGAGATATTTAATTCTGATATTAGTTAACTTTAAGGAGTCGTAAAAATTAAGTTTAAAAGTTGATTTTCAAAATTAAGTTTAAAAGTTGTTTGTTTTGTTGAGAAATGCCGTTGGCGAGTCTGTGTACCAACATGAAGAAACGTTCATTAATTACTCTAACGGAAATTTCAAGACTTCAAAATACGAAGCAGAATTATGTCCATAGATTCGGTAGCAATGTGAGCTACAAAATAATTTTAAGATTTATAAACTGCTTTTCAAATTTATATCTCCTTCGCTGTATTGCTCGTTAAATTGTAGTTCTATTTAGTTCTTTTGATTGAATATAACTTTAAATATTTATTAATGAACCGGCTTAGTATTGCTGCTCTTTATTTTTAAAATATTTCTGCATAATAAAAGAATATAAATATTCAACGTTAGTTTCTCTTTATCATCTTTCATGACGTTATTTATTGCAAGCATTGACATGTTTAGAAAATGAGCATTTTTGTGAATTTTAGTTTAAATAAGCTCAATCTGCAACTTATATTTGTGTATCGAATTAAAAAAAAATTGGCTACCTTAAGATACAAATAGCTACAAAATTTCGAGAACGATCCGTGGTTTTCTTTTTTTAAATGGACAGTTTATTTATGGCCCATAGGCCTTTTAAATTTCACCGGTCTTTTTAGCGCCTAGCTGGAACTTAAACTACTCCTACATACGACACGCCTAAGGGCACCCGAGAGGGCAAGGACCTCGGCTTAGGACGTCGAATATTGAAACTAGCACTGGTTCGGAAGAAGAACATAAAGGATGAAACACAAAGGATAACAAATTGTGCTTTTAGCACTCGTTCTGCATCAATACAAACTTTTATTTGAAAATGTAGGTACTGCTCAAAGAAGGGTGAAACTGATTTACTTTAGCTCGTTAGGGTTATGTCATGGAAGCAATGGTAGATATAGTGAGTCCGTTTTATACTGAGATGCACTTCTCTTTTCTAAATAGTTCGTTACAATTTTATTTGCTGAAATTAGCATTTTACTACATAAAAAATATTCGGAGTAATGGTGGTCTTGTAGGTTCAATACTATGAAAGAATGACACGCACAATTTACATTTTATAATATAACCGCTTACTTATTTGGAAAAAAAATGTGCAACAAACAAACAAACATGTTATTAAAAAAGCCAAATCAAAGTTTTACCTAATATAAAGTACATGAGCTGACCATCTTATTTACTTTGGTTCATGAAATATGAACAAAATTTTTCCTTCGTTCACCCCTTAGTGCTTTTCATGAAAAAATGTTACGCCGTTTCTCCAAAACTATTTTAACATACATTAAAACTTTTTCATTGATCATCATTGGCAACTAAATAGTCAGTTTATTTAGTTCATAATAATTCGTGAAGATTTAAGAATCCATTCAGTCAAACACATTCAACTATAAATTTAAATTTGTGTGTTGACTATTGTGTGTTGATTATTCATTAATATTTAAAGAAAGTAAAATCCATCATCAAACATAAGTAGATAGTCTATTTTCGCAATGATGTCCTTTTATTTAGCATTTAATAATCTATTTAGATTAGATTCAGCTATTCTGGTCGATTATTATACGAATAAGAGTATTAGACTTACATGAGATTACTAAAAGTATTGAATTATACTTTAATATATTAAGAATACATATTCAATATACTTTTGGTGCTAGTTCGCCACCAAGCTTCCACGCTCAAGGGGTCTACCAAAGTTGCAATTACAATCGCTGATGCTATCGAAAACGGGTTAACAGCATGAAGCATCACGTGATATAATGATATTTATTTCTCGACACTGACAATTACTTGTTCTTATTGATGTCAAATATAACATGACTCTACCACCAGTTCGGAAAAACCTTGAAGAACTGGCAAGAAACTTCTCGAGTATATTATTTTCAAAATAAATTTACGCTGTCTCTTTATGTCTATACAAAATTATTCTTATCTGCATGTGTTAGCTTGGCAAGACTCCTCCCAAGTATCCAAACGAACACGAACACGAAACGAACACCCTCAAACGGCACCCGTTCACGAGTTCACGCGGAATCCAGCCATCGCCCTCCTCGACCATATTCAAAAGTATTCAGACTTCTGTAGTTATATCGTAACCTAAGTAATTAGATACACTTGAGAAAATCAAATAGCCACAAAGTAAGCAGAGCTTGTGTTATGATGGATGACCATACAGCAAACTGGCGTAAAAACCCAGAATAAACGTGACCCGAGAACGAACACCTATGTTAATAACATAAATTAATGCCCCGACCAGAGACCTCCGGCTTATGAAGCAGGACTTCTAGCACTGACATCACTTGGCCGTCAATATAAGCATAACTGATAATATATCTATTACAATTTAAAATTGTAATGTAATATTATTCCAAATTTTATTACATTGCGATTTTTGTTTTAATCATAAAATCCCGTAACTCCGTTGCTTATGAAAGAAATCCATATCGCACTGTTTGAAAAAGTTTTATACCTTATAATTATTCAAGGAAAGACTGACATAAAATAAAATGTATATACTGGGTACAAATAAAAGCCAGATATACACAGTATTATACAAATATGACACGTTTAACTGTGACCATGGTTTAGAAGTTACCTAACAACCTACGTTATTGCAAATACAACCATGCGTGATTTTCAAATGGCATTTAGAATTTACAAGCTTTTTTCATATAATTGTACCCATCTTGCAGCATACAGCCCGAATAAAATATTTCCCTACACTGTGACGACTAATCGGCTGACTGAGCGTACTAAGGAGGAATCGGGGTGCTCGTTTGCTCCATGACTACAATTTTCATGTTTTTGTTTTTTTTTAACGTATTTCGTCAGAACTCTCTTCGACATGGTGATCGAAATCTTTTAGCACCTGGAACACCATTTGTAACGTGTGATTTTGTTATTTGATTACGATAATAAAATAACAAAAATAGATAATAGTCCACAGTGTTCTTTTTATTAACTAATCAAAATTCTTCTTCATTCTTATCCACCTTTGGATAACATTTGTCTTATAAAAGTTATTATTCCTTTAAGAAGGAACATTTTCTAAAATAGTTGCAATATAGGGCATTCTCAAAGGATTCGCGTTTTAAGTTTTTGTAGACTAGGTGTGACGGCCGAGTGGCGTAGTGGTCAGTAACCCTTTCTCATACGCCGGAGGTCCCAGGTTCAAGTCCAGGCCGGGGCATTCATTTGTGTGATGAACACAGATGTTTGTTGTCGGGTCATGGTTGTTTATATTTATATACGTATGTTTATTTTGGGTTCCCCCAGTTTACTGTATGGTCATCCATAACACAAGCTCTGCTTACTTTGGGGTCATACAGTTGGCGTGTTTGTCTGGGGATTTATTATTATTATTACAATGTAGGTATTAATATTTCTTGACTTGATATCTCAGCATTAAAATTTTTCTCCCTGATTTTCCCCACTTCTCCGAGTTATTTCTGTAATAGATGTGACGCATCCATATTGATGATATGTCAGTAAAGTTTTATGTTCCCATAAGGGCTGCCAGCTTACGCACGCTATTTTATTATTTTTATTTGAATATGAGAGAAAAGCTAACGCTGAGAAAATATTTAGAAAATATGTTTTTTTTCTATTTTCATAGTCAGAAAACTGGCACGCGATCTAATTACCATCATTAATTGATGTTGAATTCATTTGTATAGTAGTAATATCGTAATATGGGGTAAATCAAATTATTTTTACTTGCTACGTCTGTAAGACTTAAATCGATACCCATAAGTAGAATAACCAAAACACATTAATAACCAATAATAGCGATCTCAATTTCCGTAAACCAAACATACGTAATGTATTAAGGACGATGCATTCGATTTTTGCCCGCCCAGTCAATAGAGGGAACGAGTCTTTGAAGCAAAGCGTTTCAATACATTGTTCCTGAAAGCATGCGGAACACTTAAAAAATAAATAAGACCAGAAGATAAGAAAACTGTAAGTATGTCAAGATAATCTTTTCACAAATAAATATTATTCCTAAGAAATTATAATATAAATATTTTTGTTGAATTTTTTTACAATAACACAAATTTTAATAATGCATCTTTAGTCTGATAGTCTAGAAAAAATAATGGTTTAGGGATAAGACCACAATTGTTTATTTTTTGGGTCGTCTATTATTAGTAGACTAATGAATTATTTTTTTAATTGGTACGCAATAAATAAATAAACGAAATTATTCGACTAAGTTATTGTACAGTTTCTTGTGTTAAGAACTCGTTTGGGGCGGTACTACAAGCCTTCATATTTTGACCGCCTAATAATCAAGTCACGTGGCTGTTTTACGGTCAAAAAATAGAACTGCCAGTGCATAAGTCAAAACTCCATTATAATTAACACAAGCAATGCTGATAAATAAAACACTTGCTGCAGTTGATGGCTACGGGTACGAATGCCAATTACCACCAGGTGATCCAGACGCTCTTTTGCCGCTCTGTTGTATTATGTACTAAGGATAAAAAAAGATATAAAACAGAGAAAGCCGATTTATATCGATAGTATATCTTCTTTTAATATTCCTAAACTTGGGTTTCTAAAATCCTGTGCCAAGAAGTAACCGCTCCTCTTATTTCTCTACCATTATTCGAGCATTCTACGTCTGGTAACAGCAATTACTAGACAAAGGAAACTTGAATAAAAATCTTGGCTGGACGTCGTACCTTTAATCTGATACAACTTGAATATAGAGACTGCTACTATATTTGCGAAAGGATATTTTAAGAAATATAATATAAATAAAAGTTTTCTAAATGTTTTCCTTAAAGATGTATCCACCGTCAATGGAGATTGATATAACAAGATCAATTCTCGTCAGATCCAGCTTTACGGGCGCATCTTTAACGAACTCTTTCTGATTTTTGTCAAAAATTCGAACTAATCCTGTGGAGATTCAAAATTGGAAGGCAAACGAGCCGAATAATGGGATTACCTTGTTTTGTGTGTTATCCCCAATATTCAGGGCTATAAAGAGGTTTAAAATATACAAAAGATCATTTTTTTTCTTAATGCCAGCTGAAATATTTTATGATACTGATTATGAAAATGTATGGAAATAAAACTAACAAGGAGCTGACTAAAAATTATAAACAGCCTCAGCGGGAATGCTCTCTGAAGACAGTAATGTGTGTCTATGCTATCTACGACTATGTCGCTATGTAATAACAACATGACAATTATAATAAAAGAATTTACTTTAAGGCCAACATAAAGTAATTTTGCAAAATTTTAAGTTGGGAATATTTATTACCATGTATTGTTGTAATTATTTTACCGCACAAATGTTTAAGTACATTGAAATTAATACTTAGGATTTGATAACATTTAGTTTCTCCTGTTACAAACACCAAACAGTAACAAAAATATAAGATTTCTTACTTACCCATCCCCAAAACGGATCGTAGGTTACCTACAAGCAAGTGGACGATTACGTCGCAACAGGGGACCGGCGAACGCACGCCCAGAAGCATATCAGTGTTCACGCACCAGAAAACGACCAAACTGAAAGCTATTTGTCGAGTTGCAAATAGGAGAATGTTAAAAAGTGAGTGCCTCCATTTGAGGTTTCTTTTTTTGGTGGTTATATATTTGGAGATTCGGTCAAATGACAGATATGTGGCTAAAAATATACCAGTTTAACTATGGCCTATTGTGGTGCGGAAAACTAGTATTAATTCCTCTTTAATACTTTTTCTAGATTGAACGTTTATTTTTTCCTAAGTCGTGTTTAAGCTTTTTTGAACTTTTTAAACTGCTTTTATATAATTAAGTGCCTTCAAACGAATACCTGTGCCGCTGTACAATCGTCCCGCTTCAAATTCGATTATTCCGTAGCAGGGATCAAAATCTTTTTTTAAAGCGCAGTAAATGAATTACTGAGACATTTATACAGACATCTACTTTACAGAGTACACTTAAGATTATTTCACTGCTTTGTTTGTATTTCGAACCTAAAATGTTTATGTACAGCTGTAGCACATAGAGAGTTTGCACACAAAAAAAGTTAAACAGTAATATTATGTCGTCAATTATTTGCTTACCACAAAAAGACATGTAGGAATGAACATTATATTTTGAAAAAGCCCTAACTACCTAACAACTTAATATTTTAAATGTATGTGCGCTTAACAGATGGATTATTAAGAGCTTCCAGCCCATTTCGTTCTTGATTAAGAATTTAAGGTTTTCAAAGCACCTTATCTTTTTCGTGTAAATAAATGAGGGCGTAAAGTTTTAGGTGTTACCACAAAAAGTTTGCCCCAGTTTTCCTTCTTGACCTACGACTTGCAGCATATCCTCAATATTTATTATTTTCATGATTAATTCGGGATAATTCATTAAGTAAGTAGTGACTATTGATATTGGTAAACAAGTAATGTACCCACTAAAAGAATATTCAAAGCGTTATCTCTAATGTCCAAACTTCATAAAACTTTAAAATAAATATCAGTTCAACGATGGCATACAAAATATATTATTTTAATGAGAATAACATTTTGGCAGATTTCTCATAAAATTATATTAGATATTTGCAAAATAGCGTTTTGAGATTGCAAGAGGCTGTTTAACTTTATATGGTATCTGGAAAATAGTCTGTTTAGTTTGAGTAATGATATATACATTTAGAACCTATCTACGGTATTGGTATTGAATTAAAGAAAATAAATAAACAATAGTAGTAGTTCGTATGTTTATAATTCTAGCCGAATTGGACGAATTTATATAATAACAAAAAGTAAATTGTGTTTTGCAATGTCCGCCAACAAATATCACAAAATGTACAACTGTGACAATGTTGAGCGATGCCTGGTATGGCGTATCCCCCATTGAATGATTTGGGGATTGGAACTGCTCGCGTCCGCAAGGTTTAGCCCCCGATGCCTTGTACGTGGTCCCCGGGTGGTGCTAAACGAGCAGTATCTTCTGGTGGTAGGCTTCGGCCGTGGTTTGCCACCACCCATTAAACAAAGCCATGCTGCCAAGTGACATGGTTGCGTTCCAGCATGATGTTTAGTCTAGCCATCGAGGAGGGTAGGTCTGAGTAATCGTGCTGCATATAATGTCGTTTTTAACTACCAAAAACGACATTATTACAAGATTAATAGATCCCAAGACAAACACACCGACTGTATTGGACCAAAGTAAGCAGAGCTTATGTTTTGAATGTGAATAAAGTTATCAGGACTATTAAAAAATCAGTATATTTTTTTTATAAGTACATTTCCTTAAGAGCTATTTAATTACAAGCTTTGACAGTTTGTCTTAAATAATTTAATGAATTTACGGGATTCTTACCACGATTTTCGATTTTTATTTCGCGCGTCCGATATTTCGATGCGATCATGGTGCTTGCAACAGCATCGAAATATCGGACGCGCGAAATAAAAATCGAAAATCGCGTAAATTCATTAAATTATAGTGAAAATAACCGCAATAGTTTAAAACAGTTATTGTCTTAAATAATGTTCAACAAAATCAATCTATGTTTAAAGTCTTGTTATATGGCCTAATTAAAAAAATATATAACATTATCTCTGCAACTCAGACCAAACCCTACATTGCTTCAACGGAGAATCTTGGCAAAGTAAATATTTGTCATAGTAATTAGCGCGGGCCGCCACACAGCCAAGTTCTGGCTCTTTTACCCTCGCCTAGGAATGCTGCCTGGGACCCGGGCATCGTTGAGTAAATTTTTTATGAGTCTTATACAAAAGGATTGTAATTCCTCACGAGTAAAGAATTTTATGTGCACGTAATTTGGATTTAAGATGAGTAGCTCCGTGTTTTTAGATGTTATTTGATTTTGATTTTGGCATGATCTTTAGGCATTTTAAGTTATTTATATTTAGTATATTTACAATGTTTTTCTCGAATTCGGAAGGTTACATCAATTTTAATAAATTTAATTAAGTTACTGCTGTAGTGAAAAGATTGGTTTGCTTTATTTGTAATCAGCAAACTATGAGTTAAAATTTTGCCATTTCGTCATCGGTACAAGACGAAAGTCAATACACCTTTAAACTTCAGCTTGTATAAGGTATTATCGCATATTAAATAATTCAACTCATTTTGACTATTCCTACATTTTTTATTATAGACTACTAATATCACATCTATTAACTAAATTTCTTATTAACTTAAACATGCGGTTTTTACCGCGCGGATCAAGTAGCTAATCATTGGGCAGTGCATACGTCATTAACTTTTTTCAATAAGTACACAAACAATAAAATTATCTAAATTTTAGGAGATATATTATGTAATCAGAGCCATTACATGAATTTTTTCTAACTTTTAGTCATCCATAAAGTGCGAAACTATAATAATTTCAGCGTCATAAAAAATATTTGTATGTACTTTTAAGTGTTTTTGAGATATCTGTAACTAAGCTACGTTGACCTCGCATCAGTATTGCTGAGCATATGAAATAGGGTTCAAGTTAAAATTGTATAATTGTACTGGAAAATCTCGAACGTACAATGTAAAAAAAACTAAATAATTATCAATATTTTTTATAAAAAATACTTACTAAATACAGTAGAACCACTATTTTGTTGATGAGCACAAGCACAATGTAAAACGTATCTTTTTAAATACTGGTAGAATAAATTAAAAAATTAAATTAAATAAATCGAATAAAAAAATGGTTTTGTAATTTAAATATATTATTTTTCGTTAAAATAGAGCATTACAGGAACTGATGTGAACGTTGCAATAAAACTAAATTTTGAGCTAAAATAATCAATAAGAAGCCTAGTCCGACGAGCTGTAATTGTACAACACTAGCTGTTAATTTCACCAATGCACGTACTTTTAAAGGGTAGTGTTACTACTAACCTAGATGGGATTTTAACATAGTAAAACTCTAATACAATGTACCAAAAACACTTATCTGCAATGCTTTCCAATGGTAAATGGTAATGCTTTGCATGGGTACAAATGCCACACGGTGGGGGGTCGCATTTTCATTTGACGGCTATGAAAATAGTACAAAAACAATAATATTCAAGTCACTTTCATTTAGATATGAGAAAATCCTCCAACCGTCTCTCGCGCCCTGTGTGGTTGGTTACTGAAAACGAAATGTTTTTTGTAATATCCTTTTTACTAACGATATACATAATAAAAAATTTTTTGATAACGTTATATTAGATCAAATAACAAGAAGGTAACATTTTGTTATTCAACCATATTAACCCTTTTTTATCAAACATGAATTTTTCACCCAAAAACAGAACAACATTGTCAGCTAACAGATATTTTAAGCCTATAAAATTAAAGTTATCAAGTTTAGGTAGTGACATAAAACAGCAATTGTTTATGCGGATTTTAGGAACAAAACTGTGTGCTGATTCTGAGTTCCGTTGAATGCGTAACCATCACGTTCATCGTACAAACTTTAAAAGTGGTCGAGCGTCGAAGATTTGCGAGTACGAGTTACAGGTGTATAACTTTTATTATCTGCGTTTGCTCGAAACATTCGACAATTAATATCGTAAAATAATTTTATAATGTTGGCTTTATGCATACGTCAGGAGCACCCCGACTGTGTTTAGAAGAACATATTTATAAGATTTCTTAATAGATGCTACTGTCTATTAAAACTGATAGGGTTCGATGGTTGTTTTTGTTTTTGTCAAACGAGTCTGTTGTGTCTGAAATTATAGAATTTTATTTACTCTTTTCAAAATGAAGACATTCGGTCCCATTTATTGGCGACTTATGGAGGTGTAAGTTATAACTTTCATTACGTAACATTGCATGCATGTGGTACTTTTGGAGGCTGCTTACGAATCTTAGAATTTTCATGAAAACAATACACTTGCTTTTTAGCATCCAAAGATAGATTTTAACTACTTCAGTTTAGTAATTTACTGATTTTAAGGCACGGAGGTCAAAATAAACTGTCGGCCGATGCCAACAGCAGAGTTAAAACCATACAGATTTGTGAACTTGTATGTATTTCCCTTAATAAAAGTGTACCTAGGTATAATCGTTGTTGCCTTAGATGCATCTCGGTATAAGGGTTTTTGTGGTGATGGGGGTAACCCTTAACTCCTCCAATCGCGGAAATAAGTAAATCCCACCAATTTTTTCTTTTTATACATGGTTTTGAGGTTATGTTTATTTAAAAAAATGATCACTTACCCTATCGCCATGATCAGATGCGTATCTTTAATGCCAATTCATATTATCACACTACTGTAGTAGTTTTATATGATTTAATATAGGTCATGAACAATTTTTAGTAATATAGAGACTCATTTCTTGTTACAGCTTGTCCAATTTGTGAATCATTGCAGTTCACCCAAAATGTATCAATGCAGGACCCTCATTATGTTATGATATAATGTCGTGTTATTATGAAGTATCAGGTAACTTTCCTTTGCAATTTAATTATTATTTTGTAATAAGTATAAGGTGTAGTTTACTGATTTAAGCATTTTTACAGACCTGGTGAAGAGAACCTCACCACTACTACTAAGGAAGCTGCCCAACATGTCCTCCATGCCAATGAAATATGGTTCAAATTCAAAATGCAGCAGGAGGTAGAACATATAGCTAAGAAAAGAGCAGAACAAAATAAGAACTACGGAGGTGCAGGCTCAGATTGAATTGCAGTGCTTAGATACATTTTGTAAAAAATCAATTAAATCTGGTTTGGGTTTATATGTAAAATTTTGTTGCTATACTTATAATCATACAAGTGTTAGATGTACTATTTGTTGTCACTTTCACTGATTTTTACTGTAATTGATTTATATTGAAACAACTTTGTACACTTCTTTGATTATGCACACTAATTTATTTTGGTATTTTGTATTTTCTATGCCCTGAACACATACACATCACATACTCTAGATCTGTGCAGCAATAAGGGTCTATCACAAAAAGTGTTTTGTTTTAATTTTCATTAATTTTCTTGTTTGAAGGTATGATTATGTTTTGATATACTTAATTGATTTGGAGAAGAAAAATGTACAAGCTTTCGCTGTTAATGCTTTTCTTACCTAATAAAACAAAGTATAATATATATTAATTTATTGAATAATAGTATTGAATAACATGTAAGTAAACTCCTCTGTACAAATTTTTGCAAGTAGTAAAGTGGACTATATTAAAATCTAAACATTTCGAAACGCTTAATATGATTTGAATAATAAAAATTATTACATATAACTGTGAGTCTCACTTATTTACAACCTTTAATTTTGGAAGATATAAGTGAAGACATGTTGATTTGATATACCTAAACAATTTAATAACACAAATTTTCTTGAAACCTTCTTTTTTTCTTGTTGATTTCTTATCTGCCTGCCTCTGATGAGATCAACTGTGGCTTCTCTCTCTGTGTGCATTTCATGTTCAGCAATTGGTGCCAGGTCTAGAAAAAGATTAACAATCAACATAGCAAATTATGGTAAATACTGTATTCCCATTATATACACTATATTCCCATACTGCAATCTGATAATAAAGTCCCTGGTAAAGAGATGGGTAAATTGTAGATTATTAAATTTTTTAGTATAAGCACCATTATACACACATGAATTTGAAATTTAGTTTAGTTAATGATATTAGTAAAAATAACAAATGCGTACCAATATCTTCTTCTACATCTGTGATACCCAAATTAACAATCATATTGTGTAGGACAGAGTGTATTATTCTGGCACATTTCAACGACTTATAATACAACACTCTATCCTTATGCAGACAACGCCAACGGTTTTTAAGCCTCTAAAAGGTGTTCTCAATTAGAACTCTTGCTGTTCTGTGTTTTTTATTGAATAATACTTCTGCAAAATTTGGGTTTGGATCCAAAATGGGAGTCATTAGCCATGGACGAAGAGGGTATCCGGAATCACCTATAATAAAATGTTGCAGTTCAACGTTAGAAAAGCTTATAACCTAATGCTTAATAAGAAAATTTCTGTGAAAATTTTACCTAACAGCGAGACATATAACCATTATGATGCAAAGACTGCATGTAGATATTCAAGCTAGGGTTGTAACGGAGCTTCGCCTCCGCCTCCGTTACTGCGGAAGTTCCGCAAGAAATCGTACCTTCGCCTCCGCCTCCGCCCAATTTTTACGGAGTTGTAACGGAGGTTTATTTACGTAATCATAAAACAATAACGCGCAAGCAGTGACGCTCTACGACCGTCCGGCCGCGTGTTGCGCGAAATGGTCAAGAATCAACGAGTGCGAGGCGGGAACGCGGTTAAGTGGGGGTGGGCATATGTCATTTGTCAAATTAATGATACAAATTATTTAGTTCAGCTGGCTTAATTCATGAGCCCCTCAGAAATCGTCTTGAAGGTGACAAAGCAGCAAAACTATTGTTTGTCAAATACAATTTGCCTCTCCTTAACTTTAATTACTAGAAGGTAATGTTTTTTTATTAAGTGTACTACTATGAATATACGTATTTAAAATAAAGATTTTGTTTTAATGAACCATAAATTAAAATTTTTTCTATATCTACTTTCACATCCGCCTCCGCCTCATTTAACCTCCGCATCCGCGGAGGTGAAACTCGTCGCCTCCGCATCCGCCTCCGCCTCCGCCTCCGCTAACAAGGCCTCCGTTACAACCCTACCACAGTTGTCCCATATAAAATAATCATGATACCCACCTACCCACCAAATTAGGGCTTGATGTTTAGAATCCTGCATGATCATCACAAACCTAAAATCATACCAGTTACTTTTAGTATGGGGGCAATTAGGTGCCTATCACCTTGAAATAACAGAAGATTTTATTTACCATTTGCAGATTAAGGGAATGATAATGCTTTCGGCTACAATAAATATTTTCCTCTAGTTTTGGTGTGGTAACTAATTTAAAATTACCTCCATCTATGCAGCCTATATCTCTTTATTTGGTAGGCACCTACTTACCTTAGTTTCCAAAGAAACCTGTTCAGAAGATCTTAAATTTGTTAATTGTTTTAAATCTTTGCACAAGATGACTAGCATTATTTTTGTTATCCGATATCTTTTCTTGAACTGGGTTTTCGAGAGATCCCATTACCGCATTAAAAGAAGCACAAGATTAAGCTTTTAGTTTGTAGGTAGGTATATCTATGTAATCCCGCTCGTCTTGTGCCTTTGCTGTCGCAAACCTCCTCCACGCCAAATACGAACGTCCAGCCATGATTTATTACAATAAATAAATAAGTCACTTTGGTAAATTTTAAACGCATTGAGTACAAAATTAGAAGTCGATACAATTACTTTTTTGGTTAAGCGAATTATTTACTAGAGCTCTCACTATCAAATGTGCAGTGACAAAGTAAGCGAAAAATTCGTCCAACGTCAGTGAGCATAACTGCCAAAAATGCAATTCGTACTCGCAAAATGCTCGTTTCACATCGTAAACGTTAAAATTTCGACGAAATTTCGACTGCTTGTCGACGGTGCGCGGACGAAATCGAGCAAGCAAAAACTCGTACTCGCAATATTTGTTGACTCACGTATTGGAAGATGTCGCTGTTCAAATTTCATAGAAAAGTCCTAAGTCGCCTGCTCGATGAACGTGATGGTTACGCATTCGATGGAACTCAGAATCAGCACAAGGATGTGTTTCTTAGATTATTCCCAACTGCTTTTTAAAGGTTCAGATGTGGTTTTATTTTCCAACTATTATCGGCACTGACGAAACTTGTTTAAATATAAAGCTTATTAAGCCATCTTACGATTTGATAATTTTAATATATTAATAGCTTAGCCAATTGCTTTATTTTATTTAATAAAGTAATAAACCTGCGTTCATATTTTTAAGCATAAATATAGTATCATTTACGCTCTTGCAAATAAGCTTCTAGCTTTAGCTGAAGTGTTATTAATATTTCATGAAATTGTATTTTTTATTGTAATTTATTTATAATATAATATACATACCATAGAGGCTTTTGAGACGATGGAAGGTTTTCCTTACTGGTTGTTAGGATATTTATGGTGAAGAAGGTCATACGGATAGGGAGCACATCGTAGGGCCGTTAGAATATTAGAATATTGGCGGAGCCAAAACTAATAATTTTAACACAAACATGATCTTAAAAATATACACTTTCAATTCATGGAGGTTGCTTAGCTGCCGAGCTTTCAAAAAAAAACCGCGATCTATGAAAATAATGAATATGCCCTTTGAATTATCACAATAGTTTCTTACAACCTCATATGATTTTCACTGATGATTTTGTACTCATGAGATAACAATGAAATAATACTACTGAAAATTAAGTTAAGAAATAATAAAAGTATCAAAATATTAACTTTTTAAACATTTTAAACACTGGGATGTTCTTCCATCTATAATTCCAAGAGTCCAGGTTACAGGCCAGAGTCACATTTTAGAGAGAAGTATATCCATTTAAACTGATTAAAATCGAGGATTTATATGTTTGAGTTCATTATAATTTATAGCTTAGCGTTTCTTCAAAAAAATACATTTCTATTGTCGATTTACAGAAGTGAAACAAAATATATTGAAGTTAGCAAAGTCGTTGTTATAAAAAGTAGTACAAGTGTGTTATCGCGGCGGTATTATTTGATAAGGGAGCCGAATGTATAATCATCAATGCACACGCGTTTCATCGTTTTTCTACACACTTGCGAGGAAAAAGCAGACTTGTGATTAACCACACCACGAAAACTTTAACAAATGTATTTAAGGAAAATGACACGCTGGTTTTGATTTTTTCACGCCCTGTGCGGGAGATGCGCGCACAGGTTTTTTTTCAAATAACGGCTTGGGGTCTAGCTAAACAGCTTATATAAAAATAATATAATGAATACGCTAATTAAGGTTAATATGTATTGGTAGATGGTTTATTTATTCACAAAAATATGCATTGTTTTTAGAAGTAACAGCTCTTTGCGGAGATTGAAAAATAATACACAGTAAAAACACTAGTGTGGAACACTAGTGTAAACAAAAAAACACGAGCTGAATTATGAACCTAAATACGTTGAGATAAGATTTACTTTACTAGCAAGTGTGTTAAAAAAGATTGAAGTAACGCACAGCGTTATAAAACTGCACTGCATAAATCACTAATCTGTCACAGAGAGAGAACTAAGTACAAACTCTAACTTGCAAAAACCTAGACAGGTCGCGGCCCGCATTACCCTGATTCTGGTAATTAGAGACAGGCTACAGTATCCCTACTTTGTCATCGTGACGTCATTAGCCTTACAAAATGTTCTCCCGCCGAAAGGTTTGATTGAAAAGGCGTTTGTGGGCGGAAACATGAGGTAATTATAGCCGTAAATAAAGGGGAAAGGATATTAATAGTGTTTTGTTGAGTTCGTTAGTATGAGCGCCAATTTGTGAATAATATAATCTAGCAGTTATGAAAACATGCAGTAGTGGTTACTGTGAAAAATCACATTTACACAGTTTTTCTAAATAAATTACATAATCAATTTACTACAATAAGTAAAACTTACAGAAAATTTGACATCCAATAAATATGAAATTATTAATTATTCTTGCTAACTCCTTCTGTGTCAGAGCTCCACAAACACTTAACCATTTTAGTTTAACACTAAACAACAGTGATTTTGAACTTTTTTGTTTAAACTTTAATAAGTTTAAAAATCTGTTTAATAATAAATTCTTCAGTGACTCTTAACTTTGGATTTGGATATAAGGACAAGACGTAATATACTTAATTATTTATAAGTGGAAATCTGTAAATTGGCTTTCTATGTTTATGTTATCTTAAAAATTGTTGTAACAAGCTGTAAGTTTCCCAAAGAAATAAAAATAAATAAAATAAATAAAAACTGTTGCTTGCTGCTAAGATACTTTGTCATCATTGATTTTTCTTTGGGATGGACTGTCATAATTTAATAATTATCACAGTTTTTTTATTTGTAAAGTGAAGTTGCAAAGAACGCGTAAATATTTCATTTTTGATCTTTTCGAACTGATAATAATTTTTTTTTTTGTTCCCCTCCGCGG
The DNA here is from genome assembly GCA_923062675.1 of Marasmarcha lunaedactyla. Classification (NCBI taxonomy): domain Eukaryota; kingdom Metazoa; phylum Arthropoda; class Insecta; order Lepidoptera; family Pterophoridae; genus Marasmarcha; species Marasmarcha lunaedactyla. Next base: position 7,445,860 of record OV281341.1, read on the forward strand.
GAAGGGCAGGAGGATAAAAATGCTCTGACGCATACTCTGGCGCGATTCCAAAGTCATGTGGGACTCGTCCCGACGCCTACCAGAACCATACCCACTAAAAACCCCCTGTCGGCTCGTGCATTTTTGCCACTCAGCCTTCATCTGAGCGACGGCCAATTGGAGAAAGAGGCCGCGCTAGCGGGGCCCTTAAGGGGTCACCCGCTGGGTTTTACATAGCACTGAAGGTGCTCAAAACAAATGAAAAGTAAATAATAAACATTAAAAATTTACAATAAAATTAAATTTGCATTAATTCAGATTTACGTTAGAATTAGAATTTACGTTAGAATTAGAATTTGCGGCCTGAAGGGCCTCGAGATCTAAAGTTAATTGCGTACGTTCGCTTGTGTGCGCGTTTCTCGGTCTAGCGACTTTGTATACCGAATCTAAGACAGGAGCAGTATAAGAGACTGAATTTCGAACTAGTGGATTGGGATGGGATTCGGCGCGTTTGAAGAACGATTCTGAGAGTGTTTTTAGGTACTGTTGGACTGTAGGTAGTTCAAGATCTCTGTGCAGGTCCGCATTGCGCACGTACCAAGGTGCGTTTGTGGCCCTGCGACAGAAGAGGTTTTGAACCACCTGCAGCTTGTGCAGGACGGAGGGTTTGGCGTGGGCAAAGACTGGCGAAGCATATGACATGACTGGTCTTACGCAGACCTTGTAAAGCGTACGTTTATTTCTGAAGGACATTTTACTTTTTCTACCTAACATACTGTAAAGCCGGCCTAGGTAAAAACGTGCAAGTTTCGTTACTCTATCGACGTGAGGGTTGAAAGAAAGCGTCTGGTCTAAGATGACGCCTAAATATTTAGTACTGCGCTTCCAGGGGATGGGAGTGCCTTGCATTCTCAATTGGAGATTGTCGGGGATACGACTGCGTCTGTAGTCGAAGTAAACCGCAGCGCTCTTCTCTGGGTTCACATCGATACGCCATTTTTTGAACCAAGCACCGAGGGTGTTTACAGCCTTTTGAAGTCTGGTGACAAGACCCGAGGCTCTGCGGCCTTTGGTGTAAAGGGCGGTGTCGTCGGCAAAGAGAGCGAGTTCGACGACTTTCGATGGAATGGGCATGTCGTTAGTGTATACGGAATACAAAAGAGGAGCGAGGACTGAGCCTTGAGGGACTCCAGCCTTTATGGGACGAGGCGCGGAGAGCGTGCCTTCATGTTTGAAACGAAACGTGCGGTCTTTGAGAAACGACGCGATTATCCTAACTAGGCGAGCCGGTAAGCCTATTTTATAGAGTTTATAAACGAGACCGCTGTGCCAGACTTTGTCGAAAGCCTTGGCTACGTCAAAGAAAACTGCGATCGTTTTCTTTCGTTTCGGATAGAAGCCGTCGAGTATGTACTCGACGATTCGATGGACTTGCTGAGGGCAGGAGTGCTTAGCGCGAAAGCCGAACTGGTGGGGAATTATGAGAGGATCGCCGTCCGTTGGAAACAGATGGTTCCGCATTCGAGAGAGTATGACTCTCTCGAGAAGTTTAGACATTGCCTTGAGGAGGCTGATGAGTCTGTGATTAGCCGGGATATTAAGAGGTTTACCCGGCTTGGGTATGCCTATGACTGTCGCTTCTTTCCAAGCTTTTGGAAAGTAGCTAAGGTCGAAGCAGGCATTGAAAATGATAGCTAACAAGGTAAGCACCTGTTGAGGCAGGTGCTTAAGTGCGTGGTTGGAAATACCATCCGCACCCGGAGCCTTTCTGGACTTTTGACTTTTGATGAGAAGCGAGATTTCATCATTAGAGACTGTGACAGGGTCGGCGGTGATGGGGAGAGAGTTTCTACGGAGAACTTCGTCCTCCACCGCTTTGATGTGAGTGGGATTCGCGGGTTGCGTGCTGGGCGAGCATTGAGACGCAACGCTGTCAGCGAAGCATTCGGCTTTCTCTTCGTCTTCGAAGGCGATAGAGCCATCGGGACGAGTGAGAGGAGGGACGTGAGAGGCGGCGTCTACGCGTAAGGCTCGGGCCATTCGATAATACGCTTGGTGGGACGGGGAGATATTCGCCATGAGATCGTTCATCTGGGCGTCTCGGAGTTCCGCGAGGCGAGATCTAACTTTGCGTTGTAGCTGATTCGCAGCTGTTCTATAGGCGGGCGTGGGATATTTCTTGGCTCTCCGGAGAGCCGCGTTCTTAGCTTTAATAAGATTGCTAATGGCTAAGGGAAGCGTGGGTTTGCCTTTCTTAGCAACAAAAGCATCAGTGAGAGAATTTACTAACGAATCTATTTTATCCGGGCTATCTAATTGATCGGGCGAGATCGCGAGCGGAGAGTGTGGGGCCTCTAAGGCAGAAACTATCGTATTTTTAAAACCTTTCCAGTCGGTAAAGGTCTTAGGAGAAGTGACGTAACGTTAGGCGGTCCTAGCACGAGGGAGACGGGGCGGTGGTCAGAACCTAGGTCATCGAGCGGTTCGATAGACCTGAGGTCGAGGTTGATATGCTTGACGATTGCAAAGTCGAGGATGTCAGGAGAGTGGTTCGGGTTGTCGGGATAGTGAGTGGGAGTGATAGGGGAGACGACGTCTAAGTCGAGTAAGTTAGTGATTTCGAGGAGAGCTATACCGCTTTGGTTGGTTGATAGGCACGTCCAGTCAGTATGTTTGGAGTTGAAGTCTCCGAACATAATGACTGAACGGCCGAGGGCGAGAATGGTCTCAAAGTCGCTACGGATAGGTTTGGTGCCAGAGGGTATGTAGACTGAAGCTATGATGATGGTCGGAAGACCAGTCATAGCCAATCTACATACGGTGGCTTCCATGTTGAGGAGAGGAGGGGTAGGGAGAGGACAGCAATGGAATCCTCTTTTGTAGTAGATAGCGGTGCCGCCGAAACCGTCGCAGTTCGGCCTATCGTTACTTGTGAACTTAGGAATAGCGAATCCCCTGGAGCGATTAGGAGTGAGCCATGTCTCCTGGAGAAGTAAAAGATCTGGGTCGTTGTTCTGAAGGAACAGTTTGAGCTCGGGAAGGTTGGTGCTTAGGCTACGAACGTTAAAAGATATTAGGGATAAGCCCTTGGGTTTGATACGACAGGACGCGGGATTCGCGGGTCTAGACATTATAATTTACTTTTTTACGAATTTATATAAAAATAAAGAATTTACAACGAACTTAGGAGCGAGTGATGCTCGGCTAACGCGAATAAACGCTCTTGAGGAGAGCGGGCGGCTCGCAGTTTGCGTGCGAGTATGGAAATTTCATTAATGTCTACGTTTTGGATAACGTCGAATACGGTCTTCATGTCCTCAGCCAACGACGACTGAGGTGCAGAAGACGGAGCGGGACGCGGCCCTACGGAAGCTACGGGAGCTGGAATGGGTCGGGAAGGTGCAGGTGGAACGGCCGGACGCTGCCTCCAAGACAGAGCCGAAGTAGGCGTCGGCTGAACGGGCTTTGCTTCCGGGGGACCCCGGTTGCGCAGCGGCGGGAAATTAGCAGGAGTGAGCGGCGGCGCCGGTTTAGGCGTGACCCTCTTGACGGTGGAGCGCGGAGCGCGCGGGCAACCCCTGTAGTTTGCTGTGTGGCCGGACTGGCCACACATCACACAGGCAGGGGGGGAAGTGGATTCGGGAGTGCGAGTGCACTCCTTAGTGATGTGGGGATCTAGGCACTTTACGCACCTGGGGGGAGCTGTACAGTTAGCCGCTGCGTGGCCATATAGCGGGCAGCGGTGGCATTGCCCAGGGTGACCAAGGGGGTTGGGACGCTCGACGGAGATGTTCCAGAGTCCGCAAATTGTGCGAGCCTCTCTGAAAATCTCTTTCGAGTTTGGAGTGTTGGTAAGGATTACCAGAGCTAAGGGAAAACGCCTACCGCGGTTGGAGTGCATCTTGTGCACTGCTGTGACCGGGAAACCCTGAGACTTAAGGTCCTCGAGGATTTCTTCGTTCTCGAGCTCGAACGGGACGCCCCGTAGTACTGCGCGGATCTTACGCTCCTCCGGGAGGGCGTAGGTGTGATAAGCTATTTGTTTTAAAGAAAGTAACCGAGTGAACGCGGGGAAGTCGTCGACGGTCGCGACCTGGATTTTAATTGTATCGCCTGCATTGGTTGCTTTTAAGTAATTAATTTTGTGCTCTTTGCACAAGTTTGAAACCGCGGTCCAGCGCGCTTTTTCACGCAGGAATACGGGCGGAGGGAGCTGAGGCTTCGGCGGGACGGGAGCGCAGCGCGTCGCTGGCTTCGATGTGACCGACGGAGACGCGGTTACTACGAGCGATTTTAACGGCGCGGGGGCTGGTGTTGAAGACACCGGGGAGGGCTCGGGTATTGAAGATACCGAAGCTTTCTTAGAGCGCTTTTTGGAGCGCTTGGCGACGAGTTGAAACGTGGGCTCAGGAGAGCCGGTTAAGGTGACGGCATCTGACGACGTGTCAGACGCGGGTTCGGAGTCGCTCCCGGGAGCGGTACGCTTACGCCGCGACGCGTGAGATGATGCGACCGATTCGCAATCCATCTCGGACGAGGCGGGAGATGCGGGAGAGCTGTAGACCTGAGGGGTCTGGACGTTGGAGGCCTGAGGGGCCGGGGTTGAGGCCTGAGGGGCCGGGGTTGAGGCCTGAGGGGCCGGGGACGCGATAGATGCCTGTAAGGCCTGCGTTAGTATGTCATCGGGTATGCTGTAGCCAGACGCGGCGAGTACCTGGGCGAACGACCTAAGTACGTTGACAAGGTCCATTGGAAGGCTTGGTCCTACGATATATAATATATAAATATATAAAAATGCCTAGGTTCCCTAGCAAACCTAGCACCTAAACCTCCCTACCCGCAGTAGGGGGGCTGGGGAGAATAACTTAAAACTAACCGTAGTATGCGGAAGGCCACTACCTAGAAAACTAAAAAGGGTGCGCAGGTAAAGAGTTGACCGCGTTAGGGTCAACCTTTACCGACAGAAAGGACAAATACACACGAAAACACACAGATATGATAAAAATAAATATGAAAAATAGAAAAAATAAATAAAATAGAGAAGAGAAATAAATAAAAATAAAAAGGACTGGTTCAGTACAAATTCGTTGTCACCGTTAAGTATCCTTTGCACTGAAACCAGACTACTTACGCTGGGCACAACACTGCACTCAGCACAAGCACAACACAACTTAGCACAGCACTTTGAAGACTAAGGGGCTTAGTCGCAAAGAAAAATCGCACTTCGAAAGCACTCAGACGGAGTAGAAAAACCTTGAAAACCGTAGCACGGAACCAACACGCTAAACTGTGACGTCAGTAGACTGAGCGCCACGGAATAGCGGAAAAGGACCGATCAACGGAGAACTGGGTCTTGCACGTCCGCACCGCGTGGCGATCGGAGCGAGAATGTCTGATTATAATACATAATATTTTCATATAAGGGGCTCAATTCATCGTCCCATACCATGTCTTTTTTTATTCTAATCGTGTAGTAGGAACCTATGTATAATTTATAATAAATAAGTGATAAATGTAATCCTACACAATATACCATACAAAATTTCTCACTAGCTCTAATATTATGATAATGTTTAGTGACTTTTTTTTCATTCCGTTTGAATTTCTTCAAGATATACCCACTTTTACATCCACTATGAACAGACGCAAACATAACAGCAACACTATCTTAAGTCATCGGTAGCTTAAACAAGCCAGACCAATGTGTCCAAACATGTGAGAAATAATTGCCCATGGTATTTCATGTAATTCTAATGTTTTGTTTATTTGGGCTGATTTTTCAATCGTCAGATAACTTTTTTCCGGAGAATAACTTTTAGACTTGAGTAGATATTTCAAATTTTCATAATTATAATACCCCTTACTGACGGCAAATAGCTTGCGTAACTTTTGAACAGCTGCACGGAATTTTTTTCAAACATAACTGAACACTCTCGCTTAATTTAGCTTTCAAACTCAGTGCATTTGTTTTGGAGGTATTATGTCACAGACAGACACACTGATACACACAAACACATATCAAACTTATTATCCCTTCTTTTTCGTGGGAGGTAACGCAATGCAATCTTGATGGTTAGTAGCCCATAGTGCTGATTCACAATTAGATAGCATTGCACATTTGCAATTAAGTCATAAAATTCAGTAGCTATATTATTAGAACGTTGATGAGCAAAAAGCCTCGTTTTCACAAAAATGTTCTGTTTGCTTGTCTGAAGGAATATAAAAGTGATTATGATTTTCAGTTTTAAATGCAAGTAGGCAGCAAAATTTATAAGTAGGAATAGGATTGCGAAGGGGTGTTTTTTAAATCATTATTCAAAAGACAATATATCCATTAATGTAATCATTCGAATATAAGAATATGGATTATTCTAAAAATATAAATTATTCGGTATTAGTTTTCTTAAACTATGCATGTGCAGTTGTCAGGAAATATATAATGTAAATAAGGTGGAGTTGATATTTATATTTTAAAACGTACCAATATATTATTTCCTTAAAATAATATAATATTATGGATGGTTTCATGAGGCAATAGAATTGTTAATAAATAGATGGTTATTACCAATAGTTCAAACCTTGTTTCATGTTTTTTTAGTAAGTCTTTTTTGCCAGTATACCTACTATTGAATACTTGTGTATAACCAACATTTATTTCGTTCTACTTGAATCGAATAAAATCCACATATCATATCTTTTCAGAATTAAAATGGGACTAATACGTAGAATTTTACCGTATTGCATAAAAGTTTATGTTATAGAAACAATGCACCAACGATAGGAGTCGTGTAAACCCATTGTCAAAGCGTACTGCAGTGTTTTGTTCTGCTATAACTTTTCCTTGTGGTTTTGCCGAAGCTCCGCAGAGTTTTCAGCCGAGTCTCGATACTAAAAATGTTTTTACCGGTGAAGAAACCTCTCACTTCTGTTGAATACTCAAAACTAAAAAAAAGCTAACAAGTAGAGTTGAAACTATTGAAAAACATAGTTAAACTGAATTATTTATTGGTTATTTCTTAAAAATTTTAAATTACTTTTTATAGTAAAAGAATATTCAAACATTTTGATACAGTAAAAGGGCAGATTTTTCAATGTTCAGGTAAGTTTCGAGCCAAGTGTAAATTTTATTCTCCAAATAAAAGTTAACTGGAGAATAAAATCTAGAAAAATCCGCCCTGAGATTAATAAATAAAAGATAAAATAAGATAGCAAAATTCAGCTCATATAAGTACTTTTACTAAAAACATTAATTCTTAAATGCAGCTAGGGAAGCTCAGAATTCCGAATTCCTATTTGTTTTATTCACACTCAACAAAAGTAAATATTTCAACCTTTATTTTGTTACCAAAAAAGCTTAATGAGTACAAATGGAGGACATTGGGTGTCAACAACAAAAAAGTGCCACAGGCTGGGCTTTAATAGATTTAATTTGTCCAGAGTCAAAAACTGCGCTCCGCGGGAGAGATGTCCACGACAAACGAGACTAAGGCTGTTGTATACGCCAAGAAAAAAAGCCTTTCGATCATTTGTAGTTTGCATAAAACATTAGTTATTGCTGTTATGAGCAAAAACAGAAGGGACAGAAAAAGTTATATAAAAATTGCTGTCTATATAAAATTGTAAATAATGTAGTTATCCCATTGTTATTCTCCTTAATGTTGTATAATGTTAACGATTTCTTTATATTATTAACCTTTTGGAAATAAACGATATTCATCGGTTATTATACACAATGTGTATTAAATAATATAAATATATCTTTACAATACATATTTTGAGCATTTTACTATTTAAAAAGCAATGGCATGAATTAAAAAGAGGCTTGGACAAATCTTCCTTCATTTATTTACTGTAAAATATTTGTTCCATTGATTATCTTAACTATACCATGTTTTGTAAGTAAGAGAAACTGAAGTTTTACCATGACGTCAAAATCGATGTCATCATCGACATAAAAAGTATGGGTTTCATTGTGACCTAGACTTTAGCCAGCCAGCTCTCATTTGTTTGTGACTGCGTTTTTCCATTAGTTTTCATTAAGCTTGTCCGTCCAACTGTTGGCGCTTGTTTCACATTTTTTGTAAAATACTTTCCGGTGTAACGGTGTACTTAATGGTGTACTAAGTACTGTGATGCTTCTTGTGTAAGTTTCTTGCGAGAATGTTGGATATATCAAATTTGTTCGAAAAGTAATTCTTCAAAATAAAAATTTTCCAACAGTTGTTTCAATAACCCAACTCAAACTAAATAAAAGAGCTTCAGTATCGTTCATCACACTCCCGAATCCACCGCAATATATTCCGCCACATCGAAGCAGCAAAGAGAATGCACCAGCTCAGCGCAGGTCGTATTTCTTGAGAGTTGCTTTCAAATGCTAAAAGATTGATTCCAATCTTACGACGATACGCTCACCACAATCCATACATAAGATTTTCCATTAAAAACGTGTTCCTAGTTGCATTCTTTTCGGAAGCGCAGTTTTTTGTTCGTTTTAACTTAATTTTTGTATAAAGGCAGGAATTGTAACATCTTGTAGTTTTCAAGCGACAATATATACACTTTTTTGGGATGTTGACAAACGGTATAAAAATATTTATCTTAATTCGATCCGAAGTCAAATAAAATTTAAATAATTATTGTCTAAATTGACGTTGTAGTCCTCGTTAATTCTGTCGGTATCCCTGCTCTGTAACATGAATACAACTCTATCGTAGCAGGGGAGATCAACGTACCGATAATCCCAGGAAACGTGTTGATCAAACCTGTACCTCAACATGCAATTTTGCGCGAGAAAGTTGTAGAGCAGTGTTTGCTTCGCCTACATTGGCAAACAGGAGATCCTTTCGTTTTATAATATAACTTACATTATTACTTTGGTTACAGTAAAATAGTTGTAGATTGGAGACAAGCTTCTATCGCATGGACCTCATAAATTAGACCCCTACGCCTGATCTAATTAAGGTGCCAAATAAAATAGACACTTTGACCTTGGTGATCGGTGCATTCTACGAGGCACCATCACCGAAAAACTGCAAAATTGAAAAGCCGCGTAAAATTTTTATACAGTTTTTTACAATTTCTACCCCAACAAAATCGACCCCCCCCCCTTAAGATACACCAATCTGTGCGGAATTGCCTGACGCAGCTCCAGATCAAATTTCAAAATTTTCTGGTGGAAAACAAGCAAGCAGCAAGGGAAATACCATTTGCGCCACGTGGCTGACGCAGCAGTCTATCTTTGGAACGGCACCTTCTAGCCTCGATCTGACAACGGATTTGAGGTCGTTGGGGTGCCCGGACAACAACACTATTCCGGCACTGGACCTGGAGCCTCCAGTTGCTGCTGCAGCTCCCATATGCAGAAATTGGTTTTCGTGAGGTGAATCTATGCCCATAAACTTTCAACTTTCAACCCCTCCCAGTGCTAAACTACCGTAAACAATAGACAATAACATCCCACCCCATTACATCAGTGCCAAACTTTAGAATTTTAACTTTAACCATCCCTGTGAAAAGTAATTATATGTGAAAATACACCCCCAGATGCCATTAACAAATAAGTTTGCGGAGCTCGTAGCGCCCAAACCGTGCGTCGATTCGCCGAACTTTGGGCAACACACCCAAGTAGCTGCCCATCAGCCCCGAAATCTAGAATTCTGACCTTCTCGGGTGAATAACTCCTCAGGGAAGGGTCACACAGGAGCAGGAGTCACTTCAATAGAAAGAATTCACAACAACCCCCCCCCCCAAATTTTCAGAAATTCTTTCTCTTTTTTTTACTTTTTAAATCTCCACACCGCCGAGATGTCCTCAGAGGCAGCCACCACCGCCCCGCTGACCACCCCGGCCAACCCCGACTCCGAACCCACCCCCCAACCCACCCCAAACCGCATTTTAGAGGACCATATATCAAAGATCAACATCCTAGTGAAAACTATCACCGAGGTGCTAAACGCAGGGAAGAGCGTCACTGCCCTCAATAAACATAAAATAAGTGCTGCAGCCGAGGAAATCCGCCTCACCACAGAGCTCCTACCAAAAATCATCGTTCCGATGACCCAACTCCAACCCAGCCAGCTGGCCCGTATCGGCCATGAAATAAAAAACTGCGTCAAACAAGAAATAGCTAAACTGAGATCAACGAACCCACTACCTTCAAACCCTCCCTGCGCCAACGGCGGTGCCAACGCCGCCAACGTAGCCCACTAACCTACAACCTTCGCGCAGGCCCTAGGAAGGCCTCTACGGGTACCCCCTCACAACCACCAGCGCCAGTACCACACAGACCGGCAATCATGGTCACCGCCGTCAACCCCGGGACGAGGGAAGAAACCATAAGTGCGTGGCGCCAAAGCATCAGCTTCCACCAGGCGGGATACGCCCCCCTCCGAGTTCAACCAATCTCGAAAAACAAGCTGCGAATTGAATTCGACTGGCCGGAGCAATGGAACGACGCACTCAAACGAACCTCCCAGAGTACACTCATCAAGGCGTAGCCCGCCAGAACCATTAAGCCTTTGGTAATCCTGAAAGGAATAACCAAAGACGTCGATGCAGCGGACATCCCGGAAATTATTAGGACCCAAAACCCCTCCCTAGCCGCACTCATGGGAGACAACAGCAGCGCCAATATAGCTCTAAGATTTAAAAGAAATAACCGTAATAAAAATTGTACAACTGTGTTTTCAGTGTAGACCCCAAACTCCACAGGGCTATGGTTGAAGCCTCCAGAGTTGCCATAGACCATCAACGCATACATTTGAGTAATTTCAGCCCTTTCTTACAGTGCCACAAGTGCCTCCAGTTTGGTCACACCCAAAACAAATGCTCAGCCACAATACACCCATGCTCTCACTGCGCCTCAACCACTCACAACATCACCACATGCCCTAACACCAAGACACCCAACAAAACCAACTGCTACAATTGCACCTCACACAATCGCAACCATCAAAACACCCTAGACACCAATCACACCGCTACCTCTCCACAATGCACACGCCTTAACTACATGCGAAACAACATCGAGCAACGCACGGATTATGGTTATTAACACCAACTTCCGCATAATTCAGAGCAACACCGATAGATCCAGACATAGTTTCGAGGAGCTAATTAACTCGTTTCTGGCGGGAGGCTACGACTTGGCCTTAGTGCCGGAACCGTACATCAGAGCCGGCACTGAGGTCAAGAACTGGGCGGGAGTCTCCATCTTCCAGTTCCCGAAAGGAAGCGAAGTTAAGGCTTGTATACTGGCAAAACCCGGACGGGGTACTATCATAGGCCTTACACAATACTCTTCATCCAACCTGGCAGTAGTGAAGCTCACAGACCCACACAACAGACACACCCTCATAGCCTCTGCATATATAGAACCCCGAGAAGACAAGCACAACACACTACAAAAACTTGACCACTTCCTCGCCTCAACAAATGACACTAACAAAGTTGTAGGGGGAGACCTCAACGGGTGGCACCACGCCTGGGATAGCCCATCCAACAACAGACGTGGCAATGACATATACGACCTAATTTCTAGAAACGACATGTTCATCTGCAACGTTGGCAACACACCGACATTTAAAACCATCACACACGTACGCTTACGCACATCCATCATCGACATCACAATCGCCTCACATCGCATCTTCAATAACATCAGACACAGGGCAGTAAAGCCAGAGCTTTGCATTACGTCCCAACACAACGCAGTAGAGTTCACCATACAGCACACATCCATATCAACCACCACAACTAACACTTCTACATTCAAATACAAATCACACAAAGCCTGCTGGCCTGCTTTCAATGAAGCGCTTCACACATACTTCACCACCACAGATATCCTCGACAGGGATATCTCCACACTGAACACCGAACAACTCGACTCCACAATACACGATATCAACGTCGCAATTGAACATGCCTGCAGGAGATCCATGCACACGAAGAGAAACGGACAGAAACACAGACCACCATGGTGGGACCACACCCTCGAGGAACTAAAGGCCGAGATCGTACACTTACACCGTTGCAATTCACAGGGCGAGTGCAGCTGGGACCCCGCTTGACGAGCTTCTTACCACCAGAGCGGAAAAAAGAGATCTATACGCCAAACTCCTTCGCGACAAGTCCACGAAGGACTTCAAAAACTTTTGCGAGACTCAAACGAAGGAGAACGTATGGTCCCTCACCAACCACCTGCTTAACCACTTCTACCTAAACGACACAGCAAACACACACCCAAAACATCACTCACTTTCCACTCACTACACAGACACACCAAACACCCAGGACGATCTTCCCTTCACCGAGGATTAGGTGCTGGAGGTTCTCAAAAACATGAACCCCAAAAAGGCCCCTGGCCTCGACCACTTCACATCAGACATCTGCCTACAGTTCGCCAAAAACTATCCCTCCCTTACTACAGCAATAATGAAATGATGCCTCAGCCTCCAATACTTTCCCAAAGATTGGAAGATCGCCTACGTTAAGGTCATTCCCAAACCAGGGAAAACCGACTACACATTACTCACCTCATTCCGCCCCATCGGCCTGATTCCGGTGTTCGGAAAGGCTCTAGAAAAACTGTTAATCAAGAGGGCTACAAACAAAGCACGCACACTACACAAACTCCACCCTCTGCAGTTTGGTTTCAGAGAACAAAAGAACACAACCCAAGCCATAGACACCGCACTCAACATCATTACAACAGCCAAACTCACACACCAACAAGTGCTGGCCGTCTCACTAGACATCAAGGCCGCATTTGACAACGCCTGGTGGCCCACACTCCTCAACAGATTACGCGTCATAGACTGCCCACGCAATATATACAACCTCATACACAACTACTTACAAGACAGCAGGGTGATTCTCGACTACGCTAACACTAGAGTCAACAAAACACTCACCTAGGGCTGCATACAGGGCTCACATGTGGACCCGAGATGTGGAACCTTATCTTGGACGAACTACTTGAGCTCCCACTACCGAAAGGATGCCATCTACAGGCCTTTGCAGATGATGTGCTCCTGATCGCAACCGCAGCGAACATGACCTCGCCGACAATTAATCGCCGAATGGGGAGAAGGTGTCAAACTCACCTTCAACCCGGACAAAACTCCCCTCGCCACCATCAACTTCACACAAAAAGCACAAAACACCCACATCTCATTCCAACACCAAACACTACATCACACGCACCAAATCAAACTACTAGGAATCATACTAGACAGAAAACTCACATTCAGACCACACATTGAGTATGTCATAGGGAAGGCCACCAGACTATTCAACAGACTCTGCCTATTTTTTAGACCCACGTGGGGAGCCCACCCCGAAAACGTTGTCACCATCTATAAACAGGTCGTCCAGCCAATCATTACCTATGCTGCTGGCATCTGCGGACACGCCGCGGAAAGAAAGTACGCAAAACGCAAACTCACCTATCTTCAAAGAGGCTTTGCCATTAGAGCAATAAGAGGGTTCCGAACTACGTCTGCAAACGCAGCCATAGCTCTGGCGGGATTCAACCCGATAGACCTCAAAATCCGTGAAGCATACGACCCGAACGCACAAATTTGAGCGACCGCACTGAACACCTCCCTAATGACATACTTCTAGAATCACCCACACCATACCATTTACTCCTCCATCCAGCGCAAAGAATACAGATCACCTACACCAAAACAACTCAACAACATGACATTGACTCATTATGCAGGGAGTCCACAGCCATAATCTACACCGACGGCAGCAAGCAGGATGACGGCTCCGTTGGAGCAGCCTTTATATGTTGCAGCCCACATCAAACTAGCCATACTAAAAAATTCAAACTACACAACTGCTGTTCAGCATTTCAGGCTGAACTTCTTGCCATCTCTAAAGCCTGCGAGTGGACTCTCTCGCAAGACCACAAACACACACTCATCCTCACCGACTCACTCTCCTCCCTACAGGCACTTCAAATCAGAAGCAACACACATCCCATAGTCACGAACATACACCGCACCCTACACCAAGCACAACTAAACAATACAGAAATTCAATTCGCTTGGGTGAAATCACACATTGGCATCACGGGCAACGAGTTTGCCGATGTCGCCGCCAAACACGCATGCAAATTGCACAAAGCACCAGACTACGATAAATTCTCCATCACATACACTATATCATTCACGAAGAAAACACACCGGAACACAGGTACGAGAGCTCCGAACAAGGAAAGCACACTACTCAAATACTCCCCACACTCACACTCATACATAAACTACGCACACTTATCGACACAAACTTCTTCTTCACCCAGATATTAACAGGTCACTGATTCTTCAAATCCTACCTACACCGTTTCAAAATCACTGACAATGACCACTGCCCATGCGACAACACCGCTTCACAAACACCTGACCATCTCTTTTAAACATGCCCAGCTTTCGGAGCAAGACGCACAGAACATTCAATCCTATGCACAATATACAATGTCGACCCATACGACATTCCACAACTAATCACCAAACACACCACCCTCAAATCATACTTCACTTATACCACACACATTATTAAATCACTGAAATCATTCAACGGAACATAAACACACAACTCTCCTTCAAACAAACCCACACGCCCAACACGACCCTGGCGGGCACACCAACACTCTGTGGATAATTAACAACAATTTCTTGTGTACAATTAACAATTAATTCCCTTACCAACTCTTACCCGTCTGTCCTTTTCACAAAACGGGACTTTCCTTTGTATTGCTTTGTTTTTGCTTTATGTATAACACAAATTTTTTTCTTTTTTTTTCTTTTTTCTTTCTCTTTTCTTTTTTCTGTAAATTTATTTTATTGTTAGCATTATGATGGAAATGCTTTTCATTTTCACTTTTATTTCCTTTGTGTTTTGTTAACTTATCTCTGATTGTTCTTCTCAAATCAATCGCACCTCTCGAAACATCACATTAAAATGAATGTATCGAATAGCATAGGTTTTAAGGAAATGTAACTGTAATATAACTATATCATGACATGTAAACATATTATATAAATTGAATAAACTCCTGCCCCTGGCGTATTTACCCAGGGGATGAAACACTAAAAAAAAAAACCGCGTGTCTAGCAGCGCTATGATTGGACGGTGGCCGCGCGCGGCTGCTGCGATCTATTTGCCGCGTGCGAACCCTGTTATTGTTCGTTCGTCGGTGTTTGGTGTGGACGTACTTCAGAAAATAAAATGGATAACGAGACATCTATTCGCCCCTTTGAAGTATAATCATTATCTGTAAAGTCTCTGTTCATTAAGGCGTGCTTGTACCAACTAGTATGCTAATGAGAGCTTGGTATGGCAAAAAAGCAATGAAAGCAGCATTAATGCAGTTGAGATGCGATCTTTGAGAAGTATACTGACTGATACAATACGAATTAGTGTAATAAAAAGGAGATGTGATTCGAAAGAGGATATAGTGACAAAGATGATAAAAAAGGCATGCTTCGATGGTTTGGACACAATAAGAGGATGGATGACATAAAGTTAACTTAAGGTTTATACAATATATAAGGTGAGGGTGAATGGAAGAGTTGGTAGAGGCTGTCCCAGGAAGACCTACATCGATCAGATTGGGTCTTTGTTGAAAAAAGCCCCTCAGTGAGACAGGTGTATGATTATAAATAAATATACATATGCATAGATAATCCTGATCCTCAATGGCTGTGGACAGAACTGTTACAACCTTTTAGTTACAACAGTCACATCTAGCATATTACTCGGTAGTACTCGGGGAAAACAGGGCCCTACAATAAAAATTAATGGAGACAGCTTGCTAGGCCATCGCCCACATCCATAAAAAGCCTGAAGCACATTAGTCACCTCTTACGACATCTTACATTTATAAATGTAAACATATAATAATATTACCTGTACCATGTCTTCAAGAGCTCTTACTGTGGTATTGCACACCTCTGGTATTATTGTAGATATTTTCTTTTTTGATACGTGAAATATGTATTTTAGGCTAGAATAGCTAAATGTACCGGTAGCTAAATATCGTAAAGTTATCGCAAGACTTGCGCACATATACGACGAAAGAGAGACCTCTTTCGTCGTTATTGCTGTGCGCCAATGAGTATCCATTTTTTTTTATAAGTGGTTCTACCAACGTACGTATATGTTCAAATTTTTCCGAAGTTAATCTCGAAAATTATGGCGTTCGGAAGTTGATTTCGTAATTGATAGAGTGGTCGCATCCAATGCTGCCTTTTTAAATAATTTTTTTTCTATTCCTTGTTCTACGTAATTTACGAATAATAAGAAGAGCTACAATGCACACGGCCGCTTTCATTGTAGTTTAAATACGAAATAAAGTTTTATTTATAAGTTAAGTATGCGTAGACTGTCTAAACTAGTCACGCGGCAAATTTGCATCCATCGAATGCCGCTCGCGGCTGCCGCGCAACTTGCGCGCTAAGTTTGAACACACCTTTACTCATTTATGAAATGTTTCATGAATGTGTTTAAAATACCGAATCCATTACTCAAGTACGTTATAGTAGAATGTCACCTACATTTATAATATTTAGAGTCATTTGTTTTTTTCCGGCAATTGGTTGGTGATTTTGAATAAAATATGTTTTCTTCAGTAAGCTGTTGAATTTGAAATATATACTCAATCGAGTAAAATAGTAATCGTAATCAAAGACAAAACTAAAGTCCTATTTCAACTAAATAATTACAATATTTTTACTTAAGTGGTAAATTTTTACACCCTGGTGATATCTACAGTGGTTTCCAACCTTGTTCAATACAATCTTCACCTGGGCCAACAAAATCTTACAACCTAAAAAAAGATTTTATTCAAATGTGCTCTTGTTTTATAATGTTGGTTACGGGGGTTGCTAAAGATGAATTTGTTCTTTTATTGTTATATTTTTTTTTTCGTTGGGTTGTCTTTGTTAAGGTTATCTCATGTATTTGTTTTGCAATACTTTAATGCGTCCTATTGTGTCCTGATGAAGTAAATACCAGGACCCTCGCGGCAAACCAAAGGTTCTCCTAAGGTTTTCTCTTGACCATTATTTCTATGATTTTTATATTTAAAGTTTCGAGAAAATTCACGAGGAGCAATATAACTCGTATAAAAAAGTTAAGGAACCATTAAGTTATCATATTAACAATGACAGTTCGTTGTTTACATTTTTGATATGGGATTATGGAATTGAGGTTAGTCGAAATCTTGTAATAATATTCATATGAGATTATAAATCTTCAAATCCTGATATCTTGTCTTTCAACAAATTTAAAACTATTTCAAACTAAACTTAAGAAAATTACCATAAAGCCATTTTCTATACTTATCGTAAACATTTGCCATGTTAACTTTCGCCAAATATACATAAACTTTGTAAATTTTCAAACAAGGCTGTTTATGGCGCATCGTGCTTAGGTAAACGTTTCAAACTCTGCGACTTCTTTATTGGGTAGAGCAAACAAAATATGGATTAATGTTATATTGTAAAAAATTCAGGAAAAAAGAACATGACGTTATAAGTAAACTCAAGCAGCAAAGCATCTTGATTCACATCTGACAGATACGACACATATGTACTGACAGTAGGACTGTACTCACTATATAGATAACAGTTACATGAAGATTTTCATATAAAACCTTAAAATATCTAAACGACGTGTGATTAGATGTGTTATCCTAATAAAAGAAAAGACTGCGCAGAGAAGCACGCGGACATTGCGCGCAGTTATACCCAAAGGCCGTTAGTTCGAATTAAGGAATAGTATTTTTAGTTTTTACTTATAGCATAACTTTTCAAAGCTTTAAGATTTACAACAATAAGCTCAAAATCAACACAAAATTTGTTTTCTGAGAAATTAACAGTAATGAATTACTCCAAATGTTAATGGTAAACTAATTAAATAATGGAAATAAAAAAAGTTAACTTTACAAAAAAATTTGAAAAGCATACACAGGTATAAGACAATTATGCTTCATTTAAGTATTTAATTGAAATGCCTGTGCTCAATTTTCCTCAATTTTCTTTCTTGTGACATTCTGATCTGCTTTAAATAAATAATAAAACCTTGCCAACGGATGCGGAAATTCTTCATCTTTTAAACATATTCCATCCCAAAGTAAATGATTCGCGAATATAGATGTGTTAAGGAAGTCTTAACCATAACGAATATTAGATTCAAATCATAAACTTAATAATATATTGCATGACAGTTTAGACAGCGATATTTTATTGCCATATTTTTATTCCAGGAAATGTGTGTTTGTGCCCGGGAATTTTAAATAGATTAAGTACCATTTACTCATGCTGAATATTCTTTGCGAAAAAAAATGTTATCGCCGTCTACGTCGTCGTCTACGTCAACGTCTTTTCACGATACTGAAATTGTCAATGTAAATTACAGTTTGTGTATTGTACGCTCGATTTTGGCTTGAAAGCCAAAGAGGTAAACATCATAAACGTAAATTTTATATAAAGGAAAAAGGAAACAGTGAAAGGAATTGTAAGTCTTTTAACACGGTTGTTTTGTGCAAAACGTTGATGAAATTATAAGGAAAATTATACTTGCATTATTCCTGTGCCCAATGAACTTATATTAGTCAATTACATGATTGATGAGTGATCAATCACTAAAAGAAAATCTTTTTTTTTATTCTGCATTGCAGACTGCATTGATGCATTGCACCTGTATCTACATTATTAAATTTGAAGTAGAATGGTAAAATTCGCTGCTGTCTAAAAACAAAAGGTGAACGGTGAGTTATTAATTTGACTTTGCATTTTATAACGTAAAGATAAAGTTCAGAATAATAAAATTAACAGGTCACTGGAACAACAATTTCCTTTGCTGTAAAATAAATAAAGTCGCGCTTTTTAATTCTGCTATATATAACTGAAACTGTAAATATTAATTAAAGTTAAATTCACGTTCGTAATTCTTATTTACGCTATCAACTCAGGCTAGCTTAGTTTTTATTAGCGGAGGTATACAAATAGGATTTTTTTAACTACACATTATTAAGTTTTGTCATTGAAACCCTATAAAATTAAAACTTTAATGTTATAGCAACACCAACACGTAATATCTTTTATAACGAACAAGCCTCATTTTACATAAGGTACAATAAAGTTCTCACAGCATACATTTTTGAATTTCGATAGAAATCGAAGATCCGCCCACCACCGGGCAATACGTCGGCCTCGCCAAAGCCAAGGCGCAATTGGTGGCAGCTCAGCGCGCGGAGATGGAGCTCCGCGCTGAGCAGGAAGTGGAGGAGGCGGCTCGCAAAATCCGCACGGCTAGAGCCAAACCCGGCTCGCCGGATATTGCGAGTACCGCAGTGGAGGAGACCTTGGCGACGGACTTGCAAGCTCGAGTGTTGAGCTCCGTCGAGGTCATCTCCCAAGTGGCGAGCACCTCGAAGAACCTTAAGGGGACGTATGTTAAGGCTCTTCGAGATGCTGCCTCCTCCATTAAGGAGCTGGTAGGTGAGCTCCACCAGCGCACCGCGTCGGAGGAGCTGACCCGTCTGCGGCTGGCCAATGACCGCTACAAAGCGGGAAATGACCAGCTGCGGACGGAGTTGGTGGAGCTACGCCGCAAGTTGGCCGCATTACGGGCCGACATGCGGCGTGCCCCAGACAGGGTGGCAGAAGAGCTGCCACGTGTCAATGTCGGGGGTCGTGCCAAACGCCGACCCCGTCCTCCGACAAGGCACAGGAGCTGGAGCGGAGCATCTTGCTCAGTGTGGGCAAGATGCTCGACGCTCGGTTCGAGGGCTTGCAGCAGAGGCTGCTACCTGAACCGCGCCTCCGCCCACCGCTGGCTGCTGACAAGGCCAAGGCTGCCCCCCACCCCAAGCCTGTGGCACCAGCGGTCCCGACGTCCCAGGGCAGGTCTGGCCCCGGCCCATCCCCGAAGTCCCAAAAGGGAAAGAAGGGAAAGGCCAAAGCCAAACAACCTGCCCCAGCCCCACCCCAACGGGAGCCCCGACCACTGCCGCCGGCTCCTGCGTCCATGGACGAGGGGTGGAATGTGGTGGCGAGACGGCGTCCAAAGGCGGCACCAAAGAGTGCTGCCCTGCCGTCTCAACCACGGAGGGCCCAATCTGCGGTGCCTGACTCCCAGCAGGCTCCGCAGAAGAAGGGACGGAGGCGCAAACCACGTGCTCCCCGGTCTCTGGCTGTGGTTCTCAAACTGCAGCCAGAGGCGTTGAAGAAGGGCGTCACCTACGCCGCAGCTCTATCCGAGGCCAAGAAGAAGGTCGACCTTCAAAGCCTCGGAATAGAGTCCGTGAGGTTCAGGGTGTCCGCCACCGGGGCCAGGGTCCTGGAGGTGCCTGGTTCAACCAGCACTGATAAGGCGGACGCACTCGCGGACAAGCTGCGTGACGCCCTTGGGGAGGACGTGGTGGTGTCCAGGCCCATCAAATGCGCGTAGCTGCGAGTGTCCGGTTTGGACGATGCAGTCTCCGCTGCAGATGTTGCGGCGGTCGTAGCCCGGATTGGCGGATGCACAATTGCATCCGTCAAGACTGGTGAAATCCGCCGAGACAATTCGGGCCTGGGCACGCTCTGGCTGAGCTGCCCGGTGGCTGCCGCCAATAAGGTGGCTGATGGCAGGCGTCTGCTGGTCGGTTGGGTGTCGGCGAAGGTCTCGCTCCTTGAAGCGAGACCTCTGCGCTGCTTCCGGTGCCTGCAACTCGGGCACGTCCGGGAGCAGTGCAGCAGTCCGGTTGACCGCAGCAGTAATTGCTACCGCTGCGGAAAACCGGGCCACCTCGCCCACGATTGCAGCGCCGCCGCTGCACACTGCACTGTGTGCGCGGCAGCCAAGAAGCCGGCCGATCACAGGCTGGGGGGCAAATCGTGCCATGCCCCTCGGCCTAAAAGGCGGCTACCACCACCGACTGCATCCTCAACGCAGTCGGCCAGCGGCAGCTCAGCTGGTGTGTCCGGGGACGGACTTGTGGCCATGGAATCCTAGTTATGGACCACAAGCTCCGATCCCTCCAGGCGAATATCGAACACTCCGCCCGAGCTCAGGACCTCCTGTTCCAGAGCTTCGCGGAGTGGTCGATAGACGTGGCAGTGATCTGCGAGCCGTACTTCGTCCCCCCAGGTGAGAACTGGGTGCGGGACAATGACGGCTCCGTCGCGATCGTCCGATGGGGCGCGGCGAACTCCCCACCCTTCGAAAAGGTAGCGAAGGGTCCGGGATACGTCGCTGTGTGGTTTGAGGATTTTGTAGTCGTCGGTGGCTACTTTTCCCCGAACCGCACACTCGCCGAGTTCGAGATTTATCTCGGACGGGTGGGCGCCTTAATCGGCCAATGCCACCCTCACCAAGTGCTCCTCGCTGGCGACTTCAATGCCTGGAATACGGCTTGGGGTTCCGTCAGAACGGACGTATTTGGCGAGGCACTGGAGGAGTTTGCCCTCGGACAAGGGTTGGCCCTTCTCAACCGGGGATCGATGAGCACGTGCGTGCGACCCCAGGGCGAGTCGATCGTGGACATCACGTTCGCGAGTCCCGCCCTGGCGCGGCGTGTTCGGGACTGGGGAGTGGTGGATACGGCGGTGTTGTGTGATCACCGATACATTCGGTTCGATCTCGCAGCCGTATTCCCGTCAGATCTAGCCGGTCCCTTCCGGCCCCCGGTTGACGATAGCCCGAGGTGGCAGTTGAGGCACCTCGACAGGGACCTCGCGAAGGAAGCTGCAATTGTGCAATCGTGGGTGTCCGCGCCTGTGGGCCCCGTGGTGGTGGAGGACGAGGCGGAATGGCTGCGGGGCGCGTTGTCGCAGGTTTGCGACGCGTCAATGCCCCGAGCCAGGCGTCGCCCTCCGAAGCCCCAGGTGTACTGGTGGTCCGCCAAGCTCACGAACTTGCGTGCAGCTTGTGTGGTCGCACGACGCCAGTACACCAATTACAGGCGGCGGCGGATGCGGGAGGAGATTGTGATTGCACTCCTGCATGCTTCCTTCAAGGAGTCCCGGCGGCAACTGAAGGCAGCGATCGGCAGGGCTAAGGCTCTTGCGAGGGAGGAGTTGCTGGGGACGTTGAACCGCGACCCGTGGGGGAGGCCGTACAGGTTGGCGATGTGCAAACTTCGCCCCTGGGCACCCCCACTCACGCGAAGTCTCCAGCCGCAAATCCTGGACAGAGTCGTTGCGGCCCTGTTTCCGCGGACGGGGGACCATCCCAGTCCCCCCATGATGCCTTCGGTTGCCGCGGAGCCCGGCCCGGATGTGGCGCCGTCAGTGACCCCGGGAGAGCTGGGAGCTGCGGTGTTGTGGCTGCGAGCCAAAAACACCGCCCCCGGTCCTGACGGCGTACCCGGCCGGGTGTTGGTCTTGGCCATGGATGCCCTCGAGCCTCGTCTGAGGAGACTCTTCGACGCCTGTCTGACCCTAGGCCAGGTTCCACAGCGGTGGAAGACAGGTCGTCTCGTTCTCCTCAGAAAGGAAGGGCGTCCGGCGGAATCCCCATCTGCGTACCGCCCGATAGTGATGCTCGACGAGGACGCCAAACTCTTTGAGAGAGTTGTGGCCGCCCGGATCGTCGAGCACCTAGAGGATGTCGGACCGGATCTGGCAGTTTGGATTCCGCAGGGGTAGGTCTGCCGTAGACGCGATTCAGCGGGTTAAGTCCTTGGCGCAGGACGCGATCGCCCGGGGTGAGGTCGTGTTGGCGGTGTCTCTGGACATCGCCAACGCATTTAACTCCCTCCCCTGGAGCTGCATCAGGGAGGGGCTCCGATTCCACGGAGTTCCTCCGTACCTGCGCCGGGTCGTCGGGGACTACCTGTCTGGGCGTGCGGTGGAATACCCCGGTCGAGACCGCTGGTGTCGGCGGGAGATGTCGTGCGGCGTTCCTCAGGGGTCGGTACTAGGCCCACTCCTCTGGAACATCGGCTACGACTGGGTGCTGCGAGGAGCCACAGTGCCGGGTGTCGGCGTAATCTGTTACGCGGACGACACCTTGGTCACTGCCCGAGGCAAAAGCCACAGGGATGCTTCCTTGCGCGCCACCGCCGGCGCGGCATTCGTGGTGGGCCGCATACGGCGATTGGGTTTGCGGGTGGCGCTCGTAAAGTCCGCGGCCGTGGTTTTCCACGGCCCGCGGAACGCGCCGCCCCGGGGTCCCATATCGTCGTATCCGGAGTCCGCATCGACGTGAGGCCGTCGATGCGCTATCTGGGACTCGTCCTGGATAGCCAGTGGAACTTCGGCCCCCACTTCGAGTGCCTTGAGCCTCGGCTGCTGAGGGCGGCTGCGGCCCTGGGAAGGCTGCTGCCGAATCTCGGCGGACCTGAGACGTCGTGTCGGCGTCTCTACGCGGGAATCGTGACATCGATGGCCCTGTATGGTGCCCCTGTGTGGGCCGGCAGCGCCCTGAGTCGCAGCAATATCACCCGCTTGACGCGAGTCCAGCGGGTGATGGCGATCAGGGTGGTACGGGGTTATCGCACGATCTCGGGTGAGGCATCTTGCGTGCTGGCGGGTACTATTCCCTGGGACCTGGAAGCGAGAGCCCTCGCGTCGCTCTACGAGTGGCGCGTGGAGGTGCTCCGGGCCAGGGGTCACCCGCCTGCACTGCAGGAACAGGAGGGGCACAGAGCTGAGCTGCGCCATCGGGCTACCGAAGCGTGGGAGTCCAGGCTGGCCTTTCGAGCGCCGGACTCTGGACTATCGAGGCAATTCGTCCAGTTTTCCAGCAGTGGTTGGGTAGGCGACACGTATTCCTGACCTACCGTCTGA
Organism: Marasmarcha lunaedactyla; assembly: GCA_923062675.1. Classification (NCBI taxonomy): domain Eukaryota; kingdom Metazoa; phylum Arthropoda; class Insecta; order Lepidoptera; family Pterophoridae; genus Marasmarcha; species Marasmarcha lunaedactyla. The sequence goes on from OV281341.1 coordinate 7,469,628, forward strand.
CGTAGGTGCTTTCGGGACATGGTTGTTTCGGGAGTTACCTGTTTCGGATCGGTCGGGAACCGACTGCCAGGTGCCACCACTGCGACGATTGCCTCGACGAGACGGCCCAGCACACGCTGGAGGTATGCCAGGCGTGGGATGCGGAGCGCAGCGCGCTCGGCTCTGTATTGGGTGCCGACATCTCGCTCCCGACCGTGGTTCGCGCTATGGTCGAGAGTGAGAGATCGTGGCAGGCGGTGCGATCCTTCTGCGAGGCCGTAATGCTCGCGAAGGAGGTGGCGGAGAGGGCGAGGGAAGATGATGCATCCTCCCTTCCGCTTCGCCGCCGTCGCACGGGACGCCGGAGGGCGGCTTTCGTTGCCGAAAGCCTCCCTCTCCCGCAGTCCCATGAGCCTTCGGTGGTGGGTTCGGGGGAACCCGCCTCCGGTCCAGGGCTCGAGATGGCGCGTGCGCTTCCTGCGCACCATCTCATGAGGGACGACTAGAGAGGGACCCCTCCCTCTCGGGACGTCGCCGGCGCTGCACAGAGCGCCGGCCAACGCTGTCGGGCCGCGAACGAATGCGCAAGCTCCTCGTGACCCGACTCCGTGCGTCCAGACGGAAGCCGCAGGTTTTTAGTCGGTAAGAGTCCGGCATAACCCGACTTCGGCCCCCGCTGGGGTAGGGTATTCATGAGGATTTTCCTGCGATAAAAAAAAATGGATGACCATACAGCGAACTAGGGGGGAACCCAGAATAAACATACATATATAAATACAAACAACAATAAGAAATACGATCGAAATTGATGACATTGATGTTTTGTCAACTTTTCTCCAAAAAACCATTTAACTTTTGGAGTCTTCAAACTCCAAAAGGATCATTGAATGAATTAAAAATGTATAAGATATTATTTTTCGAGTCATTTTGTAAAACTTGTCTGGCAAAAAAATGCCTGAAATAATTTACACATTTACCATATTTAACAACAAAATAGCTGATACCAGTAATTAAGTTGATATATCGCCATAATTATTGTCTTTTTAATATAAAATAATTTTATATTTATGTATTCGTAGCTTTACGTCTCCATCTTTCAATATAAGGAATATGGTTGAGTTTGAGTTTTGTTAAAACATATCTCATCTGATTCTTCTTCATCTTTGTTGCTGTTACGAATGGATTGCTGAATCCTTTGTATAGTGTTGATTTATAATCTCGATTTGCTGAAGCAGGAATAACCGCACAACAATTTGTACGGAAAGGTGATGAATAGTACCATTATAAGCCCGTGACCGTTTTTTTCCTCCGGAAAATAGGGTCTTTAAGAGCCTTGTTGCGACAGAAGTAGATTAGAGGTAGATTAATTATTTTTGAACCCAAGGCACAAACCTTAAGGACTGTAAATGTTAAATATTTTATTTATTATTAGAGATTTTTTTTGTTTTTTTTTATTTGCTGCCGAAGCAACACCCTCACGGGAGGGAGGTGGAAGATGCGTCATGCATACCGCCGCAGCCGTCTGCGGGGTTATGTGGGACTCACCAGAATGGCACCTACCCACTAAAAACCACCTCTTTGGCTGTGGCTGCGGGTGCGCTCTTGGGAGCGGTGCGCTTGCGTCTACGTCTACTTCACACTCCACGTCACTGGAGGAAGGGGACGCGGGAGGGCCTAAGACCAGAGGGGTCTGGGGAACTGGGGTGGCCTGAGGGGCCCGTCTGGAGATCAATGCCAGGATTTGGGGGAGAAAAGTGTTAAATACACGACTCATGTGAGGGGTGACGTTAATGCGTTGAGCCTCGAGCTCATCGAGTAACAGTTCCATAATTTCATCGGAGCCTAGGGAATCCATTGCGGAGGGGTTGGGGAGGGACAAATATATAAACTATGACACATTCCTACCACGAAGACGAACTTCCTAAACCACCCTACCCGCGGTAGGGGGGTTGGAGACGACGCGGAAAACTTACTCGAACACGAAGACTCGAAGTCCTGGAACGCAGAGCTTGCCGGAGCGGCGACGACGAACTGCAGGCGACGTTGTCGAAGATGCGTCGTGAAACGACGGACCTATGAAATTTAGGAAGATACGGTACGAAAACCTTAGTCGTGAAAACAGCCAGTGAAATTAGGGGTGCTCAACTAGTGCGGGGACTAGACAGCAGAAAAGCGTCTGCGATCTACGTGCGAACGAATCCGCACGCAAACCGAGACTGAATATTATTATTATCAGAGTACCACAGTTAAATTATGTTTTAATTGAGAAATTCAAAATTTGAACTTAAGTTAATAATTATAAAATAAAATAAAATTATGCTACAAATAAAAAACTCAATCTAAACTTGAATCCATTGAAGGCAACGTAGCCAAAAGGCTGATGGAATTACCATGCTGGATCGCAATAGAAATTCGTTGTGCGAGATAGGTGCCAGCCATAGGGTCACGAGTTTCACTCACCAATCGCCTCGCTAGGTCCGAAAAAAGGTGATGAGCCCCTGGTCCCCAGGACCCCATGCTTTCAACGCCAAAATGCCGCAAAAATATACCTACTACCCAAATTCTGATATTTACTACGTTTGAGGCTTTCAGCGTTATTAGTAGCAGAACCAGATTGTGCACTAGTGTCTACGCAGATTGCATCTCACACCAGCGGCCTACCCATCCTTCACGGGACCAGAGTCACACCGCTTGCCGTCGTCACGCAACAGTCCTGACGGTTCAAGAACCGAGGAGTGTTGGAGGAAACAAGAGCCAGTTTTTATTTTTTTATTCAGAGGTTTACCCGGCTTGGGAATGCCTATGACTGTCGCGCTTCTTTCCAAGTTTTTGGAAAGTAGCTAAGGTCGAAGCAGACATTGAAAATTATAGCTAACAAGGTAAGCACCTGTTAAGGCAGGTGCTGAAGTGCGTGGTTGGAAAATCCATCCGCACCCGGAGCCTTTTTGGACTTTTGACTTCTAATGAAAAGAGAGATTTCATCATTAGAGACTGTGACGGGGTCGGCATTCTCTTCAACTTCGAAGGCAGTAGTGCCATCGGGACGAGTGAGGGCAGGAACGTGAGAGGCGGCGTCTTCGCGTAAGGCTCGGGCCATACTGAAATACGCTTGGTGGGACGGAGAGATATTCTCCATGAGATCGTTCATCTGAGCGTCTCGGAGTTCCGTGAGGCAAGACCTAACTTTAACTTACGTTTGAGGGTGTTCGTCGTTTGGAAACTTGGGGGGAGGGAGACTTGCCGAGCTAACAGATGCAGATAAGAATAATTTTGTATAGACAAAAAGAAACTCTGTAAATTTATTAAAAAAAAAGTATACCGTGAAGATTCTTGCCAGTTCTTCTTCACGAAGGTTTTTTTTAACTAGTGGTAGAGTCATATTTTATTTGAGGTCAATAATAACAAGTAATTGTCAATGTTCAGAAATAAATATTTCATTTCATTTCACGTTGTAGCTGATTCGCAGCTAATCTATATAGGCGGGCGTAAGATAGAGCTTGGCTCTCCGGAGAGCCACGTTCTTAGTTTTAATAAGATTGCTATCGGCTAAGGGAAGCGTGGGTTTGCCTTGCTTAGCATCCTTTTCGTTAACACTGATGGCTGAGTTGAGAGCATCAAGAGGAAATTGACTAACGAGTCTATATTATCCGGGCTATCTAATTGGTCGGGCGAATCGCAAGCGGAGAGTTCGGGGCCTCTAAGGCTGAAACAAGCCTTTCCAGTCGGTAAAAGTCTTAGGACGAGGGAGACGGGGCGGTGATCAGAGCCTAGGTCATCGAGCGGTTCGATAGACCTGAGATCAAGGTTGATATGCTTTACTATTGCAAAATCGAGGATTTCGGGAGAATGGTTCGGGATGTCGTGATAGTAAGTGGGAGTGGGAGTGATGGGAGAGATGACGTCTAAGTCGAGTTGCTGAGTGATGTTAAGGAGTGCGATACCGCTGTTGTTGGTCGATAGGCAAGTGCAGTTAGTATGTTTAGAGTTAAAATCTCTGAACATAATAACTGAACGGCCGAGGGTGAGGATGGCCGCTAGAAAGTGCCGCTAGGTATGTAGATTGAAGCTATGATGATGGTCGGATGACCAGTCATAGCCAATCTACATACAGTGGCTTCCATGTTGAGGAGAGCAGGGGTAGGTAGAGGAATGCAGTGGAAACCTCTTTTATAGTAGATAGCTGTGCCGCCGAAACCGTCGGAGTTGGGCCTATCGTTACGGGTGAACGCGTATTAAGGAATTGCGAATCCCTTGGATCGGTTTGGTTTTGAGCCACGTCTCTTGGAGAAGCAATAAGTCTGGGTCGTTGTTCTGAAGGGACAGTTTGAGCTCAGGAAGGTTAGTACTAAGGCTACGAACGTTAAATGAAACTAGGGATAAGCCCTTGGTTTTGATACGACCGAACGCGGAATTTGCAGGTCTAGACATTATATTTACTAATTGCAGAGTTTACACTAAATATATAATTTACAAGGAACTAAGTAGTAAGTGATGCTCGGCTAACGCGAAGAGACGCTCTTGAGGAGAGCGGGCGAATTGCAGTTTGCGTGCGAGTACGGAGATTTCCCTAATGTCGACGTTTTGAAAAACTTTGAACACGGTCTTCATGTCCTCAGCCAACGACGACTGAGGTGAAGATAGAACGGGAAGGTGGAGTGGCCGGACGTTGTCTTCAGGAGATAGCCGGAGTTGGCATCGGCTGCATGGGCTTTGCTTCCGGGGGAGCCCGTTGCGCAGCGGCGGAAAGTTGGCGGGAGTGAGCGGTGGCGCCGGTTTAGACGCGACCCTCTTAGTGGAGGAGCGCGGAGCGCGCGGACTACGCCTGTAGTTAGCTGTATGGCTGGACTGGCCACACAGCAGACATGCAGGGGGGCAAGTGGAGTCGGGAGTGTGAGTGTACTCCTTCGTAATGTGGGGATCTAGGCGCTTTACGCACCTGGGAGGGGCCGAGCAATTAGCCACTGCGTGGCCGTAAAGCTGACAACGGTGGCATTGCCCAGGGTGCCCGTGAGGGTTGGGACGCTCGATGGAGATATTCTTCGAGAGTCCGCAGATTGTGCGAGCCTCTCTGAAGATCTCCCTCGAGTTGGGAGTGTTGGTAAAGATAACTAAAGCGAGTGGGAAACGCCTACTGCGGTTAGAGTGCATCTTGTGCACTGCTTCAGCCGGGAAGCCCTGGGACTTAAGGTCCTCCAAGATATCGTCGTTCGCGAGCTCGAACGGGACGTAAAACCCCTTAATACTGCAGGGATCTTGCGCTCTTCCGGGAGGGCGTAGGTATAATACGAGATTGACAGGTATCCTACCTAGTAAAAGACCGGAAGTCGTCGATGATCACGACCTGAATTTTGATTGTATCGCCTGCGTTGGAGGCTTTAACGTAATTAATTTTGTGCTTTTTGCACAAGTTAGAAACCGCGGTCCATCGTGCTTTTTCGCGGAGGAAGACTGAAGGAGGGAGTTGACCCTTAGCCGGGACGGGAGCGCAGCTCATAGCTGGCTTCGACGGAACCGACGGGTTCGCGGTCACTTGCAGTGAGGTTGGCACGGGAGACGCGGGAGAGCTGTAGACCTGAGAGGTCTGTGCGTTAGTGGCCTCGTCTGAGATTAACACGCCCGACGTGGCGAGCGCCTTGGCGAACGCCTTCGCAAAGTTTACCACGCTGAGCAAGAGCCCAATGGAAAATTCATTTAAACTGGCATGGTGAGATATTCTGCCACCGCTGCGAGAACATGAAAGGCAAGTGTAAATTTGACGCATAGTTTTCCCATTTGCCTTGAGTGAAGCAATCTTAAGCATATTTTGTATGAAAATGACAATGATTTGATGATGAAATTTATATACAATAGAAAGAAGTTTTTGTTTACATGTAGTAAAGTCTGAAAATATCCAGCAGACTTAACTAATTCCCTCCTCAACAGAACAAGAAATAAACTGATTTATAGACATCGTGTAATAATAAGATCAAGAAGAATAAACCTTTAAGTTATGTTAATACGAATTAATACTTGTTTGCTTTTTGTTCGGTAATCTAGGTTTTTTAGTGTAAAGCGATCTCAATTTTAAACAAGGAGACTAAATAATGCAGTCCTGTGTATTAAGGTCTTTTTTTGGTGTAAAAAGCCTTGCCTTTTTATACTTATTATAATAAGTATACTTACTTTAAATACTTATTTATTAAATACTTATTTTGATAATTTGAAATTAAGGACCTTATTTCTTAGTGTACTTAGGTTATGGAAACGATTATTATTCAATTTTAATACATTTCTTAGAGTCAATTTATAATATATCAACACAGGTGTGTTTTTGTTCAGGACCTTACCAAAGATGCCTCTTTGATAATTTTTGCAGTTTACACCATTCTAATATGGACCACCTTATGGACAGCTAACAGTTTATAGAAGATTAAAGTATTTTACATAGAGATATAATTTATGTATGACAGATAAAATTTTGGAAAATAACTTTATTTTTAGAGAGAGGAAAGAAATTGTTTTATCAAAATAAATTCGAAAATGTAAGAAGATTTATCATCGATAATTTTAAAGTCAACTGTTTGTGCATTAATTTATTATCTTAATGAAAGGCTCAATTTAATATTTTGCGTTAAAAATTTAACATTTCAGAGGCTCGTCAGCTGATATTTATTATATAACTGGAAAGAAATTATTTGCAACCGAGATATACTTTCAGTGGAATCTACGTAATAGATCTGTAAGTACACTACTACAACTAGTTCTTTAACACGTCACAAATGTCACACAAATCTGTGTTTAGCTGAATAAATGGTTAAAAGTTATTTTCTGGATTTATTTATGATCACAAGCACTCAACTTCCTTCATGGTAGCAAAGCGTGGTTTGATGTGGTACAGTAGTAATAAAAAGGAAAATAAAAATAAATTATAAATGTGAAAATATGTATGCTTCGATACTTATTTTTCAATCACGCAAGAATGGCTTAACCAATTAAAATAAAGGACCATGCCCATATTAGCATGGAGCTGAAAGTCAGCAATACCATGCAATGCCCAAATTACAGCTCTATGTCATATGATAACTTTTTAACAGTATTTATATGATATCTAGATTTAATGTCGTAAAAAGCGCCGGTTCAAAAGATATTGGACATTAAACTTGATAACTTCCTACTGGTTTTAAATACATTTTATTGTTTACAGACAGCATTGCTATTAGTTTTTCACTAGGAACTTCATGATCATCACATAAGCTCAGATCAGTGTTCTTTTATATACTTATCTGTATGTTATCAGATAAACATGTCAGTTATTTGGAATTATCTAGTCTCTCTCCATTGTATAGTGTCAATATGTATGTGAAAACAATTTGGTTAGATACAAAGTATTACGACCGGGAAAAGGCTTGCGAATTAAGACACGATTACATGTTGAATGACAATTTATTTGTTAAAATAATGAGCTTATATACTAGATATCAACGTGTGAAATACAGAAATATTTAATCATCTCATGATCTTCCTCTTATCACGTATGTCACGACTGGGGACGCCACACTAAGCTTTAAGTACTCGAGTAATTTTTTTTTTTTTTTTTATTCAATATTTATTTATAGAGGGTTTTACAAAAGCCACCCTCATCGTGACTCTCTAAATCCACATCAATAAAATTAATAATATAATATTACCTATTATCTAAACATATTTTCACTACATTATATAACAATTTGGCCTCCTTCGAAATAGGGGATGATAATATACTGTTTACCAAACCGATATTGAAATTTTTCAAATTAAGGCGGCGCCTCTGTACCACATTCCGATCACACTCCATAGTAATATGAAAAACATCCTCAACCACACCACATTGACTACAATTTGGAGAATCAATTTTACGCATCAAGTAAGCAAAACTATTTAACGGAATATGACCAGAACGGAGACGAAGAGCTAATACAATGTCTTGCCGGCTCATTTTAATCAATTCAAACCAAGGGACTCGAGGAACTGACGGCTGGATGGTTTTATACCAGATACCTTTAGAAAGCGATCTTTCATTAAAATATTCAGACCAAATGTCGTAGCACCTAATTTTAACTTTATAGAGAACATCACCGAACCATGGAACCCAATGAAAATAAATACCCTCCGTCATGGCCTGTTTGGCCAGCCGATCCACTTCCTCGTTTCCCAGGATACCTGAATGAGAGGGAATCCATTGGATAACAATATCTTTTTTTCTTAATTTTAAGCTATTTATCATATTTATAATCATATAAGCTAATGGAAAGCCTCGGAAAATGGTAGTACATCGAATCAAATGTTGAATAGTACTTTTTGAATCTGTTAAAATAACGAATTTTTGAAAATTTATGCTCTGAATGTACGATAATGCTTCTAAAATTGCTATCATTTCTACGGCCATAATCGAAATTTCTGCATTAATCTGTATTTTAACAGATTCTTTAGTTTCCCAATCTAAAAACGCACCCCCGTTTCCATTCTCTGTTTTCGAACCGTCTGTAAAAATTTTGTAAAAATATGTATATCTATTTTCAAAAATATCAGTCCATGCAGATTGAATATGTGCTCGAGTGTACTTACATTTTGCCTTGTCTATTCCGCTTAAATTAGGTTTTAAACAATCAGATAAATCAATATTTGTGACCCATGTATCAAGTGAATACATTTCGGGCTTACTATTGGATTGGATATCTGTGGACTTAAATGAGTTATGCATGGTTACAAGTAAAGGTTTTATTTTTCGATTCCAAAAACGGTTTTGAACTAAATTACACATTTCATCCAGAACATTACATACCATATTATCAAAAGATCTAGATTTCAAATAGAACTTTCCTGCCAGATATTGTCTGCGAACAGATAATGGTGGTAAAACCAATTCCGCCTCCATTACGTGTATAGGTGTACTTTTGATAAATCCACCAATCACACGTAAACATATATTTTGTATCTTATCTAATTTAGAAAGATGAGTTGCACTACTATTGGCATACAAAAAACTGGCATAGTCAATACGACTTCTGACTAACGCTATATATAACCGCTTCAAATGATTCACATGAATACCATACCCAGAACCAGCTAAGACTTTGAAAATATTTACATATTTTAGTACCTTATCTTTGGTTTCGTTGGTATGTTTTCCCCAACGAAGATTACGATCCAACCAAAGACCTAAATATTTGACAGAATCAACAACAGGTAATACTTGACCATTAACATTTATGTTAATAAAATCTCTCCTATAACCTCGTTTAAAAAGACACAATTTACTTTTAGACGGTGAAATGTCTAGTCCAATATCTAACAACATATTATGAATCTTATCCAAAGTCTTTTGGATTTTCCTCTCACCGAGGTTTATATCATCATAATAACAATAAAAAACAAAATCGTCTGCATACTGTGATATAAATATATCTTTTTCTAGGGACTTGCAAATTTCTAAGGTAGCCAAATTAAATAAAAGGGGTGACAATGGATCCCCTTGAGCTAAACCACGACAAGTAGATCTCTGAAAAAGAACTTTTCCATCCAAAAAAATTTTGAGATTTCTTTCTTTCAAAAAATTCCACAGGTAATTACATATTTTACGACCAACTTTAAGTTTATCTAAGGTCGATATTAAAACAGTGTTTTCCACGTTATTGTAAGCGCCATCAATATCTAAGAAACAGCTCATAGTGGGCAAACCTTTTGAAAACCCAACTTGTATCCTCGAAACCAAAACGCTTAAATTGTCTAAACAGGATTTGCACTTTCTAAAACCTAAAGTGTTATTCGAAAAAACATTAAGTTTTTCCACATACCAGTCAAGTCTATTGTTTATAACCGAGTGAAAAATTTTGCACAAACACGATATTAAAGCTATCGGTCTCAATGAGGATACACTATTTGGTTCCCTACCAGGTTTCGGAATTGGTATGATGCCAATGTCACGCCACTGAGTTGGAACAAACCCATGCTTTAAAAAATCGTTAAATAAATCAACCAGAAACTCTTGAGCATTTAAAGATAAGTGCTTTAGCATCGAGTAAGATATACCATCACAACCAGGAGATGTATCTTTAGATTTTATACATTTACGCAACTCGTGGATAGAGATGTCTGCATCGAGAGGTGAATCATATGAAGATAGCGGAGGCATTGCAGGAGTAGCATAGTCAGGGGTTAATGAACATAGAAGTTTCTCAACTCTGAAAGGATCCATATATTGTCGTGGGTTCTTATAACCCTTCATCCAGCTCATTTTTGACCACATGTCACTAGAGGTAGTGCCCTCATCTATTGATGAACAAAATGAGTTCCAACCATTTCTTATAGATAGATTCAATTTCTTTTTTGAAATTTCAATTTTTTCAGTTAATTTACCTAAATTTTGTGGTATCGGATTTTTCCTAAACTTACCTAACGCTTGTCTACGCTCCGCAACTGATTTAGAAAGATCTGGAGTCCAATACGGTTTTGGGGTAAACACAGAGCTAGGGTTTTGTTCGATTGTATAGCAAGGGATAAAGGAATCTGAAGCTAAATTTATATATTGAGTAAAAAGTTCATAATCTTTTTGCAAATCGCTAGTACGTTGAACGTTTGTAAATATTTCGTTTAAGTATTCTGTATAAGCACTCCAATCAGCTTTTTTAAAATTTTTCCTTTTGATTGAGTTACTAGTATTTAAACATTGACGTTTGGAGATTTTAATGAACAAGTGGTCACTGCCCAAGGACTCATTAAGCACAGACCAGGTGAAATCAAGTCCAATATCCGCACTTACCAAGGAAAGGTCAGGTGCAGATTGTTTTAAAATACCTTCAACAAGTTTTAAACGAGTAATATCACCAGTATTTAAAATCACAAAATTGCTATTTGAAAAGGCCGAATGAAGTTGGTTACCTCTAACGTCTGTTTTGGTCGACCATGTTAAATGGTGTCCATTAAAATCACCCAAAACCAAACATTTCTCTGTACTTAAATTTAAAATCTCATCCCAATCCTCTTGCCTAGTATTGACATTACCTGGACAATAAACAGCTACCAGGTTTTGTATAGGAAAACAATTGAAAACCTTTACTTGTAACACTTCAATACCTAAATTATTTAAACAAGTAGCAAAAGATGTAGACTTAATTGAATTATGAACTAAAATCATTAAACCGCCATAACCATCAACTCTATCTCTTCTATAAATATTATAACCGTTAACTTTTACAATTTTGTCTTCGTTTAACCAAGTCTCACTAACTATAGCAATGTGAACTTTTTCAATACGCAAAAATTCCTCGAAAGATTTCAATTTAGGCAATATACTTTGGGCATTCCATTGTATAATGTTTAACTTAATTAGTTTAGGAGAAGCCATTGGAAATATAATTTAATAACATTTTAATAAGAGACCAATCTGAAATTAAACCCACAGCATAGATAACTAACCATTCCACAACTAATTTGATGATACTAAAAATTTTAGATTTAAAACATACGTTTTTAAGAAACAGGACATTTTTAACTCTATTTATCAACTCTATAAATGAAACTTTATCTTTAAGCTGTTCTTCCTCACTATCACTAACTTCCTTTTCATTATTCTCCTCATCATTTCTCCATTTCATTTCAGGCTTCTCTGGTTTTAAAGGTTTTTCTTTTATTATTTGCTCTTTCTTTCTTTGTCGTAGTTTTTTAACCTCCACATCAACATTATCAATTTTATTGCATAGAACTTCTTTGTAAGATGGAGTATGAACATTTATTATCTCTACATTATTATCCAAACAACTATTGTACAAAGGGGGAAACTGTCTCTTTAGCGGGTGAATATTTTTGTTTTCTAACTCTTGAATTTTAGATGATGTATCATAAAGGTTGATCGCTTTTTTATATGTACAATTGAATTCTGCCATCAATTCTCGGAGGCGCTTCTCTTTAAGGTACGTTGGACAAGTTTTTGCCATCGCCATGTGACCCCCTTTACAGTTCACACACGTAAAAGAGGAGGTTTCACAGTTGGAATGATTACCTCCACATTTAGGGCAAATGAAATTTTTGGAAGGACATAAACTTATTCCGTGACCTATTTTCCAGCATTTGAAGCACTGTGTCACGGGAAATACATAAGGTTCTACTTTGATCTTTAATCCATCAACATAAACATGAGAAGGCAAGTGTGAGCCTTTAAATGCAAGGCGAGCAACCTCACTCGGGCACCAGTGACCATCCACTCTATCTCGACGTTTAAGACGTTTAACTGAAAAAATTTCAACACTACTCAAAACTTTATTCTTAATCTCTTCATCTGTCAGGTCTGCATCCACATCCCTAATAACTCCGTATGAGTGATTTACTTCCATGGGCTTATGTACTAACCATCCCCTTGTAATTATATTTTCACAATTAAAAAGTAGCTGTGCATTTTTCACACTATCAAACTCAATTCTCAGTTTATTGGAATTAATGTATTTAACCTGAACAATACCATTAATATCATTTTCTTTGAGGAATCGGGCCATCGCAAACTGTTTAGGTAATGGATCTTTCCCAGTTAAATAAACTTGCATATCATCCTTCTTTGTTATTGTGATCACCTTATCATGTTTATTCTCTTTCTTCCCCTTTTTACTCTTCCTAGTGTCCTGCCATCCCTCTTTCTCTTCATTTTCAGCACTTTCCGAAGTGTCACCCTGTACTCTTGGTCTTTTAGTACCGATTAATCGCTCTAAATTCTCTCCTAACTCCACTTCTTTATCTTCTACACAAAAAATATTTTTTTCATCTTCCGAAAGCTAAATACTTAGCCGTCACATTAGATCCGACGCTTTCTTTCAAGCCACACGTCGAAAGAGTTTCGAAACTCGCTCGTCACTACTTAGGCCGCCTAAATAGCATGTTAGGTAGAAAAAGTAAAATGTCTTTCAGAAACAAACGTACACTTTACAAGGTCTGCGTTAGACCCGTCATGACATATGCCTTGCCAATCTTTGCCCACGCCAAACCCTCCCTCCTGCACAAACTGCAGATAGTTCAAAACCTCTTTTGCCGCAGGGCCACAAACGCACCGTGGTACGTGCGTAACGCGGACTTGCATAGAGATCTTGAACTGCCTACAGTACAACAACACCTCAAAACACTCTCTGAAGCGTTCTTCAAACGCTCCGAAACCCATCCAAATCCTCTAGTTCGTGATTCAGTCTTATATACTACTCCTGTCTTAGATTCGAAGTTCAAAGTCGCTAGGCCTAGGAATGCGCAAGCGTACTCTTCCACCAGACTGTCAGCCGATCTCGAAGCCCTTCTGGCCGCAAATTCTAATTCTAACGTAAATTCTAATTCTAACGTAAATCCTAATACTAACGTAAATGCGAATTAATTCAATTTTATTTTGCAATATTAAATTTTTTTATTTTTTTATTATTTGATTTTCATTTTGAGCACCTTCAGTGCTATGTATTCACCTTCAGTGCTTTGAGCACCTTCAGTGCTATGTAATCCCAGCGGGTGACCCCTTCTGGGCCCCGCTAGCGCGGCCTCTTTCTCCAATTGGCCGTCGCTCAGATGAAGGCTGAGTGGCAAAAATGCACGAGCCGACAGGGGGTTTTTAGTAGGTATGGTTCTGGTAGGCGTCGGGACGAGTCCCAAATAACTCTGGAATCGCGCCAGAGTATGCGTCAGGGCATTTTTATCCTCCTGCCCTTCCCGCGGAGGGGAACAAAAAAAAAAAAGTATAACAACAACTGTATCCATATCTCTGAGTCATGTTAGCCGAAAATTTAATAATATCTTACTTCACTTATACAGTTTATGTAATCTAAGGCTGATAAATTTAATTGACGGCCGAGTGGGGTAGTAGTTAGTTACGTGCCTCATGTGCCGAATCAGGTTCGAATCCTGGTCGGGGCATTCATTCGTCTTATGAACACAGATGTTTGTTCTCGGGTCATGTTTGCTTATATTTATATATGTATGCTTATTCTAGGTACCCCCCAGTTCACTGAATGGTCATCTACAACACAAGCTGTGCTTAATTTGGGGTAATATAGTTGATGTGTTTGTATGGGGGGTTATTTATTAATTTTTCACAGAGAATAAACGGCCAAACATGGACTAGGTATATCAATTTTAAAACATTTCATAACACTTAAGAATGAGAGCGATTTAAAAGCAACGGAGCATGACGGACTATCACAGGCTGCAGTTAGTTAAAATCAGATTCTATGGTTATTCAATGACATTTGCTGCTGACACCTATTATGCTGCTAACATTTTCTGACAAGTATTCATTCATGTGAATAATAAATTTAACTATTACTTTGTATCCTATACGGTCAACATTGCATCCAATATAAAAAGTCAGTATTTTCACAGACCATCAAGTGTTTCATCAGCTTGTTTGCCGATTAGCACAAAATGTAAAAGGTCTTAATATTATTCCGGGACCTCCTTTGTATTGACACAATTAGTTCAACAGAAGAACAAACAGGTGGCTCGGTGTACAATGACGTAATGAGTTTAGTGATCTAAATGTCTCGTGCGCGCGTGCTTGGAGGAAATTGTGGCAATCAGCCCGAGGCGTGCGAGGGGGGATAAGAGAAATAAAATAATATTTACAAATGCGACTGAAAGCTTTTATTTCTTTACTTGCATAATACAACTGTCGGAATTCAGAGGCACGTCGACATGAGATAAATATAAGTACGTCCTGTCGACATAAAAGCGGTAACCATTTCTTATTCACTTTATTTCCAACTCCTGGTTCTTTATTTAGTGATGGACATGTTGCAACTATCTATTTAAATTAGACATTCGATCAAACAACACGTCGTTTGATCGAACGTTCTAAGCTTTATTTATAGTCTTCCATTTTCACAATAGCAGGATATCAACAAATTCGAATTTTTTGGCGAAGTACTTATTCTACAGGACGTAACTGGCGTCCAGCTAAACACTTGTTCAATTGAATGTCTTATTCGACCATCCGCCTGCGACAGACACACGTAACAGTTTTTGAGTAATAATAGTTTTGAGACGACCGAGTAGCGTAGTGGTAAGTAGCCCTATCTCATACGCTGGAGGTCCCAGTTCGAGTCCTGGCCGGGGCATTCATTTGTGCCCTGGACCCGAGAGCAAACATCCAGCAAGTCACTTGCCATGTGATATCTACAGGTCTGGACTGTCAGGAAACTGCATCCATCACAGAGTGTTCGCTGAGTAATATGCCAGATGTGCCATATCTGTGACTGATTGCGGCTGCGGATCAATCGACTCAATATGATGTAGCTGTGCTCTCTCTAGGCTGCCGTCGAATGTGCCCACTGCAAAAAAATGTTTGCCTTCGTTTTTATGAAGAAAACCTTTATTTAGATTCTAAAGAAATAAACACTAACAAAACTAACAATGCATAGTACAATCCCATTTATATAGTCTGTAAAAATCTATAATCAAATTCCGTCCTACATAAAAAACGAAAAAAACTATATAAAAGTCCTGTTACTGAAAACATTTTTGATAAATAAATCCTATTATTATCTTAACTATTTTTTGAATTAAAAACACGCAACGACCTAATATAATACACAATATAACATTCATATTAAAAAACCACTTACCAATTGACATTTAAAAATATATGACATTAATTATTATGACTTAATATTTTTTATAAAAATGACAATATTGAATTATTTTTTTATAAATGAAACGTCGGCCTCTCTATCGCTACACCCTAAGGGGTATATATGTGATCATAAAATATTGAATACAATGTAAATTACCATGTGAATGCAATAAATATATATGAATTCATTTGTATAATATCGGACGCGTGAAATAAAAATCGAAAATTGTGGTAAGAATTTTTATAATAAGTCCCAGTAAGTCCCAAATAAGTCCCAATCAAAAACTTCTGCACCATACAAAAAGTCTGCAGCTTTTTACTACATGTTTAATGGTTTATACACCTCAACACAATAGGTAGATAAGAAATCCTGGTCACCATTTATAGCGATTTAGGTTGTCACGCAACCCCATAGAAAGAAATAAGTTTCATCGGTCATAGATGATAAGAAACGAGGTCTATTGATGTAAAAAGAACCGTTTTCCGATAGATAATGGGATCATAATTTAATATATCTAGAAAGAAGAGTTATGTTATTTTTCAGAATAATTGGAAGTAAAGAAAATTAACAACAAAGAAACATTTATTACATCAAAACTTTGAAGTACACTCGGGGAACTTAGTGCAGGCTCAGATTTGCATTCGAATTCTTTGCAGTGTTGTCGCCCCTTAGCGTGCGGAGTGCCAATAAAAGACCGAACAATGGAGTGCCAACAAAAGACCGAACAATCGAATATTTAAAGGGTCATTGTCACTAAAGTACGTCTTCTTATGGTAGCGGGTGACGGGTCGCTCACTTCCCTCTAATATGGTCGAGGAGGGCGATGGCTGGATCCCGCGTTAACTTGTGAACGGGTGTCGTTAGAGGGTGTTCGTCGTTTGGATACTTGGGGGGAGGGAAACTTCCCGAGCTAATGGATGCAGATAAGAATAATTTTGTATGGACATAAAGAGACACTGTAAATTTATTTTGAAAAAGTATACCCGTGAAGTTTCTTGCCAGTTTTTTTTTCATGAAGGTTTTTCCGAACTGGTGGTAGAGTCATGCTTTATTTGACGTCAATAAGAACAAGTAATTATCAATGTTGAGAAATAAATATAACACGAGCAAGCGATTCTCGCCTTAGACTGAGTCTCCGCCGACTTCTCAGACTATACCTACTTTAACTATCTCTACTAAAGTCGCGATAAGACACCATGTACTCATCCTTTAATGAATGCACTTTGCAAATGAACTTGAAAACAAGGAGCCCAGGCAATAAGAGAAGTTTTGTGAAACTTCGTCTTTGTATTTTGAAAGTAGGTTCACTGCAAACCTAGCAACAAGAGATCGTTACTAGACTTTCTCGATATGATGACTAAACCACAAAAAAACTAATTAGATCACAAACGAATAATATTTTTTCCAGAAAGGCTTAGTTGCTTTTATTTACTGTCGCTTGATTGCCCCGTAGACTACCAGTCTACAAGATTGGTAACGCCTAAATTGCCCGTGTGTTTTTATGTTTAGTTTTATGACTTTTGTCTGTCATGTTTGTTCATTAGTGTCTTTGAATATATCTATCCTGCTTTTCTGTTAAATTTCCAACCAAATGAAGCCAAAAACCATCCTTCCAATCATAGAAAAAAATTTAAAAGAAACAAAGTTGAAATGGTCATTCTGTCAAACTGAGAACGTGTCATGGCTGGCGGGTCGGATTTGTGGTTAGTGTGAAGAATTTAAATATTTATGTTGAGTATTTTTACTTGGTTTTTTGTTAATATCAGGATAAGTAAACTACTAAAGAGTGAAAAGAAAGTTTTCAGCGTGATGCACAAAATTTGTCTTTTTCTGAACCCGATAAAGTCGGCGGTATATTTTGGCGCGTGCTTTTCCGGCTGAGGTAATAGTTTTACCTTCAATTTCGATAGTTTTTGGCTGTTTTATCATTCTAAATGCGATCAAAATGATCATTTATGTTGTGATCAAGGTATTAGCCGGGACGATAAAAATAAAGTCATAAATTTTGAGATCCAAATGTCAAGTGTTCATGGTGCAGTTAAAGCTAGGTGCACATGCAGTGATCGCGAGTTCCGCACCGGAATTTAAAAAAACTGTGAAGATAAGAAGCTGTCAGGTGTAGGTATGTTTTTATTTATTCTCCTAATTTTTAAAATATATATATTGTATTTTATTTATTCTCCTAATGTTTATAGTATATACATATTGTAATAAAAAATAAAAAACCCTATGTCACCGCTTTATTTTTCAGGTAGGTACAGGGCATTCAAGGTACTAGTAATGAATATTACGAAATTTCACAAGAAACTTGAGGCTTTTAAAACAAAAAAATAGCGTTTTAATAACGAGGGTAGTTGACTAAAGTATGAGTACTACCCCTCAAACTGTATGTGGCATAACAAGTGTAGATAATATAATCATAACAATTATATCTGTTTATTTTCTCCTTACAATTGTTGATCAGTGTAATCAGAGGAATCAGTGTTATTACTTGAAAAAATTGCTTAATATTTTATACAGCAATTCGGTATAGGTCATTTCAATTTCATATACTTCATTGAAATAAAAACTGTCAATTGAGTGGAAAATGCTCAACAATGTTTCAATCTTTATCCTCGTTGTTATAATTTAATTTCGATTTTCCAAAACTCATCAAGTTCAACGGCAACTCATAAATTCAGTTGTAGAATTTAGTATCGTCTTATAATTCAGACGTCCGGTGGTTCGTAAAACGTCCCTTACTATAAGATTTTTGTTTGGAATATTTTAAAATGTGTCGTGACAGGATTAATTTTGTAAAATATCAATTGATTTCTCCTTGTAAGCAAAGAATACTTGTTTTTGTGATAGTAGGCGAAACATCCGTCTTAAATAAAAACTGAGAAGAGTATAATACAGATATGGTTCTACAAGTATTAATTTTCTAGACAAGTCGACACACCTTGCAACTTCACACGTCATACAGCAAGCAAACGATAATTTTATGAAATACGATATAATTCTGCCATCGACGTAAAGTAAACCTCATTTATTGAACAAGCAGTAAAACCTAGTAGTAGGAGCTAGCAGTGGTAAACTGAAGGCATTGGATCATATTTATGCGTCTGAGATTCACACAGCTCCGCATAAATAACGTTCAGTGATGTCTAACAACAATATACCTACAGCTCCTTCCCGAAGCTCTACAAAACTGTACATAAGTTTTGTGTAATTGTATTACATGTGTCCAATATGTCATCCCAATGGCCATATCAGAGATTTAATTATTTGGTTTTTGTTAACTTTTATCTTGGCTATGAATAGTAATTTTTTTGCTTCATTTAAATACTGAACCTAAATGCAATAATATAGAGTTTATTGAAATATCAAATCCTTTTGTAGGCCAGGCCATTCAACTAAAATCTATGACCTGGTGGAATTGTTCGGTCTCTAAATGCATTAAAGGCATATTTACTGTTTCCTTTTTCCGCTACAATCATGGTAAATTCAAAAGTCGAATCAACTTAAAGTGACCTAACAACTTCTGAATCGATTATTTTTCTTACACTAACTATCAAGCATTACTTATTCGTGTATTAGTTGGACTAAGAGCACTAAGAGACAGATATTTACTGGTAATTATCACAGGTGCATTACAACACGTAATTCAAAAACAAACACCAATGATATAGCAAACTCTATTTCACAAGCTTATAAATTAGGAACGGAGAAAATTTTAGCTAACTATGGGATAGAGAACCGTGACTGTCTGGAAACTGGACTTCCTACACTGAAATTAAATTCTTCTTTATCTCAATTCTCAAATATCAAATAAATTAACAATTCTTCCAGGCTTGGACAAAGCATTTTGAAATTTTTCATGATACAATACAATACGATATAGTTAAATGTCAAAGCGTCCAGCAATCCATAAATAACGTTCTCTTATTGGATTTATGTATATTAATAAGCACCACAATATACTTATTAATACGAAACTATGGTAATTGTCTATATTTAATGTAAAATACTGTAAGTAGTAGTATTATATGTATGGTGATTGTTATGCATGCCGTAATTGTCATAAGATTGGAAATTTTACCTTATCTATAATTCAAGTATATAGCAAACATCAGTCATTTTATAAAAATTATAAAACGTAGATATTCTATTAAATGATTCAACTTACACAAAACTTAAGACCTTGCCAAAACATTTCTCAATCTAAGATTTAAAAACGGATTGTATAAATATTTTCCTTTGCTAAAATTCTCAATTTATTTGTTCTTTAAAATTATGGTTACCGTGTAATCAAGACTAATTGGATCATTTATTTTTTTTTCAACTTTGATCCACAGAATTCATCAGACAGCGCAATTGATATTTTATGTATTTTCCTTTTCTTTTCGCTTACTAAGATTGATCCCCTTTTAAATAATGTTGCTTCGTCTGATGTATCCTCTACAAAATGGCGGAAATGATTTTTCATGTTTTGCCTACTGTAAAATATGGATAGTAAATATTTTCAAACTTTTTAAGAATTAGCAAAAAACATCGTTTGCATACAATCTGTGTTGTGTTTGTCCGTCCGTCTGTTTGATGGGGAGGGGAAATGATTGTGAATTTCTATTTTTGGACGCGTCAGCTGTTCTAAGTGGAATATCTGTGTAACGTGATTGGAACTGATAATGGTAAATCAGATTGATGGTTTTGAAACATTTGTTAGCTAGTTGCTTTAGAGTTATATATTTTGTTGTGAAATGCGTTATTTTGTGTTGTTATTTATATTCACTGTTGTATATTAAATTAACGGGTAAATTTTTTTTTAAAATTAATGTACAATGTCTTTTTATGTCGATACAAAATTATTCTTATCTGCATCTGTTAGCTCGGCAAGTCTCCCTCCCCCCAAGTATCCAAACGACAAACACCCTCAAACGACACCCGTTCACGAGGTAATGCGGGATTCAGCCATCGTCCTCCTCAACCATATTAGAGGGGAGTGAGTAAGAAAACGAATACGTACGATAGATAAATGAAAGCAATTTGAGTTTAAAAATATAAATAAATTTTCCTTAATATATATTTCAGCTGTTTTTCATGCTGGTAACATAAACTTTAGACTTTTTCTAATTAGCTATTATTTATTGCTTTGTAATTAATACCATAAAAGTTAATGGTACAAGTGTACTATCCAAATGGCGTTAAATTTTGTGAGTGTAGAAAAGCAACCGTAAATCTTAACTTTTCAACCTTAAAGTCAAAATTTTAACTATCAATTCAAAACTGGATCTGACGAAAGTTGCTTCTCAAAAAACAATGTCCACATGAAAGGAAATCAACAAGTAGGGACAAAAGGTACAAACCTTTTACAAAAACTAGTTTTGTCAAGCTATAACTTTTTGTTGTGGTTTTATCCGAGTGTCTGAGGCTTCTCAGCCAGAATTTTGCTAGCAAATGTTTAACAAGTTTGAAATGCTGTTTGAAATGCAAAGCTGACAAAGGCCGGCAATTGGAATGGAAAATGGATAAACAATTGGTCACTGTGAACTAGGCTTTTTTGACGTTTACCGTTCGGGTATCGAGTACTGCGATATTTTGAATCAACTAAGGGAGTTTGGAAAATTAAACAAAACTTACAATGAAAATTACTTTGAGCCATCAAGATTTTAATTTGTTTTGTTATAAGCTTGTAAAAATGTTAGTTATTTAGTTGCACCAGTTAAAACTTGACCTCAACAAAAATCATGAAACTTAGAAAACTTAAAATAATTTTTATTTAACAACAGCAACAACTCTAGTTTATTTTTACAAAAGTAAACAGTTTAATATGTACAAATGGAGGACATTTGGCGTCAACGAAAAAGAAGCAGCTAAGGGTGGTCTGTAATTGATTTCATTTGTAAATGTCTGCCCTCCACAGGGTCTGCGTGATACAGGAGACCAAATAAGTAATTTTTTCTAAAAAAATATTGCTAATTTTGAAGTCATAACATTGCATATCATGCCATGAATAAAAGAAACAGAAATTCAGAACACATGCACATTTTTTTAAATATGCTCTTTTTGAATTGTGGAGCATTATTTTTTAACGCCTCTTTTATTAAAAACCTCTTATATTAAATCGATTATTCATCATTGATTTTATATTTTCCCGAAGATACGAAAACAAGAGGAATATTATTTTAAAATTAAGGGTGGTTTTGTCGGTCATTATGTGAGACGACACTAGAAAAATGCACTTACAGCGACCTCACTCCAGTGTTAAATCAACGCCGCGTATACTGAGTGTAATCCACGGCGTGGCGCCCGACCACTATTTTTTTCTGTACTCGCAGACTACGGTGTTTACACCAAAAAGTATTGTTGCGTGATATTGTGGACAGTACCGTCACGGCTAAGCCTTAGGAAGCACGTCAGAATGCCGCGATATTTCAGTAAAGAGGCCGATATGCATTAAGAAGAAAAGATATTTAAATAGACGTTTGACATAAAAGAAGCAGTATATTCCGAATTGCTCCATCATCGGAATAAGATGTACTAGAATAAAGTTATATATAAAATAAAATAAAAGTTATACCAAGACCAACATTTAATTAAAACTGGTACGCCACGGTACCCACTAAATCAATAAATAATAGTATAGTGACAGTAAATTTATAATCACATTCATAATCACACCTCGATTTTTGATAATCACATTATTCAAACTGCAACAACGCTTTAAATCTCTGTTTTGAATTATTTACTGTAGATTGAGTGAGATCATAGTTACTAAAGAAAAAGGCAAAGCAACTTTTGTTTGACTTTGAGTAGTTGTTGATCTTTGAAAAAAAGTTGAAAATCATCAAAATTGGCCTAGAAATATAAAAGTTATGCCTATGAACACATTACAAAATTCAATACGAACTAACAAACACTTCCCTTTTTTCAAGGCGATCAAAGACTGTTTAAAAATTGTCAAATAGTATATGAAATTAATGAAAAGAACGAATCACGAGCACCACGACACTTCAATAATCCTGGTGGTATTAAGCAATTTATTATAGTCACGTAAAATTTAATGTGTTTTGCCACCTCTAATTGTTTTCTGATACACTAACTAGCTATATATTTGAACATTCGAGACTGGTTGGTTCTTTGGCAGTAGATGACCCTTCCGAACCAGTGGTATTTTAATACACGACGTCCTAAGCCGAGGAACGTGCCCTCTCGGGTGCCTTTAGGCGTATCTTATGTAGGAGTATTTTAAGTTCCGGCTAAGCACCGTCAGCACTAGGCCACAAAATCCAGTGAAATTTAAAAGGCTAATAGGGCCTATAAACTGTCAATTTGGAAAAAAAACCTTGATTATTGCGAGACAGACTATACTTAATACCAAGTGGCAAGCTATACTATTTGATTTCGATATTGTAGAAACTGATTATAGATTCCAACTGATGTTCCTGGTTGGAAAGTCTTAAATGGTATCGACTACAAGAGCAACCTTTATTATGTGTATAGTCCCCGCTGGATCTAGCATTATTTGCTGAGTGCGGGGATTACAGCTCTCAGCCCTCAGCCCTCAGCTCTTAAGCTCTGCGGCAAATATTGACATTTCGCTGTTATAATGCCGACGTCAAACAATCGTCGATTTAAATTGACTTCCCGTTGCTGACGTTTTGTATTGATCATTAGTGATTGTGTTTTTATTAATGATTCAAAAACAAAAATAAAGTATGTTCTTCTGGGCGAGTAAAGTAATATTTAATTATTTTATCATACTGTTGCTGCTCGGCCCATGACCAGTTTGCTCACATCTATTGCTTGTAACACGTTTTAGGAGTCACATTTATAGTGGTGCTTCCGAGTCCTTTGTTTTTACATGTAGCCTTTGACATTCTCCCTATACCTACCCAACTGAAAGCGAAGTTGAAAATGCGACAGATTTATTGAAATCTTTATTCTTGAAAATCTACGATTTTTAATGTTAACAGTTTATGTCATAGGTGATATTATTGTTCCGCCTATACTTCGAAAAAAGCCAATTACAAATTTTTATTAATTACTTCACATTTCTCATTAAAAAGAGCTAATCTATTATTAGGTAATCCAAATTTTTAGCTCAGTCTACTATTATAACTTGCAATAACTTTCATCTAAGAAAGACCAAACACACAGTAATAAACGCGAATCCCAAAGTAAAAAAAAACAATACCTCGTCGCCAGTAAGGGGCTCCACCAGTGTCCCCTTCGACGCAGTTCAGTCTTTTTTCCCTTTTCATTATTTATATCTTTAACATTGTTTGTACTTTAATGTTTTGTGATCCTTGTCACTTTTGTTAAAAAGTGGTGATTTTAATTTCTATTTCAATTTGCATATGTCGTAGCCATATCGCAGAATTGCTCATACCATAAAATGGTTGCATGTCATTAAATGTTTGACTGTCCATTGGCGTCCCAATTTGTTGCTCGCGCGTGAGGGTAGTTTTAAGTATGAACTGTTTACGGTTTGCATGTTTATTATTGCTATGTTTAAACTATATAATATGAGTAATAAGACAAACTTAGTTACGTTTAGTAATACCTAGTTGATCTAAAATTATGTGTTATTGTTAAATAATAATAATTGATGAGAAATTGTTTGTCTCTCACACACACACTTACACAAACTCTCGCAACTACACAATTACTAATTAAGGCAAACGTTGTTTTTCCTTTTATTTATTCTTAAATGCATTTAGAAGAATACTTAACCTAAATTTTATATTGAGTAGTTGTCAAAATTATATTTTAAGATATTGATAGTTAGGAATAGTTAGTGCCCATACATAATTTTTGCGTTATATAAAAGTTCGTATTTCGTTTCATGTAGTCTACCAAATAAAATTTTATGAATATATATGAACAGCTGCCTCCTGTAAAACAGGTCTTCTAGCTCAGGACACATGGATCATTTATAGTTGTTTATAAAATTTGTATTTATTTGGATAGTAAAGATTATTGTTATTATGATATGGTCAACTAAATTCAGCAGCAACCACATGAAATGGTCAAGTTTATTTGATCATATCGTAAAATAGTTCCAATAACTACCGATAGAGGCGGTGCAAACGCTTTGTTTATGAGTCAAAGTTGCACGTAGATTGTATAAGTGGCAGATTTGCCTTATTTGTAATATTTATTTATTTAATAGTCGTGATGGCACGTCGCAAGTTGCTGCTGCCACACTCACTTCGTTCGCTCGGTTTACGAAAAAAACACAGGATATGGCGAATTGTGGATGACCAAATTATAAATATTTACATTATAAATCCCCAGACAAACACGCCAACTGATAGTCCCAAAGTAAACAAAGCTAGTCCATAATACATTATGGACAACCATAAAGTGAACTGAGTCCCCCAGAATAAACATGCATATAAATATAAACAACCATGACACTAGAACAACAATTGTGTTCATCACAAATAAATGCCCCGATCAGGCTTCGAACCTGAAACCGCCGGCGATTCAACGATGTGGTCAAATTTAGTTGTTGTTAGGAATTTGGCACGATATGGCACTGACATCAGCTTTAAAGGATACTTGTTTTGACAGTGTTTGAATATATGAAGGTATTTTAGTAACGATATCCAGCAGATATGTCTAATGGAATCGTTAGCTCGGATAGTGGTGATGTTATTTCGAATTTCTTTGCTTCCTTTTTTTCATCGACATATATTAAACCTAAGCATAATTCTACAACTCTTAACAACAAAGTTCACTGTGAGCATAATAACATATTAAACTACATATATATAACAAAAAAAACAAATTATAACAGCTATCAAGAAACTAGACTTAACAAAGGGTAGTGGTCCAGATGGTATACCACCAATTTTCATATCAAAACTTGCCAATCAATTGTCAATTCCGTTAGAAATTATTTTTAACAGATCAATAAAAGAGGGTGTTTTTCCATCATTTTGGAAACAAACAAACATTGTTCCTATTTTCAAAAACGGGAATAAATCTTTGGTATCAAATTATAGGCCTATAGCTATTTTGTCAACTTTAGCTAAGGTTTTCGAGTCTTTTATATGTAAAATATTTTCTTGGCACATATTTTACGTGTTGTCTATCACTCATAGATGATAGACAACACGGTTTTATAAAAAACAAATCTACAGTAACTAATTTGGTTGATTTTGCTGAGGAAATTGTCAAAGCAGTTGATGTTAAAATACAAGTTGATGCAATATAAACATGCATATAAATTTTTTTTTTTTTTTTTTTTTTTTTTTTTTTTTTTTTTTTTTTTTTTTTTCGTTCGTGATCTGAAGTGATCGGACGTGCTGATTAATGAGTACAATAAACAATTAACTGAAAAATTTCTTGACCTAGTATTAGGCGGAAGCAAGCCTTTTGTGTCTGATTGAATGATATAAGTTTTTGTGTTATAATTTATAATGTATTTATAACGTTAAAAAATAAAAAGGAATAATGGAAGGTAGTCCCTTCAATAGAAGCCTGCTGACGCGCCGCAGCCCGACGCGCTCCCCGGCGCCCGTGCCTCCCTGCGTCGCCGCAGCGCCCGTCGCCCCGCCGCGGCCTGTCCCGCGGGGCGCCCCGGAAGAGGAACAAGTCCACGAGTTGTTGTCCACGCCTGAGATCCAAAACTGGATGACAACTATCGAGCAATGCCTGAACGAAGTGTGCGTCATCGCTGAAGGCGGTAAATTGAATTCCGAGCAAAAAATGAGAGTTAGTAATCTTTGCCGAAAAGTTGGGCATGGAACATCTCAGATGGCTGTGAGATACCAGTCATTAAAACAAAAAATAATTTTAGCCCATAACAACCTGCAAGCCCTTCATGAAGAAAGAGACCTCTCAAAACAAATTTGTGCCCTCAAGCAGTCGCTCGAACAGTGTCCAAAACCAGTGACGGGAACAATATCGTTCGCAGACATGTTAAAGAAAAGCTCTAAGGACCTCATCCTGCCCAGGAATGTTAGCTCGGTAGCTATCTATCCAAGTGACGGAAAGAAATCGAGCGATGAAACAAAATCGCTTGTCCAAAAAATCATCTGCCCTGAAGACATGAAACTACAAGTGAGGGGATTACGCAAGACCAGAAACGGTGGAGTTATAATAAGCACAGAGAGTAAAGAGGATATAGAAAAGCTTAAGCAATCGGCACTACTGACATCTTCTGGTTTTACCGTTGATGAACCCAACAAGCGCAGGCCTAGAATTGTAGTCATCGGAGTACCGTCGGCCTTGAAAGAATCTGAAGTTTTTAGCTGCATTTACCACCAAAACTTGGCTGAAAAATCTGAGAGCATGACCATTGAAACTTTTTTAAAATCAATCAAGTTAAGTCATAAGTCAGGGAAAAAGAACACCGAGACCTGTAATTACGTTATAGAAGTTTCAGCCAATATTCGTAAAGCCCTGATATGTAAAGACCGATTGTTTGTAAATTGGTCATCGTGCCCAGTCCGAGACTATACCCTAGTAACACGTTGTTTTAAATGTCAGCAGTATGGACATGCAGCTAAGTTTTGTCGTGAAGAAAAAGACACTTGCGGTCATTGCGGAGAAAAAGGTCACACAATGAAGGAGTGTAAAAAACGAGGAGATCCACCAAAATGCGCCACATGTCTGCATTTTAAAAAGCCGTCCAACCACAAAACGGGCGATGGAGACTGTCCTGCGAAAAATATTGCAGAAAAAAGGTACATAAATTTAATTGACTATGAGGGCGCCTAAGAGCGCCATCTGTAAATATTTATCTAGATCTTTTATTAGTTAATAGAAATAATGGCTGAAAACTTAAATAATGACTTAGATAATTTCTCTGTATCTGAGTCAAAACTGTGTGAGGTTGAAAGTTGTGGTCAGTACATTTCCCGTTACAATAACCGATTTACAATAATTACACAAAATATACGCAGTATTGTTAAGAATTTTGATAATTTCAGTACTTTCCAACATAGACTTAATGTTAGCAACGATATAATTATCCTGACCGAGTGCTGGTTAGCTAAAAATTGTCATTTACCATCCATGCCAGGGTACGTTTTGTACAGCAGCAAGGAAAATTACAACCAAAACGACGGGATAGTAGTTTACGCCAGAAATGATCTAAACATATCAGTCGAGGAACCAAACATGTTAGAATGCAATCGCTTACTTATCAAAGTAGGTTCAGACACCGCAATTCTAGCCATATACAGATCTCCTTCATTTAAAAATATAAGTAATTTTATTCATTCTTTGCAAAACGTACTACAAAGTTTAAAATCATTTAAAAATATAATTTTAATAGGCGACATAAACATCAATATCATACCAGAGAATTTGGATTCCTGTGGACAGGAATATCTTAACCTATGCTCATTTCATGGACTACTTCCCGCCCATTCTTTACCTACACATCAAAGTGGCTCTTGTTTAGATCATATTATGCTTAAAACTACTTTTCCGTCACTAACCTTTGTAACTAACTCGACAATTACTGATCACAAGGCCGCCTTACTAACCTTAATTCGTAAAATGCCTAAACTAACAAATTGCTCACTAAATAGTTCGAAAATTAATTTACATAACCTTGAAGCGGATTTAAGCAAAATCGACTTTACTACTGTTTACAATTCTGATGACGCGAATTATTGTATGACATACTTTATATCACAGGTACAAAAAGCCATATTGCAAAATACTACGTACTCTCGTCTAAGTAAAAAATTTACCAACATTAAGCCTTGGATCACCCCGGGGCTTATTCGCTGCATGAGACATAGGGATAAGTTACATATGAAGGCCAAAGCTCAGCCTGATAACTTAATATTACAAATATCGTACAAAAGATACCGAAATTTTTGTAACGCTCTTCTTAAGAAAGTAAAAAATACTTACGATAAAAATGAATTAGAAAAGGCGGGAACAAACATTAAAAGGGTCTGGAAGTTTATTAAAAATGTTACGTTTTTGTCGAAGCAGCATAAATCCGCTACAGAGTTATTGCGCGGTGGATCATCTGAATCGCATTTTGAATCTGCTAACCTAGTAAATAATTTTTTTACTAACTTTGGGAAATCATTGGCTGAAAAAATGCTTCATAAATCGCATTCGCCGTTCTTCACGTCCCACAATCAATTATCTAAATGCTCCTTTTTAAATTCATTTGTTTTATTAGATATTGACGAAACTGAGGTATCTAGAATTATCAAAGGCCTGAAGGACGATTCAGCAATAGGATGGGACAATATTTCTAACAAAATATTAAAACTCTTTCATCACATCCTTTGCACCCCACTAACCTATATCTTTCAAAAGTGCCTAAAAGACGGCATTTTTCCAAAATGTCTAAAGAAAGCTGTCATTATTCCAATTCACAAAAATGGCAAGAAAGATCAAACTACTAATTACAGGCCAATTTCACTATTAACAGGCATTTCAAAGGTTTTAGAAAAAATTATAAATAACAGACTTGTTCAATACTTGGAGAAACAGTCCATCCTGTCAAATACACAATTCGGTTTTAGGCACAAGCTGTCAACTGCCGACGCGGTGCTTGATCTTACTAACCACATAGTCCAGGAACTTGACAAAGGTAATCGGACTATGGGAATTTTCTTAGACCTCTCCAAAGCTTTTGATACAGTTTCTATTCCTATCCTATTAAATAAGCTTGAAAATTTAGGTATAAGGGGAACCCAACACAAACTTTTTGCAGATTACCTACACGATCGTTCGCAATGTGTAAAAATAGGAAATATCCTAAGTTCTGACCTAGTAAACACGGAATATGGAATTCCTCAAGGAAGTGTTTTGGGTCCCACACTATTCTTAATATACATTAACGAACTTTGTAACCTGAAAATAAACGGTGGTAAAATCATATCTTTTGCTGATGACACCGCTCTTTTGTTCTCTGCAAACTCAGATACAGAATTATATGAGCTTGCACAACGAGGCTTCAATGTAGTAAACAAGTGGCTACAGCAACACTTACTAACTCTAAATTCAGACAAAACTTATTTCATCCAGTTTTCTATGCGAAAATCAATTTCAGAAAACCCTAACCTATACGCGCACTATTGTATTGATCAAATCAATCATTCGTGTTCATGTCCTCACATTACTGCTTCTAAAACAATAAAATACCTAGGTGTCATTATAGACGAAACTCTGTCTTTTAGACTACACATAGATGCGGTTAGCAACAGAATACGCAAGTTAATATTTGTTTTTAAAAAATTGCGCAGCATAGGACACTCTAAACTTATGAGGCAGGTATACTTTGCATTGTGTCAGTCGATACTAAATTACTGTATTACGTCATGGGGCGGAGCAGCTAAAACTCTTCTCCTTAACGTTGAAAGAGCCCAAAGAGCAATTTTGAAAGTTTCCCATTTCCGACCTTTCCTTTACTCCACTGAACTTCTCTATAAAGAGTGTAAAGTACTGACAGTCAGGCAGTTATTTATAATGAGCACAACTTTAAAACTTCATAGCACCCTTAACTATAGCACACAAACAGCTAACAAAAGACGGCTTGACATTGTTTGTCCACAAAGCACAAAAACGGCATTTTCTTCCAGATTTTACATTTTCCTAGGACCACTTCTATATAAAAGATTAAACACCAATCTTGGCATATATCCTCTGACCTACAACAACACTAAACGAATAATCCGAGCATCACTTTTGAGTATGTCCTACGAAGATACAGAGAAGTTATTAATAGTATTAAAATAAGATAATTAATGTCTCCAAAATGTTAATTAATTTTTTGTTGTATTTTTATTTATTTTTTCGTGTAGTATTAGTATTATTAT